>JAZDUH010000425.1:2010000-3280833 GCA_036419115.1 Scarus forsteni
CATTTGAGCACGGACTAACATGAAGAAAATACCAGAGTGTGTGAGGTCTGTGACACAGACAACATTTCTCTCCTCATAAAATTCTGTCGGCTCACAAATGTGGCAAAAACAAATGCAGATTAGACCTCGAGCACATTTTTGAGGAGACGGCTTAATCGATACTCATGCTTTCAAACCACAGGATCTTGCTTACACTGAACATCTAAACATATCATAACACTGTCATTCATCTTACACAAACCACCTCTCTCACAGCACAGCCATCATAATGCATCTACCTTCACAGCATCGACGTGGGGGGATAGTTTTTGAGCTTTTATTTGTACAAACATCTGCCCAAATGGGTCTCATCTTGTGAATGCAATACTTGAGAAAGTCTGCAATAGTTTTAAACTTTGTAGATATCAAATTTGTATGGGGGTAAATGCACTGCGCATAATGTGCTACGATTGGTTAGTCGGGTGCGCATCAAAGTCTCTGCGCCCACACAGACGATCTGACGGTCTTTCTGCTTTATGAGATCATCCCCACGTTATAATCCTTAACGATTTAATATCGTCATATCGCACACCCCTAGGGTAAAGGAAGTTTCACACTAGGGGTGGGAAAAAAATGATTCACATAAGTTTCTGGATTTTTTGTTTGATGATTTTTCTCCTAATTTAAATGCTTATTTCCAGTCTGTGTCAATAAGCCACTTTTAAACGCAATCCAGGCTTTTGAAGAGAGAGTATAAACAGCTGGTTAAAATATATTGCTGAATAAATCCTAAAAACGGACTCACATGTGATGTGTATTTTTCCTGATATAGTCTGGAGGCATCATCATTGTTCATCTTTTTCGCTGGTGTTAAAAAAGCTAACTAAAGATTGCAAAAATCAGCAATATCGTAGAATCGCAATTTTAATCAAATCAGCACCAAAACAAAAGGTAAAAAAATCAAATCAGGAGAAAAGCGTATCGTCCCAGCCCTATTTCTCACTGGATGCATTTTAGTTGCATGGTGGCTGCAGTGCGTGCATATTAACATTTCGACATTAACATGTTGTCAGGTCAGACCTTTATCTAACATTTGCATGTCAACATAGGGGTGGGCGATATGGCAAAATTATCATATCACGATTTTTTTTAAATAAAATCACGATCACGATTTTATCCCGATCCTTTTTTACTTGATTTTTCTGGACTAATTTGCATGTTTGACCATTTTTTCCCTATGTTTAACATATAAAACATGTAAAACCCTAAAAGTAAAAAAAGACAATTTAAGCCAAAGAAACTTTATGAACAGGTTTTAATTTAAGTAGTGCAGTTTTTATAAAAATGTGCAATAAATGTAAACATAAAAGGTAATGAACAACAAAAAAGTGCACTTTTGTAACATAAAAACTAAACACCAATAGCTTATTGAAAAGGGTCAAAAATAAATGCAAACTTAAATAACTGGTTATCTCTTAAAGTGCAACAATTTAGAACAAATGTTATCTAACTGCAATGTCTATAATCTGAGTGAATATTACAGCTGCTTTAGAACAGATTTTTGTTCAGACATCTTCAAGCTTTTATCTCCTTTTCTCTCTCCACCATGGCTTCACGCTACATAACCAAACAGGAGACCCCACCATGCACTGCGTGTAATGTGCTACGATTGGTTAGTCATGTGCGCGTCAAAGTCTCTGCGCCCACACAGACGATCTGATGATCTTTCTGCTTTATGAGATCATCCCCACGTTATAATCCTTAACGATTTAATATCGTCATATCGCACACTACTATGTCAACGTACTAATATATGAATATATCCCAGAAATTAGGGATGCATCATATTGTCTGAACAATATCAGTAGATGACTGCTTTAAAAGCCAAAAAACTAGCGTCATATTTACCATTTCATTACTCAGGCACAAACCATCTATCTCCAAACTGCTCATTTTCAGTGGATGAAAAGTTACCCTCTAATACTGACTAAATGAAAAAATGAATAGTCTTGTTTACATTTTTAATTGTTGTCCTTTCATTTTGTTAAACATGTATAAAATCCACTCACCAATATAAAAGATGACCAATTGGAAATTTAGGAAAAAATGAAAATCATGACGGAGATATGAGGTACGAGGTTTGTGCGACAGTGACGGCATTAGCTGCAATACTGGCAGAATGTCCAAAGTGCAAATATTATTTATCATATCATCATTGAATGTCTATATTTATAACTTTAAAAGTGTCATTTATTAAAGAATAAAATGATCATTTTTGGCTTCACATCTGTTTCCAGCAAAAATAGATTCTCACAATTAAAGGAACAGATAAGTTTAAGTAAAAATGTGCTCATAAAAAATCTGTATTGTCAATAAGAGGATCAGAAATATCTCAGCAAATGTGTAAAATTTTGTTTCCCTATCAGAAAAATAATGTCAACTGTTAAGTTACTACTCTTGTCTGTGCCTGGTAGAGTTAAAGTTCAGATTGTCTTCTATGTGGATATAAAGGGTCCATCCCAGTTCTACCCCTTAGCCCTTGTCTTACCCCTTAGTTTCACGTTTGATGGAGGGGTGTCCAAATTTTTCATAGGGCTAAAAAGACAAAAGGTTGCACAGCCCTTGAAACAAAGACAGGCTACGGCCTCACCTGAATGGAAGGGGTAGGAGAATTTCCCACAATACACCACGCCTGCTGACAAGAGGACAGAGCAGAGGCCGAAGGAAGCACGTAATTATTAGCAGTTATTAAATCATCAAGTGAATATAAATCATGTTTTGAATTGTTGGTCATATTTTAAAATTCCCCATTATAACGAGCTAGCTTTCACAGCTGTAGCTACGGCTATGGTCGCATCTGTGTACATCACAGCCAGCGAGCGGCTCTGGAGGATGACGTGACTGGAATCAAGTGGTGTTTCATTTCACAGGAGTGTGTTTTCACCCTTCCCCTTGGCCCTCAAAACAGAGGGTTGGTTAAGGGAAAGGGGTAGGGGAAGGGGTAAGATGAAGGGGAAGGGGCACAGTTGGGATTCACTCAAAATCTCCAATGGGTGCTTTCATTTGCAGGTTCAAAGAACAGTTAGGAGTCACTTAGAAGATTTATTGAGGTTTTTCCTAAACGTTCTATTCAGGCGATACTGATGGCAAAACAGAGCTGTGACAGCTGGGTGATGCAGCCACAACGCACAGATGCTCCTGGTGTGAAAGCCTATGTTTCTAGCCAAAGCTGGCACTCTCGTCAGCCACACACATCAAGTGTTCAGTGAAGTGTGTGTTGTGCCTGCTTCTCGCATGCATCCACAAAACAGCAGGAGCACTCCGCACCACAGACCTCAGACTAGACAAGACCGCAAGTTTCAGTGATTAAAGTGCTCTCCTGTGTCTCCTCAGAAGAAAACCTCAGCCTTGTGCTTCACCCCTCATGTTTATAGATTAAAGAGCAGCCACTAGGGCAGTCATCATCAAGTAGGAGCCACATCAGACCCCAAGAGCTTCCCAGCTCACCCCCCAGAATATTATCAAACTCTAAATATGTTGGGTTGACCAATACGCCATGAGTTTGAAAGCATCTCTTTGTCACTATAACTATGAATCTGTTCTGTAATGACCTTAATAACTCGGGATTATACCAGGGAACGACTTGAAATTAACCCACAATTCTGACGCTTCTGAATCCTGTCAGTGGAAGGAATTGATAACGGAATCAATTAGCAAAAAGACTCATGATATTGATTCTTTGATGGAGCTGTTAATGACTCTCAACTGGAACAGGTTTTTGATTCCCATCCCTACCCATAACATCGACTAATAAAAAATGCTTTTCCTGCAGTAATATAGGTGTTGACCCCTGCTTAACGCACTAACAGGAGTGCAGGTTCTCTTCTTGTAAACTATGGATGCTTCAGGATAGCAGAAAGCCATTCGTTTGTTCTTAGAAATTATAAATGGATGATCTATGCACAAAAGAAAACAGAGCTAAGTCCTCAGTTTACCTATGTGGGTGCAGATCACCAAAATAGAATTATATAAATACATCTTTAAGTAAAATTCTGCCATGATAATTTGAGAATAGGGATGTAGCGGTATGAAAAGTCATCATTATTATCGCGGTATTGTTGCAGTGTGCTCAAAATGTTCAAAAAGTACTTTAACACAGTCTTGAAATCGTTTAACCCTTTTAATATTATAATTTTAAAAGTTCTTTTGTCCTATAAGTCAATTTGTTTGAACTTTTTTCATTAGACATAAAAGTAAACAATTCTAACAAGTATTTGTCATTATTGTGTTATAAATATTTAAACTGTGTGTAAATTACAGGAATAGAAAAAAATATATTTGTACTCTTAACAGGTTTCTCTTCATAAACAATCATAAATTAAAATGTTCAAAGTTTTTGGACGGCCAAAAATAAATTTAACCTATTTTACATACAATCACACATTTGTGTTCGCCTGCAGCATTAGTGTCCATGTTACAGCTCGATTTATCAGATCATATCCAGGCCTTTTTTATATTTTTTGTTTAACTAATGACAGTCCCTGAAGCAGTTAGCCCCCTTCATGACTCTCCTCTCTCCCCTATCCATGGCAGATCTCCTCAACAACTCCTTCTTTTATATTTCCGAATTAGGATTGATTAAATCCATAAAACACCAACTTTGACAGAAAAAGACGATCTATTACGACGAAATTCGGCCAAACAGCAAATAAATAACGAAAGAACGACAAGAACACACTCCAGATTAATACTAATTAGGGGTGTCCCGATAAAACTATTTCACCTCCGATACGATACCGATATTGCAGCATTGAGTATTGGCCGATACCGATATCAATCCGATACGATATCAGCAGGAATCATACAGACTTTTATTACCTACTTTGTAGTATGGACTGTAAGAAAAGGCTTGATCAGGTCAGATTACTCAAACAGAGAACAGTAGTCAGCAATAGTAGGTATGAGAAAAACTGACCCATTTGTTATTAACCAATAGGTTAAATAAATTTTAACCTTAAACATAAGAATATACTACAATTAAAACAACATGAATAAAAAATATTAGAAGACCCTGAAAAGTGACCTCAATAAATCAAACAAAAACATATTTCACCAATTGCAAAATAACCACTGTGTTGAACTTAAACATAAGCATATCCTACAACTGAATAAAATAAAAAATGAATATATTAGAATGGACTGCTTGTATCGGAGTGCTGATATCGGAGATTTAGGATGCAGGCCGATACAATCCGATATCTGTTTTTTTGACCAATATCTGATATCAATATCAGATCGGGACATCCCTAATACTAATGCTGTTATTTATGACCTTTATACATTACTTACACAAAAATACTGATAAACCAACTATAATTCACTCAGTTATGGATCACTGAATCCTCTCTCTCTCTCAGTCTGCTTGTTTACATGAGGAGTTAGAGCAGTTTTAATCACGTGTGTTTTTGTCTTTTACCGTAGCTTGGTGTTTTAGACAGGGTGACTGTCGACACTCAGTTTATCCTCAACATCCTTGTAAAATCCAAACTTCAACCAGACTTTAGACTTTAGCCGTTTCGAGTAGGAAAACCTATGAGAGTCTGATTGAGGTTCGCATTTGCGAGAGACTGCTTCATCGAGGAGCAGACAGACATAGTTCCGTCTTTTCCAGGCAAAGAGCAGCATCACCATGAGTTATTGACACAGTGTGGTGGTCAAACATGGCATAACGGTAATTTTAATAGGACATGGTAATGATCACGGTGGGAAATTTTAATAAGGTTTACCATTTAACCGGTTACCGTTACATCCCTATTTGAGGACTAATGGAAATGCATTCAGTTACTTTCAACAACCAGCCATCTTCCTCTGTATCACCCCCACAAGGTCAAGTCAACAAAGCAAAAACAAATCAAAGTTACTCATATATATTCTTGTGTGCAGCTCAAGTCAGGCCCTTTAAAGAACATGAAACTCCTGTAAATAAAACCAGAAAACAACTCAACACCATCATTACCGATGTCTAAACAAGCTACATGAAAAGTGATGTTTGCAGCAATAAATTCACATTTCATACCTTCAATAATGAAGTCATTCTGACCACAAGGAAATGAAGTCGAGAGCGACACTCCATGTGGTTTGCCATAATATTCTTTTTTTTTTTTTTTGATTGAGTCATCATAGAGTTGAAGACAGGTAGTGCCTTCCTAAAACTACGCAGTGGTGTAATCCTAACAACGTGGTAAACATTATGAAACGTGCCGTTGGGTTTGGTTTGGTGGTTTGGTTTGTTATGTTTCCTTAAGTGTCCAGACAACCAGCAGAAGGAAACTAAATATGTTTATACTTCTCAAAACTCAGTGTGTCATCATTTGGTCTTCTGAATCGTTACTCATGGATCATTAAGGTCTTCAAACCGCTCGATCAGACCTGTGTGACCCGGACCAGGAGCCCGACTCTAAAGCCTCGTGTCTGGCTCTTCATCAGTTTGGCCCTCCTCAGTCCACCTCTCACCTCCACTATAAAGTCTCTTTTTACTGCATACTTTCCTTTACACTTCTGGCCCAAAAGTTTACAAGTCTCATAGTCTCTCTGGCACCACTGAGCCGTTTTTGGAGTCGGATTTTTCTCTGATTAAATTAAAATAAAAAATGAATCAAGGTGGACTGTGACCAGATCAAAAGAAACATGTGCTCACTTTTCTCTTTTTTTGTAATGGCCCAGTCTGTAGGAGTTTATGATATCATCAAAAATGTACAAGAATGCTATATCTTAAAACAAAAATATTCTCCTTAACATGTTCCACTTCAAATAAAATCAGAAATGCTGAGGCAGCACTGCAGCTCACTGATACTAAACTACAAAGGCACACAAGCTACTTAATATGATGCAGGTCTCTGAAGATGAGATGGGAACACTAAGGCTCCCTTCTGACAGGAACTTCGGGGTATTTCCTCCTGTTCTTGCTCCCAGGGAGGCAGAAAAGCTTCAGGCCTCACTAATGCTGAGCAGGGTCGCCCACAGACACGGCTGGGCCCCTGAAACACCTGGATTGGTTCTAGCTCGTCTGGACATAAGGCCACCACCAACCCAGAAGTTAAGTTCAACCAGCTGGGACATATATGACAGGTTTTTTGAGTTTTTATCACCTTTGGGGGGCACACAAGAATGCCAGCGCCTAATGACTCTTCATCAGTGAACAATTATTTATTATTGTCTCTGATTTATCCCCGTCTGTCATCTTTACTTCATGAACACATGGTTTGGTTAACGACTGAGGGGTGTTAAAGTCAATTACAGAGGGAGCCAAAATTCAAAACACAGTCAAAGATGCTTGACAAACAGGATCGAAATTATTAACCAGTCTAAAACTGACTAAGTTTAAATCAGAAATAATACATTTGAGTAGCATATTAACTTCTAGGCAGACTAAGAGGTCACTGTAAAAGCTGCTTGGTGCATTCATCTGCTGTTAACTAATCAGAGTGATGTTAAAGCAGTGGGTGCACAGGTCTCGGCCTCCATGGCACTTGTTGCAGTGCATTGTGGGATTTGTAGTACAAGTGGTGGTTGCGCTACTTATGCTGCGTTCCATTAAAATCGGAACTGGGAAGAGGGAAGTGAGAGTGACGTTATCTCTGAATTATCAACGCTCCAGTTAGAAAGTCGGAAAAAAACAGGCTGATCTACCAGGCTATTGTTAGCCGTTGTTAGCCGCCCTGCGTCGTAGCTCAAAAACACCACATGAAGAACGTAAATAACACTAAATATAAGTCAAACAATACTGTGTATATGGCTGATTTAGTGCATCACACACTAGTCACAAGTGGTCATAAAAGGATTATTACAGGAGCTAAATAGCTGTTTAGACTGGAGGCAGCCATCTTTGATTGTCAACCCCGGGATTGGTGAAGATTCCCCGAATTTCTGGTAAGAAATTCCAACCTCAGGGTACGTTCCAGTTGAAATTTCCGACTCAGAACTCGGAAATCCCGACCTCCCAGTACAACTGAAGTGCAGCATTAATAGAGATTCATGAATTACAGGCATGTGGGATTATACTGCAGGTCTGATTTAGTACCATCGTGGGCTGGATTTAACCCACGGACATTGACTTTGACTTGTCTGTCCCATGGCATAAGTGAATTGTCTCAATGTATATCCTAGACCCCCAACAACATTAATGTTACAACATTAAAGGCTTAAATCATTTCAAAAGAAGAGGCTCACATTTTCAAGCAGGCAACAATAAATAAAAGACTATATTTGGGGCCTAAAAAATAAAGAAATTATTTTTTAAAATGAAAGGTATTGTGCGGGCGGAATGGTGGTGCAAAAATAAGGTTAAGAGGTGACTCCAAATTACCCTGAAGTATGAGTGTGAGTGTTAATGGTTGTCCACTCCGTATGTGGCCTGTGATTGGCTGGCGTCTGGTCCAGCATGGGGTGAGATAGGCTCAAGGCCCCGCAACCCCAGAAGGGATAGCGGCATAGATAATGGATGGATGTGTGGAAATATTGTTTGGATTCAGAATGAAACAGAAACTTCTTTGTTACCCTTTGTGGGTTCCTGCATGACACCAGGCCTTAGAAGGGGTTACCCATTTACCCCCCTGTTATTGCAGGGCTCCAGACTAACTTTATGCATTGGTTGCAAAGGTGCACCTAAACTTTTTTTAAGGTGCACCAACACTAAAATTAGGTGCACATAAATTTTTTGTAGTGTCACCTTTAACTCCATAAGGTCACATTTTATCACTCTCCATAACTTATATGTGAATGATTTTTAAACAAGAATAAGATGTAAAGAAATATGTGTCTTTATTCAAAGCAAAATTAATTTTAAAAGAAAAACAGGGCCTTTAAAGTTCATCACTAAATGAAATTTACAAATTCAAACTAAAACATTAAGCAGAATAAAACATTTTGAAATAGAAGTGCTTGTGCTAAAAGGGCTTTACTGAACTGAAATTTAATATTTCAAACTCAAACATCCCAAGTTAAAGAGGTTATGAGGAGTTTCTAAGTAATTACAAAAAAGTCTCACTTTTAGATATATGCCTGATCGAAATACACACTTTAAGATGAGTTTATAGCATCAAAATAGGTTATCTATACTACAAAACTACAATAATAAGTTTTCCAAAAATTGCTTGTTGTCACACATCAAAAACTACCGCTACGTAACTAGAAAGAGATACATTACCTCGTCGCTTTGCATCCTGTAAGTTGCTGAAAAAAGAAGTTGTAAAGCAATGCAGAGTTCTGAGGAAAGTCCGAGCTGCATTTAATAGCATTACAACAAACACACGCTTTGGCTTGGGTCACGTCTTCTGGTGCGTTTCAGTTGTAGTCAGAAGTTGGAATTTCCAAGTTCCGAGTAGGAAACTGCAACTGGAACGCCCCCCGAAGTCGGAATTTCCTACTGGGAACTCGGTGAAACTCGCCACCCTGAAGTTGACAATCGAAGATGGATGCCCCCAGTGTGAACAGTTATTTAGCTCCTGTAATAATCAATTTACTTGCACGTCTGACTGGGGTGTGTCGCTCTAGATCAGCTGTGTACATAGTATTGTTAGACTTATATTTACAAAAATGCTGCCATAGTGATTCTTTGTGTGATATTTGTGAACAACAACGCAGGGCGTGCTAACAACAGCTAACAATAGCCTGGTAGATCGGCATGTTTTTTTCTGACTTCAACTGGAACGCTGATAAGTCAGAGATGATGTCACTCCCAGTTCCGAGGTTACTGGAACGCAGCATTACGACAGCGCGTGCTCATGGGTAACAGAGTTTTTATGTCTTCGGACATAGATTCTCCTCATAGCACCTTTAGATAAAATACTTCAAAATAAAAAGAGCTAGTGTTTAAGGTGCTACACTGCAATGAAAAATGAAAATAAATATCCAGATTTTAATAACCAACAACATAACATTTAACTGGATGGACTTATCTTCCAATAAATTTCCAAAAAAAAATCAATGTTTTCACCTGGAGAGCGCCAGGTGCACCAGTGTGACCAAGAAAAAATGCTAGGTGCACTCGTACAAATTTTGGGTGCACGTGCAACCAAAATGGTCGCACTCTGGAGCCCTGTATTGGCAGTGGAAGTCGCCTTAAACAGCTAAGACTGGCCTTGTAGTATAAGTAAGACTAACCTGATTCAATAAACCTGGCAGATCACAGACGTAAAGAGAGTTTCAACAGATTTGTGATCATATATGAAAAGATTCATCTCCATCTTTGAATCTAGTTTAGCCTGACTCTTTCTCTGCATACTCTGGTCACACCTCCCTCAGACTTTTACCTCTAAAACAAGCTGACAAAGCACTCCTAAATATTTGCAGTGGACGTCTCTTCCAATTCTACAATCCTAGAGATCAAGCTGAGCTCTAGATGAAAAACTCAAACTCAATGAACTCTGACATGGATTTCTGCTGGTCAAAACAGAAGTTTTAAAATAACAGATTAACATAAAGCTGTTTCCTTTAAACCATAGAGTTGAATGGGGGGAAATATTTCATCTTTGTTTTAGCGTAGGCAAACAGAAGCATGAAACATAAACATCTCTCTTCAGAGACATGAGAACAGGCCAAGCTACTTTCCTCTGCTCCTAAACGACTGACACGAACACTGCTTTCAAAATTATTTTGTTTGTGCTGCAACGTCGACTGTCTCCTCAGGCTGGAGAACATTCAGAGAGATGTTTTGGTAATTTTTAGCACACATGGGGTTTGAGTTTTTTCTTTAAGAGTTTTATTTAGAGCAGATCTTTGTGCATACAGATAGCACTGAGGTAAAAACCAAGGGCATGATGTGAGAGATGCTTAATGAGTGTATCAGCAGATACAACAAGAAAAGCAGTGCCACAGTCCTCTCCCATATTGTGATTTTAACCATAAATATTAGTCCTACCTTTATTTCATCTAAATATTTAGATGCCTTGACCATTAAAACATACCATTAGCAATTGAGTTCATAATAATAACCATGTTAATTCAATAATTATTCACGAAAATTGCATTTCATTTTTGTCATGGTGGTTTTATGCTGATCCGGATCACTCCCACAATCTAATCATTTGTTCCTTGTTCCAATCCATCCATAACTTTTTGAATTATGTTGCTAACAGAGAAACAAACAGACGCCAGCAATAACATAACCTCCTTGGTGGAGGTAAACATTATTGCTGATATTTACAATAGACATTAAAACCTTATATATCAGCATCTAGTTTGTTGAGTTTTGGAATGCAGTTTAAGCTCCTGTGCTCTAATGTTTCCTGGAGCAGCACAAAATTGCTTTGGGATGCCAACAGGTAGAGACAGAGCTCCATCCCTCACATCCAACAAGCTGTTATCCCCACAACCAAATGACTTTTTCAAGTGTAATCTTATTTTTTATTTTTACATTTTGATCATTTGCACAGCGATATGTCATTTTCAAAAAACAACTTATTTTTTTATTTCTTTATATGTTGTTCACTTCTTATATTTCACCTTATTTAATTGTTTATTTCATTTTTACCAATTTAAAACTGGTAGTTTCTTTTAATGTCATTTTAATGAACGCCTCGACAGGTGCAACTGGGTTAACATGATTTTGTGAGGGCTGTCATTTAGTTCATGTGGATCAGAATTCCAACTGAACAAGTTATTTCTTCACACAAGAGTACATCAAGATAAATATAAGTTATATAAACATTCAACAAAAAAAATTTAAGATATACATTTTGGTCCATAATGCCTAGCCATACCCTAGTAGTAATGAAAATTGAATATCTGAACCTGAGTTATGGCCCAGCCCTCGTCTATACAGCTGAGATTATTTCCGCTATCCTTATCTCTTGCCAGTTTTGAAATATGATGATATATCTCCTCTTAAAACTACAGTAGCCATCATAAATACCTGCTGAAACGGATTCGAGGAATTGCCCTCTGTTCATTCAGGTCTGATTTCCCTCTAAAAATACCAGCCTGCCTTGTAAACAACCGGCCGTCCTGTAAAAAGTTGAGGAGTCCTCGCTTTAAATCTGCTTTGCGTTTGGTAAGGTTGTAAATCTCGACGTACAGTAAAGATTGTGGACACGGTGTAAATCTTTCGCTCCTCTTTGCCCCGTGGCCTTCTCCTCTGAATGGGGCTCAGTGTTTGAGTCCCACCTGCTCACCTTTCCCAGCCTGCAGCTCTAGGACATGGATGAGCTGAGGCAAAGATGAGAGGAGAAGAGGGGAGGCCTCGGACAGCTTAGAAAGAGGGCAATGACCCTGCATACCCCGTGAGAAGTCACGGCAGAGCCGCTGGCTCTGTACTTTGTGAAGCGCTGGTTGCGGTTCTTCTGTCATGTGTGAGGGCGTTGTCACGTGCTTGGGAAAGATTCATGACTGGTGGATTTCTAAGCAGTGAATGCTGGCGTGCTCTGAACAGTAAGCCACACAGCGTGCAGTTTGCAGAGGTTTAAATAAACAGAATATATGGTCTCATGCAGCCTTACATTCACAAATTGACTGCCATGTGACTGAAGTCACTTTTTCTGACTCTCGAGGGGAAGGAAAAAGCTTGTATCTTGTATACTTACTCATTCTTAAAACCACTAACAATGTCTCTCTGTCAGCTGTACATATACAGAGCATGCTGTATTAGCCTCAGTATGTCTAAGATTAGCACGCAGGGATGCTGCAGACATCACAGAGAAAGATTTTGGAGTTATATTTGAACCAAGCTTGTAATCATCTTGTAAATTTTCTCAACAATGCAACCACAAAGAGTTTGATCTGCAGCCTGTGTTGAAACTTTCCTGTAAAATGACGATGATTATAAACAGCACATGCGAGGAGGTGGAAAGAGAGTAACAAAGTTTGAAGCATGCTCAGACTGGGAGTGTACTAACAGCATGGTTAGAAATACAGATGATTGGCTTAACTAATGCTAACCAGGCAATGTGAGCAGTAGGCAGGCTCCTGCTTTTCATTAGCACCAGCTTTCTAACTGGCAAGTGCAGGCGGCGCAGACTTTCCAGATGTGCCTGTCCTTGTATGATCCTCAGCTCAGCTTGGAGATCTCACCTCAGGGCTGCAAACCGAGACGGGGAAGCACACACAGCAAGAGAGCGAGCTCGGCCAGCAAGCCTCACCGAGAATCCAATGTATGCAGTAAACTGGACAGACTAACAGAAGGCTGCTCTGCAGAGGGTCTGCCACGTTAGCACCACATCTCTGCAGTCAGGGGCGACAACAAAGCTCAGGTAGACGCTGGACATTCACCTCTGATGAGTTTTACTCAGTGGTTTTGATGGTCTCAAGTACAGGAGGAACAACAAACAGGAGCGTATTTGTGTATAACTGGTGAAAAAGTTCACTGTCACAGTTCAGCTGGCAATGTTTATTCGGTTTGGGGAGTTTTAGAACTGCGCTTTTGTCAAATGTTGAGTGATGTAGCAGCCTGCCATAGGCTGGAGTTGTGGCCTTGGGGTGCATTCGAAAAGTCTTTCCTAAGTCCTTTCCTACCTTTTGTCCCTTAACCCGGATGGAAAACCTCAACAGGTCAAGGAAAGGAGGGAAAAAGAGGAAAGGAAAGGAGAACTGCAGTAAAACTTTCACTTTGGTGTCATATTTATACAACGATTTCGTGTGACGTAGGTAAGCCATGACGAACTAAAGTGTTCTGAAAATGAACTACAAGAAGCGTCGTTGTCATCTGCCTCATCTCAGAGGGTTGTTTTATGTCAGCTTCATCTATTAACGTTAACAATCCATTGTTTTGTCTGATTATTGAAAGGATTTACTTCATAAATGAAGACTGATGGAGAAATGGTGACTTATATAGTAATATAGGAAACAAGTACCACAATTGTTTGTGTATTATTCGTCAACATTGTAGGTGGTTATGGAGAAAAAGAAATGCTTTAAAGTAAGTGCTTTATATATTATTACATGCAATCATTTATCCATCCAGCATTTTTAAACTGATAAAGAAATTAACCAAAGGTTATATTTTTGAAAGCATTGACTTTGAAGGACACATTTTTCTCTATTCCTGCAAAAAAATGTTTACTTAGCATTATATAATCTATGTTTATTGATAGTCTCACAAAACTCATCATCCTTTCTCCTTCATGAGTTTCCGTAACATTTGGCAGGTGCCGATTTTAAACACGTCACCTGCCACTAGGCCTGTCACGATAATCAATAAATCAATTCACCGCACGATAAAATAAAACGTCCTCAGTAAGTTTGCCGGGCTTGATAAATTCACACGTGCATGCGCGTTTGTTTTCCTCCCCCTTCTCCACCAAACAGGCTGGATGAGAAGATGGTTCACTCCTTCCATCTTTCTTAACACCTGGGCACATTGGTTCTTTAGCGGAATAAGCGGAGTGAAGCGGAGTGATCCATCTGTCTGTCATTCAATCTTTGTGGGGGGAGGCGGGGAGGTGGGGCCGCTCGCGCGTACACACAGAGCGGCAAGTGTCGTGATGAGTAACAAGGAAACAAACAAATATGAATGATGGCATGAAAGCGATGGTTCCTAAGCTGACTGCCACAGCCCAAGTGCGGGAATATTTTGTTTTAAACAGAATGAGCAAGGTGTGGGCCCATGAACACCGACGAGCCGGTGTTCATGGGCCCACACTATTAAGACTATTAAGCAGACTCACCTGTGGCAGGAAGACGCTGTTAATACATGGAGATTCAGTTTTGACACCTGTTAAAAGGGGACACGTGCCTTCTTATGCCATGGGATATCTGTGTAGGAATGTGATAACAAAGTTGCTATAAACTAAAGTTGCTGTAAACACTCCTCTGTTCTTTGTCCCTCGTAGTTAGATGGTTACAAACTGAGCAATGCTAAAGGTTAGCTCTTCGCTGTAAAAACAACTCAACATCTGGCTACAAACTAAATAAGAGCAGGTTTAGCTGGAGAGCAACCGAAAACACTCATCTTCAATAAGTATGATATCAAATCATCTGGGTGGTCTTGGTGGTGTGGTATTTCACACCCTTCAGATCTCAACGTTTAAACTGTTAGACATGATTGATTCCAGTTTGAATCGGATCACCAAATGTGGCTCCACAGCTAATATGATCAGTAGCTCTTAAAAAAATGCACAAATAAAAGCTCAAGAACATGGAGGCCTCTTTAGTTGATTGTAGTATTTATACTTTCAGGTTGATGCTAAAATACAAAGGCTGAGAAAGGAATGCATCATCAATATTCTATCAAATCAAACTAAGCTTATTCTAATATCAGAAATCATGTACATGTGTGGTTCTCTTTGAATTACACACTACAACTAACAAAAGGTGCAAATACAAATGATGACAAGAAAGTGACCCCATTAAAAGCAGTCCTACTCTAGCAGGAAACATTGTGTTCCTGGGATAAAAATAACAGGCATTTAAATGACATCTGTGCTGTTCGAGCTCTTTTAGGTTTAAATGGATCACAAATGGATCTGCCAGCGAGTGACAAGCACTGGCTCCAAAACAAAACATTGACAGACTTTTCATGTTTGTCCAAAGCATCGGGATCACACTCCCTATTAATGCCATGCAGCCAATTTCTTTAAGAGCAAACACGTTTCAGAAAACTTGGCCTCGGCTGAATTAGGTCGCCGTGCTTCCTGTGGTGCAAAGACAGGCTAGGGCAAAGGGGAATCATCAATAAGAGGGATTGATTGAACTGCGCAGTAGGTAAGATATTTATTTAGTGGCATGACCTCCAAAAAAGCTCCTTATGCTTTCATAGTAAAAAAAACAAACAAAAAAAAGTGACGGCCTGTTTTGAGGTCACAAAAACAAATTCTGCTCCCAGTTAATACCATCACAACACGACCAAATTATGATTCTGTTCCATGAAATTTAGAGGAATTGAAAATGTGTGGTTGTTAGACAGAGAGAGGAAACAGACAATCGACCCGAGGCTGCTACTTTTTTAAAAACTTGTTTATTGGATGCAGGTCTATCTGCCCGTCAGCATGAAATTCTATCTTTGCATAACAGGCTAATCTGTACTTTGAGCTCTAAATGACTTCAGGTGAGCATTCAGTTCCAGGGTAAATCCGTGAAACATAATCTGAACAGATTTCACCTCATGTGACCTGCAGTTTGACCTAGTTTATTATCATGCTGAGCTCTGTGAACATGAGGAACCTCTGGCCGCAGGACGTCAACATCTTTCTGTAGTTTGTAAGTTTTCATGTTTTTAGGCTGCTCCTGTACGTTTTCTCCTTGAAAGAGGGCTTCGATCTTATAGTGCATTTATTTGATGATGACTTAACTATTTTTTAAATCTGGTCTTATGACCAACATTTTGGCATTCCCAAAATGCTTAAATGTTTTTGTGCATGGTGTCCAAAAGGTCTCTTTACAACTTAAAAGAATTTTACAAAGACAGTTGATGAGGTATATCAACCAGATTTGTTTCATATTAATCAGTGTTTAATAAAGTTTTTATTCACATAAATGTTGTGTTTCAGATATTCTGTTAATGGAAGTAAAACTGTTAGAACAACCCCTATAAAATGGCTACTCCTCGAGAGAAGGCACAATGTGTGTGGGCCAATTCCATGGCCACCACATTCACCAGATATCACTTCCTTGGACTTCTTTCTTTGGGGTTATGTGAAAGATATCAGGTATCGAACAAAGATACAGGACATTACTGATTTGAAGCAAAGGATTTCTAATGCCACTGCCACCATCGATGAGGCTATCCTACAACCACGTGGCAAAAAAAATCGAGTACCATCTTGATGTGCTTAGTGCAACTAATGGTGCCCATATAGAGGTGTATTATATGAGGTAAAAAACAAAACAAAACTAATAAACACTGATCAAAATAAAACAAATCTGGTTAAGATATCTAATCAACTGCTTTTGTAATACATTTTTTAAGTTGTAAAGAGACTTTATGGACACCCTGTGCGTCTCATTAAAAACACCTTTTGACTGTCCAAGAGTATATTTGATATCATTGTATAATGCTGTTGTTTATGTTACACTCTTTCCAGGACAGTAAAAAACTAAATAAATGAGTATTTACGAAACTACAACAGAGGATCAGAAGAAAAAAAAACAACAAATAAATAAAAATGTAAAAGTTCAGACGTAAAAAGCAATCTCGTATGGGCATTCTTCCAGCCCTAAAAGCTAAGTATTGTTATCAGCCACCATTGCAATTCTTCAGAAATTTACAGCCAATATATCGGTCATATGTATCTGTATGTCTGCTGGAAAATCTGCATTACATTACATTACTGATGCACCACTGCATGGGTACATTTAAAAATCAAGAGTTTCAATTTTGCAAGAGTATAATGCTGTTTTTTTTCTTATTTTACATCTGTTCCTCGCAAAAATATACCGTAACACTGGAACAAACAAGTCCGTTTTTCTTAAATACAGAGCCTGTGCTCTTGACTAGAAATACCAGTATCAGTATCAGTGATAATTAATAAAAAAATACCAGCATATCAGATATCAGCAAAAATCCAATATCATGCATCCCAACCTAGCACTTTAATTGATGCATCCTGATGCACACAAAGATGACTGCATGAATGAAATGCAGAGATGGCATTTAACTGATTAATGCATTTAATAATGCATTTTATTTTTTCACCTATTAGACTTGCTAAAGTGTCAAAAAAATAGCGCTGCACAAAAGTTGAACTGTTCTATTACAGCACTGGGTGCAGGTGCAAAGAAAACAGCCTCGAACTCCACTCAGCTTAACATGGTGCAGATCCACTTCTAAGTCATACAAAAAATAAACAAGTGGATTTCGTCGTGGTGCTGGTGCTATCTGAGATCACATTCGGAGAGCAGTGTTACGTTAGACAGCACTTTTTCATTTAGTTTAAGTTAAAATATTTTGCCTAAAATATCTGTTAGTTTTAGTTATAATTTAGTCGTCTAAATTGTTAAGTTATAGTTGATGAAATTTCAAAACATTTTAGTCGATAAAATCTACTGTAAATTTTGTCAACTAAATTATGAAATGTAAAGTGTAAGGCATTTTTTATGTTTCCTTGAATTTCTGAAGTTATGTTTTATGCTTGGATAAAATAAAATATCTAATAAATGAACATAAACAAGTTTAACTTTTGTGTAAAATGCAGTCACTTTAATTTAGGCTACCTGTCAGAGCATCTCAGTTACATACCAGAATTGACAACAAACAGTGAACCTGCTGTACATGAATTTATCAATTCATAAAGAGAGCAGCTCTGATTGGATCTTATCCACAACTTATCCCAGCACCATGAAGCTAAGCCAGCTGTGATCTGATGTCCCTCTTAACTCATTTCAACACAATCAAAGTAGCTTTTCGTCTAGTTTCTAATTAGAGGTGTGAAAAAATATCGGTATCGCAATATATCGCAATATTTTGACTCCCAATACAATATCGATATTTCAAATCTTAGTATCGATATTTTTTAAAAATGAAACCTCATATTTTATCAGAGTTGGAAATAAAATACAACGTATAAATATGTATACACAGGTTTTGTTTCATGCAGTCTATTCAGTTCAGACAGTGACAAGAGAAATATGTGACTTTTTTTACCTTTTTGTGCTGTCAGTAACTCAAAGCACTTTGTTCCTCATGTGTTCAATTACAGTTTGAGCTGCACTGCAGGTTAGGATGCTTTCAATACTTTGTTAAAGGATAACACGAATAATTTCTTTGCAACATTAATTTAAGTGTCGATGCACTCTCTGTTTTCAAGTTTTCAAGTTATTTCAGTTACACTAAAATGAAAAAGTTACATATTCACTGTCTCTAGGTTTTCCCCAAATATGTAGCTGTATCGCAATATATTACAATATTGTGATATCATGATATATCGTGATATTATCGTATCGTGACCAAAGTATCGTGATACGTATTGTATCGTGAGGCTCTTGCCAATACTCACCCCTATTTCTAATTTAGTTTTTGTCCATGTGCACTTATTACCTCCGCCAAGGAGGTTATGTTTTTGGGAGTTTGTCCGTCCGTTCGTCCGTCCATCCCACCGTGAACAAAATAACTCAAAAAGTAATGGATGGATTTGGATGAAATTTTCAGGAAATGTGCAGCATGGGAAAAGGAAGAACTGATTCGATTTTGGTGTTGATTGGGATCAGCGTCTGGCTGCCATGATGAAAAATGTGATTTTTGTGAATAACTACTGAACTAAAACAGATATCATTATGAATCCAGTTGCTAATGGTATGTTTTCATGGTCAAGGAATCTAAATATTTAGATGAAATAATGGTAGGACTAATATTTATGGTCAAAATGAAAATATGGCTGAGGACTGTGGCGCTGGCGGAGGTCTGCGCTCTCCGAGTGCTTTCTAGTTTTTATTAGTGTTGTTGATGAAAAACGTGATGAAAATAATCCTTCAACAAAAATTACCACTGGCAGCATGTAGTAAGAATGAAGAGATAGATATAAAAGTTCAACAGCAAACATTGACCTCGATCTGGTGGTGGCTCCCTTTATAAAATGTCTGTCTCAGCCCTAAAAATTTTGGAGCTACAGCAGATCCAGCTGCCTGTTATCCCCTCCCCGCTTGTTTTTAGGACGACACAACCCAACCTGCCATTATAATATGATGTCGCCATGAAATCATACGCCGCTCAGATGCCTCAGTGGGTGATTACACCACTTATTACCCGGCACATAACCACGTGGGAGATGATTTCAAATGGTTTAAGGAGCCTCTCGGGGATTTGTAAGAGTTTGAAGGCTGCTGGTGACACAGACAATCTGTGTTCATATGAGACCACACAAACACAAACAGCACATAGATCCAGACATCTGCAGGAGGATTCCAGACTCTGAGTGAAAGCAGATGGAGATTGGTATCATTTTGAAGAGTCAAACAGCATCACATCATAAATATGGAGGTCACGTTCATGATTTAATAAAGTCAAGATTTTTATTGTTTAATGAATGATTCTCTCTAACCACAGGCACTTTAACACAAAGCCTTTTACTGTCTTAAGTGCAGTTTAATCTTGTGAATTATTAGATTAGTGCCACCCACTGAATCAATTCTCTGCTGATGATTTGTGTTCATTTTTTTCACTCAGTGACGGTTGAACCAGAGGGGAGATTGATCAAGTGAATGACACATGTAGATGATACAGAAACATCACTAGAATGAATTACATTCTATAGTCATGAGTTAAAAAGGTCATTAAAACTTTATTTCTACATGTCTCGAGACTCATATCTTCAAATTATGTTATACATCCATAATTACTTCCACCCTGTCATGTTTTTTATCAGCTGGTTACAATGATATACACTGTAATTGTGAAAAGTTAAAATCACTGGTATGGAAATTATTTTCCAGTAAACACAACAAAATATTTGTGTTGCATTATAAACTTAAATAAAGGACTTGTCTCAACTATCCTTATTAGAGAAAAATACAAAGTTTGGCTTACTTCTTAGGTCGAGTTGGCAAAGCTTAAACAACTAGTTTAAGGGCAAGTATGGTCTGGCAAGGTCAAGCCAAGATCTGAACACAGGGTTCATACAAAGACAAAATTTCATGGTGTGGTAGACTGGAGCAGTAGAAAGTAAACACACATAATACAGGCTGCAACTGGTCTAGGTACATATCCTGAATGGGATTGTCTTTATTTGGATAGTTGTTCTCTAAACCCAAAATCTTTTCTCAAAACTCAAAAATTTAAGTGCAGACAGTTGAGATGAAATTTTGAGCTTTCAGGGTTTTTTAATTTTTTTACAGTGTGGATAAGTGGATTTCAGACTCCTTGCCTCAAGGCACGACTTATTTAGTTGGAAACTGATGACAAATTATTAATATCAATGCTATTAGCAATTTAACTAATCTATAAAATTCTTCATGAATTTTATTTTAAATTCTTGTGGATTTTCTGTGTGAAATAAACTGGCCAAAACACGTCTCCAGGGTCAACAATGTCAGACACGTGGCACTTCTGATATTTAATGCTGTTCAGTGTAAACAAATGCCTCAGAAATTTTCTAGTGTTTCTTGAAATCACACAGATAATGATAGAGGTTGCTGTGCAGTTGGCATCATAAAGTGTAAAATTAAGTCACACTTTTGTCAACATCTGTCTGCCATGACCACATCTTTGACTTTCTTTTGTTATTCATGCTGACTACCTCTGATGAGAGTGTAATCTCTTCGGTTTGTAATAACCTCACCATTCAGTCAATGGAAAAGGGCGCAACTTGTCAAAAACATATCCAGTAGGTGACTGAACAATTGTTTCATTAATCAGGCTCATTTCTGGTCCAGTCAGATAATGAAGTAGACAGGCTCTACTGCTGTGATGTAAAGCACAAAACGTGACCTGATCCATTAGACAAACCCTTGCCAAAGCTGAAGAGGAGCAAAAATATCAAGAAACGCCTCAGTGTTGTGGGTTGTTTTGTTTGATTAAGAAATTTGGTCCTTAAACTGGCCCTCAGAACAGGGTGCAGGATCCTTCTTAGACTCTGGAAATCCAAAAACGTAATCACATTCAAAGGATGACTGGAGGAATTGACTAAAACAGCAAACTATGAATGGTTGACCTTCGGGTTAAAAAACCCAGGTGTTTTTGAAATTATAGGGTCTCTTTTTGGGCTACTTGTGAGATGAGTGATGGGAGAATTATAACAGACTGATCATATTGTGAACAATGAATTATTTTACTCTAATACAATTTGGTTGTACAATAAAATAAAATGGGGTGGTGACTATGGGAGTAGATGATTTAGTAAAGATAGATAGATAGATAGATAGATAGATAGATAGATAGATAGATAGATAGATAGATAGATAGATAGATAGATAGATAGATAGATAGATAGATAGATAGATAGATAGATAGATAGATAGATAGATAGATAGGAACTTTATTAATCCCTTGAGAGGGTTCCCTCAGGAAATTCGGATCCAGCATTATTAGCATTATTAGCATATTATTATTTATTTATTTTATTTCATTTATTTAGTTAGCTTTTTTTGTTATTACTAATGTTTATTTTATTTCATTTTCTCCTCTTTTTGTAATATTATTTTGTAGTACTAAGGGACTGGTTCCTAGGTCCAATTCATGTATGTGTCTGTTTTTTTGTTTTACTGTTTTGATGTTGAAAAAGCAATAAAAACTGAATCATTAAAAAATAAAAAATAAAGAAATTCGGTCCAGATCTGGTAAGACTGCTACTGAAGCTGTTAGCATCTATGCTAATCTCTGTACAAGGAGTCACTTTGCCGGCGTCAGGCTCTAGCTCCCTCACTCCTCTTAAAGCTCACTGATTGGGTTCGTGCTGCTTTGGGCCGAACACAGTCGTAGATTGGAGGTTGGTGGGATGGATCTGCTTGATTATAGACATTGAATCAGGTGGATTTAGCTGCTCTGTAAGGCTGAATCTGCAAGGCCAGAGAAAAGTAGAGGAACTGATAATGAAACCTAAGATTAAATTGATTCATAAAACTAATGGTTACAAATTCTTAACTGTTTTTTTTATCCCCACCCCTATTAATTCCCATACTAAATAACCCTTCTAAAGCATGTTATAGTATCATATCAGTTTTTTCCACAATTATGTAGTGCACTAAAAATGCCTGATAAAATATGACCATCAATTTATAACTGGTTTCATTTTCAGTTATCCAAACTTTGACTTAATTCAAAAGTTATTCATCAGTCTGTGTTTATATTTTAAGTTTTTTTGACACTCCTTAATATTTCATTGAAGGTAAACTGGCTCAACCATTTCTAAAACCAGAGAAGTGAAAGCTGCCACCCCTACAGAGAAGACATTTTTAAGGATTATTTAAATACTTAGAAAAACACGCTGTAAATAAATGTCTTGTGAAAGCACACAGGTTTGTAAACTCTAAATCGGTTCTACAGCTGAGCCAAACAAGACTTGGTTTCCTCTGATCAGACATCATAATGTAAGCTTTGATAGTGAGCAGAAATACTGCAGAGGCTGTTGAATAACAGGGTTTGGGATCTCTGTGGGTCACTGTGTGGTTTCAGTGTGGCTGAGGGAATGTGAAGGAGCGAGTGGAAGCGGAGGGCTGACTGCCGCTCCGTCAGCCAAACCACAGCTGGACAGATTACAAGAGTCTGGATTAAAGACCTGGGGTAAGGACTGGGGTTGGGGTAGGGATGTGGATCCTAAAGATGTTGTAACCCAAAAACATGCCAAGGCAACACATTATTAAATCATCAATGTCAACATACAAGTCAAACACACAACTATTTATACACTATGTTTAGAAAAAAGAAACTTGAATGCTCTCTTACATGACCCAAAATAAATGATGTGATATGAGAGAGAACCATAGCTAATTTTCTATTATACATGCCCTCAGAGCACTCAGAGAGCACAAACGTCTGCCAAGGTTGCTCACATAATGCTGTACATCTATAAGCAATAGTTCCATGATAAAAAGAAAAAAATCATAATATGATTCCTTGACCCTGAAAGCACACACCAAGTGTTCAGGATCATGCTGTTAGTTGGAGAGTTATTTAGCAAAAATGATGGTTCACTAAAGGCGGTTAATTTTAGCAAAATCTGTCCAGTATTTTTTGTGTAAACTTGCTGACAAACAAACAGACAAACAAATGACAGCAAAAAAGGATAAGGTATTAACAACAACCTGGCATCTTAGTCATTTGCTGACCAATCATTTTAATGAACAGAAGTTCATTTATCAAAGCAAAAGTAGAAGAGACGCACAATATTGCCAGTATATCAGTATCAGCAGAAACACACTTACTGGCCACTTTATTAAGAACATCTTGGAATGTAATTGGCGAATTTACTATTAGCATTAACAAGCACTAGAACAGATGTAATGAAGTGGCTGAAAAGTGTATGGAACAGAAGGAACAGGGGATGATAATGCTGCACCTCTCATCAACAGGTGAGTCATGAATGGCTGCAAATAAGCTTATTGTGCAGTAGACAAACTACTGAAGCTATTTCCCCTCTTATCATCAAAACTTTACGTCCCAAACAAGCTGTTGGTTATCTGACAAACTAAACCCCTGGCAACACCATTAGCAAGCTAGATTTAAGCTGTCACAGCTCGGTTTACACAGCAGCAACCATCCCCCTTAGTGTCCTAAGATAGTCTGGTTTCAACCCAAATCTTTGATCTGATTGGGACGCAAGGGGAACAGACCAACCCTAATGCAGAAGAGATCTGGTGTTGTTAATAAAAACACACATGCAACAGACATGCATGCTCAAACATGCAATAACGATGTCTCCAATATTCAGCACAAATAGGAAAAAAAGGCCATTTTTGTAGTCCATGTTAGCAGTTGGTTAGCATTCTTTTAAGCACACAACATTGGTTTCAGGAAAGTAGGCGACTTCAGATGCATTTTATTATTTCCAATATACAGCAGCACCTAGCATTATTCTAAATCCTATTAACTCTGATGAGTTGGGAACCAGGAAGTGCTAAATACTTACTCTTTTCTATATTTTGGAGTAATTACTGCACCCCTCCATTCTTTAAATAGTGCAAGACAGCTGCAGATGTGTACTCCTGTAGGATTACTAGAGCAACAGCATTAAGTTACAGAGAAATAAAGACCAAGCTAACCAACTCATTCCCTTCTACCATGAACATCCATAAACAGACACATTTTTAGTCAACAGGCTAACAGTTAGCCACAGCAGGTTAAGCAGCACTAGCTCAAAACCACCTGAAAACAGCTCAAATATTTACTCATAACGTCACGTTTTAACTCAACCAGCAGCCTCTCACCTTTCTGAAATGAAGCAGAAGTCCTCATGTCACAGGAAATCCGATTTTAATCCTTTGGGGTTCATCCAAACCTGAAGAGAAAGGCTCAAACTTTGCCCTGAAATGCCCAGGTGTTTGAAAATGGCGCCGTGACGTAATATAAGCACCGCCCCTTACGTACAAGTCGGCCCTGCGTCGTAGTCGTGGGCGGGGCTTCTGCGTGGGGAGAATACGGTCCTATTCCCCAGCTGTAAAAAGCTAAGATATTAACAGGTCAACAAAGAATAGAAAATGATTGTTAGCTCTAATAGATCAGATGATTAATGGCACTCAGTGACCAAATTGTTAATTCAGGTATCATTTTTCACCTGTTTGAATCTCTTTTTATGAAAAATTATCATAGTTACTATGGCATAATGGATATAATTTCATATTATATCAACAAATAGGGTAATGATGGCCCTAAGGCAATTTAACAATGTTTAAATAAATAAATGTAACATCAGGTTATCTGATTGGATATTCATAGTTAATTTTGAATTTGTAAGTTGTATACTTGATGAATATCTGCAGTCTTTTAGTGTGTGTAATGCTAATTTATTTGCTTTTTAACTGTGTAAAGAACCTGCTAAAAATATGAATAATGATCAAAATAACATGAATTATACATGCTAAATTGTTACAGACCTATTTTTAAACCGTTTGTTTTTTTTTTTAAATAATCAATTTAGCTTGATCAGCATTGACGGACAGCAAATTTGCATTTTCTATAAAACTACAGCATTGAAAATAAAATATCAATGTTCACTTCTGTTTAGAAATCAGTGACTAGAACACAACTGCTCATTCAGGTTTCTAAAAGTTAACCCAGAGGAAAAATAATCAGTTGGGTTATTTAATCATAGCAAAAGTATAATCCTGATTATTTTGATAGATAATGAGATCACAATTATAGACTGTGATTGCTGACAGATTTTTACAGCACGCAGCACATGTAAACATTGAACTAAATTAATCTTACAAAATAGTTTTGATCATCAGTGAACAAGTAGTCGATGAAAATAAATGTAAAAAAAAATGCAAATACCTGAAATAAATAAGAGATTAAAAAAGAAAGTCAAAACAAAGCAAATTGTCCTGTGGCAATACAAATTTTGAATCTTGATTTTTCCGTTTTTCTTCATTATGAGATTCAGTAATTGTAGAAATTAGATTATGGAACAACACTGAACACTAGTATCTGTATTTAGGGAAATGAAAACAAATGTGATGACAGCTATTCGATAGCTAACACTCCAACACTCCATACTAATGAAGAACTGCTGCATACATTGCAGAATGATCACCTTTGGGCCCAGTTTCATAAATGGACTTTTCCTCACCCCTCACAGTAATGTAGTGGACTGTTGGGTCACAGTTCTTACAATGTAACTTATGTAAGCTCTCACAAACCCTGTTCTGTTGTGTTATATGTTACAGCAGCAGCAGCTCAGTGGAACAGTCAACCTGCTCCTCCGCTGCTCGCCAGCCTGCTCCATAAATGTCCCATAAACCATAAAAATTGAAGATTTTGGAAGTATTAAGAGTTTAAGAAATCCAAATAGGGGAGTTGTATAAGAAATAAAATGTAGTTTTTGGAGAACGTTGCATTTATGACATAGTTTTCCTGGAAAGTGACATTTTCCTGATCACACTAAATAAGAAAATATTCTGAAAATAATTTTTCATCCAATACCCTGAAATGTGTGTGATATAAAGTAAAGCTTGGCTGAAATAAAGTCTCAATGCCCCATTTTTATCCAGATCCAGTCCTTTTTGCCACAATATCTGAGCGACAGACAGAGGATCTATGCCAGTTCAGCATCTGAGACAGAAATTATTAACTTTTTTACAGCTGGCTAAAGTTTTATTGCTCTTACAAGTGCGATTCAATTTGCTTTTAAGCAAAGATCTAATCTTAAGCTGAGATATTGCATTTCTGCCTCCTCACTGACACAGCTCACACTTGACATGTGGAATAGTGAGCTGTAGGTGTTGGAACACTGTTTTGGAGAGAAAGAAGGAGCTTTGAGGACACGTTACTGCTTTTTACTTCTTTTTGCTTAGATTGCTTTCTCCATGAATAACATTTTCCATGATGGCCTCATTAAATCAGAATTTTATTTTTCAGGACACTGGTCATACACTGAGAAATATCCAACCATAAAGGAATTAGCATTAAGTCATATAAAATACAGTTTTGTCCAAAAAATAAGTCTGTTAAGTTGATTTCAATCAGAGGGAATGGGACAGAGATAGAAACGGACAATAACAACACATGGGATTTTGATGAAGACTGAGATTTTTCATTTATTATCAATACCTCTTAGCCTTTTCGGGGTCACAGGGGGGCTGGAGCCCACCCCAGCTGTCATTGGGCTGAAGGTGGGGTACACCCTGAACTGCCAATCACAGAGCGACAGAGAGTGACAGGCAACGATTCCCACTCTCACTCTTTTTGATCTGTGGGAGGAAACCAGAGTGCCCAGAGAGAACCCACATAAGCATGGGAAGAATATGAAAACTCCACACAGAAAGTGTATTGGTGTGTGTGTTGTTTAAAGACCTGTTAGAAGAAAAGAAAATAATTTATTTAAAAATCATGCAAAAGGAAAACGGCACACCTTTAGGTCCACAAAGCCTTGCACAAAAATTGGTTGCTGGTTTGAGGGATCGTCAGCAGAGTTCTTTCTGTGTGGAGTTTTCACACAGATGTGTCAAACTCAAAGCCTGGGGGCCACATCCGGCCCTATGGACAATTATATCTGGCCCGCGAGATTGTTTTATATAGTTTTTGTTTTTGTTATAAATGGCCTGGTGGTATGAAGTGCTGATAACACGCAAACTACAGAGCATAATGCAGTGCAACAGCTGCCTTGCTGAACAATAGACAACTGGGAAAAAAGCAGAATTTTTATATAGTATTTTCAGGTTTGTTTGTTTTTTTGTTGCATGATCATATTTCCAACTTTTTATTTTGACGTGAGATATTTTTATGGAGAGCAAAAGCTTTTTAAGTTATTTATAGTTTCAGTTTCTTTATTCTGTTATAAATTTGTGTCCATTTATTCATATTTATTAAAAAAAAAAAGTTAGTTTTAATGTGTTCAATAAATATTTTTCCTTTTCAGCCCTTGACCTAATTTTTTGAGTTATTTTGTTCACAGACAGACGAACCAGCATCCCTCTTGCTGTGAGCAATCATCACTAACCTGCTGCAGCTCAGGTGTGAACATAAAGGGATAAAAAATGCTTCATCATCTGGGCACAGTGGTCTCAATTTGATTGTTTGAAACAGTTCTAACCAGGCTGTTATGTCCACATGTCACAAAGGCCTCACCTCTGTTGCACCAACACAATAATTGTACTTTCCTTAAAGGAATATGCCAACTATTTTTTATTGTTGTGTCGTGTCTCACTCCAAAGTCCATGGCAAGCAGAGAGACATCACCTTTCAACTGTGCATGCAGTAACAAGGACGAGATGAACAGATCTCACTCATCAATAATTAGCTTTACTGAAACACTGGGAGTCAGTGAGTAGTGTCAGCCTGCCTCTGCCTACAGTCATCAGATAAACTTTTTAGGAACTCTCAATGGTCCTTTGTGATGGTTGTGACTCACTTATTTACCGTGCTGTGTGCATTATCTAGTTTTAGGTAAAAGTTAGCACTTTATTTCATTTTCAAAAGAAATACATTCAAAACCTAACCACAGGTCACATGCACAAACCAGAGGACGTGCTTGTAAGTAGGTCAACAGCAGGCTAATGCTACCCATTGACTTCCAGTGTTTAAGCTAAGTTAGTTAGCAGTGGGCAACCTCTATTTGTCTCTTCCTCAGCTGAAACAACGGTGTCTATGTGTTTGTCATGGACTTTGGGAAAAAAATGTGGGGGTATCCCTTTAATTATATGTAAACTTTCTGACTGTTGCTGCCAAAACCAACCTCAAAAGTCACAAAAAACATTATAGAAAAAGGTATCTTTCTGTGAACTAATCAAAGGGGATGATTTTTACAGATGAGCAAACACTCAACACAGTTTTTGTACAGATTATATGTTCTACTATGATGAGGTGCCTGTTAGGATATATGACCCTTTAAAGTGTGTTGTAAGACCCAAAAGCTCAAGGAGGTAGGTAGGTGAAAAGTTGGTTTTATTGGTTAACACAACAGCAAGGAGGGGAAGGGGAATCTTCAGCGTGTCTGAGGGAATCCAGTGACAAAGGTGAGTGAATACAGTCTGCAGCGGTGATGCAGGGAGAACACTGAGAAGAGAGGAGCAGAGGTCAGGTAAGGGCATCGGCCAAACAAAAAAATCCCTGCCGGTGGGAGATACAAAATAAGGCTTAAAGTCAGCACTAAAAATCTACAAAGAGCATAGAGATTGTAAGAACAACCCACAGAATAAATGGAAATCGACGCATGCAGAGGTGTCCACAGCCAGCTTAAATAGTGATCGTGATTAGGTGAGTAGAAGCAGATGTAAGGCTGCAGTGCAGAGGAACTAAGCCCACTCCTCAAACAGCAGAGCACAGAGGCAGAAGGGGAGGGGGAGAGCAGAGAGGACTGCATCCTCACAGTGCCCTCACAAACTAAGCTCATGTGTGTTTTGAGGTTGTATTTGTTTTGTTTCCATGTTCATTTAAACATCAGACCCATGATTACTGTCCGCTGGTGCCAGAAGCTTTAATAGGATGCTGCCAGGCTGAGGCTTCCCCACACAGCCTGAATGTAGCTGTGACTTCATAACTGCAACTGATGCTGTGAGACAGACGAAAACATCAGCGGGGATTAGAAACACTTTATTGTTTATTGGGAAATCCCAAACTCAGAGCCCGATCATGATGCAGATTTAGCAGGAACTCAGCGATGTGAGTCATGTCGACCACAATGTATGATCCCAACACGTGACACTGACTTTAATGTGAAACCTGAGGTCATTTTATAACTTTAAGGTCGAGGTAGGAATGAGTTTATTTTGAATTTGGCCATGGAATCAGCTGTAATTTATCTGTCATGATCATTGACAGGAATATTTTACAAGCTCACCAACTCTGGAGCAGATCTGCAGGGAAAAGTTTGGAGGATAACTTGACTCATTGCTTAGCAGGACATATGTGCAAAATAGTGCATAACAGGACTATTGTGTGTGTTTAAGTGGGACTTAATGAATCATCTTGTCTTGTTTTAAATATTTAATCATCTTTGATTAACTCTTGATAACGATATTTATGCTAGTTTGTCTTATAAATGTTATGTTTTAGGGCTAGATTTAAGCAGGCATCTGCCTCTTGTGTGTTGTGTATGTAAGGGATCATGTATGAGCCTGGGCAGCACAGTGGTGCAGCACGGTGGTGCAGCATGATGGTGCAGCAGGTAGTGCGCATGCCTCACAGCAAGCAGGTAGCTGGTTTGAACCCTGAGACTGTCAGGGCCTTTCAATGTGGAGTTTTCAGGCATGCATGGGTTCTCTCTTGGCACTCTTGCTTCCTCCCATCGACTAAAAAACATGCTAAGGTGGCTGTGGGTGTGAAAAGTTGTCTGTCTCTATTAGGGCTGGGTTTAAAAGATCAGTTTGATCGATTTCCCTCTAAATGGTTGATAATCGATCCATAAAACCAAAGATCGATCTTTTAACTTGGGTAGTTTTTTCTTCATCAGACGTACAGAGAAGCAGCCTGTGGTATTAACCCTGCTAGTTTCGCGTGATTAGCGTTTAGCGCTTCTTTCCATTGAACAAGATTTCGTCAGATGTTACTGCAAGCAGTCGAACAAACATAGCAGAAGCAAGTGGCACTACAGGGGCACCACCAGCAAGTTTAAAAGCTGATGTTTAGGATTTAACAAGCACAAAAGAAAAGACAAGTTGGACAAAAACCAAGTAATATGCAGAATATACATTAATGTATATCATTAATTAATGATTAATGCAACTGCTTTGGGTTCAGTTCTTAATGTAAAAACAATTTTTAATAATGTGCCAGGTCAAAAGGTCACTTTTTAAATTTACAGCACTATTTTAACTGAGATTTCCCAGACTGAATAAATATCAAATTGATTTGTGAATCGAATCGATTTGAGACCTTGTAATATCGAATAGAAATGATCCAGAAAATCTGAATTGATACCCAGCTCTAGTCTCAATGTGACCCTGAGATCAGCAGGGGACCACTTCAGGATGTAACCCTCTTCTCACCCAGTGTCAGCTGAAAGGGACAAGTGCTACAGATGTATGGATGAAAAAAATAGCCTTTTTCTACAAATTTACACTGGTCCCAGCAGTCCTAAGAGTACTGTCTTATTATTTCTTGCATGTGATCTATTGGATTTGGTCAATACACCCCTCAGTTTCATCCCTGCTCAGAACAGACATCCACTTAATCTGTGTCTCTCTTACAGGAGGTGGATGCAGCTTTAACTTTTCAGTGCTGTGCTCTAATGTTTCCTGTGGCAGCACAGACTCACCTTGGCATGCCAGCAGATAGAGACAGAGCTCCACATCCTCACAACCTGCCTAAAAACCAGGCCGTGAGAGGAAAAAATCTATCCCAGATACCACACACACCCTGAACTTGAATTTATAAGTGATATTTCCCACATTTACTTGGAGAAATGGAAAAGCACGAGATCACTGTGGCCAAACTTATAAAGGTGTGTGAGGATCTGATGACAGCAAGAAGAGTCTGAACAGGCACAACCATAGTGAACACATTTCTTTTCATTTTCATAATATGCTTATTCTCCTACATTAAATGACACTATTTTTGTCTCATTTTTTCTAAATCTTTAATACAATACCACTCTTTTCATTGTTATAATCATAATAACATTTTCATTTAAGCTAAAGGTATGCCTTTATTCTTTATGAAATGCTTTGGCAGCAATATTGTACATTCATCAAGTTCCTCAGGTGTTAAAACATGTTACTTCCATTGAAACATCACTTTACCAACGAAGCATCTTCTACCTAATTAAAGTGAGAAGTCCTCTCATGACATAATGAGGGGGAACATATTTACAGAGAGATGGAATCAGCAAAAGAGGGAGTGATGGGATTTCTCCTGTGCTGATGTGGGCTGTAGGAAGGCCATGAGCACATACAGTATTTGTGTGAATGATTTTAAAAAATAGTTTTGCATAAAATGTGAAATTTAAGCACACACATCCTTGATCCGTTTATTTAACCCTTTAACTGGAATTGTAACCAAACAGTTTACTTTTTGCTACCACTGTATTTGAACATTTGAAGGCCCATCTTTGTCTTTTTTTCCTTATTTACCTCTCTTAATAGTGTTTGTCACACCAATATGTATCCAATGAGTGGCACTGCTGTACATGAATATAATTGTTTGAAAACTAGAAAAAATCAGAAGTGAATCATTACTGCATAGCTCCTCAGAAATCTAACAGTAAGAGCAAACACGTGAGTAAGATTTTTTTTTAATTAGTTGAAGGAAATTCCTTTGGTAGTAAAAAATGATCTATTTCTCCTCAGAAAATGGGTCAAAAGCTAAAAATCTAAATCTATTCTCTGTGATGTTTTCATATAAAAAAAGGGTGCAAAAATAAAATAAATCCATTCATGTCCCAGATAACCCTGAACAGGCAAGTCAATCAGCAGATTAACCAAAAAAATCTGCTTTCTAGATTGGTAAAATGTGAAAAAAAATAATCATAACAAAATAAAATAAAAATTACAAAGGAAGGAACACATGTTTACCAACAAATAATTTGTTGTAAATGTATTTCTTTGTTTGGAAGTCAAGGGGTTAAACTTGGAATGGTTTGATTTCAAAACTGGTTTTCATCACTTTTATCAAGATGACAGAGCAGAGTAAGATAAAGGGGAATGAAGTCTGTTGGGGGTCTGTATAAGAGCTGGAAAATTAATTGTGACCTTTGTTGCAATTTGATTGCTGATTAACTAAACAGCTGAGTTTCTGATGCCTGAAATGAGACTTTTACTGCTGCCAAGAAGGTTATGTTTTTGCCAGCATAGGTTTCTCTGTTTTTTTCTGTTTGTTACAAAAACTACTGGACAGATTTATCTAAAATTTTCAGGAGATGTTGGTAAGAACCCAAATTAAAAATGATTAGATTTTGGTGGTGATCAAGCTAACCGTTATCAGTGAACAATCATTTTTGCTCAATAACTGTCTAATAAAAACATTAAAACTATTCTGGGTGCTAGATGTGGGTTTCCATGGTCAAGGAATCATATTATGATAGTGACTTTATCATGCACTATTCCTTTCAGATGTAACAGCAACTTGTGAGCTTACTTGGCTGAGTTAGCACTTTAGTGCTTTCTAGTTTCAAAATGGGTTCCTATGTGCAATTTTTAAAAACGGCACAGTCTCTCATCTCATAAATCTCAACAAGACTTTCTTTAATATGTTTTTTGCACATTTGCATTGATGGTCCTGTATGCTTTATGTTCTCCATAAAGACCTCAAAACAAGCAGACCACAGCTAACAAAAGACAGCTTTGTCTCTCATGACCTATCATTATATCTCTTTACATTTCTGTATCCATGACATATTCTTTGGCAGAGAAACTCCATCTGGGCACAGCCAAAATAGAAGCTTGGACGGAGCAGCACCGCCCAAAACCAGCAGGCAGCCCCGCCGTCTTAGAGTCTTTGCCCCCTGGACTGATGTGGCACTTAACAAGAGGGTGTTGGTACCAAACATGGAGACCTACCCTGACACTGAGCATGTTTTTAACCATTAGACGACAGGGAGTATTATTTGTTGATAGAGGGAGGAGGTTTTTACAGGAAATGTGGTCTTAAACTGAGGAAACATGAGCATTAAGTCCCCCAGAGTTTGATTGAAGGCATCGATCATTTCAGAGATGGTCTTTCGGTAGATTTTCACGATGATTTCCTCAAGGATGCATAAAATGTCTTTAACAGTCCCTTATTTTCCAAACGTTGCAGGAGCCGATGTAATATCCAAAAGACCTTGACCTAAACAGAAGGGTAAGGTTACAAACAAGCGGTGGCTCTGGAGAAACAAATGTGGTTTCACTGGTTTACAGCATCATGATTTACATGTCCCTTCTGCCTCACTCTCTCAGGCTGTGTGTGAGCATGAAACCTCCCTGTTAACCTCTGTATTAGCCCCTTCAAAATAAAAGAGCCTATTGGAAAAGAAATATCGATAATGGTCTGAGGTGGCTCCTCTGGACTGCTTCAAGGAATCTGATATCATGAATCACGTTGGCACATCTGACTGAAATGTAAAGATAGTGTAAAAGAAAACATGAATACATAGCTTCCACCATGTTGAATTATTTAACTAGGGCTTTTATTTATTTTTCTATTAGTCTGTTGAATGAATTATGCTCTGATGCTCTGATACTACCATTCACAACATTTAATTATCTCACTTTTTTTGATTAATTTGACAATAGACAGTTTCTCAGTGTGTCCCATTTCGAGTGTAGCACCCTTGAAATAAGACATCTATACACCCATCTGTTCCTATTGTCATTTAATTGTGTGTCCCATTTGAGAGGCTGCAGACTTCACAGTATTTCAACGACATATCAGAGGTGTTTTAAAGGCTGTCCCATTCTAAAGACTTCTTCAAATGCACCCTACATATAGGTCCCTTTTCTATGTCCATCTGGTGCGTACTTGCTCAACATTTCCAGATTTTTGGTTAGGGCCTGTTTTTAGCCTGACATAAATAGGGCACATTTGTTGGCAACATTTTAGGGAACCCTCTGAAGGCGACGGTCTTAGGATTCAACGACAAACCCACACCTGACATTCACACTTCAAAGTATGCAGCCCCTGTATTGGGACACAGCTTTTATTTATCTTCATTAACCCTGCACTGAATGTGTTTTTAAGCATGCCTCCTTACATTTTTGGGGGGATAAATGTTCTCTAAATACTTTGAAAATCTGTATTCTTTTATTTCTGAAAAGTTGTTGTCTTATGTGATGCCACATTATTGTGTCATCATGTTTGTTCATATTTTATCAGAGTGTGTTTGTGTAGTTTGGTGTCTGACAGCCAACCAGCTGAGCTGTTCATCTTCATCACCTGATGGAGCTCAGACTGATGTAGTGAAGGCTTTCTCCTTTGGCATTTTGTACCTCTTCTGTCCTCATTTTGTTTCCTCACTTCTCTTTTTCAATTCTTCACTGGGAGGAACTAAGATGTGAGGAAACAAAACAAGTGAAGGATGTAGTATGGACAAAGTTAGGATGAACTTCAGTCACCTGTAAAATAAGCTGCATCTCAGAGTGAAAGTGCAAATGATTGACATTTATACAAGCCAAAAAGCAGCAAGATTTAGGGTCACTCCCAGTTGTACCCCTTAGTCCTTGTCTTACCCCTTTGCCTTTGGTTTTCGTGTGTTTAAATCTAGTGAAGGGATATCCCAATTCTCCAGACGTTGGCAAAGCAGAGACAGAAGAAGGCAGATAACTATAAGTAATCAAGCATAAATATTGGTTTTCATAGTAATAACTGTTTTTAGTGGAGCTTCAAGCAAAATTTCAGGAGCAGGAGCACACCTCAGCCACGCCTCTTCCTGTGTTCCTATAAATTCTGATCTGATCATTTCCTCCCTTTTTTTTTTTGCTCACTCCACACATTCTCCCTCCAACCCCTTTCTTCAAACTTTCTTCCTTCCTTCTGTCTTCAGAGCCTTACAAAGGGGGTTTGTCGTGCCCTGGAGCTACCACAGTTTCTCCAAGAAGTATCCCCAAACTGTTATCCACTTCACATATTTGCTTTGTTGCTTATTATCCAATATACACAATAAATAATTGTCAAATTCATTATGGTGATTGTGTGGTCGTTACTCATGAATCATCATCAATCCTTTGCCATTCACTATTTTTTTAACCATGTTGCCAAGACGGCATCTTGGAAGTTGATGAAGAGTTATCACATCTACTGATGATGCTGCCAACAAGTGGCTCTAAATGATGACATCATGGAAATTATGTGGTGACTTGGTTCTTGTCCATGTTATCACCTCCTGCCCTTGGCCACAAAACAGAGGGCTAAGGGGAAAGGGGAGACAAGGAGGAGGGCTAAAGAGTACAAATGGGATTGACCCTGAGTGTGCAGTGTGTTTTAGGATATTTTTACTGGTTGAATCAGCGACAACTATGTCTGACTGTATACAAACAAAACAGAGCTACAGTTGGTTAAAATAGGGATGGGGACTGTCCCAAATCTGGACATCTTAGCGTTTTTTGGATATTTGTTGGGACAGGAGACACAAGGCCTAAACTGGGATGGTTCCGGCTAAATTGGGATGTCTGGTCACCCTGCACATAAAGAAAAGCAAAAGTTTTATTATCTGTGGATAAAGAATAAAGCAGAGTGAATACTGAGCAACTTTAAGGTGTTTCTAATTCAACTTTTGAGTCATGTGATTGGTTCTGAAGGCAGGCTAAGTCAGTCTGCCTGCATGTCTTTCAGTTTGCATTTTGCACACCTATAGCTTTGGTGCCTTTATGATGACCTATTGGCTTTTGTAGTCACTCTGTTTAACACCCTCAAATTGATGGAGCCTTCATGCTGGTGCGGCTGGAGTCAAAGGAGAAAGGATCCAGCTTTTAGAAAATAGCAGCTAAGTTGAATTCAGATGGGTTTACCCTGCAGACAGCCACTCATTCATAGAGAATGTTTTCATTTCCTACAGATCATCACACTTTAATGTCCGCTCCCGCTTACTTCCCTCCTCTCGCTGTGTTTTTGCAGCGAGAGCAGAACTGACAGCCGCTAATACTAAACCTCTCAGCGTGTACCTGTGGAGAGGGTCCCGGCACGTTTGAAAACAGATCGCGGCCTCCGCACCGGCCCATGCAGAGCAAAAAGGGCCCGCGAGTCGCTGCGTGTTGTTACAGCAGCTGCCGCCAGACGTTTCCTGGACGTCCTGCACGTGCTACGGAAAAACACATCAATGAGAAATCCACTGACCTTTACAGATCCACAGAAGAATGTTAGTGACGCATTAAAATCACAAAATTAACAGAGAGGCATACCTGAAAATAAATGGAAAAGCAATAAAAAAGGGACAGCAGAGAGTACGATCTGTGAGATGTTTTCACTTTTGAAGGTTTGTCACATGAAGGGACGATGGAAAAGTTGGATTCCAGGCACTTTTATGACTTTATAGATTTATTTTGGTTTAAATGGAACCGAGACCTGGAAATATTTGTCACATTTAATATTTTGACATGAACAACAACCCTTTAGTCTTTGTACATAAATAAGCAGACGGTTCAATAACATGATTTTATGACAATTATCCTAATTACGTTCAGTCAAGTAAAAACTTTAACAAGTTGAGCAAAGCATGGTCCAAACATGTTTTTTTTTCTGTTTTCCAAATTGTGCCATCTGTACCAAACACAGACACTAAGCAAAAGCAACTTGATTTACATTAATGGCACAGATTCAACAAGATGCTGGAAATGTTATAAAGGCTAGTTGATAGTGTTCTTCTTTTATCTTTTTTATTCTTATATTTGTATATATTTGTTTATTCTTATTTCTTACATTTGGGCTTGCTCCGGGACCAGGGTAACCAATTTTGTTCTATCCATGTTTAACATGTGTTGAATGACAATAAAACTCCTCGAATCCTTGAATCCTTCTTCAGAGATTGTTCAATTTTGACATGAAAGCGTGACACTTTTGCTGCAGAATAGTTAGCTGCACATCCATGATCCACCACATCAGAAAGCAGCTCTTTTGGATGTAGATCAGGTGCAGAGGCCGCTGGTCAACAGTCACTGTCATGTTCAGGAAACCAGTTTGAGGGCGCTTTCACATAGGCTCACTTGTTTCGAACCGTGCTGCGGTGCGGTTCGCCCCCTCCCCCTCCCCCGCTGGCTTGCATTCACACTGGCAACATTGAACCATGCCCGGGCCCACTTGTGTATTTACTCAGTTTGAAACAGCAGGGGGCGATATGCACGTAACTGGTTACCAAACCTGCTACGGGGGAGAACAAAGAAGAGGCCACCATGGTAACCATTTCCTACACCGAACAACCAATGTTTACGCTTCGCTCTCTTCTACATTTTCCTTCAAATGTGTTTTTTTATCGTGTTTGAGATGGCATCAGCGACCTTCTGGACCCTCGTAAATCATCTTAATCCTCAACCAGAATAAACAAATCGACAAATTGAGTAAGCAAAAGATTCAACCTCGGGACTAACAGGAAGTAATGCATCAAAAGTAGATCGGTTTGGACCACTTTGTTTCACACCAGTGAAACCGCACCAAATGTAGGGAGATGGAGCGGATCGAGACCACCCCTTCATGGAGGTCTCGGACCAGCTGATTTGGTGTGCACCAAAGGGCGGTGGTTGCATTCACATTGACACTAACGTACCAAACCCTGGGCCAGAACTTCTTTGGTGTGCACTAAATATGGTTGGTGTGAAAACACCCTGAGATGCTTTGCGCTGTGTGGCATGGCAGGATATCCTGTTGGTAGTAGCAAGACCAAATTTGAGTGAACCATTATTATTGTACAAGTTTGAATGACTGACAATGTGCAATGTATTTTGTGATTAACATCTTTTTGGTGATTAAACTCCATTGTGAAGTCGTGCAAGAGCCAGCCTCACTCAGCGTGGCACCTTGGTGAGATTTTATATGGCTCCCCTCCATCAGCAATTTACATATGCTTACAAAAGACATCAAATAGCATTGTTTTTATTATTGTCTTTAAATTACAAGATAACATGCCATCCAATTTATATGCTTCTGTGTAGATTCTCATTCATCCAGGTCATGGTTATCTTGAAGATTCAAAAACGAGACAACTGGACTGAGTTGAGTTTGAGGAATGTGGTGTTTGCCAAAGATTCTCTTAAGTTTTTTGGATACACCTGCAACGTAAGGGATCACAATGTTTTGCATCTCTCTTCCCTTTCATGCTTCATGTCCTTTCTCTTCCTGTTCTTCAAAAAGGCCCACTTCAGGGGTGCTGGTTTGGCAGAGTGGTTAGCAACCAGGCACCCCATGTATTTGCTTCTGCCGGTCCAGGTTTGAGTCCCGCCTGTAACCAGTTTGCAGAGTGTCTTCCCCTATTCTCTCTCCCCCTTTCACAAGCCTATCCACTGTCTCTCTCCTATCAATAAAGACACAAAATGCCCCAAAAATATATAAATAAGGCCCTATTCTGATATCCACAGGTTGAAAGGGCTTCTCTAATGTGTTTCCTTTTCCTTACTTTCCTTTCTTGTACAAAAACTCTCAGCCCGATGGTTGAGGGTTCCAATTTACTTGCTTAATTATACATAGATAGAAAAAAATCTGAAATACAATATAAATTCTCTTACCCCCCAAACCATGGTTTGCACCTTGCAAGCTGAGAAGAAATAAAGTTTGTAATGCTCAGAGGAACTGCGCCCCTGCCCTTATATTGTGTTATAGAGGAACTACCACGGACTGTTAATATAGAAATGTTGGAGCGAAACAGTAGTGGAACACAGTGAATGACTGCTTATATTTATCAACAAACTAACATCTCATTCAACATCACATTTGGAGAACAAACAGAAATACTGTTCTCTAAATACACCATGTTTTTTGCAGGCTTTTGTGATGCCCCTCATCTTTCCACCATCATTATATTAGTTGTTACAGAATGATGCTCTGTTGTCAGTCTCAGTCGTGTAGTCTGTCATGCTTTTCGGGCAAGTCAAAGCATGAATTTATGCCTCCGTAGCCCCCTACACTCTACTGACTGTATCAAAATCCTGTAGTCTGATCTTCACATCAGGTGAACCTCATACTCTCAAGATTTTGATGCAAGGTGAGTGAGACATGTGGCTCAAACTGGTAGTTTGAAAGCTCTGACTTCACATGCTCACCAAAATGAAAGTCAACATGCTTCATGGTGTCACACTGCTAAAAGCGTCTAGTGTTAAACTGTTGTAATGCAGCTTCTGAACAATCTGTGGGTAAAGACTGTGTGAGTAGTTGGGTAGATCATGAAGGAAAGTGCCATACAAGCTCAAATCCGTGTACCATTAACCCTCCTCTGACCTCAAACTCTCTTCAAAGGATGGTCAGCTCTCTCTTTTATCTCTTGAGCTTGCTGTCTACAAATAGATGTATGAATAAGGAAGCCCTCAGCTCTGCATCAGATATATTAGATGTTTAGAAGTAGAGATGATAGATGAGCTCCCTCTCTTCTTGACATACAGCTGCGGCTCTATAACCAGATGAGAGCAGAGTTATTCAGCGAGGGTCAGTACCTGTTAACCTCTGCTTAAGAGGAAGAAGTCTTACTGACATGTTTATTCAGAGTATGGATGGGTTCTTAATCACCAGGTGTGCCTCTTCTTCATGAGGATCACATCTGGTTCAGAAATGATTACTCTCTGCTGACAGGCAGTGATCATGTAATAAATCTGGTGTCAGATCAAGTGCAAAGAGAGTCTCGTGCAGTATGAAGTTGGGGTTTTTAAAGCTGGCCTTATTTCTTTCAGACAGAGAGCACTGTTACAATGTCATTTTATAGATGTTCTCTTGTTTAGTGAGGTTTCACCCGCAAACAAGTGTAATCAGTTACATTTCTACATTTTTGCTGCTATTTAGGCATCTGGTTTTGTGTAATTTAAGCTTTTAGAAAGTTTTTTTTTATATGGGTCATAATGTGAACAACTAAGTCAACATCCTCCACAGTTTCTGTTTGTTGTTTACCACACAACATTTAATTATGTAAGTGGTCCCCAAAATTGGAGGTCCACAGCTACGTTAGGGGCACAACAAGACTACACCCCTGTCGACACATACACAAATACATTTTTGTTTCCAAAACATTCTCTGTAAAGACAACATTTCCACAGGAAAACACTGCTGTACATATGTCATCCCTGTAAGTGGTACTGTGACACTGCCGCAGACATACACCAAAACCAGAGAAGAAGACATGGAGCAAACATAACGAGAAATGTCAGCACACGCTAACGTACCATGTTCTCCATGTCTTCATTTGTCTACGGTGGACATGAACGAGCAGAAGTTTTAGATGTTCAAACTAAAACATGCTCAGTACTTCTGCAGCACAAACTTAACACTGTATTCCTCTACAATAGTGATACCAACCTTTTTCAGCTGAAGATCACCTATGATGCTAATTGAGATGGTATGATCTACTTGCCTAAATTCACTGAGAACAATAAACAGAACTTCAAATTTCAATGATCATGATCTAACTTCACAATCACAGATGCAATCTTCGATCCATAAATGTGATAAAGGCCAAGGATTAAAAATAAAGATTTTGTGAATTTAAAATCACATTAGCACTTTACAATGTATGCAGCCTCATACAAAACAAAACTCATCAAAAACACTGGAACAATGTTAGCATAAAACACAATGTAGTTCATCTTGATATCTTTCTAATACTCAAAACTAATGAGGTGGAGAGAAACCAGTCAAACCCAATTTGTATTATATGCATGCGTTGAGATTACGTACAAAGTCAAGATTCGCCCCGGGCAGCACGTTGGACGCGTTTGGCGTGGTGCGTATGCAGCGTCCGGCGCGTTTGGAGCGTCAGACTCCTCTACGCTCGAGTTGAAAATATTGAACTTTCGACGCAAATTCGAGTGACACAGTGCCGCTGGCCGATCAGCGATGACATTCCCCCCCAACGTCATTGACTTGATGATGTGTGATGCTCCGGCCACCTGCTCCGGCTCAAACCCCGCCGAAAGATGGAGGAGAGGTTGATCTGCGCTGTTTACCATCATTCAGACCTGTACGATTCGACGTGTGTACTCTACAGATACCGGAACCAAAAGGAACAGGCTTGGGTGAAAGTCTCTGAGGAGACAGGATTTGAAGGTAAGTTCTGTAAATATTCGTTTCCAGCTGGATTTGCCTGAACGGGTCATCACTAAGACTGGCTCCAGCTCTCTACTCCCCCTGCGCAGTGACGCCCGTCAGCGCGTCGCCCCTCAGCCTGTCAAAATGGTCCAGCGTCCAGCCTCGGGTGTTACGTGTGGCGCGTCACAGGCACTACTCGCGTTTAAATTCACCAGTTTGCGTCCGGTGTGGCCGTGGCATAAAAGATCTACAAATAGATCAAGATCTACAGGTTGGTGACCCCTACTCTACAATATGTTTGATACTTAGCTGCAGCTTAGTATCAAACAAGAGACAGTATGCTACACGCTTTGTGAACACAGCCTAGAATTTAAGAAAATAAAGGTACAAAATGCTCACAGAAAGGCTTTTCTAAGCAGCTTTAATTCTGGTGAAACATTGGACAGAATAGGTAACTCAGAGAGAGGCTGCCCGTTTTAAGGACTGTAATCTGTATCTAACCACACATCCATTAGTGCCCTGAGAGCTTGAGCTTTTAGGTGAAAAGCTACAAGTGAATATGAAAGCCAGTGCAAAGCCATAATTGCTCATGTGTATCAATCACCTGCAAACAGCTCACATCAAGAAGTTGAATACGTTCACAAAGCTTCTGTGTCATTCCTCCTCATTATACCCTACAAAGTATGCGTGAGGTAGTCCAAGCTTCCAGCTAACATAAATCCATGAGCAGTTATGTTATATGGACTGTGACAAAGCCACCATATTTGACGACCAGAGAGAACGTAATACAACTTTATAGGCTGGTGATTTTAGAGTTACAACTGCTGCCAGCTTCCAGCCAAAAATCACATGAGCAACATGACTGACGGATTGATTCATCCCTCAGTACCTCCCTGTAGGTTCCTGCCTCTTCTTGATCTCCCTCTACCCAACCTTCTGTTACTAATGAGTTTCTGTGAAATAGTAGAGCAGAAATGAGAGTTAATAAACTTTAAATAAAGGTTCTGTAATGTGGTCTCACTGGGTATATGAATCTCAAAGTTTATTTGGTAGTTATTTGTGTGTTTTTGGAAGCAGAAGAACATCTTCTTATCAGTATGTAGTTCAGAGATGGGAAGGATTTGGTGACAGTGAGGGTCTCATTACAGCCAAGCCCATATGGAGACAAAACAATCAGTTTTGTTATTGTTTTCAAAATGTTTCTTAAAAACATTTAAGGTGGTAGCCTTACAGAGCAGACAGACCTGCCTGATTCTGAAATCCTACAGGTCCGTCTTGCAGCCTCCGTTGTCCAACGAATTCACTCGTCTGAATTCTTAATGGCCCAATCAGGGAAGAGAGGCGGGAGCTGCAGAATGTGGACGTGATGGCAACCTGAAGTTGAGAACCGGAAGTTGAGAACAGACATGCCGATTAGCCTATTGTCCTCATAGCTACACAGTGAAACTTGCCGAAATCTGCCCTTCGCAGAAGTTAACTTGTAGGGATTGTCTTTGACGAGGTTAATGTCACATATAAGTGTTAAATGAATCATCTGTGTGGTACAATTTAGTGTAAGACGATAGTATGAGGCCGCAAGTTAGCAGCTCAGTTAGCAGCTAAGTTAGCGGCTAACGGCTAACAGTCATTAAATGTTGTTAGCTGTTAGCGGCTAAGTTAATGGCTAACGGTCATTGACTGTTGTTAGCTGTTAGCGGCTAAGTTAGCCGCTATGGCTAATGTCCATGAACTGTTTTTAACTGTTGTTAGCCATTAGCCGCTACATTAGCCACTATGTATGCCACATTATAGGAGGCAACCCCGCTTGATGTGGATTGGTCTGTGATGAATGTGACGAGCCAAACGATTGTCCAATCACAAGTTTGTGTGTTTTGTTTTTTTTTAACGTTCTGCCCCTGAAAACAAATTCAAAGGGCTCCTACACAGATGGACGAGTGAAATATTTCTGTGGCAGATATATGGAGCTGTCCATCTGGCTTGTCAGGTTGGGGGGGGGATAAACAGTATAAAATTTCAGAACGTAATTCTTGGGAGGTACATTAAAATAAATGCTATATTTTTGCTCTGTTGTTTTGATAGCATTGAGTTTTTCTTATGGTGGACTTAAAAAAAAAAATGCAATAAGCGTTTTAATTGGAGGAAAATAAGGAGTCAGGACGTAACCAGAAACTGGATGTGTTCAAATAAACACCTAAGTCCAAATAATAACTATTTTCTTTTTAAATAAATACATGTGGAATTGAAGTAAGTAAATAAATGTTTAGAGAGAATTCTAATATAGTGTGACATTTGTGTCATATATGAGAGGATGAGGAAGTCAGCATTTCACCAGTCTGTCCTCTCTGACTTTCACAGTCTGTTGCAACAGGCAGAGAGGAAAGATAAACTCCGGACAGTTCACAGATTTATTACAAACTAAGATGAAAGATGTGCTTTATCATGCAAATTTCATTTTAGCTTAACAATAAAAACCCTATTAGCTGCGTGCTGTGTTAATTTAAAACATGCCAGCAGGTTTCCAACACAAGGAGGTGACGACTTTGTGGAATTGGGGGACACATTTCTTGCGTCCATGTCGGGATTTGTGCCTATGCAGAGAGGAAGAGAGGAAGACATGGAGCACCCATATAGTGAATGGTTGAATGGTTGGGTAAACAAAACATCCTCTCAGTCAAGGTCCACGGTATGAGCCTCCACAATCTGCACAAATGTAAAGAAAACAAAAATTGTCCTTCAGTTACATCAGCGTAGCAGAGCAACTGATAGTCGAAGATGCTGCTTCATGTAAATGGATCCTCATCTCAGTTAAAGGAGGGGAACTGTCTACGGCAGCATGTAAAACTCTACAAAGTGTTCAGAGCTCAAGACACAGAAAGTGAGAGTCAGTTGTTTCAGAAAATTTTATCTGTGGAGAGTAATCTGGCAGAACTTTGAAATTTATACTGTTTAAGAACCTTTTATAAATCCAATTCTGTGTGTCATCTGTTGTTACTGTTGCATTATGGATGAAGCTGATGGTCAAAACTTTAATGAGTGCTTGTTTGTCAGTTCAAATCAGTGGGATTAAAATTACATAGAAGTTTACGCACTTTGTTGCAATAATTTTGACAGCACTAATTACTACGTATTATACTATAAATAAATTCTGCTACACTTATTTTCAGATACAAAAAAGAGAAATCAATGTTTTTTAGTGACCCAAGTACCTAAAATGTTGCATTGAAAGCACATGTTGTTTTCCATCCTTGTCTATTGACTAGAGTTACATAAGTCTGGACTGGTCCAATGTGTCAACTTGCCAAATATTAATTCACTGGCCAACCAACTGGTGACTTTGCCCAGTGTTGGCTCAAGCAGCCAACTCTTCACAATCACGTTGGCACTTTTTCAGAGACTGCATGGACCAACACCATGTTTATAACTCAATTATTCATGCAGTTGCACCCAAATGAATCCTCTTAGAATGCCTCTGACCTTGGAGGTAGGTATGAAAGCTGTTTCTGTGTATGAGGGTTTTTCCTGAAACATAATCCCACCATGTGCGGCATATATGGAGGGCTCTGTGAGTCTAAGTTGCATAAATTGTCTCTTTGTGTTGCCTTGCATCATCGGAAATCTGCAGACACAGCACTAGCTTCAGCAGGGTTCAGCTGGAGATCCCTGTGGCACACTTGCCCCCCCTTTGACCCATTTGATTTCTCACAGAAGCTGTAAACTCCACCAACGCTTTTTATTGTTCCCATGTGAGGTTTTCCAGGTTCCAGCAGGCCTTTTGGCTGAAGTCTCACCTCCTCCGTCCTGTGTCGCCCTCTGATTCTCGCTGCTTTGGATCAGGAGCTAACCCTGCTGGCTGGCAGGTCAATGCCCTCTGTGTTGCTTGCCTCTGCTCCATCCCGGCCTGCCTGAGCTCAGCTTTTCCAGCCTCATTCCTCGCTCATTAGCTGTTGGCGAGGGAACCACTTTTACATGGGAAACCCTTCGTTTGTTTCCATCCCCACCTCCAGCACCCGGGCACAAGTTAGCTTGGTGATGATACTAAGCCCTAACTGAGAAAAACACAATATAACGGCCATCTCTTCTCTATGAGGTTACCTGGACTTGGCTAAAAATAATAAGTTCCCTCACGTGAGCTAAGGGAAGCCAAGCTCATAAATATAAACAATAAATGGAAACAGTTATGAGCATCCTTCATCCAGCAGACATTTTTACACGTCCTGACACATTGAATCTGCTATGCGAGTTATTTTCCGTAACCACAGCGGCTTCAAAACAAGATGCTTCTGATGCAAACCCAACATTCAGTAACTCGATGACATGATGGCAGTGTAATTTATGACCAATTCAAATTTGTCTTTACTAGCTGGAAAATATCTGTAGAGGATACCTGTTGGGGCTCAGCTGGCCGGTGACGTGTTATAAATAGGGTTCATGTTGCATATTATTCCACTTGCATAATGTAAGGCTCATATTAATTTTTGTACCTGTGGCTCAAGGACAACATCCCTTAGTGCATATACTCAAGTTTTGCCACTTACAGAGATGTGTCCAAGTAAGTTCCAGGGCACAGAACAGAAACGATTTACTGATATTTGTATTTACACCAATATACACCAAATTGCTCCAAGAGCATAAAACTGCATCAAGGCATTTCCATCATTACTGTGTGAGTTTTTGTCAAAAACGTGTAATAATGTTCTGCTAACACTGTTAAGAAATCCTTGAAAATTTCAAAGGAGAAATGCTTTTGGACTCTCTGGAACTTTACTTTTGAGAGGATGATAGAATAAAATCTCTGGGGTGGAGAGTGAACAGATGTTTCTGTAGCTCAGTGGTTCCCAAACTTTTCACAGCCTGAACCCTTTCCAACACTTGACCTCCAGCCATGTACCCCCTATTCTCGCACACTTATAGCAGCTAGAAAAAGGAATGTGTCTGTAAGCCTGCTGCCACCCCCACCTCCCACTTTTAACATAGATAACTTATAAATAAAATCTATTAAAGTGAATTATTTCTAACAAAATAGATTTATTTACCATCAATCTCACAGGGCAACACCAGTTCACTTTTGAGAAAGAAATTCACATTCCTGTAACATATTCATTAAAGGTGCTATGAGGAGAATCTATTACCGGCGACATCAAGACTCTGCTACCCATGAGCATGTGCGGCGACTGTCGTAATGCTGCGTTCCAGTAACCTCGGAACTGGGAGTGACATCATCTCTGACTTATCGGCATTCCAGTTGAAGTCGGAAAAAAACATGCCGATCTACCAGGCTATTGTTAGCTGTTGTTAGCATGCCCTGCGTTGTTGTTCACAAATATCACATGAAGAATGTGATTATCACTATGGCAGCATTTTTGTAAATATAAGTCTAACAATATTATGTATACAGCTGATCTAGAGTGACACACCCCAGTCAGAAGTGCAAATAAAGTGATTATTACAGGAGCTAAATAACTGTTCACACTGGGGTCATCCATCTTCGATTGTCAACCCGGGGGTGGCGAGGTTTCACCAAGTCCCCAGCAGGAAATTCCGACTTCAAGGGACGTTCCAGCTGCCGTTTCCTACTTGTAACTAGGAAATTTCTTCTTCTGACAACAACTGGAACGCACCAAAAGACGTGACCCAAGCCAAAGTGTGTTTGTTGTGATGCTAGTAAATGCAGCTTGGACCTTCCTCAGAACTCTGCATTGATTTACAACTTCTTTTTTCAACAACTTACAGGATGCAAAGCGACAAGGTAATGTATCTCTTTCTAGTTACGTAGCGATAGTTTCTAATGTGGGACAACAAGCAATTTTTGGAAAACAGTATCGTAGTTTTGTTGCCGGCTATATATCGCTACTTACAGCCCGGTGCTCTAAGACGTGTCCGAATAATATAAATCTGCTCTAGTTTTAATTTTCTTGTTCCTGAAGTTGAGTATCCAGGCCAGTCCAGCCCTGTCCGACCGGACCAGGAAGCTAAGGAATAGCATTTATAGATAACCTATTTTGATGCTATAAAACTCATCTTAAAGTGTGTATTTCCATCAGGCATATATCTAAAATTGAGACTTTTTTGTAATTACTTAGAAACTCCTCACAGTCTCTTTAATGAACTTGAAGCTATGAAGTACAAACTCACCACAGCTTTATTAAGAAGGCTGTCTGACTGAACTCGTAACTCTAAGAATTTTGGATAATTTGGGTGAGATTTCCTTCTCCAAGATGCATCACCAATCCACCCTCCAGCCTTTCTGCCAACACTTCAGGCTTTTATCAAATCTCACAATGCAAACATTTACCAGTTTGATTGTGAACTAAGAAAAACATGTTTGAATCCTGACAGATATTCACGTACCCCCTACGTCACTCTGCATTAGGGTAGCTCATATATTGCATGGAGACTTAAGCTTATACTGTTCAGTCTCTTTAAATAAATTCAACAGGGTGACAGCAGAGCTGGATATCCATTCTCACTCTTCTCTGTGTGCAAGCCACAGTAATTAAACTGCACCACACTGCATTCATTTTCATCTGGATGGCTCCATTTTTCTCCAAGTTACCGGAGTAATAGTCCAACAATGATATAATAACCCTGCTTGGCTGTGTTTGAAGAGGCATGCATAAAAAGTGTAACTTAAAACTTCTTAGTATGATTTTTTTTTAAAGTTAATGTGTGTAAATGATGCTCTGGTCACGTTCTCCTGAGGTTATCATGGGCATTTCTTTTCTAACAGAAAATAACAAATCAACAGTTTTTAGTTGGAACCAACATGTAGTTTTGGAAAAATGTCCTGTCAGGCAAAGTTAACAACAACAACACTGTCGCCCCATAAGGTCTCCTTTTGTTTTTATCACCTGCTGATAAAAACTGCTCCCTGTAACAAAAGGCCTGAGCCTCTGAGAGCCATTGAGCAGGATTTTATAAGGGACGCAGTAAAGTGGGAGACAGAGAGAGGGGCATGAGTGGAAAAAGAGAAACTCTCCACCTGAGATAATGTGGGTAGTGGGGAAATGCTGGCAAGTTCAAAAATCAGCCGTTAAATGAAAAGAGGTCGGACAAACAAGAGACGAGGATCAGAGGTCAGGATGCAGGAAAAGCATGGAGCAGAAGAGAAAGCAAGAAAACTAAAGTATTAACCCTTTGACTACCAGCTCAACTGTATGACAGAGGTCATCAATAAAAACAGGGATATTTAATGCTTTAAAAACAGAACAAATCAAATTGTTGGCTGATTTAATTGACACTTCAGGGAACAAAGAAAACTACAACAAACCAAAAAAAGATATTTTATGCGGTGTGATTTAAAGGTTTAAAAAGCTACCAGTTGATTATGTGATTGCATAAAATTCAGAAATATTAGGGGCAAAGTCAATTAGGAATACCAGAAATGTTTGTAAATAAAATAACAATTAAAAAAACAAATGTTTTGGATAAATATTTTAACATATATATATATATTTATATATATATATATATATATATATATATATATATGTATATATATATGTGTGTGTGTATATATATATTTATATATATATGTACATATATATATATATATATATATATATATATATATATATATATATATATATATATATATATATATATATATATATATATATATATATATATATATAAATCTTATCAGCAAAAAGGTAAGTATTTAAAATAATAATGCTGATATTTATAATAGCCTTTAAACCTTTAAATCCCACACAAAGAAAATATGAGTTCTTTTGGTTTGTTAGTCGTTTATTCTATATCCTAAAACACTGAAAGTAACAAATAATTTGTTTTAACACATTAAATATTCCTGAATTTATTGACCTCTGCCAAACAGTTGAGCTGGGAGTTAAAGTGTTAAAGGAGGTAAGAGAGGCCTCGAAGACCTCCAAACATTCCTTTAAAGGGTTTTCATGAAGGTGTAACAGAAGAAAAACCTGACGTTAAGGCTTCATTGTGGGCAGCCTGTTGATTTTATGTGAACATTGTTAACAGGATCCAAAGTCGAACAAAAGCTCACAACTTTGTGTCACATTTGTGAAAAACAGCAAAGATATCTTAAATGTGTTCTGTGAAATGTTGTTTCATTACATAAACGCAAGTATTTCTTTAAAGGATTAGTTATCAGTTTATAGCAAGACTTGAGGTCATTAAAGTTTTGTCGTTTGGGCTCGAACTTGTTAACCTTGCAGATCCATCTTGCCAAGCTCCAATCTACAATGAGTGTGAGCGACCCAAGTCAGGACGGCCCATAAAGAAAGAGGTGGGAGCTACAAGTGTGACGACAACAGGAAGTGGCTGCTAGTACAGGGATTAGCATTGATGCTAACAGCTTCAGCAGCAGTTTAATCAGATCTGGACCACATTGCTTTATTAAATGAAAAATAAATGACAACACTATAAACTTATTGATAGAGAGGATATTTTTCTCCATTCTGACATGTTTTGGATCAAGTTTGTTTACCAAAGTGGCTAATGTTCTGTCCTTAACACTGCAGCAGAAGCATCCATCAACTACATTATTTGATTGGCCTGTAATGAATGTGACTGACAGAACAACTGGCCAATCACCTGTCGGATAGGCCCTTCCCTCCTCAAACACTTGCTATGGACTCTTTCCCATATCAACATATTTAACGGTCCATATGATGTGTCCGATAACCAACTTGTCATCTTCTTTCTATGTCGGGGTGGACATTTGTTTCAAGTTTGAATCTCTAAGCGATCACATTAAAAAAAAGTAGAGTGCTCACAAGAACAAGTAACCTTCATTTTTGACCTTGAGCTCCAAAATATTATCATTTTATCGTAAACTATTGAAGTCAGTTGTGCTAAGTTTTAAGAAAATGCTCCAAATCTTTTTTGTAAAGTCACAACTAAATATGTGAATCCTTGACCTATGAGCTCTAAAATCGACACAGTTCATCTCAGTCCCAAATAATGTTTATGCTTCAGTGAAACTTTCCCTCCACTGTATGCATTGCAGAGACATACACTGGAAAAATCTGATCTAAATGAGAGTATTTGTCCAACTTAAAGGCAAAAAAGTCTCACTAGGCTTACTCTAATCCACAATTTCCTTATATTTCTGGATTAAGATCTTATTTAAAGATATAAAACAATAAATACAAGGCCTGAATTACTTCTAATATAAGTAAAATAATCTGCCAATTAGACAAGACAAATATAACTTAAAGATGCTATGACGAGTTTTTACAAAAAAGTCTCACTTTTAGATATATACCTGATCGAAATACACACTTTAAGATGAGTTTTATAGCATCAAAATAGGTTATCTACAAATGCTATTCCTTAGCTTTGCGGTCAGGTCGGACAGGGCTGGACTGGCCTGGATACTCAACTTCAGGAACAAGACAATTAAAACTAGAGCAAATTTATATTATTCGGACACGTCTTAGAGCACCGGGCTGTGAGTAGCGATATATAGCCAGCTACAAAACTGTGATACTAAGTTTTCCAAAAATGGCTTGTCGTCACACATCAAAAACTACCGCTACATAACTAGAAAGAGATACATTACCTCGTCGCTTTGCATCCTGTAAGTTGTTGAAAAAAGAAGTTGTAAAGCAATGCAGAGTTCTGAGGAAGGTCTGAGCTGCATTCATTAGCATCACAGCAAACGCACGCTTTGGCTTGGGTCACGTTTTTACGCGTGCTCATGGGTAGTAGAGTCTTTATGTTGCCGGAAATAGATTCTCCTCATAGCACCTTTAAGCAGATATTACACCTTGATTTACAAACCTCACTGATTCAAACGTTTCTTGTTTCAATGGCAGATGTTTTCTCTTCATTACAAGCAATTCAATGCCTTAATTTTGCCTTTTATTCCTTAAAGTAAGATATTTATCTCGACTGGGTAATTGAATGTGGATTAGTTTAAGTATTTCGGATATTTTTGACTTGAAAATAGACAAACACACTTGCCTAGATCTGAGTTTTTGCGGTGTAATGAGGGGAACAAGTTTATCCTCTTGTTCTCTGTTTCCAGGGTTTTTACCAGAGGCAAGTGACAGACGGGAAAGATGTGATGCAGTGCGCGACGTTAAGTTGGGGACACACGACACCACTTTAACAACCTTTACAGATTTTGAAAAGACGAGTAAACACAATCAGAACAGAATAGAAGAGCCTGTAAAATTGCACTTCTAGGCCACTTTAAACATTTTAGGTTATTTCTCTTTGCTGTTACAACACCTTAGATCTCAGTGGGACCCTCTTTATTAAGAAAAACACGTCCATTTGGCAGCAGGAGGTGTCCCTGGCACCAGAGTGAGACTCGGCTCCATTCAAAGGTCCACTCTGCCCAGTGACCCAGAACAACAGCGCTCTCTAAAAAACACTCTTCTCTCAAGGGAACAGGCAGGAGTAAATCTTTGATCAAACTTGAGCAACAGAAGCGTAAATCAGGAAATTGCAGCAGCTGAGCCAGGGTGTCAGAGTCAATAGGCCAAGTTTTCCTCTTTTTTCCCATTTTTATAACTTCCCCGCCCGTTTTATAATTTTAAATCTCAACAGTAATTCATTATTGACCTCACTGCAGTCCATGATTAATGGCACATTGGGCTCTATCACTCTCACTCTCTCTCTCTCTCTCTCTCAGCATCTGCTTTTGCCCCGTTTGTTTGCTCCTGTACTCGTCTCTGGCTCTTGTCTTGTAGGTGGCCTGGGATCCTTGGCGGAGACTTCCTGCTGCTATGGAGTCACGAAGCCTCAAAAACTATAATTACAGACATGACACATAGTTGGCCATTTTATTAGGAACATTCCATTCCCATTATCATTATAGCTGTTCATGTGGATATTAGCATGGTCTCCATATCCATGATCAATACATCTACAGTATCTATTTTTTTTTATCACCACATAGGCATGAGGTCCCTCTTGAAAATGGGATGTCACATCTCAAGAGGCCTTTAACACATTTATACTTAATGGAGACAAATATGGTTGGGATGCACTTGTGGTCTGGGCACCCATGAGTTCGTCACTACCATAAATTCTCATTTTCAGTAAGAATATCATTGATTATACTCCTATAAAATGATCACCACAACCATTCAGACATGAGGACCCTCCTGAAAAAGAGATGTAGCATCTCAAGAGGCTACCCTCTAATAAATCAGACGACAGGTCTATGGTTCATGAACCTGTCCCTAACTTTAGTCCTTACTCTAGTCCACTTGTCTCCTCTTACGTCCCTTCCTTTGCCCTCACACCCAACACAGCATCGTGTGGATTTGCTGTTCATCATGAGACTGGGATCCACATTCAAGATTTCCTGCTGCTTAACAGAAGGTTTTTTTCTTGCCGCCATGATGGAGGGATTCATGATTGGCTATATGGATTCATGTTGGGTGTTGGATGGATATATTTGTATATATATGTATATGTGTATTTTATATGTATATATGTATCTATGCATATATTTGTATCCATAAAATGGAGAGCTTTATGCTCTATTGTAAAGTGTCTTGAGATAACACTTGTTATGAATTGGCGCTATACAAATAAAGATTGATTGATTGATTTCATGTGGAGTTTCTCGCACAGTTTTAAAGCTCACTCATATATCCTTCATCACCAGATTCCTCCCTTTGTTGTGAATATTTAGTGTCATAACCTCTTTAGTCCAGCAGATGGAGTCAGAACTCCAACCAAACGTCAGTCTTCAATCAGAGAAAATTGAGTATCTTTATGGGGATGGACTGCATGGTGGTGCAGCAGGTAGTGCTGTTTCCTCACGACAAGATTGCTGGTTTGACTCCCCCAGTCTGCCAGAGTCTTTCTCTGTGGAGTTTATATGTTCTCCCTGTGCATGTGTGGGTTTTCATTAACTACTCTGGATTCCTTCTACAGGCTAAAACATCCTTGTTGACTCCAAAATGTGTTTCAAATCTTAACAGTATGTTAGTAACACAAAGATAAGTGAGTTTATCTTAACCCTATAAAGCCCTATAACCCTATAATAGTATCATATTTTATACATACTTTTATAATACCTCTGTTTACTCAATATGATTAACAAATTACAAAAAAGCATCAGAATACAATCAGATAAATGATAAAAATGTCCTCAAATGGATTATCAGTTGCCAAAAACACCTAATGTATCAAATGAGATACGAAACAATCTACATGTTGAACTTAATGGACATTTTTATATTTTTTTAGGATTTTAGCAGAAAGAGAAACAAACATTACAGCTCCAAAAAGTTAGAATTTTCTGGCTATAATCTATGGTCTTGGGCCTTAAAGGTTTAAATATACTCTCTCTCTATTTTCAAATGGTAAGCAGCTTCCATCCCACCTTCCTTGGCTGTTAACTGTTCATGGGGTTGAAATTGAAATGTTTACATTTTATAAATACTTAGGCATTCTACTTGATGAGAACCTGTCCTTTAAATTGCACATAAATAAACTTGTGTCTCAGCTGAAACTTAAACTAGGTTTCTTTTTATAGAAACAAGTCTTGTTTTTCACTACAAGTCAGAAAATATTTGGTCACCACAACTTTTTTTTACCCTTGTTGGACTATGGAGATCTGCTTTTTATGAATGCTCCTGAGCAGTTTCTCAAGGAATTGGACACTACCACTGTGCTTTGCGTTTAATTACTGGTTGCAGCTATCATGTACATCACTGCTCCCTATATGCTGTTGCTCATAGTCCTTCCTTGTACATTCGAAGACTCTGTCATTGGCTTATTTTTATTTATAAATCTATTCTTGGACTTCTGCCTACATATCTGTGTTCACATATGTGTAGAAACTTCAGCCAATATGGCCTGTACTCTCGGGACATCATACAGCTGCAGGTCCCGAGAGTAAGAACTGAACTGGGCAAAAAGGCTTTTAAATTTTCTGCCCCGTCTGCCTGGACTGATGTGCAGAAGGACTTGAAATTTACACATCTTGCAACCCAATGGGAATTCAAGACAATTATAAAAGAAAGAGACATGAGCTTAAAGGATAAGTTCAGTTTCTACCGCTTTCACATTGTTGAAGAACAATATACTCACCCAGAAGGCTTTCCTGATCCAAACAGTGCTTCAGGAGATATTTAGATCCAAAATTGAGCGGCGGACATCCGTATAATGGTAGTACATAGGGCATGTATAGCGCCGCTCCTAAAACTGCATTAATCGTCCAAAAACTCATTAGTTTCACCAATATTTCATCATGGTCCACTCGGGCAACTCCTCCATTACAGTCTGTGTCGCTCCAGACATGTTTTGTGGCTGTGCTGACCTCTGGACTGAAGAAGAAGAATGTTTGCCTCAGCACATGTGCAGTACTCTCTGGAGCGCTGTTCTTCTCTTTGCCTCTGTGTCCTCCTTTCGATGAGCTCCTCATCTGTAAACTCTGGCTCGAAACTGTAAGGACACCCATCATATTCAAAGTTCTTCTCCACAACATCTTCATCCGATAGATATTCATCCATTTTGCACAAAACTGGAAGAAGAAAGTCGTTGTGTAGCCGGCGGTCTTCCCCTGAAACAATGAGCCGTACTGCGCATGCACGGAGGCAAACATTCTTCTTCTTCAGTTCAGAGGTCAGCACAGTCACAAAAACATGTCTGGAGCGACACAGACTGTAATGGAGGAGTAGCCCGAGCGGACCATGATGAAATATTGGTGAAACTAATGAGTTTTTGGACGATTAATGCAGTTTTAGGAGCGGCGCTATACCTGCCCCGTGTGCTACCATTATAAGGATGTCTGCCGCTCGATTTTGGATCTAAATATCTCCCGAAGCACCGTTTAGATCAGGAAAGCCTTCTGGGTGAGTATATTGTTCTACTTCATTCTATAAACAATGTGAAAGCTGTAGAAACCGAACTTTTCCTTTAATTGGCTCTTGTGATTGTGCTGTGTAATAATATAATCTGCAGTTTTTCTAATGTGTGTGTCTGTAACCATAATCTGTTTCTGTGATTGCTATCTTGGCCAGGTTACTCTTGGAAAAGAGGTTTTTTTAAAATCTCAATGAGTTTTTACCTGGTTAAATAAAGGATTGGTCGATACACCTTGGTGGTTCCAGGCAAGGCCCACTTTGTTCTTCAGACCTGCATCATTCACCATGACATAGATGAAAACGTTTGATCACAGTTTTGATCATTTTCTGTAAACCCTGTCTGTAGTTTCTAAAATACTTAGATCAGGTCATCGAGTAAGAACAGCCATGCCACATCCAAAGTCACTTAAATCACCTTTCTTCATCACTCTGATGAACTTCAGAAGGTCATCTTGACCATGTGGACATGCCTAAATGCATTAAGTTACTGCCTTGTGATTGGGTGATTAGCTGCTTGTTGAATTGGTGAACTGAATAAAGGGGTTGTGAGTGTATGAGTGCAATTTAAATTAATCTGTCAGTCTGTCAGAACTTAACAAAAACATCTGCTGCATTCACAGGCGTGCTGATTCCTGTTTCACTGTTGAATTATTAAATCACATCAGCTGGAGAAACTTCTCAAAATCTGACCTACTTAGGAGCTCATTGCCTGTGGGGTACAAACTTTTTTATTCTTCACAAAGCATGGCCTCAAACAGCTTGAACTATTCCAGTATGTGAACTCCATCTAACTCTACGTGGTGCTAAACATCCTGCTGACCTGCAGAAAAACACGGCCAAACTCAAACCATCCATCAATCTGCTGTTAGCATGTTTGTCAGCGATCAAGTGGCTGTTAGCAGGAGACTTACGGTCTCACATACCACACCAGTCCACTTTAAATCCTCCCAGACACTGACACTTCAGTCCGCTGTCATAAAAACATGAAAACGTGAGTGTGTCGTGTGTGAAAGCTGTTCCCTGACGTGTGTTTAATTGTCAGGAATGGAGAAAAGTACACAGCCTGGAGGAGAAGACGGCCTGTTATCACGACGAGGAGTCATCACTGTCAGACATCTCTCTGAGCAACAACATGACCCGAGGATTGCTGCTCTGTTTCACCCAGATTACGACTCCGCTCACATCGTGGTTGTGTTGCCAAGAGCTGTTTTAGATAGGAAATGTGCAGCACTAAATCTCATGTCTGTCATTGGTTCTGCCCTCTTGTGTACACTTACACATCAAACATGAGTTTAAAAGTATTAAATCCACATTTGATGCATTTGTTTGGCTAATGTGTTCAAAATTACTTCCTCCTTTCGCACAACTCAACAGTATATTTGAATACATGTGTTATGATACTTTTGCTATTCAACTGTTGGCTTGATGAAAGTGCATTTGTACAAAATGTGTTTTTTTCACCCTTAATTAACCCTTTAACTCCCAGCTCAAATGTTTGGCAGAGGTCAATAAATCCAGGATATTTAATGAGTTAAAATTTACGATACAATCTGTTTGTTTTTGTCAATCTTTTAAGATAACCAAAAGAATTGGCTAGTTTCCACACAGGGTATGTGACATTTTGTAAAATAAAGAGCACAAAAGAAATTATTGCTATGTTCTCTGTAGTAGAACTTTTTGTAGGCCTTCACATTTAGGAACAGATATGGGGTTCTGTCCAAGATCGATCAATGAAAAGTAACATAAAAGTAACGAGTAACGTGAAAAGTTACTTTTCATAGAGGGTAATTAATGGCCCTTTTCCATTAGCCCTACTCTACTCTACTCGCCTTGTGCTGCTTTTCCATTATGTGCAGTGTCGCTGAGCGGCTCTGCGGTGACGTAATTTGAGCGCGACACAACAATCTGTGGCTTTTTGTCACAAACCGAGTAAAAAAGGAAAGCAGGAGAAGGCTGCAGGTGGCAAGAAGAAATACCCCTTGAGAAGCACAGGAGAGTTTTGGAAGTTATACAACAGAATGAAGCCGAGGATGAAAGCAATCGAGCTGCAAAGAAAAGACGTATGAGGGTAAGCTAATGGTAGCTACTGCTAGCATGCTTGGTCGCCGCGCTCATGACTCATCAAGGACGACATTGTCTGACCAATCAGTAGCAGGCAGTGGGTGACGTCATCTTTTAGTATCGACTCAGCTCGCTTTAGAACCAGAGCGGAGTAGGTACTAAAACTAGCTTGTTTTAGGAGATACCAGGCTAGTGGAAACATGCTGCAAATCGAGTAGGGCCGAGTAGAGTAGGGCCAAAGCATGCTAGTGGAAAAGGGCCATAAGTAAAGTGATGAGTTACTTTTTTCAGAAGTAATGAGTGACAAGCACTACGGCTTCTTAGTAACTTCCCCAACCCTGCACTCAAACTACTACAATCTGTGAATATAGATTTTCTAAAACATTCTTGGATGGATTTATTTGCTCATTGAGTTATTTGCATGCAGTCTGAGACAAATGTTACCTCACCACCCCCCCACACACCATGACAATCATGCATTAGTGTTTGCAGGGCTGTGAACTGCATTATTAATTAAAGTATCACACACCCCCGCCCAGTGTTTTTTATTTTACCGAATTTGAGGTCCATCTTTCCACAAACACATGCTAGTTTGAGTCTCCCCTCTTAAGAAGTCAGTCCTTTTGACTTTTACATAAATACACTGTGCAGAAAATATGGTTTATTTCTCTTTGAATTAAACTGTGCTTCTAAAGCTGATGTTTAAAATGTCTAAATGAGGTTTATTTATACCAGCAGTGGTAAAAGCCATGTGTCAGATCTCTATTTATTACCTCTGATAATGATATTATAATGACACGTGTGGCTTGATTTCTCCTGCATGTTCTATAAGAAGTAAGTCGTGCTCATCAGTGCTTCAGTGTGTCAGCAAAAGGCAAAAGGCTGTTTTCTGTGGGGCTCTGCTGCCCCCTGTCTGTGAAAGTGTTTGGGTTTGATCCTGCATCAGCTCCATGTGCTGCAGCCTCTCTATTAAAACAACTTCAACTTGTATCATTCTATTATTAAGGATTATCAATGCACCCTCCTGTTTAAAGTGTTTTTTTCCATCATGCAGGTGAATATCAGTCATTGAATTCAACACAGAGCATTTTAGTACACAGTAAAATGAAGTATAATCCAGTTAATTGTCTGTACATCTTGTTTTCTTGTTGCTTTATGTCCCTACAGATTCACTTAAGCTTTCCTGCAGATCCAGTGAGAAGCCAGACGTTTAAATTAAGGTCAGGTAATAAAATTACAGACAGCAGAAAACGTCCCCTAATGGCTCTGCTTGAGTAGAAACGTTCAGAGACGAAATGTCATCCTCTGTGGGAGCCGTGAGGGGGTTAAAATGTCGGAGGAATGGAGCATCTTCAGAATCAAGAATTAAAAAACATCATCAGGACGAAATGTCAGAGTCTGAGTGGATACAGGGAGGAAACCGAAAATGTTCAACCTTTTTCTGCTTCATCAAATTATCACTTGATAAACTAGAGTACAGGCTTTTAACAGTGCTGGAGTGTTCAGAGAACTAAATGTTCTTCTTCTTAATGGAGGGTTTTAACAGCACAGAAGGGCAGAACACACTGCTGTACGCTTGTTTTTTAAAGCTAAATCAAGACTTACCTCATTATTTTTGCTTTTGAAGAACTTTTACTTTATTTAGAGGTGCAGTGTGTAGAAAATGGCATTTTAGCGACATCTAGCGTTCATATTTTGAAATGAGCCGGCCTGATACGAAAACATCACATCAGTAAGCGACGAGAGCCGATGAAGACCAAAAAGGATCATGAACACGGCATCATTTACAACAGTTATGAGGTGAGGGCTTTTCATTCATATTTGTAACTATTATTTTTATAGATTATAGGTCAGATAAGATGATTATTAAAGGTTTAATAAACTTTGAGTTTGCCATCCAAGTAGATTTCAGGACCGGCTGTGAGACTCATATTCAAAAATCACATTTTGCTCTTTTTGTCCCCAAAACTCACCAGTGAACAACATGGCTGATTGTTCTATCAGCCTCCACAGAGAGGAGACACACTGTACATAAAAATAAAAAGATTTTTCTAACTTCATACAAAAGAAAATGAAAGTTTTATGGGGATGATTGCACACCTATTTTAATGGACTTTACATACAAATAGAAACATTATATCCTATTTTCACTAGTTCTGTTTGGCGAATGCTGCCAACTTCCATTACACCTTTGAGGTCACCCTGGTCATTGATTTAACCAGTTTGATTTTCATTGTGCTTTATAAAATCATTTTTTGGGCAAAGCGTTTTTTATTGGTCTGGATATTTATAATTTATCTCAAAGTATTTGTTTTGTGAACTATTTATTTCTTGAGTGTAAATCCTACTCTTGTTTTTACTTGTTTTCAAGTTTATTTGTGTTGCTTATAGTTTATTCACGCTATTCTTTCAATTTAATTCTGTGTTCATGTATTTATAAAATATATAATTATGTATAGATGTAACTATTACTCTTAGTCTTCCACTATTTTTGATGTTCTTAGTATTACCTCCAATGTTTTCTTATTATTGATAATGAGAGGTTTTTAACAAAACAATGTGTTTCCATTGTTTTAGTTCAAAATTGGTGTGTTTGTTTGTTTTAATTGGCTTTGTCTTGGATGTTCATTTGCTGTTATGTATTTTCTTTCCATCTAAAGCACTTTAAGCTACATTTTATTTTGTATGAAAATTGCAATATGAAGCCTGATTGACTGATTGATTAAATATTGATTGATTGATCCTACGCTTGTGTTGATCTAAAACTTCATTTACATTTTTAACGTGAAGCAACAAAATCCAAACATGAGGTTGTTGTTATGCTTCATTGACGGACCAGTGAGTTAACTTGAGATTTTAGGCTGAATAGGCCCGTGGTGGTTGTTCATACAAAAGATGTTAAACCTCTCACATACTGTATGTACAATGAAACCTCATTCACACCTGTGCAACCAGGGCAAAACTGGAAAAGGAGAACATGACAGGATGGATAAAAACAGCTGCTGTAGCAAGAGTTTATTTGGATGCAAGGGATGTAGCACAAACTTAAATGTTTGTCTGGACATTTGAAAACACTGCAGCTTTCTTTCTCTGGTGTAACTGCCATACACATGGTGCACTACTTGATATTCACCTCTGAGTGCTACAGCCCTCCTTCTTTAATCAGTGCGGTTAATTTGCTTCTTCACATGTGACAATAAAGTAAAGATTTAAATTATGATTATTATATAAAGCTCTGCTGTTTCATCCAAAATTATTATGGATATTGACTTCATGTATTTTGGAAATTGTTTCCTGCCTACCAGTGACTACCTACTGGATGGATTTTAGGTTTTGATTAAAAGAAAATAAATGAATAAAAAACTAATTACCTAAAAAAAGATCTATGAAATGTAGAGAGGGCCACCATTTTCAACTTCTCTTTTGTAAAGTGTCTTGAAATATAATTTGCTATGATTACTATAGAAAAGGATTGACAAATTCAGTAAAATAATAAGTTGTCACATAGAAAAGCAACAAACACAAAACATATTTGAAAGAAACTTTCAAGTATTTTCTTTTTGTGCTTTAACATTTTCAGAACAACTTTAGTTCACCTAAACTGTAGCATAGTGTACCCCCTAAGTTTAAATTTTTCCTCTGTCCTATCCCATCAATAATTCCATGTACAGATGGATCTTCCACTCACCCCTGACTGATATGACTCAAACAGCTTAGAGAGGCAGATGGGTTATTTGTGTTATGAGGGTCATATGCCGCTATTCTGATTGGGGATGTCTGTTGCTAAATTTATAGCAGTTAACTATTAATAAACTGAGGTGTTTCCCTTCATTGTGTTTTTTTGTTTGTTTGTTTGTTTTCTTTATTTATTTCATTTATTATTTTTTTAATTTTTTTAATTTAATTTAATTTAATTTATTTTTAATTGTTTAACTTTGTCTTAGTCCAACATTTTATTATGTTTATTTCTGTTATCTTTATTTTTTATATTATTATTAATCTCTTGATTGTTGTTGTTTTGTTGTTCATATACTGTTCAAATATGAAGCAACACTAAATGGACCACCTTGGTTTTTCAGTTGTTTTTTCTAAAAGGGAAAGGGCTTTTTTTTTTAAGAAAAACTTTTTGCAAAAGTTGATATACAATTGTATATTCCTGCATAACCCAATAAAAAATGAAAAAAAGTAAGTCCAAGTACACACTCTTCCACCTTTAACCCTGTGTTGTAAAAAATAAATTGAAAATAAATTGGAATCTTTTCAAACCATAGATTGCCAAAGAAATGGACGAAGGCGTGTGATGTCAGCTGCTTGATTGTCATAGGAGCTTCTGGAGTTTCTGATCGTTGCTTCCCTCTAATGTGCCATAAACCACATGCCATCTCAGACAGAGAGGCCGTGTTAAGCCTGAACTTAAAACCATCCGATCAATAAAGATGTTATACTTCTGAAACTGGAAATTCTCAATAAAGCCTCAATAAAAGACATACAGGTGCTACATATGAAAAAAATCACCCCCCTAACAGTTGTGCACATGCGTAGGTGTGTTATAGTTGTAGACTTATGCCGTTTCTAAACCAGGCTGTAAAGATGTTTATTAGAGCAGTAAAAAACATTTTCCTTGTACATCATCATTTGGGTTTCTGCACCCAGCCTCAAGTGGACACTCAGGGTATTACAGTCTTTGGCATTTCTGATTGGATTTCCATTTTCAGTGCTGGAGGTTTCCACCTGAACTGAAACTAAAAAAGCAAAATGATAAAATAGCTGCAGGTGTCCTCAGAAGACCCCTCATACCTACAGCGCAGATGTCATGGATATAGACAAAAGGTCAGTGTCCTCTGACATGATCCTGCTGCTGGCTGCAGTGATTATTGATTCTGCTTACAAAGTAAATGACAATCCATTACCTGAAGCACACCTCCTGTCCTCCTCTGTCGTCATGCCTTTAATCTTCATGTCAGAGAGCTGGAGGTGAACAAAGAGGATGATGTTCTGCTGCCTAACCAGGTCTGACAGGCCCAGAAGAGCTTCAGTCGGATTTTCTCTGTTTGATCTCTAGTCTCAGATTCTGCATGAAAAGAATCTGCTATAATTATGTCTGGAAAAACAGAAGTCAATTATTTATTGCTGCATTTGTACGTTTGAATCTCATTTTCTGCTCCATTAGGCTCTGTCGTTCTTTTTCCTTTGGGGATTTTCAGAGTTTTGTTATTACAGGGGTCACTTCAGGCTGATTTTTCTGCTCCAAGGCTTTGCTGTAACCCTTCCTTCAGGTCAGCAAACACTAAAATCAACATGGAGGGCAACACCTACAATGCCTATCCCTTAAAATGTAACTGCATGTCGACGCAACACTGACAACAAGCCCTGTGATTGGTCTGCTGCTCGGCACCACCAGTCTCTAAAGCGTCTAGTGGTCTGGTTCAGTTCAGTGTAGTTCAATGCTAAAGAGCACTAATGTCCAAGCATGTGGAAAACATACGTAGCTTAAAGCTAGGGTCTATGATCTGAAAACCAGTTTGGCTGTTGAGACAGATTTGAAAAACGCAGCCCCCCCCCCATGTTCCATGATCCCGCCCCTCAGCTCTTGTCACCTCCTAACAATATATATATATATATATATATATATATATATATACATATATATGTACATATATATATATATATATATATATATATATATATATGGAGGGTAACAGAAGCGGCCTCCCGGTTTCTGTGCTGGTCTTCTCCAGCTCCATGACGCTTCAGTAGCTGTGCAGCTAGCTGCTTACCGGTACATGAGGGAGGTAGTGGGGAGCGGGCGGGATGGTGCAGAGCAGGGAGACAGGGGATTGGATGGACTCACGGACCAATCCAAACCGCCGTTCCCCGCGGTTCAGATTGGTCAACTATTATACTGCTTTGCAGCGGATATACTCAATGGATTTTTTTCATTCTTGTTGGTCTTTATATTGCGTAGATCGGACCATAGGACCATCACGGCCTTATAAACTGTGTTATTAAGATTTTTCAAGTTTACAAATCGTAGACCAGAGCTTTAAGTGTAAATAAACATTCAAATATAAAGTAAACAGCTGATCAGCTCACTGGATTGCTACTCCAACAGAGGGCGCTACCAGCACAACCCAATTGGCTCAGTGCTCTCCCAGTGCTCTCTTGACCTCAACAACAGCTGCATCCTGTCTGTTGTAAACAAACAGACCAAGAAGACACCTCAAAGGATTGGAGGATAGGCACCAAAAACCAAAACATCTGAGAAGCAATGTGTGGAAGCACTTTGGGCTCCTCTGTGTTTCAATTATGTGCAGAGAAACTGTCCCACTTTGATGAATTTGCAGGCCCATTTGTCAAACTTTTACCCACTGCAGTCTACCAGAGCCTTTTCAAGTGCTCAGCCTAGTGCTCCTGTGTCTTCCTCAGCAGGTACCCCCCACCAGAGGCATAGAAAAAGTCAACACATACAAGACTGGGAGGTTGGCAAGGACATGTGGCCCATTGATGTGGCCTTGGGAGAGATAAACGTTAAAAATGATCTAATTATCTGATTGGTGAATAATGAATATGATTGCTGGAAAGTTCTTCAAATCACCTGCTGGATATACTTTTGACAGGTTCTGCCCATTACCAAACACTTTCTATGGGCTCTTTCCCAGATGGACCAGTGAAATCTAATGAATAGTCCAGCTGACATGTCAAGTAAAAGGTTTGAAGTGAATAAAAATTTTAAAATTATTGTGTTTGCCATACCTTGTAATTGTACTTTTCCAGGGTTATATAAAAAGACCGTTTTTCAAGACTGTTAGAATATTTGGGGCTAACATTAAACTGTGATTACTTGAACAACAGAATGTTTAAGAACTCGTCCTATAGAAAAATGATAAGAGAGACAGAAAATTACAGAGCTTATTGAATTACACCACAAAAGAAGAAAGCCAGTGTGGGTTTGTCCAGTATAATCCTGGAGTACAAATAAACTGATTGCATAACAGGCTTGTCTCTACACATTCTTTCTCCATCATCACGCTTTTTCTGAGCATTGGGGGAGATGTTGCCATGGGGATATTTGCAGGTCACCATTTACCAGCACAGGTAATTGTTCCTCTTTACTTTATATCTCTTTTCTCTCTGAATCCTCCTCCCCACACTGATTCACCACTCCACTGACTGTGGAGGGGGTTCTTCAAAAGCTACAGAAGAGGACAACATACGATTGGATGATTTTCTGATCAGGTGAAAGAATGTGTTTGGGAATACTCTGTGCTGTGAAATTCAGCTTTAGCATTGGGACAAAAATCTTAAATTATTGTGTCAAATTTTTGTTGGCAAACTGAGGTCTTAATTTTCCTTTGAGTGAATATTAAAAACTTTCACAAAGCCACATTCACATACTGACATTTTGGTAAACTTTTGTTGATATATTAGATTTATATAGATTATTATAAACATAGTAATAATAATAACGTTATTTTTATAACTCTCTTAAAACAGATTTTTACAAAGTGCTTTAACAGACAAAACAAAGGCAGAACTCTGAGCACTATAAAATCAACAATTAAGTCAAACAGAGACCGAAAGAGTCAAAGGAAAAGGCACAGATGGCCCTTTTCCACTAGCACGCCTTGGCCCTACTCTAGTCAGCCCTACTCAATTTGCAGCGTGTTTCCACTAGCCTCCACTTGCCTGGTACCTCCTAAAACAAGCTAGTTTTAGTTCCTACTCCGCTCTGGTTCCAAGCGAGCTGAGTCGATACTAAAAGATGACGCCAACGACTTCCGGCTACTGATTGGTCAGACAAATGTCGTCATCGATGAGTCATGAGCGCCACGATCAAGCATGCTAGCGGTAGCTACCATTAGCTTACCCTCATACGTCTTTTCTTTGTAGCTCGATTGCTCTCGTCCTCGGCTTCATTCTGTTGTATAGCTTCCAAAACTCTCCTGTGCTTGTCAAGGGGTATTTCTTCTTGCCACCCGCAGCCTTCTTCTGTTTTCCATTTTTACTCAGTTTGTGACAAAAAGTCACAGATTGTTGTGTCGTGCTCAAAACGACGTCACAGCAGAGCTGCTCAGCGACACTGCACCTCGTTGGGCAGGCGACTGGGGCTAATGGAAAAGCAGCACAAGGCGAGTAGAGTAGAGCCGGGTAGAGTCGAGTGGAGTAGAGTAGGGCTAATGGAAAAGGGCCAAGAGGGTCATGTTAATTAAAACAACAAAAAGAAAGAAAATGGTAACCTGGTGAGAGGGAAACAGCAGACAAAATAAAGTCGAAAAGAAATGATAAAGATTAAAAAGGGGGTATATTAAAACATAAAAAGATGGTAAAAACAGGACTAAAGCAATAAAAAACAGTGAGGAGAGTTAGAACGGGAGAGTTTATGAGTAGTTAAATAGGTCATTGTAAAATAATTATGTAGACGTAGATAAAATAAATAGCTACCATGGACGATAAACAAGTATGTAAGCAATAACAGGATCATGTAAAAGCAAGTTAAGGTGCGATTTACAAGATGTCACTGCCTCATGTCCTCGAGCAGGGCGTTCCAAAATCGAGAAGTCCTGGCAGAAAAGACTTGATCACCTTTAGTCTTAACCCTACTGTTCTTATTCTCCTCACGGTTTCTTATTGTTTTAGTCCTGTTTTTACCTTCTTTTCTTGTTTTGATATATACAGTTTTTATTATCATTATTCTTATTTTACTTTATTTTATGTATTGACTTATTTATTAGTAGTATTTATTATTATTATTTTATTTTGTTTTTTCTCTTTAACCTGTCCTGTATCTGCCCTCGTTTTTTCTATCTCCCTGATGTGATGTTGTCAACCTTCAACAGTCTTAAATTTATCGATGTATCTGTAAATCTATTCTCCATCTACTGTCTTATCATCTCCTTGTCATTATGCATTATACCTGCTGTTTCAATCCTACCTGTTTATTCTGTTTTCTTTCATTTTGTTGCTTTAGTTAACGTGACTCTCTGTGCCTTTTCCTCTGACTCGTGGTCTCTGATGAACTGATAATTGATTTTATTCTGCTATTGTTTTGTCTGTTAAAGCTCTTTGTAATCTTCTGTTTTAAAGGTGATTTATAAATAAAGTTATTAGACTTATTATCATATCATTGCACATGGCACAGGTGCAAGGCAACAAAATGCAGACAGCATTAACCAGAAGTGTTTTAGTGGTCTATCATATGTATGTACTGTATAAACAGAGTTAAAAGTATGGAGGATGCATAACATACAAATATGTGTCTATAAGTCAACATGTATGTAAGGCTATGAACAGTCTATGTCCTTTACAATGTGCACAGTATAAGCTAATATATATATACAGTAGTGCACTGAAATGTTCCGAAAAAAAAGCAGTTAAAGATACAGTGGTATCAGCATGGTCATATCTGTGTGCTTAGACAAAGGCTCTTTAACAGCAAAATGTTGGTCCTGATATTCTTTTCTGGATGGGGACAATGGAGCGTGTCAAAGACACAGGTGCTCACACGTCAGGTTTCACAGATGTGGTCAAGTACACGAGTCAAGATAACCTGACACTAACAATGATCACACCTGTCACACGTTTTCACACCTCACCAACACACAGAGGACTCAGGGACTGTTGAATCCTTGGGGATGAAGATTCATCTGCAGGTGGGTTATATTTCGGCCTTTTTTAAATATTATTTCATCCCTGCCTCATTCATTTATAGTCTTACCTTGTATATAAAAGACGCTGGAAATTCAACTTAAATTTTTCTCTATCAAATGAACTGTTTCTGCCTTTGTCTGAAAAAAACGAGGTATAGCTATGAATATTAACGTCTTCAGTCTTCCTCCTTCAGTCTCCTCACCTGCATCAACACACGACTGCATTCAGATCTTCTTCAGACAGTTATCTCAGAGCCTCAGTCGTGTTTTTCTGAGCTTCTGATACAGACACGTGTTCCTCTGAGCACAGATATCTCAGGAAAAAGTCTCACGGTGCTGAATACGGTAAACATGGAGGGTGATCAAGCACTGTCAAATGTTTTGGGCTAGAAACTGCTTGATAATTGATCATAATAGAATTTCCAACAGGACATCACCTCAGTAAGAAAGACAGCTTTCTATAATAAGCCCGTCTAAACTTCTGTCCTTCAAGTCTCAGTCTGACTCAGAAAAACTGCTCCATGCCTTTGTATTGAGCAGACTACATTACTGTGATGCACTATTATGCTGGATTTATAAAAACCTCGACCTACAGACTTCAGTTAATCCAAAATGCAGCAGCCAGAGTTCTTACACCAACAAAGTGAACTGAACACATCAAAGCTGTGATCAAAATATTCATTAACTTCCTGTCCAACAAAGAACCAATAGTAAAATATTACTCATTGTGTAAATAGTACCACACAATATTTCATATTGCTTGTGACTGATATCAAGAAATGTATTTTTTGATTTTGTTTGGACTTAAGTTTGAACCAGGGATGGAATTGTTTACAGCTTGACACTGATAAAATGAAAATTCTGATTGTAGTTTCCCAAAAACAGAAGACAGGAATTCATTGCTTTGTCATCTGTGTTTATTTTCAAAAACAGCAAGTAGACCTACATCAGAAATCTTGGTTCCATAGTTGATCAAACAGCATATCACAACTTTCTACCATCCAAGTAACATTTCTAAACTCTGATCTTTTCCTACACATATATATATATATAAATATATAAGTATAGCTTAGTGAGTGTCTCAGACAGTGGAAACTGACAGGGAAGGAGGAACCAGAGGAACCATCATGGGAGAACAAACCCCTGCATGGGATGTACCACCGACAGATAACTGAAGTGGCTGATATGAACAAATCCTACCAATAGCTGGAGAGGGCTGGACTGAAGGACAGCACAGAGGCACTAATCATGGTGGCACAAGAACAGGCCCTGAGCACCAGAGCAATAGAGGCCCAGATCTACCACACAAGGCAAGATCCCAGATGCAGGCTATATAAAGAGGGCCCTGAAACAGTTCAGCACCTAATAGCAGGGTGTAAGATGCTGGCAGGAAAAGCATACATGGAACGCTATAACCAAGTAGCCGGTATAGTGTACAGGAACATCTGTGCAGAGTACAAACTAGAGACCCTGAGGTCAAAATGGGAAGCACCTCCCAAGGTGATGGAGAATGACCAAGCCAAGATCCTGTGGGACTTCCAGATACAGACTGACAAAATGGTAATGGCCAACCAACCGGACATTGTGATCATAGATAAGCAGCAGAGGAAAGCTGTTGTGATAGATGTAGTCATCCCAAGTGATAGCAACATCAAGAAAAAGGAACACGAGAAACTAGAGAAATACCAAGGGCTCAAAGAGGAGCTGGAGAAATCCTGGAAGGTGAAGGCAGCAGTGGTGCCTGTGGTCATCGGGGCACTTGGGGCAGTGACCCCCACACTGGAGAAGTGGCTCCAACAGATCCCTGGAGAAACATTAGACATCTCACTCCAGAAGAGTGCAGTCCTAGGAACAGCTAAGATACTGCGCAGGACCCTCAAGCTCGCAGGCCTCTGGTAGAGGACCCGAGCTGAAGAGGATGAACAGCCACCCACCCCAACCAGGGGAGAGGGGGGGCGAGTGAGAGAAGAGTTTTTATATATAAATATAAATATAAATATATAAATATATATATATATATATATATATATATATATATATATATATATATATATATATATATATATATATATATATACATATATGTATATATATGTATACACACACACATATATATATATATATATATATATATATATATATAGATATAGATATAGATATATATATAGATATATATATATAGATATATATAGATATAGATATAGATATAGATATATGTATATGTATATACAGACACACATACATAAATGATGACAATAGCTTTCATTTAACCACTTAGCAAATAAACACTCAGCAGAGGTCCATCTGCTAAGTAGTATGCCACTGTAATTGTAATGAATGGTTGGTAAGATGTCAAGAGGATTTGGAGACTAATGCACACCATAGAAGCTCAGTTAAAATGATAAAATTTATAATAGCGGATACAAGAAAAAGCAAAGCAATAAAACTAAAAGACATCTAAATAAGACACTAAAAATATATTTAAAACAAAAGTATGTTAAAAGATTAAAAATAAACCTAAATTAATTAAATGTAAAAAGATAAGAACTATATCAAAATATAGAAGCAAATAGTAAAAACTGAATAAAATATCAGACAATAAAATAATAAACCAAAAATGTAATAATAAGAATTGCTACTCAGAAATAAATAATTATAATAGTCATTAAAATAATAAAGTTCTACATAAAAGCAAGGCTGAATAAGTGAGATTAGATTGCGTTAAAAATGTCTATATTTGCAGCTATTACTGATGCCCCTTTATACTGAGCCTGCACCGACACACTTTAATAAATCCAAAATGCAGCTGCCAGAGTTCTTGCAGCAACAAAGAAAACCAAACTCATCACACCTGTGCTAAAAAAATCCTTGTTGTCTCCTGTCCAACAAAGAATTAATATCAACATATTACTCCTTATATCTAAAGCTATATAACCTGCTCTCCAGTCAGATCTCTCAGATTTGTGGTCTTGTACTGTGAACCAAACTGCCAACCTGAAGTCTGTGGAATTTATTCTTAGCGGAGACAAAAAATATTATAGGGACGCATTCATGGTCTGGGCATCCATGAGTCTGTCACTACCATAAATTCTTATTTTCAGTCTATTATCATATGAAACTACATAACCTATAAATTCTCATTTTGGCTCTGTTGTATTATTTAGTGTAAATTGAATTAGAATTTCAATGTGCAGGATTATTTTTGATTTTACGTCCACAAAAATTATTACTACAATCATACAGATGTGGGAACCCTCCTGAACACAAGCTGTTGCATCTCAGGGGGCTAACCAAGGGGTGGGTAACTATCACTACCAAAAGGGTCACATATTGTTACATACTGTCATTCTCAATAATAAAAATATGAAAATGAAAAATAGCAAAGTAAAGCTTAACAAAAGATTATACCAACACTTGAATATTCTAAATCAAACACAATTAAAATTCATGATCTAATGAGCATGACACAGGACTAAAGCTAATTTAAGATTTTTTAAATGCAATAAAAGAATGAATGTTTACCAGTTTCTGAAGCACAAAAATAATACTGTTTCCATTGTTTCCAAATGTGTTTTTTCCCAATACTTTCAATTATATTTTTATGTTTCATTAAATAATTTTAGAGATACAATCGTAGCAAAGTAAGAACTTTAATTGCTTGTAAAAACAAACCATGTACAAGCAAATTAAAGTGAGCAAAAATATCTTATCACCTATCCTAATTTATGCATTGCTTGGTACTGGTTACTCATGATGAATCATATTTAGCAACTGTTGTTTTGTTTCTTCTTATTTCCAGATTGTTTGGGGCTTATTGGGAAGTGACGCTGCATTGAGTGAGGTGAAGGGTCACACATGGCTACCCTCTAATAAATTTCCATTCAGCAGAAATAAATATGATGACGACGGGTCTATGATTGACCCATGAATCTGTCTTTAGTTCTGATTCAGTCCACTTGTCTCCACCCACCTCCCTTCTGTCACCCTCACACCCAACATCGTGTGGATTTGCTGTTCATCATGAGACTGGGATCAGCATTCAAGATTTCCTGCTGCTTAATGGAGTTCTTTTTCTTGCAACAATGCTGAGAGATTCCTGATTAGCTATTGGATTCATGTTGGGTGTTGGATGTATGTATTTGTATACCTAAACATCAATTCTAAACATAAAACACTCTTGAAGTCAGAGTTACAGGTCTTGAGACCACATTTTAAAGGTCTTGGTCTTGTCTCAGACTAAAGAGCATTTGTATTCAGTCTTGTCTCAGTCTCACACTGTCAGGATCTGTGTTTCGTCAAGTTTCCCGGTCTGTCTTCATGTTTTATGTCTTGTCTTTGTGCTTCCTGTTTTATTTTGAAATTCACTTTTCCTTTCTTGTCCTCGTAGGTTTTACTTCCTGTCCCGGCTGGTCACACCTGCTCCCTGATTGTTCCTCGTTAACCCTCATTACCTCTTGTGTATAACCCTTGTGTTCTCCCCTGTCTTGTTGCCGGATTGTTAAGTACCAGTACGCTTTCTAGGCGATTTAGTTCATGTCACAGTCTCGTTTCGACCCCCTTTGTTCTAGACCTTGCTTTTTGTCTCTTGTTTTTGGATACCTCTGCCCATCTGCCTTTTTGTGTACCGAACCTAGCCTGTCTGATTGCCTGTCTTGTGTACCGTGTCCTGTCTGTCTGATTGCCCACTTTGTGTACCGAACCTTGGATTGTGCATTAAACTCTGGTTTTTGAACTCTGATACAGACTTTGTGGTGTTCTTGTCAGGATGTCCATGACACACACTGGCCAGACTCGGATTTTCCATCAAGACCCATCAAGACCAGCACTGATCTGCAGTTCTTCAACTTAAATGTGAATAAGGAGAAACACTTGGTGAAACAATAACTTAAATTCATGTGTTATTTCCCCTGTGAAGACTGAAAACTTCCCAGTGTTGTGACTGAGGGACACCCCCCTGTTCAACCTTGTCATGGTTTTTAAAATTGATTTTAATGGTCTTGGTTGTGTCTTGGTCCCAGCTTGCCTCAGTCTTATAGGCCCTCCTCACACGAGGACGGCCCCGTATTGTCTTGGCGTCGGCATCAAAACATGTATCGCTGTTTACACATCGTATTGTACATAGGCTTGTGCGTTTACATGACAAAGCAAAATCCATGCTGGTTCTCCCAGTATCCACCCAAAACTGTTGTCAGGTTGCCCGTCTGGTTCTGCTCTGAGGTGGATTCCACGTCAGCAAGTGCTCATGCAAGCTTAACATGCTGCGTCTCTGCATGAGCACTTGTTGCTGTTGTTGTAGTAGCTGGTGTTGTTGGTTATTCTGTGAGCAAATGTTGGTATAAAATGTCGGAGCAATATTTGTAGCTGCTGGAACAAGATCAGAATCAGCCCGGCTGCCGTCATTGTTGTTGTTGTGTGTGACAACGTGGGTTGGGGGGCGGGGAGGAGGAGGGGTGCTATGAGGTCACCGTCTTTTCCGGACTTATCTGTTTATACCAACTACGGCATGAAGACGAATACGCAGATATCCACCTGCAGACCTGTTTTCAAAAAAGATGCGGAGTCATGGACAAAGACGCGTCTTTGTGTGTCAATATCACCAGATCGATAGTTTATTTAACCGGAGTCTTACAAATTCGTACTTGTGTAAAGCCCACCTTAATCTCGAGTCGGTCTTGACTCCCAAAAGTCTTGGTCTTGTCTTGGTCTCGGTGCATTCTGGTCTCGGGCAAGTCTTGGTCTTGGATAGTGTGGTCTTGAGCACAACACTAGCTGTGCGGTCAAAAACTGTGACACTTCTACACTGAGCTGGCTTCATCTAACAGATTTAAACAAGCTTTGGCTGCATTACACTAGAGTAGGTCACATGACTGGTGTTGTGCATTTTTTTCTAAATAAAAATGTTTTTACCACACATTTTGTCAGTGCGTCATTATTTTTTTAAAACTAATGAATTCTATGGGTATGTTATTAAGATATAATAATGCCAGTCCTTTTTAACTAAATTATTAACCATGAAATATACCCAAATATGAAATATATTAAGCTGTAAATAAACTGTAGTATGTCAACATGGAAATAACCTAAAGCAAGTCAATAAGGCAAGTCCCATATGAATAAGCCAATCCCCATTTGGCCCCTACAATGTGTATTTTATATATGTATCTATAAATATATGTGCCTACCCTGTTGTAAAGTGTCTTGAGATGACACTTGTTATGACTTGGCATTATATAAGTTAAGATTGATTCATTAATTGGTTGATTGTGGAAACAGTTCTTTCAGGAGGGGTCTTAAAAACTGCTTTTCTCTCATGCTGAGGCTGTTAGTCTTTTAAATATTTTGGGGTTTTTTTGCCTGGTTTTATCTTCTGTGAAGCATATTGAGCTTACACTTGGATGAAATGTGCTATACAGATAAAATTGAATTGAACTGAATAGTGCCGTGGGCCTTGAGCAAGCCCACTCCAAAAAACCTGAACTATCCCTTTAGGCTGATGTGAATCCATTCGCTCATGCACATGTTGAAGGGTTCAGTTTAAAGTTCACAAGAAGCTGAACTGAAGCAAAAGAAATCAGACAAAATGTCACAATGATATCTAAAAAAAACACTGATGTCAGCTATGTCAAGGATACACTGACTGGAATAAAAACAACCTCATGCCTTCCCTCTGGGCCCTCTTGAAGTTATCTGACAAGCCTTCGCTACCATCTGCCACAGCTCTCCCGCAGTAACACCGCTGTATCAATATGGTGTCCTTAGCTTCACTCTCTTTACTGACTGAGGTCTGTTTGAAGTCAGCAGTGAGGGGAACGCTGTGGATGATACAGAGCCGTGCTTTAAAGCATCTGTGTTAGCTGTTGCCTGGAAACCATACTAATTAAATCAGCTTTTGCTTTCAGTTATTAAGAGTAATAGGCTTACAACATACAAAAAAAGGCATGTTGTTGAAAGTCTTTTATTGCACCGTGTTTGCATGTTGAGATCCAGTAAGTGGGCCTGTTGTTTATTATCATGACTCATTCATAATAGGTTATTGTTTTTTCACAATAAAAACAAGGCTTGGAAACTACATCAAAAGAGAGAGCATATTTAACCATCATGTTTACTTTGCATTTTTATGAATATGCATGTAATGAGTAATTTTCGGTTAAGAGCTCTTGGCTGCTACGCTATACATACCAGCCAGAACTGCTTAGTCAAGAAAAGACACGAAAACAGTTACTAAATTTTAGGTACTGCAAAATTAGCTTATTACATTTATTGTGTTAAGCTTTATTATTCCATTATGTTACCATCATGTGCAGACATTTGAATTTTGCAGCAGGGCATGGGGGAAGGTGTCTCTCTGCACCTCCATATGCCTAAGCGGAAGCCTTAAGCAGAAAAAGCACGTCACTGCCTTCCTTTCACCTACAAGGAAAGTTTGAGGCAAGAAAAGAAGAAGCAAAGTCCCCCAGAGCAAGCATCAGTGTCAGTATGGTATTGATTAAGTCAGAAAGGAGGAGCCAGGATGGAGGAAGGTTGCAAAGCGGCTTACAGAAGGAACAACAAAGAGTAAAGCAGCTTAAATAAGGCAGGCTTTAGCAGACTCCAGCATAGAGGTAACCAGGTAGCTATCAGCAGTGTTGAGCTGGCTTGGATCAGCTGATTAACAATGCAATGCTGGCATGATAGCTATCTTGACTCCATGACAGAACTAATGCTATGCTCAGTTTTGTCAGTTTTGGTTTTACCATCAGGCAAAGGAACAAAATTTCCAAGGGTCCCATGCTCCAAGGGACCTCAGGATATAAGCGCAGTTTCAAATATATAAATATATGATACTGTCCAAACCAAAGCTTCTCTCTCAAATGTATGAGTTTCCCTGCAATCTTTCTAGATAACATAAATTGATAGCACAAAATTTGGTGTCTCAGACTAGAGATGTACACTATCATCAACACTTACTAGTCATAGCAGGTAGTAGCATGGTAAGCAGTTTATTATGTAGTATTGGCAGATTTTCAAGTTTTTGTAATATCTACAACAAGCATATTTAGCCAATATATCAGCCCTCAACCGGTCGCCAGTCGATCACAGGGCCACATAGAGAGACAGACAACCATTCACACTCATACCCAAGGGCAATTTAGAGTCACCAATTAACCTAATGAGCATGTTTTTGGTCTGTGGGAGGAAGCCAGAGGGCCCAGATGGAACCCACGCATGCAGAGAAAGAACATGCAAACTTCACACATAGGCCCCTGTCCGACCCGGGGATTGAACCTTCTTGCTGTGAAGCAAATGCACTACCTGCTGCACCACCGTGCCGCCCCATATTCTGTTGTTTTCTGAAATCATTATGTCTTGTCCTGCAGACTAAAGAGGGGAAGCACCTTCCAGACTGTTATCAGTGCAAAATTCACAAGCCAGCGTCTGTGATGTATGGGGGTGTACTAGTGTCCATGGCATGGGTAACTTGTACATCTACAAAATGTATGAAGGGGCCATTAACGTTGAAGGTACATAAAAGTTTTGGAGTAAAATGTGCTGCCATCCAAGCAACACCTTCTTTTCATGGACGCCGTTGCTTATATCAGCAAGAAAATGCCAAGACAAATGCACAAGCTACAACAACATGGCTTTGTGGACAGGAGTGCAGATGCTAGACTGAACTGCCTGCAGTCCAGATCTTTCTGCCATTACAAATTTGTGGTGCTTTATGAAGTTCAACAATATCACAATGAAGATGTCGAGTTACTGAGCGCCTGAAGTAGAACATCAAGCTAGAATGGCAAAGAATTAAACCCACAAAGCTTCAAAAGTAGCATCCTCAGGTCCCAAACACTTGTAAAGTTATGTTACAAGGAATACTGATGTAACACAGCAGTGAACCCGCCCCTCTCTCAGCTTTTACAATATGTGATGCAAGTATCAAATTTAAAGTGAGCACATATTTGAAAAAAAAAAAACAATTCAGTTTTTTGGTTCAAACATAATTAAATATAAGTCTAAATTGATTTAAAAATCATTGTATTCTGTTTCTCTTTGTTTTACATAACGTCCTAACTTCATTGGAATTGCAGTTTGTGATATAAAGATGTCACGGTGGAGTCTAATCACCAAAGAGATGTTTATTACTAAGAATTTGGACACTTTCATCCATTTAAATGTGTAAAATAAATATTTTTCACTCAATTTTGATCTCTCCTGATTAAAATATCATCACATTTAAACCTCAGACTTCTCATCTATTTTTAAGTGAAGTCAAAACAGGAATCCACATTGCTTGATATTTAAATCTGAAACATAATTTTAAAGAGACTGTGAGGTAATTACATGAAAGTCTCCCTTTTAGATATATTCCTGATCGAAATACACACTTTAAGATGAGTTTTATAGCATCAAAATAGGTTATCTATAAATGCTATTCCTTAGCTTCATGGTCGGGTGGGACAGGGCTGGACTGGCCTGGATTCTCAACTTCGGGAACAAGACAATTAAAACAAGAGCAAATTTATATTATTCGGACACATCTTAGAGCACCGGGCTGTAAGTAGCGATATATAGCCGGCTACAAAACTACGATACTAAGTTTTCCAAAAATTGCTTGTTGTCCACATCAAATACTACCGCTACGTACCTTGGGTCACGTCTTTTGGTGCGTTCCAGTTGTAGTCAGAAGTAGGAATTTCCGAGTTCCAAGTAGGAAACTGCAACTGGAACGCCCCCCGAAGTCAGAATTTCCTACTGGAAACTCGGTGAGACCTCGCCACCCCCGAGTTTATAATCGAAGGTGGATGCCCCCAGTGTGAACAGTTATTTAGCTCCTGTAATAATCCATTTATTTGCACTTCTGACTGGGGTGTGTCACTCTAGATCAGCTGTATACATAGTATTGTTCGACTTATATTTACAAAAATGTTGCCATAGTGATAAACACAATGCTCATGGGTAGCAGAGTCTTAATGTCGCTGGTAATAGATTCTCCTCATAGCGCCTTTAAAGGGACTGTGAGGAGAATCTATTACCGGCAACGCAAAAGACTCTGCTACCCATGAGCACGCGCAGCGACTGTCGTAATGCTGCGTTCCAGTAACCTCGCAACTGGGAATGACATCATCTCAGAGTTATCAGCATTCCAGTTGAAGTCGGAAAAAAACATGCTGATCTACCAGGCTATTGTTAGCTTTGTTAGCACGCCTGCGTTGTTGTTCACAAATATCACATTAAGAATGTGATTATCACTATGGCAGCATTTTTGTAAATATAAGTCTAACAATACTATGTATACAGCTGATCTAGAGCGACACACCCCAGTCAGAAGTGCTAATAAATTGATTATTACAGGAGCTAAACAACTGTTCACACTGGGGGAATCCATCTGTGATTGTCACCCCAAGGGTGGCGAGGTTTCACCGAGTTTCCAGTAGGAAATTCCGACTTCGGGGGGCGTTCCAGTTGCAGTTTATTACTCGGAGCTCAAAATTCCTACTTCTGACCACAACTGGAACACACCACCAACGTTTACAATCCACAGCGTGTTTGTTTGAGGCGAATGGATGCAATAAGGGCCTTCCTCAGAACTCTGCATTGCTTTACAACTTCGTTTTTTCAACAACTTACAGGATGCAAAGCGACGAGGTAATGTATCTCTTTCTAGTTACGTGGCGGTAGTTTTTGACGTGTGACAACAAGCATTTTTTGGAAAAATGTTATCGTAGTTGTAGTCGGCTATTTATCGCTACTTACAGCCCGGTGCTCTATAACGTGTAATATAAAGAATAAAATAATAAAAAATTTGCTCTAGTTTTAATTGTCTTGTTCCGGAGGTTGATTATCCAGGCCAGTCCAGCCCTGTCCGACCGGAACGGAAGGCTAAGGAAAAGCATTTATAGATAACCTATTTTGATGCTATAAAACTCATCTTAAAGTGTGTATTTCCATCAGGCATATATCTAAAAGTGAGATTTTTTTTTAATCACTTAGAAACTCCTCACAGTCCCTTTAAATATTGTATTGTAACACCCAAAAAATCTAGCAGTTTATCTTAGTCAGACACAAAATTATTTCAATTATTGTATTTGTATGTCTGGAATTGAATTAAAAGCTTAAGGATTATGGTGAACTGCCCACAAGATGATCTCAGGAAATATTCTTCTGTTTAGACCGTTTTGTAAGGAATTTTATAAGGATTATTGAATCATGCCGAGGAGCAGTGGCATAGTTGTGCATGCTCCTTTGTATGTTTTATTCATGCCTGCACTGATTTGTCCTCGAACTTTGACTGCAGCAGCAAAGAAAAAGATCTCCATAATGATCTCAATGACTGAGTGGGGAAAACCCACAACAGTGACTGCGCCAGTGACGACAAGAATAAAACCACTGACGACAAGAATAAAACCACTGACGACAATTCCTGCCTAGATTTCAATAAACCAAAGCTGATAACAAACAGAGACTTTGTTCCCCTGCCTCTGTTGGACTGAAAAGCTCCTCATGTGCTCCTTCTTACTTGCTCACCAGAGAAGATTAAACCTTTCTTACCTTCAGAGTCTGAATCACAGCTCTTTTTATTTCTTAATTATGCAAAATGCTGCAACCATGATTCACTGGCTGTTTCTGTGATCCACTCAGACAGGGAAAGGCCTTTAGTAAAAATAATCTATGAAAAGAAGTGACTTACAGCAGCCCTGAACATCGTGCTGAATGTTTGAACCTCTGTGTTAAAAGCTGCAGACAGAAAATATGAGAGGTTCTGCGTGGGTACTAAGCTTCTGATCTGCTATTAACATGTCCAGACATTTTTTTTTTTACCTCAGCAGCTACAGCAGCAAAGTCCTTGGAAATCAGAATGCTGTTGCTTACTTTAAATGCAAATGGAGGAAATATTACAGGAATTTGAATTAAATTACAAGATAGAGACAGACCAAGGACCCAAAGGATAGGTATAGAAATTCCATATAGATTTGCTATCAATACCAGCAAATGCACCGATTGAACGAATCACTACACAGATTTTGATGTGTCATTTAGGTACTAGTCATTAAATTTACAGAACATTCTGTGCCTTATTTGCTCTGTGAGCTATATAATTCCAACCTGACAAGCCAGATGGACAGCTCCATTTATCTGCCACAGAAATATTTCACTAGTCCATCTGGGTAGGAGCCCTTTATATTTGTTTTCAGGGGCAGAAAGTAAAAAAAAAAACAACAAGCTTGTGATTGGACAATCGTTTGGCTCGTCACATTCATCACAGACCAATCCACATCAAGCAGGGTTGCCTCCTATAATGTAACATACATACAGGCTAATGTAGCGGCTAATGGCTAACAATAGTTAGAAACAGTTCATGGACATTAGCCATAGCGGCGAACTTCGCAGCTGACAGCTAACAACAGTTATGCTGTGTTCCAATAACCTCGGAACTCGGAAGAGGGAACTGGGAGTGACGTGATCTCTGACTTATCAGTGTTACAGTTACAAAGTTGAAAAAAAACATGCCGATCTACCCTGCTATTTAGCCGTTGTTAGCACGCCCTGCACTGTTGTTCACAAATACCACATGAAGAATGTAAATATCACTATGGCAGCACTTTTATAAATCTAAGTCAACAATACTATGTATACAGGTGATTTAGAGTGACGCACACTAGTCATAAGTGCTAATAAATGGATTATTATAGGAGCTAAATGAATGTTTACACTGGGGGCAGCCATCTTTGATTGTCATTTTTGCTTATTTGCTCTGTAGGCTATATACAAGCAGACAAGCCAGATGGACAGCTCCATTTATCTGCCACAGAAATATTCTGAGGTAGGGAGCCCTTTATATTTGTCTTACACTAAATTGTACCACACAGATGATTCATTTAACACTTACGTATATGTGACATGAACCTCGTCAAAGACAATTCCTTCAAGTAAACTTCTGAGGAGGGCGGAATTCATTATTTAAAAAACTAATGTAAGGTGCATAACTGATCTCCAAAGACTGAACAAAAATAACTATGACAGCCATTGGGCGTTATACAGGATAGCATAGATATAGCCGAGATTTAGACGTCCAAGACTACGTTTACATGGACACTCCTGACTAAAAAATGCAAAGATTTTTCCTTTACATTTTCAAAGTCGATCTGCACTCAGATGGAGACACTGTAGATGAATGAAACCACTGCAGTGCACATGCCGGTTCAGTAGATGGCGTTGTAGGTTTGCAGAGAGGCAGTGCTGCTACGATACATGTATGAAGAAGAAAAACTTTTCATAAACAACAATGGCGAGTGGATGCACAAAGACGCAGGAGTTTCTTTTCTGGACAACAACTCTGTCAGGATAGTTTTGTCTGGATAACAAACTGAGCACGGTAAGCAGCACACACGTCACTCAGTAGACGGCCAAAGCTCAGCCTTCATGTGAAAGACTACTGCGCATGCAGAGATGTCTGCGTTTCACCCTGAAACAGTCTGATTTTGGTTTACACGGCGCGGCACGGAGGAGCATTTTGAGAACTCTCCACTCTGGAGCCTGGTTTCAAAAGTTTCCGGATTTGGACACTCCGTATAGAGTTCCCATGTAAACGGTAGGCCAAAACCCAATGAAAACATTTTGAATTTGACCGTTTCAGACCTTGTTTAAACAGCCCCTCATTTTATGTCAATCAGATAATGTTGTAGGAGGGTAATACTTCTGTGGTGTAAAGGGCAAAACACCACCATAATACAAAATTTCACGAAAACATGTTGGAAGTGGAGCAAAATTTCTTTACTGTGGAGAAGTTTGCCGTGTTTTTTGCTTTCAATTTAATAAGAAATGCAGTCAAGATCTGGTAAAGCTGCAACTGAAGCTGTTCTGATATGATTTTGATTTGATTATCTTTATTTTGAACATAGGAAGATAAAGTATTAAAGTTAAAAAAGAAACAAGCAAAACAACAAAAAATTTACTACATTATTAAAGAAATTCTTTAAGTGGTAATGCTGTTCGATGTTTTCATCAGTGTATCACTAATCAACCAGCAACAATTTTTTTCCCCTTTACAGGCAGTCACTTTCTGCTGTCATCTCACTTAATACTCCCACCTCTTCTTTCTTTAAAGGACGATGATTGGGCTGTTCTGCTTTGGGCCGAGCACAATTGTTGTAGATTGGAGCTTAGCAATATGGACCTACACCTGGATAAGAGAGAGTTTGGCAAGAGCTGAAGTGTGACGACTAGTTTAATATCACCAAAACTGCTGCTGTTGTGAGTGTTCTGGTCTGAAGTGTTCAGTATCTATCAAAAGAGGTTGTGTGTAGTGATGTACTCATGGTAGATTTGGAATGAATAACGGAAAAGCCCAAAAAAAAGATAAACATCGAGTATGGAACCTGCTGTTTTGTTAGGTGTCTTAAGGTAACTTTTGTAATGATTTGGCGCTATACAGAAAATGATTGATTAGTTCAAGAAAAACCAGTGAGAGGGAGAGAGGAAGTTGGAGAGAAAGTGGGAGAAGCACAGTGTCCCAAATTCCCTGACAGTCTAACTGTGCGTTCACACCAAAAGAGGCAAAAGCGGCCAAAGCGGCAACGACGCCGGAAGTTAATACATTTTCAATGAGAGCTCCTGGCCCTGAGCGGCTAGGCGTCAAAATCCAGATGAGAAGTTGAGCCTCGCTCAACTTTATGGTAATTAGCTATGACGCAGTTCAGCGGCAAACGGTGGCAACCAATCAGAGTAGAGATGTCCTTCGACTTAGCGGGCCCTAAAGGACAACTCATGTAACTTCGGTTCCTAGTTCCAGCGTCTCGAGTCCTGGATGACACGCTGCACAACAAAGCATTTTATCAGCAGAATTTGAAAACGAAGCGCCATTTAAAAAGAGCAAAAATGCGTCTGTTCTCTCTCTATTAGCGGAAGAATGCAGAAAAATGGATAGGTCTGAGGGACCACTACAGGAAGGAGAAGAGGAGAGAGAAAGACAGGAGGAGAAGTGGGTCTGCTGGAGGTGTGCGCCGTGTGTGGCAGTATGCCTCCGTGATGGGTTTTTTGGACCCATTCTTGGAGGAGTGTCCTTCCACCTCCAACCTTGATGAAAGTCCAGTGGAGGGCGAGGAGAGCAGGGAAGATGAGGGAGAGACAGAAGAGTATGTCACACACACACAAACACACACTGTGCAAATACGCGCTCCCTTCCACCACAAGATTTTAGTATATTCAACACTGTAAAAGTTTGATGTCGTGGATAAATCAATATTATCTCCTTTGTAAATTGCTTCCTGCCTGTCAATGTTCAGTGACTGATTAGATGGTGATTTTACGCTATGTTCATGCTATGTTTTGCTGAAGTTGAATAACGGAAAAAGCCCAAAAAAAGATAAACACGAAAGTATGAACCTGCTGTTTTGTTAGGTGTCTTAAGGTAACTTTTGTAATGATTTGGCGCTATACAGAAAATGATTGATTAGTTGAAGAAAAACCAGTGAGAGGGAGAGAGGAAGTTGGAGAGAAAGTGGGAGAAGCACAGTGTCCCAAATTCCCTGACAGTCTAAGCCTATTGCAGCTGAACTATGAGCGGGTCCAGGTCTGAGTCAGCCCAAACTTAATCTTTATAAAGTATGAAGGTTTTAAATCCAACCTTAAAGGTAAAGTGAATGTCTGCCTACTGAACCATGGATGGTAAATTATTCCAAAGAAGAGGAGCGTGATAATTGAAGGCTCCACCTCCCATACTACTTTTAGAGTGTGATGGTACCAATGTTTTAGAGGTGTTTTATACTGCATGTTGTGTAACTTTGAATTACTGTAGTAGTACGTTATTCAGTTTAGCCTTGAATCAGAGAAAGTGTTAAATACAAGCTGACTGCCAAACCACAACTGAATCACAAACTATTTTCAGTTCAATCTTAGATTAGGGCTTTTTATTATTTTTTTTACTGTAGCAGCAACTGTACTCTGATGAAAGTGTAGTTTTGAAGCAGGGGTGTAAAAATAAACTCATCTTTCCTCCTAATTAGCCTCAGTGGATACTGTTTTGCTCAGGCGTGACTGCACAATCCTGCCTGATAACAGCGTGGGACAGGACATGCAATAGATTCAGGCTCTTTGTGGACAGAGATAGGCATTGTGGGTAACCCTTATGGGAGTTATGGCTTAACAAATATTTGAAGTGCAGGCTGGCTGTTTACCTCAGCCTGAGCCTCGGGATGATACTGCTGCCTTTGAATTATGCAGCAGAGCAGAGATGGAGAGCCGACACTGACAGAGAGACAGGCAAATTAAAAATTAAACACCACTTCACACCAATTCTTATGAAACAACCGTATTTTTTCTCTTTTATTTATTTTATCTTACAGTCACTATGAGCAATTGATTTCCAGGCAACCTGAGAAAAATCAATATCATTGATTGAAGGGGTTAAAAATATCCCCAGTCAGGATGACTTCTCTTTGTTGTTTCATCAAAACACATGGACTGTATTCCTCTTTTTTCCAGGCATGTACGTTTTTCAAGAAATAAGTCTAGACATAAAATAGAAATCCCCAAAAATGACACTTTTACATACTGTGAATATGTATACTTTACATCTGCATTTTAACCACATAAAATCAGGTTACATTAAACATACAAATGACATCAATCACATTAGAAGAAATGTGAACATTTCAAAAGTTAGACTCAAGAAAAAGGTGATGAAGCCTCAAACACTTCATAAAACTGTGACAAATACAGCCGACACACAGGGCCCAAACAGACGGGTTCAACAGAGAGGAGTTCATTTACAGAGTGCAATCACAGCGTTACTGTTACACAAAAGGGGTTTGTTAGGGGGTTCATTATTTGCTGTGGAAATCTATCAGTGCATCTTCCAGGATAATTAGATTTGCACAGTGTGTTCATTTAATTACTGATGTCCCCTCCAGTTGGAAAGGGGATTCATAAAGTCATCTGCTTTCTTAACCATTCAGCTTTCATCTGAGGCCTCAATCATGGAGGATGATTGTCTCTGCTGGACTTAGAGGACATGCCATCCTCATTATTGGTAATATTCAATATCAGATTGTCCAGACTGTGAAGAGGAAAACCTAGGGCTGGGTAATATATCATGCTTTAAGATAAGATTTGGGATGCACACAGTTTGCCAGCACCAGCTTTACAAGTTGGCCATACAAAGGATTTTGTAAATAATTAGCCGTTTATTTGAAAACTGTCATCAACATTTTTCAAGCCTATGCCAATACACTTCCCAGCTTCCCTTGTAACGTTCTCAACAAGGACAGACGTGAGCGGAGACTCGGCTGTCCAATTAGAGCACGGGGTGATTAAGAATTGTAACTTTTACAGGGGTTGTGGAAAAGCCACTGCCGTAACTGAGCTGCTTGGCGGAGGTGTGCGCTCTCCAAGTGCTTTTCTATATATGTATAAATATGTCTTTTGTCAATCATTTTTCTGTCTCAATTTAAAGCACTTTGAAGTGCAATTGAATTGGTATGAAATAATCTAGATAAATAAAGTTTGATTGATTGATTGATTGATCGAGGAGCAGAAATTGTATTTAACCCTGTAAGGCCCAAGACCGTAGATTACAGCCAGAAAATTCTAATTTTTTGGAGATTAAAGTTTTATTTTCACTTTCTGCTAAAATCCTACAAAAATCAAAATGTCCATAAAATTCAACATATAGATTTTTTGTATCTCATTTGACACATTAGGTGTTTTTGGCAACTGATAATCCATTTGAGGACATTTTTATCATTTATCTGATTGTATTCAGATGGTTTTTTTGTAATTTGTTGATCATATTGAGTAGATAGAGGTATTATGAAAGTATGTATTAAGGATGCACCGACCATTCGGTGGCCGAATATATTCGGCCGAATAATGCAAAAAAAGCCATATTCGACCTTCAGTAGAGTGAGGTAATAGCAAGGCCAAATAGTACCGTGTGACACAATGACGAAATCAACTACGTCATTGCGTGTGACTGTGGCTAAGCAGACTCAGGCTGTGTCCGAAATGGCATACTAACGTACTACTGGCATACTAACGTACTACTCATACAAAGTGTGACCTCAAAATGAGTATGTAGTGCGTTCACATTAGATAGTGTGAAAAGATTGAGTGTGCGAGAAATACCCGGATGTATACTATTTCGTAAAAAATTTTAAGTATGCGAGGTGGGCATACTAGTCACACTCAAATGCCCAATAATGCATTGCGAACCCCATAATGCATTGTGCCATGCAAGACCGACTGACATTCAGCTAAAAATTGGCGACTAGCATACTTCCCGTTATCAAAATTGCGCATCTTTTATTATCTCCTTTTAGTTCTTTAACGATTTTGTAAATGGGCTCTTGTTTTGGAGCCGACCGGAAGTTTCTTTGATAGCATAATAGCGGCATAGCGGAATGTCCAAAATGCCGAAATGAAATTTGTATCCGTGCATTTTATGGCTCAAATGACCACATTCTGGTATTCTACGTGGTGACTTTCTCGCCTAAATGCTCTCTGAACTTTCAAATGTGGCGAATCAACAGAGATATTTGATATTTGCCTGGTGTGCTTCTGATTTTTGTCGTCTGAGGTTTGAAATGCATAATGGGAAACTTAGTAGTATACTACAGTGTGAACGGTTGGCATCCTAATCATACTTATAGTATGTAGTATACAGTATAAACACATGAGTTTGTAGTATGTAGTACGTTAGTATGCCATTTCCGACACAGCCTAAGGCTGTCACATTTCCTAAAAGTCAAACTCAAACATGCACCCAAATAATCTAAGATTTACTATTCAGTTACGGATATTTATTCCCATATTCAATCAGTTATTCAAATATCGAATATAAAGTGACAGCCTTAAAGCAGACTTGTGTCAAAAGGACAATTATTTATTTGTTGGTTTATTGGTTTATATCCACTTCAATGAACTTTAGTATTTTTAATGCATGTTTTGTTTTGTTTGAAGGCTTAATATGAATGAAAAACTTTGTTGGGCTTTTTTGAAAAGCAAAGGCCACTGGAATATTAAAAAATGTCCAATTCAATAAACAACTACTTCCTTCTAAAAACATGTCTAAAAATGTACTCTAAGCTATTAATGCACTACTAAAAATATAGTGAACTACTTAGCCTCCGCATTGGATATTAGGTATTCGGCCAAGCGTTTATATTTTATTCGGCTTCGGCCACAAATTTTCATTTCGGTGCATCCCTAGTATGTATCAAATATGATACAATTGGCGTTATAGGGTTAAGAGGGGTCATTGCCACCCTTGGCCACCAGTCTGGATGCACCTCTGACTGCCATATTAGTAACTACCAAAACCATAAAGAGTTCACCTGCAGTTGGTCCATATCACCCAGCTCTAGGAAAACCTGAACTTCTACAAAAGCTACTCCAGCTGAGAAGATTTAAAAAGGTAAAAAGGTTTAAATAAGTCAAAGTCTGTCCCCCCGGCAGTTTATTACATCGATCCCCCCTCTGTGAGAGACTCTTCCTGTAAACAGGTTGTCCGGTGTTGCAGATCAGTACCCAGCAGGAGCAGCTCATGGATCCACAGCAGGGATGGTGCTGACTTTGTTGTTTCTGCTGATCCTCCGTTCAGGCCTCGCTTTGGGCAGTTTGGTCTGAATCAGCTCCTCAGGTGTGTTTCCCAGAGGAGGCAGCAGTCTCTTCTTGCTATTCCTGGTCTCTGGCAGCCACTGTGGGGGCAACTCAAAGGGTCCAAACCCAAACTGTGTCGAGTCCTCCACCTCTGTGGGCGTAGCAGGGGCCACCTGAGAGGAAGAGGCATATGCGCACGAGTGGACAGGAGATCCCCGAGGTGCTGAGACAGGAGGAGGGCAGTCTTTGGTGATGACCAGCCCTGCTGACCCCTGCTGAGGCTCCTTTTTGGGGATCACTTCCCCTCTGAGGCTGCCCAGTCTGGAACCAGCCTTCTGCTCGTCTTTTGGAAGGGAGCATCCTCCTGATCCTTGAGATGGGACGTCATTTTCTACTTCCTCTTCATCTTCCTCCTCAGATGGTTTGAAAATCTGCTGTTGACCGATATTAAACATCTCCAGAAGCTGACTCCCAGATCGCCCTGCTGTTTCAAGTCCCACTGGCTCCCCAATCCCTCCATCCACCCCTAAAGAGGCCAAACCCCCGGAGCTGACCACGTTCCTGCGGCTGTAGCGTCTGTGAATCCTGGCCAGCAGGTCCAGACAGCTCTGACGCGCCGAGCGGTTCACGGTCAGAAACAGCAGTGGGTTTGTGAGGAGGGAGACTTTTGGTAGCCAGAGAGCTGTCAGAAACAGAGAGGTGGGAAGATCTTTAGAGTCCGATAAGATGGTCCTGTAAACCACTAAGGCTCCATAGGGGGCGCTGCAGGCGGAGAACACCAACACCACAGCTAACAGGGTGGTGTGCAGCTCAGCCTCTCTCTGTGACACGTACGGGATTGAGATGCTGTTCTGAGGAGTCCGCAGCGCCGCGATGATCACCTTCTTCTTCTGACTCGCACTGAGCGCTCTGCGGATCAGCAGCATGAAGAGGAACACCAGAGCCAGAGGAAGGATCACCGTGGTGACGTTGTATATTAAAACGTAGACCATGTGGCTCAGAGAGCGAGCGTGGTCGTCGGAGCAGGACGAGGTGACGTACAGGTCAGTCACGTTGGTCACAGCAAACACAGGGACGCTCACCACGGCTGCATGAGCCCAGATGTAGATGACCAGATCTCTTGACCGTGTGTCTGAGATCTTCCTCTCCAGCGGGTACAGCACAGAGTAGTACCTAAAATCACACACAAAAAAATGGGATAAAGAAGAGATAGAATGTCAAACTGGAGAAAGGTAGGAGGCAGGAGAAAAGAAGAAAGGTAGGAGAAATAGTGTAAATTCAGGCCCCATTTACACAACAATGTTACTACAGAACAGAAAGGTTTTTCATTTCTGTTTTGTAAAGCACTCCGCATACACATGAAGATATCATCAAGACGTCATTAATGTGGCTATAATCCTGGATGCTTAAACATGTTAAAATCACACCATTTCTCTTCAAATTGGACCCTTAATTTTACAATGTAAGTTTTAGCCTAGGCTACATGTAGGCTAAGGGAGAGGCAGAATTGGTCTTCATTTTCAACATAACTGTATTTATACATGATTTTAATCTTCCAGTTGGTTTGTTGAAACCATTATGATAACTACAGGAATCTGACTTCGTGAGGATTTCAACATGTAGCCTAATATGAAGTTGTCTACCCATATAGAATATTAAAAGTATGGAGAATCAGAATCAGAATAGCCTTTATTGTCATTGTACTTTGGGGGTACAACGTAACTTAGGGTGCTCACCAAGCTACTGTGCATCACAACAAAAGACAAGGGCAGTGCAAAAGTAAGGCACACAACAGGACAGACAGACCTAGGCTAATAATAAAAAAAGATTTAAAAAAATGTATCTATACAGAGAAGCATGAATAGAATACTATAAATATGTATATCAATGTAAATATAGATATATCAATATAATATAAATATTTATACAAATATAATATATAATGAAAAATATGTATATCAATATAGTATGAAGAGTAATATAAGAAATATGTAAAATATGTATAAAGTATGCAAATATGTATATCAAAACAATATAAATATGTATATCAAAAAACAAATATGTGTATCAAAAAAGTATAAATGTTTATATAACAGTGTTTCCTCTACATTCATTTAGGAGCGGCGGGCCGCCGCTCGTAAATCCTACCCGCCGCTCCTGCATTTTTTTTAAAAAACTTTTTATACACCACTGCAGCATCATGTCGCCGCCTTCACATCAGAGTTCTGCATTAAATCGGGTGTCACGGGTGCTGAGGCAGATAACTATCTTGCCCATAGTTGTGTCGCTATGGTTTGCTTACATTTAATAAAATGCATTTTTCCTCTCCGCTCTGACAAATGCCTACTCCCCCGCTCCTCTCGCACTACACCGATAAGCCGCGCGGCAACCAAAGCGTCTCTCTGCAGGCAGAGTCCCCCCGACATGCATTTTTTTTTAAGAGGCTGCTGCCACCGCGGCCCGAGACGTAGCGGTGATTCAGCGAACGTCAGAGCAGAGGCCACCTAAAAGTGTCTCACAACACTCCCTGTCATAGAACGAGCCGATAACTTCTGAATCGTTAATTCTCTTTATTAACAGACTCAAACAGCGTGTCATACAGTTAGCAGTTCTCTCTCTCAGTCTACACTTCCGTAACCCTCAGCTGATCCCCGGTTTCTTGGCAGCGTGAACACTACAAAGATCGTCTACTCTGAAGATGCTCACTCTGACATACTACTATGACACTCCCTTCCCGAAAAACAATTCAGTAGAAATGCTTCCCCATGTCCAGTTCTTCGATAGTACAATATGATTTGCTGCTGCCAGGCGACTACAGCCAGAAAGTTCAAAACGCTGGTTTCTGAGCAGCAGGACAAAATCTGTGCGCGTGCTCTTCGGCGGCAACCGCTTCTACATGACAGTCAAACCGCGTGCTGTCTGCCGCCTGTCCCTCATTGAAATGACTGGAAGCGGCGCGTTGTGTGAAGGGGATGATAAAGACACACACACTACACATACAGACATACACACACAGACATACACACACACTCACACTCAGGCGGCGGATGAAGGAGCGACCATAACGGTAAAAAAATATAATAAAAAAACAATTTAAACAAACATTAATGGATGACCTGAAGCTTACCAAACAATCTCCCCAAGCAAAAATCTCAGCATTTTTAAGCCAATTGTCCTTACTAAGAAGGGAAGCACAGCTAGCAGCAGTGTAGGAAACTTTCAGCATGTAGTTCCTCCTCATTGTCAGTCACTTGCTACAACTTTATGATTCATCTTCTCTCCACCTGCTGAGCTTACATGGTTACATGAAATGTTCCATTCTTCCTGTTTTTTTTAAATACTTTTTATACTTTATGCAGTTTATTTGAATTTTTTGAGAATGTTGTAGTTGTGTGCCCACAGTGCTCACTATTTATTCAGATCTAAATGCTCTTTAATTATGATATTATTATTATGGAGCATTATTGACAGATCCCCGCAACCCGAACCCGCCGCCCCAAGGCAATGAACCTAGAGGAAACACTGTATAATATAAGATATGTATATCAATTTTATATAAATATGATATAGAATATAGAAATATAGAATATGATGTACATATATTATATATTCAGGACATAACATGCTTATTGAAAACTATGCCATGTATCATTGACACACATTTGATGTTTGTAATAAACCGAACCATTTAAAAATCGGTTGAAATTTGGGGGTGCTGGTTTGGCGGAGTGGTTAGCACCCCATGCCCGTATCAAGATGATCTGCGGACGTTCGACTCCATTGGCCAGCAGCGGTGACGAGCATCTAGTGTTCCATAGATATCTATGGCTGCCGCTGTCACAAATTAAGCTAGCTGTCTTTCCCTGTATGTAAAGTTGACTTTACTCCAGCCAGCCTGGAGCCTCGAGTCTGGTACCTTGAATCTGCGTCCCCTGGACCTTCATGAGCTTCTGATTATCAATCCTTTAAACTGGCTTCTGATCTGCCTGCCCCGGCACTCATATCATACTATTGAATAATCTTAATGTGTCTAAAAAACAGTAAAGCCTATGGATCGCCATCGTTATCAGTATTTCTGTATGGGCAGATCCACGCTGAGTGATCACATGAAAACATACCCTCAAATCTAAATGACTGTGATTGGCTGAATAGGAGTGAGACATCTGATTGGCTACAGACAGTTCCCTGTTGAAAAAAAAACACATTTGTGAATCTGGGCACATCAGGGTAGTCTCAAATCCACACACAAATGCAACAAGGTTCACAAATAACAGATGGTCTGCAATGAGCCATTTGTCTGTGAATCTTGTTTTATTTGTGATTTTTTTTACATTGAAATGAGTTGATATGCATTTGTGAGTGCATTATAATGAAGTTGTGAATCATCTGTGTTTATTGAGACTGTTGACTCCATAGACTGATTACCAATGAATGAAACACTGTGATGTATGCATGCTGTTTGATATTATCATCCAGGCTCAGAAGGTATAACAGACTAATAAGTTACAAAGTCAACTACAGAATTGTTTGTCAGTATTCTCTGTCTGTCTAAATAATGTATAAATCTTGTGAATAATAGCATTAGTATCATTCTGAAGTGTATTTTTGCCGTTCTTAGCCATGTATTCGCGGTATTTTGAAATTGATCGTCTTTTTCTGTGCAAGTTTGTGCTTTATGGATTTAATCAATCGTAGTCTGGAAAGATTAGAAGAGAAAATATCGAGGATATCTGCCATGGAGAGGGGAGACCAGAGGAGAGTCATGGAGGGGGCTAACTGCATCCAGGGACTATCTAAAAAAAAAAGGCCATCTTGGTCTAATATGACAACCTGTAAGGTTATTCTTTGTTCATTTTCAATTGTTTATGAAGAGAATCCTGTTTAAAGCTCCAGTATGTTGTTTTCTATTCTTGTAATTACACACTGTTCAAGCATTTATAACATAATAATGACAAATACTTGCTAGAATTGTTTACTTTTATTTCTAATGAAAGAAGGGTAAAAAATGTACTCAAAGGGCATTTCTAGGCACATTTATTGACAAAAAAGACAAAAGAACTGTTAAAATTATAATATTAAGGGGTTAAATGATTTCAAGACTGTGTTAAAGTACATTTTGATCAATTTGAGCACACCGCAACAATACTGCGATAAAAATGATAACCGTGATAATTTTGGTCACAGTAACCGTGATATAAAATTTTCATATAGTTGCATACCTAATGCAGAGTGGACACATCAGAGGTAATCACATCTTTAGGAGAAGCTGAGGTATTTTTATTAATAATGTGTTTAATTTAATCAAACCAGTTTAAATTAACTAACCTACTTACCAAAATGAGGCTGCTTTTGCTAAAAAATCTTCACAGACCTACACACCCATGCACCAATTTAATGAACCAGAGCTGGCAGATGAATGCATTTGTTTAATCTAATATTTCATAGCTACAAAAAAGATCCTGCAGCATATTTACAGAGAAGAGCTTGGAAGAGGATATGAATGAACATTAGATGAAAGAACATGCTACTCATTCAAGAAAACTTTTCCCTGCTCAGTTTATCATGAACCCAGATATATTTAAAGATATTAATGATACAAACTTATATAATGAATGAAACTGAGTGTGTGGTTCTCATTATTTTGCTGGACTAGAGTGAATGGACGTCCTCCTCTTTCTGCACACTGTGATTCCTTTTCCACAGGGAGTGTGGTGGCTAATATCAGTGCATATCTCCTCATCACAGTTAATAACATGTAGATTATCCCTCATCCCTTTGTTTTCCTTTAATAATGCGCAAAACTAACCCTGTGAAGGACTCGCTTATTTCCCTGGATTGCCTCTTCATAAGCACGTCTTCATACGAGTGTGTTTGAAACAAGCCTGCCGTGTCAGCACGCCTCTATATCAACAGCCTCAATTAGCCTCCTAGAGAATAAATAATTCATTGCTTTGAGTGTATTAGTTGCTATGGAGGCAAAATATTCTTTGTAGCAGTGAAGTCTACGCTGAGAAAATCCATCTGGAGGAAAGCAGTGGGGCTGGGTGACACTGTGGACCAAGTACTTGGCATAATTTTCATAAGATTATTTTTAAGCAAGGGAAAAAATATTCAGTCAGAGGTTTGCTTTACTTTCTTTCTCAGTGACCAGCTGCTGTAGAAATAGAATTAGGGGTGTCCCAATCTGATACTGATATCAGATATTGGTCGGACAAATATCGGACCAGTATCGGACTGCTTCTAAAACATCCAATATAAGCACTCCAGTACAAGTAGTCCATTCTGATTTTTTGTTCTTTTTAATTCAGTTGTAGAATATGCTTATATTTAAAGGTGCAGTGTGTAGAATTTGGCATTTAGCGACATCTAGCGTTCAAATTCTAGAATGAACCTAACTATAACCAAAACATCACATCGCTGAGCAACGGAACACTGTGAAGACCAAAAAGGATCCTGAACACGACTGAATAACCCTCTTTAATCATGCATTGCTCTGCATTGCTTTACAACTTCTTTTTTCAACAACTTACAGGATGCAAAGCCACGAGGTAATGTATCTCTTTCTAGTTACGTAGCGGTAGTTTTTGATGTGTGACAACAAGCAATTTTTGAAAAACGTAGTATCGTAGTTTTGTAGCCGGCTATATATCGCTACTTACAGCCTGGTGCTCTAAGACGTGTCCGAATAATATAAATTTGCTGTAGTTTTTTTCTTTTTTTTTAATGTATTTTTTGGGGCATTTTGTGCTTTTATTGATAGGAGAGAGACAGTGGATAGGCTTGTGAAAGGGGGTGAGAGAGTAGGGGAAGACACTCTGCAAACTGGTCACAGGCGGAATTCGAACCTGGACCGGCAGAAGCAAGTACATGGGGTGCCTGGTTGCTAACCACTTCACCAAACCAGCACCCCAATTTGCTCTAGTTTTAATTGTCTTGTTCCCGAAGTTGAGTATCCAGGCCAGTCCAGCCCTTTCCGACCCAACCACGAGGCTAAGGAATAGCATTTATAGATAACCTATTTTGATGCAATAAAACTCATCTTAAAGTGTGTATTTCCATCAGGCATATATCTAAAAGTGAGACTTTTTTTGTAATTACTTAGAAACTCCTCATAGCATCTTTAAAAAAGGCAAAACTTGGGTTCATTTGAGAGTGAGCAGCACAGTTAAATGTGTTACTCCAGCCCCCACGTACCCGAAAAAGCCTTCAAAAACACTGAACCTTTAACTCCACAAAAACCTTTAAAGCCTGTTGAGGTATTGCACTGACATAAAAGCAAATGAGTCACCATCTTATCCGCTATCTTTACATTTACCTTTATTTTATTTTGTCTTGTTATTATCTCCTTGTACTAGAGAAAACAACTGACAGAGTCAAACTCCTTGTGTGTGTTGCATACTTGGCAATAAAAACCATTTCAGATTCTGATAATGATGGACAAGAGTATCACAGTCTTTTAACAAAGTTTTGTGTTCTCCCCTCTGTTTTCATCCAACATCCAAAATTTAGTCGAACATAAAATTCACTCAGGAAGATTTCAGGGACAGGTTGTTCTAATGTCCCTTTTCCATTAGCCCTGCTCTACTCTACTTGACTCTACCCGGCTCTACTCTACTCGCCTTGTGCTGCTTTTCCATTAGCCCCAGTGCCGGCCCAACGGGGTGCAGTGTCGCTGAAAACAGCTGAGCGGCACTGCGGTGACGTCATTTTGAGTGCGACACAACAATCTGTGGCTTTTTGTCACAAACCGAGTAAAAAAGGAAAGTAGAAGAAGGCTGCAGGTGGTAAGAAGAAATACCCCTTGAGAAGCACAGGAGAGTTTTAGAAGCTATACAACAGAATGAAGCCGAGGATGAGAGCAATGGAGCTGCAAAGAAAAGACGTATGAGGGTAAGCTAATGGTAGCTACCGCTAGCATGCTTGGTCGTCGCGCTCATGACTCATCGATGATGACATTGTCTGACCAATCAGTAGCCAGCAGTCAGTGACGTCATCTTTTAGTATCGGCTCAGCTCGCTTAGAACCAGAGAGGAGTAGGTAAAACTAGCTTGTTTTAGGAGGTACCAGGCTAGTGGAAACACGCTGCAAATCGAGTAGGGCCAAAGCATGCTAGGGGAAAAGGGCCATATGATTATGAGATAATTTGGGGAAACATCTATTTGTTAACCTTGTGGTACAAAAAAACTAAATCTCTTCATGTGCAGCTGCTCTAGTATCACTATCTAAACTTTCAACAAAAATCTAAAATAAGAAATATGTTAAAGAAGTTGTTTTGATAAAGAGAAAGCTAGAAATAAAATGAAAATTCTTCATTGAGGTACATCAAATGGTTTTTTCACATTCAGGACATGAGTTACATTTTAAGAATCTTTTGGTGAAATCATCAGAAGTTTGTTTAAATAACCGTTGGATAAATATTAACATTTGAGTATAACAGAGAGAGCTCCAAAGTAAGCTGCAGCATCAGTCATCTCAGGCTGCTCAGAGTTGTTTTTCCAGCGCTGCGGGGAAGCCACTCAGCCCGAGAACACATCCTACATCCATCACATCTCCCCCCGAAAAACTGCTCCTCCAATCCACAGGGTGCACATGGAGACAGAAAAAGGAGCTTCTTCCAAAACTAAAAAAAATATCTTGGCAACATTTTGAAGTTTCTTTTCCTACCGTGTGGATCTTTCATCTTCCACATCCTAATTTTCAGGAGGAGGAAAACTTGTAGCTGTCAGGCATTCACACGCAGAGCAGGGGCGTGATCTGAAACATCCACTCCTCTCCTGCTTTACTCTTAAGTCCCGTTAGGTGAGTGGGAGGCAGCTGCAAGCTTTTGTCAAAACCACATTTAAAAGTCAGATGAGGGAAAAACAAAACATCCCCCCCACCACTCAGACACAAAGTACTCTTTAATTTTTGTTAGGGGATTTTGGTTTTAGGTGAAAGTTACAAATTACATAACAATAAATGTTTTGCTCCTGTTTTTAGCTGTTTTTAACAACATGGTAAAATTAACAAGGTTGTAGGAAAACTTTTGTCACAGGATTCATGCTGTTCACTGGAAATGTCCCGATCAGCCATATTTGCCCCGCCTTAACCCGATTTATTTAATACAATATGCCATAATTTCTTGGATTCAACGCTCACCCTATTTATTCATGCTTTTTTCCAGGAAAAAAAGCTGTATTCAAATATAACACACACTCAGATTTTGCTCAAACCTTACTTATTCAGACATCTTAAAAATGACCTTTATTCAGAGTTTTAATCAATGAAATGTCAGTATTTTCACACACACACACACACACACACACACACACACACACACAAACGTGATTTTCTCTCTCAACCGGATGCTGAAACACCTTTTGCTTCATGCATGCACAGCTACACGATTTCTGCCCGAGCATGCTCATCAATATGCCAATGTCTTCGACCAATCACAGCACAGCTATTTTGGTCCCCTTGCTCACCAGATGGCAGCACCCACTGTTTACACGTGAGTGGTAACACTTGAGAATTAAACGGTCATATCACAAAGTAAGGCTGTCACATTTCCAAAAAATCAAAGTCGAACGGTTTTCAGACATGCACCCAAATAATGCATCCCCCCGAGACTCTCTAACCCGAATAAAACACAGTCACACAGGGTTAAACTCTTGACGTAGCGCCTCAGCACTCGGCCATATAACTTGGATGAAAAGCTGAAAAGCCGACGGCTGAGTGCGCACATTTGATGTGGAGGACGAGTGACTAAACTGTATTACACAGATCACACCCTGGTCTTTGATTTTTAAGTTTGCTACCTACGGTGTAGGCCAAACTACTCCCACACCGCTCTCCTTGGATGATTCAGAGCTGTTTATTGTCCGCTCGGAGCGGAAACTCTTTGTTTACTGAGGTCAAGAGAGCAGCGTATGAGTTTGATGGTCAAGCTGCGCTCACAGCGCCCTCTGCTGGACGGAACGGCCCACTGCTCCAGGCGCCCTGATGTGCCGCCACACTCAATATTTTACATTCGAATATTTATTTACAATTCGGTTACGGATATTTAACCCCATATTCGATCGGTTATTCGAATATCAAATATAAAGTGACAGCCCTAACACAAAGGTTAACTAATTAAGACCCAAATTATTGAATTGGAATAGTTTAACAGTCAGTTTAACATGAATTACGTTAGTTTGGCTGCAATGTTTTGCAACAAGAGAAAATATTTTGGCTTTTTGTATCAGATGTGTTGTAATTGCGATGTTGGAAGAAGAAGTATTTTACATACTTTGCTTGTGCATAAACATTAGACCTTGTTTAAGGCAACAAAAGTGCTTTACAAACGAGAAATTACAGTATATATTTTCTAGACCAAGGTTTTTTCAAGTGTGGAAGAAAATGTACTAAAAACAAAATATAGAAACTATTTGAGGGGTGTGTGCAGAAAAGGCCTTAGAGAGAAAAAGTACAGACAGAATATTTTTAATCAAGTCTCCTGACTGACCTGTCGAGTGCGATGGCGCTGAAGCTGAGCACGGTGACCGAGCAGAAGAGTTTGTGGAGGAACTTGATTGTTTTGCAGAACACCAGAGCGTGAAGCCACCAGCAGCAGCGTGGACTCGCTCCAAGCGCAACGTCAAAGGGGACGCACACCAGACCGGCACAGATCCCCGAACATGCCAGGTTCTTAATGAACCTGTTTGTGACGGACTTGAAGACATTTGTGTAGCAGGTGCACCACAACACGGTGGCGTTTCCTGCAAGGAGAAGAAGTGCAGAGCTTTAGATCAATCAATCAACCAAATATAATGTGTACAGCACTTTTCAGACGAAGTCTTACCGTAAAGGTGCTTTACATTAAAGGGAAACAGTAAAATAAAAAGAAAATTAAATACAATGAAAACACAAAACCCTTCCCACCTTCATAATCCACATACAGAACACAAACTCACTCACATACACAAAATCATTATGAGAACATTCTAACAAAAAACACAATTAGAGGACTGAGGAAACGCTATCTTGAATAAAAAATTATGAGGCACAGGAGCTAAGACTTAAAGGATAACACCATGATAATAAATAAGATAGTAGTACTATGTGGAAAAATAAACAAAATAAAAAAGTCAGTGGTAAAATAGCCAAACACCAAATGCATAATAAAATCTGCTTAAGTAGGAAAATGGAAAGTAATTAAATTAAAAGAGTGTGGAATATTTTGAAAAATAAATCTAAACTGAAATGGAAACATTAAACAGATTAGGGGGATTCAAATAAATGAATATGATCAAAAACAGAAGATATTTTCCTCTTTTTAAAAACTAGAAATATATTTATCATCTAGTTGTACCAATTTGTGTAGATTTGTTAAAATAATCCAATTTCAGAGTTTGGGCTTAAATTAACTGGAAATTAAATTGAAGTCAGCATCTCCTGTAATGTGAAGCTCATTGTTGGGCTTCAAAATGCCTCCTCTGAACCCGTTGGGTGATGTCAAAGAGACTGCATCTATTGGTGCATTCCAGTTGTAGTCGGAAGTCGGAATTTCCAAGTTCCGCGTAGGAAACTGCAACTGAAACGGCCCATGAGGTTGGAATTTCCAACTGGGAACCGAGGGGATCCTCACCACCCCCAAGTTGACAATTGAAGATGGATGCCCCCAGTGTAAACAGTTATTTAGCTCCTGTGATAATCTGTTTATTAGCATTTCTGACTGGGGTGTGTTGCTCTTAATCAGCCGTATACATCGTATTGTTAGACTTATATTTACAAAAATGCTGCCATAGTGATATTTACATTCTTCATGTGGTATTCGTTAACAACAACGCAGGGCATGGCTAACAATGGCTAACAACGGCTAACAATAGCCCGGTAGATCGGCGTGTTTATACCAACATTAATAACTGGAACGCTGATAAGTCAGAGATGACGTCACTCCCAGTTCCCTTTTCCCAGTTCTGAGGTTAATGGAACGCAGCGTCAGTCTTATACTCTCAGCAACTTAAAGGGGCACTGACACACAACATCATGATGTAGAAGTGCAATAATAAATGTTTTGTTGTTATATAGTTAGGGTGGGCTTCTTTTTACACCATCTTTCCCCTGCTTTTCTTCATCTGTCTTTCTCCTACATAAAATTATTTTGAAAGGATACGCCACCTTCTTTTGTTGCTTCATGTCTTGCCTCATTCCAGAGTCATAACAAGATGGACACCATTCCTTTGACTGCTGTTGCTGTAACAAGGAGACAGGCAGAGCTCGCCCAACGCTGCTGCTAATTAGCTTAGCTCAAACTGGGAGACAATGGGTAGTTGTTGACCTACTTACAAGCACATCCAGGGTGGTTTACACAAGCAATAAGATAACATAGTAAGGCTGGGACAATACGCTTTTCCCCCTATTCAATTTTTATTATTTTTTTAAGTGCTGATTCGATTTAAATTGCAGTTCTACAATATTGACGATTTTTGCCATTTTTAGTTAGCTTTTTTTAAAACCAGCAAAAAAGATAAAACATGATGATGCCTACAGACTACATCAGTAAAAAACCTTAAAAAGATTGGATTGCATTTGAAAGTGGCTTATTAACACAGATTAAAATGAAGCATTTAAAGCTGGAAAAAAATGATTTATGAACAAAAAAATCGATTTAAAAAATGTCAAAGAATACTTATAACCTAAGTATCTTAATACAGATACTTAGGTGAACCGATTTTTTACTTCTACCTCTGTAACATAGCACAACACAGTTTAAAAAACAAGCACAATGGACCATTTAAAGTTACTGAAGAGTTTAACTGATGTAGGCAGAGGCAGGCTAGTGCTACCCATTGACTCCCACTGTTTGAGCTAAGCTACTTAGCGTTGGGCGATTTCTGCCCATCTCGGTGTACCCCTTTAAAATGAGCCCTAACTAACCATCACCTCAGTCATTATAATAATTAAATTATTTTCTCATAAGAGCTTAATAATGTCAGAATATGGTTGTTGTTTTGCAGTGGACTTGATGTTTTATTCCCTGCTTCCTTGTAAACAAAGGCTATTTGTGCTGATTTCATTAATCCATGTGAGCCTTCCTCACAGGATGTAGCTGCTGAGCTCTAATTAGAGCTATATTAGGGTTTCCTTGAAATGCTCCCCCCTGAGCTACTGCTGTTACACTCTGTTGCTTAAATCAAGCACGTAGAAACTGTAGAAAACAACAGGTTTTAAAAACAAGCTCTTCTTCCATCTAAGAGCCATATCCCCTAAACCTAAGTCTCAGTGTTTCATTTCTTTTATTACTCTCATGTTTATCTTCAAAGTCCAGATTCTCAGAGCAATAAAAGACTAATGAAATTCCTCTCTCGTTCACGTCAGAGCAGATGACCGACCCATTCATGAACATTTCCAGACATCTGAAAACAATCGTATAAAAAGAAATCCTTTTCCTCAGAAGACAGAATCTCGCTGCATTTGTGACAAAGAGAGCACTGTGAACACTCGCTGAGTAATTACATCTTGAGAGGCTGCGATCGCACAAGTCCCAGTGTGACCTGATGTGAGTCTGAGCTCAGCAGGGAGTGTGAAGTTCACCTTTCTGAAACCTCATTAACAGGCAACGAAGACTCCAAATTATAGAGCCGCCTTGACATGAAAATGCCACAGTGTTCCCGCTCACACCTGGAGAGGCTCTGTTTGGGTTTTTACATCTTTTCCTCAGGTGTGAAGGAGCAGATTCATTTATTCAGGATGGTTAGTAACATTACACTGCACAGAAAAAAAATGTTTCTCACAACAGAATTATGCAGAAATGACTCCCAGGGGCGCAGATGCATCTAAGTCCTTCTAGGTCCCTCATCTCTCTATTTGTCATCTGGAGTAAGGTTGAGGTGATCACAGCCTCAAGAGATTTTAACCTTTCTGTCATGCCCTCTGCCTGACTCCTGCAGATTGTGTGTGTATGTGTGTGAGACTGATTGCAGGAGAAGGACCTGGTGTGCAGGAGTATGGAAAGCCATAAAAACTGATAAGCAATATCAACTGTAGCTCAGCTCTACTAATACTCAAATCTGGAGTACATATAGAAACATTTGGTTTACTAGTGCAGGAGTACACTTTACTAGTGAAGCAAAAAGTGTCAGTAGAACTAGATCTTCAAAAAATATTCACTGGTACTACTAGTAGACTGTTTTGGGTTTACAAGTAGTAAGAGTAGACTTTAAAATATTTATAGAAAATGGCAATAAGATTGCGAAGAAAAGCAAATTCAGACTTCCTGTCGACTTTTGAAAATTTTACAACTAACCAGGCTGCTGGATTTGTTTATAATCCCTCCTACTTTATTTGTATTAGGTACGACTAGTACTACTATTGAATTTTTGAAATCAATCAATCTTTAATGGTATAGCGCCAATTCAAAACAAGTGTTATCTCACGATACTTTACAATAGAGCATAAATCTCTTCATTTTATGGAAACACATATATGCATAGATACATATATACATCTATTGTACGTCATTTAAACGTAGGGCTGGGCACAAAATCGATTAAATCGATTAATTTGCATTATATTCTGCAGAAGATTTAAAAAAATTAAAATCAAGATTTTTTTTCTTGCCTTAGTCCAATTGTAAGTAGTCGCAATTTTTGAAAAAGATTACAATTTTCATGATGGTCAGCCTTGTAGGGTTTGCACAAGCACTTTTATAGGCTTGTATTTGTTATTTTAGTAGATTAAATATTGATCAGAGAGTTTCGTGCTTATACTGTAAAAATACCTCAGCCTTTTAGTGTTTATGTAGACAAACCTGCCTACGTTTATACTACATAATCAACCTTTTATGATCCAGACTTTGACTTTAAGAAACATTTAGACAACATAAAGGCAAAACTTGATTTGTTTCATTTTTATGTCACTGGGAGTTTTGTTTCTTTTAGGGAGGGAAAAATCGATTAAAATCGTAAATTGAGTGTTGTGGAAAAAAATTGGGGATTTTATTTCTAGGCCATATCGCCCAGCCCTATTGAAGCGTCTAAGATGTCTGTATATAAATACATTGTTTAGATGTCAAATACACGTCTAGTCTACATTTAGACATTGAAAAGAACTTTCATTTCTATACCTCTGGTAGACCAATTATAGACTAGATGTCTAAAGAACATTTAGACAAATATTAGACGTATAATAGGCCCAAAAATGCTGCCATGAGTGTTTGATACTGTCAGTTGGCTTTAGTTGGGTAAATAATGTGGTCTATGATCCTTCATCAGGCTCAGCTAAGTATGTGATCCCCAGTCTTTTGGTCAAAACACTAAGATACATAAAATACATAGGTCTGTTTAAAATCTGTGAAGACTGTGGATGTTGTGTAGTACGTCCCCATCTTTTGATCTGAAGCTTTAGTGCCTTGTATTATTAGTTTCAGTCGTAGCTAATGGCAAAAATACATTAATAGATGCTAGTTATGGTCTTAAATTTGAAGACCCATAGGTATTTGATCACCAGTACTTCCAATAATAGTGTCATTTGTTGAATTGGTGACTTGGGCAATTCAGGCCAAGCAAAATTATAGTCAAGAGTGAAAATTGGGCTCAACTCTTTCTAATTCTGTGTGTGTGTTATTCCTTCAGTGCATTCAGTCTGTGCTGCTCTGAAGTTTAGTCCAGGCCATCATGGAGGAGGTCAGAAAATAGGACATGCAGGATAAGATATTCATACATCTGACACCTCACACAGACACAGTTACCCTTCTTTCATTAAAATGTTTTATAATCTCAAGGTGGCAGCCAAGTTTTTCCTCTTTGACTGTGAGAGTAGACTAAGATGTCCTGAGGAAACCTTAGAAAGACGTCATGAAATTACCTGTTGACTAATTCACGCCAAAGTTTTAGGCATTTTCCTTCATCCCTAAGCAAACTGACAGGGAAGTTAAAGATCCAATCCTTTGTTGTTTTTAGACATTTGTCTATACAGCAGCCAGCACCAACGTAATCATACAAACTTGAAATAATACTGACTCTACATAGATACTGAAAAAACTCTGTACATACGGCTAAACAAAAGCTCAAAGACAGCATTCTTTCACACATAACTGTGTTGGTGAAAATGTTACAGAATCGTATATTTTCTATTTTGGTTATTACCACAGTTCTACTAAAAATTACTGTGAATGTAACTTCGATGGCCACACATGGGTACTATTCACCCTCACATCATCACCAGTTGCTCAACTCATAAGTTTGACAAATATTTTGCATTTAAAATAACACATCGAAACATTATTTTGATTCAGAATTAGTTGCTTTATATCTTACACTGTTTAAATTTACTGCGTAAAACTTATCGATTGTAAGATTTAGATCGATTTTCTGTTATTAATTCTGGTCTCTTTTCTTTGAATTACATGGATGTTGAGGGGCAAAAGGTGTGACCAAGGACTGAAAGAACTGTTTTTCCAGCTCAATGGGATGGACCAAGTCTGCTGACATCATGGGGGGATTTCAGTTAAGTTAGTTTTGTTTTGTGTTTAGTTTAATGTGGCAGCCATTTTGTTTACCCAATTTGTTTGTTCCCTTTGGTTTGGCCAAACCCCGACGGTATGTGCTCTCTTTAGTCCTATTTCCACCAAGGGCTCAGTTTGGTGCATCTCGGTACAGCTCGCTTTTTGTGGCTTTTCGATAGCCTAAAACCGGGACAGGACCCCTTATAAGCGAACCGTACCGTCCTACTTTTTGTGACCCCTCTGTTGGGGTGCCAAGCATATCAATCCGACCCCAGAAGGTGGAGCTAGAAACACTACAGTCTGTTGATTGGTCGAAGGAGACATCACTTCCCGTGCGACAGCGGAACAACACATTACCCCGCCATGTCTAAATCTCCATGCGTCTTTGTGAAGATAACTCTCACGGCACACAGCCTTCTCTGAAACAAAGCTTGGTTGCACTTCATAACAAAAAGCCACATGCTGATGAAAAAAAGAGGAATTGCTGGATGTCTTCCATCGTTGCTCTTTGTTTACTGTTTCGCGTTTTCTTCTTTGTTGAATTTAATAGCTGGGTACACTGTGTTGCGCTGCTATGACGTCATGCTATCGGCATCCGGCTTATACGCTGCCTACCAACAAGGGTTCGGTTGGCTGTGGAAACACAAACAGGATCCGGCCTGAGCTAAACCGTGCTGATCCATACCAGACCACTTGGTGGAAACGTGGCCTTAGTCTCATTTTGTCAGGTCTGTTTCATTGAGTTGACACTTTTTATTTGTTTAGTTTATTTAGTGTAGATTCATCAAGGTAATGATGAAGATTCAAAAACAAGGCAATGGGACTGTGTTGAGTTTTGGGAAGACGATTCACTTCTCATCCAAGAAGCATCTTCAGCTCCAAAATTTCCATTTCATTCCACTTTGGAACTAAAGAAGCTTCCTAGGGCGTTTTCACATTAGGTCCACTTGTTTCGAACCGTACTGCGGCACCAGCGCGGTTCGCCCCTCTCCCCCTCCCCTGTTGGCTTGCATTCACACTTGCAACATCGAACCGTGCCCGGACCCACTTGTGTATTTACTCAGTTTGAAACAGCAGGGGGCGATATGCACGTAACCGGTTGCCAAACCTGCTACAGAGGAGAACGAAGAAGAGGCTACCATGGTAACCATTTCCTATACCAAACAACCAATGTTAACATTTCGCGCATTTCTACATTTTCCTTCAAATGTGTTTTTTTATCATGTTGAGACGGCATCAGCGACCCTCTGAACCCTCGTAAATCATCGTAATCCTCAACCAGAATAAACAAGTCGACAAATTGAGTAAGCAAAAGATTCAACCGTGGGATTAACAGGAAGTAATGCATCAAAAGTAGGTCAGTTCAGACCACTTTGTTTCACACCAGTGAAACTGCACCAAATGTAGGGAGATGGAGCAGATCGAGACCACTCCTTCACGGAGTCTTGGACCGGCTGATTTGGTGTGCACCAAAGTGCGGTGGTTGCATTCATATTGATACTAATGTACCAAACCCTGGGTCAAAACTTCTTTGGTGCGCACTAAATATGGTTGGTGTGAAAACGCCCTGAGATGAGAAGTAAAACATCTTCCCAAAACTTAACACAGTCCAGTTGTCTCATTTTTTAATCTTCAAGTTTTATATTTTGTTGACCTCTTTTTAGGCCTAATTGTTAACATTTTGGTTTGTAATTTTGACTGGTTACAGTGAACATCTATTTCTTTTGGATTAATCCCGTCTCGAGCCTTTACTGCTTGGTCCCTTACAGGAACAAACATGTCCATTCTAGAGTCAGTAGCCTCAGATAAACAAACTCACCAGCTCATCATAAATCATCTGCTTTAGTCTTTTTCAGAGCTGCTTCTTGAAGTTTTGTTAAGATGAGAGCAAAAAAAAGCAATCCAAGCAGGCTAAATCACTCCATTACCTCTACTAAAGACCGGGGTCAACTGCAGCGGGAACCCACATCATTACTGAGGTGGTGGTCCACCCAAGAAAATAATGACCAGCTTCCATGTAATAGACAGGATGGTTAAAATGATTATTGCCCTTCACCGAGGAGGTTTTGTTTTTGTTGGTGTTTTGTGAGCAGGATAACCAAGTTATGACAGATTCTGATTAAACTTTTCAGGAATGTTGGTTACAGCAAAACGACGAATATCTGGATCTGGATCCAGGAATTTTCTGAAAGACTTTCCACAACTTCACGAATACTCAATAAATTTCCAAGGGCTTATCAAGACATTCTTCAAGGATTACTTGTCCTGGCTCAAGGAGGGAGTTCTTCCAATATGGTGGTGATCCAAGCCTGGATCTGGGCCCAGGAAGTTTTTGAAGAGTTTCTTAACAGTAGGAGTCAGAGCAGCTCCCCACATGTTTGCTATTAGCTCAAAAAGTTCTCAGTGAATTTTCACAACATTTTCTGGGAATGTTGGTCAATGCACCATCGAAATGCTGATCCAAGAGTTTTCTATTAGATTTGTTAACGAGAGAGTGTTAAATGAGATTTCCCCCACCTTCACTTATACTCAAAAAATTTTCTACAGATTATCAAGACTTTTTTATAAAGTTTTGGTCCTGGCTCAGGGAGGGATTAGAAATTTGGTGGTGATCCAAGCCTGGATGTGTATCCAGGAAGTTTTGAGGGATTTCTTAACAGTATGAGCTAGGGCCGCTTCCACATTTTTGCTAATAACGCTAACAGTTCTTATCTTATTTTCATGACATTCTCAGGAAATGGGAGCAATAGCACAAGGAAGAAGTGAAATAAGGCAGATTCCCAAACCTCATTTTGGATCCAGGAATTGTAACATTGATTTCCTAACATAACAGAATTAGGCAGTTTTCCACATTTTTGACAAGAACTCTCCTGGCATTGTTGGAAATGTCTGGGCAGAGGTTTGTGCTCTCAGAGCAGTTCTAGTTGTTCATGTTTGCATTTTAAACAGTGCAGCTTTTGGGGCTTTTCAATGATCAACATCCATGTCTATTCCAGCGTTCCTCCTGTTCAGTGTGTCAACATCAGTGCAGAGGGTCAAACAACCAGCCCCCACTCCTGACACTGTGAGCTTTTGGACAGCACTCAGAGCAGCAAACCTTCCATGCAAGTGGACTGGTGCCGTGAGAGAGTGTGAGCGTGTTTAGAAAAAGACTCTTCAACCACGCCTGGACTCATCGTCCTGCATAAACTACATACCATAAGTGTGCGTATGTTTGTCTTTGGAGGTCAGATACCAGCAAACCCTCTCCAGCACACCTAAACTTCCATCCCTCCTCCACATCAGTGTTTACAGACCTCCTGAGGTAATTTTGAGCACAAACAGAGCTCTTGACAGGAAGCTGTGTGAGAGGTTATCTTTAGCGTCACTGTAGTGTGAAGTCACACCCTCAGAGTGTTTGCAACACAGCTGATTTATGACATTGCGCTCCTTAACACTGGGTATTAATAGAAAATGATGTTCTAAAGTACATATTAAAGCATTTTTAAGCTCAGAAAAACCTGATTCAAAGATGAATGATAGTAATAATAGAAACTTCATTTGTATGTGCTTTTCAAACAGAGGTGTAAAGTGGTTTGACAAACAGAAGACAAAGCACAAGAGCTCGAACACAAAAGGATTTAACTCTTAAACTCCCAGCTCAACTGTTTAAGAGAGGTTATTAAATTAAGGAATGTTTAATGTGTTAAACATAGCACGTCATTGTTTGAGTCTGTCAGTGTTTTATGATACAGACAAAACTGCAAACGAACCAAAAGAACTGATACTTTGTTTGCGGGATTTAAAGGTTTTAAAAAATGCCACTATTTTTATTACAATTTTAAATATTTGACTTAAAGGTGCTATGAGAAGAATCTATTACCGGCAACATTAAGACTCATGCTACCCATGAGCACGCGCAGCGACTGTCGTAATGTTGCGTTCCAGTAACCTCAGAACTGGGAGTGACATCATCTCTGACTTATCAGCGTTCCAGTTGAAGTCGGAAAAAAACATGCCGATCTACCAGGCTATTGTTAGCTGTTGTTAGCACGCCCTGCGTTGTTGTTCACAAATATCACCTGAAGGATGTGATTACCATTATGGCAGCATTTTTGTAAATATAAGTCTAACAATACTATGTATACAGCTGATCTAGAGCGACACACCCCAGTCAGAAGTGCAAATAAATTGATTATTACAGGAGCTAAATAACTGTTCACACTGGGGGCATCCATCTTCAATTGTCAACTTGGGGGTGGCGAGGTTTCACCGAGTTCCCAGTAGGAAATTCCGACTTCGGGGGACGTTCCAGTTGCAGTTTCCTACTCGGAACCCGGAAATTCCAACTTCTGACTACAACTGGAACGCACCAAGACGTTACCCAAGCCAAAGCGTGTGTTTGCTGTGATGCTAATAAATGCAACTCAGACCTTCCTCAGAACTCTGCATTGCTTTACAACTTCTTTTTTCAACAACTTACAGGATGCAATGCGACGAGGTAATGTATCTCTTTCTAGTTACGTAGCGGTAGTTTTTGATGTGTGACAACAAGCAATTTTTGAAAACTTAGTATCGTAGTTTTGTAGCCGGCTGTATATCGCTACTTACAGCCCGGTGCTCTAAGATGTTTCCAAATAATATAAATTTGCTCTAGTTTTAATTGTCTTCTTCCCGAAGTTGAGTATCCAGGCCAGTCCAGCCCTGTCTGACCCGACCGCCAAGCTAAGGAATAGCATTTATAGATAACCTATTTTGATGCTTTAAAACTCATCTTAAAGTGTGTATTTCGATCAGGCATATATCTAAAATGAGACTTTTTTGTAATTACTTAGAAACTCCTCACAGTCAATCATTAACTTGTATGATATATATTGACACAGAAAGTCTGTTATTCATAAAAAAAATGTGTTTGTCAAACTCAATATCACCCATTTTAAGTTATTTTTGCATTTTCCACAGACATTTCTGCCTTTTCTAATTCAATTTGTCCAAAAAACATGTGCATTTTTATGTCATTACACAATCAACTGTTGGCTTTTAAAACCTTTCCATCCCACACCAGGAAAATAGCTGTTTTTTTGGTTTGTTTGTGGTTACTGGAAGTGTTACTGGAACAAAACAATGATTTGATTTGTTCTGTTTTTTAAAACATTAAATATCCCTGAATTTAACAATGACCTCTGCCAAACAGTTGAGCTGGTAGTTAAAATGGTTAAACAAACAAAGGGCACGATTTAAGACTAAGAACCCTTCAAACATCCACAAAGGGAAAATAGACCCAAGCATGTTAAGAACCTAAAGTAGAGCATCAGCGCTGCTGGTGGGCACAAGAATCCAGGCCCAGTCACCAACCACAAAAAATACAGGAGGCCCCCAACTCACAGGGCCAGAACACCAAAGACCACACCAACGCACATCGGCCCACGTCCCCCCAGGACGCAGCAACACACAAGAGTGAGTAATGACTCAGTGTGTGACTACAGCCCAAAGAGGGCACAAACAGAGCAGCATCGGAGCAGAATCCAGAGACTCCAGGCTCTCAAAGGCCCTTTTCATATTCCATAAGAACCAAGAAATGCAAGAACAGCTACATAAAATGAGACCATGAGGACCGAAATAAAAGCTTAAAACGTAAAATAAAAGGGAAAGGCAATTAAAGAGGGTAGAAGCCAAAAAAAATACAGAATGAAAACAGAATATATAACAATAATCATCAAACTAAATCATAATAATTATTATATTGAAACAGAAGAGTGTTTATTTAACCAAAATAGACTTATTTTTATAACATTTTTACTTTATTTTTAGTTTGAGACATTTGTAGGTTTATTTTTAAAAGATGGGACAGTACATGTTAATGAACACAGAAATGTAAACATGTGAGATTATAGTCATGTGGCTATTTCCATCTCTAGTCCCATTGGCAGGTTGGTGTTGTACAAAACATTTATACTCAATAAAAACAAAACAAGACAAATACAACAAAGACAAAGCAAAACAAACAATACGAAACAAAGCAAACATAGTTGATAATAATAAAAAAAACATTTAGGCCAAGGGGCTGGTTAAAGTGCAGAGTGCTAAAGTGTAAAGTGCATTATTATATTGCAAATTGCCCAAAAAATATAAAGTGCTATTTTGATTGCCTAATGCTCAATTGCATATTACAATAATCTAATACCAGTGATGGTAATTTGTGATACCTAGAGTACATTGGAATATAAAGTGGTAGTTGCATTGCACATTGCTCAGTAAAAATTGGAGATGAAGCCCTTGAAAAAACAGATACATAGGACAAATACACAAGTTTAGGCTTGGTTATGGTAACAGTGTTGGTTTTCCAGTAGCCAAGCTTTTAGCTGTTTGGTAAGAAGTCAGAGTTGGGAGTTTGTGTATTGTGCTTGGAAATGAGTTCCAGGTGTGAGATGCGCGGACAGAAAAAGTGTCTTGACTATAGGCACTTTTTCTAAAAGTCACCTCTGGATACAGCTCTAGTTGATCTGTTTGAGTTTTTTTTTTTTTTTCACAAATTGTTGTAGTGGAGGTGGTGCTTGGCCATGGAAGATTTTGTACATCAAGACAGCATCAGTGTGTTTGATAGTGTTGTCCCAGTTCAAGCATTAGTAGTTTTAAAACTATTCAGACGACAAAAGCTTAAAATACGTTGAGTGAAAAAGATAATTAAAATCATTTTACAAAAAAAGGTATGAAAACTGTTGAATATATGATGCATCAACTGAAAAGAGGAGTGGAATGACTGTGGACAGGCCAGAGTATATAGATATATATTAAAATATATTAGGGATGCACCCAGGGCTTGACATTAACACCGGCCAACCCGCCAATTGCGGGTGAATTTCGGCAGTGGCTGGTAACACCGCCGCTCCCACTAGCCACTTTGGCGGGTTGAATTTTATGTACACGTTTAATTGTAGTTTTCTCAAACGGCATCTGAAATAATAAACCAATTGCGATAAAATACCACGACACTACAACTCCCATGAGGACTGCCTGCATAAAGTGTTTGCTCATCATTGGTCCATTCGTGGAAGCCTTTGCGACGTCACTACTGACAAGGGGTCAGGTAAGACTCGGGTCAAAAGATAAGCGGAGGAGCGATGTGGCGGCATTTCCAAGGAGTTACGAGACCCGGAGAGAAACAAGAGAAACCAAACAAGAGAAAACCCAATGAACCGAAGGATGAGGAGGCGAAAAAGAAAATATTTTTTAATGAAAAATGGAAGACAGGTCGAGAATGGCTGGTGTATGACGTGGTAGAGAAGGTGATGTTCTGCTCTGACTGTCGGACAGGTCCTCATCAGGTATTCAGCTCTGATAAAGTTGTGTGTAACATTGTGCTCCTTTCATATGAAAATATGCAGTATATTAAGACAAAGTAATTAAAATAGTAGTTTGTTATTGCTTATAATAAAATGGTAAAGGGGTACAGAAGATTAATTGAACGGATAAAAACTCAGCAAGAGACACTGTCTGCTTAAATATTTATTAACGATTGTAAATCAGAAAATTATTTCTTTTTTCATGAGAATGACAATGAAGGAGAAGTAAATTAAATTTCCTCAGGGCTTTCATTGATGTAGTCTTGTTTTAAGTGTGCATAGGGGTCATTTACAATTAAAGAGGTTGTAAATCTTTCTTAAGTAAACTTTAGCATGTCATCATCGGCTTCAATCACATTGAACATAATAATCCAATAACAAATTGTGGCTAGTGAAAATACTGAGTGGCTAGTAACTCTTGGAAACCACTAGCCACAGTGGCTGATGAGCAAAAAAGTTAATGTCAAGCCCTGGATGCACCAATATTGAATTGGTTTCAGTATGTGATTACTTCAAAACCTTTCTATTGGTATCAGCAGGTATAAAGATTTCTGCCAACATTTCTTGTGGATATTTTAGCTTTAAATATTTACATCATTTTTTTTTTAAAAGCTAATCTTAAATTCAGAAGTGAAGCTCCCAAACTAGGACATGTTTTTTGTCAACAGGTTAGTAAATCTGTGTTTTGGCTTAAAAAGGGCATTTGAAGCTTGATATTACTGTTTCTGTGAGAACACATTTCACATTTGATGAAGCTGTGAGAACTATTTTCAGTCATTACTATATACTGGAAGCAATATCTGCCGAAATAAGTTTTGAAATATCAGCATATCAGATAAAGGCAAAAACCAATATAGTGCATCCCTCATTTATATAATACAGTATATATATTCATGAGATGATTGTGAGTTTAGGAGATAACAGGAAGAGCAATGTGTAAACAACAGGTTAGATTACCTGCCTGATGTAAACTTGATGTAGACATTAATATTATTCCCACTGTATTTTAAAATCACCCAGACTCCGAGCACTTGTTGTCCTGTGTTGGGTCTGCTTTGTCTGGACTGATGTGGAGTTGGAGCGGCTCCTGTGGGAATAGTATCGTTACTTATTTCAAGCATTTGTGTGTTACTGAGGCCCAGACTGTGGAAACAGACTGACTGACAAGTCTGCGACGATGTGCTATAAAGTGCTTGGTGGGTAATGACTGCTGTGCAGGCAGACTATAGTGGGAGTAATTGGGTCTGAGCACCCTTAAGGGGGGCATCAAAGATCTCTGGGGGGTGCTAACCTATGTCTGATCTGTGTTTGTCTTTTTTAGTGCTGGATGTAAAATCATGATGACTTACTGGATACATGTTTTTTGGTAGAATAGTTTTGAGGCTTTTTTGTTAGGATTCTATTAATGAAACACTTCAAACGTGTTATTTTTAATGAGAATGCACCAGTTTTTAACTCAATGAAAAATGAACTGGTGCCCTCAGCCGTGTGACCAAAGTGATTCACAAAGCTGTAACTGACTGATAACTTAAAAAAATGTGTCCTTCTGAATGTCATCATGCAGACGACACTGGGACCTCTATGCTTTCATAGTCACAGTTAGTTTTGTCTGCAAAATCTCTTTGTCCCTTTGTGTCTGAAATACTCGACCAGCACTTGAGAAACACCTCAGCAACCGTACTCACAGCAGCCAATGGGGAGAAAGAGCAAACATTAAACCTGATTGCTTTTATCACTCGACAAATGTCAACTAAAGGTAGCAACATGAAAAGTGAAATGCAGGAACAAAGAGAAAAGCAGAGTCTGCAGCACACAGGGAGGTTAGCACATGTTGACAAGTGTAAAGAAGTCATTACCAGTTTAGAAACAGGATGTGCTTAAAGTGTGAATTATAATTATCAGGCCGTACACCTTGACACTTTAGCTTGAATAAACTTTTATGAATGGTGAGGGCCTTGTGCTCTTTTCCTCTGAAATGTCATTACAAGCTGTAATGTTAACACACATTAACACGATTAAGAATTAGACTCTGATCTGTTTTATCTGATGATACAAAGCAGATCAAACTGAGAAGAGTTCAAACAGGGCAGAGATCATTTTACTGGGGATGGAGTCAAATCCCTTAAAATTTACTCTTAAATAAAGAGTTAAAAAAAGAGTTGATGGGGTGCACGTCATGGGGTCATGTACATACTTCTGCCAGGTATCAAATCCCGCCTGTGACCAGTTTGCAGAGTGTCCTCCCCTACTCTCTCTCCCCCTTTCACAAGCCTATCCACTGTCTCTCTCCTATCAATAAAGGCACAAAATGCCCCAAAAAAAATACATTTAAAAAAAGAAAAAAACTCTTAAATAAAGAGTTAAAAAAAGAGTTGATGTCAGAAACAAAGTTGAGACGTGATGTTTCAGTAAATCAGATTCATAGATGACACTGGTCTTTAACTGTGGATTTTTTACTCTGACCTTCGATCCTGCTAGTGACACTTGTAGAGAGTGGAGATGCCACAAGCCCTCGTCATGTAAACTGCAGAGCAAATGTGCAGACTTATATATATATATATATATATATATCTATATAGATATGCTCCAACCAACATGGCATTTCTATTTTTATATTAGCTAATTTTCTCCATTAATATACAGTAAATAAAAACAGCAATGTACAGTTTAGTGACACTAGTACAAAATAAATACAGAAATGTTTGCAGTGTTAAAGGACAAGTTCGGTTTCTACAGCTTTCACATTGTTTAAAGAATGAAGTAGAACAATATACTCACCCAGAAGGCTTTCCTGATCCAAACAGTGCTTCGGGAGATATTTAGATCCAAAATCGAGCGGCGGACATCCGTATAATGGTAGCAGATGGGGCATGTATAGCGCTGCTCCTAACACTGCATTAATCGTCCAAAAACTCATGAGTTTCACCAATATGTCATCATGGTCCGCTCGCACTACTCCTCCATGCACATGCGAAGTATGGCTCATTATTTCAGGGGAAGACTGCCGGCTACTCAACTTTCTTCTTCCAGTTTTGTGCAAAATGGACGAATATCTATCAGATGAAGATGTTGTGGAGGAGAACTTTGAATATGATGGGTGTCCTTACAGTTTCAAGCCAGAGTTTACAGATGAGGAGCTCATCGAAAGGAGGACGCGAAGGCAAAGAGAAGAACAGCTGGCCAGAGAGCAACAAACAGCTGCACGTCTGCAAATAGGGTGGAGCGACACCGGACTGTAATGGAGGAGTAGTGCAAGCAGACCATGATGAAATATTGGTGAAACGAATGAGTTTTTGGACGATTAATGCAGTTTTATGAGCGGTGCCATACATGTGCTACCATTATACGGATGTCCCCCGCTCGATTTCGGATCTAAATATCTCCTGAAGCACTGTTTGGGTCAGGAAAGCCTTCTGGGTGAGTATATTGTTCTACTTCATTCTATAAACAATGTGAAAGCTGTAGAAACCAAATTTATCCTTTAATACAGAGTTAACACTTCTGAGTGTATAAAAATACCCTAACCCTCCGAGGGTGCATTCCTGACACTACATAGAAAGGTTGATCAAAAGTCACACTATGAAGTATTACGTACAGCAGATTTAAATGTTAATTTCAACAAGAGTCAACAAGAGTCAACAATTTCACTTATTGAGAGTTAAAGCTAGGGTCGGTAATTTTGGAAAACCAGCATGAATTTGAATGTAGCATCTCCTCAGGGCTCCACCTAGCCCCTCCCACCCCTCCTCAAAAATGTCAAACTCTGTGAGTAGCCTGAATGGGGAGGTAATGCCCCAAAATGATGGATGCCAACCACCATAAAACCAAAGAAGAAGAACAAGCCTCGCGAGTAGGAATGGGAATCGAAAACCAATTCCAGTTGAGAATCGTTAACAGCTCCATCAAAGAATCGATATCATTAATCTCTTTGCTAATCAATTCCCTTATCAATTCCATTCAACTGACAGGGCTCAGAAGCGTCAGAATTGTGGCTTAATTTTAATTACACCTTCTGCACAACCTTAAGTGAGTGGAAACACCAGCAACTTGGAGAAGCAGATATCTGTGCTGTGATGTATGTTTGGCATTGTTGTCACTGAATATGAGACCATTTACCCACATGCAAAATTTGCTGGAATCGATAAAGGAATTGTTAAAGGATTGGATCAATTAGCAGGATCGTTAACAGCATTGGTATTGATAAAATCTTATCAATTCCCATCCCTACTCGCGAGAATGTCCACCTGTAGCAGCCTGGGCGGCAGCTGTCGTAAGATTAGAGCCAACAGTGGAACAAACCAAGAAAAACAAAGTGTTTATTTTAGATTTCTTGTACACCTGTCTTAAAATGTGAGGGATACTGGAGCTTGGTTTGGGTTGTGGGACGGCTCGTAGCGGGCTTCCCTTATTTTCAAATCCAAAACTTGACAGGTAAGCAATCTCCAGTGGACTTGGATCCCTCTCAGCTGGGCTACACGCACTAAATCAGGGCCTGTGCATGCCGGCAAAATGTACGTGCAGGGGGTGAGCAGAATGGTGACGGGATTTGATTGGGTTAAAAATGTGGATTCCAAAGGTTTTATTGGTTGGTGTTTTCCCTGTTTTACTCCTGCTGTAGATAGCGGATTGACTGCCGTCGGTCACAGAGACCATTTGAACCAGTATTACAAAAGTGTATCTAAATCAGATGACCAACTCCAGCTTTAAAGTACCAGTTCTCCTAAAACAGAGAAAACAATACTTTGTGTTGTGGCCTCATATACAGACATAAGAAGTGTTAGCATTGACTGATTTTGCTGTGTAGAAATTTCATAATGCATTGCACACTGTTGTTTTTCTTGCATAAAATCTCCAGAACAAGAAAACTGGGCAAATGAAAGGAGCTGGTTCATTTTAGGTTGAGGCTTTGTGCTCTTGAAAAAAAAAAAAGGTATTCAATGAGTTTGGAAATAACGTCATATCAAAAATCCAATATCGTGCCTCTCGTATGTTTTTACAATAACTTTAGAAAAGTTTATTTTGTGAAATTTGGACCTTTGATGGCAAACCCTTTAAAGGGATATGCCAACATTTTTGTTGTTTTTTGTGTCTTGCCTCACTCCCGAGTAGGGATGGGTACCGAATTCGGTACTTTAAGACGCACCAACCGAATTCTGTAGGTACTACCGAGTACCGATTCACGTAAAATCAAACGGTGCCATGTTTAGGTACCTAAACGCATCCTTGTGACTGTGAGGGAGTGGAAGAAGCAGGCATACTATTGGGTAGAGTAGGTGAATTTCTATACTGGACTTGAACGCAGCACAGCAATAGCGTAATGACGTCAGCAGCTACGTGCTCAGTCAACAAAGCAAGCATGGCTGAGAGAAAGCGCTCGAAAGTATGGCTCCACTTTATTAAATGTGATGGAGATTATGCAGGCTGCAATATTTGTGACGCCAAATGTAAGGCCAGCGGCAGAAATACTTCAAATCTGAGGAAGCACCTGGTGACACACAAAATTTTCCTTAAAGCTGAAGAGTGCACAATTTTTGATAGCCTCAGATCTACGACCACAGAGGATTCATTCGGCACTGTTAGCACGCCTGCGTCCAGTGGCGACGAGTCGTCTGCAGCCAGAAACACAGGAAAAGAAATGGCTTTAACATTTGGTGATGGCAGCAAATACGACAAGGAGGATACCTGGTCCAGGTAAATAAGCCTCGTGTTTAAGATGGTATTAGCTTGGCATTTTAATGTGCATCAGTTATCATTATCAGGTCGGTTCCTCGTACTTTGTAACATTAATGTAAATTCTTTTTTTATTTACAGCTCTGTTGGACCCATTGTTAAACTGCCCTAAAGTTAAAGTGAGGGCTGCAGTTAATTTATTAAGTTGTGGTTCATTTTAGTTACTGGTTTTCATGTTGAAGAAAATTTTGGAACAACTACAATACAAACAGTTGAATGTTGTTTTGATATATATCTGTCAAATTTTACATATTGAGAAATAAATTGATATTGAAAAATTTGAGATCTTAATATTAAACAAACTAATATTTATTACCCCATAAATACACGCAAAAGTATCGAAAATTGGTACAGTTGAGTACCGATACCGATTCCCAGGTACCAGGTATCGGTATGGTATCAGTTCAAATGTGAAAGGTACCCATCCCTACTCTTGAGTCCATGACAAGCAGATAGACACCATTATTACTGTGTGTACAGTAACAAGGAAGAGACAGGCAGAGCTCACCCACCGCTTGTTAGCTTTAGCTCAAACACTGGGAGTCAATGGGTAGCACTAGCCTGCCTCTGCCTACATCTTTGTCTCTTCCTTGTTACTGCACACAAAAGATTGGTTTTTACAAAAATGTTGGAATGTTCCTTTAACCAAAAAAATACTCTACACGACAATCAGTGCTTCCCTTAGCCGCAGACACCACAGAATGAACCACAGGTGATCGACTGGATGAGTTGACTGGAGTGGTCAATTCCTATCTATTGATCATGCATTTTAAAGACAAGTGGTTGAAATTTTTGTTGCTGTTCATCTTTGTCTTGATTTCAGATTTTAAGGAGCTTTCACAGATAATTTATATTTCAGGCTGAATCACTGGGCAGACTCTGAAACCCTAAAATCTGAACGTTTCCCTCATACTGCTCCAGCTTCAGTCTGGAAAATGTCAGTACAGAGTAAATGATTCCCTGAGTGAGTGAGGGGGTTTATTTTAAGACCTTAGCAGAATGTTGTGGGGTAAAATGAGGAGAAAACAACATCAAGAACCTCAGATAAAAGCCAGGAATGACTGGATACCAGCCATTTCAAGGATGAGGCCTTTTCACAAGCAATGTGTAGGAAGTTGTCTATATTGCTTTCCCTAAGTAGCTGAAAAAAAATGACCTCATTCCTCATTAGTAACACAAAAGTAGGAGAAAATCGTGATCATCTGTGCTGGAAAATGGTGTCTGGGTGTCAGAGAAGATTCATTATGCTCAAAAATCTTTTTGATGCTGGATAGCGTCGTAAAGAGTCATGATTTCACATTAATGACATTCGAGCCTCAAAGACTGGCCCACGGAGCTTCATCAGATTTATATTCATTGTTTTATTCTCTCGGTTATTTAAGCATTCATGGTCAGGTCAAGAGTTGCGCGCGGTGGAAATTGCTTTGACTCTTATTTTGTTGTAAAGGTGAAATGAGACGACTGATCTTCACTCAGCCGTGCACTGAGTCTCATTGATTCTAATGTCTGATGCATTTTTAATGGATTCACAGACATCACTCCTGCTTCAATAATCGATGAGACATCAGTCCGTGCTGTCGGCTTATTTTTTAATTTTGCTTCTTGTTTAGATGGGTATACTTTCAATTTTAAAGGGGATTTTTAAAGATGGGCTATCAGCTCTAAGTCTGTACAGACCTCTCCTTGTAACTTGAAGAATTTTAGGAGAAGGAGTCACAGCACTCTAAATCAACTTACTTAACAACAACCAGTGTTCAATTTGACAGCATTTTTTACTTAAGTCTTAGTTACATTCTTTCGCATAAAATATATTTATTTATTCTTAGTCTGCCATGTTTTTTTACTTATTTTAAACTAGTTTGTATAATTACTTGTTTTTTTATGTGAACATGCATTATGTATGTTGTGTTGCAAACTTTGTTATTTTATGCTGTACAGTATTGTACATTTTCTGACTTATTTATTAAAGGCCCATCTAGGGACAAGAGTTGGGAATTAGCATATGCTATAAACTCTCTGTGCAGCACGTCAGATTCATGCTCAGTGAAGGAACTATGTTAAACTGCATTGTCCCTATCAAAATAAATAAATTCAATTCAATTCAAATTTAATTTTAGTAATAATTAAGTCATCTAAATTGTTAAAATTTTACTCCAGTTTCTGTTGACTACATTTTAGTCTATAAAATCTAATTTAAATTTAGTGGACTAAAAGTGTAAGGCATTTTCTGTGAATTTCTGAAGTCACGTTTTACACTTGGATAAAATAAATACATCTAACAACCTTACTGAATGCTTGGAAAGTCTAAATGTATAAATTAACAGAAACAAATGTAACTTTTGTGTGCAATTCAATCACCGTTATTTAGGCTGCATGGCAGAGCATCTCAGTTACAATACCAAAATTCACAACAAACAGTGAACCTACTGTACATGAATATTTCAATTCATAAAGAGAGCAGCTCTGATTGGATCTTACCCCCAACTTATTCCACCACCATGAAGCTCCTCCAACTTTTCCACAACCAAAGTAGCTGTGATTGGACATACTACTAACTTGTCTCTCCTTTCTACATGACTAAATTAGGTCTGATTGGATTAAGTCTATGTCAAACATTTTAGTCTAGTTTTTATTGTTAAAGGAAATGTCGGTTAATCTAGTTTTAGTTTTTGTCCATGTGTGCTTGTTTGTATTTGTTACTGTTAAGTTTTGTCAGGAGAAAATGGTTGTTGACAAAAACTATGACAAAATTAATACGTCAACAAATTAACACTGACAAAAACGCACTTTTTCACTACCAAGCTGCTTTGTTTTGGCACCACCTCAGTACACAGAACAGCCTGCAGTGTCCTTACGCCAGCAGCTTACTGATCAACCTTTGATCTCACCTTCATTTTGCCAAGTCTACAAATATTAGTACATCCCAATTAAAGATTAGCCAAAGTAAAAATGTTTGAAGTTTATGAATATTATTGTTCCTCCATTTTTTATTCAGACCTTTTGACTATCCATCTACAAAAGATTTTCCTGTTATTCCCAAGCACTTAAAGCAAACAGCTGTCACTGCAAAAATCCTCTTTCTTGTTTGGTTGCAGTTGTTTCCTCTCATGAAGATAGAAAATAGAGCTGATCTGTGTTGCTGACAAAAGGGCACATCTGTAAAATAAAGCAACTTGCAAGAGGAAAAGTGAGTTGTGAAAAAATACAGATGTAACATTCAATTAGTAGAAGAGAAATTAAAAGCTAATTAATAATAAAGACACAATTTTTAAAAATCAGAAATACAAAGGATTAATAGATACAGGTAGCCAGGACAAAGTAGGAGTAAAGAATTGTTGTGTATTTGTAATGTAATGTAGTTGATTAGGGGTTGCCAGAGAATGGTGAACCTGTCAATAGATCCCTGCTTTAGAGATTTTTGACCTTTTCTTAAGGTGCACACACACCAGATGCTATTTGTACTACCTCGGCGATCACTCTCCATGCATAGTCAATGTAAAGCCGCGATGGGGCGGGGTTAACCTTCCAGTGATGCGTTTGCTGCGTACAAGAAGATCACTTCACTTGTCACGCGATGTTAAAGTTTAAAAAAAGTTGATCTTTTTAGTCGATGTCGTGTGTGACTGTGCGGCAACAGCCAATCAGCGGTGTGTGCATGTGTGACGGTGTCTGAGACAGAGTTTTTCATCCGGACTACAGAGGAACAATTTAATGTCCATGTGGGAAACATTAGTCAGTGAGGACATTGGTTCCACCTACACCGCAGAAAACTCTCAGATGATGCTGCAGGGCATCAGCTGCAGTGTTTTGTGGTTGATAATTGAAGGAAAGGATACAGTTGGAATAATGTCCACTTATACATACTATTATATGAAATATGATATGATTGCAGTGAAACTGAAGCGGACGTGACGTCACCAAGCGACAGCTGACGGCAACGGTGACCAAAACATGGTATTTATGGACACGCCACGATACTACAGTGGGTGACGTGATTTTGACCGCAGAGTCGCTTGCGGTGTGAACGCAGTATTACTCTAAAATAGACCCTGAATAACTGAGCCATTACGTAAGTGAAGAAGGCAGTGTTTCCTCCGTAACAGAAGTATCACCTGACAGATTGTTAAAGAAGCGAATGAGATTACATTAGCTAGTTTTGTATTTATCTGACTCCAGGTACACCAAATACTGCAATTAATGTGGATGGATCTATAACCTGTTTACCTTAAACTCTTTAAATTAATAAGTTGTCCCATATGCATCTAGCTTCTAAATACTTCTGTGCAGATGCAGAGTTGATTTCTGTAGCTGTGGCTAATGTTTAGGCTATTGCTATGTACCTCATAATAGTAACATCATTTTGATTATAAACAAAAGCTAGATGGTGGGCCTTGCCATTATAAGAGCATTATTGCCTTTTTTTAAGCTGCATCAGACTACCTCTGTAAAACAGATGAACATTTCCAAGTTCCTAAAAGGTCATATAAGGAAACATTTTTATTTGAACCACATGGAAAATGTATGGAGTAAAACTTGAACAATGCAGTCAAAAAAGCGATTTTATTCAGCTTCTCTCACATTGCGCCACATGGTCGTGCACAGCAGGAGGTGTTGAGTCATACTAATAGTTAGTCTGTTTCAATCTCAAGGACTATTTCTGAGAGTGGCACGTAGCCCGGCCTGTGATTGACTCTACACTTTTCTTGACAGCACCATAACAATCTTGACTGAGAGTTTCATGCTGTGACAAGAAGACTGAATGAAACACCAATTTGTGAAAACAACACTTTCAAAAACAGCGGTTACTTTGGGCAGAAGGATTAAGTTTCCTCTGCTGGGTGAAGATGAAGGGAATCCCAAACTCGTCTCTGTGTGAGACCGAAATGATACAACTATTCACACCGCTCCTTCATCACTTCATCAGCAGCAGCATCGGAGCTTTACTGGCACAAGTGGAAATATATCTGTCTCTGAGCCAGAGCAGATTCAGCTTGAAAGGAGCACAAACTGAGTGTTTACTGCCAGTGGTATTTGCCAGCTTCACGATGATATACAAAGCTTACACCTGTCACAATTATCACAACAGAATGTGCTGAAATCTCCGTGTGCTGTCAGCCTAAAAATATTCAGTCTCATGAGAAGAGCTTCAAATAAACAACTTTTGTGTTTTGCCTCAGTCTGTGAATGGCTTTCTACTACAAATACACATTTTAGTGTGGAGCTACTAAACAGGCTACACTTGGTTTTTGCTTCAAAATTACAAAAGACTTGCTGTGAAAAGCAGAGCTGAGTCTTTAAGACACAAGTCTTAAAAACACAAAAGAGGTGATCTTAGAGATAAAACCTCCACCAATACCTTTCCAACATTGAGCAAAAGTTATTGTCAAAGATGTGGAAAGCTGCCTCTTCTCAAATTGTTCCACTGGATCTTCCCTGGATCTTCATTTAGATTCAGGCTGCCATAAAAATTATTCATTTTTCATTGTGCCATGACCAACATTCCCCAAAAATGTCATCAAAATCAGTTGATAATTTATTGAAATATTTGCACCAATTCAGACCACCATCAAAATGTTATCACATCATCCTTGCGCCATTATCAATATTTGCCGAAAATGTCATCAAAATCTGTTGAAACTGAATGAGTTTATAGGAAAAAAATGTGGAAAACTGCCTGATCTCACAGTGTTAACAAATCCTTTAAAAAAAAGCTGTGGTTCTTATTTGGATTTAGACCGCCACTAAAATGTTATTTTTTTCATCAAAAATTGACCAACAATTCCCTAAAAAGTCATCATAATCTGTTGAGGACTATTTAAATGTCAGACAAAATACTGAAAACTGGCCTATCTAGAACATTAATTAATTACAAACATACTGGATTTACATCTGGATATAAATCACCACCAAAATGCAAGACCCTCTATCTTATGCCCTGACCTACATTCCCTGAAATCTTAATTAAGATCTGTTGACAACTTATTGAGTTATTTGTGAAAATGTGGAGAACTGCCCTATCTCATGCTGTTAAATTCTTAAAAAAAAGTCCTGGATGTTACAAAGTCACCCCTCTCACAATGAGAGCTCATATATGTGCTATAGTTTCAGACTGAAGCTGTTTTTTAAACCTTTAAAAGGTGTGTATTAAGGCTGTGAAAATCACATCTTCCCCTCATTAAATCATTCAAGGCCTTGAAACCGCAGTTGTTTTTACTCACTGTCATTGTTAAACCTGGGAGAGGTTGCCAAGGTGGGGCTAGGGTGAAGGATTTTAATCATTTTTAAGAACCAACTGAAATAAAAATCGATCTTCAAGTCTTCTTACAAGTACAGGTTCTACAAATTTTTGTATTGGGTGGCTGTTAGTTAAACAAACTTAACCACACTTATACAATCCTAAAAGGTCTAATCACGGGTTTTCTTCAACAATACCAACGTGTGTGTTATCAGGGCCTTTAGGGTGTCAGGCTACTGTAGTCAGCCTCAAGTGGACACTCAGGGTACTACAGAATTTGGCCTCCATTTACTTTCCTGACTGTAATAAACCACCATGTCCAGCTCATGGTGCAACAAAGATAGCAGTTTTAGCCCCACCTAGTGGTTGGTGGCTATATTATGCAGCATTTGGCTCTCATCATCAAGTAAAAGATACATCAGTCACAAATGCACATCAAATAATGTCTGAAGGGAGGGAAAAGATGACTTACAGGACAAAAAGCAGACTTAACAGTAATGGTGTCTGCATGTGGTAAGCAGGAAACACAGTAGATGGAGGTTGTATAGCTATGACATCATAAACCCCAGGAAGTTGAAAAAAAAAGTGTTTTAGGGGGCATTTTCTTTAAAGAGGCATGGAGCATTTCTTTGTCGACTGAGAGTTTAGTAAATGGTATCATCTTCTGCTTCTCAAGCCCCTTCTAACATTCAAATAAAGACAGCAGATTAAGCAGGACATGGGACCTTTAATGTTCAAATGAGTTTTGTGGCTCCAGTCCAGACTGAATGCATGATTTAAAAAACACAACTCCCAGAGTATCCATGCTAGCCAAATAATTCAAACACATTATGAAGGCTCAAAAGCAGAGCTTTCCACTGAAATATGGTATATTACGGTAAGTGCTGGATGCCTGAAGGGGGAGGTACGGGAAGTGAGCTTACTGAGCACACCTGTTGGTGGTTTATCTGTGTTATCTGTGTAAATAATGTAAACATACTGTAAATAATGACATAAGTATCACTTTGGAGTGCTTTCTTGCTGTTCTTTTGCCTTATTTTTGCTGAGTTTTGCCTTTTTTTGTGTAGTTAATCTTTTTTGTCATCATCTTTTCATCATAGTTTGTGTTTTATGGAATTCATAAATAGTTAACTAATAAGTATAAATGATAACAAATTATATTAATAAATGATATAGAATAGGTTGAGTTTCTTCTTTGTCTCCTCAAACTGTTGTACATGTTCATTACGAATTGTTTATAAAGAGGAACCTTTTGAAAATTCGCTTGTTTTGCTTTTCTTGTAATTACACAGTTTTAAACATTTACAACGTAATAATGACAAACACTTGCTAAAATGTTTTTACCTGAAAAAAAAGGTGCAAAATTATTTACTCAAAGGACATTTCCTGATGCATTTAATGACAAAAAGGTAAAGAAAGACCAGGCGGCCATTTATATTCATCGCAGTAAAAGGATTAATATTCATAATAAAGCACTGCTCTGAACCACTGGCATCATTCCAAAGTACCTACCCGCTGTCAAGATATTAAACATTCATTATGATGCAAAACACACTTCTGAGGGTCCTCTTTTTGGGTTTTTCCAGAATATGGTCACCCTGTTCTTGATGGAAAATGTAGCAGACCCCTTACCCATAGGTAAACAGTCTACATGGTGTAATCTACAGCTACTGCCACTGTATCATAATAATACAGCATTAAAACCAGGTGCCAATGAAAAGAAGCCTTCTGGGGGAAAAAACACCTCTTCTGATAAGATACAATGAAAAGAACGATTTTTTAGATAAATAATTGATAATAGCTGAATAAAATATAATCAGTTCTGAAAAATTGGCACATTCCCTTTATGTATGATTTACCTTTGACTTCCATGAACATTTATGTCATTTGGATTGCTTGATCGTTTGCTCATAGAGCTGTAATGCTCTGACAGGATTTTCTCATGAGTAGGTCTTCTCGACCCAGATTCAAACTGTTGAGGCTCAGAAGAAAAATAAATAAATAAAAAAAATCGGTCTTCATGATTTACCTGACAATTACAGTACTGGAACGGCTGATTCCACTTACCCAGTAGTGAGCTTATGAGGATGAGGACCTGGATGGTGGTGGTAAAGTCCCGGTACGCCTGCTCTCGGACCAGTCTCTCCTGCTCGTGCAGCTCGGTCCCCTCTCCCGGCGGGCTCGTGCTGCTGTCCCAGCGGCTCGGAGCGCTCGTGCCGTTCAGGAGCTCCAGCCTGAGGTGACCCACAGTGAAATTACCTCCAGTTTCTCCTGCCGTCACAGCACGGCTCCCAGCATCCATGTCGTTGCTCCTGGAGGTTTGCTCTTGTTTAAGAGGGCTGGCGGGTAGTCAGCAGCCAGCGTTGGAGAGGCATGTCTGAACTGCTTCAAGAAAAAAGGAGCAAAATCTGCACATTTATGTCAACGAGGACTCTCAGGTAGAGGAGGATCTGGAGGGGAATAAGCCCGGTAGATGAGGAGGAATCATGATGTAGCCCCCTAATCAAACCTCAGAGCTGTGACTCAAACGAATCCTGCATGCTCCATCACCTCTCCATCCAGATGCATGAAGGAAAGCAGCCGCAGCATCTGGATCCAGCCTGATCCTCTGGCTCGATGCTGCTCTCTGGGTCTGGTCTCACCTAAAACCACACAGGGCTGCAAAGTGTCCATTCCGGGAGATTAGGTGAAAAAAGCGTGCAGGCTCGGGAAAACCCCTCCGTTGTGTTTTCTCCCCCTGATCTGTGTCTGTCAGGCTGCTCCCCGCTGTCACTGGCTGTTTATTAGTGGACTGAGAGCTGATGGAGCCTGCAGAGCGATGTCTCAGCGAGTGAAAGGTGCAAGACCGGAGAGCACGGAAGAGAAAGTCCCTCCTCTTCATACAGCACCGAGAATCTCATGAATGATAAGGAAGAGGAGGGAGGGAAAGGCAGTCTGATCACTGTGCTGTTTACATCTAGAGCAGGGGTGGGAAACATGCGGCTGGAGGGCCACATGCGTCCCTCCTCCTGGCTGAATGTCGCCCACCAATCAATTAAAAATTTCTCAAATTTGTAAATATGAAGATGTCAATCAGTCTTATGTTCAGTCTCATTTGCCTCTGGAACAACATGTTCAAAGGCTAGTTGCATAACAATATGGAAACTGGAACCATCTTTAGGTGAATCTTAAATACCTGTTTCATGCTTAACCCTTTCACGCATGATGTCCACTAGACAGATATTTGGAAAGTTGCAGAACTATGTCCAACTACCACGTGGTAAATCTTGTCTTTTGTCTTAAGGTTCATAAAAATATTATCTTTGCACATTCTTACCACATCAAGATATTGCATCATAAATCCAAAACACTCTGCAAATGGCAAATTGGGTATGATGCCTGTATTCAGATTTTCGCATCTTTTTTTTTGTATATATTGAATTTTAGCGTAAATCACATGTGAATAGTTTGATTAAACAGCAACAATATATTTACTTCACATTTTGCTTTTTCTTTAATTTACTCTTAATAAATGTTTGAAGAAGGCGTATTTTTGGATCTTTTAGTTTCGTTAAGTCACTATACAGTTGATGCATGGTGTGCACTGTAGTGGTCAGACGCATAACTCCCTTGAAATAACATTGAAAAATGTACATGATTTTTAACTTGTTTAAAAGTTTAAAAAAAAATAACATTCAAAAAGTATTCTTCAGTGATTTACTAATTCATGCATGTAAGAGTAGGGTTATTCTTTTTCATGAAGCTGTCACTATGTAGCCTTGCAGTGCAGCTGGATCTGCCTGATTCAGTGTCTGTAATTAGGCCGATCTATCCTACCAAATCTACAACTGCATAACAAAGCGGTATGGTGCAATCAGAGTGCTTTGGAGCAGGAAGACATGGGAGCTACAAGTGAGACAACAGCAGAGGGCAACTGCTTACACAGAGATTAGCATGGATGCTAACAGATTCAGTAGCAGTTTTGTCAGATCTAGACCCCATCTCTTATTGAATGAAAATAACACCATTAAAAAGGGATGCTTAAGCTCCACTTCCAATATGTTTTTGCAAAATTTGCTCTTTAAAGTGGCTCATGCTTTGTATGTACACACTCCATTACCTCACTGGCCTGTAATGAATACGACTGATGGAATATTATCCAACACCTGCTGGATATAAAAGGTTCTGCCATTTCCCAAACACTTCCTATGGGCGAATGTTCATTGGATGTATTGAACGGTTCATCTGGTGTGTCTGCCCATTTCCAAACAGACTAAATATAGCTTTAGAATCAGGTCGATCCAGCTGCACTGCAAGATTAGTTACCTCTGCCAGGAGGTTATGTTTTCGGGAGAGTCTGTCTGTGAATAAAATAACTCAAAAAGTTATGGATTGATTTTGATGAAATTTTCAGGAAATGTTCAGCATGGGAAAAGGAAGAACTGATTGAATTTTGGTGTTGATCCGGATCACCGTAATCCGCCATGATGAAAAATGCGATTTTCGTGAATAACTACTGAACTAAAATAGATATCATTATGAAACCAGTTGCTAATGGTGTTTTCATGGTCCAGGGTTCTAAATATTTAGATGAAATAAAGGTAGGACTAATATTTATGGTGAAAATCACAATATGGGAGAGGACTGTGGTGCTGGCAGAGGTCTGAGCTCTCCGAGTGCTTTTCTAGTTATTTTTGAGATACTGCTAAATTGGAAAATGTGACCATATTGCATATTACTCTCTACATTTATGTCAAATCAGTTATGGGGAGTTCAGATCACAGCCATTTCCAATTTGTCATGGAGAATAATTAACTTCTTCAAAGTACATTCCTCAAAAACAGTTTGGAAATGTTAATTCTTTTGTTTCTTTCCTTTAATAATACTAACTGGTATTGTTTTTTATACTGTTTGAAAGCCTGATTAGCTACCTATACAGCAAGCAGTAAGCACTGTCCATTTATGGAATGAGGAACACAGCCAAACATGTGAGCCGTGCCTCATAAGTGTACCAAAATCATCTGCAACTGGAAGCTGATGTTTTGGTACACAGTGGCAGCATCATTTGGTATCAGCCTTGGTAAGTTCTGTAAGACTGGTGAAGTCAAAGACAGACTGCAAAGTGTGTGTCATAGGACGACAACACCCAAGAAGACTGGTTCATCATCCTTGCTTCATTGAGGAACCATTTGCTTTCCTCTGAGGGGGTTTTGGCACATTTTTGGTGGAACTACCCACACTTTAGCTGTGTTGTTCATTTCATTTATTCATGATGCTTACAAGCTGTACCTAGTTGTAAAGATGACTCACCCTGGCTTACTAGTGACACAAAATACAATACCAATCGGCATCATAACAGGGAGAAAAAAATGACCAAATTAAAATTACCAGGCTTCTTTTGAGGGGTTTATATATACATTATTTAGCGTAAAAACAGCACGATGCAGACTTGCAACTGTACACAAGTTCACTTGACTCACTTCTGCAGGGCCCCAAAAGAGGCCACTCAGGTTACACAAAATACAAGCTCCTAAAGAACTGCAAATTACATTTCTAACCAATGGTATACCACCAAGGCAGCTCATTTATGTCTGCATGCCATGGTTCTTTCACATTTGTCCTATTGCATCACTGCCTGGGGTCAGGCCACAGACTCAACTACAAAACCTTTATTTTCACTTTATAAACGAGCTTTGAAAATCTTAGACCAGAAGCCACAAAAATGGCACAACTGCAAAATTATTGAGAAATATAATTTGTTGACCTTTTCCAACTTTATATAATGATCTTCTCTGAAAGTTGGTTTCAAGTGCTTAAATGGACTGGCCCCACAAGTGATGTCTCAGAACTTTACAAAGACAGACAGCTGTAGGACAATAACAAGGAACATAACACAACAAAACTGTAAAATCCAAAGGTGCAGGACAACATTTGAGCAGTCATTTCTCTTAGAGCAAGGCATACACCTATGGAATTCCTTACCATCTGAAATTAAATCTCAAACAGAACTTAAAAAGTTCAGTGCAGAAGTTAAACAGCGGCTTAAACAGCAGCAGAAATGGGAACATTAATTTCTCACAAGTAATTATCAGTATACTATTTTAATAGTCTTTGATGTTAAATGTAACTTGTGTTTTAGCCTCTTATTTACTACAACTGTGTCCATTTATTCATGGTACTTATTGACCATATTCACTGTATTGTATTTGTAAAATTGTATCTGTATTCTGTATAATTTATTGTACTGTAAATCCTGAAAGGGACAAAGACTGCAAATTAGCTGAAGCTACACGTCTTATATACATTCACATTTTCCCATGGTGGCAATGTTGTATGTATCGTCCCTGTCAAATAAACATTAAATAAAGTAAATAAATAAATCAAATAATGCAGTAAAGGAACTGATTAGTGGCATTATAACTACTGCTTCAAGAACATCAAAACTTAGTCCACAGGGAGCACCAAAATCAACTCAAACTAAAAGTTAATTATTACAGTTTAAACCAACCTGATTTATTTAATGATGAGGAAGTATCAGTCTGTTTAGTACGAGCATAAATGTGGATTCAGAAGTCCAAATTATTTTACCTTTAGTTTACCCTCAGAGAGCCTCTCTGTGGTCTCTCTCAGTCTGTTCTCTCACAGCAGTGTGTTACATTCCTCTCAGGTTTGTAGAAAATACCAGAATAGCAAAGAACATGCCGATGAACAACAAAACAATGTCACTTTGTTTGAATACAGAAGCCAGATTAAGTCAGTAAGTTGCTTGTACATAATGCCCGTAGTGACATGTTGTTGAGCTACCTGTCAATATTTCCTTTTTCAGCTTCTTTAAAGTGATGTTTTTCCTAATGGAAGCACAAAGAAGAAGCTTCAATTTCATTTATCCTGCTTTGCAGGGACAGTAAAAGCTGCTATTTCTTTTTTTTTTTAAAGATCTCAATTTCATCTCATAACCTTGGAGTTTCTAAAGACCAAAACAAAAACAGAAATAGGGTTGGAATATCATAAAGTCCAATGTATAGTTGTGTAGCTATTCAGTACCTTTTGTATTACCTTGTAGAGTTAAAACTCCTGCCGACAGTCTGGAATGATTGTTGTGAAGTACAGACCAAAAGCTGGCGAACTGCACTGCCCATCTCCACTGGTCACTTGTTGTTTTGATCTGTGAAGTCTTTTCAATGAAAACAGCACAGCACCAGGTTTATCCACTGAACATTATACTATGGCAAGCAAAGTGTATGTTTATTATGTATCCTTGATATCAAAATAGTGAGCTGTAAAAACTGTCAATTTAACATGTCAATCATGAGTTAGGGTCCCTAGTTAACTAGTGAAGGCCAAAATGCTCAACAGTTAACAAGTTCAAGCCGTTTCTTGGCCTTACTAGTGAACTAGATGGACCCAACATGTTTACTCCATGAAATATGGCTTTAAATGGACAATTTATCAAATAAACAAGAAAAAAAACTTACCTGCGGTGAAGAGGCAGCATGCTCAAAGACAAAGGGAGTTGAACTGGTCACACCTCTTCCTTATGAAACCTCGAGACCACTCCCTCCTCCTGTCAGCCATATTGGGACAGTCTTACCTCTTGATATTTAGCCTGATTATCAACAGTGTTTTAAGATTATTTTTCTGGGATTTAGGTTGCAGGAGTAAGAGGCAGGGCACATTTTTTAATAAAAAATATGGTAACAAAAGTGCTTCCTGTACAGCAGATTTTAAGGTGGGCTTGCCCTCAGAAAAGTCCACAACCTGCAGTGTTTATGCAGCTGTGTAACTGTTTAAGTATTTTTTTCTGATCAACTTAAACTCTTTCAGCTATAAAGCAGCATTTGAGCTCTGATAATAATTGTGGGGGTCTTTCCAATCAGACTGGCACTTTCTTCTCCTTCCTTCTTTCTTTTAGCAATGCACTTTTATGCACTTAATATGAAAAAAAGGCTGTGAAACAGTGCTAGCCTGGTTTGTGTTGCAATGTATCCCACTGCCTTTTGGATCATAGTACAGGAATGGGAGGTAATACTGACTTTTTGTCAGGACAGAGTTGGTGGGTGATGGTGCATCTACACGGCACTGCATGGGGAAGCGTACTGAAAACTCTCCACTCTGGAGCCTGGTTTCTAAAGTTTCCAGATTCGGGCAATCCGCATAGAGTTCCCATGTAAACGCAAGGCCGAAACGCAATAATAAGTTGTCAGATTTGACCATTTTAGGCCTCATGTAAACGGTCCCTAAAACAACTTATTAGATGAGGAAAAAAATACCAGCAGGGCTTCTGTTACACTAGAATTTACGGAGCATTATTAGCTTGGGCAATGACTACATAGCACATGTAAACAGTTTAGTGTTTTCTAGATTGCTAGAAAATTGTGCTGCAATAAAGAAATAAGCCAAAGGGAGCTTAGGATCAATACATAAAGCAGTGACTAAATTAATGACTTATCAAAGATTTATTGGTGAAAAGTGGAACAATTTAAATACAGACAAAAATAAAACACTTTCAAAATGAGTGCATTTCATCTGAAAGAAGAAAACTGAAATGTTTGATGATAGTGTTTGTTAAACCAGGCATTATTTGTTCGACTTACAGTTCAATAAAAAGGCAGTGAGGATAGACCAACATGGTTGATTCCATTATCTTTTTATCCTAAGGCAGATCAAACTGTCTTTTTTTGAGCAGATTACATGTTTAATAAAGTCCTGAAAAGAAAAACGTACATCATCAGAGCAAACTCACCAAAGGAAAACATTAATACATCCAAAATGTTCACTTTGATAATGTTATTGAAATGAAACAGAGATGGATGTGACTTTAGAGACTTGTTCTTGTTTCATATTATTTCTACATTAAACACTTCCCTGTCCCTCTCTTTCTCAGGATGACAAATTATGATACAACCACTTCACTTTGACAAACATCAACTGTATGTAGGAACATTACGCTGCCACTAGAGGGAGACGTTCACATGGTAATTCACATTATTGGGAGTTTGTTTCAGGAGACATGACGGTCAGGGCCTTGCCTGGCATTGTGTGACAGTACTCTGTGTAAGGCAGGGACAAAGGCTGTGGGGGCAAGAGTTTGAATTTAACAATTTCACAGTTGTTAAGGGTTTGAAAAGATCCCACGTGTGGATATGTTTGAGTGTTTACATCATGTCTCGGGCTTCAATTAAGCATGGATTTGATTTAAATTGAACCAAAAATGGAACCATTTGTCTCTGCAAAGGATCAGATGCAGCCCTTTTTCCCTCCCCTTCAGAAACACTCAGATCTAAAGGCTACAATAATGAGCTCTGTGCTGACTGGCTGCCCAAACAATGTCTGATAGAAGGGGGGAGTAGGGGTTAAAGGCTGAAGAGCAGACTTTCAAAACAGTCATGATTTCAGTCGGTGATCAGCAGAAAACCCTCATGTAGGTGGAGGCTGTATAGCTATGACATCATAAAACCCAGGAAGTAAAAAACAGAGCGTTTTAAAGGAGACATATGCTTGTTTCTCCTTTTCACTATGCCAGACTAGGATGCCTGTAAAGCATTTCTGCACTCAGTACAAGTCATTTAGTTCCTTCATTGCTCCACAATAGCGTTCTCAAAATCCTCATTTTAGGCCATTATCAAGCTCTCGTTGAAACACGAGGATCTCAGGATGACCTACAGTTACCTTGCAACGTCACAGCCCTATGTGCTCTGATTGGTCAGTTCTATCGGGGGTAGAGCCAGCTCGTCCTTCTTCTTCTACTGTATTTTCCGGCAGGCTCAAAGCAGCGACCGCGCATTGAGTCCCCCTACAGGCCAGAGCAGGTAATGAATGAGTGTGAGCTAGGGATCTATATACTGCTGCTGGCGGATGCGTTCCTCGGTGACGGTTTTGTGGCTAACGGACATCACAGAGGAGGAAGTGTTTTATCAGATTACTCCAATAAAAGAAAGGTACCTCGTGTCGTCACGACGATTTAAATCTCGCGGACATCTCGCAATGACCTATTTTCAGAGGCATCAAATCTCGTTCTAGGATATAAGAAAAAATACAATATCTCATTTTTTGAAAATTAAGGGGGTGTAAGGTCTTGTTTTCAAATTTATTATATTATATGTAAGTATTAAATCATGCATCAGCATGATATGTCTCCTTTAAGGATCATTTCCTTAAAAGGCTTTGCATTTCTCCATGAGCAGTTAAAGGTAGTAGGTTATTCTGCTCCCCAAGTTCCTCCTAACAACAGTAAAAGTAAAGAAAAAGGATTTTGCAGGACATTTTCCCTCCTCTGTACGTTATTTATAGGCTTAAAAAAAGATTTAATTATTTCGGTGCTCGGGTCACCAGTTGATGGTCACTGGTGTGAAGGATGGCCGCTGTCATTCATGTCTTGTACTTTAAAACTTCAACAGTAGCATAAAGTATTGATTAGTATTATTTTATTAAGTTTGTGCATTTTCCAGCTTCAAATGGAAAAGAAAAATGTAGTGGCCTTGTTTTGATGTTCTGTCTTTCTTATGGCCCTTTTCCATGAGCCCTACTCTACTTGACTCTACCCGGCTCTACTCTACTCGCCTTGTGCTGCTTTTCCATTAGCCCCAGTCGCCTGCCCAACAGGGTGCAGTGTCGCTGTAAACAGCTGCGTGGCACTGCGGTGACGTCATTTTGAGCGCGACACAACAATCTGTGGCTTTTTGTCACAAACCGAGTAAAAAAGGAAAGCAGAAGAAGGCTGCAGGTGGCAAGAAGAAATACCCCTTGAGAAGCACAGGAGAGTTTTGGAAGCTATACAACAGAATGAAGCCGAGGACGAGCGCAATCGAGCTGCAAAGACAAGACGTATGAGGGTAAGCTAATGGTAGCTACCGCTAGCATGCTAGGTCGTCGCGCTCATGACTCATCGATGATGACATTGCCTGACCAATCAGTAGCTGGCAGTCGGTGACGTCGTCTTTTAGTATCGACTCAGCTCACTTGGAACCAGAGCGGAGTAGGTACTAAAGCTAGCTTGTTTTAGAAGGTACCGAGCTAGTGGAAACACACTGCAAATCGAGTAGGGCAGAGTAGAGTAGGGCCAAGGCGTTCTAGTGGAAAAGGGCCATTACTGTGCTGTCTGCAGATTAGTGCGTGTTCCTCACAGGAAAACGATAGCTGGTCTGTCTCCCTGTGTCTGCGTGGGTGCTCTCAAGGAACTCCAGTTTCCTCCCACAGACCAATAATAAAGGTAATGTTTGGTTACCTGGTGACTCTAAATAGTGCTGAAGCATTAGTGTGGGCATAAATGGTTCTTTGTCCCTTTATATAACCCTGTGATCAGCTGGCAGTTCAGGGTGTACCCCACCTCTTGCCCTGCCAGCTGGGATAGGCTGTAGACTCTCCAACCCCAAAGAGAGATAAGAGGTAGAGGTGATGGATGGATGTTTACAGTAATGTGAGCATTTTCTTCTTTCTTTTTTACATGTACAAATAAACATTTCAGAACTAGATTAAATTGCATGTTGTAAGGAAAACATTATACCACTTCAAGTAAGACCAAAAATATTCAGCTCTTTTCTGCCCTCTCTGACTGCAAAAAGAAATTCAAAGACAAATATGCAAGAAACAAATCACATTGTTCACGCTGATTGGTTGAGAGTGAGAGATCAGCTTGTCTGGGGGATTTTTTTTTGCTGGCTGTGGAAATGATTTGTTTTTAATCACACTTATAATGGCTCCCTTTCACTGAGATTCATCCCTTTTCAAATTCTGGTGCTGTTCACGCTGGCAAAGTGCATTACACCCCAGTGTGACATTTAATTATAACAAAAAAAAATCAAGAACAGATATTCTCTATTTGTGATTTTCCTTCAAAACTGCTTGAACTTTTTGATAAAGCTTAGGAATTCTGTATTTGAGCCAAGATGAAACCACATAGTGTCATTAATCCCTGACAGGTTACATTCAAAACTGAAGGCCACGTCATCAGGTCAAGCAGGAGCTGAGGACTGCAGCTCTAGGATGCTTGATACACTTGATGCAGCGCTGCTTGCTAACAAGAGCTCTTGTTGAGTAAGTGGCTCTTGAAGAACGCCTGGACTCGCTCCCAGAGGTCCAGCTGAGCTTCTGAGTGGGCTTTTGGCTCTCCACCAAACACCACGGGGCCCCCCACAGCTCTGTGAATTGTAGACGCACAATATGGCATGTGGGGGACCTCCAGGAAGTGTCCAGCTTTGGGGTACGTCACGAGCTCGTGAGACTTTTTCCCGTGTTTTCTGAGCGTTTCCACGGCTTGGTTGGCGAAAAGCCTGCTGGTCCAGTTGTGGTCGTCTTCAGCAACAGCGAAGAGGAACTGGCAGGTGGCGCGCTCGATTGGGAACAAAGAGGCTCTGTTCGCTTCCAGTAACGGATCAGGTGTGGCGTCACGAATGCTCATGAGCCCAGAGTCAAAGAATTCAATCTTCTCAACATCAGGGGGGAGAGGAGGGAAGACGAGGCCTTTGTAGTGTAGGGGGATCACGGTGTTTGCATTGCAGGTGTTGATGCAGACGGTCGCAGAGATCCCAGGGAAGAAGGAGGACATGGCCAAAGCAATACCAGCACTGTGAGAGATCGATATGATGCCAATACCTGATCCGCTCACCTACAAGAAAAGACATTTTGTTAATCATTCAGACTTACCCATAACACATCTCATTACACACACAATTAATTCTCTTACATGTGTTACAGATAAATGCACAAGGTCACACATTTTGCACTAACCTTGAATGATGCTTTATTTGTGTATTGTTGTTTGCCGTTTCAGCTATCAGTTGTAATTATTCACGCTACAATTTTGAGACCTGTATATGTGAAAACAGCCTGGAATATGTGTTGATTATACCTGGAAGTAGCCATCATTGCGATTAATTGAGCCTATGATTTATTGCAGGCTGTATGTTTCTGTTTGTATTTTCTTCTCCAGTGGTCAAAAATATTTTTGAGTCAAAGCAGAAGTTGTGCTACAGCCTCAGAAATTGGGTTTGCTGGCGTAATCCCATCATCTACTGTATATTCAGGAAGGGCATGCATCTGAAACAAAACTACTAAAACTATTGAAGAGTGTCCACCAAACTACCTTCAATCAGTCAAGACCTTAAAGGAAAAGTTTGGTTTCTACAGCTTTCACATTGTTTATAGAATGAAGTAGAACAATATACTCACCCAGAAGGCTTTCCTGATCCAAACAGTGCTTCAGGAGATATTTAGATCCAAAATCGAGCAGTGGACATCCGTATAATGGTAGCACACGGGGCATGTTAGCGCCACTCCTAAAACTGCATTAATCGTCCAAAAACTCATTAGTTTCACCAATATTTCATCATGGTCCGCTCGGGCTACTCCTCCATGGCAGTCTGTGTCACTCCAGACATGTTTTTGTGACTGTGCTGACCTCTGAACCAAAGAAGTACTCTCTGGAGAGCTGTTCTTCTCTTTGCCTCCACGTCCTCCTTTCGATGAGCTCCTCATCTGTAAACTCTGGCTCGAAACTGTAAGGGCACCCATCATATTCAAAGTTCTCCTCCACAACATCTTCATCCGATAGATATTCATCCATTTTCCACAAAACTGGAAGAAGAAAGTCGTTGTGTAGCCGGCGGTCTTCCCCTGAATCAATGAGCCGTACTGCACATGCGCGGAGGCAAACATTCTTCTTCTTCAGTTCAGAGGTCAGCACAGTCACAAAACATGTCTGGAGTGACACAGACTGTAATGGAGGAGTAGCCCGAGCGGACCATGATGAAATATTGGTGAAACTAATGAGTTTTTGGATGATTAATGCAGTTTTAGGAGTGGTGCTATACATGCCCTATGTGCTACCATTATACGGATGTCCGCCGCTCGATTTTGGATCTAAATATCTCCTGAAGCACTGTTTGGATCAGGAAAGCCTTCTGGGTGAGTATATTGTTCTACTTCATTCTATAAACAATGTGAAAGCTGTAGAAACCAAACTTATCCTTTAAAAAATCTAAAATGAAAAACATGGAAGCAGATTCTTTAAGATGCTGAAGGTTTTAGCTCGGCTGTTGAACAAATGATCCAAAGATTTTTTTTAATCCATGAATGAGTGCTTGTAGATTGTTTTGTCTCTTTTGTATTCTGTCTGTAACACAGATTTTTTTTTGTTGCTGCCCGTCTTGGCCAGGTCTCCCTTGAAAAAGAGTTTTTTTTATTTCAATGGGACCAACCTGGTTCAATAAAGGTTAAATAAATAAATAAAACAAGAATTTGTCTATAAAATTATTTGTCCATAACTAATCCTGCTAAGAAAATCCACTAATTTGGCTCCTTCTGAAGATATCAAACAAATACTTATCTTAAGACTAAATGGGAAGTGCTGCTAATATTGAAAAATCTGGGACACAAGACTATGCTTCATTCATTTTATCGAAAAGAAAACAATTTGGTTTCTCCTGCTGTTAAGTTACTGAGAGCTTATTTGTCCTAAAATGAAGCAGAATGTAAAAGCATTGATTGGTAAGAATCTGCCGAACCAATCTGTAACAATACAACATACAGCAATACTATTAACAGATCAGTGCATCAGTTTTCCACTACAATGTTTTAATAGCATTAAGAACTCATAATAGCATGTCAAAAAATACAGTTATTAAATCAGTGTTATTTGATCCCTGCAGCATTTAATAAACTTTGCTGTGTCCGTGGACATAAACAATAACAAAACATAACAAAAAGTGGGAGAGTCAAATCAGTGTTTGTTGCCTATGGGCCACCTCCCCAACTAACAGCTAGTGCACGTGCCTTACAGCAAAAAGGTTGCTGGTTTGAACCCTGTGAGAGTGAATGTCTTTCTGTGGTGTTTGCATGTTCTCCCTGTGCATACATCGGCTCTCACCAGGCACTCCAGCTTCCTACCACAGACCATAAATGTGCTTGTTAGGTTAAATGGTGACTCCAAATTGCCCTAATGGCCCTTTTCCACTAGAACGCCTTGGCCCTACTCTACTCGGCTCTACTCGATTTGCAGCGTGTTTCCACTAGCCTGGTACGTCCTAAAACAAGCTAGTTTTAGTACCTACTCCGCTCTGGTTCCAAGCGAGCTGAGTCAATACTGAAAGATGACATCACTGACTGCCAGCTACTGATTGGTCAGACAATGTCATCATTGATGAGTCATGAGCGCGACGACCTAGCATGCTAGTGGTAGCTACCATTAGCTTACCCTCATAAGTCTTTTCTTTGCAGCTGGATTGCTCTCGTCCTCGGCTTCATTCTGTTGTATAGCTTCCAAAACTCTCCTGTGCTTCTCAAGGGGTATTTCTTCTTACCACCTGCAGCCTTCTTCTGCTTTCCTTTTTTACTCTGTTTGTGACAAAAAGCCACAGGTTGTTCTGTCGCGCTCAAAATGACGTCACCGCAGTGCCGCTCAGCTGTTCACAGCGGCACTGCACCATGTTGGGCAGGCGACTGGGGGTAATGGAAAAGCAGCACAAGGCGGGTAGAGTTGAGTAGGGCTAATGGAAAAGGGCCATAAGGTGAGTGTGTGAATGGTTGGTTCTTTCTCCATGTGGCCCTGTGATTGGCTGCCTCTGCCCAAATATCAGCTGGGATATATTTCAGCACCACGTGTCCCTTAAAGGATAAGCCATACACACATGGACAAAATAGTTGGTACCCCTCTGTTACAGAAGGAAGACCCCAAAATGGTCTCTGAAATAACTTGAAACTGACAAAAGTAATAATAAATAAAAATTTACTGCAAATCAACCAATTGAAATCAGACATTGCTTTGAATTGCTGTTCAACAGAAATAGTTTAGAAAACTTTAACTGGCCTGGACAAAATGACGATAATCTTAACTTAATATGTTGGTGCACGACCCTTTAAGGCAGGGGTGTCCAAACTTTTCACATCGAGGGCCGCATAAAGAGGAATACATGGACGACTGAGCCACTTGCTTCCCCTCACTTTTAGTGCTTTTAAGTTAAATTTCGAGGAATTAGGGTGGGTTATCACCGGTCAAGTGACCCTTGTAACCTGGCCTAACACCAGATTATCACCTAATCAGGGTGAGAATGACCTTCTGAGCTGCATAGATGGGAGTCACTGTCAACTTATCATCACTTTCAGACACAAAACAAGAGTAAACTGCAAGAATGTTGGAGCTTGATGATGAATATTGCAATATACTTGTAACTGAGACCCTTTGACAAGTAAATGTGGTAAAAAATATGTATAGATTGATGGTATTTGCAGCTGTAACTAAAATATCTTTCTTCATTCAACAGTTTCAGGGGCCAATTCAAAGTGGGCAGAGGGCCACATTTGGCCCCCGGGCCATAGTTTGGACTCCCCTGCTTTAAGGTAATCACTGCAATCAGGAAATTTCTGTAGCTGTCAGTACGACTTCTGCGCCTGTCCACAGGTAATTGATGGATGGATATTGGATGATAAAACACTGCAATATTGTCCATAAAATATCAGTATTTTGCTATAAATTGTTGCAATATATTGGTGTATGTATATGTTCTTATGTTTGTGTCTATGTAGGCAAACAATGAACAAAATCTTTTAATTAACTGTCAAAAACTGGGGAACGAAAACTGTTAGATTGTTTAGAATTGTAGCTTGATTGCACTGAAACAAATGTTTTAATTTTGAAATTCTGATTGAAAGTTGAAGGTATTGTCCAATCTGAAAATAAGGTGTCAAAAACAGTAATTTGTGACTTTCCTTGTTGCAATCAACTATGAATTGATTCTTTAAACAGTGTTCAAATTTCCAACATTTTTTGTATTCGACAATATATCATAATAAAGTATGTCTTCATATTTAATATAAAGTCAGACTGCTGTTTTTCTTATCAGAAAGTGAGCATATGACAAGGTTTTGCAATCACCACAGCTCATAAAAAAGTGCCACATGATGTCAATAACAAGACAGAAACTATGATTCTTAGTAAATGTCTGTACTTAACTCTTGTTTTTACTTTAAAACAATAAGACAGTTGTGACATTAATGAAATATAAAAGAGATGTGGGATATTTTAATGACATTTCCAGTATTACTTTTCAATACTGACCTCTGGGTGCCCTTTCAGATAATTTACAGCCTCTTCAAAGTACTCCAAATCCACTTTTTTGGCTACTTTTGGTAGATCCTTGTAGCCTAAATAGGCCAGTGCGAGAACAGCGTAGCCTCTACTCGCCAGGAGGCTTGCCCTTGGCTCAGAGAGACCTCCACCAAATGTGTACAGATCCACTATTCCTGGAAATGGACCTTTTCCTTGTAGACAAAAGAGAAAAGGATGAAGATAACGATGACATCCCTTCAACTTGACAGATCTGTTTCATCTCTGAGGTCAAAGCTTACCTGGTGGGATGAAGAGCACCCCTCGTATCCTCCCCTCTTCCACAGGTATCCTCTTCATCCCCTCGGTCATGTATTCTCTGTCGTTGGTTTCAGTCGCTAAAAGCTCACCCGTGTCTCCGCTCAGTGCCTCTATCTGTACCTGTGTTGGGGTGAGCACATTCTTCTTCAGGACTTTGCTGTGTGGAGTCTCAGGTGCCAGGGACCAGAACAAACCCATGGGCTCCACTCCGGTGTAACTCCCTCCAAGAGAGGGTGCACGAGAGACATCCACCAGGCCGTTGTCATCTGCTTTGTACAGCGCCCTAGCCTTGAAAACCACCCCTCGGTCATCCACCAGACTAGATCTCAACTCAACGGGTTTATGAGGAGCCAGTCCCTCCACCTTCACATGGACCAGCTTGTCAAAGAAGCAGCGGACGCTCGGCAGAATTTTAAGGCGGATCTGCGAGAAAGCCATTTCAGATTTACTGGAGGGAGGCTTTTATTTGAGTCAAACCACTGCGCCACTGCATCTGTGGAGGCAATTGAGATTTCAGTCAGTGTCAGTGCTATCAAAAACAGCTAAATAAAATATCAACTTCAGGAATTCACAGACACACAGATTTATAATGTGAAGCTATGGGGCGTGAATTTTCCAAAATCTGTAATTCTTCTTTTCTATATTTCACACTAAGATCAAGCCCACTGTTTTTTAGGGATGCACATTCGCTTTGGTTCAGTAATGGTTTCCGCCCTTTTTACAAACACTGGCTATCAACATGTGGAGATGATCAGATATCAGCTCAAAGTGTGTATCTGTTGTGTCAAGCTGAACTAACGCTAGCATCCGACACGCCTAACTGCTAAATCAGAAAAGATGCGTCAGATTGCTGATGTTCACAAAGTGGTGAATCTCGCTCCATCCTTGCTTCAGAGAGGCGTGTTTTTGAACACTCCTTGGTTTGTCCACCCCTTTGTCACCCCTGTCTCAGCTTTTTTGGAATGTGTTGCAAGCATCTTATTAGAGCTGAAACGATTCCCCGAATATTTGCGAGTACTCGATTACAAAATATCCTCAAATTAAATTTTGTGCCTCGAAGCCTCGTTTAATATATAATTATACATATCAATATATATCTGGACTACTACACAGTGCACGGTGTTTGACACAGACGGTCATTTCTGTGGCACAATGCGACTGCTACCTCCGCTGCTGCGCAGCTTGTACAATCATGAAGGAAGAGAAAAGAGAGGGACAGAAAGGAGAGAGTCCACAGAGGAAATGGCAGAGAGTGTCCCAAGTGTGTGGTCACTACAAGAAGGGACGAAAAGAAAACACAGTGCAGTGTGTCTGATGTCAAACAGAGTTAGTTTAGCATGTAGCTTAGCACGATAGCACGTCGTTAGGGCTGCAACTATTACTATTACAGCATTTTAAATATGCTCATCACAGACATGCGTCCTCTTTCCATGGTGGAGGACACAGGATTTAAGAACATGATCAAGGATTTCAATCCAAACTACACAATTCCCTCCAGAACACACTTCACAAATATAATTGCAGAATTATATTACTGCTTTGTAAATCAGTATTGTATTGGCTTTGTTTTAAGCCAGTACTGGTTTAAACTTTGAAAGCTGTTAAAATAAAAACCCTTTTCTGAGGAATAAACCGCATTTGGTTGCTCATTTTGAAAGCCCTAACATGTTGCATTGTATACAATTGATTTATTTGTTTAAAAACAAAAAAGTATATTTTGTTAGAGTACTTGAGTACTCGAAGAAATAATTGACAGAGTACTCGATTCCAAAAATACTCGATAGTTGCAGCTCTACATCTTATTCATAATGAGGGAATATTTGCAAAAAACTTTTTTTTTTTTAATTTAACATTAAATTTATTGATTTTGTAGAGTATTCAGGTGAACATAGGACAAAAAGGTTTGAAGATGATTGCAATCTGTTTTAATAACATCTTGAACAACATCCCTATGTATTGTAGATGGGATGTTAATCACAATGACCCACTGCATGTAAAACAGTTTTGATAGATTCGTTCAATATTCTGTGCAATATATACCCTTTTTCTTGTCTTGTATTTGTATTAGAGCTGGGCAAAAAATCGATTAAATCCATTAATTAGAATTATTTTCTGCAGAAGATTTGAAAAAAATAAAAATCAAGATTTTTTTTCTCACCTTAGTCCAATTGAAAGTAGTTGCAGTTTTTGAAAAAAAATGACAATTTTCATGATGGTCGGCCTTGTAGGGTTTGCACAAGCACTTTTATAGGCGTGTATTTGTTATTTAAGCAGATTGAACGTTGATCAAAGAGTTTCATGCTAATACTGTAAAAATACCTCAGCCTTTTAGTGTTTATGTAGACAAACCTGCCTACGTCTATACCACATAATCAACCTTTTATGACCCAGACTTTGACTTTGAGAGGTAAACATTTAGACAACATAAAGGCAAAACTTGATTGTTTCATTTTTATGTCACTGGGAGTTTTGTTTCTTTTAGGGAGGGAAAAATCGATTAAAACCGTAAATCAAGTGTTGTGGGAAAAAATCGAGGATTTTATTTCTAGGCCATTTTGCCCAGCCCTAATGTGTATATATAGATTTTCAATTGGACTGTCCTATGGGACTTTTCCATATGTAAATGTTGTACTTTTACTTTCTTATAACCAATTTTAAATTTACTTCTGCTTTTTCACTTACCTGTTGCACTGCAAAATTAGCTCTCAAATCACGTTGTCCATTTTGTTTAATGACAATAAAAGGCATCCTATTCTGTATTTAACATCCAGTTACACTTCTGTCATGACAAATTGCTTTTAGATTGGTTAACATTTTGTGGCTAACATGTCAGTGTAATATACTTTGACATCTGTTTGATTCCTCACATTGCAGCTGATGACTCCTATGCCCTTTATGCAAAACATTTCACGACTAAATCAAACGATGCATGGACCAAAGTAAGTATATTTAATGTGTTCTAGTCTGATTACTGTGGGTTAACAGAGAAATGCTGCAGAAGCTCAACGAGGTCATTCAGGGACACGGCAGGGTCTAACTGGGTGAAAGGTCACCTCACACTGCTCACTACTCCCTCGAATGAAAATAACGATGTATGAGCAACAAGATAAATATATTAAATTATCTACACACATAATTCTCCAGCTATGACTGGATGTCATAAAAATGGCTTCATTTGCAGGAAATGCCTCTGCAGCTGTTAGCTCGTGCTTTGTTTACCCTTCTGCTTTTAGAAACAAACGACCTTTAGAGACGAATTTAGCTCGTACAATAAATACAAGACTAAAATACCAAGTACTACACGTTAGGAAGAGACAGTACGCATACCTGTCTTTATCAAAGACTGCACTCGTCTTAAATAGCGGCCAGTTGAGACTGAGGTGATGCATATGAAGTATTTGCAGCCATGGCGAAAGCTCTTCCCGGTTGGGCGCAACCATTTTGTTAAAAGAGGGAGGCGCTCAGTTTTGGATCCTCTACTTTTGTTGGTCATGTCCCGAGTATGTGTCCCTCTCTAAATACCAAACATGTTTTCGGGTGTTAGTTGAGATTTTACTTGTTGTTGCATAAATTCAGAAGACATAAACACAACATGTTAATAGATAGAGGAAGTGACTCCCCTGTAGAATGGAAACGTCCATCTACTCATCAGTACATTCGGCGCCACGGTTAAACATTTTAGCAATATTTTAACACATTTGATTCACATTTTGCTAATCTCAATAGCTTTTCCCAATATTTTACATCTTTTTCGTTGACTTACGGTGATATTTTGGATATCTCTCGACATAATGTAAGGAATTCACGCAAATAGGCTTAACCAAAACTATTTCTAAATTAGGCCACATTCACAGGAGGTTAGGAATACCCGGGTAAATTCTATAGTATGAAAGGTAACAGCACACACACTTTCAGCAAAGCCCTGAAATTATTCTGGCATTATCCTGACGTTTCTCAGGCGAGTTGCATGTGAACAGTAGTGTTCTTCAACCTGGAATTATCCTGAAAATTAGGAACTAGACGGTTAGGGAATTACCTGGGTAGGTTACCCATATATTTGGAAATATCAGGGTTGAAAGTACATAATGGCATACAGAAAACATAAAAGTGTCTTGAAACTACCCAGGGGAAATTATCCAGGTGAATGGTACACAGAAAAAAATGGAATTGTCTTGAAATTACCCAGTTGAGCTGCACGTGTAAGAGCAATGAGATCTTTTTATGAAGGGCAAATTGTAAACAAGATGGTCAGGTAATTGTCTTGATAGGCAACACAGATATTTTCTAGACAATATCAGCAAAGTTATAAGGACACTCCAGAAAAATAATGTATCCTGAAATTAGAGCAGCTGGAATATCCATGAAAATTACCTGCTGACCCCTTATTTTTTTCTTCCCACACTCCTCCATTGACTGGCATGCAGACTGCACGGATCCTCCTGCAGTCTGCATGCCTCTAGAATTGTAACTAGAAAGTATTTTGTTAATATTTTTGCTTTGATTGCTAAATATTTGATGTTTCATTTGTATTATTAATGGAGATACTCAATACAGCATTTTATTGATTTATCTTTTTCAAGCTGAAATGAAACCTGTATGGCGTGCCAACTTCATTTCCACTTGCCTTGTCACACCAACCCATCCATCTACCCCTCTTTTCCTTCTTAGGGTAGCAGGAGGCTGTGACCTATCACAGCTGACACTGAGCTAGACCAGTCAGCAGCCAATCACTGGGCAACATAGAGAGACAGACCTCTGTTCACATCCACCCTTACACCTATAGGCCTATTGAGCGTGTTTTGATGTGAGGAAGGGAACCAGAAGGCCTGGAGAATCCCATGCATGCACATATATAGCTATGCTTACATATTTGTTAATAATAATAATAATAATAATAATAATAATAACTTAAATTCATATAGCACCTTTCAAGGTACCCAAGGTCGCTTTCCACAGTAGAGGGGACAAACTAATAAGAATCAACAACAAAGACCAAAGCAGGAAACCTGATTTGGACCTAAGCTAGACATTTAAACAGGAAAGGCCAGGGAGAACAGGTGAGTTTTGAGAAGTGATTTGTAACAGTCCAGAGTGGGAGAGTTGTGGATTTCTGCGGGGAGAGAGTTCAGGAGGGGGTGGAGAGGAGATCAGCGTCAGACGACCGCAGGCTCCTGGATGGGGTGTGTTGGTGGAGGAGATCAGCCAGGTACTGGGGGGCAACTGCATGAAGGGATTTGTAGGTGAGTAAGAGGGAGCTTGTAATGAATGCGGAACTTGACAATTAGGCCTTGCACTCAGGGATATGCCCTATTGATTATGGGTATAACATTTTGAGGCAGAAGCCCAAACAGGAGTCAGGGGACAAAGGATTGATGAGAACCTGCAACCCAAATTTCAAAAATTATCCAGTCATGCATGCATTTTCCAGTACTCTGATTGGTGGGATAAAATGTATAGATAAACTTTTACAGTTTTTTTTTTAATCTACTAAAATAAAAACGTCCTCCAGGAAAAATAGCTTGTTTATTTTGGAAGATAAAATAGGTAGGTACTGAAGACATTTACAAAAATCAATTTCTCAAGGCAAAAAGCAGTATAGTCAAATTCATATACACATAACAGGTCACCTTGGGGTCTCAAGCACAGGATTACTTTTCCTACATATAGTCATGATCCTCTGAAAACAGCTCTGCATCTTGCTTTTGGATCCTGACCCACCGGTTGAGAACAACTGCTTTAAACACTCAGGTGAAATCAAACTGTGGACTTGGTTGGTTATCAGTTTAGTTTGTAGTGAGACAAAGCAGTCCCCAGATGGCAGCAGTGGACTAGAGAGCCAAACCAGGAAATTCTGAGACCTCTCCAGTGAGCAAAGGTGACATTTTATTCAAACTTCTCCCCCATTGACGTGGATTTTGATGTCCTTGTGTTATTAACATGAGCACTAAAATAAGAAAAGTACATGATGAGAACCTCAATTACTCCACATGTCCCCCCTCCCCAATGGAAGAGATCTTTTGATTAGATGCTGGACCACCTTGCTGAATACATTTTCATATTAATGAGCAGAATGGAGGACACTTGGCTCAGCTGCTTCTTGTTTTTCTCTGGGGTATCCCTCCTTTGTCCTGTGTGGGGTTCTTTACACAACTCAATGACATGTCAAGGGCTGCAGCAGGACTTTTATCCGATTAATCACTGGTTTCCTTGTGCCAGGGTTTCAAGAACTCTCTTGTTGGGAAGACTTCTTCACAAGGAGAGGGGCTGTTGGAGTTGTTTATACAATACAGAGGGAATTAAGACAGGAAGGGGGGTGTTAGAGGAGGTCGGACGGAGGGCACAACTTTACTGGAAACTAAGAACATGAAAGTGAAACTACATATGAAAGAATCGGTAGTCTTTGAAATGGAGCAAGGCTTTCCTTACTAAATTAATGTTTAGTCATTGCTTCCAGGGCCTGAATTTTCTTCCCACTAAAAGCAAAGAGTAATTCATGGAGGGGAGCTTTGTGCCAAGCAATAATATCATAACAACAGAGACTGATCGTCCATTTGGAGGACATCAGACGAGAAATTATAGAAGAGTTGAAACACTCATAGAAGAAGCTTCCAATTAAATGTCATGCATATATTTATACAGACATTACCTCACTATATTAAAAAACAACATCTTATGTTCCTACACTGGTGGAATACTGATTTTGGGTCATCACTATGTTGTAGATAGTCTTCTGAACATGAAGGCATTTCCTTCAAACTTTGGACTAATGTCCACTTCGGGTTAATAATGAACTCGTTACAGTTTGGAAGTCATAGTTCAACGGTCAAGGTCATTGATTTTTATGTTTCCTTCTTACTTGAAACACTTTGTCTTATAAAAACTCTGCAGGCTCCCGACAAACTTTGCACAAATGTCCACTCTCATTCAAGGATGAACTGATTTAAGAGTGCAGGGTCCAGGGTTACAGGGCCATGCACTCTGAGGCCAGCATTGTTTTGTCAATCTGAAATCACAACAAACATTTTGGAGATATTTTGAATGTATAAAATTGGATTTTTAGTAGATAAATGGATAACACAGGAGGTATTGCACAAAAGTGAAGGCTTTGTTTTGTTGATTGTTACCTCCGCCAAGGAGGTTATGTTTTCGGGAGTTGTCTGTCTGTGAACAAAATGATTTAAAAAGTTATGGATGGATTTTCATTAAATTTTCAGGAAATGTTCAGCATGGGAAAAGGAAGAAGTGATTCAATTTTGGTGTTGATCTGGATCAGCGTCTGGCCGCCATGATAAAAAATGTGATTTTGGTGAATAACTACTGAACTAAAATAGATATCATTATGAAACCAATTGCTCATGGTATGTTTTCATGGTCAAGCAATCTAAATATTTAGATGAAATAAAGGTAGGACTAAAATTTATGGTGAAAATCACAATATGGGTGAGGACTGTGGCGCTGGCGGAGGTCTGCGCTCTCCGAATGCTTTTCTAGTTTGTTATTGCTTTGCCTTTGTTTGCTTTGCATTTTGTTTTTTGCATTGTTAGGCCAACTATTGTACAGAAATGTTTTTTCCTCTGTAAAGTATGGAAGCATTTAAGTTTTAATAAACCGATGGAGAATGGGTGTGACTTAAGTTTTCCGTCCTCCTGTTCCTTTTCTGTATGCTGTATGCAATGACAATATTTTTTCTTCTATTTCTATTCTTAACTATCCTTTAAAAATATACAAAATAAATATATTAAATTCAATACCATTCAATTCAGTTTCTTCAGACTTTGCTCAAATATCCACTCTGACTCTTAGATGAACTAATTAGATTTACCATGGCATAGGCCAGAGTCTTTTGCCTGAAATCACTAATTCATCTCATGTTCATTTAAAGAGTCCATATGTCATTTTTGAGGTTTATTTGCCTTTCAGTGTTCTTGACTGCGCTCCTCAGCATGATAGTGCACTTCTGTGAACAAGTCAAAAATTGTTCCCAATCATTTTGGTACCATAGCTGCCTTAAACACTTCATTTCACAGCCCCTCTGAATAGACCTACCAGTGTTACATCATACTGTTGTATTTTATCAGTTTAAGGGGCCAACCACACAGACGCATTATTTTTTCTTCTAATTTTGCCCAACTCAAGCAGAAACTGATTTTAAAATATTCTGTTTACCCCATGCCCTCCATCTTGACCCATCCCTGAACTTAAGTATTTGGTAAATAGTATAAATTGAAAAATAAAGGCACAAAATCATCACCTGTTTACTTTAGTCTGTCCCTATATTGAGGTTACCTCCTTTTTTCCCTTAAGGCAGCATTTCTTCACCTAGAACCTTATTTGGATGCCATGGTTGCCCTGTATTTTTCATGAGAACAGAAAATCAATAATTCATTCCCTACAAAACAACTTCTCCATACATGTGGATGACAGGATTGACAAAACGTTTTCTGGTCTCTTGCGTTAAGAGAGAAATGTTTGGCGAGACTTTATGAGCTGCCGTCTTTGATGTTTCTTTGCAATGAAGCGTTGTGCTTTGCAGGGTTGCACTGCAAGATGAATTGAGGTTTGATACGTAGAGTTATCTCACTTTCTTTCCGCTTGAGGTAGATGAAAGTGAGATTTTCCACCACATTTTCTGTCTGTCTCTCTGAGAAAACATGCAGTGCAGAACTATAATTTACAATGAAAAGGTCCCATGCACACGTTTTGATATTGTGTCAGTTTATTCATTCCTCTTGGGTTGGACGACTTCTCAACCATGTGTAGACTTCATGCATATTCATGGGGTGATAATGTAGTCGCTCCAGCTGCAGCAGCAACAAAGGGAATTCTTTACAGTGGGTAATGGGATGCCATAGCAGAGGAACAAAACAAGACCCTATGTTAATTGACAAAGATAAAAGAGGTAAAGTTATGAATGGTTAAACTATGGGTGGTTAGAGATCAAGGCTTTCGTTTTGTTTATCAAATACTTAAAATATATGAGAAAACATAAATTAATTTTAGAAAGCATTCACACAATCATTTGATGCCCATTCAAAATCAAACTTTTCCAGCTGAAAATAATAGAGAACAAACCAATATAGACTGCTTATGATATAAACACTTATACATCTTTAATCTTTAACATAAAAAAGAAAATTACAAGAAAGAAAAAAGAGAACTGCCCATTTTTCCTGCTTCTAACATCAACTTAGAGATAGATAGATAGATAGATAGATAGATAGATAGATAGATAGATAGATAGATAGATAGATAGATAGATAGATAGATAGATAGATAGCAACAAGGCAGTGGTACTTGAGTAGATACTTCATACAGAAAACTGTTATATCGAAGGGCATATTTTTGTTTCATAATTGATGCTTCTTTGCAAATAGCTTATATGTTGTATAAGTATCACACAACATTGCAAGACTCAGAAAAACAATAATACACATTGCTTTACACTGCACTCTGGGTAGTAATGTCGTGCTTGCTCTTTTACATCCTTAAAGTATTTTTAACATAAACTTGAGTGAGGAAGACAATAGGGTAGATTTTACTGCAATATAATTTAAGAATATAACCTGCAAACCTGCAAACATTTTACATTAGATTGCAATATGCATTAAAATGTCAGAATATCCTTTCAAATGCTCTTAAAACGTGAGAATATTGTGTGTTTCCTGGAACAAAACACATGCAGAGATGGCCAAAAAGGTCAATATTTCCTAAAATGTCTGGTTCTCTTTAAACGGACGATTTGTTGAGGTATTCAAAATAAGAGTGAACGCGTGTGAAAGAGGATTGTTTGCTGTGACGAATACGCTGGACTTTCGTCAGAGTGTTTGCTGATGAAGTGTTTTAAATACGTAGTTAATATTCTCTTTGTCTACTCTTTTGTCTCCCACACCTCAACCCTCTGTGCTTTTATTTTGAAGGGCGAGTCTTGCGGTTCCCTTGACAGATCAGGATCCGCCCTTCCAACGAGGTATCCATGGAGACCGCGCGAGAGCGAGGCAGGCAGCTGCTGGTGGAGTTCTCACAGCGAGCGTTTCCGCACACCTACAACACAGAGAGGCAGAGCGAGGAGGAAACAACAGAGCGGCTCTAAAGGGAACTACACGACGACAGCCTTTCTATTTTTCTGTCTTCTCCCCTTATTCTGGTCTGGGTGTCTCTATTTTACACGGACGTTAATGCCTCGGATGTGTACGTAGAGAGGAGGGCTCGCTGGTAACCTTTACGTTGGTGAGTCTTGGCTGTTTTTCTTTTCGCAAGCTAAGCACTGATAGGCCACTACGAGGTCTCTTACTCTGCCCTTTTCTCTTGTCTACCATTTTATTCTTCTTATTACTTACTTAGAAACAGTAAACCTAGTTATCCGCCCGTTGATAGCTTTTCTAATTTGTAAATGAGAATGAGTTGTCACTTTTGTGCTGTGTCAAATAGGGAACTTACACTCTCATGTAATATATCTGTTAACAAACGGTAATAACCGTCAACGCCATTTATTTTAGCTGTATGCTTAAACCTTTAAGATATCTGTCTATTTATTACTTTATTGCTTAAAATCTAGTGTAGGAATTGGGATTTCTGTTATAAAGGGTGGTATTGTCATTTTATCATTTTAGCTACAAGTTGCTAAAATATAAGGACATTTTATATTAGACTAATATGTCTTCCATATTGAATATATTCAACTATTCAGCACTAATTACAATCGTTTTCATAAGCATAACTTTCCAAAAACAAGATAATGCCGATACACTCAATAGAGGATTGATCTTAGCTAGGAACAAGGGTTTCTCAACTATGACAATAGTCACAATACTAATTATTTTAATATATATTTATATGTATATTATATTTACACACTGATTTGACAATATGAACATCCAATAACAGGCAATAAATTACAATGTATGTGGTGCAAATGATAATAGATGGGACAAAAACTAAACATGTGAAGCAGGCCTAGTGGTACAGTTATATATAAATCTTGATTATTTAGCTTTACTAATTGTTGGAGGCAGCAATGAGATTATTAAAATTTTAAAAATTATTTCCCTAGCCCTAACAGTAACACAGTATTAATATCTACAAGCAATTGTAGAATATTAACATTTTTCTCAAATGTATATAATAAAGAGTTTTTAAAGACAGATTTGATGCATTTGCCTTTAAGTTTGAAGACACCTCAGCTTTGACATTTCATTGTGATCACAGTCCATCACTGGTGACTTGTTGGCCAAATCTCTTATGGCCCTTGGACCACCAGTTGCCCACCCCTAACATAACCTTTCATTCCCTTGCTGCCTATATGCTGAAATGATTAATCACACGGTCTCAACCAGCTAACAGCTGTGGTCTTACAGTATTGTTACATTTGGTCATGTATGAGCAGTAATAGGCAAAACAAACCAGCGAGACGCATCTAATAAAGAGATAAACGCATTTCCAGTCAATGAAATGTAAAGGCAGTAGCTGTGTGCCGCTGTTACTTTGTTACAGTGTGGTTTTGGCTTTGTTGTCGTCCCACTCAGTGTGTGTTGGTGTGTGTTCCTGGCAGCCCACCACACTCTTTGTTTAAATAGCTCACAGTACAGCTGCACGTGTCGACGCGTGTGACTCCGCTTTGGAGCTGCTATGAAGGCAGATGACTACGTTTGATAGAGCTGCAGTCATTACACACGTATTATCGGGGTTTCGAGGATCTCCCTGCTGCAGATTCCCCCCTCAACAGTTTCACAGCGAATTTCCCACTGCCTCGCTAATGTTGCAATAAAAGTTGCGGGTCCTTTCCTGTCTGCGCAGAAAGGGTTAGGGAGGTTGTTTAGCATAGCAGAGGGCAAGGACAGCACATGTGAGCTGCTGTTTATTATCAATATACATAACACGGGAAAAATGAAATTAGAGAAAGTGGCATATATGCAAGGATTATGTGCAGACAAAACAAACAGCTCGGTGTGCTGTGTCTAACTAATGCAGAGCTGGCCAATGTTTACATCGAGTCATGTGCCATCACGCTATCTTTGGGGGGCAGGGTCATGGACTTTAAGACCTTGGCAATGTGTTATGTTTGCTCTGTGTTGATATATACACAGTGTACAGCCAGGCAGTATGGTTTTCATTGACATATACATAATTTTACATTAAACCAGTATGTTTCTTTTGACTCCATCTGGCCGTTGGCAAGTGATTTCTCAACATTTTGATCTAAAGAAAGACAGACTACAGGCATATTGCTAAATTAATATGATAATATTTTAGTAACTACTTACTCTACCATGTCCAGTGACCACAAGAGGATCTTTATTTAATTTGAATCTTTTTTTTTTTAAATCAAAATTAAGGCACATTTTTTAGTGTATATGCTGATAATGCAGTATGTGTTAACTATAATCATCCATATACATAATCTTTTGAGCACCAAAAACCATGTTAGCTATAAATATTCAGTAAACATTAAACTGCCCTGTGCAATATATATCTATACCCTATACATTCCTATATAAACATATTTTTTTACTCTAAAAATGTATATATTTGTTTTCTTATCTTGTATTTATATACATATAGATATTTTTTGTAGGATTTTATTTTGTACAAATTTTGTGCTATACTTTCCTATAACTGTTTAATACTTCTGTTTTTTACTTTACTAAATGTTTGCACTTAAAAAGGAGAAGCTCTCCAATCTTTTTTACATTTTGCATAATGACAATTAAGGGCATTATTTTCTATTCTATTCTATTCTAACTAAAGAACCCGTGTGATATTTAGCATTTGGTTCTTCTGGATTTGACTTGGAACTGACTGTTGCTCACAATTTTTTCTCTACAGAAAAAATATTGAGATGTTTCTTAGGATGTCTAAACGATGTCTAAAGGATTTACCACGATATTGTTATGTGGCTTTTGGTCCACATTTCCAAGCTCCTCAGATAACTCAGTTTACTCAAGGCTGATGTTCTGTTCAAGAAAATAGTTTTGTTTGCTGTGTCTAATGTAAGGCAGGCCAATGTTTGCATCAAGTCATGTTGTATCACATGATAGTTTGAGGACAGGGTCGTGAGAGAATGTACATCTATTATATGGCAGGTTTTCTGCCATCACTGCAAGCACAGGCGTATTTGAGAGTTTTTAGCTGAACGGCGGTACATGGTTTATGTCTCCATGTGTTTTTAGGTCCAAATAAATTCAAAACTAAAGTCTGTTTCACATGAACCAAATGTCATGCAGTATGACATTTGGTCTATGGACCTGCTTCTAGCCACACAGTCATATTATGTTAGTCATACTATGTTACAAATTACCATTCTGTGAAAAAGAACTGAAAATGCTCCTGTAATTGGTAAATACCCTAAACAATTATTGTACTGAGAATGTGGAATAAAATAAATCCAGTTAAGATTTTCTTTTTGCATCCTCAAGCTCTATTTTCTTGGCAATCTGTGGGCTGTGTGATGAATAACTAATGGGTCACAGGCCAGATCAGGCTGGGCTCAGGCTTGGATAGATAATCTGAACTCCACTGTTGACCTGATCAACAAGTTAGCAAGCAGCCCACCATTTATATGTCATACATAAACATATTTATAGCTTTGCACATTTTATCCACACTCTGAGCTTCATTGACAAATGCCTTCCTTCAAGTTTACTCTTCTACACGAAAGCTGGCAAACAAAGCATCTTCTGACAGTGCTTAGCTTCTATGTTTATGTGCTAGGAGTTAGCATGCTATTCTTCCCCCTGGGTAAATGTTATTTATTTTCTGAATCAAACCCCAGCTTGGAGACTGTAGAGCATGAGCAGACCACCTAATCCAGTCTGGTCTGATTGAGGGGTTTACATGCACGAGAAGATTGATTCTTGACCGCATTTTGAGAGTTTTTTTGTTTGTTCTTTTGTATTTGTTCACTTCATTTTATAGAGGACTGGGGGAAAACATGTGCAGGCTTTGGTGAACTACTCAGCTACTGGCATGACAACCCTATAGCTTTGTTGGTCTGAACTCAATGATTTGATAGTAACATATTTACATGCATCAGCAGTCTAGTTTTACCAGATTAACACAGAAAATGGACGTTTTATCTGCATGTAAATTAGACCTGTGCTCAGAAAACAGACACAGAAATATATGGTCATGTACTTCTTACCAACATGTGTACTGATACAGATTTTACAGAACCAATGTGGACCTAACTGCTGTGAAAGCAGCTGTAAGATATGCTTTTAGTGATATCAACTATGATGCATCTCCAAAGATGGCAGACTACACAGTGCTGCACACCTTCCAAGTGTTACATTTTTTCTAAGATCTCTGAAGATCTGAAATTTAAGCCACTAAAGTTGAAGGATGCTTTAACCTTGTGATCATTTGCTGGCCTGGTGGCCACATCAGGCCTCCAGAGTATTATCAAATTGTCATATTATAAGGGGAAAATGATTCTAAGGTTTTGTTGTTCTGTACCTACAACCTCCAAACAACAAGTTTATCAGGAGTGACCTTGTACCTGTTAGGTAATACCAGCCAATATTGAACCAGGACTATGACTGCGATAAAGCCAAACCCAATTATGGGAATCATGAGCCTGTGTCAGGTGTTGGTAAGAACCATAAAACTGAGAATCACGTAGCCAGGATATCTAAATTGGCGTCATATGACGGGAGGTGATAGGGACTGATCTCACTTTTGAAGGATAATATGTATTCAGTTCACTAGGAAAGGTAAACATTCTGGATCAAAATGTCATGTTCCAATTTAATATGAAATCCGCTTTAAGCCTTGTCCTTGCCAATTTACTTGTCCAAAAAAGAACAAAAATGACAAGGACAAGTTAAAGGTGTTGTCAGTGTCCACAATTTATGCATATCCCAATACATATTGCATCATAGTCTCCGCATAAGGATACATATGATAGCATCAGTCTGCTGGAAATACCAAGGCCTAATCCAAACCTATTGACTGCTATTAGTAGTAATATCTCTCTTTATCAGTTTGATCCTTCTCTGTGATGGTCATTCAGCTCTGTCCATGTATCTTATTCATTACCACTTTATTTGTAGGCTTACCTGCAGGAGCGGTTGGACGTTTGTTTGTCCACACATGTCACAGACAGTAGCCCCTCGCTGTGGGCTGCCAGGGTTCAAATCCAACCTGTGGCTCCTTTCCTGCGTGCCATCCCCCCGCTGTCTCTCTCCCTAATTCCATCCACCACCCGCCTCTATTGTTAAAAGGTCCAAAATAAATCCCTCTGAGTGGTTAAATCTAATATTATATGCTGTTGTTTTATGGAAATAGATCAACCACAGTGTGGAGTTTTAGCCTCAAGGGTCACCCAAGAGGTGTTTTTTCCATCTTAACAAAATAAAACTCCTCTGAAAGGGAACATTGTCTGGACCTCAATGGGCTACTTTGTCAAACAATATCTAAAAACAGAACATTTATGTCCTTTGTACTCTGTTATTGCACCACTTTCCCTCAGAAACCAGGCCAAAATGTTTTTTATGTTGATTTAGACCCTGCAATCATAATGTCAGTTTGTCATGCGCCTGCCCACAAAGATATTTAGTGATTTTTGACTCTGGTCACACCTGCGAGTAATCAGGCCAGTATATTTCAACTCTGAACAATACCCAGCTCTTACATAAGAGGCGTTTGTTCTGTGTTTTTACATGACTAATTTGAGTGAATTTTCCAAAGTGTCACAATCACTCCTTTGACTTCCATTGTTGGGCTGGACTTGTTTTGTTTTCACACATTGTGTTCACTCCTGCTCTTACAGAGGAAATAGCAGATCCACAATGGGCAGCTTTAATGGTTCTCAATTTAAAAGCCGTTGCGTAGCTAAAGTGTGATTTTTATAACTCCCAGTCCAGCATTCAAAAGCTTTTTTGTGTTTGACAACGCCGCTCAGGGAAAACATCTTGTGAGGACAGATAAGAACACCACGTTTGGCTTGAATCCCAGAGTCAGCTTCCACTACCTTCCTCCGTCAACAGAACATGACAGCACGCCTCTGAATTTTCTCTCTGTTCTGGTGTTGTCACTTCTCTCTCTCTTTGTCATCTTTTCTTTTTTGTCTTACTCGCCTCTCTCACTCTCTCTGCCTCCTTCCTTGCGGCGGTACAGAGGGATGCCTGGGTGCTGTGGGGCTCAACAGCACATAAAACTATGTAACAAAGGCTCCTTTCTGTGCTGCCATGCAGAGCCCTGTCTCTGGGCTCCCTGTGCAGGCCCAGGCGGGCTCCACCAGCCGCTGTAGAGTTGGGGCCTATCGGGTGGAAATCTCCTCTTGGCTGTTTCTTTGGCACACTGAGTGCTCTCTGTTCCCGGACACATGCCTGCACTGCTGCTCTCCGTGGCTCCCTTTGCATTCCAGGAGCCTCGGGCAGCTGAAAAACTGCAGCAGCAGCCTGCTGGCTGGCTGCTCGTCTCAATGGCGTCTGAAGTAGAAGGTTGGACTGTTTCTCCTCAGGTGGAAGACTAAACAGACAAGTTTTGCACATCCCTAATGCGCCGTGGGCTGAAACATGGCCAAAAGAAATGACAAGTAGCATTGCTATTTTTAGCTTAGCTGCTAGTCACAATGATTTTTGGTGTGTGCTCTTTTTTATGCTGAGTGTGATGGCTTGGTTTGCTTGTTTGTTCACAAATTAGTAACGATTCAGAGATACTGAAGCCCTTTTCATGGTGGGTTTTGCCATGACAAACTCAACTGTCATGCTTGGAGACATGTGTATACAATACACAAGTGTGCCATATTTGTGTCTCTGTCTGTCAATTTGCATGTCTTCATGGTGCTGCGGGAGCTCAACAGCCACCAGCATCACGTAATAGCGCCTTCAGTGCATTTCTTTTTGATAATATCTGTTTTGGGGCTTTTTATGCTTTTATGGTCGAGCCGGGATCATCAATACAAGAGCCTTTTTCCTTGATGGATATTGAGGTGGCTGGCTTTTAAATTGAATAAAACACTGTAAATATTTATTCCATTGAACATATTTGAGCTTTACAATTTCTTTGTTTTTAGTGACCTTATTTTGAGGTCCATTCAGCTCAGAACTCAGATGCCAGAACTGTAATACATCAAACCCAAGTGCTGCTTCCCAGTTTAGCGTTGGGAAACTCAGTGTGACCGAAGACCCTTTGACTTCTCAAGCTGGGATTCATTTGTAGGGCGTTTCTTGTGAGGCACATTATTTACAACTTGGACTTTTGGCCTCTAATGGCCCTTTTCCACCAGCACGCCTTGGCCCTACTCTACTCGGTCCTACTCGATTTGCAGCGTGTTTCCACTAGCCTGGTACCTCCTAAAACAAGCTAGTTTTAGTACCTACTCCGCTCTGGTTCTAAGCGAGCTGAGTCAATACTAAAAGATGACATCACCGACTGCCGGCTACTGATTGGTCAGACAATGTTGTCATCGATGAGTCATGAGCACGACGACCTAGCATGCTAGCGGTAGCTACCATTAGCTTACCCTCATACGTCTTTTCTTTGCAGCTCGATTGCTCTCGTCCTTGGCTTCATTCTGTTGTATAGCTTCCAAAACTCTCCTGTGCTTCTCAAGTGCTATTTCTTCCTGCCACCTGCAGCCTTCTTCTGCTTTCCTTTTTTACTTGGTTTGTGACAAAAAGCCACAGATTGTTGTGTCGCGCTCAAAATGACGTCACTGCAGTGCCACTCAGCTGTTTACAGCGACACTGCACCCTGTTGGGCAGGCGACTGGGGCTAATGAAAAAGCAGCACAAGGCAAGTAGAGTAGTGTCGGGTAGAGTCGAGTAGAGTAGAGTCGAGTATGGCTAGTGGAAAAGGGCCATAAGATCAAATGAAACTCACCATAATAAACATAACTCACTGCACATCACAGATAGAAGTAGCATGTTTAGCTCCTATGCTACTTATAAACAATGAATGTCTTATCCAAGTTTCCTCGTGCAACTATAAAATTAATCCTTTGATTAAAGTATTTGAAAAAATTTATAGAGTAGAACATTCAATATATGAATGTCCTTAAGTTTAATTATTATATTTAGTTACACTGAAAATAGCAAATATCCAGGTTTTATAAAGTTAACCCAGAGGTGAAAAGGTACCCTTTTATTACAGATTAAAGTCAATTTAAGTAAGATAAAGTAAAATACATAAATAATCTAAAAGCAGGAGTAAAGAGTACAATATTCTAGGTAGTTACATTTTGAGAGTACAACGCCTGAGCAGCAATATTCTCTGACACTTTACTTGATTCTTTTTAGAGCGCCGTTCTCTATTGTCGAGTTAATCTGACCATGAGCTGCAGATTTGGGACTTTTTTACAGTAAAATCAACTCTTCTGTTTCTACAAGGTTGTAAACCACTGCTTTTCTTGGACGGCTCTTTTCTTCCTCTGTCCTGACGAGACTAAAATAGAGTTTCTCTACTGAGCTGGAACAAAGTGATCACATTGGTTTGGTGTCCAATTAAGCCCTGTGCCACACACCGTTGACATTAAAACTTCATATAAATTTCATAAGGCCATGTGTCTTTTCTGAGACTGACACTCTTAAATTATTCAAAGCAGTTCCAGCAACACAGAGCTTTACTCATCACGAAACAAGGAAGCAGTCCCCTGCTTTTGAATGATGCAAGGCTCTATTTGCTCTTGTTGCAACATCTGTGTGGATTCTGATGTTTTTTCTCTCATCACTTTTTTCTGGTCAGCTTTGTTGAATAAATCATTGTGCTGTATGCTTTTTTGTTGTCATGTTAGTGTTCTAAGTCCAACAAATGTGTCCTTTTCTTGATAATTTGTCTCTTTCTTGTGCTTAATTTCAGGAATTTATGGTGAATTTTCTAAGTTTCTTGGTGTTTAAGTGTGCGTTCATCGACTATATATGTTAGTGTTAAGAACTAAGTCATTATTGGGTATTAAGTCACATTGCAACACGCTGCTGCAGATACAAAGTGTTCATATGTCTGATTTAATATGTTACACAAGGAAATTGGTCAACTTTATTTGTACATCTCCTATTTATAACAAATGTCATTTTGGTTCACTTCATCGAAAAAGCAGGTCTAGACTTGAGTTGAACAGCCATCCACAGAGACTTGGTTTGTGGTAGTCAGGGGAAAGAGGGACATGCAGACAAAGATGAAAATCAGATCAGCAACAATGAAAATTTTGGATTTATGACTACAATATCAGTAATTACTGTAAAGCATGTGTGGTATGAGTAATAACATTATCAACATTAGTTACTGATGTGATCATGAAATAGTCAGATAGCCAAAACAGTTGAGGTTGAGCAGCTCTTGGGTTTACTCTGTCATTAAAGATAGAAATAATAGACTTAAGATCAATATTAATGTTGCAGTTGGAGTCAGGCGGCTCCACAGCAGCAGCTTTACGCGCCAGTAGATGACATCTTTACTGGAACAACAATGAGCAATAACAGATAGGGTATAATACTGTTATTAAGAGTATTTATAATTAAAAATGTAACAGATATGCAACCAGAGCAGTTTAGGTTGAGCAGCTCATCTCATAATAAATAATAAGAGTAATAATGACACAAAAGTGTGGTTTTCAATTTTAAAATGGGATCTAAAGCAATGCTCAAACCTGATGAAATTTAAAATAATTTATAAAAATATAATCTTTAGTAGATATATGGATAAAACAGGAGGTTTTGCACTAAATTGACTTCTTTGTTTTGTTGGTTGTTTATTGTTTTACCTTTGTTTTGTTAAATCACTAATGGTCCTTTTCCACCAGCACGCCTTGGCCCTACTCTACTCGGCCCTACTCGATTTGCAGCGTGTTTCCACTGGCCTGGTACCTCCTAAAACAAGCTAGTTTTAGTACCTACTCCGCTCTGGTTCCGAGCGAGCAGAGTCGATACTAAAAGATGACGTCACCGACTGCTGGCTACTGATTGGTCAGACAATGTCGTCATCGATGAGTCATGAGCACGATGACCTAGCATGCTAGCTGTAGCTACCGTTAGCTTACCCTCATACGTCTTTTCTTTGCAGCTCGATTGCTCTCATCCTCGGCTTCATTCTGTTGTATAGCTTCCAAAACTCTCCTGTGCTTCTCAAGGGGTATTTCTTCTTGCCACCTGCAGCCTTCTTCTGCTTTCCTTTTTTACTCGGTTTGTGGCAAAAAGCCACAGATTGTTGTGTTGCGCTCAAAATGACGTCACCGCAGAGCCGCTCAGCGACACTGCATGCCGTTGGGCAGGCGACTGGGGCTAACGGAAAAGCAGCACAAGGCGAGTAGAGTAGAGCCGGTTGGAGTCGAGTCAAGTAGAGTAGGGCTAATGGAAAAGGGACATTAATTATTTCATAGAAACTGTTTTCTTTCGTAAAATAGCATTTATGTTAAATTAACCGATGGAGAAGGGGTGGGACTTATTAAGTTTTACATCCTCCCATCCTTTTCGAATAAACTGTATGTAACAATCATACATTATTCTTTATTTTATTACTGTTTTATCTTCTTTTGAATTTATTTGAAATATAACAGGTTTAATCAGTCACTCAATACACACAACAGCACCTCAACAATCCAGAACAACCTTTGAGACAAGAGAGCTCAGAGACTCTAGGAAGACATTTGGTCGGTGCGGCCCATTTTCTGAGTGCATTGCCTCAAATAAGCCTGTATGAAATTCAGCTGCCTTATCAGACTTTCATAAATGGCTTAAGTTTCAATGTAAGGTGTCACATTCACAGGTGTGTCACCACTCACCCAGCAGACTGAGGTCATGTGTTGTTTGGGTTGAATGTCTTTCCCAAGGACAAATCAACCTGTGACAGAAGGAGCAGGGATTTAACCCTCAACCTTCCAGTTGATGGATGGGCTAATCTCCAACCTGAGCCCCTGTACTCTCCCCCCCTGCCTCTGTCATGCCTCTGGTACTTCCTCTAAAGACGGCACAGAGGGTGGATCAATTCATGCCCCTGTTATTACTCCACTATGTTTATGATAAGAAGAAGTCACAGGGATGCACATACAGTTTAAGACCTTGAAATGCATTTAGAGCAGGAAAGAGAAGCTTAGTGTGCTTGGTCCCCCAGCAGTCTAAGCCTAAAGGGAGATGATCTAAGCCTGAATCAGGTAGGACAGGGGCCCTGATGATTTAAGGCTCTTTCTTCCATACTACTTTTGGAGACCACTTGAATCATGGGCAGGAACCTTGACTTTTGTAATGTGAAGTAGGTGCACAGTCATTTTATCTGATGCCTGAGGATTAATTTCCTTGGCAACAAATGACAGGAGAACACATTTGGTATAAAGGAACTTGGCATTTTAATTTGTTGCGTTTCTTTTTTATCTGCTGTCAAACGTCCCGCTGTGTTATTAATCATTTTAACGCATGAACATTATATGCATTAAAAAGAACTACACAAAATTACCTTCAGGCTTCTGCTCCATCTAAGTGAAGTGCTGTATATTTGTGAGATACCTTAGCACAAAGTTAATGACTTTCTCCTTTGTCAGACATTCTTGTGTGAAAGCAATTAAGCTAATTCTGCCGAAGTTTTCACTTTGCAGACGTACAGGACGGTCGATAGTCTGCCCTCAGCTCTCTCAGGAGGTCAGCTCTGCCTTATAAATGCCATCCCAAGTGGTTATTTACACCCCAACAAGTGCCTTTGAAGAAAACACGTGCTCGTTTTTGTCCTTTCTTTGACTTTTGTTTCACTTTGTTACTCCTGAGACAGGGAAAAGCATCTTCACCTGTCAGTAGACTGGGCTTTAAGAGCAGGGTTTTGATCCCAATGTAGACAAATGAGAAAGCATCTATGGATCAAATGGCTGGCACTGGTCCCCTGCATGTGTTTTTGACCGTCTGCCCTTTGGCTCAATGCAGTACTCACTGTTCTGCCAAAACTAGCTTACGTCACCCTTCCCACTGGTCCCTGCTGCATGCAGGTATGATTTTCCATCCTATTCCTGTGGGCATCACAAAGGTGGCAAAGCCGTGTGGGGCCCTGCTCTGTGTGCTGGGAAATATGTGACTATAAATGACCCAGATTTTCTACAAGAAAAGCACATCCAGGTAACCTGTGTAGTGCTTGTATATGGTTGTTTTATCTTTTACTTTCATGGACCTCAATTAAAGCATATTTCAATCCATTTATCATTTGTTTTTTTTTCCTATCACAACGGGGCATGCATGTTGAAAACCAGTTCCAGTTGGTTATTAGCGACTCTCTCGAGGATTTGATATCATTAGATTTCTTGCTTATCAATCATGTTATTAAATCCTTCCACTTTGATCTACATGCCTTATAAATTAAGGATGTCAAACACTCATTAAGGTGCGTTCACACCGCAAGCGACCTAGCGACAAAAGTCGCGTCGCCCACTGAGGTAGCGTCGCGCGTCCATAAATAGCCTACCTGTTTGGTCGCCTGGCGTCGGACGTCGGTCGGTGACGTCACGTCCGCTCGAGTTTACCGCGATCGTTTCATATATCACATAATAGGGTGTATAAGCGGACATTATTCCAGCTGTGTCCTTTTCACTCACTTTATCAGACACAAAAGTCTGCAGCTGATGATGCAGCAGCATTATCTGTGAGTTTACCGCGGTCCGTCTGCAAATGTCCTCACTGAGATTAGTTCCGCCTATGCAGAAGTCATCCGCTCTGTAGTCCGGATGAATAACAGCACCGTCACACGTACACACACCGCTGATTGGCTGATGCTGCACAGCCACGCACGATATCGCCTGAATAGATCAACTTTTTTTTAACTTTGACATCGCGCGACGAGTGAAGTGGTCGTCTTGTCGCCAGCTGTCGCATCGCGGGAGGGTAAGCCCCGCCCCATCGCGGCTGTACATTGACTTTGCATGGAGAGTGATCGCCGAGGTAGTCCAGGTAGCGTCCGGTGTGAACGCACCTTCAGGGGCAGTCAGCAGCAATAATAACAAAGCAGTCAAAAGTATCGGCAGACAGTGCTGGATGTGGTTTAATTTTAGACAAAAGTTGTTCCCTGCACACCTGGTGCTCGTGTCTCCTCTTAATAAAACAGTGGAGACACCAGCAGCTGACAGAAGCATTTATCTTTGCAGTATTCAGTCATGTTTCTGGTGTTGATGCCACACAGAAAATCAGAAGGAACTGATAATGGTATTATTAAAGAATAAGATCGATAGTGGAATTGTTAATAGCCTTGGTATCATTATATTTTTCATATCCAATCCCTAGTCATATTATACAGATTTTGTTCAAAAATTAGAGGATAAGTGCTTCACAATTTACCTTAGCTAAAAGTGATCATTACAGGAGAGAACCTAATACTGTTATCTGATTGGTTCTTGTAGCCACAGACAATAGATCAACGCAACTTTAAGTCTTTGTGCATTCCAGTCTTTTCTCCTTAACAAAATAAGAAGCATTTTTTCATCCCTAATTTAGTTCCTTTTGCAGTCATCTGACTGACATTTTTTTATTTTGATCTGATCACTTGATCGTTTGTTGGGATGAACATCAAGACCTGGTTCAGCACAGATCCAGCTCAACATAATTCAAACCTTAAAACCAATCTTTGAAAGAACTCAAGTTGATGCCTCAAACAGATAGTTGACAGAGGCTCAGTTATGCTCTACATAGGAGACAGAGGCTGCGGTTACACCTGCAGTGCCTTAGACTCTGTTTATTTTGAATATGACTGTCTAGGCTGTCCAGATATTTACCCACCACGTGGTCCATAACTCTGCGATTCACTTGCCAAACTGAAATTTTTGTGCTCTTGACAGGTTTTATTTTTGCCCCTGGGCATCATAAAAGATTGTGATCAGGATAAGAAATGACAGAAGATTGTCAGTATTTATTAGTTTAAAGGCTGAAGATGCCTGATATGATACAGAAAAGCCGATATCACCAAACTCATCATCCCTGACCAAGTTGCCAACGTATATATTTTTGTCAAGAGCAAGAAGGCTCCACTCAACTGACATGGACATCTTTGTGTAGTGTATATGGGATATATAGCCTCTATGTCTGGGCAAAATATTGGCTCAAAGTAGCCGCAATAATATCAATATATGATGATGTAATTAATCAACTTTTTAGGCAATTATCTGCCAGTATAGATAATGTTCTGATAACATTGTGCATCCTTAATCAAAACCAAAGATCCCCCTCCTTGGCAATCTGCCATACATATTCCTGATGATTTTTTCAATAAGTTTCTCCCACTGATTGTCTCACTGCACAATGTTTGTGTGCATACTTACAGTAACTCTCCACATCACAGTAGTTCCAGCTCATCCGAGGTATTGCCAGTGGCCACGCAGCAAATCTGCAATCAAATTGGCGGCTCTCTAAGTGCAGCCATGCCATTACAGTAGCCATTAGCTCAGCAGCCTACTGCAACTGTAATGGGCCCCTCGCCCTCTCTTGAGAATATGCTGCCTGCCAGCAAACTAGTTCCTCGCAAAAATGCAACTACTGCTTCTTCATCCCGACCTCTGCAGCAACATAGCTGAGACTGTGCACCTGAATCTCATTTGTGGGATGATAGTATTCTCTCTGTGTATTCCTCTGTAAGCCAACAAATGCTTTTAGGAAGTCAGATAAGCTGATGTCATGGAGATAGATCTGTGAGGGCGTTATTGCTTTTATTGTGCACATTGATGTGTTCCTACTCTTAATGATGTTGGAAGGTGTCTCACAATAACTCTGAATATCCATTTTTCATTTTTCTGTCTTGCAGATGTATTAGAAATCAGCTCTCTTTCCTTTCCTTTGTATTCTGCAAAAACTCTCATCAGATAGCTTTTCAATTATAAATCAGACAATAAATGAGCAATACAAAGGATTAAAAGACTGCCTGAGGCTCTAGAAGATTTTGTACATCTGTCTCCAGCGGTATAACAGTATGATGTTTATATGAGGGGCTAGTGAAAGGTAGCTTTCTTCACTCACACTCGATGTTCTTAATTAATCTATCACACTGTATTCATTTTTACAATGAGCAACATATGGCAGAGAAGTGTTACAGCAGAGCTGATGGTGTTGGGGCATCTGTTTATCACTCAGCTGTAAAGTACTGCGCCCTCACTGTTATAGTCTCTAATGAATACTCATGACAGGCCTTTGTCAGAAATCTTCTGATACACATTCATGCACATTCACACAGCTACTGAACTGAAGTGCAAACAGCATGGTTTAATGTCACAGCAGCTACAGTATGATTAAAGTGAAATGAGAAATAGGACCTGATAAGATTTTACTGATACTAATGCCACTAATTCTACTTATTCATCCAATTCTGACCATACTGACAAATAGACTCATTTAGATTTTTTTCTCTACCATTTTAGTGTGGTCTCAACAGCTTGATGCTCTGATCCCCTGGAAATCTTTGCTGATCCAATATGGAATGATAACTGTATCGTAAACTGTTTGAAAAGTCTGGGACATGGAGATGTGCCTTAGCTCTGAAGAATTGATGAATGGATGTCTACAGACATTTGTCAGTGAAGTACATAACAGGTTTTTTTCTTTGTCTTATATGGTTTGGGGTGGTAGGTGGGGAGGCAGAGAACGTTCTTGCTCATCAACCACCTCTATGATTGGTTGTTTTTAAGAAGCTATCAGTAACTTTTTTGAAGAAGTGGGGAACCACAGTATCGCTGTGGAGAAATTTGAGTAGTGGATGGTCTCTTTGATTTAGCTTTAGTTACCTCCACCAAGGAGATTATGTTATTGCTGGTATCTGCTTTTTTGTTTATTTGTTTGTTAGCAACATAACTCAAAAAGTTATGGTCAGATTTCGATGGAAATTTTCAGGAAATGTCCGGATTGGGACAAGGAACAAATGATTAAATTTTGGGAGCGATCCGGATCACCGTTTGGATGCTGGATTCTTTAACATTGCGAGATAGGACCATTTTTGGCATTGTGTATATTTGTATGCTTTCATGGTCAAGGAATCTAAATATTTCAATGAAATAAAGGTAGAACTGATATTTACGGTGAAAATCACGATATGGATGATGTCGGTGGCGCTGGCGGAGGTCTGTGCACAAAGAGTGCTTTTCTAATTCTCCTCTTTGACTGTTTGATCGGACATTTTACTGTCTTTAAACACAGGACTTGAAATTCTTCCCTACATTACGGAGTCCTCCTTGGTTCTATCCTGGGCCCAGTCCTGTTAGCAGTGAATCCGCTATATTTGTCATTTCTTACCACCGTTATGTTGATAAAAGAAAATACATTTCTCATGATAGCATAAGCTCAAACTATTCTACTGTTTCAAGGCAAATATTTACACCCCTGTGAAGTTTTTCCTCCACTATAAACATCTTGGAGATGTACTGAGAGGAACAAGTTGACTCCCTTTTTGCTCTATCTCCAGAGGTAGTATTAGAGGCGTGATATTGGAGAGAGGGGTTAGGCATGCGGAAATGGCGGGAGACAGGAGTCCTGCAAGTGAGCATCTCTGCCTTTGTGTGTATGTGAGGGGCATGATCTGTGTTGTGCTAATCCACATCCGCTAATATAATGCACAGATTGTACGGACTCATGGATTTAATGTAAATGTCTCTGGGTTTGTTCTCTTGAGCTATTCCACAGTTAAGATTGGATGGCAGGCATGTATGTGAAACTCAAATCAAGCAAATTCTGGTCACGCTAAATCACTGATGGACATTTCAGTTCGTAAATGGGAGCAAAACGTAGAATCATTGTTATAATCACCATTATAGCCTTATTATGTTAGCATTACTGGGTTATTTTACAATGAAATCACTGAATAAATCTCCTCTGCAGACTGTACTGTAGAAAAAAGATGCACGTGTCCTCACTGTTTTGGTTTTTCCACTGTCTCTCTCTCTCTCACTCTCATATTAATAGCCTCGCTCAGCCTAATGCTGCTTCCTCATCAGCAGTGGGGATCCGTTTCTTCGTTACATCATCCACAGCAGAATCTAAAGGCTGGTTTACTGAGTTCAAACTTAGAGGCAGAGCCAAAAGTGAGGGTGGCGGAGAGATCAGAGGAACTCTGTGGGCTCTGCTGCCACTGACGGTTTTTAAGAAGTAGAACTGGACGCTGTAGCCTGCCTGCATGGGTTGGTGGTTTAAATAAGAGATTGCTGTTGAAGGAACTAAAGCAGACAAGAGGAGGCACGAGTTATTCATGGTGTTATTATCAGTAAACCAACTGTTACTTAATGACGTGCAGAGAAGGTCTTTTCCTCTCGCTCTCTCTTAAAACCCTCATAGCTCTCTGGCTATTCCCTCCTGTCTCTCTGTGTTGCTTTTGGTTACGTAATCCTCGCTCAATGTTGATAGTAATCCGGGCTCTCTCCTCCCTCCTCTCCCCTTCCGTCTATCCCTTTCCCCTCTTGTGTGGCCTGCACAGGTTAAGCCGTAGAGGACTCTCACTGGTCGCCGGAGGAAAAGATGTGCGATGGAATGGTAGCGTTTCAGACGAGAGCCCTGTCCTCCTCCTCTTCCTCCTCTCCTGGAGCCCACAGGCTGGCTGCCTCTGCGCTTCTTCTGCTCTTCACCCTGCTCCCTCATGGTCACGCATCAGGTAAGGCACACAAACTGACACATTGACATTTTTTCTCTCCTCTGTGTCTCCATTCCCACATGATGCGCTCCGGCTAAATGGCCATCTTCACCCGTCTCTCGTGACTTGATTGAGGTTATTTTCCCCTCATCTTCTAGGTCACTTAGATTAAATTGGCTTCCTTTACCCTCGGCTCGCTCAGGTTGCTCTCTCTCTCTCTCTCTCCCTTTCTCTCTCCCTCTTCGAGCAGCAGCAGCTGAGAGCTCGATCCCGCCCACTCCGCCAATCCATTCACTGCCCTAATGAGTCACAACAGTTTTCCTCCACTATCGAGCGAAACTGAGAGATGGTGTTGTCGGCGGTCACATCGCTGTCATGAGGTTTTAATCAGCAATGACATTTTGAGTCCTCTGAGAGCTTTCAGCATGCTTTGCTGGCTTTGGTTATTATCTCATGGAAACCCTCTGATCAGGTTTGGCATTTCAGCCTGAGAGCTTTGATTGTTGTTTCGTGTGAGGTGTCAGGATCTCAAATTTAATTTAGGTTTACACTGGTAAGTAGCTACATGAGTTGTTTGTTATTGGGACTCTGAGACCACTGTTGATAAGGCAAAGTAGGGATGCTATATAATAGATTTTTTTCTGATATCCTTTATGCCGATATTCCTGAACACTATACCTCCAGTTAGAGCTGGGCGATATGGCCTAGAAATAAAATCCCTGATTTTTTTCCACAACACTCGATTTACGATTTTAATCGATTTTTCCCTCCCTAAAAGAAACAAACTACCAGCGACATAAAAATGAAACAAATCAAGTTTTGCCTTTATGTTGTCTTAATGTTTCCCTCTTGAAGTCAAAGTCTGGATCATAAAAGGTTGATTATGTAGTATAAACGTAGGCAGGTTTGTCTACATAAACACTAAAAGGCTGAGCTATTTTTAGAGTATGAGCATGAAACTCTCTGATCAATATTTAATCTACTTAAATCACAAATACAAGCCTATAAAGTGCTTGTGCAAGCCCTACAAGGATGACCATCATGAAAATTGTAATATTTTTCAAAAATCGCAATTATTTACAATTGGACTAAGGCAAGAAAAAAAAATCTTGATTTTTAATTTTTAAATCTTCTGCAGAAAATAATTCAAATTAATCGATTTAATCGATTTTTTGCCCAGCTCTACCTCCAGTGCTATATTGACTTGGATATTTTTGTCAAGCACCTCCTCTCAAATAAAATCAATATTTTCTTTTCATGGTGACAGTCTTCTTATGATAGAAAAGGATGTGCACTCCATGCGCAATCCAAAGCCATGTTGCACCATGATTTAGCTACAATGTCACATCCTCAATGAATATGAATTTCTTAAGCTGTAAAGGTGCCGGAGCTTTATTCTTGTGCTTTTTTCAAAATGCACTGTTAAAGGGTTCGAGATTGTTGTCCTTTTAAGCAAAAAAAACACACCACAAAACAGGTAAATCATCATTAAAATCAGGAGCCAACTACTCCGTATTCAGTGATTATTTAGCAGGCTGATTGCATGCACCCTTACTTGCTACTATTACTTAAACCTTTCTATTTTAACTACCATTCTAGAGGTGGCTTTTGATAAAGAAGAAAGAAAGAGAATTGCATAACTACTTCTATATTGCAAAGTTAAAGAAACAAATCTCACATTCTGCACTTTATTTTTATTCGAGTTTCTTACAAAAACTCGGTTTTGCTTTTTGAAGTTACATTTGAGCACATCATAATGACTCTAGATTGATGTTCTCATACAGCTGGTGATAGAATTGTTGTTTGTCTTTGCATTTTTGTTCATAGACTTGCCTACATGTAGCTGATGTTTACTGGAGGATACCACGAGAGTACCACAAAAAATTACAACCACAGACCTAATGCAATATGCAACCACCTGTTGTGTGAGAAGTACACTTTAAACATGGAAACACTTATGAATCAGATGATAAAACTAACAAAGTAACACCAGTAATCAATGTCATCAGATATTTGCAGATAACTGCTGACTATTTGTCAGAATGCATCATCAGCACCTCTGCATGTTCTTCAGTATTTTCTTCGGTGCACTGACTTCACTGTCACATCACAATGACTCTAGGTTTATGTTCCCACACAGCTGGTGATAGAATTGTAGTTTGTCTTTGCATTTTTGTTCATAGACTTGCCTACATGTAGCAGATGTTTACTGGAGGATACCACAAGAGTACCACAAAAAATTACAACCACAGACCTGAGGGGATATGCAACCACCTGTTGTGTGAGAAGTAAACTTTAAACATGGCAACACTTATGATTCAGATAATAAAACTATCAAAGTAACACCAGTAATCAACGTCATCAGATATTTGCAGATAACTGCTGACTATTTGTCAGAATGCATCATCAGCACCTCTGCATGTTCCTCAGTATTTTCTTTGGTGCACTGACTTCACTGCCTGTGTGTTAGGGCTAAAGTGATTGTGTTTACTGGAGACTTTTAGCTGCCTGTGCAGAAAGATGTTTTGTGGAGGCAGTGGCAAAAACAGAAGAACTTTCCGGTGCTTTATGTGAAATGATTTTTATTATTGTATCAAAAAACTCTAATCAATATGTTAGATAACATAGCCATAGCAGCTAAGCTAATACTAACAGAAGCAAGGACAGAGTCGAATGAAAGTCTCCACTTGACAGTGACACGCTTACTAGTTGAACCAAATTTATTTTAAAAAAATGAAGAGATTTTATCACCAGCAGGTTAATAGTCATGTTTGAGTCCATGCAGTCCTAATAGCACATTAATTTAAGTGGATGATTGTAAACTTTCTGTTGTAGTTGCTTCTGCTGCTTGTATCAATGCTATCATTTATCCTCTGCGTCTGCACCGATCCTCCAGGCTGTGTGTTTGTTGCAGCCCATGTTTGTGTTGCATTAATGAAGGGCAACCTACATAACCAACGTACAGAAAGGGTATGCAACCATCATGCACCCACATCTATGTAACAAGCAAATTTCTAGTTTACTAACTAATCTTTAAAAATCTCCTTTAGTGAGCTGACTAGCTGTTATCCTGCTGGTTTTATGATGGATTTTAACATTGGTTTGATATTTTTAACCACAAGACTAGAGGTCTGGGGACCAGCAGCAGTACTTTCGATGCACTTTCCTGACATGCTAAAACCTCTTGACTGGCAATTCAGTAGCACTCAAAAATGGAATAAGACAATCCTTCTGGACAAGTGATTTGATGGTAGGACCCCATGCATGAGCTCAAATATTATCAGTTTTTTAAGGTTAAAAATGCAGAGCTGTGTCATTATGGAGCAGAGTTTGATCTCCATCATTACTTCTCCTAAGTGCCATTGAGCAAGGCCTACAGGTAATAATCACCCTCACAAATTAATCAAGTTAGTTTTAGTTAAAACTTCAAAGAAACGAAGATAAAATTTCCATTTTCACGTGCATAGACGGCGTGTACTCTCTGAACCCCTTCACTTACGCCAGCTTTTCCTCTCACATTAGCCCTCAGTGTTCCCGTCCCCTCCCCCCCAAACAAACACACACTACCTACCCACACGCACTGCCCACACACACACATACACACTCCTCGCTTCGCGCAGCCAGCTTGTGAAATGTGCCAGATGTCCTTGCCACGGAGAGGAGGCGGCCCGTGTATGTGTGAATAAGTGAATGTCTGTGAGAGGTGGTTTCAGCTCTTGGATGTTTTTAAAGCGTAATTGATTTCCTTTCTGAAACGTCTTAAATAAATGAACGTGTGAGTATTAGTGGGAGAAATAGCAACAGAGGGACTATCTTTTTAGAGGGATATGTGCGGATGGGAACGGTTGATCCCAAGTGTTTCACCCCTCTCTCTCTCTTTTGCTCTGTGTGTGTGCGTCTTATGTAATACACATGATTCATGTAGAGCCTAGAGGGGCTGGTATCACGCTCACGTTCTGCACCCAGCACACACACACACACGCTGCCTACGAAATACCAAGGATATGTGTCCTCACATCCCCGGCCCACGTGCTGTGTGTGCTGTATTTTTGTGTATGTGTGTGTTCGTGCTCCAGATACCCGCGCCATCTGTGTTGTTACACATGCAGGCATAAAAGTTGCACCAAAAATTCTCCAGGTTGCTGCATCAAAAAATGGATCCAGTTATGATAAAGTTTGACCATGGATGCGTTTCCCTGCAGCGAATGTGTACCTAAGACTTTTATAGCCTTACCCATGATGCATCTGTGCCTTTGAGGCTGACTGATGGAAAAGGACAGATAGTCCTCCAGACTCAAGCTCTTGGACTGTTTTCAACCGACTTGTTCAAACACAGAACAAGTTTTGAACTGTGTGGTCTGAATATTTCTAGACTCGCTATCTTGCTCACGGCTGGAAAGACTAACAAATACCAAACACACAGAAGATTTTTTTTATCTTACAAGTATGTGCAACTAGTTCCTGGCAGTTAATCTAGTTTCTGTTCACCACATGTTAAGATTTTGACTTGCCCAGTGATAACTGCTAGATAATCAAGATTACTAAAGATGCTGCCTGGAGGTTGTTTTGTGATGCATAGTGAGTGGAGAATCTTTCCTTGATTTACAGCACAGTGTTTCTGCTTAAACAGCTCCCACTCAAAATCAAGTGAGGAGCAGAGGGAGCCAGCATGCATGGTTAGTTTGAAAAATGTTAGAGCTGAAGGGAATTACTTACAGGCATCTGTTGATGGACAAGAAAGTAGAAGACCTTTTAGGCTGAGGAGTAAACGTAGGAATGACCATTATTGTTCTCTTTCCAATCTCCGGATTAACTGAAGCTGATACCTAAAAACAAAAGTATACCTTGTTTTTTGCCATAAAAACAAAGTTAATCTACCTTATCCAGAGCTTCATGCAGTCCTGTACAGCCATTGAGATCTCTATAACCTGAAATAAAGTGACTTTATTTGTAAGGACTATTTAGATTACGGCTGATCGATTTTAGAAAAAGCTCTAATTGCAATTTTTCATGCAGATATCGCAATTTCAATTCGAGTCACAATTTTCTACAAATCAAGCTTCAGTGCAATACTCATCATGTTTACAGTGTAGACAACAGTAAGAAAATCAGTCATCAGAAGCACATAACACATTATTCATCATCTAATATTGATGACAAAGAATCTGTTTTCATTATTTAATTGACACTCCATCTTCTACTCCCGAACAGAGGCTTTGTGTTGTCGACCTTCTTACCAGCACTTCTGTAAATGTAAAGTGCCCTCAAGTTTGTAAAATAGCTGCCATAACAGATCTTGGGTCAGTGCAAAAAAATGTAGCATTAGCGTGATTGCTTTGTCTGAAATTGCGATTTCGATCCAAAAATGATAAATCCTCCAGCCCTAATTTAGATTTAAATGACAATCAATTATCATATTAATATGGCAGCTCTGCAGGTTGAGTCCTTAAGTCCAAGCATAAGGTAGGAGATAAACTTGCTGTTAACTGTGTTGAAGTTTGTGCATGATGCCCACAATGTGCCCCCCTGTGTTCCTTCACTGGCTCACAGAGGAAAATATAGTAGTAGTATAGTAGAAACAGATTAATGGTGACACTAACAATGACGACTAACCACTTGTAATCAGTTGCAAAAAAGTATTTGATCCTAATATTTATTATTAGCATTTATGTTGTCAGTTCTACTTAGAATTACCACCACGTTTGTTGCCATTTCTTTCTATCATACATCCAATATGCATGCATTGCAAGGTATACAGCTGAAAAATCAGGGTAAATATTAGCTGAAACTTTCAGATTGTCAGATACCAAAGTGGGAATTAAATATACCAATGTACCAACGATATTCTGCATCCCTAATCAAGAATAATGCTGAATAATTAGTACATTTGTGACATGATGAAATCCACATATTGAATGGTATGGCTGTTTTGATCTAAATTTCTATCACATTTATGTTAATTGGTAAATGGACTTGACCTTACTTAGTGCTTTTCTAGTCTTTTCTAGTTAATTTTAAAGTTTTTTTTTCCATAACCAAGCAGCTCTAGTTTAAGTTATGAGCTGTGCAGTCTAAATGTTGTATGCTATTAACTTGCTGGCTGACAAAGACAAAACATAATTGAAGCTTTCTTTTAGTGGTATCTTTTGTTTTTAAAACAGTACTTGCAACTTCATGTTGATGGTAACAAGCACGTCATGGAGCATACTTTAAGGTGCTCTGATTAAACTGACATCAAGACAAAGGTTATTTTTAGGCGTTGTCACGAACATAATAACTTCCTCATAGCCGTGTTCATGCTGACTCACAGTTCAAGGTCCTGCCTTTTTAAAATATTGTCCAGCACTTAACATTTGCTCTTTTGAATCCAGTGGATAAACTGTCAGGATATGGCCTAATGCACAGGTTTCAAGACACACTCTGCTTCTACATGTCAAAGATGGAACTGAAATTTAAAAGAATGTAGGGGGTTGCTTAATAGTTCATGAAGGCTTATAAATGGGCTGTTAATGTTTGACTCATAGGGATCATGGTCAATTATTTTCTAACCAGTTCTGCTCCCACTATGTTGTGCAATACTAGTATCGTCTAAGATGTGTCAATTCTGAACAATAACATGCCCTTGCTGTGGCTTTAACTGGTGGCTAGATGTAACTGCTTGATACAAAATAAGACACAAAGGGTTTTTCTTCTCCATAAAATTGGCACTAGTTAATCTGAATGTTGCTGATGTCTAGTCTTAACTTTATTGAACTGCACCAAAATGATTAACAAACCATTAAAGCCTTCTTTTACCAGATAAAATGTGCACATGCTGAGTAGAATTTGGGATGATTTATCCATTGCTAATTGTTCATTGCAAAGGCATACATTGGACTAATACTAAAAACTAATAAGGATGGATGGATTTGCTTTGGATCTGTTTCTTTTTTAGCTTATTAGCATAAAGTGTAACAGTTAATGTATCCTGAGAAACTTAGACGAAATAGTGATAGATGACATTTCTCTTATTATGAAGTTACATGACAAGTCTTAATATTTTCATGATGATGAAACTTTAATGCTTAAGTGTCGTGGTACTAAAGCAACATGAGCAGCATTCACAGGATAAACACGTTCAATTAAGTCTATAAATAGATGTATTAACATAAATGTCTGATTCCTATAACATTAGTGTGTCTGTACTTCTCACCAGCCCCTCCCCTCCCCTCCTGCTCACCATACATAATTCACATAGGTAATCCCACGACGCATTCCGGGGCTGGAGATTGCTCTGGAAGTTTTCATGAATATGAAATTTCATCAGTGCTGACAGGCTTATTTCAGATTCATACAAGTAGCAGTGTGCAGCATGAATAGAAATAGATACTAGATAATATACTGTAAAGCATTTGCATACCAAAGAAGAAGATGAAAACAAAAGATTGGAATACAACACAGGGCTGGGAAATGTAGTGAGTTTCTGGAAATAGAGGCGTATATGCAGACAAGAAAGACTCCTGTTGGTGGAATTTAAATTGGTAATGATTAGCAAAAAAACGAACCGCTAGCTCGCAATAATGGGGCAGCACTTTCAAGCTAGTTCAGGCTGACAACTCTTGCTAAACCAATGTCATTTTTACATGCTTAATTATTCCATAACCTGACTCAAATTCCACTAATAAGAGTTCTATCTGGGCTGCAAGATTTCTGCTTTAATTTAACTGTTGCCCTGCCAGCTCTGCCCTGTATCGTTACTGTGCTCTTGCTTTGAACTCTTCACCTCTTGATTTTCACCTGTAGATTCAGAGAGGAAGCTGAGGGCCCTGTGTTATTGCTCTTCAAAATTTGCATGTAAAGTAAATCTGCAAGATGACTTCTTCCTAAGTGTTTTTGTAATTCAATTGATGCTCGAAGCAAATACAAACAAATATGACGACAATTTGGTTATTGACCACATCATGATATATTGGAAATATTCAATCCAAATGGAGATTAAGTGTTTTGTTTATTTTTAATTTCAAGAACATTTATTTTATCAATAAAAGTCAAATTATAATGGTACCTGTTAGAGACCCAAACAGCCAATATTGAATGATTTATTGTTTATTTATTCTAATTGCACAAATAGCATGAGAGCTTTTAGAAAATGGATTTAAGTTAGCAAGTTTTAACCATTTTTCCAAAACAAGCTTATTTTTTTCAACAATTAAGACCATCCTCTCCTTAAAATAATGAACATATTATCAGTCAGACATGAGATGGCTGCATGATGAATGTATTTATAATAGATTAGCAAATGTTATCACTCTTTCCATGCAGCTCTACGATTTGTTTATAATTTTTATGTTGAGTGTTTAGGTCTTTGTTTTTTGACGTTGTGGTTTTGAACAGCTCTGATCGTTGTTTGACTGATGTCATAATCTTTTCAAAGTTTATAATCCAAGTAATTTAAAAAGTACTAGTAATTTCTTAACTGAGGAAATGAGTTTATTATTGTGTTGCCGTTCAGCTTGAATTAAAGATTAATATGTTTCTGTCCTTATTTCCCAGCCCCATGCAGCACCGAGCAGCACCAGCTCTTCTTATTCAGTGTTTTTGTGCCTCTTGTCTTTTGGAGGATTGTCCTTTATTAGGACATTTGGCCTTTCGGGAAACGAGATTGAGAGACAGGGTGTCTGATGGTAAAGGTTGTGCTCTTCGTTGCTCCAACTTTCAGTTTCATTAACAAAAAAAGAGAAAGCTTCATGTTCTCTGCTGAAAGGTCAGGACAACAATTTCTTGTGCGTGTTAATGCACCCCTTTAGGAAGTGGTCACAAAGCCCTCTGGGGCGCTGAGCTATTATTAGAAGCAATCACAGTCCAAGCCATGTCTTTTTTATCTGCCGTTCAGCTGTTGTGTGTAAACATGATTACCAGCAGGGGATCTGCTTCGCTAATGTAAAAGGCTTCCTCATATTTGTGTTAGTGATTACTGTGTACGATTACATTTCTGTTTGTCATTCAGGACGCTCTGCCAAAAGTAGCAACATGCTAAACAAAAACATCCTCTGCAGTCGATCGGGTGCCAGTAAACAAACACAACAACAAAGCAGCACCTTGGGTTTTGTGTATGCAGAGGATAAATACAATCACTGTGTAGGATTTTGAGGGGCGCTGTGTAAATATGGCCTGTTTCTGAGTCAGTCTGACATCCTAATAATGTGGGCAATATCGAGCTCTGCTGCTTAGGTGGTGCCAATTAGGTGGGGAAATATTTTCTACCAAGTCTCAGGGTAAGATAGTACTGCCTTCATCAACATAGTTTGTTTTGTTAACACAAGTTAAACATCTTGAACTTCATCTGGCCATTTGTAAGTGCTATGATGAATCAACCAATTAAAATATATCTATTTATTTCTAAGTCCTAATGCCAATTGAAAATGTTGTTTACTCTAAGAACCACCAGCAGTAGCATCATTTCTGACCCCAAGATAATGCATAAAAGATGTTAAGTCTAAACTAGAGATATTGGATTTTTGCTGATATCCAATACACCAATATTTCTGAACTCATTATTGCCCATACTGCTCTGATATTAATATTTCGGGTCAAAAGTAGATATCCACCAAACTGAGCTTGACACTGTCATCAAGTGTTGATTTGATTAAATAAATACATTCAGTGATGGTTAAGTGAAGCATCATGCCACATTCATACACTTTTGCGATATTTCACCTAGTATTAGGGACAATATTTAAGACAAAATATAGGCCTAGTATAGCACATATAGAAATTATATATACGCAGATCACACTGTTTAATTGTTAAGCTATTATCTGCTCATACTGATAATGTAGCGTTCATATTGTGCATCCCAACTCCAAATGAGAAATAACCTCATATATATAATCAGAGGTTATATTATTTAAAAAAAATGATAACAATACCTGGATACGAAAAAAATTAATCCTGTATCCACTACTGGGTAAGGTGTTGCTTTAAATCATCAAAAGTTGCGATCAGTCTCCTAAATACAGTCCAAATTGTTTGACAAATGTTGCCAACATTTGTTCAAGTCTCTTAGAGTAGATTCAAGACAAACCTTCTCTCCATGGCATAAATGTTTCTGGTGCGGTTTAGACAGTGCTCTCTCCTTCTTTGGTCAAAAATATTAATAAATATCATGAAGATTAGTAACTTTTTAACCAGTGTGACCGATCTGCCATGCAAAAGAGCCCACAAACCAAACAGTGCACAAATATCATACAGTTTTCTTCAGAAAAAGCAATCATCCCACCTATCAAATATGTTTTCTGAAAACGGGGAGCAGTTTCCTACTTGAAACCTAATTAAAAAATACAAATGTAAAAATAACTACATTTTTTTTGGGAGTGAGTATTCCGATTTTTCAAACCACACATTTATATTTAATTTGAAAAGTTAGTCTTTGTTGTCACACTTGTTTGTTTATTAGCCCTGGGTGTCGAATAGGGCCGTGCATATCATATGTCATATCACATATACATTTTGCTCGCACAGTAACAGCATTACGTTGTGGTGTGATAAAATTAAAGGTTATTTTTGCATTTAGTTTCATTTTCAAGAACTAGGACTCACTTCTCCTTTTAAGATAAGAATGTAATGTGACAAACAACTCTTGTTTTGTGCATAAATCACAGGAAGATACATTTTTAAGTGTCTATATGTTCTACGTGATGTTGTAGCTGTATCCAAATGTGTAATTGTCTCTCTCTTCAATTGTTCTGCCTATTTCCAAACACTTTCCAGTGGCTCTATCACAGATGGACTTGATAAATATACTGAATGATCCATCTGGTGGGTTAAGCTAGTGAACAACCATTGTCCAAATAATAAACATATGATTCCTGGGCCATTTTGCCCAGTCCTACATTCATTCAGATTGCCAATAACCAAACACCACAATAAAGCAGCTCAGTGGGTATAGAGAAAGAATTGAATCATTGTGATGGGTTTTTCCGCTCACAGTGTAAATATCACATGTTTCATGTCTTTTCTGAGTCAATCCGACATCCCACTAATGTGGGCTGTATAGGCCTCAGTTCCTAATACGGTGTCAGTTCTTTACAGCGAGTCTTTGTGGTTTGTTTCAAGGGAAGTCGACCTAGACAGTGAGTCACAACTGAAGAGCAAAGATGGGAACTCGGAGTGTCAAAGGCTCTATTCACACGATAACAAGCCGTGTTCTCAGCTCTAACTGTGTTATACGTCAGGTGGTAGAAAGACCCGGTCCATCCTTGTTGTCCACTTAAACAGATAAATGGTGCCTTGTGAAAAGCTTTTGTCTTTTGAAGTTGAGTTAAAGCCGAACAGGGAAGTGGCAGCGAGCACCAGAAGTCTCCCACAAACAGACCCGCTGTGTGCTCTGTGTGGCGGTGACGTTTATGTATGTTCATGTGTGAGAACGGGAAATCGCCGTCCCTCGGGCCAAGAAGAAAAGTGGAGTCACAGGGTAAAGAGAAGAGAAAGGTGAAAAAGGCACAGAGAGCAAGAGAAACAGCCTGTCTAATTTCCTCTGAGATCCGTGTTTGTTTTGACGATCGATTGTTGCGCATTCTTGGCTCCACTTGAATACATATTTTCTCAGCTGATGAAGGCATCGCACTGACAACACCCCTTTGTTTTTGGCTCGTCTCACAACAATGTGCACGACCAGCCCCCAAGGACGCGGGGATGTTTTCTCAAAAGTCAAGTCGCTCCAGGAAAAAAGATTTGACAACTCCCTGTTCCTCTCTAATAACAGAGTAGGCTCTAGTGGCTAGCATAGCGTCATCGCTGCAACCACAGAGGAAAATATCTGAATGAGCCATGCCCTGCTTTTTCTTTCAACAGCTGGAGCGTTTAAAACTTTGTTGCTCTCTGTCGTTAATCGAACTATTGCAGAGGCTGGGCAAGGCATTCAAATTTTAGAATGAACCAGTGTATTTGCAAATGAATTATAGGATAAAATAATACAGCTTATTTTGTGGAAGTTTATTGTGCATTAAAATAACAATAACAGCTTTTTCTGACATTCTGGCTATTATTAAGCAATAGTAAGATTGGAAATTCTCATTTTGATAACTACTGTGACTGCCTCTTGCCTAATGTCACAACTAGGGCTGGGCAGTTAATCCAAAATAATCAAAGCCAACATTAAGACCCTCCAATCTAAGTCAGTTATTTCAGTCATGTGACCACGCCCCCTCCATACAGTCTGCGTTCACTTTAACTTTAGACACTTTAAATGCAGCCAAGAGTTGAAGGATGCACTGCCATTATGGAGGAGACAAGTGCCACTTTATCAGAGGCAATGTAGCCAAGAAAAATGCTGTCTCCGTTGTTTGGTGTATTGTGGATTCTGTGGACAACAAGCAAAAAGACGTGAAGTGTAATTTCTGCAGGAAGACAGTTTGGACGAGCATCGGTAACACCACCAATTTGTTCGAGCATAGCATAAAGTAATCGTCCATTGATTGTTACTGAGGTAAAAGCTTCAATTAATTGTGATACTGAGATTAGGTAATATCGCCCATCCCTAGTCACAACCCTGAATAGGATAACTTGTATAGATAATGGATGTTAGGATGTTGATATACTATAGGGATGGAAAGGTGTGAAAATTTCATATCACAGTTACTGTGACCAAAATTATCACGGTTATCATTATTGCAGTATTGTTGCAGTGTACTCAAAATGTTCAAAAAGTACTTTTACACAGTCTTGAAATCATTTAACCCCTTTAATATCATAATTTTAACAGTTCTTTTGTCTTTTTGTCAATGACTGTGTCAGGAAATGTCCTTTAAATAAACTTGTTTAAACTTTTTTGTGAGAAATACAAGTAAACAATTCTGACAAGTATTTGTCATTATTATGTTATTAATGCTTAAACTGTGTGTGATTACAAGAAAAGAAAAAAAATGATTTGTGCATTTAACAGGTTTCTCTTCATAAACAATTGTTAATGAACACGTTCAAAGTTTTGAGACAGCCAAAAATAAATTTCACCTATTTTACATACACTCACACATTTTTGTTTGCCTGCAGCATTAGTGTCCATGTTACAGCTCGTTATATAAGACCATGTCCAGGCCTTTTTTTATTTTGTTTTAGTAACAATAGTCCCTGAAGCAGTTAGCCCCCTTCATGACTCTCCTCTGGTCTCCCCTTTCCATGGCAGATGTCCTCAACATCTCCTTCTTTAATATTTCCAAATTACGATTGATTAAATCCATAAACCACAAACCATGATGGAAAGACGATCTATTAAGACAAAATATGCCAAAATACAGCAAATAAACAGCGAAAGAACGGCAAGACCACAGTCCAGATTGATATTACTGCTGTTATTTACAATCTTTATACATCATTTACACAGAAAATCCTAATAAATTGCCTATAATTCACTCAGGTATGGCTCTCTGAATTCTCTCCTTCTCTCTCTTTTTCTCTGCTCATTTACTCGAGGAGTTAGAGCAGTTTTAATTACGTGCATTTTTGTCTTTCAACGCAGCTTGGTGTTTTAGACAGGGTGACTGCCGTCGATCAGTTTCCCCTCAACATCCTTGTAAAGTCCAAACTTCTACCAGACTTTAGCCGTTTCAAGTGGGAAAACCTGTTAAGAGTCTGAGCGAGGCTCTAACTGCTAAACTTTAAGAGACTAAACAATGCAAACTGTGCATGCGCGCCTCCATTGGTGAGATACAGCTGCTTTATCGGGGGCAGACACACATAGTTCCAGCTTTTCTGGGCAAAGAGCAGCACCACTGTGCGTTATTGACACAGTGTGGTGATCAAACTCAGTAACTCGGTAATTTTAAGAGGACTCGGTAATGATTACCGTGGCAAATGTTACCGCGGTTTACCATTTTACCGGTAACCGTTACATCCCTAATTTTTTTTTTTGTTTGTTTGTCTTTTGACCATAAATGGTCTGTTCAAACTATTAAGTTAAAAAAAGAATTATTAAACATTTAGCATTTTTAGAAAATGAATAAAAAAAAAAGGTTTAAAATGTGTTGACATACATAACATTTAAACTGCATTTATCTAGTTTTCTATTTTAAAAAAATTGAAAAGTGTATTTTCATTCTCTTAACAAGCATCACGGTATGATTTTGGGTCGTCTGAATAAACATGCTGCTGCAGTTGTTTAAACTTGTTGCTTTCTGCGGTCAACCAAAACACTGTGCTGTGTCTTCAAAAGGAGCCACAGTGTTCAAGTTTCTCTTTAATGAAAGTTTGTTAGGTTAGCCTTACAAACTCTACATGAGAGGACGACTGGCCCTGTGCAATTAACCATTCAGAATTGTCCCCTGAAGTCCTTTTAGCAGGACGCTTTCCAGGCGGTTTGCAAGAGTAAAGCAATACGTTGGCAACTGGCTCCTTTCTGAAATGTGAGAACAAAGAGGGCTTTCAGGGGGGTGTTGGAAGCCACAGGCCAAACCACAGCAAGCTGCAGCTCAGCTCGATCACCAGTCTGCAATTAGGATCGCTAACTCACTGTGTGTGTATGAATGTGCATGTAGGCGGGTGTATTAAGCACAGCACAGCCCCTGCTCTATAAAGTCTCTGTTCCTCTCTCTATAAGGGTCCATCCATTAGCCAGGTGAGACCAGAGCCCATTAGCAGCAGTCTGGTCAAGTCCATCAACCCTTTCTCTTTATTACCTGTGTGTTTATCACTTGAGCCATTGCTCTCTGCTCTCACCCCGTGTCATTTAACAGCTCTTTCAAGGCCTAAAGGGAAACTTTTAATGCTTCATAAGACATGAAATAAAAGCATCCATGGACACAGATATTGAGGAGCAGACAAGTGACACAAAAGCCCTTCATTCTCTGGAACAGCAAAAAGACTAAGGACATCGATTTCTTGGTTTTTGAGTTACATCTCTTTTCCCACCTACCTTAAAGAGGTACTGACACAGTCTATACTGGCATGAGAGTGGTGTAGAACTCACTGTCATATAACGCTGTTTGGTGTTGATGATCCAGGTAGTAAAACTGTGCTGCAGCTAACTTTAGCTCATTTTGTCTTGAAGTTTGTTTAAAGGAGCTCTGCTTTCATAAAGTCACGATTATCTCCTCTAAGGATGTTGTGTTGTTGGCCCGTTTGTTTGTCTGTTAGCAAGACTATGTGAAAACAACAGAACAGATTTTGCTAAAATGTTCAGAAGATATTGATAATGGCCAAACTTAAAATGATTAGATCGTGGTAGTGATTCATACTCACTAGCGTAACAATTGTTTTAGCTCGATAACTGTCTGGGCCATAGTTTGGACCCCCCTGGTCAAAATGAAAACAGTATCTACATGATTCTGAGTGCTAGTGTGGGTTTTCAGGGTCAATAAATGATCTAATGATGGTTACTTTATCTCAGAACTATTTCTTAATATAGAAGTAACCGCATATGTGAGCTACCTCTGCGGAGGTTTGCTTTCTAGTTCTCTATGTGTCTCTTAGAAACCACAGCTATCATAAAACATGTCAATGCAGAGGAATCAGTGAGAAGCTGTGATAAAAATGTATACATTTTCATTGTACTGTTTGAGCACGTGACTTGGTTTAGTCAGTTAACCATGATTGGAGTTCAATGTCCAGCTGTTGCAATTACAGTACGTGTAATACCACCCTATGTAAGACACTGAACCCATATTGTTGCAGCCATGTTGGTGATATGTAGATGTGTATTATACTCCTTTGGAACTGGCCAAAAAACCTGTTTAAACCCCAGTAACAATCGGCTCCTGTTGGCAGTTTGAAAGGGTTTAACTGACATTTTGACATGGGTTGACTGACCTTGCAAGCAGCGCAGGTTTTAACCGGCTAACCTTCGATCGTCTTCAGCAGGAACATCACACCCAGGTTGACCCGCTAATTTATGGATGACGTCAACGTAACATCCCCATGGCATAATGTCGCGCCCGTCTCCTCTGTCTGTAACTTACGTGACTCTTTGACATCTCAGCAATAAATTCCATCCTCCCCGTTCTCTGCCTTTGTATCATCAGAGTTTGTACATTTTTAAAGAGGGACAAAAGTATAAAGTACAGAAAACCATGTCCACAGCCCCCATGGCTTTACATTGTTTACATGGAGGGGCTTTGTCGCGCTGATAATGTCATCAACATGATGACATTAGCACCAGAGGAAAATAATCAGCCACACAGCTCATCTGCTGCCTATTAAACCCAGGTCTGGCAGTGGGAAAAAGAGTCATTTACTGATTGTTTGCTGATTGTAAAACCTGTGACCTGCTAATTTTAGTGTGAAAGCGGTATTAATGTGATTGAATAGGATAAGCTAACAGTAAAGGAGACTTGATTAATTGATTCCTTGGTTTTTTAGCCAGAAAACTGCTCTACAAGCTTAAGCCCATGACCATTCACTGGTATTGGGAGAGTAACAGGTATTTCTCGAAACAAATACCAAGGTCTCTGGGAAAAAATGTTGCGGACCACCACAGAGTTTATGATGCTGTGTTGTAAAGTTATTTAATATCAATGCAGGAGGTGGAGGCACAGGCAGCATCAAACAGGCTAGCTGTCATATCTGTGAACATGCAAACATCAAAGGTGAAAAAACATGCAGCTGCTTTTAGAAACAAGCTCCTCCTGCTTCTGTTATGCTAATGCTGACGCTGTCATGCTCTAAACTATGCAGACCTTATTAAAACCACTGTGTAACTTTGCTTTGTTCAAAGCTTTGTTTTTGTCGGGCAGCACTCCAGAACTTGAGGATTATTTTAAAGCTACATTAAGGCCGGGAAGAGAGGAGGCAGTTTGCAAATTGTTTTCCAGTGAAACGTGTGTGGTTGTCTGAAGCAGCAGGCAGTCATAATGATTTCCAAAGGGCCTCATCTGAGGGACCAGCCTGCTGAGTAGAGGACATCTCTGACTAATGAGCTGCTAAATATATCCCCCAGTCTCTCCTGTCTTCTGTTGCCTTGTCCGCTGTTTTTTCCACACTCGTCTCTGATTTATTCTGTCTCTCAAGTTTTTTATTAACTTCCAGAGTTTGTCTTAAGCCATATAGACTTCTCATTTCGAAGGAAAATAGAATGAGTTCTTAAGCTACGCTGGTATAATCTGAAAAAAACATGAAGGATGTTAATATATATATATATATATATATATATATATATATATATATATATATATATATATATATATATATACATATATATATATATATATATATATATATATATATATATATATATATATATATAGTTTCAATATCTTTTATTTGTTGGGTCAGTCGAAAAATATAATAAAATAGATGTCAGGCCTTTGCTCAGCCAGAATGTGGTTTAGACCATGAATTAGGGCTGGACTGTTATGGAAATTTTTGAAGCCGATACTGATATTTGGCAGAAAAAAATACCGATTACCTATTAGTCGGCCGATTAATATAAAAAGATGTTTAAAATGTTTTTTTTTTTTAAATGGCCCCAAAACACTTACAACAATGAATATATGAATTACAGGCCGAACATTTTACTGTTTTGTTATACTTTGTCCATAAGTTTTTGTTTAACTTTACAACACAGAGGAAATTTTCAAGTACAAAGCGAACAGAAAAGCATTAATCCTAAATTAATTATAAACCCTTATAAAGAGTCACTCTTTATCTTGTACTTCTTGCTGATGAAAATAATAAGGCTGATAAAAGTACAGGTAGAACCACTTTTAAAAAGTTGTAAACAGGTCATTGTAAGAAGAAAGCAACAACATTCTTTTCAAGCCTCATTTATTTGTCTACTCTTTCAAGAGCAAAGAACTCTCAAGTACAAAATAAAATAGTGGGCAAAACTGAAGTCAGTTCCTACAATATAAAATAGATAACCTCATTTAAAATGTAAATATTTAATTGCATTATTAACTCGATATTGTTACATCTGCCGTTAAGTCCCAGAGTCCACATTAGTGCATCAGATGTAGGTTTTAGTGCAGGGAGAAACACTTTTTTATTGTACACATGAGGTAATGTGTGAGGAAATCAAAATGTTTTGTAGGACACTGCACATATTGCACAAACTTCTTTGAAGGAAGCTATGCTAACGCTAGCATAGTTAGCTAAATTACTAATCAGCCAGCTGATATATTGGTCGGGCCCTAGTAAGAATCACTGACTTTATATATTTAGACAGTAATGGCCCCTTTCCGCTAGCACGCCTTGGCCCTACTCTACTCGGCCCTACTCGATTTGCAGCGTGTTTCCACTAGCCTGGTACCTCCTAAAACAAGCTAGTTTTAGTACCTACTCCGCTCTGGTTCCAAGCGAGCTGAGTCGATACTGGAAGATGACGTCACCGACTGCTGGCTATTGATTGGTCAGACAATGTTGTCATCATTGAGTCATGAGCGCGATGACCTATCATCGCGTTAGCTACCGTTAGCTTACCCTCATATGTCTTGTCTTTGCAGTTTGATTGCTCTCGTCCTCGGCTTCATTCTGTTATATAGCTTCCAAAACTCTCCTGTGCTTCTCAAGGGGTATTTCTTCTTACCACCTGCAGCCTTCTTCTGCTTTCCTTTTTTACTTGGTTTGTGACAAAAGCCACAGATTGTTGTGTCACAACCAAAATGACGTCACCGCAGTGCCGCTCAGCTCTTTACAGCAACACAGCACCCCGTTGGGCAGGCGACTGGGGCTAATGGAAAAGCAGCACAAGGCGAGTAGAGTAGAGTCGAGTAGAGTAGAGTAGGGCTAATGGAAAAGGGCCATTAGTTCCTCTTCTTCACTAACTGAGTCAAAAAGTATTTTGGTTGTTCAGGTTAAAACATGTAACATTAGCTGGAGGCACAGTGATGTGTGGAAGAACCCTAAAACAATAACTTCCTCTCCAACTGTTTCCAGTGTCAAACCACCATTTCTCCTTGATGTGATGTTAGTTCTTCAATCTAATTTGTCCAAACTTCCTGCTATCTGCTGTGTGCAGGGTTTCAGAGAAAGTCAGCAGACTAAACAAACTGATAAAGGAGTTGAGGCTGTTAAAGGCCTGATGCTCCCCTGATAGGAAGTGGAGGTTTAGGCTGGAGCACTGATAACACTGTTGACCATCGTGGACAATGGATCTCACCCTCACACCCTCTCCACAACATGCTGCACAATCTAAGGTTTCAGTGTCAGACCTCTTTATCTCCGCTGTCTGAGAGAAAGGGGGGGGGACATGGATGTGAGCCCTCCAGAGTGATAGTAAGTCAATGGAGGATGAATAAAGTATCCCCAGAAAAGATAAACTGATTTATAAAGGACTTTTGTGGTAAGTTAATGCAAATATATTTCCTAATTCCCAACAAAAAGAAGCCTGACACTTTGCATATTAGTCATTTCTTGTAAAGAAATTGCAGCCTCTTTTTCAGTTCCACCCACTTTTCTAAATACTTCTCATACTGAATATGCACAATCTACAATCTGTTTTTATCTCTGTTGCAGTTAAAATATGATTCAAAATCATTAAATGTCTATTTTTTAATACTTATTTTTTAAGAAACCAGAAAAATTTCTGAATTGGGGTGTGTACAAAGGAATTTTTCAAGGGGTTTGTTAACAGTGCAAGGAAGAGCATCTGAGCTGCAGGATTATTTAGCAGTATTATTTTTGATTATTTTAGTAGATTAATGAGGCCTGAGTTTTCTTCATGCACACTAATGTAGTTCGGTTTCATGATTTCACTGAAGCTAATTTTGACCTTTATTTGACATGAACAGTAGTTAGTTAAAACTTGATTAATTATTTTTAATTGTTGGAAATAGCAGAGGGTCCAGCAACAACAGATTTTTTTTTATAACAGCTAATAAGGAGGGCGGAGCTTGTGGAAGGATCACTTCCTGTAAGGGAGGGGCTTGACAAAGGCCAATTTTAATGGTTAAACAAACGAATAACTTTCTCAAGACCTCTATTTTTATTTGTTCTTGTGTTTTCAAACATGTTTTGAAATTGTTTGTTTTTTAAAAGAATCAACATAAAGCTAATAATATTGGCATTGGTTCTTTATTTTATGTTTTTACAGAAGAAAAAGCCAAATATGTATTTTTGTTTTACCATTCTTTATTAAGGCAGAGTTTTCCCATCCCTGCTTTTTATGAATTTCACTTGGAAAGTCAAAGCATATTTTCACGTTAATCTCTTTTTTGTGAACCCCCGTTGTCTTAAACATTCTTCAGCTGTCTTTTCTTCCCCTTCCTTCCCTCTGATGTGTGTTTCTCAGGCCCACTGACTCAGTGTGGGCCGTTCTTTATCATGACTCCGTTAGTCAACAGCAGCATCCTGTTCAAACAAGCTCATCAGCACACACATAAGGCATTTAGCATCCTACACGCTGATGCTGAATTTGCCAAGAGTTGAGACATCCATGCCATGCCAGACTGTGAGCAGTTGTGTCAGAGCCGATGACGCGGGTACAGCATGAATGACGGGCAACAGTTGAATCTTTCTGACAAATTGAACACTTGAGGTTTAGACATGTAACCACTTTACTGTGGTTAGAACTATTTCCTGGTAGATTGTTGAGAAATGTTCTACGAAAAAACCAAACTAATCTGCTGTCCAGACATAAAAAAAGGCATCTGATGTGGCAACTGTGTGGTAGCACTGGTGACTTACAAGGCTGTACTTCCTGTAGTGGGTTGATGATAAAGTTTGTTGTATTGTGCCTCAGCTCTATATGTGAAGCAGCAGTAAACATTTTGCTGGCATTAGCACTATCTTTAAACAGTAATTACAACACCGACCACAGAAATTCTTAGGCCAGTCAGCAGCTTCTTAAGTACTCACAGCTGAATTTTTAACCCCCTGTGTGACTGACAGTAAGCACAGAACTTCTTATTTGTGATGTTTACACTAATATATATCCATTCAACTTGATTTTCACCTCCAAGGCATCCAGATCTGAGAACACAGTGAAGAGCAGCAGTCATGACCCAACCAGTCTGAGCAATGGCAAGTCACTGGAAATTAGCCAGCAGAGCAGAAGTTGTTCATCTGCTGATCCAGCATGGACCTTTAGTTTAGCTTTAGCTCTGATTTATCCAAAACTTCAATACTCACTGTTATTTAAACTATTAAATTGTACGCACAACTCAGATAAAGTATGTTAAAAGCACCGAAAACAGACAGAAAAGTAATAAGCACTCAATCTGAGTGGCTTGCGTACATTGAGCCGAGGGGAAGGGTAGGGCTGTACATGTGCTGTCCTGCAGCGTGAGTGGTGGGTGGAGGAGGTGTACAGCTGTTTCTCCTTAACTGTTCATTTCTGAAAATCAGCTCCGTCAACACTGCCTCCCTCATTTATTTCAGCCGTTTTTCTGCCTCTGTACACGTTTGATAGTATTGTAAACAAAATGGGGGATGTCCTCGACTTTAAACCAGCACTGATCTTTCTCTAAGAGGTCACAGAACACTCTGATTGACAGCTGCTTTTTTTTTAGCATTATAAACTGACAAGCAGCATCAGTATTGTCCTAAAATGTCTACAGTCATTTAAAAAAGACTTAACTTAGCTATATCATTTATTCTGTTGTGTACTTGTCATTACAATTCTACAAATTAGAAGAGTATTTCACACATCTGATTCAGGAGAGAGGTGTGTTGGAGAAAAAAGAAGTCCCTGTAAACACAAAGAGTTCTTACTTGCAAGAAGATAGTTTATTTGTAACGTTTTGGTCTCAGACCATCAGGAAAACAATTTGTTAAAGGGGGCAGGACGTCTTAAATAGGAAGTGGCAATCACACCTATGGCCAGTCATCATCATGATGCAACATCTGCACTAAAAACTCAATAAACAGGCAAAGAAACACATCAACTTCCTGTCTGGGAGAGTTATACTGCGTTCCATTAACCTCGGAACTGGGAGTGACGTCATCTCTGACTTACCAGCGTTCCAGTTGAAGTCGGAAAAAACTGTGCCAATCTACCAGGCTATTGTTAGCCATTGTTAGCACGCCCTGCGTTGTTGTTCACAAATACCACATGAAGAACGTAAATATCACTATGGCAGTAAATATAAGTCGAACAATACTATGTATACAGCTGATTTAGTGCGACACACACTAGTCAGAAGTGCTTATAAACAGATTACTACAGGAGCTTAATTGCTGTTTACACTGGGGACAGCCATCTTCGATTGTCATCTCGGGGGTGGTGAGGATCGCCCGAGTTCCCAGTAGGAAATTCCGACCTCAGGGGCGATCCAGTTGCAGTTTCCTACTCGGAACTTGGAAATTCGGACTTCCGACTACAACTGGAATGCAGAATTACTATGATGAAAGTCTAATTAGAGCCTACAAATAAGGCTGCAAATGAATACATCATTTACAAATTATATAATGTAGGGGACATTAAAGGTCCATAAGACAGGTATCGTTGTTCAGAAGCATTATAATAAACTTGAAGTTGACAGCCCATTGATTAATAAATCACTTAATTCCCCGCAAGACTACAGAATACAACAGCCTAAAATGCAGTGAAACCTGCTGACTTCAGTACATACAAATAGACACATTTAATCATTAAAAGTGGGCCTAAAAATAAATGTATACACGTCATTTGTATCCCACATTAGTTAGTCAGAAAGAAGGAGGACATGTTCCATTATAAATCCCAGAAAATAAATCCAGTAAGCTTCCCGCTGTTGCAAAAGTCTGTCATGGTTACCACCTCTGGGTGGTAGTTTGACCTATTCAATTGGCATTACAATGTTGGAAATGTGATTTTTGATTCAAATAGTGAATTGAAAATGATACTATGAAAACCACAGCAACAAAAACTATGTGCTTGACATTTTTTTTTCAATATGCATGTTTGAGGAGGTCACAAAAGACATCAACTTGACACACAGATGGACTCTACAATGTATTTCACTTGTCCATCTCGAAAAGAGCCCAAAGAAAATGTTTGGGCAAAACCTTTCAAAAGCATATCTGGCAAGAGAATGGACAATTTCCCATCAACCACATTCCTTCAGGACCAATCAGATAATGACGTAGTGGGTGCTACTTCCACAGTGTAAAGGAAAGAACCTGAGTCAGTTCTTAAAAAAACTCTTCAAAACATCTTGGAAGTGGGGCAAAATATCCTTTCTGAAGAAGTTTGTAGTTTTATTCATTTTTCATAAAGAAATGCAGCATCTGTTAGCATCTGTGCCAAGCCTTGTGCAAGCAGTCAATTCCTGCTGTTGTCTTCATGCTCACTCTTCTGCTGCTTTAAAAGATTCTGATTGGGCCGCCCCACTTTGGCCCGCTCACAATTGTTGTAGATTGGAGCTTGGCAAGATGTATCTGTGAGGTGGACAGACACTTTTGTGGTAATGTGTAAAGGGCTGCTGTCTCTTCATCTCTCTCTACATCAGGCATTAAAATGCATTTTATTGAGATGTAGGAGGGAGTTGATGAAATGCACTTGCCCTTTAATCTAACAGGTAGAAAGATGAGCAGTAGGTTGTTCGTCTGGCAGAGTGGTAAACAACCAGGCACATCTCATATATAAGCTTCTGCTGTCCGAATCCACTGCCTCTCTCTCTTGACAATAAAGGAACTAAAATGCTTCAAAAATAATCAAAAAAAGGAAAGAAAAGAAAGAAGAGAGGTTGTGTCATAGTGCAGAGCAGATCAAGACACAGCGAGCAGGAAGGAGCAACCCCTCGGCATAGAACAAACTAAATTCCGTACATTTGTGTAAGGATCAGATATACTTTTGCTGAACTTCAGAGTGTAATGGCTGCTACAGTACTTTCAGAAAAACTGGAAAGTAAGTGTCAGCAGGACGCATACCACCCAGGCACAGAAAATGTGATGGTCATGACTTGGAAATATTTCTGCTCAGCTCAATACTCTGAAAACATCATCAGCTTCAGGCACAATACTGCCCATGATTTCTCACAGCCCACAGTGCCATCTTGTATCATTGCTTTGATTGAAACTCCCCTGAAGGCAGACTTAACTGCATATACGGTGTGCATGATCTGTAGCTTTAAGAGATTTAAGGGTAGTAAAGTTGCTGACTCGTAAGCCTGGATCCTGCTTTAAGCCTTGTGTCCCTCGTTTCTTGATGCAGCTTAATTTCACTGACTTTATCCTACATTGAATTTTTTTGCCTGCAGGATGTTCTAATTAACATTGAATGTTTCCTGTCTACTTCCCATTACTTCCTGTTGTTATTTTGTTGTGTCTGCTCCTGTCTCTCACGGCCTAACCAGTCCATTAGATGGAGTGCAGAGATGTTTAGAGCCCGGTTGGCTTAGCTCCACTCTAATGCCCTCTGTCCTTATTACATCATCGGTAAACAGCCCCACAGCCCGCAGCAGCAGAGCAGCAAAGGCCTGTGAACAGGCTTCATGGCGGGGGTCCATTTGGATAATTGTGTCAGGATTTATGAGAGGCGCGCATGTCTCCATTTGTCTTAAACATATTATTCTGCATATTTATTTGCACAAGTCTTTACTTTTATAAATTAATCCCTGTGTGGAAATTTGATTTAGTAATATGACAAATGGCCAACACAAGCAATCAAACTCAAAAGACATCTCAACATTACAGCCCAATCTGTCTAACAGCCAGATTACTGAAACAATCAATAAGAAATTTTAAAATGTGAGCATCTCTCAGCATTTAGACAGCTGCTTCATGGAAATGGTTGTAGTTTTGATCATTAGATGATGGAAACTATCATTGCCTGCCTCTAGGGCCGGGAACTATGAGCCAAAAATCTTTATGTTTTCCTGGCTGACTGGTGATGGATGATAAAATTCTCAAAGTAACAAACACTTGCAGAATTACATATTTTGATATACAGGATAAGCAGTGTAGATAATGAATGGATGGATGTTAGAACAGTTTAAAGTCTTAATCTGAACTTATTTTTCAGATATACATAAGCTAACTTCATTATACCAATATTTTGTCATGATAGATAGATAGATAGATAGATAGATAGATAGATAGATAGATAGATAGATAGATAGATAGATAGATAGATAGATAGATAGATAGATAGATAGATAGATAGATAGATTCATTGATTCATACATTCTTCAACCAGCAGCAGTTCACATACTGCACTCAACACGACGAACACAGAATTTAACTAAAAACTTAACACTTACTTGCAACATTAAAAGTTTGCAAAGGGAAGATAAAATTAAATGTAGATAGAATTAAATCAAATAAAGCATGTCAGGGTTCCCACACGTCCTGGAAAACCTGGAAAACCTGGAAAATGATTGCCCAATTTTCCAGTCATGGAAAACGTATGGAAAATGAAGAAAAAAGTGAAATGTCCTGGAAAAGCTTCAATTGTTCTGGAAAATTATTTGTCTTTCTTCTAGCTTGAGACATAGGAAATTATGTAAAAATGTACTTGGTCGACTTATGTACACGTAGCCAGAAAATGTGAGTAGGTAAAATAATGCAAGTTAAAGCATAAAATATAAAAACAGTGGGGACAAAAAGGAATAATAAAAAAATTGACAAAATAAAATTTTGGCTAAATTAACTAAATCTATTCATACACTGTAAAATCCAATAGCTGCCTTGACTTGCAAACATGAGTTAACTTTACTAAGTTAACAAAAATATGCCTATGACTAGTATTTATTAAGTAACAATCACTTGCATGTGTAAAAATGCAAAATACTTACTTTCTTAAGTAAAGATTACTTTTTTATAGTTAAGCTCACTCGCAACAATAAGTAGTAAACACAGTCTCACACTGAAAAAATCCAATAGCTGTCTTGACTTGCAAACATGAGTTAACTTTACTATGTTGACAAAAATATGCCTTTATGACTAGTATTTATTAAGTAAAAATCACTTGCATGTATAAAAATGCAAAATAAATGCAAAATACTTTTTTTTTTAAAGTGAAGATTACTTTTTTTTTAGTTAAGCTCACTCACAATAGTTAAGCTCACTCGTGTGATTTTTGAACCACTCAGATATTTGGAGTTGAGTTGGTATGGTGGCATGGTGGTGCAGTAGGTAGTGCATGTACCTCACAGCAAGAAGGTACCTGGTTCGATTCCCAGGTTGGACAGGGGCCTGAAGTTTGCAGGATATCAAGTACACTCTACTTGATTGTTTTAGTTGCTTAAACTCATTTGTAAGTGTACTCTACAAAGGAAGTGCTAGTTAGTACAACTAAAATTAACTAGTTATCTGCACTTGGTTTTTAAGTGCAACCGGTTTGCATGCTTTTTTTAAGTAATGATAACTAATTGGATTTTACAGTGTATAAAAGCAGAGTAAATAAAGATTCAAAAATATGTATAACCATAAATTTATAATAGTAAGACACATAAAAGCCAAAATAAACAGATAGCTAACAGACAATGTTCGTGCTGGAGAGTTAGAAACAAAGAAATTCTAAGATCGATATGATCAATAGCTAGAGATATTGTTCATCAACCTCTAATCTTGTTTTTTAGTAGGCTAACTAGAATTAAAAACTGCCCACAGCAACAATGTAACGTCAGTTGGTTATGTGACACTGGAAAAAGTCCTGGAAAAGTCCTGGAAAGGTCCTGGAAAAGTCATGGAAAATGATTTCTAGAAAAGAGTGGGAACCCTGCATGTACTAGTGCAGCAGTAAATATAGTAAATTCAGATATATATTACTCAATTAAAGTTTATAATTTCAGGGCTCCTCCATTACGCCAAATAAAGTAATTATGATTATATGAATGGATATTGAGGTCACCATTATGAAATACAATTATGAACTGATTATAGAACACGCACCACATGCCTTCATTGAACATATATGATTTGACGCTAGGGCTGAACAATTAATTGCAAATTACATTAAATCGCAATATGGCTTGTTGCAGTTTTCAAACCACAGACAGTGCCATTTTGCACCTATTAACTTTTTTCCGCTTTCGTACCATTTTTTTACCCAGTTTTTACAATTTCATACCTATTTTGCTTCTGTTCTTCACTTCTTCACTTTTTCTCAAATCTTTTATCCTTCAATTGATTTAATGTCATATTGGTTATACTATAAAAAGATCTACTGCTTGTGTTTGTTGAAGAATACATATGATGAGGAACATTAAATCAATTGCAGAGTAAATCACAATTGCAATATTAGGGAAAAATATCGCAATATAGATTATTTTCTCAAATCGTTCAGCCCTATTTGACGCCACCATTTTTAACACTAAAGAAAGTAAAATACAGGTTTTAAAATACAGACAATTCAAAACAATGCAAATGATAATGGAAAAAGAAAAAAAATCAACTTGTCATGTGGCACAGTTGTCTTTTAATCTGTGTCACTCAGTTTTCACAACTGTGGAAGGCAGTAATAGTAGATTAGTGGATTATTTACTATTTTGTAATAAATTGCAGAGCCCCTCTTGCTACTGGTTTGATTTACATTCCCCCCCCTGTTGCCGAGCTTGTTATTTTCCCGTGTTATCAGTGACAGCTTGTGTTTGTCTGTGTGGGCTGAAACCAGCGTCATTACCTGTAGCTGTCCACAGGCTTGACTCACATTTGAATATTTAGAACTTCTGTGGCACGTATGAAAATATAGTGTGACTTTCTTGGGATGTATGACACGACTTTGGGCGTGAAAAGCTCTCTGCATTTGTTTAAGTGTAATATGTAAATAATTCAGGTCTGTTTAATACTCCCTGTATTCTCCTCTTATCTCACACGGCCACAGCAGACAGATAACTGGAGGTGATATTTCAGTTCTGTGCAGGCTGGCGACGGGCCCATTGAGGCGTTGGGCGATGACATAGTTTCATATCTGTGTTTGCGTCTACAAGCTGTCTGCTGTGTTGGAGGTCGAGCCAGCAGAATAAACAGTACTTTGTATCTTCCCCATGATGGTAACAGCAGTTAGTTGGTAACTCTCTCCTTTCTGTGATCATTAGGTGTTTTGACTTGACTTAAACCTGGCTTTTCTGGCTCAACTCGACTTTAAATGTCAGAATTATGAATTGCATTCATGTGTACAGTAGTATGTTTTAAAGCCTGCTATCTTAGCTTATATTTACATTTTCATTACAACAAATTTAAGTTTATCACACTTAAAGTTGTCTTGACAAACTTTTCTTGGCTTTAGTTTGTTCCTTTAGGGTTTTTGGCTTGGATTTAATACTTTTTATGTGCATTTTTTATTTCTATTATAATTCTAAAATACATGTTGACTGGTATTTGCCTCTTTCTGTCTTGTATTGAATAGATATCTATCTTTTAAGGCCCTAATCTATCAGGCGTCTACAGCTCCAAGCCTTTGTCAGCATGTAGCACTTGACACACTTTTCCCCAGTGCATAGTTGATGATTAATGCCACATCAATGTAAATAGCTGGCTGATGTTTACTTGTTTTGCTGGGAACTTTTTTAGGTTAGAGTTAAGTTACTTAACCCAGAGCTAACACAATCAGAAAGAGGTCAGACTTTGGTGTACACTGTGATACAATTATTACATATATTCTGAAATGCTCACAGGGCAGCTCTGCATACAGTAGCTACAACAGGACAATAAATCTACTAACATGTACTGGAAAATCTAGAATATAAGTTGCACTGGTATAAAAGACTCAATCTGTTTCGAAATATTATTGCCGGTGTATGTTTGTTTGTTTGTTTGTATGTTTGTTTCTCTGTTAGCAACATAACTCAAAAAGTTCTGGACGGATTTCGGGGAAATTTTCAGGAAATGTCTGGATTGGGACAAGGAACGAATGATTAGATTTTGGCAGTGATCGGGATCACTGGATCTGCCGTGACAAAAAATGTGATTTTTGTGAATAACTACTGAACTAAAATAGATATCATTTAGAATCCATTTGCTAATGGTATGTTTTCATGGTCAAGGATTCTAAATATTTAGATCTTAACAGTTTACCACTCTTTTCTCTCATGGCTGCTTGCAATAACAACAAATAGGAAGGAGTGTTCAGACTTGAAAGTACTGCACCTGTGCAGCTGTTGTATCTGTAATACATGTCTTACTGGTTCTATCAGTGGATGCTGCCAACTTTTGGATAAAAATCAGTTTCAAAAGTGTGTCACCCCGGTCCTTTTTGGAGATCAGTGGTAGGTTTGCTTAGTGTGATGGAGTGTGATGGCACAGGGGTACAAACCCTCCTCCCTGAGGCTCTGGAGGCCAGGGACCCCGACCCTCACAGCTGCGTGAGCAAAAGCCTGTGCTGTATTTAAAATCAGCAGTTAAACACTGAGCCCATTTGTGAGATTGTGTTCTGCAGCATTTTGTGCAGCATGTAGTCGCATTTAAGGCATACTCAGACTAGGTAATCCGTACTTTGCCAAAGCTCTCTTGACCCCAAAAGTCCAGCTTGTGAAACCAGAGTGAATGCTCAGCACACTTCTTTGGCCCCTGCACAGCTGAAGGAGATCTGCAGTGGCCCAGTGCTGCTCTTCATGAGCGAGTACAGGCACACACCATGAATAAGATGTATAATATAGAACTGAAAACTGCTGTCTGTCATAACTGAGAAATCCAGGATTGTTAGAGAGATTCAAGCCGTAAAAACATTGTTTTGGTGATGTTCTCTTTTGTGCTAAATCTGAGACAACAGTTGGTGAAGCCATGCGTATATTGTTGGTCTGCACGATACGAATAAAACATGGGTTGTGTGATGACATTGTTCAATATTGGGATAACAACAGGATTACAGTAATTAACAAAATATATAGATTCAAGATTGAAAGTATTTATTGTCATTTGATTATTAAGAAACATGTTTCCCTGCACAATGACATTTCTACTCTGCTTTCAACATGGAATGTCAGGAAAGAGGTATAAAAGAAAGAAGAACATACTGTACACGTATAAACAAAGATAACATAGAACGTAGAGTGTACATAAGAAATAACATCATGTCCGACAGTTAGAAATAAAATTAACACTTCAATACAGGCTGCAATGTGTTTTGTTTTTTAAACTTAAAAATAATCCAAGAAATAGGGATGGAAATTGATACGATTTTATCAATACCAATGCTATTAACAGTCCTGCTATTCATGCAGTTCTTTAACAATGCCCTTATTGATTTCTGCAGATTTTGTGGGCAAATGTTGGCCTGTAGATTTTTCAGTGGCAACAATGTCAGACTCACATCACAGTAGGGCTGGACAATTAATCAGATTTTGATTGTGATTTCAATTTTGCCATCTGACAATCATAAAAACATTATAATTGAAGAAAAACGATTAATCTGCCACACAGTGTGGAGTGCCATGCATGCGAGTTCCTGCGCTTCATAGTGCTTCTGTGGTCCATGTGCAGCCACAGTGAGTGTGTGTGTTGTGATTTCAATATCACTTAAAGTAATCGGGATTCTTATTTTTACCATAATCGTCCAGCCCTACGTCACAGCATAGATAACTGCTTCTGCAAGTTCCTGGTGCTTCCACTCACTTAAGGTTGTGCTGTAAGCACCTGTTGTAAAAAATAAAGCCACAATTCTGACGCTTCTGAACCGTGTCAGTGGAAGGAATTGATAAAGGAACTGATTAGCAAAAAGACTCATGATAAATTTGATACTTTGATAAAGCTGTTAACAATTCTCAACTGGATTTGGTTTTCGATTCCCATCCCTACCAAGAACCTTGAAAATAAATTTAAAGGTGGCTTATACTCAGCTAGGGGTGTGCGATATGACGATATTAAATCGTTAAGGATTATAACGTGGGGATGATCTCATAAAGCAGAAAGATCATCAGATTGTCTGTGTGAACGCAGAGACTTTGACACGCACCCGACTAGCCAATGGTAGCACATTACACGCAGTGCATGGTGGGATCTCCTGTTGCGTGAAGCCATGGTGGAAAGAGAAAAGGAGATAAAAGCTTGAAGAGGTCTGAACAAAAATCTGTTCTAAAGCAGCTGTATTATTCCACACATTATAGACATTACAGTTAGATAACATTTGTTTTAAATTGTTGCACTTTAAGAGATAATGTTAATATTGTTGTTCATTACCTTTTGTGTTTACATTTATTGCACTTTTTTTTTTTTTTTAAACTGCACTATTTAAATTAAAACCTGTTCAGAAAGTTTTTTTTGGCTTTATTTATCTTTTTTTTCTTTTAGGGTTTTACATGTTTTATATGTTAAACAGGGAAAAAATGGCCAAAAATGCAAATTAGTCTAGAAAAAATCAAAGTTAAAAAAGAATCGTGATAAAATCTTGATAAAATCGTGATAAAATCTTGATCGTGATTTTATTTGTAAAAAATCGTGATATGATATTTTTGCCATATCGCCCACCCCTATACTCAGCTGTAGATTCATTTGACTGCATCAAAGGTGTAAAAGCAAGGTTGTTGTACCATAAGAATTTAACCAGACTAAAAAAAAGTTGTAATTTTTTTGGGTTAATTCAGACTGTTATGATGTGTTCATTGCAAATGATGTCAAGTGAAGTGTTGTACTGCTACACAGTTATGTATAAGAGCAACAGGAGCAATTGGTTATGGTGCTCTGGCACGTTTCAGGGAATCTAACTCTCATATGAGTTGTCTTAAAAATTCTATACTGTGCGGTGTGATTCATTAGTTGAACAAACGGCATTCCTCTCTCTCATCAGCTTGTATGAAGTCTGTTATGTGTCATGTATGGGGCCATTTGTTCACCCACTTGCTGCTGCAGTTGCTCTGCCAAAGGTCAGCCGAACATCATCAGGGTGACAATATGAAGGCTCTTGACAGTGGCGGCATTGTTGAATCACTTTGGATGCAGCTTTGTGAGTTTCAGCCTTTAATGACTGCACTTTCATGGGGGATACATTGAAGTTAACAGACTATACCTCAGAACAGAAAACAATAATTTAGGAAAATGGGATTATGTTTTCATCTTTACTGCTGCTTTTAAAAATTGATTGCCTTGACGTTGTTGTTGTTTCAGCTAAAGTACGGGACATTCTGTGCTTTTGTACTGATCCTAGCCTTCAAAAGATTCAAACCGTGAGTAATAGTAAAATAATATCAAGCTTTAGGTAGAGCTTTGTATCTGAACTGACTTTAACGAGCAACATGTCACCGTGTGAGCCCCTGGTGAGCAGTGGATTATCTCCCCGACTTTCACCTTCAACAAATGTCCCGAGCTCAGCCTCATACCTCCGCCGGCTTACAAGTCCAAGCTGCTGAAATATGATCAGCCCGCAGATGCACTGACAGTTTTTTGGGGAGGGGGGTGGTTGTGTGCGTCCGAACACATGCACGTGTATGTAGGAGGGGTCCCACACACTCTTTTGTTTTCCTCTGAAAGCTGAGGAGCAGGAATGTCTGCCTCCCAGCTGTCCTCAGCAGTGATAGCAGAGTCGGGGGGGGGAGCCCTGTTCGCTAACATCCACCCATCTGTTACACTGGGCCCAAGTGTGTGTGTGTGTGTGCATGTTTGTATCTATGGGTTTGCAAAAGGGTCACACAATGGGGCTCCCCTTTGCTCTTACCCATTTTGGCCTCCCATGCATATTTAACCCTTCAAATGCAAAACTGTCTGTTGTCCCATTCAGAGGCACGCTGCTTAAATCTGCCACAGCCCCCCCCCCTCCCTCACAGAGAGTGGACAATGGGGTGTAATGGCAGCACACGTGGCTTGCTAAATGCATCGTGACAGCAGGGGAGGAATGGGTGGGGGGGGGACTGAGGATGTATCAGTCCGTTTGGATACTTCCTCACCCTGGGTGTGTATGCAGCATGAGATCTGTGAGTTTCAGCTGCAGGAAGAGACGAGAAGTGGACGGCGAAATTCTCTGGAAACCCTCTTTCGGGAAAACCACAGCTGTTTGAGTCATGTCTTCTGGAGAGTTTCCTGTTTAGTAAAGAAATAACAGTGTTGGTCTTGGCAGTAGGGTACTATGTGGAGACCAGTTAGCCTTATAAGGAGAGTGTGGGGCTACGTTGGCTCAGTTGACTGTTGGATACATTGGTTTATTGGTTGAGGAAGTCCTGAGTCATACATATTTCTTTTTGTTTTGTTTATTGATTTGTTTATTCATTGTAATTATGTTATGTGCTTTTTACAAACAGAAATATAGGGGATACACATACATAAATCTCCTACATAATAATTCCTGTCATGTAGTAGAATAGTGCAGCCATAGACTGATTATCTCTGTGTGCATGTGCACAATGGCTGTATCCTAGGTAGGGATGGGAATTGAATGACTATATTGATGTCAATTCCATTTTTCTCTTATTGATTCCTGTAGATTTTCAGTATGAGAAAAGTGGGCCCACATTGGTTGTCACTGGCAGCAATATCAGACTCATGTCACTCCTGATTTTAATGCATCGCACCATCTGTCTGCCCTGCTACTGTTGCTTCTTACAGTCCTTTATTCACAAGGCATTCAAAACAAAGTGGAAGCCATTTGGGAATTGTTCAGAAGGGAGACTTATTTTGTTACACTGTTGTCAGCCTTGGATATCACCAAAAGCAAGAGGAAATATGTGCATCATATTTACCAAATGTAAAGTAAGACAGAAATGCTCAGAGCTGTAAGAATGTTCATGTATCCTCAATTTATCGTTAAGCTGGGTGGCTGCTTACCTAGTTTTGATCAAGGTCAGAAGGAAGAACGTCTAGGGTAAGGCACCCAAATAACTGTCTGTGCCGTCCCACTATTTTGGTTCAGAGCGTTCAAAGTAGACCCCAGTAGGTCAGAGCAATGCTGCATGTTGGGCTTTAGAGGTGAACACCTTCCTTGTCGCTGTTAGAGAGGAGAAAGTGCAGAGAGACTTGGATGTAGCTGACTTGACCCCATCTTCTGGCTAACATCTCTGCCCACAAGTAAAGCTGGCAGTCAAGGTGAGGTTGGGCCTACAACTCCAAACCGCATCGAACTGTCCTAAACCAAACCAGACTGCTCTGTTGAAAAATCAGTAATAAATCATTTTTCCTGCACAGACAATTGCAGCAATCCAGCTAAATAGCTGCATTAAGCTATAATTGTAGCCTCCCGGCATTGTGCATGTTGTGAATGATGCAGTGATGGTGTTTGCTGCACACCAGGCTGTAAATCTCAAAAGATTCTCCAAATGACCCTCTAATGGTCTTTATTCAGAGGGGTTTCACTGAAAGCTGCTCATCATTCATAGTGTTATCCTTCCCAAAACAAGCAGCAAAGATAATGGAACAAAAAGCCTCAAATCATAACTATAAAGATGATGCACATTAGATAAGCTTTATCTGAAGCTGTTTGGGTGGCTGTGGGAAATGTGAGCTGCACTGCTGCTTACTTCGGCTCTCATTCTGACCTTCATCTGATAAATTGATAAATGAAAGAAATGCTTGATTATAAATTCTATGACTGTAGTCTCCTGGAAAGGCTTACATCCCTCCCAAAAGCTCATAATATGGAAAACTCTGCAGGCTGGTGCAAGAGTTTTTTGTTTGTTGACATGCAAATTAAAGAACAAAAGTTGAGCATTGTTTAGAAAAGCCAGATCTGATTCAAATGACCAAATAAGCCGAATGAAAGCCCAAATGTGTGGTGACAAAATAAGAGCTCAGTAGTTAGATTTACTGTTTGGTATTCAGCAAAAACAATGCTGCTTTGGACAGTCACGACTTATGCTAGCATAGCAGGTAAACTGCCTGTATCAGTGTGTACTCAGGCTAATGTGTAAATGTGTCTGCACCTCTCTCACTCTTTCTCTGCTCTCCATCTTCCTCCACCTCCTTCTCCTATTTCACCTCAGTTAGACCCTTTCACCTTTCTCCCAGAGGCCTCATAGATCCAACAGCGGCACTCTGTTCTTTCTTAATGAAAAATGGGTTTCATGCTTTAAGGTTTCAGCTTTGATGTTTGTTCTCTCTTTCTAAAAGTAACACAAGTCCAACTTTAAAAGCATTTTCGTTCTCATAACCTTTTGCCTTATTAAAAAAAAAAATTATTCTCTTTCAGTCAGCTGTCATGAGAACATAAAAGCAGGAACGAGGTAGAAAGTGTCTGTGCGACAGCGTTACAGCGTGACGACTTTTCACCTGCTCACAGTAAAACACGACCCCGGTAGTATCACTCACCCAGACATCAAGCGTCCCGTGTTACGCTCCCTTGTCACCCACCCGGGTCAGCATGCAGAGTTGTGTCACTTCATACTGTGTGAAGTGTCTTACACTCACATCACAGATGATCTTTCAGCGAAATGTGTTAAAGGATGAAAGTGAGAGCAGGAGGCTGACGCTTTACACATATACACATCATATCACATTTTGCTGTTGCTCTGTAGCTCATCTTTTACTTCAGATTGAGTTACTGAAAAATCTATGATGTAAGGTATGAGAGAAGTTTCACTCTGATCGGATTTGATCGACTCATGACATTAGAAGTTTAGAATAATTACAGAGTGGTTTGGGTTTCCTGTTGATCCATGCTCGACAAATTTATCTTTTTGAATGCCATTTATCAAGTGTTGAATCTCTTGTGGTTTTATCCTACTTGAGTTGAGAAAATTGTGAAGGATGTTTTTATTTATTCAGTACTTGTTACTTTTAGTCTTATTATCAGCTAAGGGAGCTCAAGGGCAAAATAATTCAAGGTGGAAAAAATGGATGCACTAGAGAACCACAGTATTTTTCATGACAATGTTAAATTGATTCACAGCTCTCATGCACCTATATTTTTCATTTATTAATTCTGTTGTTTGATAATACTTTTGGAATTAGAAAAAGTAGAATCAATTCAATGATTTAGTCCACACAATGTGTCTGTTAAAGCAGGTCAGACGGGTAAAGTTTATTGTGCTGCAGAGTAAACAGTCATGGCTGCACAGGAGAGAGAGAGATGAAAGAACTGCAGTGTTAGCATTTAAATCTGCTGTGTGGACTTGTTTTTGGACTTTAAAAAGGAGTTAAGGATCACCATGGCCAGCTGCCACTTCCATGGAGTCCTTGGGGTAATAGTTTTATTTTGAGGGAGGTAATACTTTAACAGTTTTAAACAAACTTTTATGTCGGGATTAGAAAAATGTTGCTGCTGTCATTGTACCACAGGGACACAGTTAAACATGTCTTGTCTGCTTCTCCAGAGTGTATTGTATTCTTGCCCTTGAAGGGAGTGTTTTGTGAGTTAATGGCAAAGTGTGAAACCTAAAAAAATGAAGCAACAAAACTTGTTTTTTAAGATTTGGCATCCAAGACACATCTTGGAGTTTAATGTGACTGAACTGTCATGCCTCCATGACAGGCACTTTAGCTGCAAAGGCTTTATGATAGGCACTATGTTAGTAAGAACTTAAAATTTAGCACTAAGGTTGGTTTCAGTGCCGCCTGTAAATTTATTCATGTTTCATTGTAACTGCATCTGGTGTTGTCTGTTTTTTTTTTTTAGTGTTTTGTATGCAGCTACAGATGAAAATTACTGTACTAAATCATATTGAAGTGAATCTAATCTAGAATGGACTCCCACAACATTATACATTCATTAATATCCTGTTCAACTTGACCCATCAGATGTAGCGTTCAATATATTTCACTCATCCATCTGGGAAAGAGCCCATAGAAAGTGTTTGGCAATGGGCAGAACCTTTCAGTAGCATATCTGGCAAGTGATTGAATGATTGTTCCATCAATCAAATCAATTATGGGCAAATCAGATAATGTAGTGGGTGGGCAATACTGCCTGGCATATTAAGCAGTCTCTTTGACAACATGAGGCATAACTTGAATTAGATACAGTTCATTTTGGCAGCAGTTATGTCTGACAGTTGTAACATATCAGTGGTTTTACTCACTGTCTCTGGATCATTGCTTTTGGTCTAGTACCATATTTGGTTATGCTCTCCTTTCCTCCCACTAGTTAGACATAGATGTCAATCCTTTTGCCTTGGCTATTGTATCAAATGGCACAGATAAAAATGGTCTTCTTTTGCTTGCAGTGGGGTGTGTAAACTAGTGTTTTACAGCCATTGAGGTCCCATCGCTTAATACTAAAGCTACACAGGGCTGAAAGCAGGAAACAAGGTCTCTCTGTGGAATTGAGATAGTTGCCATCACCCTTATTTGATGGATCAACTATCCAAGGTGGAAAAGTGGCATATTGTGGCTTCAACAATAAACCTTAAAAGCACATGTATTGCTGTGAAATAAGCATCAGCTTTGAAAGTGATAAGAGACCAAATGTCTCATTTGGAGACGATTCAATTGCCAGTTTGGGAGGCTCCTGTGTTCAAAAGATTAGGAGGAACAAACCCTGGCAGAGGTGTCCGATGTCCCTGGGTTTAGGATTTCCCGTACAGCGTGTCCTGTCCTGGGACTTTGGTTGTCCTGTTCTTATGATTCTGTCCTCTCCAACTACACATCACAAAAGCAAATAAATCCTTAAAAGCATAAGTATGTGGCCAGTCTTTCCAGTAATGCCCCCCGTAATTTGTTATTCGCTGTACAGGACTTGGAACAACAACAGCCTGTCTTAAAAAAATCCGGTGGATTAGCCGGAGAAATGTGGGAACAAGGCAATAAAAACATCACCCTCTTCCCAAAAATGCCGGAAACATAACCAAACACAACAAAAACAACAGGATAAGAGGGGGGTGGCCAACAGGGGAACAAAAACATATTTACCAGGCCAAAGAGAGCATCATCATCCCCTTGGTCTTTAGCTTAATCCAACACGTATCCCCCCCTGTTGGCATATATTCACAAAGATAAATTCCCCCCGCTCCTTGACGCAGTTGAGCAGACAAACACTCACACTGGAAAACACACCCTCTTTTATAGCCCATTGTTCTGCACTGTAGAGCAACCAAACAGCTGGCTGCAGAAGTCATCAGTATCTGATCTGCTTTAGAGCGCTCCCAGCTTGTAATAGAGGATAATTAGAATTTTAATTTGCCTGGGCAAAGGCGGCTAAAACCTCTTGTTTTTCCCTCCCCACCCCACAGTGTTATCCTCAATCCACCCCCCTCTTAGCTGCACCGTCGGTAACAGATGGGGAAAGGACGATATTCACAGCCAGGCAGGCACTTCAGAGCAAGGCAGGGGGATTTTAACGCCCCCCACAGCCCCAGTCTCCTCCGGCACGGCCTTAAGGCGACGGATGTTGGGATTAGCAATCAGCCTCATGGGCGCTTGCTCCATCCTGGCCCAGTCCTCCCACTACATCGAGTGTTCCTCCAGCGTTTTAGCAATTAAGCTCTTTGATCAGCTTACAGACGTGTGCCCAGAAGATTTCTCATAGTTTAACCTCTTCATATGACCACTTCAACTCCTTATGTTAAATAACAAAGCTTAAGCACTGTTCATATCCTCAGTGAGTAAAGACGATGGGATAGGGCTGGGCAATGTATCAGTAAGTATCAGAATCAGTATATTTTCAATTGTGATATAGGCTAAGACAGTATTTTGTATGTTTCATTTTTGTTCTAAGAAACTGTATGTCTGACTTAATATGACCAGAAGTGGTTGTAGTGGGGAATAATTCAACTCAAAACCAAAGATGTCAGGCCTTAAGCTCTTTAATGACGATGTTTACTTAAAGAACCACAAAGTATACTTACTGATTACAGTATCTACATGTGGACGTAGCCTGGGGCAGCCTTTCTTCTTGTATATAAAGACATCAGTGATGTGTTGATGCAGCTGTACCTGATGAAGATCTGTCCCAATGAAACAATGTGATGTGATTCTTCAATTACTAAACTGTTTCTCAGCATAAAAGGAGATAGCATGCAGGAGCTTTTTTTGTTCTTCCTGAAAGTATTATAAAGTATGAAAAACTGCCCAAACTTTGGGTCTCGAGGACTTCTACAATGTTGGCCATTTTGAACAGGTGTCAGTGTTGTTTGAGGGCCCGTGTCATGACAACATTGTTAACAGAAACGGAAAGGTTTTTCCTTTGCATTTACAAAAGTGTTCCACGTTCACACGGAGACTGTGCGCGCTCACACAGATCTGCGAGAATGACTGAAAACGCAGTGGTGTGCGTGCCAGGCCAGCAGTTGGCGAAGAAAGTTTGTCGTAAAACGTTGGAGTTACATACAGTACGTGTCTGCACACTAACACTTTCCAGTGAAGACAAACTTTTCACGAACAACAGTGGCTGACGAACATGCAGTTTTTTAGTCTGGATAACAAACCTAGCACAGTTAGCAGCACGTGTTGCTTGGTACTCAGCCATAGCTGTCGTTGTTGTTGTTGTTCTTAGGTGTGCGTGCATTGCAACCATTGTCTGAAAGATAATTGCACATGCATCACCATTTTCCCTGAAAACGCGGATTCCTGTTCACACAGAGACAAATAAGACAACTACTCAGACCTTTTCACTCTGGACCCTGGTTTTCAAAGTTTGCAGATTCAGGAACCCCGGGCATCATTCTCATGTAATTAGAAGGCCCAACAAAACTGGCTTCTGCCGTTTTCTTTGTCATGTAAAATACCTCTGAATATCAAGTAAATCATTCTGGTAACGTGGCAGTTGTGTCTCTACACTCAGGCCAAACTTCTGTTGTGTATATTGCCAGCTGGGAATTATTGAGCTATATTTTTTGCCCATATTGTCCAGCCTTTTGGCACATCATTAATTCTGTGATATACACAAGTATGTTTTTCACACCTCCTCTTTCCTCCAGCTTTCACAAGCCATTTGTGACTCTGCTCTCGTCATCATTGTCTACAACAATCCTCATAAACCCTGTTCTCTAGAGCAAACCCTTAACATCAGACCGGTGGGAGAACAGCTTGTGTTAAACCATGACTCATTCTCCTCCTCATAAGCACAAAACATGGCGAGCTGACATCCATTCTGGCATTGCTCTGCGCTTCAGTCGTCCTTTTTTCCTCACTATGTGTGTGTTTTCAAAGCCGATATTCAAGCTTGGCTGAGAGGGCGACGCAGAAAAAGGGAAAGGCATCAAGGTTGTATATGTGAAGCACTCTTCTCTCTCTGGATACTGAACCAGCGTTTGTTCTTCTTTGACAGTGGAGTGTCTTGAGTTGTGCAGGCCCAGCCCACACTGTGGTATGTACTGTGGCTGTCGGCTGCCTCTTCGTCCCATTGTTGCCGCACAGAGCCTCTCCCTCGCACACAGAACTATTGGACGACCTGCCACGACATGTCTCTTTTTGGCTTGTAATCGCTCAAGGCCACAGCGCTCCTCGATGCTGATGTTTTTCTTTCTCCCTTCCCCCTCTTCTCTCTCTGCTCCTTTATCTAATGATGAATACCTTCTCCCTTCAGTATTTTTCCCTCTTTTTTTTTTTGTTTCTCAAAAAAATTGCTCACTATATTTCAACCTTGTCCTCGTCTTAACTGATGATTCACAAAAGTAGATCTCTTATACTGAATAAATATTTTGAAGGTGGGCTCTGACTGCTTTTGACAAGTACAATAATGCCATGGGAGACTGATACTTGGGCAGAATTTCCTACTCTTAAGTTTGAAAAGCACTTTTTGACACTTCTTTGTATTTGCATACTTAATCTTCATTTCCTCTCTTCCATGACAGAACTGTGAGATGTTCTGCTCTCAGGGGAATTACTGCTATGATCAAGATGTGGAGGCACTAAAAATGCCCTGCTTATACCTTATCTGGTGTGATTTAAATACAGCAAATAAAAAAGGCCAGGAAAAACCATTTTTTTAATGATTAGATAACTTAACAACTTTCAACTTTGTTTGAAGGCCTAAAATGAATTAAAAACTTATATTCGGTAAACAATTACTTTATTTTAAAAACATGTCTAAAAATGTACTCTAAGCTATTAATGCACTATTAAAAAATATAGTGAACTTGGGGTGCTGGTTTGGCGGAGTGGTTAGCAACCAGGCACCCCATGTACTTGCTTCTGCCGGTCCAGGTTCAAATCCCGCCCGTGACCAGTTTGCAGAGTGTCTTCCCCTACTCTCTCACCCCCTTTCACAAGCCTATCCACTGTCTCTCTCCTATCAATAAAGGCACAAAATGCCCAAAAAATACATTTAAAAAAAAAATATATATATAGTGAACTACTTTGCATTGGATATTTGGTATTCGACCAAGTGTTATATTTTATTCGGCTTCGGCTTTGGCCACAAATTTTCATTTTGATGCATCCCTACATCATATTTTTTTTTGTCACAGGATATGGCTAAATCTGAAAACGCAAGCCTCTCATTTCCAGTTTTACAACAAATAAGGATGATTTCGGAAAACAGAACCTCTAAAAAGAACTCAACTCTGTAATTAGCATTCATAGAGCATGTTTAACAGAAATTAAAGTCAAGCACACAGTTTTTTTTTTAACTTTTATGAGCTGAGGAAAACACCAAAACATAAAAAATAGGAAAGTTAGCTCAATATTTCTTCAGAAAGATCCCTTTTCCATTTTAAATTATAGATTTACTCTTAAATGTGAAATATTCAAGTATTGTCGTAGGTTATTTGTGTACTTTATCACCGTATAATTTATAGGATTCAGATAATTTACATGTATTTTTTTTTAGGTTAATTATTTTTCAGCTCTACTAAAACTGCACCATCATTGATTCAATTACTCAAAACATAACGAGGAACTTTTAACGCTTTACTCTCCTTATTCATCAAAATCAACAAATTACTCTTCTTCTGAGTTACTTATTATTAAAAACTGAATACAACAGGCTTAAAACAAAGGTCACTTCATTGACAATATTTACAAATTCTGACTGACTAGCTGTTCTGGGTATGCTTATGAAGCTTTGCCTTGGACTTTTGCTGAGAAAAGACGTGTAGCTGTGGAGGCTGCATTGTCTGTCATCAAACATAGACCATCAAGCCTTGTTATTCAAAATGCACCGTGCAGAAAAGTCTTTTACCATCTAACATTCAACCAGTATGAATCCTTCTGAGTTCTTAGCAGGGTAAACACGAGGAAGGTCCAGAAGTGACGAGTTAAGAGAAGGCACGTCACCATCAGATGTAGAGGCTCCTCTGTTGTGACAAAAGATCAGTTCTCTTGTGATACTTATATCCTGGGACAAGGACACTCTATTAATGCCCTGGCTGTGTTATCATAGCTTAACACTAACTGTGCCTGTAAACATACTTAGGGTTAGATTGGTTCATGCAACGTGTGGCTCCTTTTCCACATGTCTTTAGGATTTTATTTGCTTATTTGCTGCTCTTCTGAAAGGACCATGCACATAAAACTCTACACTATCCCAGCTTCTCGCTTCATTTGCTGTGACTTTACTTTAGTGACCTCTGTGACCGGATATCTCTGCGAGTATTAACCCCTGTGCTGAGCTAAGCCTCACACTGTAACCGTATGCAAGCTTAATTAACCAACCCATACTAATGCAGAGCAGTTCCTCATAGATTTACCAACATAAACAACTCTGGCTTTGTTCAGAGTTACCAGTAAAACCTGCTTGTCCCATTATGTATTTAGAACATCAAACAGCTATTTAGGACCTCGGCTTTCTATGTTAAAGACAGATTATGTGGTACACTTCCTACTCGAGCTCAATCTCTTGTGCGTGTGAGATTGTTGTTATTTATATCCAGCGGTTTACACACATTGTACTCCGATCAGATCCCTGAAGACGCATGAAACAAGCTACTATAACTGAAGTCTCCAAGTATTTGCAAAGCCAAGAATCAAGTGCAGGGCGCAGAAACACTGCTGTAGACCTTCTAATGTGCAAACAGATACTCTCAGGCTCAAATATTTACATACCAATATTCCAATAAAATCCCACAAGAAAGGAACCATTTGTGTCCTGCAGTTTTGTTGCCAGCTTTTTGCACCACAAAAGATCACCACAGCGGTTAGTTAGGTCGAGGCTGCTTTCTTAAACTGCCCCCTAAGGCCTTTTTTGTCCCCTGCTGCCTTCCAGCCAGGGGTCATCAATTCATCACCTTTACCACCTCCATTAGCACCATCTCCTCCTCAGAGAGCCTTTAGCCGCCCTGAAGCAACTCGCAGAACAACTGTGCAGGTCACGGTGTCAGATGTCGTCCAGAAATGTGCGTGCGTGCAGATAGTGTTTCTGCATGTGCGAGGTGGAGCAGGGGTGTGTTTACTTGAAACACAAACCTCGCTAATGTCGTCTCATATTAAACAAAACTTCAGACTCCGTGAAACATTAAGCCGAGCTGTCGGTCGGCTGATTCTTTATGATCAGTGTCAATGAAGTGTTTTTCAGATGTAGCTTAGTGTAACATGGCCCACACTCTGAAATGTATTAAACTAATGATTAAAGCTGCTATAATTCTGTGTTTATACATGCAAGATTACAGAACATCTTAATATTAATAACATGGTGATAAATGATCTAATTCTTTGCTAAGACCCCACTAAAATGTGTTTAGAAAAGCTTGAATGCTAAGTCTGGCAATGTGAATCTGGCAGCCTTTATAATGATTGTTTTAAGGATTAATGAAGCAGAAATCTAAACTATTCTTCCGCTCAAGCTTCTCGTTTTTCTTACTTTATTTCCCTTTTCTGTATAAGTTCAGTTGACTTAATATCTTTGTGTTTTGAGCCATTTGGTGTCATTTTAGAATCTGGGATTATTCCCTGCTTTTTTAACTAAAGTATAAATTATTAAGTGAGAAGACAATCAGCAGTTTCTTTGACTAATTGGGCTTTTTCTAGTTTACAAAGAGTCTTTAAAAGACAAAAATACAGGGTTGTATAAAGTCAGGGATGCTTAACTCAGGTTGTTATTCTCAGTGCTAATATTGATAAATTATGAGATAGACTGAGCAATGAAAAACTACCATATTATGCTTTTTTATTGAGTGTTTTGATTAAAAAAGCTGCTTTAACAGTTAGTCAGTCTGCTTATGTTGTGTATACCAGGTGTGAGATAATTAATAAAAAGGAGAAGTGGTAGTGAGGAAAAGCAACTGGTTGGGACTGCTGATGGCTTTTTGCATCAAGTATAGCTTCATACTAATTCTAAAATTATAAAGGGAGCATCATCCTCATGCTCATTTATTGTTTCTTGGTTGTTTTCAGCGTATTTGTTTCTGTACCATGGTCAGTAATGTAAATGAACTAAACAAAGTCACCAATATGAGAGACATAGTAAGAAGAGCTAGATCTTTCTGTAAAATTCAGGATGTTTGCAGTTTTTTTTACATGTTGCACTTTCCTCTCCCAATATTAACATGTTGATTGTCATCACTGAAAAAGCTCAGGTCACTTCAAGTTATTCTGTGATCACCTATGGGCCCTCCTACTGCCTCAGTGCGACCTGACATTATGAATAATGTGAAAATGTGACAAAATCTACCAAGTAAACGATAGAAATAGCAGTATGTATCAGAAAAAAGAGCTGTAATTGCTTCTGTAAGACAATACTAAATGCATGCATTTAGAAAAGAGAAACAGTTACTAAAATGTAATTTTGCAACCAGTAAATACTCTTAAAGTAGAGAACGTATCATTAAAATTCCAACAATTCTGCCACAAGGATAAAATGAATGTGGCCCCCTTGGTTTCCAAAGTTGCCTATCCCTAAATCAGTCTATTACAGTGACCACTGAAACAGTCAAAAACTGACCAGAGATGCTCCGATACCATTTCTTCCCTCTTGATAACGATACTTGTACTGTGGATATTGGCCAATACCGAGTTATCGATCTGACACCAGTGTGTTATAAAAAAAATCATATGTGCCTGCATGACTGTGATATGATTATCATTGTGGTAAGGCCTGGCTTAGGTTAAACCCTTTGGTAACCATGAACAAATACAGCAATGATGCAGCATGATCATGCTAGTTAGCTTAGCTCCAGGCCTTGTGTCAGCCTGCTCTGACACGTGTGTCAGTTGTGTCTGTGTCAGGTGATCATTTCCTCCAGCTCCCTGCAGGTTGCAGCACAGCACTACTGTTTGATAAATTACATGGGATCGGTTGGTGCCTGGACTCCAGTACTCGCCGATACCGATACCAGCATTTTCGGCTGTATCAGAGCAATTTCCGATATTGGTATTGGAATCGAAACAACTCTAAAACTGACTTTGAAAATATATAATGTAAGTAATTTTAGATTACTGTGCAGTTGTCAACACTAAATTTCTATTTTACTCGACAAAGTTTGCTAGATTTTAACCTGACTGCTTTGAGTGAAGTGGCACAGCAGGTTAGTGCACATGCCTCACAACAAGAGGGTTGCTAGTTGGACTCTGCATGTCAGTCAGGGTCTTCAAGGTCTCCCTGTGCCTGCATGGGTTTCCTTTGGGCACTTCAGTTTCCTCCCACCCGCCCATAACATGCCTGTTGACTCTAACTTGCCCTTTAATATGAGGGTGAATGTCTGCCTCTCTATGTGGACCTCTGATTGGCTGCTGACCAGGTCAGGGTGTACCCCACCTCTTTCCCAGTGCCAGCGGGCACAGGCTCCACCCTGCCGCCACCATGAGAGGGATAAGCAGTGTAGATGATTGGAGATGACATCTCCAATCTAGTGTAGCAGCAATTACAGTAGATACATTGACAGTTTCTCAGATGTGAAAATGCTCCTAACAAGAATCATGTTTTTTTTCCTCCATACCTATTCTAGACTCCGTGTGAAAGCCCTACTTTGATTTTTGTGCCATTTATTTATTTAAAAATGACAACACACGTTAATCAACATATCTATTCAAATGCCAGCTGTCTAATCTTCAGCTGCACACCTCTGGCCAGATGTTGTGAAACCAATTAGGCGAGAAAGCATCATCAGCACTCACACTTCAAGAGCGCGCGTCCCAAAATCTTTTCCCCAGCTGGATTCAATAACACACCCACCCTTTGGTATCACAGTCCGGGGAGTGTCTTTGTTTGTGGGTGTTGACTTTGTTTCTCTGTGCGCACACATTTGAGTGTTTGCATTTAATCTTGTGCTGCCAGCTTAGAGCGACGTCCCTCTCCAGAGATTAGAGGATGTTAGCGGCGCTGCTGTGGAAGTAGTCTCTCTTTCAATCTCTAAACACACACACAGGCGAGACAAAGTGGCTGTTTGCGTGCTGGTGTGTTTGTTTGTGTCAAGCCAGTGATAAGACCTGGCAATAGACCATAACTAATATGTTTTAAAAGAAACACTTAGACCAAGGATTAAATAATGAGCCATGTGGTCATTAGTGGTGATGATGGCATTATTAATGTTTTCCGTGGGTGTTTAAATGTACTTATGTCTGCATCTTTTTACACAGAAGATCACTGCATTGTGTAATTCCATGTAATGAATCAAACAGATAATATGTACAGATAAAACACTGAAAATCTCTCTCTGATTATGACAGATTAAATTATATTTAATGGGCCAGATGGGTTTTAGCTAAGTGTTGATTGTGTTGGGAACATTTCCACAAAAGCAAAGCCTGAAATTCTTGCATAACTACTTCACAGATGAGGCAGATCAGTATTTTTAAAGTTGGTATGTCTGTGTCTACGGTTTCCAAAGGCTAATGTTGAGGATCAGTAAAAGTATAAATCCTCTTCCTGCTGTCAAGTATGCACTTGCACAGGTGCTGTCAGACCTACAGGGTTTAGATTCTCAGCTTGTGCCAGATTGGAGCTCAAAATGTGTGTGCTTGTATACACGAGCGACATTTTCAGAGCTGTGGGAGTGACACCAAACTTTGAATAATTTATCCTCCGACTGTGGTAAATTACACTGAGACTCAGAGAAGTTGGCATGGCATGGAGCTCGGCATTATGGACCAAAATCACATTTGTTTCCCTGTAGTTTAAGCTGAAAGACAGCACACAGTATATGAACCTCTGAAGCAACAATTTTTTACTGTTGGGCACAAAAGTCCTATCTCCATTTTTTATGATTTTCCTTTTATTTTAATAAAAAAAATGCTTTTGGTCACCTTCCATGCTGGTTTAAACTTTAAAATGATGTATAAACAGGACAAGAAAATATTATTTCATTCATTTTTTTCTGAAAAGTAGCAATTTTCTAGATGGAAATGTGTGCTAACATTGCAGTGTAGCTGGATCCACCTGATTCAACGTGTGTATTCAGGCAGACCCATCTCACCAAGCACCAACTATGTTTCTTGACTTGAAGCAGCACGGCCCAATCAATGTCCTTCAGAGCATTAGAGTTGGGAGCTATCAGTGAGACAACAGCAGGAAGTGAATACTTGTACAGAGATTAGCATAAATGCTAACAGTTCCATTAGCAGTTTTATCAGATCTACACTGCATTTCTTAAGAAATGCAAAACAAACAATAATGCTGAAAGCGTTGCTCGATAGAAAGGGTATTTTTGTTTCACTTCTGACATGTTTTTGAGAGAGTTTGTTCCACAAAGAAACTTACATTTGTACCCTAAACCAGTAGCACCAGCCTACTGCATTATCTGATTGGCCTGTCTTGCAGGATTTGCTTTTGAAAGGTTCTGCCCATATGTATCTGATTAAGTGGACTGTGAAGCGTGTGTATGAGATAGTCATGCTCTGTTGAATTTGTCTTGGGGTGGTGGGCTGCCACCTCAAAGCAATGGTGGTAAAACATTGTTCTTACCCTGTATAACATTTGAAAGTAGGCCTGTCACGATAATCAATAAAGACATTGTATAAAAACGTCCTTGATACGTTTGCCGGTCTCGATAAATTGACACGTGCATGCATGTTTGTTTCCCTCCTCTCTTTCTACCAAGCGGGCTGGATGAGAAGAGGGTTCACTCCATACATTTTTCTCAACACCTGGGTGCATTGGTTCTCTAGCAGATTGAGCGGAGTGAACCCTCTGCCAGTCATTCAATCTTTGTGGGGTAAGCAGGGCCGCCTGCATGTTCACACACACACACAGTGCTGCAAGTGAACGTCGTGAGGAATTACAAGGAAACAAATACTAACATGAATGAAGGCACAAAAGCGATGGTTTCTGAGTTGAAAGCCACAGCCCCGGTGTGAACCCATGAACACCGACAAGCCGACATATCGCTAAAGTACTGGTGATGAAGAAGGGAAAGAGACCAACTTGCACACCTCAAACACAATAATCCTGTCCATTTTTCCTAACTGAGAAAAAAAACTGCCCCTTGAGGTGCAGCAGAGCCTTCATTCTGACCGTCAACGCTTACTGTGGCATTTGGTTGGCAAAGTAGATATAAATAAAATAGAGCAAATGGTGCGCACTAACAGGCACTGTCTTACCCTGCATTGCAAAAGAAATGCAGCCCTTCAATACAGTTGAAAACCCATTTTTTGTTACAAATGTTTGGCAGAACGAACTAACTGCAAGAACATACATGCCACAAACAATTCCTGAACTGTATAATACCATTGTATTTATTGTTTTTATTAAGTGTGTTTTATTTGAGTTTTTTTCTTTACATAGACAAGGTCTATTTTGTATTGTTTTTGGTTATTATGATGATTTTTATTTACATGCAATTATTCCTATTAGAGAGCCCATTTCATTGTCATTGTATTTTTTTCTTTGTTGTTTGTTTGATTTATTATATTGTTAGTTTAATTTATTTGATTTAAAAGCTTTTGACATTCCAATTACAGCTAAATACTCGTCAGAAATTAAAGGTTTATTGCTTTTGATACGTTGTACTCACTTTATTATGACATATATTATGACGATATTAATGGAAAAAACAATGTTTCAAAATAGTATTGACAATAGTATCATTTATTGGCGATAACCTTTTGGACAGTTATCATCCAGCAAAATTTGTTATCGTGACAGGTCTATTTGAAAGTGTATCAGTACACAGATAGAAAACACATGGTTCCCAGCACTAGCATGACACAGCAATATTAAGGCCTGGAGATGGGAAGGTGGATCAAAGTAGAGTTAACAGGAGCTCTTCTGCCTCGCCCTGCCCTTATTGGCTGGCTTAGGAGTTTCGAGTCTGTCATTAGAGCAGAGTAAATGAGTCTCCTTCAGATCCTGCCTAACCACTTGACAGATAGTCCCAATCATAGCATTGGATGTCGACGGATAAATGAGCAGGAGATAATCGAGAGAACTTAGACCTATATGAAGCTCCTTGAGATATTTGAATCCACTGCAGACACCTCAGATAGCCCCTCTTTGGCACATCATGCTTTTATCAAACTAACTTGTCATGTTGATACACAGCTCCGCCAGCTCTTGTGAAAAATGTAGCCTAGTTTCAAGTAACAATACCTCTGAGCTTTAATTATCAGCTCAGCCTGTCAACTTGACAGAGTCTCACTGTGAAAGGTTGTTTGACCCAGTGGCAGCCGCCTGCGGAGTAAACCAGCCGGCTGTTTATGTCAGTGCAGTGATAGAACAGAACAATAATGCAGCAGCAGCTCCATGTTAATGTAACTCTGAAATGTAACAGTCACAGGAAAAGTATTACAGTAGTGCTGTACAGTCCTGTGATTGGGCCATAAAAGTGGCATTATTCGTTGTAAATACTCTGTTTATTTGGCACCGTAGTGGTGCTAAGGTTCAGGCTGCATGTGAGACAGATTGTCCTTGTTTTCCTGGCAGGCCGGTAATGCTTGCATAAATTTGATAAAGAGGCTTCATAATCCATCTAACAAGCAGTTACCAGTGCTGTTTTGTTTACTTACAGTCATTGAAGTGACTTTAATACACTGAATTTCTCAAACATGCTTCAGAATTGGGCTGAGCGTGATGAACAAAATTGTATCCTGATGTTTTTATCCTAATAGCAATGTTTTATTAATATATTTTGTTATTTTTTCTCTGAAGAAATAAATGGCTTTCACTCGGCTAGAATAAAAACCTTGAGGTATATCTGGTAAATGTAATGTTTATCAATAGCTGTTTGTAATCAAGGACAAAAACAGAAATCTTAGGCATACTTCTTGTATTAAATACGTTGGAGTTTGACAGTCTCACTGATTTCAATTATCTGTGGTATTAAAAGTATTTATTATTATTTTATAATCATTTTACATTCTATTTTAACTTGTTTAAACCCTTTTATTCTGTTTTATTTCAACAGTTCAGATTTTTATTTTGAATTTTATTCTTTGCTAAATGCTTTTCCTTTTATTAGGCTATATTTGCTGATTTTATTATCCACCTGGTGTTATGCTTTCTCATTTTACCATATTATTTATTTAGATTTTATTTTATATTATTATATTGTTTTATTTATTCACGTCTTTACTTATTCTACCCTCTCGTATTTTTATCTAATGTCTTAGCCTGATTTTTAACTGTCGTTTTAGTTTTAGTTTCTGTGTTTCCTCATTTTTAATTCAAGATAGTGTTTCCTCAGTCCTCCAATTTAGCTTTCTGTCAGAATTTCCTCTTTATGTGTCTGTGTGTTTGAGTAAGTGAGTGTCTATACTGACTTATTTTTACTTTATTTAATCTTATGTCCCATGTAGAGCTCTTAGTATTACAAAGTCCTGTATGAAAAGTGCTACAGATAAAGTTTGATTGATTGATTGATTGATTGATTAGAGGTCTGTCTACGTTGCACAAATATGTTGGCAGCGTTTGTAAAGTTGATATAGTTGGCGAGGGAGACCTAAGTCTGCTTTATCCATGCATCTCATTGAACTCTTCATATTTCCCTACATTTGTTTGGTCGTCTTTAGTTTCTTGCATGAATGAAAGGGGAAAAGCTTCCTTCACACACAGAAAAACCCAAAGGCAGAAAACTAATTCTTATTCCCTCCACTTGTCTCTCTGTGTCTGCAGGTTGTGCGAGGCCACGTGGCGTGCAGCACGGAGACCTGCTGAACCAAACCGAAGCCAACCGGGGTTCTTTCCCCCCCGGCACCCTGCTGACTTACGGCTGTGAGCCGGGGTACTCCGCAGATGGGCCAACAAGCATCATTTGCACCAGCTCTGGAGCGTGGTCCCATCAGCCCCCGAGCTGCATCAGAAGCAGCGGTGAGCGACATTCAGAAGCAAACAACAGTACACAAGGACATGACAACAACAAGCTTGTTTTTTCCTTTCTGACAGCAGAACAGTTAAGAGGACGCCGTGTTCTAAAAACTGTGTGACTGGATTCACTCAATCCTGTTATTGTCACACAAGACATTTCATATTCTCCACAATGACAAGAAAAATATGAAATCTCAACTTCCTCATTTGCTCTGTTTTGAGCATGTGCACTGACCACATAAGTGAAGGAAAGCTGCGTCAGTTTAATGTTGTTCAGCTTTTACTGACCTCTCAGTACTAAGAAAAGTATTTTTTGCCAGTCATGTTTTTACGAAAGAGGCTTTTTTGAACATTTATCTTCATCTGTGATATTTTCACAGTCACTCCTCTGACACCCAGAGCAGAAAAGGTTTCACAACTGCTGACATGTTAGTTTGATATTTGACCGCATTTAAGCACAACAGTATTGATTCTCCTTTCTTAGATGAATATCTCTTAAAGCTAGGGTCTACGATCTGAAAACCAGTTTGGCTGTTGAGACAGATTTGAAAAACGTAGCCTGCCCCCCCTTCACTCATCCCTCCCCTCTGTGTTCCAAGACTCCGCCCCCCATCTTGTGTCGCCTCCTAACAACACACCCCCTCCGATAGCGCAAGAAGCCGGCCGGCAGAAAATATTCACTGGCGTTGAAGATAAATGAGATTTCTCATAGCTGGAAGGAACAAACACGACAGTTAACCCCCTGTAACACACAGCGGTAGCCATTTCAATTGGACCGGCGGTGAAGCAGGTCTGGCGTCGCCACTGTTAGCCAATCAGAGCAGAGCCGATTGTGGGCGAGGATTTACCTCTCTCGGCGTGTCTTCACTAGCTCAGTTTACAATGCTAATGATGAGTGGCTAACTTATGCTAAAATCTACTGACAGAGCCTACCCGTTCCACAAGCGCACTCCCAGTTTCAGTGCTGGTCTTCTCCAGCTCCATGACGCTTCAGTAGCTGTGCAGCTAGCTGCTCACCGCGGGCAACGGCGGTTTGGATTGGTCAACTATTATGCTGCTTTGCAGCGGACATACTGAATGGATTTTTTTCATTCTTTTTGGTCTTTATATTGCGTAGATCGGACCAGAGGACCATAACGGCCTTATAAACGGTGTTATTAAGATGTACCAAGCTTCCAAATCATAGATCATAGCTTTAAGTACAAATGCTGTTGGTAACGATCAAACCTTTAATGCTGAAAACCAATGGCAGAGTTTCATTCAGAAGTGGAGCCACCAAACCAAGGCAAGTTAGAGTACTCAATTTACCCACAACTAGAAGTTCTCTGAGAGCACAAACCTCTTCCACGGCATCTCCAACATTGTCCAGAATGTACCAAACATCCCTATCTTACAGTGTTAACACCCTTTAAACATTCCTGGATCCACATCCAAAATCTAATCACTGCTTCCTTGTTTTATTATCTGCAACCCTGAAAATTTCCAAATCCCCAATCATCAGTTTTTAAATTCATATGCCAACAAACAATGAACAAACTTAAAAAGAACTTACACACAATGGCAAAAACACAACCTCATTGGTGGAGATAACTGTAGCCTGAATGTAGAGTTTCAGTTCAGTTCAGACAACTTTATTTAACCCACAGGGGGCATTTCATTTGTAGCTTTCCAGAGTACATTCGTGCATACTGTCAGTCAACAACATAAATGAATAATCAATAATAAATCATCAGTAATCTTAAGCAAGCGTGGGACAGATAGAGATGTCGGACACTATAAGAAGCCTACGTATACAAATCGTAGAGCAAGAAAAAACAAGATAACGATAAGACAAGACAAGATGCTTCATGGATACTCTTGCAGAAGAAGACAAAAGTATCTGTGTTCTTATGTAAGCTTAGTGACTACTGCATTTTTGTTTCTGTGTTTTTTTTTTTTTTTACCCTTGACCTATTGGCCAAGAACTTTGGTCATTTATGTTTTGTTCAGCAAATCACAGCCATAAGAAGAAGACAGTGAAGTCAAAGCACCTTGAGAATCTCATATTTTAATGTACCGTCACGACACCATGAAAACTCTGCTCAGAACAGCTGGTTTTACAAAAATGATGTATAATGAAATTGATTTTTCTCAAGCTGTCATCTACAGACTACGTGTTTCACATATTCATTGAGTACTGAATAGTTTTATAAATTATTTTAACATTGATTCGACCTTATATAAAAGTTATTTCCTGGAACTTTTTTTAAGTTATGTCCTCTTTCATTGAAGCACACGAAGCCTTAAGTCTGAGTTCAGATCTTAACCAGCTTCATGATACCTGATATCCTAACCAGAGCTTAAAGATTTGTCAAAATATCTCTGAGATGTTTGGAGCTTGCTTCACAGCTTACTCCCAGACCACAGGTAGTAACAGGCCTTCTCAACGAGAACTTTAAAAAAATCTCTCTTTCTTCTTCTCAGTGTGTTCACCCCCCACTGAACCAGAGAACGGAGGTTACCGCTGCCATCCCACTCCCTGCCACCACCTCATCCAGAACACCGTCATCGAGTACTTCTGCGATGAGGGCTACGCTCTGAAGGGAGACTACAAGTTCCTCACCTGCCAGAACGGGGAGTGGGACGGCCCCATGCAGATTAGCTGCAGACTCACACAAGGTCACTACGGCTCAGCTTTAATTTTCTGACTTCCATCTCTGTGCAAACACATTCTCAGGCGGGAATTGGAAATCAAAGCCTGTGAATTCACTTCCCCTCTGCGTTCCCTCTCTGTCTCCCTCAGACAAGGAGCCGAGCTCTCCGCTGGGCATACCCGCTCTGTCTATCGTGGCGTCCACAGCCAGTTCTGTGGCTCTCATCCTGCTGTTAGTGGTGCTGTTTGTTCTCGTGCAGCCTAAACTCAAGTCCTTCCATCACAGCAGGTAAGACGATCAAATGGGGAAATGAACTGTGGCTTGTTGCACCAGCTATGTGCAACTTCTGTTGTAAGTAACAGGGTTGAATCAACACAAAGCCCCATTATGGTGAAACTTGTTAGATTGATACAGGGCTGACCTACTCATTTGTAGCACCACAGGGATGCACTGTTCATCTTTATTACTATAATTTAATGTAAAAAAATATATGTATTTATTTGACCCATCAGCATAAGCAGTTTTTTATTCAGTGTCTCTTACTGTTCTGTCTCCCTTGTCTTACTGTTGTTGTAAAGGCTAATAACTGACAACCCTTAATATTAATCACCTGCAAAATAAGAGTGAAATCAGATGTCACAAGCATCCAAAAATTAAATGGATGAAATTATTCAGTCTATGGAGAATTTGAAACAGGAGGAAGAATCTTGATAGATTTCTTAGGATTATGCTCTGGATGGATAACTTTGAATACCACAAGTGCTTTGTTAGCCATTCCCTGTTTTTAGTGGGCCATATTAATACAAATACAGGGATCTTCAACAACACAATTAGATCACCGTAAATAAACCAAACTATACATACAGTACATAGCTTTTATCAGAAGACATATTTCTGTTTTCAAACTTGAATCAAACAGTTGGCCATGGTGATATAAATATCAATTTAACTGATTTACTTGACACAAAAACAGCAGCTTATAAGCTGTGGCATTGTTTGAAGACATAAATACAAAAATGTTCCTATTTTATACAACTTTATGCCATTTTTAGGCAGGCACAACTCCAGGCCTCTAATTGTTTTTTTTAATTGGGGTCTGACAATGCAGACAGACTTCCATGTTCATGTTTTCTGAAAACAGATCAACTGCCAGTGTTTTTCTGAACTACATGGTGACAACTAAGTCTCTCAGCATGTTTTAATTCAATGACAGTTTACTTCACTTTGGTGACATACTTTAGTATTTTCTGAGTCATGTGGAGGCTTTTTTTCTTTCGGAGTAAAAATTTGAATGACATCATACATAGAGTTTTGTGTGGAAAATCAGGAAATGTATTGGTAGGCCATATCACCCCACCTACCAAAGAGGAAGCTAAATGTAAATATTTTTATTTTTTGTTTTACTAGTAAGTTTCATTCAGAATAAACAAAATATTTTATGAAAGTTACCCATCCAAGGCAACAACTACAAAAATCTGGGGTAATGGTAGTTGTTTGAAGTTGATTATGACTTTTTTTTTCCTGAAAAGCGTCAATAATGCAACAGGAAAGAACTTTAAAGCAAATTAAAACTGGGAGAAGAGGTGGGAGCTACGAGAGCCAACAGCAGGTGGTGACTACTGAGATTAGCATATGGCCCTTTACCACTAGCACGCCTTGGCCCTACTCTACTCGGCCCTACTCGATTTGCAGCGTGTTTCCACTAGCCTGGTACCTCCTAAAACAAGCTAGTTTTAGTACCTACTCCGCTCTGGTTCTAAGCGAGCTGAGTTGATACTAAAAGATGACGTCACCGACTGCCGGCTACTGATTGGTCAGACAATGTCGTCATCCATGGGTCATGAGCGTTACGACCTAGCATGCTAGCGGTAGCTACCGTTAGCTTACCCTCATACGTCTTTTCTTTGCAGCTTGATTGCTCTCGTCTTCGGCTTCATTCTGTTGTATAGCTTCCAAAACTCTCCTGTGCTTCTCAAGGGGTATTTCTTCTTGCCACCTGCAGCCTTCTCCTGCTTTCCTTTTTTACTCAGTTTGTGACAAAAAGCCACAGGTTGTTGTGTTGCACTCTAAATGACGTCACCGCAGTGCCGCTCAGCTGTTTACAGGGACACTGCACGCCGTTGGGCAGGCGACTGGGGCTAATGGAAAAGCAGCACAAGGCGAGTAGAGTAGAGCTGAGTAGAGTAGAGTAGGGCTAATGGAAAAGGGCCAATAGATGCTAATGGCTTTATCAGATCTGGACTGCATTTCTTTATTACATGAAAAACAAACAACGCGACATATTTCTCAATAGAAAGTCTGAAAGGTGTTCTGCAAAGTGGTTCATGTTTTGTACTTTGCTCTGTGGCAGTAACATCTGCCTAACACTTCATCTGATTGGCCTGTAATGAATGTGATCTCTTCAAATCATCGTCCAGTACGTGGAGATTGACATCTTTCTGTCAGACTGGTTCCTTATTTCTTCTCCTTGTCAAACCTGCTATCAGAATGAGGCTGTTTTATAGAACCAAAGCAAAGTTCTAATAAAGAGAGCTGTTAAATCCTTATTTGTTGCATAATCAGTGTTTCTAAAAGGCTCAAGTTTCTCCATAAACAGGCAGCACATTTTGACATAAACATGCCCTCTGGTTATGTGTGCAGTATATTTGAAGTGTTAAAAGCTTTGAGTTGACGCTCGGACCATAAAACCCCTTTTAAAGGGCAGGTCTGGTCTGCACAGCTTTGTTATTTAAGACAGAAATATCTTTTCAGTGAGACTATGGAAAAGTGAAGAAATCCTGTTTGTAATGTATCCCTGATCCTCTGAGCTCTCATGTTGCTGCCGGAGCAGTCTCTATTGTAAAGTTGTTTCTGAGGAAGTTGTCGCTTCCCCAGATGACGGGAAAGTAAAACAGTTCAACAGAACATTATCACAGTCGTAGAGAGCACATTTCCCCTCCGTCTCTGTCAGAGATGAGAATGTACTCCATCGTGTGTGCTGTTTGATTGCATTTTCTCTTCTTCTGAGCTTTCCGTAAAAGAGTAAACATGTTGAAAAGGAATTTTATACAAGCCTTTTGTTTCGCACACAAACTACGGCTGGCAGAAACTCTTGAGAGCTTTTGTTCTGCATTCTTTGGAGGAACACTGCCCTTTTATACCGTGCTGTAAAACCATCTCCCTGTTGGTCACAAAGGGACACACCAGAGGCTGCTCTAAGTTTTGGCCTGTACCCACCTCAGATCTGTTTGGGTTCAAGAAAGTCACATAAACAAGTTTTCCACATGAGAGGCTTGTAGCTGGTTTTTCAAGTTCGCTTTTCTCTGAAATACTTGAGAAGTGAAAGTGAAAGTAAAGAGAGGGTGTCTTGATGAGCTCCCTGTGCTGTGTCACTGAGATAAAAGTAAAGCTCTAATCTGATGCTCATTGGCTCTGGAGCTGCATGCCGGGTCTGAGGGCTTAGTGCAGCCGGCTATAAAGGGTACAGTGAACCTTAATCACCTCTCTGAGGTTGTGCTGTCACACGCTGCGCTCATGACTGCATCATCACAGCTAACCTGAACCCGCTGTCCTGATCCAGCCTCTCTAAATTTGTCTCTCTGTTTCTGTCCCCGTCAGGCGGGAGCAGGGAGTCTCAGGTCAGTCCAGCTCCATCATGGTGGAGGGCGTCCAGGTGACACTTCCCTCCTACGAAGAGGCCGTATATGGAAACGGCGGCCCCTGCGGTCCCTCCGGTCCACCTCCCTCTCCTCCTCCACCTCCTGCTCCCCCGGAATCTCGAGTCCCCATTGTGCTGTCTGAGGGTCTTCCTCAGGGGGCCACTGGAGGCCAGGGCCCCAGCAGAGCCCGTCACCACAGAGACTTAGATTTCTGCCTCCCATCCACATCCTCCTCGTCCTTCTCCTCCCGCCGTCACGCAGAGACGGTGCTGGTCCATCAGGCCCCCTCCTCCTCCTCCTCTTCATCATCATGGGCCAGAGAGCACCCTGGGGGTGCGTGTGCAGGCCCCCTACCTCTTCGTAGAGACTCTGAGAGCAGCGATCAGCACAGTCTGCTCTCCGTTACCTCTACAGACGACTTTTCTGACGGTAAGAGGAAGAATCGGAGGATTCTTATGACGCGAGCTTGGGGGAACAACACATATCACTGTCACTGAGTTTGGAGGTTGTTGATTTTACAGTATTTATTGTTGTTTCATGTGTTTAAAAGACCACCCAGGGGCAGACATTACAAATTATCTTAGACTATAAATGCTGAAGTGTGCCGCAACATTGTTCTGCTTTTGCCTGTCCCAATAACAATAAGCAATTAATAAATATCACAGAATGGAAGTTACTGCTATGAGTGTTAAAGGTGCAGTGTGCAGAAATGAACATATTAGCGACATCTAGTGTTCAGATTTTTGAATGAGCCTGTCCGTTAGTAACTCAAAAAGGATTGTAAACAGGGAATCATTTACACCAGTTACGAGGTCAGGGTTTTTTCATTCATATTTGTAACTATGATATTTATATATTAAAGGTCAGTTAAGATGATGATATAGGTTTTGTAAACTTTTGTATCCTCTTATTCAAAAATAGCCTTTCGCTCTTATTGTCCTCAAAACCAACCCGTAGACAACATGGTGGATCGTTATATGGCAGCCTCCACAGAGGAGGGACCCACAGTACATAAATATAAAAAGTTTTTTCTAACTTAATAAAAAGAAAACTAAAGTTTTATGGAGATGATTGTACACCTATCTCAATGGACTTTACATACAAATAGAAACATAATATCCTATATTTACTGCTTCTGTTGGGTAAAACTTCTACACACTACACCTTTAAGATAATCGCTTGAACGAAACATCGTGTTGCAACATCAACTGTTCTGAGACCAACAGATGCTGCTGAACTGCAGAATCAGTTTACGTCTAAAATACATTTCTGACTTCAGATGCACTTTCAGTAAAAAAATGTCATCTTTAACTAATGATTTAAATTCTTTGATAAAAAGACGCCATTAGAAAATCAAGAATTATCATCCTTGTGTTGCATCGTCATGCATGAGGATTTCAAAACAAATAGTCCACTAAATTGTCGAATTAAATCATGCGACTAGTAACCCTAAGTACTACCATCAGCTGTTTTTAGTTTCATTCATAAACATGTAACACCATTGTCAATAATAAGCCTCCTTCCTCCTTGCATATCAGAGAATTGTTAATCAGTCTCCATTTGTCATTTTTATTAGCCATAACCCCGATTTGATTTCATTATAATACCTCTTTTCTTCAGTTTTCATCCATGTTCGTACCACTTTCTGCTCCGCCTTGTGTTGCTGCATTGTCCTGTGGGATCAATAGAGTATTATCTTATCTTATTACAGCCTTGTAGCTCTGATAACAAAGCACACAAAGTCGTTAACAGCTGTTTCATTCTGTTACCAAGGACAGATGAAGACAAAAACTCTGGATTAATTTCTTAGTAAGTAAAGTCAATATTTTCATTCAGTGAAATGTTTTAAAGGAGGAAAAAGTCAAGGCATCGCTCAAAACAGATCAAATTAGGGGCTTGGGTTCTATTTTACAGGATTTTAATATTTACTGATCATGCAGTTGCAGACATAGAGAAAGACATGAACAAACAAATGAAAAAAACTTGATGATTTTAAAGAGGAACAGGCAGAAGGACAAACTCTTGAATTTCACTTCCAGGTAGGGATGGAGATCACGTATATGAGCACCCAAATATCCATTACATCTGAGCTTGATACTGCTTATCAGGTCTCATAGTGTCATCAGATCAGCCACTGGCACACAAACATGCATCAGTTTTTGCATGGGTAACGTAAACTCCAAGCACATCAGCACTGTGCGTCAAATTAAACCAGAACACTGCACTTTTTGACCGCTCCACTGTCGCTGTATGCAGCCCCAAATTGGTGCGTGTAAAAATGTCCTGCATTAAATGTTTAAATGTGACATCAAGAAAAAGAAAAACTCAGCTTCAGTAGAGAAACTTTAATGAACATGAGTTTGAAACCCTTGGTGCCAGCAGGAGAGCTATTCCAGTGCGTGAAGGACACCTTGATTTAGATTTCCACACAAGCTTACACGACCACAGGGAGAGAGAGAAACAAGAATAGAGAGAGAGCACGCACTAAACGCTGAATAAACTGCAGTATGACTCTGATAAATCACACAAAGCATGACGACCAGCCTTTAAACTACAGCCAGGTAACGGTGCCATCCATTTATCTCAGAACTCAGATAGGGGAAGTGGGAATTAGAAGTCAGAGTAACTTCATCATCAACTGGAACGCACTAGGAAACAACATAATTAATTTTTTAGAACAGTAAAATTTGAGGGGCGCCGGTTTATCCTCCCCCTATTCTCTAAAGCCTATCCACTGCCTCTCTCTCCTGTCAACAAAGGCACAAAATTACCAAAATAATCTTTAGAAATAAACAATCAACTTGTTTTTTTCTGGCTCCCAAAATGTGTCCATGTGGACGAAATGCCTGGATGATTAAAAACTTGGGGATACGCCTGAATTCATCTCTGTGTGGACTAGGGCTGAACGATTTGAGAAAATCATTTAATTGCGATTTTTTTACCCCAATATTGCGATTTACTCTGCAGTTGTTTTAATGTTCCTCATCTTCTGTATTCTTAAACAAACATAAGCAGTAGATTTTTTTTATAGTAAAACCAATATGACATTAAATTAATCTAAGGATAAAAGATTTGAGAAAAAGTGAAGAACAAAAGCAAATTAGGTATGAAATTGTAAAAACTGGGTAAAAATTGTATTAAAACTGGAAAAAGGTTAATAAATAGGTGCAAAATAGCTATGAAATTGCAAAAAAAAAAGGGGGAAAAATTGGCAAAAAAAATCCAAAAGTGGCTTAGGAAAATTGATTATGGCAGCAAAAATTGGGAATTAAATTTAAAATTTAATTTCAAAAATCATGTAAAAATTCCAAAAATGGTTCTACCAGTGGCCAAAAAGACGAATGGGTGCAAAACAGGCATAACATTGTAAAAATAGGATTAAAAAATTTTAAAATGGTCCAAAAGTGGGAAAAAAGTGCATGAATACAGGTAAAAAAAAAAGTAGGCATGAAATTGCAAAAAAACTACATCCCAATGCCAAAATGTTCAACATGTTTTGGGCTAAAAATATTGAACCTTCTGCGATTTGAAAATTGCAACAAGCCATATTGTGATTTAATCTAATTTGTGGACTAGAGATGGGAATCGAAAAACTGTTCCAGTAGAGAATCATTAACAGCTCCATCAAAGAATCGATATCATGAGTCTTTTTGCTAATCAATAACAGGGTTCAGAATTGTGGCTTAATTTTTACAAAAGGCTCCTACTGCACAATACTAAGTGAGTGGAAACACCAGCAACTTGCAGAAGCAGTTATCTATGCTGTGACATGTGTTTGACGTTGTTGCCAGTGAAACTCTACAGGCCAACATTTGCCCACACGGAAAATCTGCAGGGAATCATTAAAGAACTGGATCGATTAGCAGGATTGCTAATAGCACTGGTATCAATAAAATCTTATCAATTCCCATCCCTAATGTGGACAGCCCCTGAAAATGATGTCACACCTTTTCACTAAACAGAAAAGTACTGATTGTGGTATCAGTCAGCATTTGGATCATCAAGTGTATCAATAAAATAAGCAATAGTTCCATCTTAATCTTTAGTTGAGCAGAAACAAAAGGGTAAAACAGCAGACATGTCTTGAAAGCAGATGTCCAATTAGGAACACAAACGCTGCAGGGACATGTTTAGAGTCTGCCCTGTCAGGATGTCTCATGACGTTAACTCAAACAAATCCACCCTCACTGAGATTTTTTTTTGTGATGTAGTAAATTGCATGACAGGGCGACAGTTAGCCATCCGACCCCTGACCCTCAGCTGTCCTCTAATCCGTCTGTCCTGTCTCCATGCAGATATTCCCCTGCTGAAGGAAGCATGAAGCCTGCCAGCCCGCTCTCAGCATCAGCAGGAGAGACCCCCTCCTCCTCCTCCTCCGCCCGTTTCCCCCTCGTTTTACTGCTGACCAGGACTGACCGAGGCTGTCAACCCACTCCCCTGCCTCTCTGACTCCCTTCAGCAGAGAAAAGACTAGAACTATGCTCATTCCCCACCAACCCCACTCCCTCATGCAACTTCTTCTGCCATCGCTGGCCCATGCAGAGCAAAAGCCGACATCCACTGCATCACAAGCAATGATGGAGCACCACGAGGACGCCGCCGCCGCCATCGGCTCCGGCTCAACTCCAGTCCTGTAGATCCTGTGTATATGAGTAAAACACACTGAGTCAAGGTTGTGTACCATAGGCTGTGTATTTCCTCCCAGGTGTAGTTCTCTATATTTACATCGCTTCACGGGAGAAGGATAAAGCAACCGAGACACGTCGACTCTGTCTGGGATTATCGTGGGTGATGAAAAAAGAAATACAAAGCTGCGGCACTCAGAATCCGAATCGTCTTCCCGCTGTACTTGAAAGTTGTGAGTGGCGGCTGTTGATTTTTTTTTTTTTTTTTTTTAATTTCACTTTGTTTTAATTTTATTTGTTGTGAATGCTGCATGTGGTTTTTAGTTATTTCTGAATGAAGCATGAAGCCTCCCTCTTCTCTCTTTCTTTCCTCCCTCTTGCCGGGGCGGCGTCTACTCGAGCATATGGATTAGCGGGATTCAGAACCACTTTACAAGAGCTAAAAGCAGGACACAGCGTTTGACGGAGCGCCGTGTCACGACTATAAAAAGAGCCGCTGCTTTTTCTCTTTTCCCTCGCCAGCTGCACCCCCGACTCTGGATGGTGCTTCTCCTGTCCCATGAGCGGGATGGATTGGTGTTCTGGTTCCAGGAACCGCGCGATACATCTTACCTTGAATAAGCCCGGGGAGACGCGGTGTCACATTTGAGAGGGCTGCTTTCTCTACACGGTGATCGGGCATGTGACTGAAGTTTAAGTTGTCTCCATTTCCCTCCCTCTCTATTTATTGTTTGGCTCCGTTTGCTGAGTCTGAGTGCGTTTGTGTGCGTGTCTTTTTTTGTGTGTGAGCCATTTTCCGAATTCGCCCGTCCTCAGATCAGAGACTGGCCTCGCAATGTCCCCGTCTTACACCACAGGGAGAATGTCCCTCCCAGCACTGAATAAGTCACGTGAACAAAACCAGCGTCACTTCAGGCAACTCATCCGCAGCACAATGTGTGTATTATTCATCTGCTCTGCAGCTCCAATATTTATCATTTTCTGCTGAATAGATGGAAAACACAAGTCCCCTCTGGAGAGCTGGCTCCTGCTAGGGCTGGGCAACACTGACCGAAACTTACTTCTTTACAGGACGTTTTCATGGATTCATTTTTCTTTGCGTAAAATCAACAAACGATCGTCATAATCTGCTGATTTTGATATTTTGATTTGATTCTAATCAGGTTAATAGTTATCAATGTCTGTTTGACACCACAGCAGAATTATAAGTCCTATACTCACAATAACAAACTGTTTTTTTGGTGTTAGTAAAATGTTGACCAGCTCAAACACACAGACTCATTTGTACCAACCAACAACGACTTGATATGTTGAAGTTATTGTAAACACACCATGTTTCAAAAGGCTGTAAGATCTTAATCATTTTAACAGGAGGTGTTATCAATGGGAGAAACCCAAAGCAACAATATTGAACTTTTTTTTTAGCTTTACATAGCGGTTTTTAAGACAATCTGACAGTGGAACTGTAGAAAATATGAACTGCTGAACACAAACACACAGAGTCTGGTAATAAAACGGTTTCTTCTCCATCCACATGAATCTCTGTTGGCTTCTGCTCAGTGTTTATGAAGGGAAATTACAGCGTTTATGAAATAGTGTAGACCCTCTGTAGGCTCCAAAATGTACCAGTCCAATCCACTTTATCAATATAGCACAATTTTAAAAACACAGGGTTGCCAAAGTGATGCACAATAATAAATGAAAAAATAATACAAATTCTACCATGTTGTTGCTTTAATGCTCTTCAGTCATTTTAAAGTATGACAGAGACAACACTGTCTAAGCTGTTTAGATGTTAGCAACACGTAGAATATTAGTTTGCACTGATGAAGATTTAAAGGACCCTGAAAAAACCCAGACCAAAAAATGTGGCAGTTTGTCAATCTGTTCATCAAAATTTACAAGAAAAATTCAGAATATACAAAAACAATGTTGGCATTCCTGTCTTAACCTTTGTTTCAAAACCACAACTTTTTAGTCTTGTCTGTGGGTTTGTCTGGTTGTACGTTCCACTCTCAGCCGATGGGTCGAGGGTTCGAGCCCAGCTTCAGCTGTCACATGTTGTGGTGTCCTTGGGCACGTGGACACTAAACCCTTAGTTGCTCTCACTGCTGCGTCAGTGGCGTGTAAATGTGAATGAAGAGGCGGAGATGTGTGAGCTGATGGACAACTGACAGAGAAGCTCAGAGCCATCAGCGAGTGAATGTGTAGAAAAGGCTAATGCTAAGACCACACTGGACGCGAATCGGCGTATTTAAACGCGCGTAGTGCCTGTGACGCGCCTAGCGTAACGCTCGAGGCTGGACGCTGGACCATTTTGACAAGCTGAGGGGCGACGCGCAGGTGGAGTTGAGAGCCGGTACACCTGATAGAAAGTGTATCCCCTGTCCGCGGGAGCGACATGCACGCTCCCGCGGACAGAGGATATACTTTCTATCGGGGGTAAGTACCCTGGCACAACACCGGAGCCAGTCGGACTCAGTGATGACCCGTGCAGGCAAATCCAGCTGGAAACGAATATTTACAGAACTTACCTTCAAAACCTGTCTGATCTGAACTGATTTTGTTGCCATGGTATCAAACAGTTAAAAGTATTGGTAGTATTGTACCTTCAAAAAAACACATTTCAAAAAGATAATCTTGCTTTCAAAAAGCACAACATGAGTGTATCCTACTGTAAACTATCATTTTACTGAGTACTTCTCTTTAAAAAAAACTCTATTAAGACTCTATTTCAAAGCGGAGTAACTCAGCAGTGTAAGAAAACTGCCATACCACGTCTCATTTGACATAACCTGAATAGCGTATGTATTGCCCAGCCCTAGCTCTCACCCACCTCCCCCCTGTGCACCCTCCTCTTCTGCGCTTCATTGACACGACTGCAGCTGGTTGCAGCGGAAAAAAAAGTTTTCTCGTATCACCCACTCCCGCCACGTTCACTCGCTCACTGCCCTCGCGCCGGGCTCAGATTTAAAGAGATTTGTGTTCTTTTTCTGAATCATCCTCTGTTTTCGTCACCACTTGAGAAGCTTTGGTGGTCAGCGTGGAGACAGCATGACTCTGGAGGATCACAGGGAAGGACTTTTAGAGAAAATAAAAGATCAACCCGTGTGATGTCCTGTTTGATTTGGCGTTTGTGGCTGTGTGTCAGTGTCAACGGCTACATTATTAATGCAAACAATGTTGCCTTAGACTTGTACATTTTCTGTCTGTTGGTTTGTTTGGGTTGTATAATCTGAAGCCTCTGCTTTACGGTGTTCTGTTCTCCCAATGGCCTTACTCTGTTCTTTTTCTATTCTATGCATAAAACTGTCTTTGTGTATTTATCACTGAGTTTACTTTTGTTGTGGACGCAGCTAAACGAATGTCCGAACCTCCTCTGTGCTCCCCTTCAGCTACTGTGATGATGATGAAAACGATGACGATGTTGACAAAGACGATGATGATGAACCTATAAGCACCTAGACTTCACTTTTCTTTGGCTTCTTCTTTCGCTCCAAGGCATTAAAATCACGATGGGATTGAAAAAAGATTGAATTTGCGTTCAGAAGCACTGTTGTACGGTGTTGCTTCCCAGAGAACAAGCGGTTAAAAAAGTACACACCTCGACTCTTAGTTTCAACGCTTTCAGCTTTGGTTTTTTTCCTCTGTACATGGCAGTGGGTGTGAAGATAGTAATTTAATATTTGTATAAAGTTTAATTTAATTTTACAGTGTGTATATAACTTTCTAATTAAAGCTTTCTTTTGAATGTGGAAGATGATGTGTCTTTATTAAACTGGCATCAGTGTAAAGATTGGAAAATGTTCTAGCTAGGGATGCTCCATATTAGATTATTTTTGCTGATATTCCTAAACTACGGTGGTGTATTGCATTCACTTGGAAAAAAAAAAAAAAGGCCTGTTTTTACGAGATACTATCTCGTCAGGATTCCCCTGATGCTTTGCTTCGAGACTGGCTGCTTCATTGATCAACCAGGTACGTGGTCAACACAGGTAAGGTAGGCCCGCCGTACTGGTCCAACTGATCATGTACAAAGACCACAATGTCGAGCAGATCCGAGTGGGCTTTGCGCCGGAACAACCGCAAATTCCTCAGGTGTCTGTGCAATGTGGACAAAGTAATAATACCATCTACACCACTCAAAGACACAAGTATCTCCCAATGTTTTAAACCAAGCGAGAAATAAAACTGAATAAGGTCTAACATGCACGACATGTTCGTTAATTTTAAGATTCACTAATATCTCATAAAAACAGGAAACTCGAAAATAAATCATTTCCTGTTTTTACGAGATAGTATCTCATAAAAACAGGCGGATTTTATTTATTTTCAAGTGAATGCAATATGCCACCGTACTAAATACATTACAACTGATACTAACATGTTTTTCTAAGAGCACAAACAGTACTTTATAAATGTACTAGTTGCTTTTAAAGTGGTGGTCTGTTTGTGTGAGGAACCAATGTAAAAACAGAAAAACATTGAAATCTTTAAAAATGAAACTTGTTTTTTAATGCAGAGGTAAGGTGCAGCAGTATGTTGCGTTTGTGTATTTTACCGATATTAAAGCTGATAAATGGCTGTAAATATCACCAAAAATGTCAATATTGGCTGATACTGACATCATACAGATGATATTTTGGGTTCTAGTTAAAATTAAATGCACCTTTTTGAGTTCAAAATTAGTTTAAGTTTTATGTTTAGTTTCTAATTTACTTGATATTGGAATTTTTCCATTATCCAGTATACTGATATTTCTAAACTCATCAACGCTGATAGTGACACTGATATTTTGTGTCCAGAACACCAAGTCTTAACTAAATTGACCTGTTTCTTTCCGCATTCCAGTCAATTTGTGTAAGAAACAGATCTATTTTGTTATAATCAGATCTGAAGTAAGAAAAACACATTGTATTCTTTAATAGCTGACACTTTGGATTCATAAAAGTGAGCATCCAGTGATAATGAGGTAAACAATCATGGTATATTTTATATTTTGCCAGTATTACAGTCAATATAGCCAATTCCTGTGGTCAAAATATTGTCTGTAAATATCTATAAAATTCCATATCTGCCAATACCAGTATTTGTCAAATATCATCCTCATGTTTAGACTTTTTCATTGTAAATTCTGTCTGAAGAAAATGATTCAGTTTGCTTTGAGATTAGTTCCTGGAAAATCTGAACCAAGTTTGGATGTGAAAATCCTACTCGTCTAATATGGCATGTGCTCTCAGCTTCTGTCACTGTGATCAGTGCTACATGGGGGTGGGCGATACTGGGAATTTTGGTATTGATCCGATACCAAGTAAATACAGGGCTAGTATTGGCGATACCGATACAGATACTTCTTACATGAAATGTAATGATCATTGAATAATTTTGTAATTTTGCCTTGAGTTGGTTGATTATGATTCTGGTAAAACACAGCACAAAGATTTTAGGCAATAAAAATGCTTTTCATTAATGAACCACAACAATAGAACAAAATTTTAACTTTATAAAAGTAATAAATCATTCCACGTTTAAGAAAAAAAATCACAAGTGCAAAATAACAAAAAAAGGCAGCAATGTAAAAAAAATATATAAATATGACAATGTCAACATCACAACAAAAAATACCTTCCATTGTACAAATAAAGTGTAAACTACAGTTAGCCTTAACCTTTGGCTTTCTGCTCACAAAGCCCTCTCTTGGGTTTCCCTTTTGGCTCTGTTTCCATATTGATGACAGATTTATAGGTTTTTGTTCAGAAACAGTAACATGTTGACACAGAGGGAGAGAGGTGCACCGTTTAGAAGCAGCGGTCGGAGTGGAGGAAAGTAAAGTAAAGACGAAAGAGAAACTGCAGTATCGATCTCATCACACGAGTATCGATCTGATACCAATACTCAGCTTGGTATCGATACTTTTGATATTAAGATCGATACGCCCACCCCTAGTGCTACATGGAACTGTACCTCAAATATGGCAATTAAATAATGAGGCTGCTCTAATGAAGGTAAAGCTATGGATTTAGATGTACAGTTCTTATTAAACTGGGTTGCAGAATAGATATTAGAAGAGTCAAGTACTTCTTAAAACATTCAACAAATTAAAATGTTGGAGACCTGGTCAACAACTCAGAATAAGAATGAGAGCAGAATTGGCAATTCAGCAAATTTTACATAAAAATTTGAACATGACAAAAGTGTGTGCCAAAGCTGTAAAAGAAAAACTGCAAGGACAGTTTTGGAATTGGAAAACCATTTTTCAGAGTGATTGCATGCTATAAAACTTCCAGTATGACCCCGAAACAAAGCAGCTATCCGTGCATTACAAAACACCATCATCACCAAAGATGAAGAAACAGGACAAAGCAAGTCCAAAACCAAAGCCATGTTGTTTCTTTTAACATTAACGGTTTAACTTTGGAGGAGTGGGTTCCAGTTTCTAGAAAAACTGTGAGAAAAAGTCAAAGAAAGGGACCACAGTCTTTATGAGGACATCGAGCCAGCTCACACTGCGCTCTCTGTAAAGCAGTTTCTGACCCAAAAAAACAAATCACAAAGCTCGATCTCCCTCCGTGTTCACCTGATGAAGCAACACGTGCGTCTTCCTTTTTTCCTGACATCAAATTGATGCTCAGAGGGAGACATTTTTAGTCTGTATCAACTTAAGAAAAGAACCACAGAGGATCTGAGACAACTTTCTGAAGAAGTCCTGCTGCACAGCTCTGATCAGTGGAAGCAGCAGTGTGTTGATGCAGGGTGGGTATAGTATTATTGTATTACAGTATCAATCAAGATATCATCTAGCTAAGTGCTTAAAAATAAGCACCAGATTCAATTTATGTAGATTCAGTAGTAGATAAAATAAGTTAATAAAAACACTTAGATTACTGATGAAAGGCAAAAATATTTCTTTTTACACTGAAAACTTAATTTCCCCTTTTAACTCTTTTAGTTTCCGGCTGTATTGACATTCTACAGAAACTTGAAGAGTATCTTTTTTGTGGGGCACTGTTCATTTTCTTTCCTGAAGACTTCTCTCTACATTCATACAGTGTGTGACTGACATCTAGCGGCCAAAAGTGCAAACTGCACCAACACAGACTTCAGTGAGGACTTCATGTCTGGAGACCCTGCAAAGGCTACTCATGTTTTGTTGTGAACTCTGAGAAATGTATCTTAATCGAATAATTATGTAGATGCTCATGACTGTGACCAAAATGTCTTATTAATTTTTTTTAATTAAAACTATCAAAAATACTAGCAGGACGGTCCCCGGCCATTTATGGCCCCTTTCAATGTTTATGGCAACTAATTACACTGCTCTGCACTTTAATATTTAATATTTAATTACTGTCGATACTCTGCTGCACTGTCATAACTGTAATTACTGTACATAACTCCTGTTATACCCTTCACACTGTCACTTTAAAATCACTGTCACTGTCACTTTTTTTTTTTTTTTTGCCTTTCTGCACTGCTCTGCATAACTCAGTTGCCCTGAATGAATGACATTATCCACTACTGTGAATAGCTCATACTGTTGCTGCTACTGTATGGTCATTGCTCTCAATTTTGTTTTTGTGTATTTCATGTCGCAACTATGTGTAATTTTTATTTTTTTCTTCCAATGCATGCTGCTACCCTTGTACTTACCCTGTACTGCTGCAAAACCTGAATTTCCCCTCTGGGGATCAATAAATGATTATCTTGTCTTATCTTTATGAAGTCATTTTTTTGGCATTTTGTTATCGACTGTCCTCATAAGGCTCATTCTTCAGAAACATGCATTTTTTCTGTCCCTAGCCTTAAGAGATATATTACTCCTGAAGAAAACAGTTTTATTTAAAAAACATATTATTTCAGCTACCACACTATTTGAAGCCATTAGCTTGGTAATATTTGTTTTTTAATCAATTATTTAGAACACCAACCACAACAAAAGTGCTCATCGATGGAGAAAGTGCTGTATTTTGAGTGTAAAAATATGTTTCTCTAAAAAAAAAAGTACAAAAATGTATAAATAGCTATCAAATATATGATATAAATTACATTTAATAAAATAAGTATTATAAAATATATTTAAAAGTAGTCGTCCCCTGCAGTCATGTCACTGGTGTTACCATGTGACAAAAGTTTTTAATTATAGAAAAAGAAATCACTCTGATGACATCACTTGACTTCCTTTGACCTCTTTCTTGAAGATCTATGAAGAGGGACCCTGGTAAGAACATTGTCCTTTTCAGTTTTCAGAAATATTAACATTTATCTCATGATTTCATATGCAGCTTTTAGTTGATGTCACTGGTGTAACCAACTTTATTGGCAGGGAATTGCAAAAAAAAACAGATAAAAATGTATTTAGAAGACATAATTTAGTGAATAGATCAAGATTAGTAACATGCTGTGTCATGCTCTGCAGCAGCAATATCTGTTATTTTTTGTGAAACTATCCCTGGTGTTACCTTTCCTAACAATGAGGAGCACCAGTGACAATCAGATATGTGGATACACTTTATTAAATGGTGTTTTGTGATAAATGTACCAAAAAAAAAAAAAAAATTAAGCTTTCATTTATGTGTATTCATAAAGTCAATGACATATGTCACAATGTAGTTGAAGTTTAAATGTTAAAAAAAGAAATTAAAAAGACACTTCGCCATCATAAAAAATCCACGTTTCTGCAGAATGACCCATAAACACTCATTAATACATGCCAAATTTGCCTGAATATTTTTTATTATTTAAAAACATATTTTATGCACAAGACATGTTTTATTGCTAATTGGTTATTTTGTTTTATTATAATTCATTTTCTTTATTATTTTTCATTATTATTACTATCATTACTTTTGTATTTCAATTTAAAAATGGGCACTATCACTCTGGACCACATTATTTAATGTTATTTATTGTAAATAAATAATAATGAATAGCTGCTTGTAAGACGAACCGCCATGTTGTAGTTCCATAGTAGCTTAAAAATAACTTTTACTGTCACCCATTAGGTTTCAGCTGAAAAAAATGGTGAAAGTTTGTTTGTTAAGTTTATCACAAAGTACATAACATAAAAGATTTTTCTGGTTTTCTTTACAGAGCTTATTATCAATTCTTTATTTTACTAACCATTTTATTTACAATTATAAGGCATGGCAGACAGTATATCGTGTACAAATAGTGATTCAACAAATAACAATGAACAAGCCAGGGGTTCAATAACTACAATGTTTTCATTAACAAAATACAAAATGTATTTCTTTAAAATCTGAAAAGTCTTTGTCACTTTGTTGGTCTTCATATATTCAACTGAGGTGTACTACTGATTGAGTTTAGCAATAAAACGTTGAAAGCAGGGTTTTGTGGAAGTCCATATTTCAGGCACATTGAACAGCGGTATGCTGACTTCCGCGTTATTTGCCTACGAAATTACGTCATCACGACCGTTTACGTAAGGGACGTTGAAACCTCACGCTCATGACAAGCCATGGCAACGGGAAAGTTGACCGTAGCAACTGAGGACGTTAAGAGTCAAGTTAACGTTAATATAACAATATTTTAACCTTTAAACCACTCTCACTTCTTTGTTAATTAAATATGGAGGATAATATACAAAAAACTCCGCGCAAACGCATTTTTATCAACGACGTCGACAGTTACTCCTCCAAACACATCGCGAAGGTAAAACAACCATATTGTGACGGTAGGCACAAAATGTCTGTGGCTCACAGTTTCTCTGATGTCTGTCAGTTTTTAGACGAATACGTCGCTGGAGAGCGGCCTGAAGAGGCAGAAGAGAGGACTGCAGACTCCTCCCGAAGTGAGCCCCTGTACCAGGTGGTGGGGACTGTGTCTGCCTCCAACAAAGAGGAGAATGAAGGTTTTCTCCATGAGCTGTACTCGGTGAGTCAGCCAATTATTAGAGTCTTTACAGGTATTTTATTCTTCCTGATAAGTGCTCGAGACCTTTAGATAACTTACTATTGAGTTTCACTGGGTATCATTCAGGAAATAATCTATTTACCATTATACAAATAATAATAACGATATTTATATTGCACCTTTAAAACAGAAGTTTACAAAGTGCTTCAGCAGACAAACAGAGACAGAAAAAGGCTGAATAAAATCAATTATCAGCTCATCAGAGACCATGATAGTCAGGGGAAAAGGCACAGAGGGCCCTGTTATCGAAAGCAACACAATGAAAAAAAAGTAGAATAAACTGGTTGGATTGCAACAGCTGGTAAAATGCATAGAAGATGACAAGACAGTAGATCGATAATAGATTTACAGATACATAGATACATACGAGACTGTTAAAGGTTGACATCACATCAGAAAGATGGAAAAGAAGAGGGCAGATAGAGGACAGGTAAAAGAAAAAACTAGATCAGCACTGGGAGAGCACAGACTTTCGCCAGCACCACAGTCCTCAGCCATATTATGATTCACACCATAAATATTAGTCCTACCTTTATTTCATTTAAATATTTAGAATCCTTGACCATGAAAATATACCATTACAGGGCTCCAGAGTGCAACCATTTTGGGCGCACATGCACCCAAAATTTGTGAGAGTGCACCTAACATTATTTCTTGGGTGGGTGAATAATGTTAGGTGCACTCTTAAGCCACAAAAATAGGAAAAAATAAAGAAAAAAGTAAAGAAATGTTCTGTCCTATATGTCATTTTTAGATAAATTAGTTTGAGAATTGTTTTTTCATCATTTCCCCGAGTTTCAGTTTTGTAACTTTAGTAAGAAGTCTTATTCTGGATTCAAATTTATTGGAGAATAAGACCATCCAGTTAAATGTTGTGTTGTTGGTTGTTAAAATCTGGATATGAATTTCATTTTTCAGTCCAGTATAGCACCTAAAACATTACCTCTTTTTATTTTCAAATATTTTATTTAATGTCAGATTTTTGGTTTTGAAAGCACTTAAAGCACAAACACTTTTATTTCGAAATGTTTTCTTTTGTTTACAGTTTCCGTTTCCATTCAGTGATGCATTTAAAATGCTCTGTTTTCTTTTAGTGTATAATTTTGCTAGTATTTTTTACATATTATTCTTGTTTAAAATCATTTACATTATATAAGTTATGGAGAGTGATAAAATCGTGACCTTACATTTTTGTAATTGTAAAGGTGACACAATGAAAATTTGAGTACACCTTAAATTTATGCTGGCGCACCTTCAAAAAATGTCCAGGTGCACCGTTGCAACCAGTGCAAAAAGTTAGTCTGCAGCCCTGCGTTAGCAATTGGATTCATAATGATATCTATTTTAGTTCAGTACTTATTCACAAAAATCACATCTTTTGTCATGGCGGATCCAGACAGTGATCCGGATCACTCCCAAAATCTAATCATTTGTTCCTTGTCCCAATCTGGACATTTCCTGAATATTTCATCATAATCCATTCATAACTTTTTGAGTTATGTTGCTAACAGAGAAACAAACTAATTAACAAACAAAACAAAAACAAAAACAAATTGACGCTGGCAATAACATAACCTCCTGGCAAAGGTAAAAATAATACCAATAATAAATACTAATTATAAATAAATCAACACATAAAACAAAATGAAATAAAAATAATAATAAAAGCAGAGGAGTATATCAAAACAACAAAAGATAGTAAAAACAGGACTTCACCGATGAGAAACTGTAAGGAGGATAATAACAATAGAACTTAAAATAATAAAACAAGTAAAAAAGGATCACGTAAAAGCAAGTCTAAAAAATGGGTTTTAAGATGTGATTTAAAAGATGTCCCTGATTCAGCTCGCCTTATCTCCTCGGGCAGGGCGTTTCAAAGTCGAGAAGCGCTGACAGAAAATGCTCGATCACCAACATTATACACTGAAACATTGACCATATTCGACTAACTGGACGAAAACACCGTCATTGAGTCTCGTTTTCATAGTTGTTGGTCACTCAGTTACTTAACAGTAACTATAAAATCACTCGGAACGCGCAGACCTCCGCCAGCGCCACAGTCCTCAGCCATATTGTGATTTTGACCATAAATATTAGTCCTACCTTTATTTCATGTAAATATTTAGATAATGATATCTATTTTAGTTAAGTAGTTATTCATAGAAATCACATTTTTCGCCATGGCGGCCAGACGCTGATCCGGATCAACACCAAAATCGAATCAGTTCTTCCTTTTCCCATGCTGAACATTTCCTGAAAATTTCATCCAAATCCATCCATTACTTTTTGAGTTATTTTGTTTACAGACGGACGGACAGACAGACAAACAAACTCTCCTGGAAACATAACCTCCTTGGCAGAGGTAATAATAGATTAATACAAAAGACTAAGCAGGATGTACAATTTGTTCTGCAGTCGGCAACTCAAGACGAACTCCTGGGGCACCTGCTGGAGTGTGACGTTGTGGTGTACAACATCTCAGAGCCGTCCTCACAACAACAGGTTGAAGAAGCAACATGGGCACTCACAGGTAAGAGATGACATCACTTATGATACACCATGACATCTTACAGTTCCCGTCACCCACATTGTTCTATAAACAGCTCTTCAAGACAAGATGGAAGACTTTCCGTCTCAGAAACTGTTCATTCTAGTTTCAACCGTGATGACCTGGGCCATGACCGAGCGTCCCGACCCGGTAAGCCTGATATAGCTGTGACCAAACTGTTGACTTGTGTGCTTAAACACAGAGTGAATCTCATCTCTGTCTCCAGAATGATGAAGATGCCATCTTTGCAGAGGAGGATTACATAAAAAGGAGACCACATCTCAGTTTCAGGGACCACAACAGTCTGGAGAAACTGGTGCTCAAACTCCCCAGAGGTGTAAGGGCACAGCTCGGGTGAAAAAATACACGATGTTGAATTTATCTGTTAGCCACTTGGTCTGACGTCTTTATTTCATCATCTGTCAGAAAAAGTCAAAGATGAGGGGCTGTGTTGTGGCCTCGGGTCTTCAGTATGGAAAGGGAGAGAACATCTTTCATTACTTTTTTAAGGTAGTTTTTAAATTGGGCCTGTCTTAATTGAAACTGTTTTGCCGACTTTGCAGCATTTTTCACACGTGTTCATTTTTGCTTGTGAGCAGGTGTCATGGCTGCTGCAGCTCCCTGAAGTCTCCCTGTTTGGCTCTGGGGCAAATTTCATCCCCATGATTCACATTATCGACCTCGCAGGGTGATTTCCTCTGACTTGACTTTCTTATACACATTAATTTTCTTTTTTGATTTTAAATAATTGTACCTTTCTCATCCTTCAGAGTGATCCAGAGCATCATTGAATGGCAGCCAAAGTTAAAGGCAAAGTACATTGTAGCTGTGGACGACTCCAAGAACACTTTGAGGGAGATTGTAAAGGTGACCTGATACACACAAAATAGTTAGTGTTGCATTAAAGAGGTCATATTTTGCTTCTTTAATTATTTTTTTATGGCACTTGTCGGTGGATAAGCTAATGTTACAATTCAAGTCAATCTGAAGATCTTTCTGAATGTTACAGGGCATTACTGCCAAAACCTACCTAGGGACTACGGATGTAAATTAGCATTGATGCGGCATAGTAATCTGGCATATTTACATCTATTGTTCTTTGAACAGATGTTCATTAATGTGCACTGTCCCTATTCAATAAATAAATAAATAAAATAAAATAAATATTTCTTCCTATTCAGTTAAAGGAAATGACTAATAACAACGATATATTTTAGTAGTTAGACAGTTAAGGTTAAAGAATGTGGTTACTGTTATTTAAATGCTTTGCTGGTGATTTGATATGAATTTTATCTTGAATCTTCATAACCTCACTCAGAGCCACAGTGAAATTATAAAGACAAAACGACTAAATCAGCGTATGCAGCACATTCCACATGACAAAATTAAAATTTATACACTCAACTGCATTTCATACCATTTATATATTTAATTAACACTTAGCATTTTGTTTTAAACACACATCAGAATACAAAAAGCTCTCCTCTGTGTGGCAGAGCACCTCCATGAAAAAAACAAAACACTGTCTTAAAGCCATCATCAGCTCAAACCCATTGGATTATGGTAGCAAGCTTAATATAGGCATTAAAGCATAAGTTCGGTTTCTACAGCTTTCACATTGTTTATAGAATGAAGTAGAACAATATACTCACCCAGAAGGCTTTCCTGATCCAAACAGTGATTCGGGAGATATTTAGATCCAAAATCGAGCAGCGGACAGCCGTATAATGGTAGCACACAGGGCATGTATAGCGCCGCTCCTAAAACTGCATTAATCATCCAAAAACTCATTAGTTTCACCAATATTTCATCATGGTCCACTTGCGCTACTCCTCCACGACAGTCTGGTGTCGCTCCAGACATGTTTTGTGGCTGTGCTGACCTCTGAACTGAAGAAGAAGAACGCTTGCCTCTGCGGAGAGCTGTTCTTCTCTTTGCCTCCGCGTCCTCCGTTTGATGAGCTCCTCATCTGTAAACTCTGGCTCAAAACTGTAAGGACACCCATCATATTCAAAGTTCTCCTCCACAACATCTTCATCCCATAGATATACGTACATTTTGCACAAAACTGGAAGAAGAAAGTTGTTGTGTAGCCGGCGGTGTTCCCCTGAATCAATGAGCCGTACTGCGCATGCGCGGAGGCAAGCGTTCTTCTTCTTCAGTTCAGAGATCACTACAGTCACACAACATGTCTGGAGTGACACAGACTGTAATGGAGGAGTAGCGTGAGTGGACCATGATGAAATATTGGTGAAACAAATGAGTTTTTGGACGATTAATGCAGTTTTAGGAGCGGCGCTATACATGCCCTAGGTGCTACCATTATAAGGATGTCCGCCGCTCGATTTTGGATCTAAATATCTCCTGAGCACTGTTGGGATCAGGAAAGCCTTCTGGGTGAGTATATTGTTGTTCTTTGTTCTATAAACAATGTGAAAGCTGTAGAAACCGAACTTATCCTTTAATGAATGCAGAGTTGTTGACAATACGGTGTGGAGCCTGATCAATTACCACATAGTTGGCTTGTAAACCAATCAGAACAGACGTGTGGAGAATGAAGCCTTAATAATTGTAAATCTAACCAAACCTTGCAGTGCAGCTGCATCTTGCCAAGCTCCATCGACATGGCCCATTCAGTCTCTTAAAGGGACTGTGAGGAGTTTTTGAGTAACTACAAGATAGTCTCACTTTTAGATATATGCCTGATCGAAATATACACTTTAAGATGAGTTTTATAGCATCAAAATAGGTTATCTATAAATGCTATTCCTTAGCTTCGCGGTCGGGTCGGACAGGGCTGGACTGGCCTGGATACTCAACTTCAGGAACAAGACAATTAAAACTAGAGCAAATTTATATTATTGGGACATGTCTTAGAGCACCGGGCTGTAAGTAGCGATATATAGCCGGCTACAAAACTACGATAATAAGTTTTCCAAAAATTGCTTGTTGTTACAAGTCAAAATCTACCACTATGTCACTAGAAAGAGATACATTACCGTGTCGCTTTGCATCCTGTAAGTTGTTGAAAAAAGAAGTTCTAAAGCAATGCAGAATTCTGAGGAAGGTCTGAGCTGCATCTATTAGCATCACAACAAACACATGCTTTAGCTTGGGTCACGTCTTTTGGTGTGTTCCAGTTGTAGTCAGAAGTAGGACTTTCCAAGTTCCGAAGTAGGAAACTGCAACTGGAACGTCCACTGAAGTCGGAATTTCCTACTGGGAACTCGGTGAAACCTCGCCACCCCCGAGTTGACAATCTAAGATGTGAACAGTTATTTAGCTCCTGTAATAATCAATTTATTTGCACTTCTGACTGGGGTGTGTCGCTCTAGATCAGCTGTATACATAGTATTGTTAGAGTTATATTTACAAAAATGCTGCCATAGTGATAATCACATTTTTTTTTTTTTTCATGTATTTTTTGGGCATTTCTTGCCTTTATTGATAGGAGAGAGACAGCGGATAGGCTTGCGAAAGGGGGTGAGAGAGCAGGGGAAGACACTCTGCAAACTGGTCACAGGCGGGACCCGAACCTGGACCAGCAGAAGCAAGCACATGGGGCGCCCGGTTGCCAACCACTCCGCCAAACCAGCACCCCACTAATCACATTCTTAATGTGATTTTTGTGAACAACAACGAAGGGAGTGCTAACAACAGCTAACAATAGCCTGATAGATCAGCATGTTTTTTTCCGACTTCAACTGGAACGCTGATGAGTCGGAGATGATGTCACTCCCGCTTCCGAGGTTACTGGAATGCAGCATTACGACATTAGCTGCGCGTGCTCATGGGTAGCAGAGTCTTAATGTCGCCGGTAATAGATTCTCCTCACAGTCCCTTTAAAGCAGAATGAGGTGGGATCTACAAGCCAGAGGACAGCAGGAAGTGACTGCTTGTACAGAGATTAGCATAGATGCTAACAGCTTCAGTAGCACTTTCATCAGATCTGGACTGCATTTCTTTATTGAATAAAAAACATTATCAACACTACATACGTCTAAATAGAAAGGATGTTTTGTCGAGTGGCTCATGTTTAGTTGTTGTTTTTTATGTTTTTATATGTCTCATATGAGCTGCTGGATACAACAATTTCCCTATGGGGATAAATAAAGTATCTATCTATCTATCTATCTATCTATCTATCTATCTATCTATCTACCTATCTATCTACCTATCTATCTATCTATCTATCTATCTATCTACACTGCAGCAACGTCTGCCGGCTCCCTTACCTGATTAGCCCATAATGAATGTGATTGATCGTCCATCACCTGCCTGATTAGCTTTTGAAGGGTTCTGTTTCCAAATGACTAAGTGAAATTTATTTAATGGTCCATCTGGTGTGTCATGTTGAACATAATGAATGAACCCGAATCATGGCAGATATGACCTCTTTAAAAAGACTTGATATGATTATTATGAACAGCATTCAAAGATGTTTTAGTGACTTTTTGTTTCCTGAAATTAAATATTAAATTAATTAAAATAAATGCTTGTTGCATATCCTGTCTTCTCATGTTTTAAATGATGGGAAGGTGATATGACAAAATAATAAATATTTTTGTAGGATTTTATTTTTCTAATATTTGACTCTAAACTGTCAGACCATTAGTGAGACACTTGGTCCTGGAAAAATCAACATGCTACCTGAAGAGGAGGCCATCACCATGAACGCTTTCCAGGTAAACATAGTTTTTTTTTTTTTCATTTTCTGGACCATGGTTCAGTGTGAATGTTCAAGTTTTTCATGTTTTTCTACATCTATTAATGTGTTTACTTTGAACGAGAGCATAAGTAACCACTACTCAGTGGAAATTTAGTAAAAGGCCTGTTTTGGTTTAAATTATATACACAGCAAACTAAAAAAAATGTCTACCTTTGTGTTTAAACTCGGGGATAAAGATGTCAACCACCGGCTTTTTATCCAGTAATTTGCTAGGTCAAAATGTAACTGATGAGCCCTCATTGTTGGTATGTTTCTGGCCATTTTAAGAACAGAACAAAAGTTGTGATGCTTGGAAATACAAGAGAATAAAAGGGGGAACAGATTGTTTGCTGTTTGAAGAAAACTGGAAAATAATTCCATCTGATCCTTTTTGGTCTTCACCGGCTCTCGTCGCTTAATGATGTGTTACTAACGGATGGGCTCATTCCAAAATCTGAACACTAGGTGTCGCTAAAATGCCAATTTCTACGCACTGCACCTTTAAACCACCTTTTCAAAGCAAGATTCCAACCGTTAAAGAAAGCATAGCACCGAAACAAAAATGCTTTCTTCTAAGTTGTATCACAGCATGTCCTAAATGTGAACATTATATAAGACTTAAAACACTTTTAATCCTTGAATTTTCCCTCATTTCAGCCTGAAGAATTGAAGTTTCTAGACATTAACCTTCGTTTGGAAGCTTTTGTGGTAAAAGACTGTCTCAATCTTAACTGGAGGTCTGAGAGCGGGATGATTGAAAACATAAGAAGCATCGTGAAGGAATACAAGGTGGCCAGGCAGCTGCTGGTGAGTGCTCTCATTACAGTCATTGTTAAACACCTAACGCACAGTTCAATGTTTTTGTTTGGCTATTTGACTTGACATATTACAAAAATTCCTCCACACCACAACCTGCCAGGTTTTAACATCAGTAAAGCCATAAAAAAAACACCCGTTTTCTTTTTTTTTTTGTTCAAAATTTATTAGCCAATCAAAATCCTCCTTGTTGGACCTCCAGCTGTGGGTAAATCCACTGTGGCAGAGAAGCTCTGCAGATTTTACCAAATTCACCACCTCAGAATTAAAGACATCATCGAGGAGAAGCTCAGTAATCTGGTCAGTCTCTCTTTTCTTCCTAACAGCTGTACTTTAGTTAAAGGTTATATATCGCCCTCTTGTGGAGAGTTTTAGATGTGTTACTGAAGTAAGACACTTAACAGAAGCATTCTCAGCAAATCTTCCATGTCTTGTGATTTTCAGAGGGAGATGAGTGACGGAGATGACACTGAAGGTGAAGCAGCAGCTGCCGCACAGCAACAACTGGACTACTTTAACAGAAGCATGGAAAAGTATAATGGTGAGTAAATGAGCTAAAGCACATTAATAAACATTTACTATTGCTAATAAACCTTTATTAGACTAAATGCTTGAGAAAATGTATGTGTAGATAGTGTACCAAACTAGAAATATTTCTCATTACTGTTATTTTTGACTTTGAATGTTATTTTATGCCTAAGTTTTAAGGGGGGGAACCTAAATGCTTGAGAAAATGTATGTGTATATAGTGTACCAAACTAGAAATATTTCTCATTACTGTTATTTTTGACTTTGAATGTTATTTTATGCCTAAGTTTTAAGGGGGGGAACCTAAAAAAAGAAACCTTGATCTTAGTCTTATTTTGCTATTTTAATTTGTAATTCAGGATAATTTATGCCAAATGTCACACTTGTTTGACAACTAAAGCAATTTTTACAGCTCAATTTTTACATTCTGTATCCAGAAAGCGATTCTGTCACATTATAATCTGACATTAAAGATGCTATGAGGAGTTTCCAAGTAATTACAAAAAAGTCTCACTTTTAGATATATGCCTGATGGAAATACACACTTTAAGATGAGTTTCATAGCATCAAAATAGGTTATCTATAAATGCTATTTCTTAGCTTTGCGGTCGGGTCGGACAGGGCATTAGCAACAAAACATCTAACACACGCTTTGGCTTGGGTCACGTCTTTACGACAGTCCCCGTGCGTGCTCATGGGTAGCAGAGTCTCTATGTTGCCAGAAATGGATTCTCCTCATAGCACCTTTAAGAGAGGGAGAAACTAAGGCCGCATTTATACGACACGAAAGACTGAAAATGTTGCAGCGTGCATGCCAGGCTGGCGATGCAGGTTTTGTAATGAAAAAGCGGTCTTAGGACACGCGTATGCTTCCCAGTAAAGTTAAACTTTTTATAAACAGCAGTGGCAAGTGGGCAACGCAAGACGAAGGAGTCTTGTAAGGAGTCAGTAAGCAGTAGGGCTGGGACAATACGCTTTTCTCCCGTTTCGATTTTTTAAGGTGCCAATTCGATTTAAATTGCAATTCTAAGATATTGCCGAATTCTGTAATCTTTAGTTAGCTTTTTTAACACCAGCAAAAAAGATGCACCATGATGATGTCTACAGACTATATCAGGAAAAATACACATCACATGTGTGTCCGTTTTTAGGATTTATTCAGGAATATATTTTACACTCTCTCTTCAAAAGCCTGGATTGCGTTTAAAAGCAGCTTATTAAAGCAGCACTACGGAAGATCCCCGCTTGACCGGAGAGAGAACTCAACTACCCATGAGCGCTAGTGCGTGCATACTGCCGTAAAGGTACAGATCTGCCGGTCGCGTGCATTTGTTTTGTAGGCGAATCACAGAAGCCAGGACTTCACTCAAAAGTATTCTTCTGTCTTCAGCGGCTGTTTGCAGGATGGATAGCGACGAGGTAATGTATTTATTTTTGACTAAATGACGATGTTAAAAAGTTCAACTTTGTTTTATTACCGTGAAGTCTCCCCCGTCCTGTTGAAGCGATAAAGTGAATAAAAGTAAAGACAACGACGAGCTGGTGATATCACACACTTGAAATAGGTCTAAACAAAACTATATACTGGTACGTTCTCAAGAATACTGTAAACGGATGGTAAACAATCAACAAGTATTTACAAGTCCAGCAGTAACAGGGCCAAGTCGGCATCGGTCGGACATCCCTCCTCGTCTTTTATTTCACGCCAGCGAGTGAACACCGAACCAATGTTTATTCTGGTCCGAGCATTCAGCTTGTTTTTCTCTCACTTTCTTTGTTTTGTATCCTCAAAATAAACTTTTCTTTTTCTTGCGTTCTTTGCTGCCTCCACCATGACTACAACTCTGCGTTTGGCTTTCACCGACACTTCCGTGTTTTAAACAAATTGGGAATCGGGGGAAGTGACGTAGTCTATGCCGTAAAGCAGTCCAAACTTGTAGTTTTTTAGTGTGGCAGGGTTCCCACCATCCACCCCGAAGTTACATAGCGCCAGTGAAAGCGATACAGACCACTTCAGAACACGACAGAGGTGTCATTCAACTCATTGTAAAGTGGTGGACCATGACGATGAATATCTAAGGACTATTTTATGTTTGAAAAACTACATAGTGTTGGTTTAACCGACTAAAATGAAGCATTTAAATTTGGAAAAAAAAAATCTATTTTTGAACAAAAAAATCGATTTAAAACTCATCAAACAAAAAATCCTGATACTTATGTGAATCCGTTTTTTCTCCCACCACTAGTAAGCAGCACACATGCTGCTCAGTAGATGGTCAAAGCTGTTGTTGTTCCTGGGAAACACACACAGTCTTCAAATGAAAGAGTACTGTGTAAATGGGAATCAGCATTTCCAGAGAAAATGTTGATTCCCATTTACACAAGGAAGATACAAAAACGTTTTAAAACTCTTTAATCTGGACCCTGGTTTCAAAAGTTTGCGGATTTAGGCACTGCAGGCACGGAAGACAAAAAAGGAATGAAAACTCTCCATTTTCATTGCCTTGTCTTCATGTGAAAGAGGCCTAAATCAATTTTAAGTGAGAAACAGTGATTTTTGTAAGAGAGGATTATATGTCGACAAGAACGCTATTTAGTTTGAGGAAGTTGCAAGAAAATCAGGGTTGAATTTTCTGTTGACAGTCTGAGGGAGGTGGAAAGGAAGGTTAAGTTTGGTTTGGTGGAGAGGTAGAGCTGGGTGTCTGCCACACAGCAATGAAAACTAATGTTAAATTTACTGAAGATATGGCCGAATGGAAGTAGGTAGATAATAAACAGAAGGGGGGCCAAGGACAAAGCCCTGGGGACTTCCAGAAGTGACAGGAGAAGACTGTGAACTGAAGGATTTGAGTTGGATGAGCTGATTTAGGCCACAGAGAGTGTGTCTGTCTGTTTGCCGGTCAAAAAGGGTATTGTGTGAGTTGTGGGACTCTAAAATCAGCACTTAAGTTTAAATGATTGTGTCGCTCCATCAGGTCGACTTGCTGATTCTCTACTCTTTGGCATCTTGCAAGAGAAGCTGCTTTCACCACCATGCATAAACCATGGCTTTGTGCTTGATGGCTTTCCAATGACTTATGCACAGACACAGAAGATTTTTACAGGTACATTTTTGCCTCTCTCCAGTCATCGAGTATATCAGAAATGTTTGCTATGATGTAGATGTGGTGTTTCTGTTCTTTAGAGAAGGACACAGAGAAAGAGAATGTACCTCGTAAAATGCCTGCATACAACAAGACCATCATTCCAGGTTCCTTTGTCTACTTTTTACTTTAATTCTCCTTAAATTGTATCATAAATACAGTTCAGTTCTGTGCTGGAAATGATCCTGACAAACACATATATCAGCATTAAACATGTTTCATTCTTCATATATTTCAGATCATGTTTTTGTTCTGGATGCTTCTGATGAGTTTCTGACAGAAAGAGCTCAGGAGCTCCCACAGAGCGTGGCAGAGGAGATGCACTGCACACAGGATGAGTTTCCAGCTCGCCTGCAGAGATATAGAGAACGATTCTCTGAAGAAGAAACTCTGCTGGAGTACTTTGATGAGCTTGAGATTCACCCAGAACATATTGGTAATAATTAATGTCTTTCATGTCATTTCAGCATCGAGAAAATGAACAAAGACAGCAGTTTTTTTTTTTTATGTTTTGCCACAAAAATCCACAAACTAACATAATTTTTACTTATAAAGTTGGTTGTTATTTTTTAATCAATACCGTCTTGTCACGTCTCAACCAGAAATCAATACAGATGACCTGGACTACACAGACGTTATAAAGAAGATTACCAAGGCAGTAGGAGCTCCTAAGAACTACGGCCGGACTCCAGAAGAAGAGAGGAGAATGGAAAGGGCTGAGAGGAGGAGGACTCTGGCTGCAGAAGCTGCTGCGAGAAAGCACAGGGAATACACTGCCCGGGTCAAGATGGCTGCTGAGTATGAGGAATGGGTATGTGGTGCCTAATGCTGCACTCAAATATCAACCAATAAATTCACTTGATTTTAATACAAAAAAATGTAAAACCACAAGAGGATGAGTGTCTTCTTGTGGCAACGTATAGCGGCTAACGGCTAACAACACTTAACCGTTAGCTTAAACTACCTTAGACTATTGTTTCACATTAAATTAGGCCTGACACGATAACAAATTTTGCTGGACGATAATTTTCCAAAAAATGATTGATGATAAATGATATTATTGTCAATATTATTTTGATTTTTTTTGTTCATTTTTTCATTAATGTAAATATAATATGTCATAATAAAGTGAGTACACCATATCAAAAGCAAGAAACTTTAATTTCTGAAGAGTATTTAACTGTAATTGGAAGGTCAAGATCTTTCAAATAATATAAATAAAACAAACAATATAATGAATTTAACAGACAAAAAAAGAGAAAAAAAAACAATGAAAATGACATGGACTCTTTTAGGAAAAATTGCATGTATATAAAATAATTATACTAATCACAAACAATAAAAAATAGACCCTGTCTCTGTAAAAAAAAAAAATCCAATTAAAACACACACAAAAATAAAAACAATAAATAAAACAGAGTTTATACAGTTCCGGAATTGTTTGTGACATGTACTTGTCCCAGTCAATTCGTACTGTCCGTCAAACGTTTGTAACATTGCAGGCTTTTTAACCATATTGAAGTGTAGTATTTCTTTTGCAATGTAACGAACGACACTGTTGAGCGCGCACCATTTTGCGCTGTTTTATTTCTATTCACTTTGCCGACCAAACGCCTCGGTAAGCACTGACTGTCAAGGACGAAGGCTCCACTGCACCTCCCCTTCTTCATTGCCACTACTTTCAAACAAATGTGACAAATCTGCTCGTCAGTGTTCATGAGCTCACACCTGATTCATTCTGTTTAAAACCAAAATATTCTCACACTTGAGCTGGGGCAGCCGGCTTAAGAACCGTGTCTTTTGTGCCATCATTCATACAAGTGTTTGTTTCCTCGTTAGTCCTCAGAACGCTCACTTCAGCTCTGTGTGTGTGTATGCACGAGCGGCCCCACCTCCAAAAGATTGCATGTCTGACAGATGCTCACTCCGCTATATATCCGCTAAATCCGCTGTCGAACCAATGCACCCTGGTGTTAAGAAAGATGGACAGAGTGGGCCATCCTCTCATTCAGCCTCTTTGGTGGAAAGAGAGGAGGAAAACAAACACGCATGCGCGTGTCAGTTTATCCGGGGGAGGCAGGCAAACTTACAGAGGACGTTTTTATTTATCGTTCGGTTAATTGATTTATTGATTATCGTGACAGTCCTACATTAAATTATACCACACAGATGTATCATTTAACACTTATAATGTATGTGACGTGAACCTCGTCAAAGACAATCCCTACCAAGTTCTCCTGGTAAATATCTGAGGAGAGCATATTTCGCAAGGCATCACTGAGTAACCATGACGACCATAGACTAATGGTGTGTTCCAGTTGTAGTTGGAAGTCAGAATTTCCAAGTGCGAGTAGGAAACTGCCACTGGAACACCCCCTGAGGTTGGAATTTCTTACTGGGGACTGGGGGGGATCCTCACCACCCCCAAGTTGAAAATCGAAGATGGCTGCTCCCAGTGTAAACAGTTATTAAGCTCCTGTGATAATCTGTTTATTAGCACTTCTGACTAGTGTGTGTCGCACTAAATCAGCCGTATACACGGTACTGTTCCACTTATATTTACAAAAATGCCGCCATAGTGACATATCACATTCTTCATGTGGTATTTGTGAACAACGCAGGGCGTGCTAACAGCGGCTAACTATAGCCTGGTAGATTGGCATGTTTTTTTCCGACTTTGTAACTGGAATGCTGATAACTCAGAGATGACGTCACTCCCAGTTCCCTCTTGCCACTTCCGAGGTTAATGGAACGCAGCATAACCGGCATGTTTGTGGAGGGTTTCCCCGTGTGGTCCCAGTTTCCCAGCAGTGATCGGTCAGGAGAAGGCAGAAACATGATTCCTCATAAGACAAGCTTCAAGTGACGTTCTTTCCTCTTCTTTAAAGAAAAAAATGAGTCCATTTCTGATAAAATACCACAGATATTGAGACTGCTTCAGAAGCTGCCATTGTTGTCAAACATGCAGTCACTTCCTGTTGTCATCATGTTCGCAGCTCCCGCCTTTGTTCCCTGATTGGACTGTGAAGCATTTAGCTGAGTGAAGTCGTTGGACAATGAAAGCTGGCAAGACAGACATAAAGGATTTCAGAATGAGGCAGGTCTGTCCAATCTGCAAGGCTAAAGTGTCAGAGGATACAAAATGAAATACAAAACCACACCTTGGCCCTACTCTACTCGGCCCTACTCGATTTGCAGCGTGTTTCCACTAGCCTGGTACCTCCTAAAACAAGCTAGTTTTAGCACCTACGCCGCTCTGGTTCCAAGCGAGCTGAGTCGATACTAAAAGATGTCGTCACCGACTGCCGGCTACTGATTGGTCTGACAATGTCGTCATCGATGAGTCATGAGCGCGACTACCTAGCATGCTAGTGGTAGCTACCATTAGCTTACCCTCATAACTCTCTTCTTTGCAGCTCGATTGCTTTCGTCCTCGGCTTCATTCTGTTGTATATCTTCCAAAACTCTCCTGTGCTTCTCAAGGGGTATTTCTTCTTGTCACCTGCAGCCTTCTTCTTCTTTCCTTTTTTACTCGGTTTGTGACAAAAAGCCACAGGTTGTTGTGTCGCGCTCAAAATGATGTCACCGCAGTGCTGCTCAGCTGTTTACAGCGACACTGCACCCCGTTGGGCAGGCAACTGGGGCTAATGGAAAAGCAGCACAGGGCGAGTAGAGTAGAGCCGGGTAGAGTCGAGTAGGGCTAATGGAAAAGGGCCAAAAGTGAGGACTCTTCAAACAAAGACATCCTGGATCATAGATCCACAAAGAGTTTGGAACTTGAACTTTCCCTTTTTCTTCTTTTTTTAATTGATTTTTTAAATTAATTTTTGTGACTTGACTTTTTTTTCTTGTTTTTAAGTTTTTCTAATGCATGTTAATTTTTATTTGCCTCAAAGTTGATTGACTTTCATCACAATCTCATTGCTGGCAGCTACTGATGCATTGAACAGATCGCAACCAGTACATGCACATATTTAAGACATGTAATATTTTGTAATGGACATTCAAGATCATATTTTTGACGGTAAGATGTCTTCTGTGTGTTATGTACGGGCGATCTAGGCAAAGATGTATTTGTTGTGGCCAAAAATTTACTTGTTTGTTTGTAATATATTGTTTTTTTGTTAAAAAAGAAAAAAATTCAAAGACTGAGGAAACGTTATCTTGAAGTAAAAATGGGGAAACAAAGGAGCTAAGGCTAAACTGATGAGACCATGATAACATGAATCAGTACTAAAGGTTAATTATGATTAAAAAAAAGGGTAAAAAAAAACAAACAACAAAAGAAAATTATTTAAAAGAGGTCAATAAATACAATCTGACTCTGAAACTCAAATAGGTTAAAAGACACTTGAACCATATAATAAAATCAGCTAAAAGGCGGACTAAAAAGGTTGGTCTTGAGTTTGCTTTTAAAAATATAAACACTCAGGTAAACTGTTCCCTAGGTGGAGGCTGTAATCATGAAAAGATGCTTCACCGTATGTTTTGGTTCTTTCTTTGGGAACTATTAAAAGACCACTTTTAAAAATCAGATAAATAAAAAAAGACCAAGACACAGAAGAGATTTTGAAAAAACAGTAAAAGAATCATAAAATCTATTCTAAAGGAAACTGGTCACCAGTGCAGAGACTGTAATTGGTGTGATGCAGGCTCTAAACTGTAAATACTAAATTTTGATTTATCTTTGTCATTACTCAGCAGAAGATTTGGGCGGAGGTGAAGAAGCAGGAGCAGGAGCTTCTTGAAGCTCGCTTTATGCCTCTCAGAAACTATCTGATGAAGTACGTGATGCCCACGCTCCTCGAGGCCACGCGGGCGTGCAGTGAGATCAAACCGGAGGACCCCGTTGACTTCTTGGTATTTGCACACCTGAACTTGTCACTAAAAAACTGCTGTTGTGAAATAAGTTAACTAATACATGTTTTTCCTGTTATCTGCAGGCAGAATATCTTCTAAGAAAAAGTTCAGAAGAACAGTAATGAGAAACGCTGTAAATATCACAGATCGGGGGTGGGAAACTGGCAGCCCAGGGGCCCATGTGTGGCCCTCCTCCTTACTCAGTGTGGCCCGTGAGTCATTTCAAATGTTGACAAGGTACAAGTGAAAATGTAATTTAGTTTAACATGGCAGCATAACTCTATGAACTTGTTAAAAGAAATGTGAGATGTTTCTGTAAACTTGAATTACTGGTATTTTATATTTTGTTCTTTGTTAAAAATATATATAAAATATATATATTTGATAAAAATGAATAAATGGGTGTAATAATTTGGCAGAACACTTCTAGCATGAGTAAAAACACTTTGACAAACAAATGATGATTAAAGAATCTTAAAGGTGCTATGAGGAGAATTTATATTATTCGACACATCTGAGAGACTCTGCTACAAAACCATGAGTTTTCCAAAAATTGCTTGTTGTCACACATCAAAAAACCCAAGCCAAAGCTGTGCATCCTGTAAGTTGTTGAAAAAGAAGTTGTAAAGCAATGCAGAGTTCTGAGGATCCAAGCTGCATTTATTAGCATCATGATTCACAATTGCTTTACAACTTCTTTTTCCAACAACTTACAGGAGCAAAGCCAGAATGTATCTCTTTTAGTTGACAATCGAAGATGGTAGTTTTGACTCTGTAATAATCAATTTATTTGCACTTATTTAAAATCTTAGTATTGTGTTTGTGTATACATAGTATTGTTAGACTTATATTTACAAAAATGCAGCCATAGTGATAATCACATTCTTCATGTGTTATTTGTGAACAACAACGCAGGGCGTGCTGACAACAGCTAACAATAGCCTGGTCGATCGGCATGTTTTTTTCCAACCTCAACTGGAACGCCAATAAGTCAGAGATGATGGTACTCCCAGTTCCAAGGTTACTGGAACGCAGCATTACGAAAGTCGCCGCCGTGCTCATGGGTAGCAGAGTCTTGATGTCGCCAGGAACAGATTCTCCTCATTGCACCTATAAAACACAACTGAAATACAGGCATACTTTTTTCTGACATTATTCCAATTATGTGTGTATGAACACTATGCATCAAACTTGAACTCTGCACAGTCTGACTTGGGGCATGAAAAGTCTTCTAGTATTCCCTCTGGTGTTGCTCTTGGCTGTGTTTGTGTGAGATATTTACGGTCAGTCCAGGTTTCCACTCATTACGGATCTGCACCCTCACAGTCTCCATCTGGTGTGTGACTCAGCTCCCTGTGAGCTGAAGAGTCAGCGTTTACTGGAAGGAACAGGCCCAGTCTGGTCTTCATTCAGAGGAGATGTAAACACAGTGTTGTTTAAAGAGAGTCTGAGCACACAAACAGCTTCAGAACATTTTATTTATTCAATATTATTAGATTAAATGAATATCCTGTCCAATACTTTAAAGTGTTCATATTTAACAAGGATGCTTTTTGCTGATCAGTATCCATTCAGCCAGTTGACATGGTCACTCATTTAACACAAGGTGGTGCAAAAATCCTGCCGATGAACTCGAGCAGCATGATGATAGTGGGCCTTAAATACAGGGAAGAATTCCTTACACTCATATATTAGCTGAAAATCACTAGAATTTAAATTGTGCCTACAGTCGTCCATCTGGAATAACTTTTCCAACACAGAAAATACAAACACTTCTATTAAAGCTTTTAAGAGACCATTCAAGTGCATATTTCCCAAATTTACTTCCAGACATGAGACCAAGCATGTTTTAAGATTGCCTTGCTGTTTTTTATGGAGCTCTGGCTGAAGAAAAGACCTTTTCTTCTCTAACTGTAATGAGGTCTGTCATTATATAAGAATGTGTCCTTTTGTTGTCGGGGACAATAAAGAGAGAAGCTGTCTTGAGCTTTTCTTTTGTGACCAAGTAGCTCTTTTAATCTGTAGGCTAATTTGAAGCTGTGCGGACTTGTTCATGGTTCATTGAAAATGAATCATAACCATTAAACATCCTGTTTCTGATGTTATGTAGGCTTTGACACATCCAAATATAAAAACAGGAATGATTAAATTAAGTGTTCTAGCTGAAAAAAGATCTATATAAGTGTCCATATGTTTGTGGAAATTAGCACATTGTTTAAAATTGTAGGTTCCTGCTTTAGTCTTGCTTTAGTTTATAAATATTTCCTAGTTTATTACCCAAAACACTGAATAAGACCTTTAAAGGATAATTAGGTTGTCAATGTTAGATAAACATAAGATATTTAACCAAATACATGCTAGTATTAAATGCAGACATTTTGTCATCAAGGCACATGTAGTCAAAATCCAAACATTTGAACCTGTTGTGCAAATGAACCGATTTTCTTTTGTTTTTATGAATTAATAAAGTTAAAATGGGACTACTTTAACAGTCTTGTGTAAAATACTTAGACAATAGCTGTGTTCGAAATCATCCACTCATTTACTCACTCACTATCCCCTATGTAGTGTAAATGAAACAGTGGACAACATAGGGAATGACCAAACAACATTTCGGACACTACACTGAAATTTTCTAAATGTCGTAGCATCAGTAGATGAGCCGGATATTCCTGTGACGGAAGTGGACGTGCCGAAATTCACGTAAACAAACACTCTGGAGGATAAGTAGCAACTTTTGAAGCTGTTTACAGCTGCTAAAAGACGGGAAAGAGCTACGCTACGAACGTGTTAAAGATTCTTAACGTTTTTTTACATTTATGAATGAAAGCAGCGCCTAACGGCCTTCCTTCTCTTCTTCTTCTATGGAAAAACACGACCGCATTGCATTGTGGTATACTGGAGTACAATATAGGTTACATCATATGTACACTCACTTTTGCTGTGCATTGTGGGCATTGTGTAGTGCACTATATAGGGAATGAAATTAACTGCTGAGAATTTGAACAACACTACAAAATGGCGAACACACTATATAGTGCACTATATCCGTGATAGTGTGCAATTTTGAACACAGCTAATAACCCAAATGTTGACCACCTCAAAGCTAACAGTGGCTCATGCCCCCCTGGAGGTACCTGAACTCCAGTTTGGGGTTTATACTGAACATAAACTTATCAAAGTAAACTCATCTTCTACACTATATTGCCAAAAGTATTCGCTCACCCATCCAAGTAATCAGAATCAGGTGTTCCTTAGTTCCAGTCAAAGGAACTCTGAATGCTTCATCACACCAAAACATTTTGGACAATTCCATGCTCCAACTTTGTGGTAACAGTTTGGAGCTGGCCCTTTCCTCTTCCAACATGACTGTGCACCAGTGCACAAAGCAGGTCCATAAAGACATGGATGACAGAGTCTGGTGGGGATGAACTTGACTGGCCTGCACAGAGTCCTGACCTCAACCCGACAGAACACCTTTGGGATGAATTGGAGCAGAGACTGAGAGCCAGGCCTTCTCGTCCAACATCAGTGTGACCTCACAAATGCTCTTCTGGAAGAATGGTCAAAAATGTCCATAAACACTCCTAAACCTTGTGGACAGCCTTCACAGAAGAGTTGAAGCTGTAATAGCTGCAAAAGGTGGACCGACGTCATATTGAACCCTATGGATTAGGAATATGTATATGATTAACAGTCTCTGAATGCTTATTCGTGTAAAGTTGATAAAATTGATTTGATCCACTCATACCTCAGCAGGTTCTCAAAGGATTTTATGGTTGAAAGGAAGGTTGGTCATGGTAAAAGGAAGGAGTGATAAGATTTTAGTAGTGATCTGAGCCTGTATGTGGATCCAGGAATCTTTTTTAAGGATTATTACAATGCCAGATACTATAGTTTATTACATTTTTTTGCACCAACTCAAGTTCTGAACAGATGTTCATCATATTTGCAGGGAACGTGGGTCATGGCAAAAGTTGGAATATTTGCCCCTATGTGGATCCTGCAAGTTTTCAAGGATTTGATTGTAGTGCAGTGATAGGGCAGTATTTAACAATTTGACTTTAACTTGCCTGATAATGCTGGAAATGCCTTGAGGTTTGTGCTCTTGGAGCTTTTCTAGTCTGTTTGTACATCCATCTTTGAGCAAGACAGTTCTATATGTTCTCATCGGAGTTTGATCAGATTTCCTGGGAACATACAGATAGGTAGTGTTTAGATTTTGGCGGTGATCTAAACCTGTATGTGGATCCAGATTTTTTTTTAATGATTAAACAGTGTGAGATGGGCAGTTTTCCATATTTTGATTTTTATATCAAACCCATGTAGAAAAAGAACATGAAAACATCACTAACAAAAAAAACACTCCACTCTCTCCAGTGTAACTCCCCTGCATGCAAAACAGCTGACTATCCTGATATATGGGGTTAAACGAGGTGAAGGCAAATTATTGATCAATTTAGGTAATTAAAACAAGGTAAGAGGATTGTAGTTACACATTAGCAAAAGAACAGTGCTCTAGATAGAAGGCTGAAACAGGCCTATATGTCTGTTCATCAGAACATAATGACTGACATCTCCTTAAATGACATGTGAGTACTGTGTTCCAGAGACAGACTGTAATTTTTAGAGGAGTCAAAGGTTGCCCCCGTCAGCCACGGTCAGAGTGACACTGGCAGAGGGAGAGGGGTCCAGCAGAACTAATTAGTCCCAGCTCCCCCTGCAGAGAGCAGGTCCAGCTCTGTCATTCACATTTAGGATCACTTTTGAGACGAGAACAGACAAAATGTACTACCAGACTCCCACAGGTATCATCATTTATGTCTTATTAGTCTGCTTCTGCAGGGCCTCAAAGTCAGCCAGACCCACTCTGTATTCTCAGTGTTTTTACAGACACTCAACAAAGACAACTACAAAAGCACTCAGAGAGCGCAGACCACTTAACCTTGCAGAGCAAACAGACCTGCCTGACTCTGAAATCCTGTAGGTCCGTCTTGCCAGCCTCTGTTGTCCAACGAATTCACTCGGCTGAATTCTTAACAGCCCAATCAGGGAAGAGAGGCGGGAGCAGCAGAATGCGGACGTGACGACAACCGGAAGTTGAGAACCGGAAGTTGAGAACGGACATGCCGATTAGCCTATTGTCCTCATGGCTACTCAGTAAAACTTGTCGAAATCTGCCCTCCTCAGAAGTTTACTTGTAGGAACTGTCTTGAACGAGGTTCATGTCACATTAGTGTTAAATGAATCATCTGTGTGGTACAATTAAGTGTAAGAGGACAGTAAAAAGCCGTTAGCTGTTAGCAGCTAAGTTAGCGGCTAACAGCTAATGGTCATTAACTGTTGTTAGCTGTTAGCGGTTAAGTTAGCCACTATGGCAACATCCATGAACTGTTGTTAACTGTTGTTAGCCATTAGCCGCTACATTAGCCGCTATGTATGCTACATTATAGGAGGTAACCCTGCTTGATGTGGATTGGTCTGTGAAGAATGTGAAGAGCCAAACAATTGTCCAATCACAAGCTTGTGTTTTTCTTTAATGTTCTGCCCTGAAAACAAATTTAAAGCGCTCCTACCCAGATGGACTAGTGAAATATTTCTGTAGCAGATAAAGGGAGCTGTCCATCTGGCTTGTCAGGTTACAGACCTCTGCCAGCATCACAGTCCTCGCCCATGTTGTGATTTTCACCATAAATATTAGTCCTACCTTTATTTCATCTAAATATTTAGATTCCTTGACCATTAAAATGTACCATTAGCAACTGGATTCATAATATCTATTTTAATCCAGTAGTTATTCATGAAAATCGCATCTTTCGTCATGGCGGATCCAGACGGTGATCCAGATCACTCCCAAAGTCTAATCATTTGTTTCCTGAAAATGTCATCGAAATCCATCCATAACTTTTTGAGTAATGTTGCTAACAGAGAAACTAACTAACTAACAAACAAACAGATGTGGGCAAAAACATAACCTCCTTGGTGGAGGTACTGATCTGATTATTAAAAGTCATTTTCCTGCTGTGAATGAAAGCAGCTCGAGTTGAACTTAAGCCGACCGTCATTTGTCAGACTAGAATTCCTGCATCCACAAAGGCTTTCAGAGATGCTGAGGATCTGTGTGAAATGTTGAAGTTTTCTGTTCTCAGATCTGCTCGGAAAACATGAGTCACCACCACAGATGGTCTTGCTGTCCCCATTTCACAGAAACTTCTCACCTGCTCCAAAGCATCATGGGAAAATACATTTTGGGTTACCCATGCAGAGAGCTCCCAGTGTTCAGTTAGAAGAATAAATACTAAAAATGTAACCTTTTTTATCCTGGCTACCATTCGTTTGTCTTACAGCAGTTATTTCTGCTGCTTTAAAACTCTCAATGACTGTAATGATAAAATAATGAAGTAATGACTGGCTTTTTGTTCCGAAGATTTTACATTTATGCTCCAATTACTGTTCAGAATAATGACATTTTACTGGTAATTCTCAAAAAAGTGCAACAAAATATTACATGTGTTCAACACAAGTCGGTGAAAAAGATGTAGCAGTTTTGAGGGTATTTTCGTTTCACACTTTTGTGTAACAGTAGGGTAAACGTATGGCTCAGTGCTGCACGGTTGAATAATGGAGTCTTAATTGATTATAAGAGCCTCCAGTGATCATTTAAACAGGATAATCGTCATGAGACCTCCACTGTGCTGCATGACCAGTCTTCTTCCTTGCTCATCTCCCATCATGTCCTGTTTGCTTCACTGAGTTCTGTCTTAACACACCAAATAAATCTGTTCTTACTTCTGATTAATGTTAGATGAACTGTTCAAAGTGTAGAAAGTTTAGAAAAAAAGTATTTTATTCACTTTTACTATTAATATACCTGTTTAATACTAAACTGAGCCAGTATACTTGAAGTTTAGTTTTTACTGAAAAGTATAATGACTTAGTACATTAATGCTTAGACTTACACTTTTACTTTATTACTAAAACTTGTACTTTAGTATACTTTTTCCTTCTTTCTGCCACAGAGTACTAACAGTATATCTTGATCCAGGCACAGAATAAGGTCAAGTCATTGTTCTTACATTAAATTCAGCAGAATAAAAATGTTTTTTACTGCTCACACTTGCATTGAGGTATTACCCCATTATAAACCTGCATGATCAAGATCATACAGTGCTGAAGTGTAAAAGTTAACAGTACAGGGTATGTGTGCTCAATTGCATTTTCCTGATGTACCTTAAAAATAAACACAAAAACAAATAAACATGTGACTTGACTTATTGATTAAGTTTTGGTCCCTTTCATAACAATTTGGCAGTGGTGTTATGTTTCAACAAGAACACATTTTGTCTAATCCTATCAGGCCAGACAGCATTAACAGCTTATTTTAACTTCATACTGTATATTAAAGTACTTTGAACATCGATCTGTGAATCTTTACATACAGGCCTGAGTGATTTAGTAAGTACCTCAACTAAAACAAGAGTTTGGCACATGGTAAAAAAGCAGAAATTTGATGTTAGCACGTTTGTTTAAAAATAACCAGGTCATTAATTAAGCAAAATATACCATATTTTAAGCATAAAGCACTGCTGTAGATTGTCTTTAGTCTGTCATAGTTTTGACTGTGATAGATTTTTTTTTTAATTTAAATCTTTGCATGAAGGGGAATTACAAGAAAGTAGAACTTACAAGCACACTTAAAGAAAAAAACAAGTAAAATAGCAAAAATTGCCTTTTTAGTTCATAAAATTACACCAAAGATTTAGTTCAATGAACTAAAATGTGAACTAGAAGTATATGACTAGTTAACTAGTAGAATATACTTAGGTGTACTTGTTGTATACTTTAAAGTGTGCTTTTGTAAACTTAAAATGACCTAAATTATACTTATATAAGTATATAATATTATAAGTATTCTTTTATAAGCTTAAAAATGATCCAATTTAGTCAGAGGACGTATTAAATTAGAATATGTAGTGTTGTGTTACTCAAGACCGATCTTGGACTAGAGACTGGTCTCGAGACCACATTTTAAATGTCTTGGTCTTATCTCGGTCTCGGACTGGCCGGACTCGGGAAACACTTGGTAAAACAGCATAAAGCTTCAAGTCATGTGTTTCCTCCCCCTGTGATGTCTGCAACCCCAACACTTAAAGAGATCCCCATATATTTCAGTTTTCCAGTATTGCTCATCCCTAATGCATAAGTTCCTCTCTCAACCTTTTCCCTTTAATCCAAAACTAAAAATGAAAAAAACCTCAAGCTGTTTCCTCTCAAACCCACGTTTCTCACTTCCAGAGGTCACTGTCTGGTTCACCATAATGGCAGCTCTCCAGTGGAAAACTTTTATTTGAGGATGCCAGGAATAGTGTATTAAGTGAGGACTTTCACCTTAAAGAAAGGTTTCATTTGTGGCACAGGGCGGCAGCTGAAAAACCAAACTTTAGAGGTGGAAACATCCTCGTCTCTCCTTGACCTTCTCTGAGAGGGTGTTTCATAAAATCATAGTCATTGCTGCAGGTTTCCCTTTGATTATTTCTTATGTCATATCCTCCCCATTGTATGTTTTTCCTCACTGGCTTGACATAAAAGATTCATGCAAAGCATTTATTTAAGTTATGCAATGATATCCTCAGGCACACTGTAATTAACGGCCCCTAAGTTGTCCTGTCTGGGGTGATATGAGTGTGTGTGTACGAAGTATGAAGTCATCCCTATTGCATTTGGGTTGGACATCAAAATGTTATTTATTTACCAAAAAATTATCCAGACTTTTAGATCATAAATTACATACACTACTCCGCTATCTAGATGGTGGTCTATCAGGGATGTAATGGTAACCGATAAAATGATAAACCGTGGTAAACCTCTGAAGGTTAGAACCACAGTTTCTTATTTTAATTACCGTTAAAACTGTGATTGATAACCTCACTTTGTCAATAACTCAGTGATATGGAGTAGTGAGAGTGCCAAATTACAAAAATAAATCTATAAAATAATAAATAAATAAATTATATAAGAATCCATAAAAGAAAAGGCTAATAAAAGTAGAAATATAAAGACAAATAAAAAAAATAAGTAGAAAAGTGCTTAATAAATAAATAAGTAAATGAATGAATAAATAAATAAAGTAGCTATATAAAGTGATATTAATCAAAAAATAAACCCTGAAAAGAAAAGGCTAATAAAAGTATAAATATAAAGACAAATAAATAAAAGTATTTAAATCACATTATAATGTCACTTTAAAAGCAAAGGAAATATGCGCAGTAGGAATGTGGTTGCGTCACAGCACAGGAGGAATCCCAATCGAGAAGAAACATGGCGGCGGAAAACTTGACAGAAGAACTCGTCGAAGTTAGAGAACAACATAATTATGATGGAGAATATGTTTTGGGGACGGTAGAGGACGTAATGGAAAGTGCTGGTACTATGTGTGCTTAGACCCACACAGACATCGATGAGCTTGTGTGGCGAAATCTTGAGAATTTAAATAAGGCATAACCCGACATATTTGTCCCTCTTCCTCGATTGGGATCCTTCTGCGCCTGCTCACGACGACATTCCTACAAGCTCGTCGATGTCCGTGTTGGTCACATAATACTAACACTTTCTATTACGTCCTCTATCGTTCCCAATATATATTCTCGGTCGTAATTGTTGTGTTCTGTATTTTAGCCAGTCTTAAAAGTTCTGCTGTCAAGTTTTCAGCCGCCATCCGTCTCCCTCGATAGGTTTCCTTCTGCACCTGTGTACAACGACATTCCTGCTGCGCATATTTTTCTGTGCATATTTCCTTCAAAAAAAAAAAAAATACATATATATATATATATATACACATATATATATATATATATATATATATATATATATATATATATATATATATATATATATATATATATATATATATATATATACATATATATATATATATATACACATATATATATATATATTTTAACCAGCTGTTTATACTCTCTTCAAAAGCCTGGATTGCATTTAAAAGTGGCTTATTAAAGGTGAAGTCAGCAATGTGGGAGAAAATGAGTGGAGGGTTTGTTTATATTCGAATTTAGACCCGCCTCCCGAAAGCTGATGGACGTGCATTGTCATGGAAACGGCCGTAGAAACTGCGTAGCTGATGTAGCTAAGGAAACCCCGACTGGTCAGACAAGTCGACTGCCAATATTGAAAACATCACAACAACAGTACATTTTGGCAGATTAGACAATAAGATGAATGCCTGACGGCTGCTACTGTTATGTGAAGCACCACAAAGCTAATGTTGCTTAGCTTACCTATCCAGCAGAGGGACGGTGACATCCGCGTCCGTTTTCAGGTCTTTCAATTGGCGGAGTTTCCTCCACCGTCAGAAAGCAACACCAATGTTGATCCGAGTCTTTGCTCTTTTGGTCATAGCTCTTCTTTTCCACTTTTCACTCCTCTGACCTTTTTCTTTGGGCTGTTTTTCAGCCATTGCTACTGCACCTATTGTATCTCTCTCTTACGCTAACTGCGCACGCTACGCAAACTACGACTCCCCCTCCCCCTTCTGTCTGATCTGCGCATGAGTATGATCGCCCCCTGGACGTGGGGGGGTTTACTTTGTTTTGGTAACTCGGCCCGAGCCACAGTATTTACCGGCTGAAATTCTGAGTCAAGGCTGTATATTGAGACCGGATTTTTTTTCAACATGCGGTCAGTGGGGACATCTTGTGGATGGAGAAGAGAAATACGGTGAATTTCACAAATACTGCATTTGATTAGAAGATTAGAAGATCGCTGAGTACACCTTTAACGCAGACTAAAATTAAGCATTTAATTTGGAAAAAGTCTATTTTTGAACAAAAACATCAATTTAAAAATCGTCAAACAAAAAAAATCCAGATACTTATGTGAATCGATTTTTTTCTCCCACCCCTAGCGCCCATCCCCTTCTGCTATAACTTACGTGACTCTTTGCTGTGTCAGCAACAAATTTATCTGCCTTCGTATCAGCGCTCGAAGGTTGTACAGTCTGCGCAGAGTTTGTTAATTTTTAAAGGACAAAAGTACGAAGTACGGTAAACAGTTAACCAATGTGTCCACGGCCTCCATGCTCCTCTCCATTGTTTACTCGGATGTTTTGTTGCGCTGATGATGTCATCAACGGGATGACATCAGCTTGACACACCAGAGGAAAAAAAACAGCCACACAGCTCGTCTGCTAACGGCATGAAAGGATTCACTTGCTGATTGTTAGCGGATTAACCCCTATGAAAAAACCCGCGCTGACCCTCTAATTTTAGTGTGAAAGCGGTATAATAATGGAAACCGCAATCATTTTGCTCACACCAAGCATGATATGAAATTTCATACCGTTACCTCCCTACTTTGCTTACTCATGGTGACACAGAGAAGACCTCTGTTAAAGAAAAGGAGCTGATTTTGTTAAACAGTAAAATTACCCATGGTGCCGCAGGGTCTGCACATAAAGCTTGTGTGTAAGTGTGTTGGTGTTAGTGTGGGTGTGTGTGGGAAGAGTCAGCATGTGTGGTGGTCCCTGTGTTTTATCTGCACGGCCTCCAGTCACAACAACTTCTGCCACCCCTGTAGTGGTCTCTCCCTCTCTCTCTCTCTCTCCCACCCTCCCCCTTCTCTCTTCACTGCTGGTGGTTGAAAATGATAGAAGAGGACCACACACACACCATGCCATCCATGCCATGTGAACAGGAAAGTGCAGTGAACCATCTTAGTGTTTCTCCGTAAAAACACACAAACAAAAGCACACACACTGACAGATATACCAAAGACACCACAAACTATCCCACATACATCGTGCCGCACTTCAAGAACAAAATGTTTCATTCTGACCGCATGTGTCGGCCATATTGGCTGACCTCACACCGCAGAGTGTCATGTGCAGACACTTTTTACCAGGCTGTGTTTAACAGCACTGTTTGCTTTTGTTGGATAATGAAACTGACATGGCAGCCCTAAGAGGGAGTTTATGTGTGAGCGTCTCAGCGCACAGACATGCCCCACTGTGCATGCAAGCCAGTCACCCATGAGGGGGCTAAAAGGTCGACCCTCATTTGTTTCAAACAGTTCACAGGGTAACATGTAGCGACTGTGTGCAGCTGGTGAGAAGCGGCTTTCACCCGTTAATCACGAGATGCCGCCCAAACAGAAACAGATGAACAAGCGAGCATATGATGGGTGTTATGAAGCGTCATGGGAAATGATGAAAATTTCCTTTGATTCTTTTAAAACTTGACAAAATACTGCCTGAAATGAGAAATCTCAGAGCTTTGATTTCTTGACTCAGCTGGTGCAGTATGTGTTTTCTTTTCACCTCATCAGTAGCAGTTAAAGGTGCTATGAGGAGAATCTATTTCGGGCAACATAAAGACTCTGCTACCCATGAGCACGCGCGGCGACTGTTGTAAAGACGTGAGTACACCCATGGACCCTAGTCAAAGTGTGCATTTGTTGTGATGCTAATGAATGCAGCTCGTACCTTCCTCAGAACTCTGCATTGCTTTACAACTTCTTTTTTCAACAACTTATAGGATGCAAAGCGACGAGGTAATGTATCTTTTTCTCGTTACGTAGCTGTAGTTTTTGATGTGTGACAACAAGCAATTTTTGGAAAACTTAGTATTGTAGTTTTGTAGCCGGCTATATATCACTACTTGCAGCCCGCTGCTCTAAGACGTGTCTGAATAATATAAATTTGCTCTAGTTTTAAAGGTGCAGTGTGTAGAATGTGGCATTTTATAGATCCACCGCATTTCACCAAACAGAAACGGTGAACATAGAAGATATATGTTTCTATTTGTATGTAAAGTCTGTCAAAGTAGGAGTACAATCATCCCCATAAAACGTTTGTTTTATTTTTATTTAGTTAGAAAAGTCTTTATTAATAAAATTACATTACCGCAAGCTGCTGTTTCGTGTAGGCCGACATATTGATCCGCTGTGTTGTCTACTGGTGGTTTTTAGGGACAAAAAGAACGAAACACAAATCTGTCCGCCGGTTCTGAAATCTACCTGGAATGCAGGCGAAGAAGAGGAGAGGATGGCAGTGGATGCATAGAAAGTTGTTACTCTGTCCTAGGGATTCAAACTGTGTGTATAAACACACACACAACATAAACTGTGTGCTGTGTTCAGGATCCTTTTTGGTCTTTACAGGATTCCGTTGCTCAGCGACGTGACATTTTGGCTATAAAATGCCAAGGTCTACACACTGCACCTTTAATTGTCTTGTTCCGAAGTTGAATATCCAGGCCAGTCCAGCCCTGTCCGACCCGACCGCAAAGCTGAGGAATAGCATTTATAGCTAACCTATTTTGATGCTATAAAACTCATCTTAAAGTGTGTATTTCCATCAGGCATATATCTAATAGTGAGACTTTTTTGTAATTACTTAGAAACTCCTCATAGCATCTTTAAACAAACATTATGAGCTACTTTAAGGTACCTTGTTTTGCTCCTTTTCTGCAGTTTAACATTTATCCTTGATGTCTTAGGCCAGGGGTGTCCAAACTTTCTACATCAAGGGCCACATAAAGAGGAATACATTTACAACTGAGCCACTTGCTGCTCCTCACTTTTACAGTATTTAAGTTAAAGTTTCAGGGTTTAGGGGTGGGTTATCACCTGTCAAGGGGCCCTTGTAACCCTGAACTATGAATGGATTCACACCTCATCAGCAGCAGCGATGGGAGACACTAATAGCTTATCTTCACCATCAGACACAAAACAAGAGTAAACTGCAAGAATGTCGGTACTTGAATAAGAAAATTGAAGTATACTTTGTAAATGAGACTTTGTAGCAAAGAACTGCAAATATGGCAGAAAATGTGCGTGATTGATGGTACTTTCTGCTAGGGCTGGGCAATTAATCGAAAAAATAATCAGAATCAACATTTAGACCCTCTAATATAAGTAATTTTACTCATGTTGATTATTTTTTCTGTGTAAGTCACATGACCACTCCCTCCATACAGTCTGCTTTCAACTTTTGCCAAGAGCGAAGGATGTGCTGCCAACATGGAGGAGACAAGTGCCAACCTATCACGGGACCAAGTAGCCAAGAAAAATACCGTCTCCATTTTTTGGGCACATTTTGGATTCTGTGCAGACGACATCAAGCAGAAAGAAGTTAAGTGTAAATACTGCAGGAAGACCATTTCAATGACTATTTGTATCCCCACTAATTTGCTCCAGCATGTAAGTCATGTGACCGCGGCCCCTCCGTACAGTCTGTGTTCACTTTTGCCAAGAGCAAAGAACACACCACCAACATGGAGGAGACAAGTGGCAATCTATCAGAGGACCATGTAGCCAAGAAAAAACGAATTTGTTCCAGCATAGCATAAAATAATCCTTCATTAATCGTAATCAAGGTAAGAACTTCAATTAATTGCGATATGATATTAGGTAATATCGCCCAGCCCTAGCCACACATCTCGCCATATATGTTCATCACGTTTGCTGAAATATCAACAGAATGTATGAATATTCAGTGCTACACCTTATCGCTGCATGTCTACATTTGAAAATCCACTGTATCACCTTTAGAAAACGAAATCCTGTTGTCCCTGTTGTTGTCCCTCATGGCGATTGTGCGCGACTGTACACGATTGACTAGGCTGGCGTGATCGCTATGATACGGGATGAAATGACCGTCTCACCCTTGGACACACCCCGTAAATACACCGACAGCAGCGCTTCTACAGTGCTTCGGGGGCGTTCGTCCCGTTAGGTTAGGTTAATACAACAATATGACAAGGATTCCATGAATTTCCATCCCGCTGACACAACGTCAGTCCCGCTTGAGCTCAGTTCGCGTCACATAAGCCCCGACTGAGCCCCGTCGCTTGCGCCGCCTTGAACGGGATACAGTCGGGGCACAAACGGATACATCCTTGTCAGTCGTCCTCATAAAGCTTTCAGGATTGAGCCACGATCAGCTCGACTGAGCTCTGTACATGCCACGCTAATATCATTTGCATTAGGATTGCATTAGGCTTCCATCCCGCTGTACTGAGAGCGGCGATTCTCCACAACAGTTTTGAACAGTTCAAAACTGTCGAGACCCTTCCACGTTCCCCGCCGTTCATCCACGACTATACAAGGCTGATCCAGACCAAGTAGCGCATGCACCACGACCAAAGCACGTTTTATCAGGATTATGACAATCGTGCACAATCACCATGAGAAACGGGAATGTGTGGCTTGGCCTTTAGGTTTTGGATGTGTGTCGCAAACAACAGTAGAAAAAAAATTCCTCGCCCTATTATTTCAGTTTCATTACAAGCATCATTTCAGAACAACGGCGTCATGATCTCCCTAAAATTATGCTCAAACTTCTTTGTTGCTCATGTTTATGACAAACTCTTTGTGAACTTGCAGCTAACACAAACCAGGTGAAGCTCTGCGGTGACATCCTGTGAAATCTTTCCCTTTTCTTCTCAGCATGTGCACTCCTGCTGTCTGATCTGGCAGCCCTTTATGTTTGTGTGTTCTCGTCCTCAGCGTTCGTGACTGTATTATATGTTTATGATTTGTGGCTATTTCCATCCACAGTGCTGGGACACATATGGCAGCTCTGAGTGTCAATTTACTTCAGTTATTGTCAAATTGAATGCAGAAAACATACATATAGCAAAGGCGTAAAATGTGTGTGGAGCCTCTGTGGTTTGGATATGGCCTACAGAAAATTAGTGATAAAACTAGAAAAGGCTGGAATAATATATGACTGAAGAAAACAACCAAACATTTTGACTCTTAGCCAACAGAATCTGGGCCTAAAGTCCAAAATAAACAAAAAAATAAACAAAAAATCCACGATTTGATATCTTATTATTATCTAAGAAATTATACCGCTGAGAAGAAAACAAGAAGACATACTTTATTGTTCAGAATTTTGATTCTCTGTTAATTTATTTCCTCTCCACTATCCTACTTCAGTAGATTTTATTACACATTTGGTGTTTGGCTATCTTATTTACCACTTATTATTTAAAATTGTATTGTGTTTTCTTTTCTATAGAATTTTTTATCTAATTTTTTATCCCGATTTTTATTGTCATTTTATTGAGAATTGATAGCAACTAGCTAAAGGAATCAGTTGCATTTGTCTTTATGCTTCAAAAATCCCTTATCAATGCTTTCCACTTTGTTCTGTGTGCCTTCAAAATCAAGAAGGTCATGCTCCCATCCGAGGCAGTCAGCAGAAACAACAAAGAAGTCAGCAGACAGAAGCAGTCAACAGTTATCGCGTTTACATGAGAACTTTAAATTCCCTTTACTTCCAAATAAAACTCAAATCCTCTTTAAAAAGATTAAAAATGACCATGTTCACACCTAAATCTGAATGAAAATGATAATTCTGAATAAAACTTAATTCCAAAGTAAGTGGCTGATTTATTCTGATTTTAAATGTGACTAAAAAAATCCCTCCATCATGTATATGTTCTTTCCGCTTTAAATTAATTCCCCTCTTTCTTTGTGTGCTTGTTCCCTTGTCCTGTCACAATGAGGCCCGGGACGCTGATGGGAATAGGATGGCCGCCCGAAGCAAGCGTTAAGACTCAAGCCGAGAACATTTATTTAATATGAGCCTTATAAGATTTGGAAATAATGAAAGAGTGGATGGACATAAGCATTAAAATGTGGACCTTTTTAAAGCTGCAGTGTCCCACATGCTTCACTGCACAACAGTTGCTGGTTTGATCTCAGTGTCAGTCAGGGCCTGGTACATATGTGCAAATTCTCTCCGGGCACTCCGGCTTCCTCCCACAGACCAAAAACATGCTGGACAAGGTTTTCCTGACAGAGAGGCTGAACTGGAGTTATTAATTCAGTAATTACATCTCTCTATGTCACGTCCGCCCCCTGTCCAATCAGAACCATTCCCAAACCCCCAGGCCTTGAACAAAGGCAAATAAACGTGATTTCTATGTAAACTTCAATTCGGCATTACTATTTCCATAGGGCTGGGTATTTCCAGCAACCTCCCGATACAATACGTATCCCGATACTAAGGCCATGATATGAGACGTATCCCGACACACGTAAATTGTGAACATTGACTATGCTTCAAACAAAATTCTGGACAAGTTTTGTTTTTTCTTATAAGAAGAAAAAGAATAAGGATACTTAAGAGACATAAATGCAGATCCTCAAGGATGGTAGACCTAAGTTAAAATTTAGAAAAATGTATGCTTCATTATGTAGCTCATCTTCTCCTTGACCTGTGCCATTGTTCACATTAGCCAAAGTGTATTGAAAACAACTGTCAAAATTTTTTAGGCCGTACTGATACACGTATCCCGAAGGAGTGCATGACGATAATTTACCATATCGATATTTCGAGCATAGGCCCAGTAAACATAAAGGAGAAAACATTAATTTCAAATTATTTAATTCTGAACAATAAATTCCAAATTAAAAAACATCATTTAACCGTGCTCATTGTAGCTTGATTTAACAGTTTGACACTGCACAACATTCAGCGTCTGTCTGTCTGTGATTCCAGGAAATAATAAAAACACCAGCAACTTACTAAAGCATTGTTTCTACTGAAAACCTGTTGAACTTTTTTCCACACAAGGAAATGCATGGATCAATGAAGAGATGAAAAAAAGAATTTGACTGATAAGCAGAATTGATAAAGGCATTGTTATAAGTAAAATTCTATCAATTCCCATACCTTGCCAAGGTAGGAGAGGGGTTGAAATATGCTGAAACCGCATCAGCAATTTGGACTTGTCTTTCACAGTCGGCTGAAATGGACCAATAACCTTTATATGTCCTTGTACAATAAAACGGTACACATTAATTGAGCTTTTATTTAAATAGTCTTTTATTTGCTGTGTTAATGGGATGCGTTAGGGCCATCAGCCACACTGTCAGTTGTCAACAACTATGGCGGAAGTGAAACTACTCTGACTCTTCTCTTTGAGGGTAAGATTTTAAGGCCTTGAGCAGCTGCTCATGCCAGAACAAGATTACTCACAATGTGTTTTTGCTTCCTTGGCAAATGTTCCAAGAACAAAATCAAATATATACCTTACTGAGCTATTTCATACAGCTGTTGCGGTCAATATCAAAAAGAGTAGCATGCCAGCCTAGCAATCTCTGAGGTTGTGGGTGAAGACACTTAAACTGGTGCAGGCTAAGCGAATGGGGACTTTGATTGTTTAGTTGTGTAATTGTGAGCAATCTTGACACAGATCTACACCGAGCTGCCTTTAGGCCTCTTTTTCCTTTGCTGCCTGCTGTCCATGGACACATGGTTGTGTTTTTCTATTAACTTGCTAGTGTTCCTCTGTCATGATAGGTATTTATCCTCCATAATAAATCACATTTGTGTTCAGCAGGAGCCTGAAACTTGGCCATTTTTTCTTGAACCTCCTGGAGTATCATGTGAAGAAGAGGAAATGTCAGCACTTCTTCTTACGACCTTTGTTCAGAACTCAGTGTAAACAACAGGCTCCATGGATCAATCATAAATTAAAATATCTGAATGGTCTCCCGATGCGAATGGGAGCCAGTTCTTCTGAGGCCTCGCCTGACAGCGGAGAGGTTCCTGCGAGTCTGTAAGGGGAGTGTTTGGACTGCTGAAAAAGGCTTTTTGAATATAAAGAATGTTGTTTGTGATGCAGCAGAGGAGCATCATGTGCAAAGAAAGGGTCATTCTGGGTTAGCACTAGCATCTTCACAGGAGATTTTCAGTAGGTTTCAATCCTTATTCCGAGGAATAAAAGAGTTATCTGGATATGAATACTTTAAGCTCTTAAGGTCTGCAAGACTTTAGTCCAAATTCCCCCAAATCACTTCAAAATAAGAGGGATTCGCCTTCATTCAGTGGACAATCCTGTGTCTTTCCTTCCTGTTTACATGACTGAGTGTAGAAGAATGCATTGTGTGTAGGTGGGCAAGTGTATGAGCGTGTGTGTTTGTGTATTTCAGGCAGTGACATAACAAATATCCCATAATTACCTCTGATTGCCTCGGAGACCCCAGACTCCTGTGAAACCCACATTCCTGTGACTGCCATAAGGACATTTGAGGCCCTGTCGCATTTACAGCTACACCACAATCTGCTCCCCATGGAAATCATTATGTGCTGTTTACATAAACTGACTCTTGTTTGTCACATTTCAGCAGCACTGCCCCCATCCAGAGTGTTTTATTTGCATTTTGGGGGAATGAGGGCCATAAGGAAAATGTCACATTTAATAAAAGTTTCCTAACTGCACAAAGGATCTTTTACGCTCAGTTAAGTTTCGTTGTTGGAGTTGTTTCAGAGGAGTTAAAGCACAAAATGAATCAAACATGGAAAGTTCTCACTCGTTCATGTTCAGTTCAACTTGAACTTTACTATCATGCAGAAGGAAATAAGGTCCCAAGGCATCATGAGAAAAGCATAGCATATACCGGCATAAAGAAAATCCTTGGTACAAATGAAAGCATAGGCACCTAAACCACAATGAGCCAGAGGCTCAAGAAACAGACATGGTCAGATAAGGTGAATAATCATAACCTTGCAGTGCAGACCAGCCTGATATAAGATCTGTAATCAGACAGATCCATCTTGCCAAGCTCCAATCTACAATGACTGTGAGCGGGCCAAAGCGGCACGGCCCAATCAGACTTTAGAGTAGAAACAGGTGCGAGCCACTAACAAAAGAACAGCAGAAAGTGACTGCTCATACAGAGACTAGCAAACTTGCCAACAGTAGCAGGGGCTGTGTCAGACCTCCACATTTCTTTATCAACTGAAAAATATACCATCATTTCTCAAATGTAATATGCATCCCATTTTTTAATGTTTTTTCCCAGGAAAAACACTGTGCTCAAATATAACACGCACCCAAATTTTGCCCAAACCTCACTCTCAACATACAACAGCTTTTGATGTTGGTCTGTCCTTCATTCTCTCTGCATTATTTTTCCTACAACCATTAATGTTAGCTCCACTGACACCAAATGTCCTACCCACATTCTTCTTGGTTTCTTAAATTAGACTCTGAGTGGAGATTAAACTGTGATTATTTATCTTTTCCAAACAGTTACTATTTTGAAATGCATGGAAGGAGGAAAAAAAAACAAAATAAAATGGATCCCTTTCACGCTAAAAAAAATGAAAATAGAACATTTTAACAATGAGTTCTTCTATGATAGAGTTGAGTCTTGTGTTGTGTGTATATATTTTCGTATAATACTTCCCAGGTAGGTTTTGTGATGAACATTCTTATCTGTGTCAAAGTGAAGGGAGCAGATGACTGTAGTCTTCGCAGTGGGTCTAGATCTCCATTCGCTGTCGATTTCCTGGCTCGTCACAGTCCAGAATCATACCGATCAATCCCTGGTCCAGCATAAAACCAATCTACACACATGGTGATTAAAAAAAGTATTTCAGTTACTACAGTAACAACATTCGTCACAACTCCTTACTCCTCTGATTCTCTGCATAAACATATCCATGTAGAACATGCACTGTTGAAATCACTGTAAATCATGGTGTACTACAATGGCGTATTGCATTCACTTGAAAATAAAAAAAAATCCACCTGTTTTTATGAGATACTATCTCGTAAAAATAGGAATTTATTTATTTTTGATTTTCCTGCTTTTATGAGATACTATCTCATAAAAACAGGATTCCCTCTGATGCTTTGCTTCGAGACTGGCTGCTTCATTGATCAACCAGGTACGTGGTCAACACAGGTAAGGTAGGCCCGCCGTACTGGTCCAACTGATCATGTACAAAAACCACAATGTCGAGCAGATCCGAGTGGGCTTTGCATCGGAACAACCGCAAATTCCTCAGGTGTCTGCGCAATGTGGACAAACTAATAACAATACCATCTACACCACTCAAAGACACAAGTATCTCCCAATGTTTCTAACAAGGTAAGAAAGGTCTAACATGCGTGACATGTTTGTTACTTTTAAGATTCATTAGTATCTCATAAAAACAGGAAACTCGAAAATTAATCATTTTTTGTTTTTACGAGATAGTATCTCCCGTAAAAACAGGAAATTCAAAAATAAATAAATTCCTGTTCTTACAAGATAGTATCTCATAAATACAGGAAAATAGAAAATAAATACATCCTGTTTATAGAAAGTATCTCATAAAAACAGGCGGATTTTATTTATTTTCAAGTGAATGCAATACGCCATAGTAGTGTAGACACTCACATTAGAAATATTTTTTTAGTTATTTAACATTTTATAATTTTATTTTGACAAACTTATGTACCTCTATAAAAAGCACTTTTATTTTTAACAGCTGTTTTGTATCAATGTTTATATTTATTAACTATAAATTAACTGTAGCAGTCAACTTATTTCTAGTCAATATAAGTATTGAACTGATAAATGTATTAATCATGTTGTGTACACAATACAGACCATCAGAATAATATTATGATAACCTGGCATCATACTCCATTTCTGTCTCCCTCATTAATGAGGTGGTGGGCATGGTAGCTTAGCCAGTAGCTACATAATTAGCACCTGAGTTGAATACCTGGTTAAATACTGTACCTGTCCTAGCTTAGCGCCGCTAACAGCGCTAGCCGCATTAGCGTTAGCACGGTGACTACCGAATTGTAAAGTCACATTTTCACATATCACACTGATACAACAGTACCACGGTGGGTTAAAACATTGGATAATATCTCTGTAACTCCGACTGGTTTTATGAAAGTGTCCCAGTAAGCAGCATTTTCACATGAGCTAACATCAAGAAGCTAATAACAAGACTTAGCCTCTGATCGTGTAGCTCTGCTCTGACCCGAGCCCACAAGGTGAACACACCATACTTGCCTCCTTATAAACAAGAGATTTGACAACACTATGTAGGGATTAATAATTAATTCATGAGGGTCACATCACGTTTCATACCAAGGTTCGTCAGCTCACTCACGAGCGGTTCCTTCGGTCAGCGCCTCGTGCGGCAAATTCCACAAATGACATAAATGAGTTTTATTATTATGAGGGTTGCACTTACACTTAACTTTCATTAGGCTATTGTAGTTTGTCTTAAAAGTTAGGAAAAGTTTGATTAGTGTCCTTACAATGAGTGTTCATATTTGCAGGGAGGATCTGCTTGATCAGTGTGGCTCAAATTCTCAATAAAACAGACACATTAACACAATAACGATCTGTCTCATGACATGATCGATCAAATGAGACCTTGAATTATAGAGACAGAAGTGTAGTGTCAAACAGAAGCATTGTTATCTTGTTTTGAACACTACGGAAGAGTTTTAGGGCTGTTTTAGCTGGAAAAATTAATTGACAGGTGGAGTAAAGTTGAAATTTTGGGAGTAAAGACAAAATGAAAAGATAAAAGTTAGAAAGTGGATAATAAAGCTGAATTACAGCTTCATGATTAAAGTCAAAAAAATGAGATTGAAGTTAAAAGTCAACAAAAAAAGAGAATAAAGTCGACATACTTGACTTATCTCAACTTTGTTTATAGGGCTGTACGTAAAGGCCATAAAAATTAAAACAATGTAGAAGATAAACCAGGTATAAACACAAAAATAGCTGTTTCATTATTTTATAAAACAATTTAAAATCAATAAACAAGTTGGCCTAACTAAAAACAAACCATAAAGCACTAAAACAGTAGCAGAGGCTCACATGGGGTTAAAAGCAAGGAATAAAAATTTGTTTTAAAACGAGTCTTACAAATGGACAGTGAAGAGAATGTAATTTAACTTTTTCCTTGATATTTTGACTTTTACCACAAAATTGTATTTCGACTTTATTCTCATTATTTCAGTATTATTCTTGTTATTTCAACTTTGATCCTGAAGGTTTGAGTTTAGTCTCCACTTCCCCAAAATAATTTTTTTCCACCTAATGTGGCCCTTTTACTCTCCTATAGAATAAACTGCAGCTATCATTATTTTTTTATAAGTCTCCTTATATCTTACTGTCACTAGACATCATTTTTGTAGTTAACAGGTGTTGTCATTTCTACTTTATCCATTACCACCCAATTGGAATGGTTTTAATCAGACAAAAAATGCACATAACAAGGACCATTTTATTAACCACAAAACCAAACTGAAGGAAGAAGACAAACCAGAAGAGGACCAAAAAGATAACTCAACACTGTCATTCACAGTGACAGCAAATAGGACCTAAAACAGAAACAACTGAAAGTCTGTCCCCATTTGTCTCCTCTGATTACTTACAAGTCCGAGATCTCTCTCGTTTTGTTTCTGTTTATCATTTTCAGTTGACATCATTCTGCTAAATCGATGCCATTCACAAAACATGTTGATTAAAAAACACAGGAAAGATGTCATTTATTCAAGACCAGTTAAAGGAATGTCCTTACTCCCCCTTTCTATTTGGCAAAATTTTGATATATTGCAAAACATCTGGCGGCCATATGCAAAACATGCGCAGTCCAATCCATTTTCTTTATATAGCACAATTAAAAAGTAAAGAAAGCCTTGCAGGATGCTGCACAGTTACTACCAAGCAGAAACAAAATCGACTACAATAAAATTAGGTTAAGTAAATAAAGCTTATAGTTTAAACCAAATAATGAACCACAAAAAAAAATAAATAAATAAAAAGTAAAAACCATAAAAGCCAACCAAAAATAGGGACCACAAACTCTCATACTGAATAAAAGCAAAGAGTAAAAATTGGCTTTAAGTTGATCTCTAGGCTGTTAAAAGGTGGGAACATTCTGATTTTACAAGATACGTTAAGTAAGTTTTTCTCTCATTATTTAGAAGCCATAATAAGGAGGCTAAGTCAATTTAAGTTTTTAGTCTGGCTTTAGGATTGACAAGGATAAGCTCCTCTTAAGACCTTGAAGATCTCAACAACATTCAGAGAAGAGGCAATGTGCTGATCCATTTAAATATATATATATATATAAATATATATATATATATATATATATATATATATATATATATATATAATATATCATTAAATATATAATCAGCATTACCCAACATGAATGCAACCATTATAATAATCATGAATCCTCCATCATGGCAGCAAGAAAACCTTCCTGTTAAGCAGCTGGAAATCTTGAATGGATATATATATATATATATATATATATATATATATATATATACTCAAAATCATAAAAAGACAAAAAAACGTTATTTCTTGGATTAATTCTCTGGTGATTCAAACTGGAAGTGTAAATTTTCACCACTATCAGGATATTAATGTACACAGAGCCAAACCTTTTCATTCATTCATTCACTCATTTCTTTATTTAATCTCGAAATTCCAGTTTACAACACAGTAACAGTAATTCAATCAATCAATCAATCTGTGCGCCAATTCATAATAAGTGTTATCTCAAGACACTTTACAATAGAGCATAAAGCTCTTCATTTATGGATACACACATGTGCATAGATACATATATACATATAAAGATACACATATACATATATATACAAATATATACATTCAACACCCAACATGAATCCATATAGCCAATCATGAATCCCTCCAACGTGGCAGCAAGAAAAAACCTTCTGTTAAGTAGCAGGAAATCTTGAATGTGGATCCCAGTCTCATGATGAACAGCAAATCCACATGATGCTGTGTGATATTATTGGAGCTGCATTAACATTGGCAGATTAAAAAATCAGCCGATATTTTGACCATACAATATTTTGACTCTGTAATTAACTGTATTAACTGCAAAGTGTACAGTGTACCATCATGCTTTACCTCATCATCACTCAATGTCCACTTTTATGAAGCAACAGAATTGTTTGTAAAAGAATAAAATATTGTTTCTAACAGAAGTAAAGTAGAGAAATTGTGGTCTTGACAAAAAAAAAAATAGATCAGAGATGATTAATTTGCCACCATCAGTAAATTAAAAAAATGTTCAGTTTTCTTCTAATAATAATGTGCAGTATTGGCATAATTAGCCTTTTGTGCTTTGCCTCCATGGCTGGTATTGTTTCTGTGGATGCAGAAGCTGCTGCTCATGCATTCACTGCAGCTCTGAGCTGTTTCTAAATGATGTAATGTGGGCACCCATCTATTTCCATCTGTGCTGCTGTAAATAATGAACATTTCCCCTGTGGTGTACTAAACTGAGGCTCATTTTTACCTTAAATGACCACTTTTAACTTTTGTAATGAGTGACATGGAGATAATTATAAGTAAGTTTCCCTTTTTTCTGTTCCTTCGAAGTAAAACTCAACCAAACAAGCACAGAACACAAGTAAATTTCTGCTTATATTTATGAATGCAATGAGTAAGTATGGTCTGTCTTGTAGTTGCATCACTCAGAGGAGGGGTCATTTGAATTTGAGATGGTCATCCTCTGGCAGAGCTGCAGTGCTGAATCGACGAGGCACAGCTTCACTCATTATACAACAGAGAGAGGGCAGAGCGAGGGCCTGAAAGCAGCAGTTTCCACAAGGAGCAGCTGCAGCTCTGTTTTTCTAAACACAGGGAGGGAAATGAAGAGAGGATTTTATTCTGCTGCTCCTCACAAAAACACTGGATGAGGGTTAACCGAGGGTCTGACTGTGCGTCTGTACAGGGTCACGTGTAAAGTGGAGCTTGCACAGAGCGTGTTTGACTTGAGTCCAGTGCAGCCGTGAGGTGCAGTTGTTAGTCTTACACAGGATTTGGTTAAATCATATGGAACAACATGTGATATATGATGTGGAAGAGCACATGCCAAGTGCATGACCTGCAACGCTTCAAAAAGCGAAGAAGAGGGCACAACATCGAACTGTATCCGACACGAGGCCAAATAAGCAAAACCTGTTAATGTTAGCCAGGTAGATAACATTCCAGCCATATGTCAATATGGCAGGAATGTTAGCCCGACCTGTGGTCAATATGAAGCTAGCAAAGCTAACATTAATAAAGAGAGTGTACGTGTGTTGTATGTGTGGGAAAATAAGGTTTCTCTCTTCAAGATAAAAATCTGAGTGCTTTTGGGGGGGACTGGGGAACAATGGTGAGGGACTCGACCCATCAAACCTGTGACTCGACTTGACTTGGCTTTACAAAACCTGTGACTCAACTTGACTCGACTTGACTTTACGAAACATGTGACTCGACTCGACTCGACTCGACTTGACTCGACTTGACTTTACAAAACCTGTGACTCGACTCTACTTGACTTGACTCGACTTGACTTTACAAAACCTGTGACTCGACTTGACTCGACTTGACTTGGCTTTACAAAACCTGTGACTCAACTTGACTCTACTTGACTTGACTTTACAAAACCTGTGACTCAACTTGACTCGACTCGACTTTACAAAACCTGTGACTCAACTCGACTCGACTTGACTCGACTTGACTTTACAAAACCTGTGACTTGACTTGACTCTACTTGACTTGGCTTTACAAAACCTGTGACTCAACTTGACTCGACTTGACTTGGCTTTACAAAACCTGTGACTCAACTTGACTCGACTTGACTTTACAAAACATGTGACTCGACTCGACTCGACTCGACTTGACTTGACTTTACAAAACCTGTGACTCGACTCGACTTTACAAAACATGTGACTTGACTCGACTCGACTTGACTTTACAAAACATGTGACTCGACTCGACTCGACTTGACTTGACTTTACAAAACCTGTGACTCGACTCAACTTGACTTGACTCGACTTGACTTTACAAAATCTGTGACTCAACTTGACTCGACTTGACTTGGCTTTACAAAACCTGTGACTCAACTTGACTCGACTTGACTTGGCTTTACAAAACCTGTGACTCAACTTGACTCGACTCGACTTTACAAAACATGTGACTCGACTCGACTCGACTTGACTCGACTTGACTTTACAAAACCTGTGACTTGACTTGACTCTACTTGACTTGGCTTTACAAAACCTGTGACTCAACTTGACTCGACTTGACTTGGCTTTACAAAACCTGTGACTCAACTTGACTCGACTTGACTTTACAAAACATGTGACTCGACTCGACTTGACTTGACTTTACAAAACCTGTGACTCGACCCGACTTGACTTGACTCGACTTGACTTTACAAAACCTGTGACTCGACTTGACTCATCTTGACTTGGCTTTACAAAACCTGTGACTCAACTTGACTCGACTTGACTTGGCTTTACAAAACCTGTGACTCAACTTGACTCGACTCGACTTTACAAAACATGTGACTCGACTCGACTTGACTCGACTTGACTTTACAAAACCTTTGACTCAACTCTACTTGACTTGACTCGACTTGACTTTACAAAACATGTGACTCAACTCGACTCGACTCGACTTGACTTTACAAAACCTGTAACTCGACTCGACTTGACTTGACTCGACTTGACTTTACAAAACCTGTGACTCGACTTGACTCGACTTGACTTGGCTTTACAAAACCTGTGACTCAACTTGACTCGACTTGACTTGGCTTTACAAAACCTGTGACTCAACTTGACTCGACTCGACTTTACAAAACATGTGACTCGACTCGACTCGACTTGACTCGACTTGACTTTACAAAACCTGTGACTTGACTTGACTCTACTTGACTTGGCTTTACAAAACCTGTGACTCAACTTGACTCGACTTGACTTGGCTTTACAAAACCTGTGACTCAACTTGACTCGACTTGACTTTACAAAACATGTGACTCGACTTGACTCGACTTGACTTTACAAAACCTGTGACTTGACTTGACTCTACTTGACTTGGCTTTACAAAACCTGTGACTCAACTTGACTCGACTTGACTTGGCTTTACAAAACCTGTGACTCAACTTGACTCGACTTGACTTTACAAAACATGTGACTCGACTCGACTTGACTTGACTTTACAAAACCTGTGACTCGACCCGACTTGACTTGACTCGACTTGACTTTACAAAACCTGTGACTCGACTTGACTCAACTTGACTTGGCTTTACAAAACCTGTGACTCAACTTGACTCAACTTGACTTGGCTTTACAAAACCTGTGACTCAACTTGACTCGACTCGACTTTACAAAACATGTGACTCGACTTGACTCGACTTGACTTTACAAAACCTTTGACTCAACTCGACTTGACTTTACAAAACATGTGACTCAACTCGACTCGACTCGACTTGACTTGACTTTACAAAACCTGTGACTCGACTCGACTTGACTTGACTCGACTTGACTTTACAAAACCTGTGACTCGACTTGACTCGACTTGACTTGGCTTTACAAAACCTGTGACTCAACTTGACTCGACTTGACTTGGCTTTACAAAACCTGTGACTCAACTTGACTCGACTCGACTTTACAAAACATGTGACTCGACTCGACTCGACTTGACTCGACTTGACTTTACAAAACCTGTGACTTGACTTGACTCTACTTGACTTGGCTTTACAAAACCTGTGACTCAACTTGACTCGACTTGACTTGGCTTTACAAAACCTGTGACTCAACTTGACTCGACTTGACTTTACAAAACATGTGACTCGACTTGACTCGACTTGACTTTACAAAACCTGTGACTTGACTTGACTCGACTTGACTTGGCTTTACAAAACCTGTGACTCAACTTGACTCGACTTGACTTGGCTTTACAAAACCTGTGACTCAACTTGACTCGACTTGACTTTACAAAACATGTGACTCGACTCGACTCGACTTGACTCGACTTGCCCACAACAGAAAAAACTTGGGACTTGCTTGAGACTCGGATTAAATGACTCGAGGCTTGCTTGGGACTCAGATCGGAGGGACTTGGGCAATTGTCTGTTGATTATGGTTATTTCAACATTTCAAGGAACAGAGAAAACTACAAACAAGCCAAACTTCAGATATTTTCTTGGTGTGAGATCTTAAGATTTAAACACTTAATATTTGATATTGTGATGACAGAAAAATGAGCGAATATTTCAGACAAAATCCATCGGAAAAGGCAAAATTGTTTGTAAATAAAGTAGTAATAAAAAATAATAATTAAATGTAAAATAGATGATATACCGGGGTGGACACACAAGAATGTTTGAATAGAAACAGATTCTATATGAATAAATGATCATATCAGCAAGTGGTTCGGTATTTTAAATAACAATTCTGGTAAATCTAATAAAACTTTTTAGCTTTTTGAACCTTTAAATTCCACACAAGGAGATCAGTTATTCTGATTTGTTTGCAGTTTTTTCTGTATCCTTAAAAAAAATGACTTCCTTTTATCTTTTTTTTTTACATATTAGATATTACTGAATTTATTTACCTTTGTCAAACAGTTGAGCTGGGAGTTAAAGGGTTAATGTTTGATTCAATTGTTTTCATGGACAAAATCAAGATTAATGGTCTTACAAGCATATTCTTGTGCCAAGACCCTCACAGAAAGCCCTTAGTTTTCATCAGTTGATTTATGTAAATAAAATTTGACAGCCTCAGAGCTGATAGAGCCCTACACCTCTTAAGACCCACTGGTGCCTCCCTGGTGGGGCCCGGACCCAAGGTCGACAACCAAGGACTAAGAGAATGTAAGAATTTGTTAACATTAGCATCGTTAAGGACAATACAACAAAGAGATATATAGCTGTTTTCTTTCAACGTCTATAAAAGGGGAACCTCTGGTGTGTGATATATCTTTTAAAATGAGATCTTATTTTTTATTGAAGAGCTTCAGGCTTTTAAACAGTGAACAGATTTTTTCTTGTTCGGATGATAAAGGCTTACAGATGACAGCAGAGCAGAGGAGAATTACGCCCTTCCTCAGTGAACAAATAGCTGGTTTCTAATGTTTTGAGACTGTCACGGCTCATCCTCTGGTTCACCACAGCTGTCTGCCACGTGGGCCAGGCATGACTTATTCACATGAATGACTCCTTGCTAAAGAAGAAACCCACCAACCCACAATAAGACCACCATCGTGCTGCTGCTGCTGGGTCCTTATGCCAACATTCAAGAGTTAGAGAGGCAGATATTATGTTTAAACTGGTTGGCAAATAGATGAAGAGCAGAGATGAATGTCAATCAGGTGCAGTAAAAAAATCTCACTGTCTAAAAGAAACATCGAGATGAACCATTTTAACTCAATCCCATGATACTCTCGCTTAATGAGAGACAGTTATACTTTATGCCATTTCAGGTAATATTTTTCCTTTGAGATGTTCCTCTCTCTAGATTAATAAAGTTTGAATCCACCTGCCAGTTCATTCATTATTTTCAGCCCTGAGCAGCAGCACCAGCTTTAACTCCCAGACTACTGATGGTTATAGCAGTTAGACTTGAAAATAAATGAAGAACTGGCTGTTCTAGCATCCATCAAACAACTCACAGGTGGCAGCACAATGTGTTCAGGGTCACATGTTCTCATTGTCTGTCCTGAAACAGGACTTTTGTGCATGTGCACTTCACACTGCATACAGCTGCATGAAAAAGTATGTGAACCCTTTGGGATTACTTGGATTTCTGCATAAATTGGTCATAAAATATGTTCTGATCTTCATCCAAGTCACATCACTATACAAACACAGTCTGCCTAAACTAATACAGTACAAAAAAATCATAAGTTTTCATGTTTTTCTTCAACACAGTTTGTAAACAGTCACAGTGCAGGGTGGAAAAAGTATGTAAACCCCTACGCTATTTACAACTCCGAGAGCTAATTGGAGCCAGGAGTCAGCCAACCTGGAGTCCAATCAATGTGATTAAATTGGATGTGTTGGTTAAAGCTGCCCTATAAAAAACGCACACCAGTTGTGAGTTTGCTGTTCTCAAGAGGCACTGCCTGATGTGAACCATGAATGGCACAGAAGAGCTCTCAGTTCATGGGAGGACACCACAGAGGAAGCCATTGCTGTCCAAAAAAACTCCCATTTCTGCACGTTTGAAGTTTGCAAAAGAGCACCTGGATGTACCACTGCACTACTGGCGAAATATTCTGTGGACAGATGAAACCAAAGTTGAGTTGTTTGGAAGGAACACACAACACTATGTGTGGAGATAAAAAGGCACAGCACACCAACATCAAAATCTCATCCCGACTGTGAAATATGGTGGAGGGAGCATTATGGTTTGGGGCTGCTTTGCTGCCTCAGGACCTCAGCGGATTGCTGTCATTGATGGAAAAATGAATTCCCGAGTTTATTAAGACATTTTGCAGGAAAACTTCAGACCATCTGTCTGCCAACTGAAGCTCAACAGAGGATGGGTGATGCAACAGGACAACAACTCAAAGCATAGAAGTAAATCAAAAATCGAATGGCTTCAACAGAAGAAAATACGGCTTCTACAGGAAGCTACAGGAAATGTTTGGTTGAGGTTATTGCTGCCAAAGGAGGGTCAACCAGTCATTAAATCCAAAGGTTCACATACTTTTTCCACCCTGCACTGGGACTGTTTAAATTTTGTGTCAAATAAAAACATGAAAACTTAGAATTTTTTGTGCAGTATTAGTTTAAACAGACTGTGTTGTCTAGTGATGTGACTTAGATGAAGATCAGAACATATTTTATGACCAATTTATGCAGAAATCCAAGTAATCCCAAAGGGTTCACTTACTTTTTTCATGCAACTGTATATAAAACATTACTCTAAATTTACCTTGTGCAATGTCAAACATGTTTCCCTTATCATGGCACGGTCTGGGTAAAGGACATTTCGCTAAATGCATAATAAGCAAGGACTTTTCAGACTTTTTTCAGATTTTTTTTGCCTGTGTTTTAAGTTAAATGGGTCCAATTTAACCAGCCAATTAGTTTCATTCTCCTTGCAGAGATAATGTCAATATGAAAAAGATGTCTATTTTAAAAAGGATTTTCAAGATATACATCCTCTTCTCATCGCGTAAAACAAGCCCATGAGTTAACAAACAGCTCATGTCAGTCTCTGATTTTAGTCTGCTGTGTCCTCAACTAATTTAGTGGTTCATTTAGCTCCTGGGTTTTGATAAGCTGCAGTTTGAAAACAATTTCCTGTTTCTGTTGTTTAAATTCTTTCAAAATAAAAGCATTTGACAATAATACAAATGAAGGCTCTTACTGTAAACATCCTTCTGGAAGTCTGTGTTATCATCAACAAACCTTTACATGCATAAGTAAAGCAGTGAGTTTGTGGATGTGTAGCATTTTAGCAGGTTCTGTATTTAATTTTGGACTCAAACAACCAAGGCGGTTTTAGCAGTTTAAACAGAGATATGATGACTGCAGCCCCTCTGTTGCACTGGTGTTCCCAAAGGTAGGAGGGTTGAGCTGCAACAGCCTTAATTTTCACTATAGTAGACTGCACATTCCTCCAATCCACTTTCCTATTGTTTGATATTACTTTATATCACATGGCCTGTCAGGTGATCCAGGGTTTTTGTAAATGGAAGTGCATCTTCTCAATTGTTCATGTCTGATGTGTGCAGACCTTTACATCTTAACATCATCTGATCCCTCTCCACTCCCTGGCGAAACATCAAACTACTCCCACCAAAGTCAAGCTATTACAACAAGTAATGAGTGCACACACTAGATAAAGGTACAAATGTTTGTTTGCATTTCATTACAGCAGTGAAAATGAGCTGTTGCGTTATTATTACCACATGTTTGGAGCGAGGAGATAAGCTACAGCCAAATGAGAAGATTAAACATCTCGAAACATTAGCCGTTTGTTTTCTTTGAATTTATTTGGCACATTGATCCAGCGTATCGTATTAACTGGTTCCATTTTAAATAGATTATTTAATTGGGATGATTCCAATAAAATGCTAATAAATCTGCTTTCAGCACATGCAGGAAACTTTTAAATCCTAACAAAATGTTCTAAGATCAACATAGACGTAAGTTTGATTCAGCATATTCACATGATGGCCAATTTCATGTCACACATTGGGCAGTAAGGTCAGGACGTTCAGTTTTTCTTAACAACTTGAACAGATTTTCTAAATCTGAAGGGATTTTAACCCCATACATGAAGTTTGAACAGTTTTGATCGTACTGTGTGGTGTGCTCCGATCTCAACACAGCACACCACACACATGGCATTCTGTCCCACCACAGATCTAGAGTCTAGTCCTCAAAGACAGAAAACTTTTGTGGTCAAATGTGATCTCCCACCTAACATGGGAGATGACATACTAAACTATTTTTGACTGAAAATTAGGAACGTAGCAAAAAAAAAGACTGCAGACAAATCGTAGAGGCAGCGTGAGCACATGAACTGGTCTTCCGTTTCTTAGGTCAACCAAACTTTATCTTTCATGTCGGCTGTGTTTCTTTATATTTATGCATACTTCCTTGTTCCTCAGTCAGCTTGCTTTTTAATTGGCTACTTTCTGTTCCACATCAAAATTCACGGAGACATGACTCACAAGTCTTCAGCTCTCCCAACACATGTGAAGATTTTTGCTCATAAATATTAAGGTGTATTAACACCTGGCTCGTTTGGGGCAGTTGTTCCAAAACAACTAGTGACCACCCCTTAAAGTTCGGATAGTTTGGGCAAATTTAAACAAAGCAATCACACTCAGATATGGGACAAAACAAGCGGGTTGAGATCACCAAAATAGGTGGTCTTGGCTCGCTTTGATTCGAGCCCTGCAGCAGTTCTTTTGCAATGAGAACACAAATGCCTCAGCAACCGATATAACTGACTTATACCTGGGGTTCACACTGTAGTAGTGGGAGGCTACTGGTTGCCAATCATTCAGTCAAAACAAGAGAAGAAGGAGGACTGGACTACGCAGCAACAGCAGAAAAGAAGAAGAGTAGGCAGAAGAATCTAAGCAAAAAGAGTCGGCTGACGTGGAGCAGTGAGGGAATAAAATGCCTCAGAGAAATCTGGGCAGAAGAGAACTTTTTACCAAATGCTGGACACTACACATTAAAATACAATCTCATGAGTTAGCGAGTGAATGACAGATGAATGCTAGAAAAAAATTTAGCCACACACACTGCTAATACTTCCTGGCTGTTGTCAGAAGAGAAGAAAACTCCCCCGCCTTCTAAGTAAGATTTATGACCAGTGAGACAAACATTTGATTTGCACGTGTTATTTGTTTACAACTTTGGACCATAAGAGACTTTTTTCCGTGTGAACACAAACAAACCAAGTGACAACTGAAACAAGTGTATCAATTTTATCCCTGAATCAGAACAAAGCAAATGAGCCATAGGTGTGAATACAACCTTAAACAAGTTTAATATTTTTGAATGTCAGCCCTGACCTGTTTCAGAGTCGATTATTAGGACAAAATCACTCTTAACACACCTCTGACCACAGAGTACAGGATAGTCTTATAGGATAATCTTTTATGATATAAGATAATCGAGCATTTGCCATCCTGGAAGTGGGAAGTTTGGACAAAAACAGCCTGATAATCCTCATGTGTGTACCCCACTTAAAGGTGCTATGAGGAGAATCTATTACCGGCGACATAAAGACTCTGCTACCCATGAGCACACGCGACGACTGTCGTAATTCGGCGTTCCAGTAACCTCGGAACTGGGAGTGACATCATCTCCGACTTATTGGCGTTCCAGTTGAAGTCGGAAAAAAACATGCTGATCTACCAGGCTATTGTTAGCTGTTGTTAGCACGCCCTGCGTTGTTGTTCACAAATATCACATGAAGAATGTGATGATCACTATGGCAGCATTTTTGTAAATAGAAGTCTAACAATACGATGTATACAGCTGATCTAGAGCGACACACCCCAGTCAGAAGTGCAAATAAATTGATTATTACAGGAGCTAAATAACTGTTCACACTGGGGGCATCCATCTTTGATTGTCAACTCGGGGGTGGCGAGGTTTCACCGAGTTCCCAGTAGGAAATTCCGACTTCGGGGGGCATTCCAGTTGCATTTTCCTACTCAGAACTCAGAAATTCCTACTTCTGACTACAACTGGAACACACCAAAAGACGTGACCCAAGCCAAAGCGTGGTTGTTGTGGTAAATGCAGCTCAGACCTTCATCAGAAATCTGCATTGCTTTACAACTTCTTTTTTCAACGACTTACAGGATGCAAAAGCGACGAGGTAATGTATCTCTTTCTAGTTACGTAGCGGTAGTTTTTGATGTGTGACAACAAGCAGTTTTAGGAAAACTTAGTATCGTAGTTTTGTAGCCGGCTATATATCACTACTTACAGCCCGGTGCTCTAAGACGTGTCCAAGTAATATAAATTTGTTCTAGTTTTAATTGTCTTGTTCTCGAAGTTGAGTATCCAGGCCAGTCCAGCCCTGTCCAACCCGACCGCGAAGCTAAGGAAGAGCATTTATAGATAACCTATTTTGATGCTATAAAACTCATCTTCAAGTGTGTATTTCGATCAGGCATATATCTGTAAGTGAGACTTTTTTATTACTTAGAAACTCCTCACAGTCTCTTTAACATGATCTCCCAAATACTGATTTTTCTTACTTTTTGTGCTTAGTTTAAAAACCACTATTGTAACAAACTGGCCTGCCTTTATGTTAGAAATTTTAGAGCTGACACATCTGTTTTCCCTTTCAACATGAGGGGAACTTGTAAAAATACCTCAGCCAGAAGGAGCAAGGTCAAGTTTTGACTCCCTCATTGTCTCCCGTGACTCTGCAGACACTTATGCGACCAGACCCAACCCTCAGTCCTCCTACGCTCATGACTCGAGTCTCTGCCAACAAAAAATACAGTACTCAAGCTGGATGACTCGCACTAAATTGGAAGTCCAGGCGCTTGTTTTGAAATTTCAGCAAGAGGACGATAACATCATCTGCAACTGGTTTCAGCCCTTTTGGATTAAGACATCCTGTTTTTTGCCTTCATTATTCTTCATTGGAACAGCACGAACACAGCAAGCACATCTTATTCAAACACGTTCCCAAAATTTCTGTTTATTTCAGAGTTCTTGCTGACTCATGGCTCACATGGAACAGGTGTGATCCCCATACTCTCCCACCCTCAAACACACACGTACAGAATAATTGTGAGCTGAAGCCAGAGTGAAAGGCCAAGTGTGTTTTTACAGCTGTCGATGTAATGAGCTCTTTGGGGGCCTGTCAGCTCCGTGGTTAGCTAACGTCTCAGATTGTGTGAGTTTATGTGTGCTGGTCCATGTTAGGTAATGTCTCTGTGCCACCTCACACCCCTGGCAGTTTTAATGTTATAATGACTGAAATTACACATTGCACCATGGGGATGGAGTGACAGAAGAGGTAAGAGAAAGCACAAATCAGGATATGAGGGACATTCATTTATTCTGATCACGCTCAAGTTTCCTGCATCGGGACCAAGAGGAAAGCTTGGGAATTAATTTATCTGAAACTGATCTGTGCAAATACTGTCATGATAAAACGCTTAACTGGAGCTGTCCATCTTAAAAAGTGAAGGAGCTGCTGATTAGTTGGAAAAGATTTGTATCAGTGAAGTCATGTAGCTTCGCAAAATGTTTGGTATAAAACTTCTTGCAGCAACAAGTATTTTTTATCATCTGTTATGCACAATTGAACTCAGTAATTTTGGGTCATGTGTAAGACAGTTGGTCCAAGGTGGAGCAACTCCGGATAAAAATGATCCAGAGCACAAACCTCTCCCTAGGCATTTCTAATTTGCATGGTGAGCTATTGTTAAAGATCTTGGAAAACTACACTGTTATCAAATCCTTAAAAAAGTCCTGGATCCACATCCCAGTTTGGATCACCACCAAAATCCAATCACTTCTGTCTTGTGCAATGTCCAACATTCATGAAAATCAGTGGATCACTTACTGAGTTATTAGTGAAAATGTGCAAAACTGCCCAATTGCAATGTCAACCAATCCTTCTAACAAATTCTTGAAACCACATTAGGGCTGAACAATTCATTGCAAATTAGATTAAATCGCAGTATGGCTTGTTGCAATTTTCAAATCGCAGACTGTGCAATATTTTTAACCCAAAATGTGTTGAACATTTTGGCATTGTGATGTAGTTTCTTGCAATTGCATGCCTATTTTAACCTTTTTCAGCCCGGTTTTTACAACTTTATGCCTATCTTGCTCCCATTCATCTTTTTTTTTGCCACTGTCAGACCATGTTTGGAATTTTTACATGGTTTGTGAAATTTAATCCCAATTTTGCTGCTATAATCAATTTTCCTTGGTCACTTTTGATTTTTTTTGCCATTTCTTTTTGCAATTTCATACCTATTTTGCACCTATTTATTTTTTTCCGCTTTTGTACCATTTTTTTGACTCAGTTTTTACAATTTCATACCTATTTTGCTTCTGTTCTCCACTTCTCAAATCTTTTATCCTTAGATTGATTTAATGTCATATTGGTTATACTATAAAACGATCTACTGCTTATGTTTGTTTAAGAATACATATGATGAGGAACATGAAATCAATTGCAGAGTAAATCGCAATTGCAATATTGGGGAAAAATATCACAGATTATTTTCTCAGATCGTTCAGCCCTATTCCACATCCAGAGTCAGATCACCAACAAAATCTAATCAACTGGTTCTTGGCCACCTAAGTCTGAGCTATCCTGAAAGTTCAATCAAATTCTGTTCATAAATTTTAAGTATCTTGTTCACAAACAAACCATTAAACCCTGGCAAAGACATGATGTCCCCAGCAGCAATAATAAATAAAAAACTTCGTTGTTGCTTCTTTAATGCTTCACAAAAGATAAAAGCACCCTTTCTGTCATGAATAAGACTATTTCATGTCATATTACATCACTAAAGCAGAATGCGACCTCCTACTCAAGTATAGAACAGAGTAAAGTGATAGTTTTTTTGAGTGAGTTGTTGTTTACAAGTGCTTATGTTAAAAGAGACTCAGTTAGAGATTCTGCCACCTAAAGATCCCCATCCCCACTTTGGCCCAGTCTGATTTGTTGCGATGTTGCACAGAAAACAGGAAGTGAGTGGTTGCCTCCTAAGCCCTTTCCTATCTACTTTTTCTTAACCTTGATGGAAAACATCATGAGGTTAAGGAAAGGAGAAAGAAGAATTCAGAAGGACTTAGGAAAGGAAAACTGCTGTGCAAAGAGAATCCGACTACACCTTCACTGCGCTGCGTCATCATGTGACGGTGGATGGTTCTGCTGCATTGAAACTACAATTTTCCGAAGATGGACTATAAAAAAGACGCATCATAGAAGTGCTCATGGAAGTGAGGATTTAAATAAATTTCTCTACTCATTATCAACATGAACACCAATCAGTGCATGAAAATAAATGGAAACTGAATGAAAGAAAGGCAGAAATTGTTTGGACCACAATCTAATGGCGTTCACATTATTAATATTGAACCAAGTTTAAAACATAATCAACATCAAATGTCTCATATCCTGCTCTCTTCAAAGAATCAGACTACTAAAAAGTTAAGGCAGGTTTTAGTAAACTTTAGAAAGTATTGAACAGAAGTGGTAACTCACATGGGCTTTGTTGTCATTATTTGGTTGAATTCTGAAGCAGTCGGATAACGCGCTGAGTATTAGTGCTGTTGCCGTGGAGAATTGTGGGACAGAATAATCTCCTCTCCTTTTGTAAAGGATGGTCCGGTGTATCCTATGCTAAAGGAGATAATAAAGGAAGCACTAAGCCACCTTTCCTATGCATTTAAACTATTCAAACAGCTCTAATCAGGAACTACTTCCGGTTCATTTCACTCTGTTAGGAACCTTCCTAAGCAAAAAGGACTATTCGACCGCAGCCAGTGGTTTAACTACAAGAGGAAGGGCCCAAAAAACAGGGATCGTTAGGTGCACACTCAGAAAATCAACACAGGTGAAACACATGAGGCTGATGAACCAGGAGAACAGGGAGGGGAGGGCAGGAAGGGATAATCTGGGAAGATAAGTGACCAAGAAAATAAAACAGGAAATGACAAAACAAGAAACACGAGGCGAAAAAAGAAAATGACTAACTTAACCAGGAGATGTGAGTTGATTCCTAAGACACTCCAAGGTATGTCTGCAGAAAATACACAGAAACGTATTGAATTGTCCCAGGAATGGAAAGTTTACACCATTTGTCCGTGTCTGATAGGAAAGTGTGCCAAAATCACAAAATTTGGCTCTATATCTCTTCCTGGTCTTGTCAATGCTCTAATGGACACCCACCTTAAAACCAGTTAAAAGCCGAGCTGCTGCAGAAAAGCAAAACCAAGGTTAGACTGAGGAGTCCTATGCTGCTCTTCCCATGGATAACCTGTAACCCTTTTTAGAGTGTACAATGTTATTAATAAGATTAATTATTAATTATAATAATAATATTATTATACTAAGTTATAATCAGGCATTGGTTAGAAGAACTAGAATCGACTGTGGAGCCTGTATAAACTAAATCAATACCACCAGGATTAACACACACAGAATGCAAATATAAGTTTGAGAATGTTTCTGTTTATGGTAAATTCATGAAATGCAAATATAAATCATAATTATAAACTCAACACTTGTAACAAGGATTACCCAAGATTTTTCTCTTTCAAAACAAAACACAAAAAACACAAGAAAACATTAAATAAACAAAAGAGAGAAAATATAGTGCACTATATCAAAAATAACTGAAATTCAGGGTTTATTCCTGGTTCACAAATATTTTTTCAGTCTTTTAGTCCAACTTAAACCTTTGTCCTTGGTGATTTTGACAGTTCGTCCCACCAGTTTGGGTACGAAGCAACACAGTTCAAACAAAGGGGAAAAAGGGGTTCTCAGTTATCCAGTCAGAGTTCATCAGGCTCAGCTCCCCATCAGAAGGGATCCATTCCAAAAACCGATGCAGAAGTTCCATTTATCAAGTGTCAGCGATGTTCTGGTTCTCCTTTCACTTAACAGTCTCTTCAGCAGGAATTGTACACTTCATAGCCTCTCTTAACTTTTCTTTAAATCAAGTTTTTATCAATGGTTTGTCCCCACTTCTCTCTGCTATGGCTGGCATCAGTGCTGCAGCTCTCAAAAGGAAGTGACATCACATGTGTGCAGCTTATCTGAAGCACTGAACTGGAACATCCTGCTTGGGAAAATGTTATATATCTAAATAAAAGAACACATTAGTAAAATATTTATCAATTTTATACTGTCAGTAATTAATAGGGTTATTTATTTTTCAATGTCAGGGCATTTATATTGTGAATAAATGTATTTATTAGCGGAATATATTGAAGCTATGGTCAAATTATCCATCTGGGCTACAAACCCATTAAAGCTCATTTTTTGACCAAAGTCTTGACTTTTTCTGCTACACCTTGCCCTGTCCATTTTGACTCTTGTGAAACTTTTTAGTGTTCACCGCATGATCTCAGTATTTGTCCAGGACATCTACATGTGATTCCTTCCAACAGTCATACATCATCTTACAGAACTGTCATACATGTCGTTTTTGGAGTCTTTAACTTTCTATATTTACTCATGACGACTTGCTGAAACGCAGCCATGTGCAGGGATGACATCATTTCACAGAGTCAGCAGAAAGAAGGGATCCTGGGAGGCCACATTTGGCAACAAACCCCTTACCCTATACCAGTAGATCACAGCTACTCAATCCCCTTCACAGCCAACCAACCTTAAAGTGTTCATGTGGAGAGAGCAGGAAAGGTGTTACATCCCGGTCATTAATGATGAATTATGTAAGTCAGAGCTTCCAACCCCTCGCTAAGCCCACAGGGTGAGAAAATCTCACATATATGGGGCTGTGAAATTAATTCCATCTGGTTGAGCCAAACCAACGGTCCTCAAGAGCACATCTGGGTGTATAGTTTGTGCTGGCTCGGTTTGGTGTTTTCACCTCAGCTATAGAGCTCCATCCCTCCTCTTAAACTTCTCCTGTAGTAGAACTGGTCAGCCTCTCTGTTTTTTTCTGTCCATGTTTTGCTGCTTATCTCAGCTGTTCCCTAAAAGAACTCTACCACAGCCTTTAAGTTTATATCTATCCAGAGCATATGGAATAACCTCAAAGAAAAAGACAACAATGCTGTGCCGCTATGATAAGTAAAAAACAATAATTAAGTCCCTTTAAAAACCCCTTCTCTGACCTCTGGCAGTGTTAAGATTCTCAAACATACTCTACAAGTCAGCATGTGGTTCACATGGCAAACCAAAATTAAGAAGTGACTTCAGCCAATCCAAACAGACTGTGGTCATGTCTTGGTCACATGATCAACAAAGGATTATTATCGTTTGTCTTTTTTGTAATAGAGGTGTTCAAATTACAGCCTATGAAGCTGTAGTTTTAAGGAGAACGAGTTCAGACTAACTGGTAAGGTCCACTGATGTTGGGGGGGCAGAGTTATCTCACACGAATTTTGTGAGTTTTAAGTAAAAATAAGCCACAAAACACATTGGGCTCTATCTCTCTCTCACACTCTCTCTCCACATCTGCTTTTGCCCCTTTTGTTTGCTCCTGTACTCGTCTCTGGCTCTTGTCTTGTAGGTGGCCTGGGATCCTTGGTGGAGACTGCCTGCTGCTGTGGAGCCACGAAGCCTCAAAACTACAATTATAAACATGACACATATTTGGCCATTTCATTAGGAAAATTTCATTCCCATTATCATTAAAGCAGTTAATGTAGATATTAGCATGATCTCCATATCCATGGTTGATACATCTATAGTATCTATATTCAGCACCACATAGTCATGAGGTCCCTCTTGAAAATGGGATGTCACACCTCAAGAGGCCTTTAACACATTTATACTTAACGGAGACAAATATGGTTGGGATGCACTTGTGATCTGGGCACCCATGAGTTCATCACTACCATAAATTCTTATTTTCAGTAAGAATATCATTGATTATGCTCCTAGAAAATGATCACCACAACCATTCAGACATAAGGACCCTCCTGAAAACAAGATGTAGCATCTCAAGAGGCTACCCTCTAATAAATCAGACGACAGGTCTGTGTTCATGAACCTAATAACTTTACTTCTTATTCTAGTCCACTTGTCTCCTCTTACCTCCCTTCCTTCACCCTCACACCCGACACAGCATCGTGTGGATTTGCTGTTCATCATGAGACTGGGATCCACATTCAAGATTTCCTGCTGCTTAACAGAAGGTTTTTTCTTCCCGCCATGATGGAGGGATTCATGATTGGCTATATGGATTCATGTTGGGTGTTGGATGTATATATTTGTATATATATGTATATGTGTATTTTATATGTATATATGTATCTATGCATATATGTGTATCCACAAAATGAAGAGCTTTATACTCTATTGTAAAGTGTCTTGAGATAACACTTGTTAGGAATTGGAGCTACACAAATAAAGATTGCATGAATGAATGAATGATTGATTGATTGAAAAAACTATGACGGGTTGTGAAGACAAAGGAAGTCTCTTTGTTTGGACTTTAACAACTTAGTAAATGGCTGTGTTCTTCCACCTGTGTGCATTTCATTCACAGTTCTGCTGTTTGGCTCTATGGATGCAGGAAGACACCACAGCAGCAGAGGAAACTTAAGTCCTGTTTACATGACAACTTTGTCACAAGAAATGGAAAGGTTTTTCCTTTGTGTTTTTGAAAACACACACAGAGCCAGCGTGAAAACGATACATATTAACACAGATCTGGAAGAATGACTGAAAACATGAATGACTGCTGATGGAGGTTTGTAGTAAAACAGTGACATTACAACACGCACCTTTGCACAAACTCTCTCGGATGAAGACAAACGTTTCAGAGTTTCACAGTGACATAGCTGTTTATGAATAAGCACAGTAAGTAGCACGCGTTGTTTATTGTTCCTAGGTGCTTGCACAACCTTTATCTGAAAGACTACTGTGAATGTGCTGTGCATCACCATTTTTCCTGACAGTGCTGATTCCTATTTACACAGAGAGTGATAAAATGCATTTTCAGAACTTTTCATTCTGGACCCTGGTTTCAAAAGTTTGCAGATTCAGCCGCTCCAGGCATCGTTCACATGTAAATGGAAGGGGCAAACACAACAAACTCAGTTTTTGGTTGTCTTCATAGTCCCGTAAATGGCCCCTAACACTGACACAAATATGAATCAAGTGACAATGACGGTCCTTTCACCGTGGGATACCTACAGTATATGCATGGAGTGTATCAACATTTGTAATCAATGCACACAGGCGAAAGAGCACAAAGCTGTTTGCTGCACCAAAAACAAACAGAAAATTTCAGGAGTAAGACAATTGTTTGCCTTATCTTACATCTGGTCCAACATAGCTTTGTGTCTTGTTTTACAGCACAAGTCAAACACAAAATAACTGTACCCACCAACAGAAGTGTACCTCAGTGGTAGTCTGAGCTTGCACTCCTTAAAGGTACAGAGCTGCTGGGAGCCCTTTCAGCACTTTACTGACTATTGCTTCGAACAGATACAACCACTAACCCTAAGGCTACGTCTACATGGACACTCTCTGGCTTAAAACGCAAAGATTTTTCCTTTGCATATTCAAGTTGATCATCATTAAGACGGAGACGATGAAACGAATAAAGCTGCTGTAGTATGCATGCCGGTTTAGTAGATGGGGATGTAGGTATGCAGAGAGGCAGCGCTGTTACAATACACGTACGAAGGCGAAAAACTTTTTACAAACAATGCGGTATGGGTTTACATGACGCTGTGTGGAGAACGTATTCAAAACTTTCCACTCTGGTTTCAAAAGTTTGTGGAATTAAGAACTCCAGGTTGTCATGTAAACAGGAAGCCGAAACTTAATGAAAATTTATAGGATTTGAGCGTTTTTGGAGCCGTGCAAACAATCCCTAAGATATAGCCATGGGTTTGAAACCAGTTGTTAGTAAAGAACCTTCATGTTGACATTTAAACATTTCCCAGAACATTTAAGAACACATTACTTATCTGTAATATTGAAATTCTGTTTATATACCTTATAAGCCATTTTCCATAGACCTTGTCTCTTTTAGGACCATGGGGCACTGATTGATTCTGGTGGACCTGGAACCAGTTGGTACCTAAACCTATTCCTGAAGGCGATTGAGGGCGTTTTCACATTAGGTCCACTTGTTTCGAACCATACTGCGGCGCGGTTCGCCATGGGTTTGCCCCCCTCCCCCTCCCCCGCTGGCTTGCATTCACACTGGCAACATCGAACCATGCCCGGGCCCACTTGTGTATTTACTGTTTGAAACAGCAGGGAGCGATATGCACGTAACTGGTTACCAAACCTGCTACAGAGAAGAACGAAGAAGAGACTACCATGGTAACCATTTCCTACACCAAACAACCAATGTTTACATTTCACTCTCTTCTACATTTTCCTTCAAGTGTGTTTTTTTTATCGTGTTTGAGACGGCATCAGCGACCTTCTGGACCCTCGTAAATCATCGTAATCCTCAACCAGAATAAACAAATCGACAAATTGAGTAAGCAAAAGATTGAACTGCGGGATTAACCGGAAGTAATGCATCAAAAGTAGATCGGTTCGACCACTTTGTCACCAGTTAACCTAAGGGTAAGTTTTTTGGTCCCAGTCACATTAATAATGATATGTATTATTCTTTACATCCCAATAACTAACAAAAAAGGGGTGCCCCGAATTTTTTTTCCAGAATTCACACTGATCTGTTACTAATCACTCATATTTTGTGTTTCGTTAAAGCAGCTGCCTAAATTTTGTAGTGTACTGGGATCTCCTAAATAAAATCATGTTGTCTGACACTGTCATTGTGGTAAATGGTAAATGGGTGCTTTTCTAGTCTTTGACTACTCAAAGCTGCCACTTACCCATTCACACCCATTCATTCTCACATTCACTCACTGATGGTTCAGAGTTTCTATGTTAGTAATCCATCAGTATCTCCAACACATTCACGCCCTTTCATGCCCATTTACTCTCCACTGTCAATAGGTATCATATTTTCTTTTTCAAATGTTTGGTCACTTTCTGCCTCGACAAAACTTATCTTCATAGTTTTCGTACTTTCTTCCTTCTTAAGTCATATCCATCACAACAATGGATCTATGCGTTGACATATTCAGTGACAAGTGATGACCCATCTAAATGGAGGTGCTTCTTTTGTTTTCACTATTTACCTATTACTGCCAGTAAAAAATAAAATAAGCAAACTTCTGTCTTGAAGCTTTTAGAGAATATCTTTTCAACTCATTGAATATCTGTGGTTTTTTGCACCGTCACACACAATTACCAAATCAATTGCAAACTACTTATTAGCAATATTTTTGAGTTTCTGTGACTTTGTCTTTCCCTTACTTCTCTTGTTTCTCCCTCTTTTTCTGTCTCTTTGCCTCTCAGTGTGTCTCTTTTGCGTCTGGATGTGGTGACATCTGTTATACAATTTGGTGCACAGCAAAAGTCATGGTGATTAATGGCTCCATATGTGGGGTTAGAAGTCCTCAAGACATCACCCTCCACAAAGTCCAAAAATAAGGCAGAGAAAATAAAGTGAGATTTAAGGATCTACAAAGTGAGAAAGAAGCAACAAAGCAAAGACAATCCCTGGATTTGATCTTAGCCGTATTTTATTGCTTCAGTGATCAGAAACAGAAGCACTTATAACACATTTGCTTTAAAATTCTGAGGTGTGAATGCAGAGTGATTCAGAGCAAATGTTCCATACTCATGACTTACTGTTATGTGACTTCAGGAATATGGGATTTGGGTGGATTCTTGAAGGAAGTTTTTGTTGGAGATCAGGTTCCTAACATCCCACAAGGCTTGTCATGTTCCAGCTCGCAGAAAGAGAGGGAAATGCTGTGAAAGAGTGATTCAGAAGCAGATGTGGGCTGTCATTGAAGTGAAGCAATCAGCTTTTTTAACTAAAATACATCTTAATATTTAAACATGCTGACTGCTCAATGATCAAACTCACACTATATGGAATAAATGCCCTCATAAAGATGCTTGAAATGCATTTTGTACACATCACTTTGGTCATTCTTTTGGACCTCTTTAACTAACAATGTATAAGTTTTCTTTAAGAGCTGTAAATGTAAATTGCAGGGTTCATTTTTTATGGCCACATATGTTAAAACAACAATGTAAACTTAGACAATTGCATAACTGCAACTTGATGGCAGTAGGCCTCAAAAATCTATTGGGAGGGGTTAACATGTGTTTTGAGTTAATATCCACACCCCTCTCTTTATAGGGCAACAACAGGACCCAGCTTTGGGAGCACAGAAGGACACAAACAAGGGAAAGACCATTCAAAACAAACTTTATTGAAGTTCAATGCAAGCCAGTCGCATTTCATTACAACACAGGTTTTCAAAAGTACCAAGTTTCCCTTTTTACAGTTTTTTTCTACATGAAAATGATTATTTATGTTTGTTCCGTAAGACTTATCCCCTTATATCAATTTCTCTGCTTTCACAACCTCTCATACTAGAAACTTAAATGTTGCAGTAATTCTGGGCAAAACAAATGGCAACTTGAATATTTTTTGGTTTGTTTACAACTTGTTTGTTACCAAACTTATTTGCATTCTGCCAGGGACTTTTAGTTTGCATTACCATCATATCTGAATGTTAGAATTTAATCTGGAAATAGCTTGGCAAAGGGTATCTACAGAATGCAGCAGGGATACCTAGCTTTGCTGTCCTCTGTGCTAAATAAAATGTTGAAAAGCAAATTGCTCTGCTTTTTGGCTAGTAAGACCATCTTATGGAGCCAATCCATGCCTGTCTTTTTTTTTTTTTTAACCAGAAATTCTGTTGAGTTGTAGCTAAGGGAAGTCTTACGCCTAATGACAGTCAGGTACAACATGCTAGCTGGTAGTCAAGTCTGCCATCCCCATATCTTGTCAGGTTCTTCTCCTTATTTTAACCAGAATGAGTAAGTTAAAAGAATCATCCCGTTAAATGTATGCACAAAGATACACAAACGTACTTTTTTAGGAACATTTATTTCTACAGTTAAAGTTGACATTTTAACATGGTATTAAGTGGACACTATTTGAACTACAGCACTGAAGTATTTAGAGCTTCTGCACTGGCTTAATTTTTGGCACTGCCAAAAAAACTACCATAGTTCACAGTCCATCTTTAAGGTGACCTGGTCTTTAAAAAAATGTATGATGGACATTTTTTTCATTTTTCAACCACCCTAAGCCACTTCTGAGGGGAAAAAATATAAATTGGATAAACTATCGTCCATTAACTCCCATTTTAACCAAAACTTTTCTTGTTTTTGTTGTTTTCCCACAACAGATGTGACAAAAGGAACAAAAGGAAGTGTTTGTTAACAACTCTAAAGTTAGAATGAAGGTTTTCTTCAGCTTTTAGTGTCTAATTTCTGGCTTTTTAATTTGATTTAACAGAAAACTGAGTGCAAAATTTCAGAGAAAGTGGAGAATGTCATATAAGAAGGAGCTGTGAGTTTGGTTACCTTCACTGTTAGAGTTCATCAAACTCTGTTAGGTTTGGGGCCAAAGTTGCACCATTGTTGCAATTTTTGTTTATTTTGGTTTTCCTTCCCCACTAAAATTGGCCTGGTAGACACCCTCCACTAGTTAAGGCTGTACCTGTGGTCTTTGTTCTGCTGGATATTGTCATTTAACGCCTCATTTCATTGCTTTTTGTATGAACTGTATAGCTTGGTCTACGTTTTCAGTGGATCAAAGTTTGGTTCTTTGGTTTGCCCCAGAGTTTCCAAGTAAAACAGACTGTCCAAATAAAGCTTATCAGAATTTGTTTGGTCAAAACCAAACATTTTGGTAAGAACTGGTGCCTTGGTAGATAGGGTACAAATAACTACCTGTCAATCAGTACTTTATGCTTTTAGAAATGATGCTAAGCTAGGCTTATCACTATCTGGATCCTCTGCACAGACTTGAGTTATATTATTAGGAAACTAAAAGTGCTTCCCCAAATGTCTTTAAACATGTCAGCAAAAGTCAACAGAAGTTACCAACATCTCTATTCAGATCTCAATAGTTTGTCCAAGACAAACAACGGTCTGAATGTAACATGTGTTTTTAAAACAGTATATGAATGAATGGAAACACAAGGACTATTGACTTGGTACCTCTCCAGAAACAAAATGTGAAAGACAGTTTCATCCTGTGAGAGAAATAATTTTACAGAGTACCTGCTCTGATATTTTGAATGAAAGCAAGTTTCACACTTAGAGAACCAATAAGGTGCCATCCATCAGGATGTGTCAGTATGTACAAAATATAAAAACAAACACTTAACCTAAGTAATAGTGCATGAGGCAACAAAACCCCATGAGCAGTCTGGATGGGAAATCTCAACTTTTTCAGTCCACAGTTCACCCTCTTGTAAGTCATGTTAAAAGGTTAGAGTGCTTTTAACCAAACTTCAACACAATCTTTAATATTTGTACATTCAACTTCACAAAAGTTCATCAATGCGTGTGCTTTTTTGTTCATTCCTTCAACATACCACCATACAGGATCAAAATCATATCCATGAATATCCCAAATTTAACCTTAGGCACATCACCTTCTACCAAAAGTTTTGGCTGTAGCAGCAGTTCGTTGGGTTCCCTCCTGATTCTTCTCTTTAAGCCATGTCATGCTATCAAGGAGGTGCTCTATTGAAAACCTAATCTCTGAATTGATTGTATTCATTCTCGATTGTCTTGAAAAATTTCCCAAAAGAATGTTTTTTTCTTCTTCAGTAAGAGTAGGTATTTCTACCCTTTCAAAATTTCCGAAGCCTTCTGGGCCAAACATTCTCCACGTCCTTCCAAAGTTCTACTGTCTCTTGGACCCAGTACCAGGTGTCACAGCTCTCTTTGCAGTGTTAACTCTCTCATGGGTGTATGGCAGCCCTGGAGGTCCTGGGGTTCCCGGTGGTCCTGGTGGGCCTACTGGCCCTGGTTTTCCTCTTGGTCCTGTTGGCCCAATAATTCCTGGTTGTCCTGCCTGACCCTGCATTCCTGCTGGTCCTCTGGGTCCGGGTCCGCCATCTGCTCCAGCAGGTCCCATATCACCTTTTTGGCCCCTCTCCCCACGTGGCCCAGGAACGCCTAGAGCCCCTTTGGCTCCTTTGATCCCTACTGGTCCTTTGTTTCCAGCGGGACCATTTTCACCTTGTGCCCCCTTGGGCCCAGCAGCGCCTTTCTCTCCAGCACCTCCTCGGCCCCCTATCGGGCCTCGGTCACCTTTGCTTCCAGTTAGTCCCATTGGTCCCTTAGAGCCGGTCTCTCCACGGTTTCCTTTAGGCCCAGGTGGTCCTGGAGCACCTGTTGGGGGAGGATGATGATTTAAATACAGGATGGAGAGCTTTAATGCTGATATTACATTATGGCACATCTTAAGTTAAAAAGGGGGTTGTCTAATTAACACAATAGTAGGTGTAAGATACAGTATTAAACCACAAGATGGTTCTAATGCTTTTAGGCAAGATCTCTGCTTTTTGCAAACGGACAAGTAAGAAAAAATAATCATAAGGGCGCACCTTTCACTATAGTAAAGTTATTTATGAGCTGGGTATGGTGGACATCCACAAGCTTCATCTCCTCCATCACCATGGAGAGGTTCCTGACATCCACATCCAGTCGAACATTCAGCAACATGTTCTGCTGCCTCAGCGTGTCAGCCAAGTGGAGGAGTAGCAGGACTGTGTTGTTCAGGTTCTTAAAAGAGAGAGGTTACAACAATACATGAGAAAAGAGGCGAAAAGTCTTCAAAGCAAACTGATGAATGAGAAAGGACAGAACTTTAAGGACAGAACAAAAGGTTAACTGACCCTAAAGCTAAAGACTTCTCCGGTTTTTGTGATTTAAGCTATGTTTACATGGACACTCTCTGGCTTAAAACGCAAAGATTTTTCCTTTGTGTATTCAAAGTCGATCTGCGTTTAGATGGAGACGCTGGAGACGAATGAAACCGCTGTACTATGCATACCGGTTCAGTAGATGGCGGTGTAGGTTTGCAGAGAGGCAGCGCTGCAACAATACATGTACAAAGAAGAAATACTTTTCACAAACAACAATAACGAGTGGACGCACAAAGACGCAGGAGTTTCTTTTCTGTCTGGATAACAAACCGAGCACGGTAAGCAGCACACATGTTACTCGGTAGACGGCTGAAGCTGTTGTTGTTCCTGGTATGCACATGCAGCCTTCATGTGAAACAGTACTGTGCATGAGGTGACGTCTAATATGGGTCTGATATGGGTTTACACAGAGCTGCATGAAGAGTGTATTAAAAACTATCCACTCTGGAGCCTGGTTTCAAAAGTTTACAAAACTGGGCAATCAAAGAGTTCCCATGTAAACAAGATGCCGAAATGCAATGAAAACTTGCCGGATTTCACCGTTTTAGGCCTCATGTAAACGGCCCTTAGTCCTTATTAATGTTCATACAGAAACTCCTCTGTCATCATTACCTGTAGATCTTCTGTGTGTCTTCCAAGGCGACTCTGGCAAGATGAGCTCTCAATATTGATGTACTTGTACATGCTCTGGACGTGGCTGACCGTGGCGTTGATGCTGGAGGAGATGGTGTCGATCTCCATTGCGATTGAGTTCAGACGACCATCCAACGCTGAGAATCGTTCGCCTGTCCTGTTCTCATAGTACCTAGAAAACGCAAACAAGGACTGTAGTGAAGGTTTTACATTTCCAAGCACAGTACTCTTTGAACTGATTGAATGTGGGTAATCAGGCACATCAGTCTTGCAAAGCTTCAAACTGAAAAGCCTGTAAACAGCGACTGATGGTTAAGAGATTAACATGAATACTGCCTGCTGTCATGGAAGTTTTATCAGAGTTTGACATTTCTTCATTCTCTGACACTGACTATATCATCCAATTGGCCAGTTCTGAATATAAGTATAAGAAGTATATTCATCCAGTTACCTTCAGGATGTTATTTTGAAAGGTTCTGCCCTCCCCAAACCCTTTTTAGGAGGTCATCCTGATAGAGCAAATAGAACTTAAAAGTGCTATGAAGAGAATCTATTACCGGCAACGTAAAAGACTCTGCTACCCATGAGCCCGCGCTGTGACTGTCGTGATGCTGCGTTCCAGTAACCTCGGAACTGGGAATGACATCATCTCAGAGTTATCAGCGTTCGAGTTAAAATCGGAAAAAAACATGCCGATCTACCAGGCTATTGTTAGCTGTTGTTAGCATGCCCTGCGTTGTTGTTCACAAATATCACATGAAGAATGTGATTATCACTATGGCAGCATTTTTGTAAATATAAGTCTAACAATATTATGTATACAGCTGATCTAGAGCGACACACCCCAGTGAGAAGTGCAAATAAATTGATTATTACAGGAGCTAAATAACTGTTCACACTGGGGGCATCCATCTTCGATTGTCAACTCGGGGGATGGCGAGGTTTCACCGCGTTGCCTGGAGGAAATTCTGACTTTGAGGGACGTTCCAGTTGCAGTTTCCTACTTGGAGCTCAAAATTCCTACTTCTGACTACAACTGGAACGCACCACAGACGTTTACAATCCACAGCATGCACTTGTTTTGAGGCTAATGAATACAATAAGGACCTTAATCAGAGCTCTTCATTGCTTTACAACTTCGTTTTTTCAACAACTTACAGGATGCAAAGCGACGAGGTAATGTATCTCTTTCTAGTTACATAACAGTAGTTTTTGATTCGTGACAACAAGGAAATTTTGGAAAACTTAGTATCGTAGTTTTGTAGCCGGCTATTTATCGCTACTTACAGCCCGGTGCTCTAAGCCGTGTAATATAAATAATAAAATAATATAAATTTGCTCTAGTTTTAATTGTCTTGTTCCGGAAGTTGAGTATACAGGCCAGTCCAGTCCTGTCCGACCCGAACGGAAGGCTAAGGAATAGCATTTATAGATAACCTATTTTGATGCTATAAAACTCGTCTTAAAGTGTGTATTTCGATCAGGCATATATCTAAAAGTGAGACCTTTTTGTAATTACTTAGAAACTCCTCACAATCTCTTTAATGTAGGTCAACACTGTCCTCATTTAAAGTGCCCAGTTTACCTGGAGTGGTAGTGAAGGTCATGCATGTTCTCCTCGTGTTCGTCCATGAAACCTGTCACATTGTCGAGCTGCATCTGCAGGTTCATCACCTGGAGAAAACAAGGGCATATTTTGTCAGGAAGGGAACTTTCTTAAATTTCATTCTTAATTAAATGTTAATGATAGTAACGTGGTAAGAGCTGCCCATGGTTCAGTTGTAAGAGACACTTCACCACCAGTTTTGGTGCTTTATCCTCTGGCTTTACAAACGTCCTTTGTTGAAGATGAAAATTAGTAAATTTCGTGGCAATGCAAATGCGGGAGTTCAAGAATTTTTAAAAGGATTTGTGAACATTGCAAGACAGAGCGGTTTTTCTCATTTTTGCTATTAGCTTAATAAGTTATTGACAGATTTTCTAGACATTTTTGGGGGTGTTATTCGTGGCTCAAGGAAGAAGTGATAAGATTTCGGTGGTGATCCACACCCAGATGCAGATCCAGAAGCTGTTTCATTCTTTCTATACAAATGTGAGATAGAGCAGTTGTCCACTTTTTGACAATAACTTGCCCAACAATGTTGAAAACACCTTGGTGGAAAGCACTTCTCTCATTATTTAACACTCTGTTAAAGGAAGTAAGTATTACAACCAAAGTTGCACCACCAACTACTGTCCTGGCATGTGTTCTTTATTTTTATGGCTGTTTCAGTGACTGTTTGCATGGCAGCTGTTCTCAAAATGTTCTAGTCTAAAGAATTTCATGCAAAAACATGAACACAAAAACAAGATTTTCTTTGGATTTTCATGTATATAAGACCTTAGGATACATTCTACTGCTACAAGCAATCAATAAGTCAATCTTTATTCATAAATTTCTTAATTTGAATTGTAGTTCAGAGTGCTTTACAGTGAGGTAGAAAGCAGGTAGCAGGTAGAAAGCATTTTAAAAACGATTACCATGTAACAATGATAATCATCATGGACTTTTACTGCTGTAATAATAATAGGGATGGTAAGATGTCAAGGTGGATTTGGAGACTAATACATAACAAAATAGTTAAAGTAAATGACACAATGAGCATAAAAAGGAAAATAAATGCTTAAACAAATGCAAATACGAGTTTTCTGACTAAACTGGCTCTGTGCTTGTATAAATATTACTTAAAATGACTTCAGCAGCAGGTACTCAGGAGCTTTTACTCATCCCTGGAGTTTTGGATTTTATTTAATCATAGGGTGGGATGATTCACCCTTCTGCTCCAGTTTGCCTCTGCTCCTCTCCCCCTCCCCTCTTGGGTCTTCTTCTCTCCTGGGTGCTGTGGCGAGGGCCTGGCCTGGAGCGAACCTGCCGTGGAGCCTCACCTGTTCCCTGTTTCCCAGATTACTTCACTACTTAAAGCCGGGAGCTTCTTCAGCGGATCGCTGGCTGATTGCAATTCACTTGTGGTTCGTCTAGCCTCTAGTCACACAGTGCCTGAACCTAAGCTCGACACTCGGACACTCGGAGCTCATTTTTCCTCTGATGGTTTTTTGTGTGCTTTGCTCTCCATACCTGCAGACTCACCTGCTCTCTCCTTGGCTTTTCAGGTCTCCATGAGCTCCTGCCATCGCCATCACCACCTTGTACATATTTGACGTTTTGAAATCTTTTTTTTAAAACTGTTTTGGAGGACAATAAATCCTGAGTTAACCACCTTCCTGATCGTTCTGCCTCTGCTCTGGGTCCTACCTATTATACTGTGCCACAATATCCTAACATAGGGAGCCTCTTTAATTAAAATTAAGTAAAAGTAGGTCTGGTTATATGTAATAAAACATCTCAGTTTAATAGATATTTCAGCAAAAACTGTTGTATAGTCAAAAAGGAAAGGATAAAGTGAACTTCTGATACTTTCTCCTGCTCACCTGCTGAGTAAGGTCGTAGTACACCTCAGTGGCCATGGCAATCCTCTGCTGATCTGCCATGATGTTGTTTTGGAGGAATCTCATGTTCTGTGTGGTGCTGCTGGTGTTGGATTTGATTGCCGTCAGAACCCGGCTGTAGTTCTGCCAGTCAGTGGTCAACTTCTGCAGGACGAGAGTCTCTTCATCTGCTTTTCTCTGCAGGGCGTCTATCCACATTGTGCTGAAGGAAAGACGAACAGATTCCATGAGAAAAAGAGGATAAAACATTCAGCTGTGTTTGGAGTTAGCCTTTTCTGCACTGTGAGCAGATTACCAATTCTCTACTAAAGTGGGGTACACACATAAAGATTATCAGGCTGTTTTTGTCCAGACTTTCCCCTTTCATAACCAAGGACAGAAAATGTACGTATGAAATTATTTATGTCTTATAAGGTTATCCTCTAAGATTATTCTGTGGTCTGACTTGTGTTAAAGCAACACAATATAAGATTTGAGTCTTATAAAATCCTCTCTAAAATCTGTTCAGTGGAGCTCTGTGCTTCTTAACAGAGAGAATGGCCTTTCCCCCCTCCCCCCACAGCGCTTCCCTGCTCTGTTTAGGGACTCTGTATTTTTCAAAGTTGGGCCGGGTACACGTATTGCGAGAGACTGCAAGAAGTGCAAATTGCTTTACGGCACTACGTGAGAGCTAGCTTCCAGCAACAGAAGCCGTTATTTTTCATTTGATCCAGTAAGTAAGAGGACTCTTTCTCTGGATTAAAAGGCAAAAAGGAGAGAGTGGGACAAGGCAAGGAGTAAAACAAGAATAAATATTGGAGCCCATTTTGCTCTGTGGTAAGAGTGTCGGGAGATTGAAATTTGCAAGATGGATGCCGACCTTGCAAAGTTACTTCTGGAAGGGTAAGTTATGTTTAGTTTCTGTCTGTGGTATCACTGCTCTGTAGCCTGTGTCTGTATTTGCATGCTTTGTGTAACTTGGCGGACGTAATTTTGTCATTGAATGCCATCAGCAATTATTTGAAAAGAAACATGATCAGACAGTGCCTTTTCAGTCTGCATGGTTTATTTATCTCTTGGGAAGTCCTGTCAGCCCGCTTCGCCTCCCTCTGTAAGTCAACAAATGCACGTTGGTGTCAGGCGCTCTATTTTACGACAGTGCCATTACACTCAACGACCATTGAGGCCCGTGAGAGCCGGAATCTTACATAGTGGAGCTTTAAGGTTAAATTTGTCCCAATAATCAGCTCCGAAATGGGTAGTGGCTGACAATCGTAAATATTAAACTTGTCCAATATTTACCACCAAAAGTTATCATTACTCCATGAATTGTGATGTGGAACAAAATGTAGCCAATCAAGAAGCAAGCTGATTGAAGAACAAGGAAGCAGGTGTTAACCTGAAACATAAAGTTCGGTGGACCTCAAAAACAGAGGACCAGCTCCGTGTTCACGCTGTCTCCACAGTGTTTTATTTTATTTTTTGTTCAGGACTTTTCCATCAAAAATACTCCCAAGACCACCATCATTCCCTCTCCTCGTACAGTGCAGGCCAAAAGTCTGGACACACCTTCTCATTCAATGCATTTTATTTTTATCACTAATTACATTGTAGATTCTCGCTGAAGTAATGATGGCCACTTGTTTCTCTTAACTTAGCTGATTGGTTCTTGCCATAATATTAATTCTAACAGTTGTCTAATAGGGCTGTGCATCAGCCTGACTTCTGAACAACACAACTAATGGTCCAACCCCATTAAAAAGGCACGAAATTCCATTAATTAACCCTGGAAAGGCACACCTGAGAAGTGAAAACCATTTCAGGTGACTACCTCTTGAAGCTCATAAAGAGAATGACAAAAGTCTGCAAAGCAGTAATCAGAGCAAAGGGTGGATACTTTGAAGAAACTAGAATATAAGACGTGTTTTCATTTATTTCACACATTTTTGCTAAGTACATAACTCCACATGTGTTCATCCATAGTTTTGATACCTTTAGTGTGAATCTACAAGGTAAATAGTGATGAAAATAAAGAAAACACATCGAATGAGAAGTTGTGTCCAAACTTTTGGCCTGTACTGTATGTCCTCTCCTATATTGCGTGTTGTGTTTTCTGATTGTTGCTACAGTTTTCTTCTTTATTTTTGTTAGATCACACACGATTTCTGGCTGGAGGACTAGATTCTAGATCAGTGGTGGGACAGAATTGTGTTGCGTGTGATATGCTGTGTTGAGATTATTGGAGCACACCACACACAAAACTGTCAAAGGCCTCAACCTATATCTCATGTGTGGGGTCTTTAACAGATAAACATCTCTTTAGACTCCTCATGTGTGTACCCTGCTTAACTCCTGTGAATAAACGCCTTAAAGGCCTTTCTATACATGAACAATATACGATGCAGAAGTGGTATTCTTTGCTCACTTTGCAAAATACACCCTGACCACTTGAAATGTGTGGTAGAGTTTCAAAACAGGGCTTAAAATAGATGGATGATAAATTGGTTTGATTCTACAGTGGGTTTACATCAGCATAATGTTTAACAGCTGTTCTGTTTCCAAAAGGGAAAACCTCATTTGTTATTCTAACTGTCCTTCACCTTCATGGAGAATTCTAAAAATAATCGAATAATCACATATGTGGCTACAGCTCTGGCTTTTCGTCTGCTGTCAGCTGCTGATTAAGTTCTTGTACAAGCAAGGTCGAGAAAAGGTCTCCAACACAAACACGCACAGCCATTAAACCTGATCATATCAGATCCTGAGCGCCATTTCATAAAATCTTTTCATTCACCTCAGAGCCACTGTTGTGTTGATTTGATGTGCTGTAGCTTTAACGTCATACTGATCCTCCATCAGAGATTTCATTTTCTCCTGACTTTCCTCAATCACGTCTTTCCAGCCCTCCACACGATCCAGGTATCTTTCTAATGACTGGTTGAGAAGTTTGATGGACATTAGGTGGTTTTGCATGTCCCGTGTTAGACGGCTGCTTGTTGCTTTCAGACTAGCCTGAGTCTGGGAGGTCTGGTCCAGGACCTGGAGGGAATAGAAGCCATCAATATCAGCTTTTTATTACCAGATTTATTCTTAATGTTTCATGTACTCTGATAACTTATTGGTGGGAGACTAACCTGCTCTTGTCCTAATATCATCCTCTGCAGATCTTCAAACTCCCTCTTCAGCCTGCTGATCTCCTCGCTGTACAGAGTCACATCCAGACAGCCTGAGCAGTTGGAGGTCGAGCTCAGATCTGACAGGTGGAGACAGACAAAGAACAGGACGGTAAGGTAGGCTGAAAAGTAAAAGCTGTTGATGTTTATCAAACGTCTTGATGCCATATGTGTGTTTAAAGGAAGATAAAACAATCTTTGACTTCATCGCACATCACATTCAGCTATCTTACTGCGTCAAACTTGATTCAGTAAGACATGTAACTGGCAGATATTCAGGGTCTATTTAGTCAAAAAACAGCAACCTTTCGGCTGTGCCTTCACAACAGACACTGATGTAAAAGGGGAAATGTTTTTCATTTTAGTTTTTAAAAAAAGCTCCAAGGAAGGATCAGTAAAATAACTAAAGCTGTAGTGAACATGTGAGGCCAGTATTTGGCAATGTGACTTTGCAATAAAACAAAATGTAAATGGGATCATTCCTTTTTGGCCCAGTCCACATGCAGACGAAAACCTTTTCTTTTCTTTAAAACATTTTCTGTGAGGAAAGCATCCTTTCAAGAAATGTATCAGTCCTCATAAAAACACTGACAGTGCTGTAAAATAGATGCCTGGCCTTTAAGTGGCGTTGTAATACTACTGCAGACACACACCAAAACCAGAGACGGCGCAGGGTGGCGCAGGGTGCGAGGGGCCTGGTGCACCCCTCGCAGTGTTTCTTTTGTTAATTTTGGTAGACCGGCTGATTCAGGTTGGCGCAGTGTCAATTTCGTGCAAAGAAACTGTGCGAAAGGTTGCGGAAGCTCGCCAGCTCCAACCTGGTCTATTCTCAGTGCAGGCAAAGCGCACCCTCCGCAGCTGTAATTTGGTGACAGGCGCACATGTGCACGCACGTCAACAAACCCTCAGAGGCAGGTATCCACAGTGTTAGGCACATTTCAATGCAATAAACAATCACAGCAATCACTATTTTGTGTAACCATCTGAACCAGTATATACATTTGTATCTAAATTAACTGTCCTGTCACATCTGATGTCGGATTAAAGTTATTTGTCATAATGGAAACTTAACCTGACGGCAGCTAGAAGTTGGATGCACATCTTACAGGTCAACAACAAACGGCCTCATCATCTGATACGGAGTATACTGTATATCCGGTCTCTCTCATCTCTTTAAATTCAAAGAAAAGAGGGAGAAAAAGACGGAGAAAAAAAGAGAGAAAATAAATGTAAGTCACTTGGTGTCTTAAATATCTAACTGTGATTGCCCACATTTCTCTGTTTTAGTCGTTATTCTTTACCTGATCCAAAAATATGGAGTACATTATTGCAAGGAGGATGAGGAGGAGACACCGAGAGAATATGTCACCAAAGGCTCTGCTATTTGAGGATGACAGACCAGGAATGCAGGTGGATCACAAGCATGATGAATGGATAAGCCTGCTGCTGTGTTTAAATGTCTGTCACTAAATTTTGTACACCTATTAATGACACAGGAACAGATTACATCTGTCCGAGGTACATCAAGGTGGTCTTCACGGTGATGCACCCCGGTAGCCGCTCTCTAAGTTGCTGTCACAGTGACAGCGGCTCTGACCATCTCTGCCACCGGGTCTTTCCAGCACACTGTGCGGTGGCAGGGATCAGTCAGACCAGTCAGTCGCTGCGCCTCGCCTGCAGCACATTGAAAGGCAAGGAAAGGCGTTCATTTGATTGGTGAAGACAACACTTGGCTGTGTTAAACCCACTCACACCTTGTCTCCTTCCTCTCCGGCACTTGCGCGCTTCAGCGTTTTTAGTTTTTCGAGCCTCTCCATGTGGACGTGGATCGTTTTTGAAAATGCAAAGATAAACCTTTCCGTTTCTTGTGAAAATGTTGTTGTGTAAATTGGGCCTTAGTTTTGGCTGGAGGCTGATGGTGGTCTAGTTTTCTCTTTTCTGATTGATCTGTTGTTTAGTTAGTTTTACTTCGGCAGGTTAGGGGAGGAATGTCAGGTATGACAGCCCTGATGTGCTGTCATTTCCTCCCACTTTGGGTTCATTCGGTTTTCATGCTATGCATTTATCTGAAATCATTGTCAACTTTGACTTGTGTGTGCAGTCTTTTTGTATTTTTCTGGTCTCCTTGTTTACCCCTGAGCCAGGTTTCTGTGTTTGGAGTCTGTAACAATAACAACACCTTTTTCTGGTACCATTTAGGCACTGGTTCACTTATTTAGCACCTATACTGGTAAAATACTAACAACAATAACAAGCCCCATTTATATTATCTTTATTGCTTACCATCTATTTCTTGTTGAGCCTTGGTGATCTTCTTGCTGTAAACAGACTCTTCCTCAGACAGGCTGTCAACTTTCCTGAACACTGCGGAGACAAAGATGAAGAGACATGATCAAGGATTTATGTTGCATGCCTCACAGCAAGAAGGTTGCTGGCTCAGTTTCTGTGTCGGACAAGGCCTTGCTGTGTGGAGTTTGCATGTTCTCCCTGCACATTCGTGGGTTCTCTCAGGGCACTCTGGCTTCCTCCAACAGAACAAAAGCATGCTTAAAGGTGCCATGAGGAGAATCTATTGCCGGCGAAATAAAGACTCTGCTACCCATGAGCACGCACAGTGACTGTCGTAATGCTGCGTTCCAGTAACCTCGGAACTGGGAGTGACATCATCTCCGATTTATCGGCGTTCCAGTTGAAGTCAGAAAAAAACATGCCAATCTACCAGGCTATTGTTAGCTGTTGTTAGCACGCCCTGCATTGTTGTTCACAAATATCACATGAAGAATGTGATTATCACTATGGCAGCATTTTTGTAAATATAAGTCTAACAATACTATGTATAAAGCTGATCGAGAGCGACACACTCCAGTCAGAAGTGCAAATAAATTGATTGTTACAGGAGCTAAATAACTGTTCACACTGGGCATCCATCTTCGATTGTCAACTGGGGGGTGGTGAGGTTTCACCGAGTTCCTAGCAGGAAATTCAGACTTCGGGGGACGTTCCAGTTGCAGTTTCCTACTCTGAACCCGTAAATTCCTGCTTCTGACTACAACTGGAATGCACCAAAGACGTGACCCAAGCCAAAGCGTGTGTTTGTTGTGATAAATGCAGATCGGACCTTCCTCAGAACTCTGCATTGCTTTATAACTTCTTTTTTTCAACAACTTACAGGATGCAAAGCGAGGAGGTAATGTATCTCTTTCTAGTTACATAGCGGTAGTTTTTGAGGTGTGACAACAAGCAATTTTTGGAAAACTTATTATCATAGTTGTAGCCGGCTATATATCACTACTTACAGCCTGGTGCTCTAAGACGTGTAATATAAGTAATAAAATAATATAAAATTGCTCTAGTTTTAATTGTCTTGTTCCCAAAGTTGAGTATCCAGGCCAGTCCAGCCCTGTCCGACCCGACCAGAAGGCTAAGGAAGAGCATTTGTAGATAACCTATTTTGATGCTATAAAGCTCATCTTAAAGTGTGTATTCCCATCAGGCATATATCTAAAAGTGAGACTTTATTGTAATTACTTAGAAACTCCTCACAGTCTCTTTAACTAATTGCCCTTACGTATGAGTGTGAGTGTGAATGGTTGTCTGTCTTTATATGTAGTCCTGCAATTGGCTGGTGACCGGTTCAGGGTGTACCAGCGTCTCACCACTGCCAGCACTCACACACACTCCCGCAACTCTGAAAGGAATAAGTATTAAAAATGGATGGATGGATGGATGTGCTGCCATCATCTATGTCAGAGTTTTTCCTGGCAGTGTGAATGAATAAAGAACTGCACTATAAGCCTCATAAAAAGTTTAAGTATATAAAGTATATAAAATGAAAGCTAACAAAAACACAACACCAATGTGAACACGAAATAAATAATGGACTGGTTTGCGGGAGAATTTGAAGCCCAAATGATGAACACCAGCAGTAACTTGGTGTTAACAGGATGGAGGAAGTATTAAAAGGAGCAGAAACAGGAAGATGTAATTTAAGTCCCGACAACAACACATGTAAAGTTTTCTTTAGCTAACAAATGTAACTAAAGCACTGATGAGTGATGGTTTGGCCAGCTGTTCGGGTCTCTAAAATATTTCCCATGGGAGCCACAATGATTTAGTGAGTGTTGCCTATAGTTGCGTGTGAGTTCATACTGTGTGTACAGAGTTTTTCAGCGTCAGTGGCCTGTCTCAGGAGATTAATGCTGCTCTGCTCCATGGTGTGTTTGCATTCATAAATGTTTCCACATGCACTGTGCACATACCACCTGCTCTACTGTATTAGCTGCTTCCACAGTGATGATGAACATGGCTTTCACTTAATTTTGGACTTAGAATAACAGAATCATGAAACAGCTCTGTAGCATTTAAATTAGCTGCAAAGATTCCTGCATGTTAAGTTGTGTATTTTTTTATGTGTGGAACAGTGCAAAAATGCTGTCAAAGAAAATGTTTTTTCTTGCCTGAATCCAGCAAAAACATGAGCTTTAAAGTGTCACTCCTTTCACTTTTATTGCTCAAGTATTTGCTTAATCTTTTTTTTTTATAAAACAGATGTTGAGCAGAGAACAAAAAATCAAAGGTTAATCTTTTCTGTTTTCCTTAAACACATGCAAAGTCAGGAGCTGCAGCCAAGTTCAATATCTCTTGTGTTTATGCTTTAATTTTCAGGCCTTGGTGCAGAGCAGCTGTGTTGTAAGATGAAACAAACAAAGCTTTGTTTTTGTGTTTATATCATTATAAAATAGCAGGGATTCCGTCGACCTGGTGAAGATATTTGTATGTTTGTTGGCCCACATTTTAGGTGCAATCAGTGTTTTGGGTTACAACCAGTAAAACAAATAATTTACTCATCATAGCTGCTGAAAATGACAGTCATCAAATCTCCATTATTATCTGATGAGGCACGATTAGGCAGTTACTGTGGAGGGGACTTGAGCGTTTACTTCCTGGTGGATTTTCTGATTGAAGAAGATCAAAGATACAGACAGATGCTACAATCACGCATTAATGGAGAGATGTCAGAGTGATGGCAGATTGCTGCTTCTAAAGAAGGGCTAACGAGCAGTTTTGGGATTAAGTGCCTGACACAAGGACATTTTTTCAGTGTTCAGGAAGTCAGCTTGTTCCCCTCCAGCTACCAAACCAACTTTCAAACATGGTTCAGTTGTGACTTGAACTGGCAACCTAAGTCCTTCCCAAAAGATTGCTATAAACATGAAAGAATGAGATAATTTCTGAAGGAAAATTCAGCTTAATGTCCTATACTAGATGAGATGAGATCAGGTTTTATAGCCTGGTCCCAATTCAGGGACTGCACTCTCTGGAGGGCTCATTTAGAGATTGATTTGGTCATACCAACACATTAAAGACTTTTTCATATCTTAGACTCCTTGAAGTCCTGCAGACTATTGTAGTCTTCTTTTAAAGACCTACCAGGGCATCCTTTGTAGCCCAATATATCTGAAGATTAAATGCACAACAGGTCAAAGGAAACAGCAAGGGATTGGTTCAACTCAGTGAACAACACAACCAAAAAAAAATTATTGGGATAAATTGGCAAAATTGTTTTCCAAATAAAGGTTTAAACCAAGGGTTGCATTGGTGTGGTGGGTAGTGCTAATGCACAGAAGGCAAATAAAGGAGACAACCGATCTCCATTCAACTTGTAGACGTCTGTTTATGGGGTCAGGGGATGGAATTACAAGAGGAAGTTTGGATGACAGAACAGGCAGCAGCCAGGGATTAAGGGGTTAGTTTGAGTTTTTTTAAGTGGGGTTGATAGAAGCCCATGGCACAAGTAAATATGAGTGCCAATAAAGGACCTTGTGAACTTTGTACTGGTGCATAGCATCACATGATGCCACCAAAGGCTCATAATTAACCCATCTATAGGCTATGTTGGCTCAACAATACAATACAGTAAAATTCTTTACAGCAGTAACTCTTCCTCAGTCCTTTCAAAGGTGGTCTGAAACAGAGTAGCAGCATAAATTTGAATGAGATACAGAAACAGAAAATCATCAGTAACAGGTTCTGCACACTGCTCTAACAGCCTTTCATGCATCACTTTGCATTCCAATGGCAATCATAAACAAATGGTAGCCATTATCCAGGCTGCGTCATCTATAAAATTAAGGCTGCTTTTGAATTCTTATATGAACGTACTATGTAGTAGGCACTGCATACTGCCTACTACACTTGAATGTAGTATGTAGTATGACTGTTCTGTATGGTTTATTTTGTTGTATGCTACACTGGTTTTCAGTTTGAGCAAAGCGGAAGTAGGCTACAGCTGATTTATTTTCCAAACTTTATTTTAAATGTAAAAAAAAACAAACAAACCATGAGTACATGTTGACATTTCAGGTATTAATCTGCAAAGATATTACCAGAAGGAGCATTTCATATGAAACAGTCAGTGGTGGAGAATAGTTATTATTTCAATGAGGAATTCTTTTGTTTATTTTGGTGTGACGGTGTATTAGGGCCACTTAAAGAAAAAACTACACATCAAGAATTAACATTATGCACACAGTACAGTATTAAGAATGAGGAGAAGCGAGGAAATTTAAGGTGGTGGAAATATAGAGTACATACAGTACAGTAAATACAGTACGTAATGCTAAAATGTCAGACTTGTCAGTGGTTTACACTAATAATGCCGCAGGTATAACAGACTTAAAACCAGCTGTTACTAAACGTAACAACAATGACTTTTTTTTACAACTCATTACACAATAGTACGTGTTGAAAAGGTAAAAAATAACAAGTAATGGCTCTTAAATATGTATGTGTCTGCTGATCCGGTTGTTGCTGCTCCGCTGTCCGCCATTTTCAATTCCAAAATGTGACCAAGCACATTGCATTGTGTGTAACAGTAGGCAAAGTAGATGTACAGATTCACACTGTGAAATTTTCCTGAATCTGTTCGACATCTGGGTGTTTTTTGTATACTGTAAACTGCATACTACATTTTGGGTGAATAAAATAGTAGGCAAATTCTTCTCCGGCTTTGAAAACTTAAGGAACAGTTGAAGAAAAAGTTAGCTTTCTACAGAAATATGTGTAAAACATATGGCCCTTTTCCACTAGCACACCTTGGCCCGACTCTACTCGGCTCTACTCGATTTGCAGCGTGTTTCCACTAGCCTGGTAGCTCCTCAAACAAGCTAGTTTTAGTACCTACTCCGCTCTGGTTCCAAGCGAGCAGAGTCGATACTAAAAGATGACGTCACCGACTGCCGGTTACTGATTGGTCAGACAATGTCGTCATCGATGAGTCATGCGCCAGCATGCTAGCGGTAGCTACCGTTAGCTTACCGTCATATGTCTTTTCTTTGCAGCTCGATTGCTCTCGTCCTCGGCTTCATTATGTTGTATAGCTTCCAAAACTCTCCTGTGCTTCTCAAGGGTTTTTCTTCTTGCCACCTGCAGCCTTCTCCTGCTTTCCTATTTTACTCGGTTTGTGACAAAAAGCCACAGATTATTGTGTCGCGCTCAAAATGACGTCTTCGCAGTGCCGCTCAGCTGTTTAAAGCGACACTGCATGCCGTTGGGCAGGCAACAGGGGCTAATGGAAAAGCAGCACAAGGCGAATAGAGTAGAGCCGGGTAGAGCTGGGTAGAGTCGAGCAGAGTAGAGTAGGGCTAGTGGAAAAGGGCCAATACTGTACTTCAAGGGGGCACTGGTTTGGTGGAGTTGTTAGCAACCATGCACGGCCCATGTTCATGCTTCTGCACACCCAGGTTTGAATCTAGCCTGTGGTCAGTTTGCAAAGTGTCCTCCCCTACTCTCTCTCACCCCCTTTCACAAGGCTATCCACGATCTCTCTCCTGTCATAAAGGCACAAAAATGCCCAAAAACATGTTACAAGTTGCTTTACAAAATTAAAAAATATAAAATTTCACATACTGTATGTTTTAGGCTGGAGGCCCTTAAACTCCTACATACACAGCTATACTGCTAAAGCTGCAGAATGTTCAGCTGTATGTTCCAGGATGTATAAATATGTTGTAAATATGTAATAAATATTTAGTTATTTCTGCATATACCCAGGACTAGTGAGGTAATGCACTGTCCACACAGACCAACATAAGAACAGATTTTTTTCTTCTTACAGTAAACCTGAATAAAGTTTGTTGATGTATTTTGGAGTCTACATCAACAGAACCAAACCCCACCCTCTTTTTTCTCGAGATCCCCTCACTGTTGTAAAAGTCAAAGATTTACAGCTTTCTAGACCAATGAAATGTGATGTTAATTTGAAAACCATCTGTTGGTGCTGAGCAGCTGTCATGTAAAACATGGCACACAACACGTAGGACCATGTCTAATTTACAAGATTTGTGTTTTATTAAGACACACAATCATAGAGGAACAGTTTTTTCCTACTCTTCTTAAACATTATTTCAGCATGAATGATGTAGATTACATAACAAATCCCAGGGCTGTTGAGGCTGCTTACTTAAAAACTTTGCTTCAGAAGATTTATTGACTGTAGCTTGATTTTTAAGAGTCAAGCAAAAGATCCAGTTTCACATGAAACACTGAAATTGAAAAAAAGTGTAAAGTCTGTCTGAACTTACCAAGTGAAGCGAGCACTGCCACGGTGATGATGAGGAACGCAACAAATCCATAGAGAACTTTGACAGCCAGCTGGAGAGAGTGACTCTGCTGACACCTTATACAACCGCCTCTGCTGCGACCTGGAAGAACAATAAACAGAAATACACATTTAACTTTAATAAAAGTTTAACTGACCCAAGCAGAAGTCATATACATTTAACAGCTCAGGTTGCAAAGGGGCAGAAAATGTAAAATTCAGGAAAATTTCAATGGGATGGAAGCTGGAGAATTTTGGAAATATTCCAAACTTGAAACTTTCTATTAAACCTAAAGGATTTGGGTAATACATGGGAATTAATTTGAAATTAGGGGCTCAACTTAAATGAACTACATCATACCAAAACATAAATGCTAACATTTTGGTGTCATAGGCCGACATCCATGCAAAATTGTTATGATTATTTACTGAACAATCAATTTCATCTTTACTTTAAGAAGTCCATGGGCTCAAAAATGTGGCCTCAATAGTCCTCGGTTCATGAATCATCTGTGCACGTAATGGAGGAGCACAGTGCATGTGGGGGTGTGGCTCATTACCTCTGCAGTAAACACTGTGATATGTGCATGTGATTGAGAAATAGCAGAGATATTCTCAAGTATAATTGCAGAAAATCTAGTTGTTTTAGTCAAGATTATGCAAAAATATAGTATCCACAACTATATTTAAAACCCCTGTTAGGGACCAACCCACAGTTTTGTAAATTCCAGGTTTATTCCCAATTATTCCCAGTAATTCCCATGTAATGTTTCCAGCTTTGAAAATTCCTGAAATTGTGCAAACCTAATTACATCACATACTTTATTATGTTCTCTGATTAATGTCTTTTTAGTTGAACTGAATTACTTGTCCAAAATACCATATTGTAAAATCCATTTCATTCACCTCTAAATGAAGGCATTTCCTCCTCTCCAGTAAAATCCTCCTCTGCAAAATAAGAAAAATGACAACACAACGAGTTAAATACATAGAATTAAAACATGTTTTTATTGCCAGGTTATAGTTTTCCGTCACTTGACCAGCACCAATTGCATAAATGATAAATGGTAAAGTACAATCAAATCTAATCTAATATAAAGGATCAGATGTTTTCATCACCTGAAGTCCGTGGGAAAACAATATATTAATGTGAGGTATAACTTTTCTGGAACATTGAATCCCTGATCACCATGGGTATTATGTAAGAAAATAAAATCAGTACTTTTACAGCAGAACAACCCTGCACTGATGTCTACATATATGCAGCAGGATTAAAGTCTACATAAATATAACACCTTACATATTTTAGATTTTGATTGGGTCAATGATTAAAAAACAATAAGTCCATTGTCATTAAAACAAAGGTGAAGTAGCTCGTAAGCAAACATTATCTTCTTAGTGATGATAGTATTAGGATCACCAACAACTGTCACCTTTATTAGAAGGTTTCATGTCCTTGTGTTTCACTGTTCACATCATGTCTTGAGTATTTATCACATGAAGATTTGATTTAAGTTGAAGAAAAAAAAAGTTGAACACTGTAAAGAATCTAACTAAAGCATATCATTGACCCAACAAAGGTTTGGAAAGTTTTTACCTATAAGAAGATGAATTACGAGGCTTTCGATGGCATCCTGTACTGCTATGTACCAGTGTTAATTTTGACAGCACTTATTAATTTGGTTTTAGTTATAGTCTTTTGCCCAAAATATATTTTAGTTTTAATCAGAATTTAGTCATTTAAGTTGTTTTAACTTGCTCAAGTTTTACATTTTAGTCAGTGAAATCTGTACATGTAAATTTAGTCAGCTAAAATATGAAGTGTAAATTCTTAAACCATTTTTCACGTTCCTCGAATTTCTGAAGTCATGTTTTACACTTGGATAAAATAAAATATCTAAAACCCCTAACTGAATGCTCGCAAAGTTTGAATATATAAATTAACAGAAACAAATGTAACTTTTTTTGTGAAATGCAGTCACCTTTATTGAGGCTACCTGGCAGAGCATCTTAGGCTATGTTTACATGGAAACTCCTGACTTGAAGATGCAAAGATTTGTCCTTTATGTTTTAGAATTCTTCTGCGTTCAGACTACGACGCTCGGAGACGAGTTAATCCACTGTAGTGTGCATGCCGGTTCAGTAGATGGCAGTGTAGGCCTGCAGAGAGGCAGTGCTGCTACAATACACGAACGAAGAAGAAAAACTTTCACAAACAACAGCGGTGAATAGACGCGCAGAGACGCAGGAGTTTCTTTTCTAGACAACAAATCAGTTCAGACAACAAATCTGTCTGGATAGTTTTGTCTGGATAACAAACTGAGCATGGTAAGGGGCTCACACGTTACTCGGCGGACAGCCAAAGCTGTTGTTGTTCCTGGTATGTGCGCACAGCCTTCATCTGTAAGAGTACTGCGCATGCGGTGACGTCAGTGTTTCACCGTGAAACGCTCCGATGCGGGTTTACACTGAGCCAAACGGAGAGCGGATTCAAATCTTTCCACTCTGGAGCCCGTTTTCAAAAGTTTCCATTTTCAACGAGTTTCCATGTAGACGCAAGGCCAAAACACAATGAAAACTTATCGGATTTGACCGTTTTCGGCGCCCTGTAAACGCAGCCTCAGTTACAACACCAGAACTGACAACAAACAGTGAACCTGCTCTACATGAATAAATCAACTCATAAAGAGAGCAGCTCTGATTGGATCGCCCCACAACTTATCCCACCACCATGAAGCTAAGACAGTTGTGATTGGATGTCCCTCTTAACTCATCCAACCTTTAAACACAACCAAAGTAGCTGTGATTGGATATATTCCTAACTCATCTTTTGTCTGATTGGATTTAATCTGTTAAGCATTTCCGTTTAGTTTATCTGTTGACGAAAATGTCGGTTAATTTAGTTTTAATTTTTGTCCATGTGCACTTGTTTTTAGTAGTTACTGTCTAGTTTTTGTCAGGGGAAAAAAGGTTATTGACAAAAAGTATGCTGAAAATTATTAGTCAACAAAATTAACTGTCCTTCTCCCCAAGGGGCAAAGCTCGAATTCCCTTGTTTGCACCCATATTTACTGGTGTCATGGCCCTCAAGCAACCCCACTTTAAAGAACTGAACTAATATCTTAGAACAAGAGTGGCAACAGTTTCCACATATTTTCACAGATTTAAAATGGGAAAGACAACAAAGAAATGCAAAAGAACAGTTTGTACTAATTTATTATACAACAAAAATCACACCAAGCACATTTATAACAATAGGGCAGTAAAAAACAGCTGGTGGTGCAGTTTTGTCAAGGTTTAAACCACGCATCTCTCCCACATTTAGCTGTATTTTTATTCAGAGAACAGCACCATTACCTCAGCTGGAAATCACATTAACAGAGCAGAAAATATTGGTACTATGCTGAGAACAATACCTTTGAATAGCTGGTTCTCGTATCCTCCATAGTTGTCTGCCAAAAGAAGAAGACAGAGACACAAAACAGACATTATTTAAGGCTGAAGAGGACATATATAATTCTGCCGGAGCCACTGACAAGTTTTATAACTTTTGTCATAAATCACATAAAACAGCTGCCTCACATTTTCTCACAAACTCCCCTTCGAATTTTTGTTTTAGTGGGAAGTTAAAGGTGAGCCTGTTATCTCAGCACATTGAAAAGGGAGTTGTTCTCACTGTTTTTTCTTCTAAGATGAAAAAGAATGAGAGCATTTCTTAGTTTTACTGTCTGTTCTGGTTGTGAGTTAACACTCTGGTTTGCTGGCATCACATTAAAGCTGGAAAGAGTCTGAGTAAGAAACCAAACTTCGACACAATACAGCCACCGAGCATTTAAACCACAAATAGCACCTAGCTTTACTAGAACTCATCCACTGCCATGTTTTCATATCTGTATGTAACAGCATGAACCTCATACAACACATCAATAACTGCAACACATAAACCAGCACCAACCCCACACTTAGACCTCTGCAGGTGGCATTTGGTTTTGAGAACACTCAGCGACACAGCAGGAGAGGTTGTTTTTAGGAAACACATACTCATATACAGGAAAAATGACTGGACAGGCTGTTGAGGAGCTAAGGACAGACTGATGGACAGTTTGCCGTGGTGCTGCAGCCGGAGGAGCTGGCTGTTAAACAAACACGTCAGATTGTAGAAACATTGGAGTATGAAGTCATCTTTGTGGTCACACCTGTAAACTTACGTTGCAGAAATGTGGAAAATGTGATGATAGTGCTAAACTACTATGATGTAACACAACCATCATCAACTGGCTCCGCCAGGGCCACATCAGGGCCCAGAGTGTTATTAAATCCAGAGAACATGAAGCTTAAAATATGCTGTATGACCGTCCATCCATCTTTTTCTGCTTATCCGTGGTCAGGTTGACAGGCAGCAGCCTAAGCAGAGAAGCCCAGACTTCCCTCTTTACTTTGTCCAGCTCTTCTTCCAGAGGGATACCGAGGCGTTCCCTGGCCACCTTGGAGACATAGTCCCTCCAGCGTATCATGGGTCCTCCCAAGGTCTCCTACTGATGGTACGTGCCCTAAACACCACACCAGGGAGGCATCTGAGAGGCATCCTCATTAGATAACCCAGCCACCTCATCTAGCTCTACTCTGAACCCCTCCAAGATGACCAAGCTTCTCACCCTATCTCTGTTTCAGCTTTCACACTAAAATTAGCGGGTCAGTGCAGGTTTTTTCAGGTTTTATCCCGCTAACAATCACCAACTGACTCTTCTCTAACTGCCCGCAGACCTGGGTCTCATTGGCAGCAGATGAGCTGCATGGCTGTTTTTTTTCCTTTGGCGTATCAAGCCGATGTCATCACGTTTATGACATCATCAGCTTGATGAAACACGACCATGTAAACAATGGAAAAGAGCATGGAAGACACTGACACAGTTTTCTGTACTTTGTACTTTTGTCCCTCTTTGAAAATGAAAAAACTCTGCGCTGATGATACAAAGGCAGATGGAATTTGTTGCTGAGAAAGCAAGGCTATATGGCTTCTGCATCATGAACCCAAAGAAGTAAAATAAAGGAATTACATTTCAGTCAAGTTTCACACCTCATCAGCGCTGACCAAACTAAAACTTAATGCGCCAAGACTGCAATTAGAATGAAATCCCACATTTGCCAGAGCGACGGAGCTGACAGACACAAGAGGGGTCAGTAGAATGTGTGGATTTCTGGGTTCTTTTTTTTCTGTTCTACGCCTCCTAGTTGGCTTAAGAGTGCGCCGCTCTTTGGTTTGGTCACGCGTTCTGTGAGGGCACCGTGAAGTGTATCATAGAAATGCAGCGGCTAGCATTGCTTTAGGCTATAAACATGTGCTAAATGATGTCAAGCTTTTGTGCAACAGGGACATTATCCGCCGAGACTTTGATTGCAGCGACGAGCAGTATGGAGGAATATTGCCGATTTATGTGGACTTGTGGACTTTTATGACACTGTTTGTTCGAGCTCTGACCAAGTCATGATATCAATGTCAGTGGACAGCAAGGATCCCCCCAGATCTCTGGCTGCATCCTAGATGTTCCAAAACTACTCCACAGTGTTGTTCAGCATGAGGGTGAGTAGAAAATGAGGCCAAATCGTTGTTTGGGTGTAGTGTTCCTTTAAGGGTCATTTTCTATAAAGCTTTTATCCATAAATTGAGAGTATTGTAAAAGCTACCCTGTTCCTCTGCTTCACAAACTCCTTCTAACAACATTACAAGCAAAGAGAATTGTTTTGCACGACAACTGACCTTTAATAACTAATTTATGTGCATTAAACCCCATTAAGTTAAAATGTATCTGTTAAAGCTCAAGAGCAAAGTTCAGTTTTAGCTGGAATAACACAATAAATTTAGCCTAAATATGTTTGTTTAAACCATGTGACTGGCAGTAATATGGGGACTGGCCTCTCTTTTATAGGTTAATCAGATTGAAGTATTCTTCTTCATCTATTTTCACATAATTGCCCGAGTACAGATGATCAGTGATGTCTCATGTTATTAAATGTTGCATATTATAGCTCTGATATTTTTAAAATCCTCATATTCAAATCTAAAACTGTTCATCTTCACCAGAAGAGCAAAGGCATCAACAGATACTGGAAGAAACCTGATGGGACATCTTGAGTTTACATTGCAGAGACATTCAAAGTGTAGTGGCTAAAGTAATTACAATGGAAAGAGGAGGGAGTGAAGCCTCACATTGCAAAACCAATTTACCAATGTGACCGACCATTTTTCTGTCTGCCCCACAGGGTAACCACAACATTAACCCCTTTTTTGTTGAATTAAACTGAAAAACTGAGGCCATTGTTTGCAGGGAGTTGGTGATGCACTATTTATTTTTTTTGTGTGAGAAGATCGTTCACGTCTTAAGCCAGAACAATATGTTGCAGAATTTCTTGAAACCAATATGTCTGCTGAGAGTCAATCCCTGTGGTCAACCACATAACCAGCACAACATGATGGGAGTACATGATGAACAGGAGATGATTGTTTGGTAAGGAAAATAAAATCAGAAAAATATCAATTTATGAAGTTTTATGAGTCAGAACTGATAAATGATGTGTATTTCTTAACAGACAGAAACCTTGTGGTTAGTGCCTGTTAGCACTGTTAACTTAAAGAAAATAAAATTAACTTGATGGAAAAGCAGTTAAACTTTAATGTCACATGTCTTAAATAAGCAAATGACAACAATGGTTGCATTGTGGATAACTGGGGACACAAACAAGGGGGATTTAAATGTTTGGTTTCCCACAAATTAACTTATTGTTTAAATCTGTCTCAAACCAAGCTGTATTTTGCAGACACCATGATGAGGTGAGTGTTTATGTCAGCCTGAGGTGGAACAGCTGAGGTCAGATCTGGGGAGACGAGGCACAAAACACTGACGCTACATAATGAAGGAGGGAGAAGAGAAGAGGAGGAAAGCAGAGGGGAATGTCTGTAGATGTGCTAAAGCATTTCAAAAACAAGACAAAGTTAAGTCGTGATTTACACAGTATGTTAACAAAGGCAACATCCATGTCAGGGATCATCAGCTACATTTATACAAGGGCCAGTTTTTGCCCTTGGCATATGCTCTGGGGGCCAGATTTAAGAAAACACTAATAATAATTAAAAACAATTATAATGAAGTGTTTCAGGCTACCAGTCCTGAAGCAGCTGCATGGGGTGTCATTAATAGTTGAGGGTGTCAAATGATGAAAAGCTGTCCTTAAAACAAAAACATTTTTACTTTGCACATTTCCTCATCTTTAGTAATATGAAAGACCAAAAGGGCAAACAAAAATTTTGAAAAAGAAAAAAATATTGAAGGTTGAAGTTGTTTTTAAGTCTGTAAAAAATCAGAATTCTGGAAGGACTTTTTTTTAAATTCTGAGATTAGTTTTAGTATTGGGGAGGGAAAACTCAGAATTCTTTTTTTTTAATGTATTTTTTGGGCATTTTGTGCCTTTATTGATAGGAGAGAGACAGTGGATAGGCTTGTGAAAGGGGCAGAGAAAGTAGGGGAAGACACTCTGCAAACTGGTCACAGGCGGGAATCGGACCTGGACCAGCAGAAGCAAGTACATGGGGTGCCTGGTTGCTAACCACTCTGCCAAACCAGCACCCCTGAAAACTCAGAATTCTAAGATTAAATTTAGAATTATGCCACAAAAAAAATCAGAACTCTGAAATTTAAGCAGAAATTGAGGATAAAAGCAAAATTCTGAGAATTAATCCATAGTTAACATTGCATATTTTGTTAATTATTCACAGTCAAAGAAAAAGCTAAATCTCCTCAAAAACTTCCTTTGCAGTGGCCCAAATCCTCTTCTGTAAAATAATAGTCAGGGGCCGGGTTGAAAGCTCTGAGGGGCCTGATGTGGCCCCCGGGCCGCCGGTTGGTTATCACTGATCTATGTAGTAGGGCTGGGATGATACGCTTTTCGCCCTATTTGATTTTTTAAATGATATTTTTAGGTGCTGATTCGATTAAATTGGGATTCTACAATATTGCCGATTTTTGCAATCTTTAGTTAACTTTTTTAACACCAACTAAAAAGATGAACAATGATGATGCCTACAGACTAAATCAGGAAAAATACACATCACATGTGAGTCTGTTTTTAGGATTTACTGAGCAATACGTTTTAACCAGCTGTTTTTACTCCCTCTTCAAAAGCCTGGATTGCATTTAAAAGTGGGTTATTAACACAGACTAAAATGAAGCATTTAAATTTGGAAAAAAACATTTTGAACAAAAAAAATAGATTTAAAAATCTTTACATAAAAAATCCTGATATTTATGTGAATCAATTTTTTCGCCCAACCCTACTATGTAGGGCCAATTATTTTATCCAACCACATTGAGGGACACACAGAAACACCCCTTAAAGAGTCCATTTTATGCCTTTTCAAGTTTTTTTATACTCTTCGGTGTGTTTTGTGGGGCTGAAAGATTTATCCTTTTCAGATTGTAATAGCAAAGTTAGACAACGCTGTCACGATCGCCAAAGCTGCCAATTTGTGCAGCACTCCTGACTGACCCAGGATCTGTTGTGTCAAATATTTTACAAAACAATTTGCATTCAGGAAAGGCTCGCAAATGAACTGCTTGCTCACAACTAATGCTGCGCTCTAGGCGACCCATAACTTGGAACTTTCTCAGTCGAAATCTTCGAGTTCCAGCTTTCCAGGCAAATTACAGCTGTGGTATGAGCGCAAGGAATTTTGGTGTGCAAACAAACCAACATGGCAGACATTAGAAGATTTATTCGTAATCATTTCAATCACCAAAGGAGCCTGCAACCTGCTCATTTGAGTGAAATGGAGGAGAGGAAACAACGCATAAGGTAATAGAAGCTTATACTTTCTATTGTACAGTATTTTCTGTTATTTTGAAATGTATTTTGTACTGACTAATGCATTGATAACTAGCTAATGCCAGAGCAGCTGCCAATGATGCGTTAACATTAGCAAATGAACAATGTTAGAGCTAAACCTTGCTATGACAAACTTTTTTTAACACAAGAGAGACCAGACCAGCCATTGAAAGGCCTCTGACCACCGGCTCATGAGAAACACCGCTGCATTCATAGAAGCTGTTGAGGCAGTGATATGACGTCACATGTCGTAACTTGAAGTATAACGATCTGGTTCAAGTTCATGTTTGGGAAGTTACCAGTTCAACTGCCATTCCAGTGCACTTTCACGAGCTACACGTGGGATAAACATGAGTTTCGGTTTCCTGGAATGCAGCATAAGAATTGGTTCTCATTGTTTACCTAAAAGAAGAGTTCTGAACTTGTTCGCAAACGTCACATCTCCACCACAAGAGCAGAAGTTGAAGTATATCTTAAACATAAACAGAATATCATCACAAAGATCTGCTTTCAAACCTATAAACTCTTGACTTATTTTAAACACCATGTTGTATAAAGACGTGTGTAACAAAAATAAAAACAATTGCCAAAGTATGAGCAAAGATTTCCATGTCCTCTCCTTGTCTGAATCATTTTCTTGACTTTCCCACCTTCACTGAATTAATTCTTTTACGACAAATTAAATTCTTGTCATGTCCATTTGTGGCTTTAAATTGTCCACATTAAAATATTTGAATGTCAGCACATCTTTTGCTATTAGAGGCTGAAGTTTCAACATTACACAAATCAGCACCGCCCTCAAATATCTGCCTGCTCCTCAGTCATGTTTCCCCTCCTTCACCACCTCCCTCTCACTTTTTTCTCTCCTTGTGTTTTCCCTGCTCTCTGTGGAAAAAAAGCCTACACGTCTGTCTCGTTAGTGAGGAAGTTGACCCGTCCAACACACACACAGAGCAGACCTGAGCCGATCTGACAGCAGCACAACACGACTCCACCAGGTCACACCTATACAGAGAGGGGATGGCAAAACACTTCAACTACTCCTGAAAAGCAGCGTTTGGTACTCTTTAAATCTGTTTTAACAATCTTAATTCACCCAATTGAAGCTTTGATTCATTCAAGATTTAGAGTTTTGAGTCCATGCTTATCAAAAACTCCCTTTGGTGCAACAAAGACCACACAGCGTAAACAAACATGGAGCATCCGCAATGTGCTTTTCTTTCCTGAGTGGGATTAGTTGCCTCCAAATGACCAACACAACAAGATCTCTGTCTAAATAGAAGGGAAGGCCGTGCTCTTATTTCTCTAAACAAAGTGTATTATGGGACAAAAACACCCTTAAGGCCTGAAACAACTGTCGCCACATGTGAGACTTCAAAAAATTAAACTCAAACCTGCCAGTCTAGATCTCCAATAAAGTTCAAGATAGTATGAGGGGGGGAAAATTCACATTTCTGCCTATGTTTTTTTTTTAATCTTTGTGAAGACCATTGTGATTGCAAATTACAGCATATGTAACTAGATGTGCCATAACCTGTGCTAAAGCATTTTAAACAAGATATAAATGGTAAGTTATGGTAAAAAAGAAATGGGGAATACATTTTACAATGCAAACAAATCCTTGAAAAAATCCTGGATCCATATCCTGATTCGCATCGAGACCAAAATTAAATCACCGTTCCTTGTGCCATGACCAACATTCCCTGATAATGTCATCAGACTTGTGAGATATGAGTGAAAAATGTGGTAAACTGCTTTATCCTTTAACAAAATTCCTTAATATCCCTTCATATTCAGAAGCCTTCATATGGATTAGGGATGCCCCCTTCTACTCCATATTTAAATATCTATTCACTGGAGTAAAAATCCATTCTTGAACTGATAATATATTGTCCTGCAGCACATAAGGTCGCCTGAATTTCCCAGTTCAACAGAGGGTGCAACCCAACAGTTCAATGTTAAACTAGAAAAGCACTCGGAGAGCGCAGATCTCCGCCAGCGCCACAGTCCTTACCCATATTGTGATTTTCACCATAAATATTAGACCTACCTTTATTTCATCTAAATATTTAGATTCCTTGACCATGAAAACATACCATTAGCAATTGGATTCATAATGATACCTTTTTTAGTTCAGTAGTTATTCACAAAAATCAAATTTTTCGTCATGACGGCCAGACGCTGATCCAGATCAACAACAAAATCGAATCAGTTCTTCCTTTTCCCATGCTGAATATTTCCTGAAAATTTCATCCAAATCCATCAATCACTTTTTGAGTTATTTTTTTCACAGACGGACAGGCGGACTGACAAACTCTCCCGAAAACATAACCTCCTTGGCGGAGGTAACAACAGGAAGTACACCCAGAGAAAACAGAGGACAGGCAAAGCCTCTCTGAGCAGACAATAACGAAACCAAAACATGTGAGGAGCACCATGTGAGAGCACTTCATGCAAAGCAGCTGGCCCACTCCTCATCCATGACATATCCTCATGCTCATTTGTCGGCTTTCCAACCACCACAACCCAGCGGTGCTTGCCAAGTGCTCAGTCCAGTGCAACAATTGCAGAAAAAGCTTGGTGACATTACTCAAGGAATGCCATATTAAGCAGATATATACCATTTCACCACCTGCAGCTACATCTTGTCTTAGTATTTTGACATGATGCCTCAAGGACAAAAGACAGTTTTCTCTGGTCACCTCAAGACGCACAACAGGAGTCCAGTCACAGGAGGAAGAAGCTGGACCCAACGTTAGCCAACAGAGATGAACACAGCTTTAGCTGAGAGCGTAAAATCTGTCGACATACTGGATGAACATCACTGTTGCCCAACATATATTAACTTAATTTGCATGGCTTGACCTAACTTGATGTGGCTCATTGTTTCCTTGTATGTCGGCAAAAGTAGGCCAGTGATATTCCTGTTGAACTACCACACCATAACTAACCAAAACATACAAGCACCCTCGCCGACATCTCTTTGCTCTAGATATGTTTATGTCACTGTTGCTAAAATTGACATGAAACCCTACTGCCCACTACTTTGGAGGAAATTGAATGACTGGGCAGATTTGTGATCCATGGTTGTTGCCATTCATGACTTAACTGTGTCTTCACATGGCTGTTACAGTGTAAGGTTCGAGGACAAACCAGGTAAAATCTATTTAATGTAGTTTATTCAAATAGTCTGGTACAGGGTTGTCCAAACTATGGCCAAATGCGGAACACTGCCCATTTTGAGTTAGCCCTTGAAACAGTTCATGAATAGAGACATTTCGATATCAGCAATTATTAACAGTCGTGCACATTTTCTGCCATATTTAATTCGTCACAAGGTCTCATATAAAAAGTATATTGCAATATTCATCTTCAAGCACCAACATTCTTGCAGTTTACTCTTGTTTTGTATCTGACAGTAGGATAAGCCATCAGTGTCTCCCATCTCTGCTGCTCAGAAGGTCATTCTAGCCCTGACTAGGTGTGAGTCCAGTGATTCCTTGGGCTATAAGGGCCCCTTGACAGGTGATAACCCACCCCTTAAACTTAAAACTTTAAATACACTAATACCCCTTTCAGACTGGCGGTCTAAACACGGTATCAACCTCCTCCTGTTGGCTATTTGAAAGGGTTTAATCATCTTTTCCACCAGGGTAGACCGACCCTGCAAGTGATGCAGGTTTTAATCATCTCGCCTCCGATCACACCCGGGTCGACCTGCTAATTTATGGATGACGTTGGCTTTTTGTCCCCACGGCATTATATCACCCCTCTGTCTGTAACTTATGTGACTCTTTGCCATCTCAATAACTAATTCCATCTGCCCATGTATCATCAGCTCTGAGTTTTTACATTTTTAAATGTTCATCAGCTTGATGCGCCGTAGAAAAACAAAGTCATACAGCTCATCTGCTGCCAGTTAGGTCCTGGTTTGTTGGCAGTGGAAAAAGAGTCACTTGCCGATTGTTAGCGGGTTAAACCACTCTGAAAAAAACCCATGTTGACCTACTAATTTTAGTGTTAAAGCGGTATATAATTGAGGTGCAGCAAGTGGCTCAGTTGTCCTTGTATTCTTCTTTATGTGGCCCTCGATGTAAAAAGTTTGGACACCCCTAGTAAAATCTCCCAGAGAATCTGTTCAGTTTTGAAGCTTATCCAGATTTGATTTGCAGAGCAGTAATAGTGTAACTATAAACCCCTCCATGAGTCTTTACATTAGCCTCTTATGTAAAGGAAGAGAAAAGTATTAGATGATAGGTAGGCTTATGCAACCACATAGTTCTGGTACATTACAACAGGCTGATATCCACACCCATAATATAGACCTCTCTACACAGGGCCTCTGCTTCCTGCATTTGGACTCAATGTACGCACTGCACATAAATTTTGAGCTGTAGATCCATGAAATGCAGATGTACCTCTGAGGAGCTTTAGAAAAGTAACCTGAAGACTGGCTGCTAATCTCATGAGTGAATATTTCGATGAAGACTTTAAAGAGGGGAACAAAAGATATGTTGTGAGATGTGCAACAGAGTTCAAGGACTTCAGCACAATATCAACTCTTCTCCAATTTATTAGAAACAGAACTGCATAAAAAGCTTAAAAATGCAGGGCTGTGAAACAGATTCAAACAGTTGACCATTTATAATCTATAACATCTGTGACAATATTAAAGCTCTCTTACAAGCTTAGATTATACATTCTTTGAGGAAGCTTGACCTGTGTCCACTCTGTAAAATCAAACAAAAGTCAGATTATTTGCTGTGTAAAGTCTTGCAAACAGGACCAAACAGGGCATGTTTTCCTGGATGTTTACGCAGACGGCGAGGCAGACTGAGGATGGAAAAGTTTGCTTGCAGTTTAATACACAGCGAGAGTTTGCCTTTTCGCTGTGAAAAACAAGAAAATATACCCTGTGAGATCTTCATGGAAAGACTCTTCTAAACTCAGACAAAACAAAATATTTCCATTTTCTCTGAAGGATGTAGCTCCGAACAGATGATGATTAAATAAAAGTACTACAAGGTCAAGAAATGAGAGGATATTTCCATTTTCAGCCAAAACACTTTTATGACAACTTGTTTCACAAGAGTGTAAAGTACTGTTTTCACACCTGGTTTCTTGATTCCACAATTAACCTGGAGGGCAGCTGCTTTATTTAAGAGTACTGAACTGAAAATATAATATTAATACAGCTGCTAAAGACAGAAATTTCTTGATTACAGGTTGTGTGTTTAAATAATTGTACCCTTGGCTACACTCCATGCTTTCCCACATGTACAGACACCCTAACATTAGGACCATTCAAATTTTGGAACCACAGGTGTTTATCTGTGACTCTTATAGCCTTCACTCTCCTGGATTTTGTAGATTGTGGTCCCACTGAGCTACAAAACACAAGCACAGCCCAACACTGATGTAGGGATTAAAAGCCTGGGCCACAGTCGACTGTTTATGCTCCAATGTGGTCGCACTAACCTGACACACCAGATAGAACGTTCAAAATATTTCATTAGTCCATCTGGGCAACAGCTCACAGAAAGTGTTTGGGATTGGGCAGAACCGTTCAAAAGCATATTCAGCAGGTCACTCCATCATTCATTATGAGCCGATCAGATAATGCTGTAGGTGGGCGCTACTGCCATGGTGTTAAGTTTGAAATGTGAGCCACTTTGTAGAATAAACTCACCCAAACATGTTTTAAGTGGATCAACATTTACCTTTTCTATCAAAAAGTACTTTCAGTGTGGTTGTTTTTCATTCATTAGGAAATGTGGTTCAGATCTGGAAAAGCTTCTACTGCACCTGTTAACATCTATTGGCCCTTTTCCACTGGCACGCCTTGGCCCTACTCTACTCGGCCCTACTCGATTTGCAGCGTGTTTCCACAAGCTAGTTTTAGTACCTACTCCGCTCTGGTTCCAAGCGAGCTGAGTCGATACTAAAAGATGACGTCAGTGACTGCCGGCAACTGATTGGTCAGACAATGTCGTCATCGATCAGTCATGAGCGCGACGACTTAGCATGTTAGCGGTAGCTACCGTTAGCTTACCCTCATACGTCTTTTCTTTGCAGCTCAATTGCTCTCGTCCTCGGCTTCATTCTGTTGTATAGCTTCCAAAACTCTCCTGTGCTTCTCAAGGGGTATTTGTTCTTGCCACCTGCAGCCTTCTCCTGCTTTCCTTCTTTACTCAGTTTGTGACAAAAAAGCCACAGATTGTTGTGTCGCGCTCAAAATGACGTCACTGCAGAGCCGCTCAGCGACACTGCACCCCTTTGGACAGACTGGGGCTAATGGAAAAGCGGCACAAGGCGAGTAGAGTAGAGCTGGGTAGAGTCAAGTAGAGTAGAGTAGGGCTAATGGAAAAGGGCCATATGCTGATCTTTATACGAGCTGTCACGTCCTGCTGTCTTGTAGCTCCCAAATCATGTTGTTTCAAAGGATACTGATCAGGCCGAGCACTGTTGTGGTAGATTGGAGCTTGGCAAGATGGATCTGCCTGATTACAGAGTGTGAATCAGGCAGATCCAACTGCACTCCACATTCAAATTAAAGCTTTTGAAAGGCCAAACTTTGGACCTGTCTGCCTTAGTTTACATGGTCATTGTGGGGAAAAATATACTTCTCTAAACTCAAGAACTTCACTTATGTAATGGATTCTGCTCTGCCTATAAATCTCTCTGTTTCCGCCTCGCTCAGAACATTCTGTTTCGAGAGGAAGTCAGACAACATGATTTATTCACGCATATGGCCAGACCCAACAGTTGTGGTGTTTCAGAACCTGTTAGCCAAGGAAATCAGTTGTTTTGTGGTGATAGTGAAAGATAACATAAAGCAGTCTCAAAAAAACGGTCATTAGGTTAACAGGAGACTCTAAATTGCCCTTAGGTTTGAGTGTGAGAATGAATGGTTGTCTGTCTCTCTATGTCGCCCTGCACCTCTTGACCAATGACAGCTGGGATAGGCTGCCTAAAAGGGAAAAGCAGTATAGAAAATGAATGAATGAATGAAAATAAAACTCTACCTTGATTCTTCATAATTGTGATGACTTTTCTCGTACACTTTAAGGGTCAAACACTTTTAAACAGTAAATATTCATCCATTTTCTATACTTCTTATACCTGTCTGGGGTGGGGGGGTGGGGGATGGGAGGGTGGGGGGGGTTAGCCTATCCCAGCTGGGTGAAAGGTGGAGGACACCCTGGATTGGTTTCCAGCAAATCACAGGGCCACATAAAGAGCCAGACAACTTTTCACAAAATCACCTACACCTAAGGCCAATCAAGAGTCCCCATTTAACTTGATGAGCATGTTAATGGTTTGAGGGGGGAAGCTGGAGTGCTTAGAGAGAACCCATGCATGCACAGGGAGATCATGCAAGCTCCACGTGGAAAGGCACAGGGTTCAAACCGGCAACCATCTTGCTGTGAAACCTGTGACACCACCATGGCAAGCCTAACCAGTAAACAGCTGTAGTTAAATCTTTACAGGCATTTCTATAAGGGAGAATCCAACTAACATTAAAGTATCAAAGTATAATTACCCTCCATTTTCTTCCTGAATATGAGCACGAGTGTGTGAGTGTTTTCCATTTTCCATGATAAAATAACACCTTCCTCAGAACATTTAGCCTTTATTTCATTATCATGTCTTCCTGTAAAGATCGTCATGGCTATAGTGTCGAGGAGGCAGAGAATTATGTTTCCAAACCTGCCTTCTAAAAAGTCATATAGACGACCAAACTAAAACATTTAATTTGCTTAATTTTGAAAAAGAACATCAAGCCTCGCTGTGTGAATGCAGCCTCCATGCACATGCACTATGACCTTAGATGTCTGTGAACACAGCAGCAGCTCTGAGTCGACTAACTATCAGCATGACTTCATGTTTGTGGCTCCTCTGAGGTTGTTCCTCTCGGGTGATTTTGGACTCCCTGACCCCTTCCCCCCCACCACTGCCTTCTTTTATCTATCTGGGACTGAACTTTCCCTTGTCCTGTTTTCACCATATCACTCTTTAATGAGATTTAGCATGTGGACAAAATGCCCTCTTCACTCAAGACAATTCATCCTGTCTCATTTGTCTGTGTTCCCTTCCATCATTACTCAGTTTGAGTTCATTTGACCAGAAAATCCCTGTCAAGACCCTCAGATAAAACCCTACATTTAAGTGAAACCAGGAGTCACGAGATGGGCCAGGCTCCAGATAGGAGTGGAGGTCTTGACCACGTCTTGTAAAGCCAAATGAGCCCTTTCTTCAAACCTCAGTGGACATCGAAGTCGTTTAGGTGCCCCCTGACTGGAATGTGTGGTCTCCTCGCTGAACTATTAACGCCTGGAATGTGTTGCAGAGCAGAAGTTATAGACGAGCGCTGTTTTATTGTGGTTTGGCAGAGGAACAGTAGATCTTGAGAATCATGGACGTATAAATGTATCGTGTTTTCTCTGGAGTGAAATGCCTTGGACAGTGAGACTGAGAGAGGAGGAGACAGGCCTGGTTTGGTGTAAAGCAGGGGTGTCCAAACTTTTTGCCACGAGGGCCAGATTTGGTAAGGTGAAAATGTGCGGGGGCCGACCATTCAGCTTTTGTCTCTAATTGTCTCTTACTATCTAATGAAATGTCTTCAATTCTTTGTACCACAATGTTACGAGTCAGGCAAACATTGGCAGAATCTTGCTTCTTCTCAAGACAAATTTTTTCAACTATTTTCAGCACACAGTCTTTAATAAATTCACCCTCAGTGAAAGGTTTGCAGTGCTTGGCAATCAGCGCTGCCACCTCGTAGCTAGCCCTTGTGGCATTTCCATTTGACTCACGGGCTCTTGTGAAAAAGCGCTGATGTGCCATTAAAAAAGCTGTTTCAATTTTTCGCCATGTTCATCCCCAGTTAGCTTGTCGTAGTTAGCATGTTTAGTCTGGTAGTGCCGCTTGACTTTGGCTGTGTCCGAAATGGCATACTAACGTACTACTCATACTAAGTGTGACGTCAAAATGAGTATGTAGTGTGTTCACATTAAATAGTATGAAAAGATTGAGTGTGCGAGAAATACCCGGATGTATACTACATCGGAAAAAATTTTAAGTATGCGAGGTGGGCATACTAGTCACACCCAAACGGCCCATAATGCATTGCGAGCCCCATAATGCATTGCGCCATGCAAGACCGACCGGCATTCAGCTAAAAATCGGCCACTAGCAAACTTCCCATTTTCAAAATAAACGCATCTTTTATTATCTCTTTTTAGTTCTTCAACGCTTTTGTAAATGGGCTCTTGTTTTGGAGCCGACCGGAAGTTTCTTCGATAGCATAATGGGGCGCATAACAGAATGTCCGAAATGCCGAAATGAAATTTGTATCTGTGCGTTTTATGGCTCAAATGACCACATTCTGGTATTCTATGTGGTGACTTACTCGCCTGAAATGCTCTCTATACTTTCAAATGTGGCGAATCAACAGAGATATTTGATGGCCTGGTGTGCTTCTGATTTTCGTCGTTGGAGGTTTGAAATGCATCATGGGAAACTTAGTAGTATACTAAAGTGTGAACGGTTGGCATCCTAATCATACTTATAGTATATAGCATACAGTATATACACATGAGTTTGTAGTATGTAGTACGTTAGTATGCCATTTCGGACACAGCCATTGAATTCCTTGAAAATGGCTACAGTCTCTTGGCAAATTAGGCAGACACAGTTGTTTTGTATTTTGGCAAAAAAATACTCCAATTTCCACTTGTTCTGGAATCGGCGACAATCGCTGTCAAGTTTTCTTTTTATAGCTACAGTCGCCATGTTTGAAATGGGATGGGCTGAAATGATGACAAAAGGTCAGGTGTCAAGTGCCACAAGGATGTGGCCACAGCGCTACTGCCATCTTCTGGTGAATGTAAAATAGGTTTTTTGTACACAGGTACTTTATACAGCTGTCAACGGTGCAAGAGGGCCGCATGTAATCGATTTTATAACAGAGCCAGTGAAAATTTGAACACGGGCCGGACTTTGGACATGCCTGGTGTAAAGTTTCTCTCATTCTATATTTACAGGCCCTTCTTACTGTTATTAAATTAAGTGAAAAACAGTAGCCTATATTGGGAACTTTCCAGATGAACCATGTCATGTAAGAGTAACCCTTTCCGTAAAGTGTTTGAGAAGGGGCAGCAAAAGGACGTTTGTCTATGAGTCAAGGCTGGCTTGACCCTAACCCTAACCCCTGACTTCATCTGACATGCTTCATCTCACTGGTGTTTATCATTATTAGGTTGACCTGTTGCTAAAGTCGGACACATGCTTTTTGATAACCTGCTTGATTTTTGGCTTGAATGCTCTCTTCCATCAGAGGTCCAATTATCTGGTACCTCTAAAGATCATCCCATCTCTATCACCCATTTCTCTCCTTCTTCTTGATATGATGTCGTCAACGACCTACTGACATCTATTTACCTATCTTGTCTGTCTACGGTAACTGTCGAATTCCAATGTGCAACACATCCTTTGGTCAATCAGCTTTCTCTGTCACAGGAGCTAAACTCTGGAATAATCTCCCTACTGAGCTGAAAATGCTAAATAACTTTAAAACAGGGTTCCCACTCTTTTCTAGAAATCATTTTCCAGAACTTTTCCAGGGCATTTTCCAGGAGTTTTTCCAGTGTCACATAACCAACTAAAGTTACATTGTTGCTGTGGGCAGTTTTAAATTTTAGTTAGCCTTCTAAAAAACAAGAATAGAGGTTGATGAACAATATCTCTAACCATTGATCATATTGATCTTAGAATTTCTTTGTTTCTCACTCTCCAGCACGAACATTGTCTGTTAGCTATCTGTTTAGTCTGGCTTTTATGTGTCTTACTATTTTAAATTTATTTATATTTACTCTGCTTTTTTATGAATAGATTTTTTTAATTTAGCCTAAATTTTATTTTGTCAATTTTTTATTATTTCTTTTTGTCCCCACTGTTATGAGTTTTTATATTTTGTGCCTTAACCTGCATTATTTTACCTACTCACATTTTCTGGCTATGTGTACATTAGTTACCAAACACATTTTTACTTAATTTCCTATGTTTCAAGTTAAAAGGAAGACAAATAATTTTCCAGGACAATTTAAGCTTTTCCAGGACATTTCACTTTTTTCCTCATTTTCCATTTGTTTTCCATGACTGGAAAATTGGGCAATCATTTTCCAGGTTTTCCAGGACACGTGGGAACCCTGTAAAAGCTTCAACAAAGATATTAAAACATGGCTGAAAGAGCAACAGTACTGTTCCCACATATGAATTATTTGCTTATGTACCTGATGAAACCTCCTCGTTCATCTCTTTAGAACTTATTTTTATTTATTTATTTATTTTCTGGATATTTTCATACCTTTGTACTTTTTAATGAACTGTGTCTTGTGTATCGCTGTTCTTTGAATAGCTTTTTGTATATTTTTAATCCTTAAAGCCTCCCATGGACTGGTGTTGAAAATTAGCACTGTGCTATAAACACTTACAGCTGTGCGTCTGGACCTGTGTGTATTTAAATATTGAAGCATCAATGTTACTGTGTGTCCATGTCAAATAAATAATAAATAAATAAATATGAATCCATATAACTATTGTCTATTTATCATCTCTCTATCATTATAGATAAAACTATATACCTTCTTTTCTTATGATACCCATGGGTACATTTTGACATCTTATCCTGTCCTATTGTAGTATATTCCTAGTACTTAAGTTGTCTCTAGTTTACCATTTTCTTTCTTTTAGCAGCCTTATTTTACATGAATCTCACTGCTTTTTCTATTTGACTCTCCCATTCCTCTCTTGGTCTCTGTTTGATCTGATTGTTGATTTATTTTACCCATAGTTCTGCCTTTTCCTGCCCTTGTTTTGTCTGTTGAAGCCACTTGTACACATTTGTTTTTTAAGGGTGCTATATAAATACAATTACTATTATTATTACTATTACTACCTTATCCTCCCTGAGACTGCTACGACTTGAAACATGTTAAATATTACAATCAGGAATCTTGATATGTGTGGAGAATCCTGAGAACAGCCACATGTCATTGGAGCTTTGTCACATGGAACCAGTGGCGATTGCTCTAAGACTGCAAGGGAAGCTCAGCTTCCCCTAAAATGTCCCCCAAAAAAAGTGGTGATATGTACTGCTGTGTGTACATTTCATTGACCAAATATGTGCTAGAATAGCTTCATCTTTTGTTCAGAATCAGCTACTAATCACAGGTAACTGGCATGACTTCCTTCTCATTCATCCCCGCTTTAACACAGTCGGACGCTGAGCATCTTCTGACTTCGATGGTGAAGCGTAGAGTGGGTTGTTCCACTGTGGAAACTGGACGGTCATTGGATAAACGCTGGGCTTTGTCCCACCCATCGGACGCTCAGCATCTCTGGGGGTCTATGAGGCAGTGGGCTGGCCTGGACGCTCAGCTTCTGCATGATGATTGGATGATCTGTCTGAGGCCGAATCCCTTTTTGATTGACAGTGAAATGAGCCAATCAGCGATCTTTTAGTATAACTCTCCACCGGGGCATCTTCTAAGTTTTACATTCAGTTGTTCTGGACTGATCCGGAGGCTTTATCGATCACCAGCGACTTTATCTTTCTTAAAAACGACTAGCGCTGTGTTTGAAGATTCTCTCCTGTCACTTTTTCTTTTCACAAACAAGCAGCTGGAGCTTCTACCCCTGTCACTCACACTCACAGCCTGTCAAACAGTAGTCTGACGTTGCAGCTCCAGCTGCTAGCAAGCTGCACATAATGGCAGATAGTATGAATGTTGTCGACCGGATTTTGGCAAAGCCATTTGATAGTCTTCCTTATGAAGAGAAAATTAGAGTAAAACAGCAGGGCAGATCAACTCTTTAGATTGATTTAGTGCAAAAGGTGGGGAAAAGTAACAGGTCTTTTCAGCATTCCTGGTATGACAAGGTGAGCTGGCTCACTGGAAGTGGTGCTGTCACAAATAAAATGTGTTGTCTGGTCAAAACGGAATAAAATCCGTGGAAAAGACACCTAGCTGGTACAACAGGGTCACAGATCATTTACTAAACAAATTTATGACGTAGGCCGGGAAAAAAAATGAGCTTCCCCTCCTTGACTGACCAGCAGCCGCCACTGCATGGAATGAAACAGTAGTCAGCTGGGAACAAGCTGGCTCAAACACAGAGCTCCACAGATATAGCAACGGTACAAGGTATGAAGTTACTGGTAGATTTTGTCAAAAATGAAGGACCAATAACTGATTTTAAGGAAACACAGGTTCTTACAGTGTGTCCTGGAAAACTTACCATATCTAAAGAGGTGTTAGGCCAGAATTGGTACCACTAAGGATGTCCTTAAATGCTGATTTTGAGCCAAAGATGGCTTCACTCAAGGTCTGAAAGAGCCCATATTTAGCCTTTTATAAGGTTGTTATATTAAATTCTGATGACTGCTAGGTTAATAATAATAATAGTAATAACTTGAATTTATATAGCGCCTTTCAAGGAACCCAAGGTTGCTTTCCAAAGTAGAGGGGACAAACAAATAAAGAATCAACAACAAAGACCAAAGCAGGAAACCTGATTTGGACCTAAGCTAGACATTTAAACAGGGAAGGCCAGGGAGAACAGATTTGAAACAGTCCAGAGTGGGAGAGTTGTGGATTTCTGCGGGGAGAGAGGTTATGTTGGCAATTACTGATATACACAAGGTACCCTGATCCAGCTGTATTCTCACCCCAGATTTCTACATGGTCCACTGCGCAGCATCACATCCATGCCACAGTTTTGCTCTCGCACACAAAATCATAAAGATCACAAGACAACCACAACAACAAAAGGTAATAGTAAGTTTACAAGATAACAGGAAAAGCAACATGTAAACAACAGATAGAATTTCCTGTCTGATGTTGTCTTAGTGTAGGCAACAGCATTATTTTCACTATTTCCACTGTATTTTAAAGGTGCTATGAGGAGAATCTATTTCTGGCAACATAAAGACTCTGCTACCCATGAGCACGCGCAGCAACTGTCATAAAGACGTGACCCAAGCCAAAGCGTGTGTTTGTTGTGATGCTAATGAATACAGCTCGGACCTTCCTCAGAACTCTGCACTGCTTTACAACTTCTTTTTTCAACAACTTACAGGATGCAAAGCGACAAGGTAACGTATCTCTTGTAGTCTTGTAGCCGGCAATATTTCTCTACTTACAGCCCGGTGCTCTAAGACGTGTCCCAATAATATAAATCTGCTCTAGTTTTAATTGTCTTGTTCCCGAAGTTGAGTATCCAGGCCAGTCCAGCTCTGTCCGACCCGACTGCAAAGCTAAGGAATAGCATTTATAGATAATCTATTTTGATGCTATGAAACTCATCTTAAAGTGTGTATTTCGATTTGGCATATATCTAAAAGAGACTTTTTTGTAATTACTTAGAAACTCCTCATAGCATCTTTAAAATGAACAAGAAACTCTAAGCAATTGTTTTCCTGCTAGTTGGTCAATCATTTTGGCAGAGGCTGATGCAACGTTTAAAAGATCTTGTTGGATGGAAGGATGTGGAAACTGATTTACAAGACAACAGGCGAATTGCAGAGGCTTGAGCGCTGTGCTAAGGACCCTGGGCAATGGATACTGGGGGTCTGTCTGCGATATACCTGTGATGCTGTAGCACCTGCCTCAGGCTCCCTTTCCCACATGAGTCCAGTCCACTCTGATTGATTGACATGTCTGCTCTTTGGTAATTGGTCAGTTCAGTGCTGCATGGTTGCAGGTAAATTCTGGTCATATGTCAGAAATTATGTTCAAACATGGCTGTCTGAAATCATCTAGAGCTGGTGCAGTCCATAGCTGAAGTAAACTGTTTTGACTGGATAAAGCTGCCACTCCCTCCTTCACCTCCCACTCTCTCACTCTTTCCTTCCCCTCTGCCAGCCTTACACCTGTCCAGTGCCCTCCCCCCTCTCGTCCTCCTCTGACTCTCCTTTGCTCCTTGAGGAATGTATGAGGCAGCAGGTTTTGTTCTGGTTGGTCAGGGCTACACCCGCTCTCAGCAAGACTGGAGACCACATTAATAGACCTCCTGTACTGTTTGTCTGAGAGGGGGGATGTACATGTTCATGGAGTTCATATGCGGCATGGTCTCGTGGTTCAGACCTGTTTGTGTTACTGTGGTTCAAAAAGAGCCATGAGGGAACATGCTGCAGTCGCAGTTTAAGCACCATCATAACACATGTTGATGTGGAACGTTTTATTAAACCCAATTTTCCACACATAGTTCAGAGACTCCAAAAAATAAGAAACTGAAATAGGAGGTCCTACCCGGGAAAAACAAGGCATTGAAAACCACATTTGGCAACTATTCCTCTGAATATAGACCATGAAGCACCGAATCATCCATCTGTTTGTTAGTTTATCTTATGCACAAAGTTAACTGTCATACACACTCTGAAACACATGACATTTTCAAAAACATCTTTTTCAACACAAAAATGGAAAAACTGTGCTGTTTGATGGTTTTTATTACCCTGTAACAATGTCTGTGATATGCATCTTTTTTTTCAATCTCTTTGCAACAGCAGTTTTATTTTCACAAGTCTGACTGGTGTTGCCCTTAAACTTACAGCTATGGTAACTGGTGACACATTTTTCACGTACATTCAATTTTAAGAAATATCTGATAATATTGGTCAATTCTGTCATTGAAATTTTGTGGGACTTTTGTTGGGTTTAACAACTGTTGTAACCATGGCAGCCATGGACGCAAGCCACCGTTGGTCATATGTCAACATGGTCACTTGTAAAAAAATAACACCAGGTCTTGTCAAGAATGTGTAATCATGATTCTGGACTGTTTAAGAGAATTTCTTAACAGTGAAAGATCTGGCAGTTTTACAAATTTTTGACAATAACTTCGTCGACAATGTTGGAAATCCCCTGGTGGGTGTTTATTCCTACTTTGGAGTAATTTGTTTTTTTTGTCTAAATATTTAGGATGATGACTTGATCTTTTTTTCTTTTTTGTGACTAAAGGCCCCATGCTACCTCCCTGCTTCCTCATTGTTGCCCACCAGTCTTTTTACGATATGAACAAAAGATATAGTAACTAGAAAAGCACTCGGAAAGCACAGACCTCCACCAGCGTCCTCGACTATATTGTGATTTTCACCATAAATATTAGTCCTACCTTGATTTCATCTAAATATGTAGATTCCTTGACCATGAAAACATACCATTAGCAACTGGCTTCATCATGATATCTGTTTTAGTTCAGTAGTTATTCACGAAAATCACATTTTTCGTCATGGCGGATCCAGACGGTGATCTGGATCACTCCCAAAATCTAATCATTTGTTCCTTATTCCAATCTGGACATTTCCTGAAAATTTCATCAAAATCCATAACTTTTGAGCTATATTGCTAACAGAGAAACAAACAAAAAAACAAACAGACGCCGGCAATAACATAACCTCCTGGTAGAGGTAATAACAGCATAAAACTACGCTACTTGCATCGGAAATGTAGCTGGTTCAGATCTAAATTATGTATTTGGCTGATTATATTAAGTCTAACTTAATATTTGAGATAAAAGACAAAAATCTTTATATCTTATCTTATCTTATCTTATCTTATCTTATCTTATCTTATCTTATCTTATAAAACCTCTGTATTGGAACCATTGTTCCCTTGTGAAAATAAATCTAACGGTGTGCATGAGAGCAGCCAGAGTTGCAATGGTTTTGCCCTTTGGCAACAAAACGAAAGTTCATGTGGCCCTCATGGAAACTAAAGTTGCCCAATCCTGGTGTAAACAAACCAGTTGCGGTCATGACTGAAGGCTTCATGAATGTAAGACTTTGCAAAGAGTTCATTTCGGCATCGTGAAAAAAGAGAAAAAGATGACTTACAAAGAAAATCCACCAAACTTTCTGGGAAAAGTAATAAAACATTCATGGTGCAATCCATCAAATGCCATTAAGAGCTGGAAATGAAAGTGTCAGCACCTCTTTTCAAGCTGTGACCCTACATGTGGGACTATTTCCCGTCCCTCTCATTCCCCCATTTTCTCTCCTATTTCTCACTGTACCCAGCCCTCTCTGCTAGCCCCTCGCTCCTCAAACTGTAGGTCTGGGAAACATGTATGAGCCCCTGCCCTCCTCAAAGCTGGTGGCAGCTCTCTCCTGAAAAAACCCAACTTCACATGTTATGTTTCCCACTCGCCCTCCTCTAAATGGGAATAATAAGTCAATCTGTGGCACCGAACATTCTTAAGTTTTATGAAATGTGGGCTGTGGTTTGCACACACACACAAACAGAGATTTAAAGCTGACTGATCAAAGTCTGGCGTCCAAAAACAACAAAACGGCACTTTCTCAGGATCCACACGGCCAAGTTTAACAGCAGATGAGAAGCATATGTGGTTGATGGTGCCTCGTACAGGTGGACCCACGCATGCCAAAATGACAGAAACTATTCCTGTCGACATTTATCAGCTAGTTTGTTCTAGAGCTGGGCAATACATTGAACTTTTAGGGTTTATCACTATCTTTTCTAACAAGTTATTCTGATTCTTCTGATTCTTATACAGTAAGAAATGTGTTTTCAATGTAGATTTTCATGTTAAAATAGTGTTTAGCGTTTCTACTGATGCAGTAAAGGAGTAGATGGGCAGAGTGGGTAGAGATTGCTAAGTAAAAAGTCCATCAGTATCACATTTATCCAAACCAATGTGGGAGCATAGTGGAGAAAAGTACCATGTACCAGGATTTAAATATGTGACTGCAGGAGCTCGACTCAAATTCCCAACTTTTGGGTCACCTCTGCTCAGCAAAAGAATGTCAGCATGGTTTGTCGAGCTTGATTAAAAGAACATTCATTGGTTTTAATATCAAACTAAAGTTATGCCTATGTTGGCCATATATATCTCTCATGTTGACGGAAATAATGGCAGGATGTGTAACTATGCTAAAATGATTCACTTAATCATCACTGAATGTCTTCGATGAAAAATTGACAATGTTGTTTTTAGAGGATGAATGTTTAGAGCATGAATGTTGTTCGTCTTGTTCCACATCTTATTCTTACAAAACATAATTTTCACGTAAGAGACAAGATACAGTATATATGGTGATGGCATAATTCAGACCAAAAATATTCGCAACTAGAAAAGCACTCGGAGAGCACAGACCTCCGCCAGCACTACAGTCCTCAACTATATTGTGATTTTCAACATAAATATTAGTCCTACCTTTCTTTCATATAAATATTTACATTCCTTGGCCATGAAAACATACCATCAGCAATTGGATTCATAATGATATCTATTTCAGATCAGTAGTTATTCACGAAAATCACATTTTTCGTCATGGCGGTTTTCTTCTGGATCTAGCTCCAAAGTTTTTGAAGGTACAACAAATCCAATTCAACACTCCAGATTCCACAGTAGCTTGGCTATATTTTGCCGTTTTGTCTATGCCTTTATTTGTTCCCTAACCATGACGAAAATTCCAAGGATATCTAAATTCCTCAGTTTTGCCGGGATCCAGATCAGTCTTTTTATCTTGTAGAGCCTGTTGGAAACTTATCATGAATTTTTTGTCCAACTGTCCTGACTATTTTTGGTGGAGTAATATGCACAAATGCTGAAAATGGTACTATCTCGCAATGCTATAGAGTCCTTTAAAAAAGTCCTGGATCCAGATGCTGATCCAGATCACTCCCAAAATCTAATCATTTGTTCCTTGTCCCAATCCGGACTTTTTCTAAAAATTCCATCGAAATCTGTCCTTATCTTTTTGAGTTACGTTGCTAACAGACAAACAAACAAACAATAAAAAACCCAAACAAACAGATGCCGGCAATAACATAACCTCCTTGGCAGTAGGGATTTAACGATATGAAAATTTTGTATCACGGTTATTGTGACCAAAATTATCACGGTTATCATTATTATCGCGGCATTGTTGCAGTGTGCTCAAAATGTTCTAACAGTACTTTTACACAGAATTGAAATAATTTAACCCCTTTATTATTATATTCATAACAGTTCTTTTGTCTTTTTTGTCAATAAATGTGTCAGACTCAGAGGCCAAACAATGCAAACTGCGCATGTGCACCTCGCGTGAGGCTCCTTAATCGAGGACAGATACATAGTTCAGGCTTTTCCAGTCAAAGAGCAGCATCACCGTGCGTTACTGAGGCAGTGTGGTGATCAAGCACGGTATAACGGTAATTTTAATTGGACACGGTAACGATTATCGTGGGAAATTTTATCGCGGTTTACCATTTTACCGGTAACCGTTACATCCCTACTTGGCAGAGGTATTAATTAGTTCAGGAACATCGTAATAGTTGATGGCTGCAAAAATCCATTAAAGTAAATGGTAAAAATGGGCTTGCGCTAATATTGTGTGCTTCTCTGGTCTTTCTGTCATCTCATAACAGCTTTGAACCACAGATCACATCCACCAATTCACTTACTGATGGTTTTAGACTTTCTATGTGAGCTATCCATCAGTGACCCACGCTTGTCAAAGTGACAACCGGACTGGGTCTGATTCTTTTGGAGCCTTTTGGAGAAGAAGCAAAACATCTTTGGGAATTGAATCAGTCCAGTTGCCACTTTGATCAGCATTGGATAACCATGACCTAAAAGACGGAGGATCTACACGGACGTTGTCCATCAGTTTTACACATCGCTGCCCTTTACAGCCACTGATGCAGCAGGAGGACCAACTTGGTGTTACGTGTCTTGCCCTAAGACGCATCTCCATGTGACAGCGAGAGCTGGGCTTGAACCTGCAACCTTACAATTTGATCACCTCCAGTGATGGAACAATACCCATTTAACATAAAACAGCATGTGAATATACTTGACTTGTTTTGTGCCTTAGGGGAGCTGCTGGGCTCCACTGACTACTTAGTATGACCACAAAAAGCCTTTTCTGTTACATGATTTGAAGAGTTACAATTACCCAATATTAAGTGCGTGGGACTTCCATCTTTGTTTCTTAACATCATCATGGATATACAAGTTTACAGATCTAAAGAGCTAAAATAAAATACATGATATGATTTTATGTTACATATTTCCTAACCCTATTTAATACTCCAAGACATTTTTTTCTGCATGGCAAGTTTGCAGGAAGGTGTAGTAGTAGATTGAAGGAGAAGAAATCAGAGAACCGACAGTACCTTTCATGATTCCTCTCTGAAGAATGCTTGTTCTTTTGTTTGGTTTTTCAAGATTTGATGATGCTCTTCAGCTTTTCCCTCCTCAAAACAAGTGTCCAAAATGTTAGCACTTCGATTTTGGTTTACAGCAAACTTCTTTCACATCAGTATCCGATTCGGCAAAATATACGGTGTGCCAAAAAGCCCAAAAAAGTCCTAATTTCCAGATTTTAAACCACAAACAACCCAAAAAAATCCTTCAGAATTTCAAGCACCAAAATGCTTTTCCATTTGTGAAAAAAAGTATGCAACTCTGCACCTCAGAACAATCAGATTTTAAATGCTTCTCCAAGTGCATAGAGGAAGGAAATTCAGATCTCCTCCAAGCTCCCATTAGCTTTTGAACATGTGTGTTTGCCTGCAGCTCTCTGGCATCATCCCTCTCCAATCCAGAGCCGTAGGAAACTAAAGCTCCTCGGACAGAAACCATGTGCAACTTTAGAGAGAGAGAGGGAGACGGAGGGAGGGAGGAAATGGAGCGAGGGAGGATGAAGGGAAAGGAGAAAGGGAGAGAGGGAGAGATGGGAGGGGAACAAAGAAACTAAAAGAGGGTGGGACTGGGTAAAAAACCAAAGCACAGGGAGAGGGAGGGTCCATCTGCTCTGCTGAAAGTCAGTTTTGCGGCTGAGGCTAATTGCTAACAAATGTCAGAACAGAGTGGAGCGAGCACCTTGAATATCTGCGGCCTTGGTCTGCAGGAGGGGGGAAAATAGTTTCTGTGAACACACACCTTCACACTCTTTTACACACAATAACACACACATGTCAAAGCTATAATCCCCTTCTGGCAGCAGCTTTTGTCTTCTCAGCCCACTCCAGCCAACCTCGTCTACCGCGGCTATGTAAGACTAACAGCAGGTGTAACTTTCTCACCAGCACACATCCGGCCGTCCAGCTGACGAAGCAGCTCCACTGGCTGTCTGTGGTCTGGTTTCTCAGCACCTTTAAATCCTCTCCTACTCACTTTATGACACTTAAGTACAGTTATGTACTCCAAATTAAGAAGATGTGTGAATATTACGGCTGTAAAGAGGCAATTTGTTGACCCTGCTAAGCAGCAGGAATCACTGTCTGTCATCAGGCTGATCCGTCATGCAAAGCTTTGAGCTGAAACATCTGTCAGATGATAAGTGGGGTTGTTAGCAGCATCTCAGTAAAAATAAATGGTAGCTTTGTGTTTGATTTAGTTTTTCTCAATGCAGAAAGTGACTGCAAGCCTGTGGCTGGTCCGTAATAACTGATGGACACAACATTTTTAATCAACTTTTTAATGCTGCTCTTTATGATTCATGATTTAAGATTTAAAGCATTTATTGTCATTTGCACATTGAGAAACATGTGTCCCTGTGCAATGAAATTCCTACTCTGCTGTCCACAACAAATGCAAGATAAAAAGGATAAAAATGATAATAGAGATAAATAGAAGCGCAAAAGTTACAAAATAATACTAAATTATAGCAGCAAAAATACGAAATAAAAGACAAATAAAGTCCAGATATTTAAACTTCAAAATTATTTAGATTTAAAACAGCATGGATGGGATGCAAAATAGACCCATGGATATATGAAACAGTCCATCAGATGTGTCTGGATAGCAATTAATTCTCATCCAGAAAATTGACACATATCAAAGCTGAGTTTCCTTAAAGACTTTAAGGCCTGTGCCCACATGTCTATATTATATGCTAGCAGTGTCCCCTTCTGACTGATTTTGGATGGTGTGCAAGCCCAACAAATGAGGTCTGTATTCACTTTCAGGCAAATGGAGTTTGGTGTGTGAAAGCCATTAAACCAAACAAGGAAATCAAATTAAAAAAAGCTAAAAATTGTGACGCAATGCACCCGACTATCCTGACAGCAAGCAAGCTAATATGCTGTTTGATTGAACTCAAGTGCCATCAATAAAGTAAACATATCAGGATACTTATTGTTTCTAAAAAAAACCCAGTTATATTAATTTTTATGTGCAATCATAAAGCACTTAATAGTGGGTTTTTTTGTTGCCATTTTAAGCTCTGTTAAGGAGGTTTTGTTTTTTACGGCATTTGTTAGTTTCTTTGTCTGTGAACAGGATAACTCCAAATGTTTTTGTATGTTTTAGGGAATTTTGTTCATGGCACAAGGCAGAAGTGATAAGATTTTGGTGGTGATCCAAATACTGGATTTCTTTATGTTTTGGTAACAGTGCAAGATATGGAAGTTTTTCACATTTTTGCTAAAAACTCGATAAGATCTTAATCAGGTTGATGATATTTTCAGAAAAAGTTGGTCATGGCACAAGGCAAAAGTAAATATGTTTTGGTTGGCATCAGAATCCAGATGTGGAAAGAGACTTTTTTCAAAGATCTGTTAACACTGTGATTAAGGGCAGTTTTTCCATGTTGTTGACAACAACATGCTGACAGTGTTGGAAATACACTGATGGAGGTTTATGCTCTGGGACCACTTCTAGTGTTTAAAAGAAGATTGATCTGCTTTCTAATTAGAATGTAATACACTTGAACAATGCAATAGTCTGAGCTCCATTTTTTAAATCTGTATTTAATTTTTTTGGGGTTGCTGGTTTGGCGGAGTGGTTAGCAACCAGGCACGTCCCATACACAAACTTCTGCCAGCCCGGGTTCGAATCCAGCCTGGGACCAGCTTGCAGAGTGTCTTCCGCTGCTCTTTCACCCCCTTTCAGAAGCCTATCCACTGTCATTCTGTCCTATCAATAAAGGTACAAAATGCCCATACATATATTTAAAAAAAAAACTCTGTATTTAATTTTTACATTCAATTGTCCATTACCAATTGCAGACTTAAAATTTGTTTTGTGTTGGGGCAGGCTGTGTAATGGTACATCATTGTCTAGACAAACATGGTCGGTATCATATTGTGATGGAATTTGCTTATATCTATAAGCATAGCGATAGCAGTGGCATAGCAAGACATGGAGTCAAGATTGCTATTACCATTGCTCCATTATTAAACAGCTGATCCAATGCTAGCCCGACACTGCTTAAAGCCAGCTTGATGCTTCTAAGCTGCTGTTGGCAAAATGCACTCAGACCACCTGTCTACTCTTTACTACTCCATCTGCAAGCCACTTATCAACTCTCCTCCACCACAGCTCCTCATATACCATTTGCCGCATTCAGCCCCTGCCTCAGGCTTTTCTTGTAGGTGAAAGGAAGACAGGCAGGATTGTTGCCACAATCAGCATGTGTAAAGGCAGACAGCCTCAATCAGAGCCATACCACTGTATTCAAATATCTGCATTAAAGCTAAAATATGCTGCTAATAAATCTTAACATAAACAATTACAAATACACTCAACTAAAATAACTGAGAACAAAGCCTACTTTCTGTAACTGCTTTAGTGTCTTTTCTTTACAAATTGGTCTTAAAAGAAACACGATGGAGGGAATTTTCAGTGCCTTGAGCAAACTCCTGCGACATTAAAGAGTATGTGCCAAGGAGAATCTCTCTGACGCTGAGTTTGTGCTTGCTGCGAGAGCTTTGGAGATGTTAGTGAACACAGACCCAGAAGTTTATGTTTTGCGAACATTTTCATTATAGTCCATGTAATATAACTGTTTAAAAGATCTTGATTTAATATCACATGGGTGTTATTACTATTACTTTTCAACATTTTCTCTATAATCAGACAATATGTACCGATTAAGGATTTCTTTAACCCATTAAAAAAGTTTGAAGTCCTCTCCTCCTCATCCTTGTGCTCTCGCTGGGCTGTTTGTTGTCTGTTTGTTACAAAATGAGAACATAATAGGCAGCATCAGTTCCCCAGTCTTTGATCAGAGGGCCAACCTTAATCATGACAGAAAATTTCCGAATCAGCTCGATTCATGTGCGCATTCCAACACAATCAGTCATTGATCAACATGGAAGCAGAAACAGAAATGTCTCCAAAATTGGTACCATGAGTGTGCCAGTGTTTGAAGTTTATGTGCAATGTGACAGCCAAAAGTTATTCTGTGCCACCAATAGAGCGATTCAGACCTGGTCATAATTAAGTTTTGGGTTAAAAGCCAGCAGAGCAGCTCAGTCAGAGAGCTGGTTTTGTTTGTGCATTCAAATCTATGCCGATAGCTAAAGATTTGCTGATATCCTTCACATGGGAAAATTGTACACAGGAAGCGTTCAGGGGTACACATACACACACACTCATACAAAATGGGAAAAATACCAATGTCACGTAACAGATAATTGTTTTAGTCATCGTGGATCTAATGCTGGTAAACAGTCAACAAAGTACGGCTCAAAGTGAACACAGCCTGAGGACAGTGATGCTTTGGTCCACATGTGCACAGCTGGTCCGCGTCAGATTTAATTTGTGGAGGTTTCTGACATGTAAACACATGTGTTGTTGTCAGATTTGGGACTGCAAAATTAAAGGAAGTCGTAGTTGGTTGTTGGTAATCATTATCTAACATCTTAAAGGTTATTGTAAAGTCAGAGCTGCTGTGGACTCCAGATTCAAGAAGCGCTAGTGGACAGCATTTCGTGGTTGGATAAAACAGTAACTTGTAGAGGAATTCATCCACTCATTGTGATATTTAATACCAGTGGTGTCATGTGTATGTTTGACTTTGTTACCACTGAAAACCTGTGCAGCTGTGACATTTATCCACACAGAAAATCAGCATGAATCGATAAGAGAATAGTGAATGAGTTGGATTGATAAGGCACAAATGATAATGGCATTAGTGCCACGGTTAGTCACCCCAAACATTAAACAAAAGTGAAGAACCAAATGCAGATTTTCAAAAGAAAAGGCTTCATTATGAACTAAAAAGGGATCATAGTCCAAAAAATCAAAAACCAGTCCATAACAAAAAGCTCCCAAAAATACAAAGCAAAGTCTCAACTAAAAACCAACCAAAAGACAGAAACTACCCTAAAACTCAGGGGCTAACACGGGGAACTGTAGACATAGTGAAGTGGAATACAAATGACCCAACAAAGAGAACAGGGAAAACAGAGACTTAGGCCCCATCCACATGAAGACAAAATGCTTAAAGCTGGGGTTGGCGATTTGATTTAGATACACTTTTTGTAATACTGGTTAAAATGGTCTTTATGACCCGATGGTAATCAACTCATTATGTGTTCTTAAAACAGAGCGAAAAATATCCGCTATCTACAGCAGGAGTAAAACAGGGAAAACACCAACCAATAATCATGCCGGGACACCTGTTTTTAAACCAATCAAATCCCGTCGCCATTCTGCCTGCCTACTGCGCGTGCATTTTCCCGGCGTGCACAGACTCGGTGCGTGTAGCCGAGCTCATACGTATCAGAGTCCGCCGGAGAATGCTTACCTTTCAAGTTTTGTCTTTGAAAATAAGGGAAGCCCGCCTCGAGCCGTCCCACAACCCCAACCAAGCTCCAGTATCCCTCACATTTTAAGACCGATGTACAAGAAATCTAAAATAAACTCTTTGTTTTTCTAAGTTTGTTCTGCTGCTCTAGTCTCGTGATAGCTGCCACCCAGGCTACTGCAGGTGGACGTTCTTGCGAGGCTTTTTCTTCTTCTTCGGTTTTACGGCGGTTGGCATCCATCATTTTGGAGCATTACCGCCCCATTCAGGCTAGAGACAGAGTTCAGTTTGGAGAGGCAGAGGAATGTTTTTGTTATTATATCATCACACGGGAGATTTATGGGAGAATACTGATACAGGAGGACGGTGGAAAAGAGGAGAAAATACGGAAAATACGGTAGTTTCATGAACGAGAGATTTGACAGCGATGTGGAGAATGTCAGAGGAACTACCTATACCCCGATCAACATCGGCTGTGAGTACTAACTAACTTTACATGTTTGTTTGGTGTTTTCTTACTGCTGACTGAGACATGACTTGGTGTAGTGTAAAACAAACACATTGTGCTGAGGGTTTGGAGTTGAATCTGTCTTCTGGATATATCAGCCATGCTCGTGCATGTAGGGGGGGGGGGGGGGGGGGGGGGGCAGTTAGGTGGAGCCCTGAGGAGATGCTACTTTCAAATTCATGCTAGTTTTTCAAAATCGCCAACCCCAGCTTTAACAGTTTCCAAAACAACCGTCATAAAGACGAAGGCGTCTCAGAAAATGTGTGTGTCTGTATGAATGCACTAGATACGCATGAAAATGCTATGAAAACACATGCCAGACCTCTAGGGGTGCTGGAACGATATGACAGAAACAAGCGGAAACAGACAAAAAAACAGTGGGCATGCGCACTTGCAGCAAAAGTTGTAAACAGAGATTGTGATAAAGTGATCATAAAGTGCAGTAATGTGTCCTCGATAATTGTTTGTTCAACTCGGTGGTGATTGAGAAGAAGGAGATTTTGCTGCAACAGGGATAGTAGGGTCACTAGCTTCATCAGCACATATGCTTCACCGTACGCCGCCATTGTTGTTGTTGTTGTTGCCGCGTGTGGCGCATGCGTGTCAATGAAGATATGAATCTTTCCATATCTTTCCAAATCTTTCCACTCTGGAACCTGGTTTCAAAAATGATCGTTTACGGACCCCCAAAACGCCATCTTTGTATGGATGATATGCAGATTCAGCAAAAAACGTTTAGACCTTGGCTTGTCTTCGTGTGGATGGGGCCTAAATACACCAGGAAACATCAAGCACATGTGAAATAATCCCACAGGAGGAGGGAATCATCATCAGAGACACAGAAGGGAGGGCAGGAAAACACCAAGGCAGGGTTTTCAAAATAAAACACGAAACACAAGAGACAAGGGAAACCATACACAAAACAGGTCACTTAACTAGCAGGATAATGAGTAAATAAAAGACGAATCACAGGTCTAAGTCAGGGACATAATGCAAAATAACAGAACAAGCCATATCATCACAACTGATATCAGTACAATCGTACCCAAGAGGAAGAAAATTTCTGTTCGTTCAGATCCTGTTGTGTTTCAGACATGCTTGTAGTCTAGATAACTGGTTTGTTTCACCTGGCTTCAGTGTGAAACGTTTTATGAAGATCCTGGTCTTGAGATTATTCTCAAGCAAAGGATGATCACAAGACCCCATGATCTTTGACTCCTACAATCCAAGGTCTTTGTTGATCCAGGTGGATATGTTGTCAAAACTCAAAGAAAATTCCTTCAAGACTTTCTATCATGTTACAAGACTTGTCCTGTACTAACAAATGTCTGGATGAACTTATGAACAGACAGACAGACGTACTGCAGGACAACCCAAAAACATAATCCCTCTTGGCTCTGCTGTCAAAAGCACAGAGCTGTAAAAATGTCTGTTTTGTTATATAAGCCTTCATTCCTCAGACTTGGAGGACCCAGTCTCCTACAATTGAGCTCAAAACAAATGTTACAAAACTATTTTCGTTGTTTTCCTACACTCTTAAGGATCTTGTCAAATCATTTTCTAAACTTGTTAGGCTACAACATATTGCACATATGATTTTCCTCTTGCTAAAGCCCTGAAAATGTGATTAATTTAATCACTAATGGCGACAAACAAAATATCAAAATAACCTGTTATGTCTTGTTCAGCATGCATGTAAAGGGCAACATACCACATTAGTGTGTGACACATGACGGGTAAAGAATAAAGCTCCAAAAAGAAAAGCTCCTAAAGAAATTGGATCCTAATTTTGAACAGTTTCCATCTTGATCTAATGGAGCTCTATCCGGAGTAAATCACGAATCAAACAAGAATCCATAAATACGGACCGAGTGGGAGTAAAAAGGAGGAACAAATGTCAGGAACATAGTGACTGGAACATTGTGAGTGAACATCTGGCTCTAAATGGGGAATAATATGTTCCCAATGTCACTCCTTACTACAGAGTCACTGTGATTTAAAGACTGTCACACTCTGACGACTTCTTTTGAAGAGATATAAACTTTATTGAATAGACTAAATCAGCTTAATTCACCCCAGCAGTCAGGGCTCTGTTAGAAGAGCGATGCTGTGTCACGGCTGGCTGGAATTTCACTCACAGAGGCCATATTGGACAGAAAATAGAGGAAGTATTTTTCACAGCGTCTGACTCAGTGTGTACTCTTTTCACCCTTTTCATCTTTGCTAAGAAGTCATTTGTGCTCTCTCGTTGATTTATTTGAAAACACAAGCAGAAAAACAAGCAGAAAAGGACAGCATGATGAAGTATGTGTCTATAAATGTTCATTGCAAATTTAAAGTTCACCATTGTTCAGGGGCAGTAATAAAATAAATATTATCGGACATTTAGGGGGCCATAAATCAAAACATTAAAGCTTCCATGTCCCGGTTTGTTCCACTGTTTACATCATGTCTTGGGTGTCTATTAGGCAATGATTTCCTTTTAGTTGTATAAAAAAATGAAAAATGTTGTCTTTCTAGGGGATCAGATGCAGCTCTTTTTCACTCTCCTTTGAAAACACTCGTATCTGTGGGGGCTGGAGGCTGTGATAATGAGCTCTGCACTGATGGCTGCCCATGTTATGTTCAGTGTTGGGCACGTTACTTTAAAAAAGTAATTAGTTATAGTTACAGATTTTGCGATTGAAATAAGCATTTTCAACAAGAGAAACCTAGATGAAGCTTGCTGTGATTTTTATCCACATTATATTTCAATTTCAAAGTCATTTTTCTTCTTTTTTTGTCTCTTAATTTACTTATTAAACATCCTTTTGTTTGGAGGTGGGTCATCCTTTTCTTGACACTGAAGTGAAGGGAGGGGCTACTGTTATTATAACTCTGGTTATTGCTGATCAGTCCGTCTAACCTTAATTTTTGTAACCAAGAAGACATGTCAGGTTTTAATTTAAGTTGTATCTTAATCCTCTACAGCTTTATTATGGTGTAAACAGTAGTAGCTACATTAGAAATCAATTTAATTCTGGCTATAAGGATTTATTTTAGGTGGAAACACCATTTTTTACAGTAAATTTTTTAATTTACATTAGAGTTGTGAGGACTGCTCGCTAGTCCTCCAGTTTTTGCTCCTCTCTCCCTCCCCTCTCGGGTTGTCTCCTCTCTTTCCTGTCCTGCACTTCCCCTGAGCACCTGTTTTGGAGTTGGCGCTACGGAGCTGTCTTCCCTCTCTCACCTCCCTTGGACAACCGGAATGGGCGGCATCTGGGAGCCGCTCTCCTCTGCTTCCATCACCTGTTCCTGGTTTCCTGATTAGGATCTCCCTATTTAAGCCGGTGGCTGACTTCTCTCCTCGCCGGCTGATTGCATAGTTTGTGGTTCGTACTTCTCACAGTCTGTGCTGGCTTTAGTCCTTTCTCTCATCTCTATGAGTGATCTCTCTATTGTTTATTTTTTGGGTGCTGTTTGTATGTTTGGGTTTTCCCTGAAGACTAATCAGATTTTCTCCTCTGTTTTTCTTCCAGGTCTCCACGAGCTCCTGCCACTGCCACCCATTTTTGTATATATCACCTTTTTTGATTCCCCTGTAAATAAACCTTGGTGTTTCAACTTTGATCTGATCTCTGCCTCTGCTCTGGGTCCATCAAACTTGCTACCAACACTTAACAAGAGTAGGATAAAATAATTCTTCTAACTTCTGAATTGTGTTTATATTGATGGTAGATCATGCATCAAATTCCTCCTGGGTTTGGGGGCACAACAAGCCCAAATGAGCAACTGCACTATTGGAACAAGCCCAAAAAACTGCGACCTATAACTCACAATATACACATGCAAATTAGAAAAAGAAGAAGCAGAAAGTCGCTTACAATAAGCAGACCTGGCAACTTTGGCATCAAGTTTTCTCGTCTGTCAGTTAGCAGCGCAACTCTTGCTCGGTGTCTGGCTGAGTGAGGCAGGTTGGATAACAGCTGCTTGACATCTGTCCAAAGTAACACGCCCCATTTCACTGTCAGTACAGCGTTAGAAATAACGGTGTTAATAACGCCATTATTTCTAACTCCGTTACTCCCAACACTGGTTGTGTTTGATTGGCGGGGAGGAGGGGGTTACAGGCCACAGACCTTTAAAACAGTCATGGTGTCTGCCTTGGAGCAGCAGAAAACACACTGAACCATTACATTAAGGTACAAGTGGTCAAGACCTACTGAAGTGTGACCTAAACATTAGAGTTGAAAAGAAAGGTGATTAAAGCTGGGTACACTCTACAAATAATTGGCTCAATTTTCGGCTCAGATCCCCACTTCTGACTAAATTTAGGAAGAGCCAAGCACAACCTCTGTGTTTTATCACATGGACCAGAAAAAAGCCAACCAGGGAGCTGGGTGGTTCAAGCAGGAAGCAAATGTAGCCTTAGATCGACAGTAAAGAGGAATCTTTACTGTGGCAAAACAAAACATAAATGGTCAAAACAGTGTTACTTCTAAATCATATATAAAAAACTCAGAATTTCAAGGTAACTGTCTACACCAGATGTTTGAGATTTAGATCAAAAATTTTCAGTTTTAGACTAGTTGCTGCATGCTTTATATCATGTCTGCCTACCACTGTGCCACTCTAGCACTCAGTTGTATTTCATCTTTATATGAATGCTGTGGTCAGAACTTGACTTAACCTTGCCTGATCACACCTGACCTTAGACTAATTGTAAGTTTTTCCATCTTAACTTAAGAAATTAGTCCAACAACATAAAAAGTTAATGAGGATAGTTGAGATATTTCCCCTGATTACGTTCATAACACGACAAAAAATACTTTGTTTACTAAATTCATTTAAGAACAGTTATTTTAAGCTGCATTTAGTTTCAGATCCTCTTGTTGTTGTCCACCATGCTTTACTCACACTTGAATCGTGTTTTATTAAAGCATTACAAGCTGCAATAGTAGAAGCCCTGGTTGTCAGTAAATAAACTGTCGGTGTGTGGTGTGCATTGTCCCCTCATTTGTGGAACACCACACATATAAGAATAAAACTGATAATTCTGTTAGTGCATGTGTCGTCAAGTGTCTTGCAGTTTTTAAAGCCGTTATGTGTTAAGGTAAAGCACCATGCAGTCAAGCTTAAATCATCTAAAACTGGTCTATAAACTGATTTCTTGAATATGACAGTGAGTTCACTGTTATCCAGCTGCCTCCACAGTCTAAAAGAGCACCTTTAAAATGTGGTGGAGTAATTGTAGCCGCAGCAGTGACAGTAGAGGCGAATCATAAGGTCAGAGACATGTCAGAAAAGGTGGACAATGTTGTTGCTTTGTGGCAAAAACATGCAGTGTCTAAACAGCGTTACATCCCGCGTCTTCTTGAATCTATACCATTGAAATGTGGCAGTTCTGAGGGCAAAAGGAGAACACCCTGGTACTAGTAAGGTGAATCTGATGAATGTGAGCTTTACAAGTCGTGTGTTGAAATACAAAATTCCTAAACATGGCACTGTTCTCAAAAAAAAAAAAAAAAACTAAATACACAGGGATTTCTAAGGGGTCCGTTTTGCTAAGAATGGAGGTGCTGCCATCCAGTGTCACATTCAGCTTCTGCACCAGGAGCAAGGATTACAAAGTCCCACAGCATTCTCTTAAAAGAAAGAACATACTTTCCTATTTAGCTAGAGGAAGTGACTTTGTCTGTCGTGGAGAACATTTTTAAGTTTGTCTATATCATAGGAAGCTAACAGGGAGCCCACAAGAGGCCTTTTGAGGTTCCTACTTATCCATCCCTTTAACACCATAGCGTTTGAAAGTGCCATTTTTAATTTGAATTCCATGTTCTGCAAACAAATCAAAACATAAATACAACAAACAGAACATTTTAAAACACTATTTTCCATTCAGCTTTGGCCTGCTGGTGGTTAAAAGTTACATGTTTGTGCTGTGCTGACCCCACGTCTCCTGCACCACTGGTGCGGGCTTGAGCCCTGACAGACTGTCCTTCATATCAGTAAAGTTAGCAGGTAAGTTATTCAAGATGTGTAAGTAAAATATATTCAAATCATTTATTTATCCATTATAATAACATTGAGAAAAATCATGAAAAGTAAAAAGTAACCATAAAGCTCATATGTACCCTATTATGCACAATATTTAATATTTTAAGGTCAACTATAAAAAAATGTACATTATTTAGAAACATAAAATTAAATAACTAGCCCCCATAATACTCCTCGTCCTTTTGGTAGCTCTCTGCTCACCCCTGGTCTGCAAAAACATTTGTTTGAGCAGAAAAAGTCAAAGAAATGCTTAGATTTAATGTTATCTGCCTGCCCTCCTTTGAATTCAGTTGTTTCCTTAAATGATAATTGTAGTTTTTGTTTACAATCTGTAATACATCACAGAATGAAAGTCAACTTGGTGATCATTAATGCGATTTATTAAAACTATACAAAGCCTTATATAAAGTGGTATGGTAGTGATTGAATGTGTATAGTTTTATCATGCATTAAAGAAATGCCCATCAGACGGACAGACAGACAGAAGCTAGTTTAATAATATTTTCACCTCACATCTGTTCTTCTGAGTTTTTGGTGCTGTGAGTAAAAAAAGAAACTGTTGCTGTAAAAAGTTGAATTGGAGATTTTTACGAGGTGTCTTGAATTACCTAAGAGCAGTTTGAATAACAGAAGGACTGCTGGCTCGGCAGAATTATGCTTTAGTTGGAAAGAAATCTTTCAAAGAGAGAGTTTTATGTATTTGGTGCAAACATCTGCAGGTGATCCATAACAGAGCAGATCATAACTGCAGAAAGACGACTGCTGCTGACACAAAGCAAAGGAATCTGTGGGACGGTGAACATGCGCGTGTTTGTGTGGTTTACTGGAATATCCATCCTCTAAAATGACAGATTCTCCACGTGAATGGACACATATCTGATTTAGTGCTTTAACCCTCTGTGCTCCTGATTTTGCAGGTTTGGATTCCCAGAATAGCTCCCTGCACTTACGGGAAAGTTTCAGGACGTGTTTGGGTAGATTGATTTTACTTATAAAAACAGTCTGGAGGTCTGATTCATCTAACCTCTCTCTAAACTACTCAGATTTAATCAATCAGTCAAACCATCAATCTTGTATCTCGCCAAATTATTGTTAATGTTATATCAAAATGCTTTACAAAAGAATATGTATTTATATATATTCTTATTTTGTATACATTTTTCTGTCATTTAATAGAGTTGTAGGCGGATAAAGAGGCTTCAATGTGACGAAATGAGAAGTAATAGCAGAGATAGTGATATTTTCTGAATGCACACACCATAAATTGTCTATTACACATCTCTCTATTGAATATAAATGTTTAAGAGGTTTAGCCTCGACACAAGTTTTTGTTAAGCATGTGGAAAAACAGTGCTACTAGGCACTGTAAACAAATCGTTTATAAAAAAAATCATTGGCCCCACATCTGTATTCAGATCAGCACAAGAATCCAATCTTTTCTTCCCTGTGCCACGACCGACATCCCTGGAAAATATCATCAAAAACTGATCAGAACCTCATGAGTTATTAGCAAATACCTGAAAAACTACCCTATCTCACAGTGTTACAGATCATTTAAAAAATCCTGGATCAGCAGCAGGGTTTGGATCACAACCAAAATCAGATCACTCCTTCCTTGTGTCATGACCAACATCCTCTTAAAATATAATCAAAATCTTTTTTCTATAACTTTTTAAAGTATCCTGTTCACAAACAAAGAGAAACATAGGCTGGCAAAAACATCAACTTCCTTGGCAGAGGTTAAAAAAATGAACCACATTCATTTGTGGTTGTGCTTGTTCAAGCTGAAATTAATGCTTATAAAAACAGAGTCTAGGTTATTTTTACTTTTTGACACTTTAAAGCACGGCTTGTAAAAGTCGTGGCAAAATGTGAACAATGACAAATCTGTAAGGATATTTAATCATTAAATATATTACAAAAATACAATTCACACAGAGAATGTTGTGAGCATTTGTCTCAGACCACACCTAAACTCAATTACTGCCTTGTCATTGAAGTCTGGCCATAGGAACACTCCTAACAGCTGTGCTCACACAAACATGCTCATCAGGACAAAAGGAAAAAGAGAATATTAAATCATTTTAAGGCTGTACTCAAACTGAGTCATGTCATGTTAGGATTAACTCTTCTGTGCACGCTTTTTTGTACTCTGTTATGAAAGAAAATGTGTATTTCTGGGATATTATTGCAGAAAATAACAGGTCAAAGTGGGGTTAAGTTGTTGAGTCACGCTCAGGATGAATCAAATGTTTGTCTTTCTGCTCAGCAGCTCTGAGCTCTGCTGCCAGCAAATTACAAAACTTCTGGAAAAGTCCTCGGGCTCGGAAGTGTCAGGCTCACTGGATATAAACACCACGGACAGGAACATGCTCCCAGATTACAAAATAAAAGCACTGAGGCACTTTTAAAGGATGAGTCAGAAAAACTGAGAAAACACAAAAATGTTATAATATTCTGATGTATAGTTTTGTCTTACATACAAATTAAAAGGGCTTTCATGAAAAATTCTGTGTTCTATTGAAGAAAATGTATTATTTAACATAAAATAATTTAAGATAGCATAAAAGTTTAAACCATTTTGAGAGAAATTTTAATTAACTATACAATCATTTTGGCATCTTCAACATGTCTACAGGGTTTATGTGCTGCATTTTAGCACAAACCTGGCCATACACAAAAAATAATTATGCATTGAAAAATTTCCTAAAAAAAACAATCAATAACATGTCAAGAGCTGTGAAATTTAGAAGAAAATAAATCCCCAAGGGCTAATTTATTTAGGGAAATACTTAGTTTTTTCTTTATTTATTATCTAAACCTGCTTTTTATACTCAAAGAGGTTTTGAAAGGATTAAAAATGTAAAATCATAAACATGTTGATTCTGATGGACTGGACTGATAACAGAGCTAAATCACTTTACATGGAAATTTGTATAAACCTATAAGGAATGCGGGCCTTGTGTGTGTCCACCTTTTTAATGTTGGTCTACGAGACACATTTTTGGAGATTAATAAAGTTATTACTATTATTATTATTATTATTATTATTATTATTATTATTATTGTTATTATTACTATTATTATTGCATCTTGTTTATAATTTGTAAAGATTGATTTTAGTTTTGATTGTTAAATTATTTATCCACTTTTTATTAACTGTTTTTTAAGTATGCAAAGCTACCTAGCATCCACTGAATTCTCAATGTAAAAAAAAAAAAAAGACATTTGTTCATATTTTTCACTCTGCTGAAACTAACAGTTAATCGTGAAAAAGCTCACAATTATTTTGTCTTTTATTTATTTTTTTCCCCCAGGACAGCTGGTTTATGTTTTATTTTTTTTTGTAAAACATAAAGCTAAAGCCATGCTTTTATTTTGACGCCTCAAAGCGGAAGTGGCCTTACGCTGACGTCGCCTTGACGCTCGCGGCTGCAGGCAGCAGCATGCCCGCTCCGTGAATCACGTCTGCACCGTCCCCGTTATCCTCTGCTATAAATAGGGGCTGCGCGGAGACCGGAGCAGCTTCAGACGGTCTGGAGTCTCAGGAAACAAACGGAGGTGAGTCAGAGGAGCGTTTCTGCTTTTATTTAGAGAAGCTTCAGCTCAGGGATGCTCAGATTAATCTGTCAGTAACTGCGCTGTTATTATAATTTACACGAGCTTGACTATGGGCTTGTTCTGTAAGATCTGAGTATACATATCAGTTAATTATTTCCCCTTTATTTGCCATTTTGTTATTATTCTGATATTGTGAATTCAGTAAATATTCCTTGCCTGTGGTAATGTTGCATGGGTGTGACCTCCATTTCAGGATGAAAACAACTGGATTATGGTAGATGACATCACTGTGTGGTTGCTCCACTTTAATATCCTGTAAACACACTCAGCAGCAGTCTGACCTCAGAATATGACCATAAACTGGTTAATTACATGTTTGCAGACAGAAGTCTTAGAGGGATATGCACGCAGATGGGACCTCTGGCAGACACTTATGTTTTACATACACTCATAGATATCAGCAATATAATAAGTTTGAATATAAAAAAAAGGGTAAGACAGTAATGTTTTTATCAATAGGATTGATCAGTTTAACAAAATGTCTTACTTCTGACTTTATCTGGTCATTTGAGAGTGAAGTGTTGAATAATTTATTTGATAAAATAATAATGATGCACCTCTAAAAGGTTGTTTACAGTAAACACCACAAAGGAGTAGTTTGTCCACTGGCCACAATTAATCAATTTAAAATACTTGTTTAAAAAAAACTAGCTTGAAGTTTCATTATTTGTCATAGAAGTAGCATCCCTTCTATCAGTTAGTTTATTTGTCCCTGTGGGGAAACTGGGGTGTGGCAGGAACCACAGACATTTGGCAACAAATACATTGTCAACACTGAAACAGTGTCAAAACTTAAACAATAAAAAAACATTTACATCACGAGAACTCGCAAAGCACCAACATAGAGGAGAAAGCAAAGGGAGCTTAGTAGTGATGGACAGGCAGGTGGACCATTTTAATGTGACTGTTTTCTTATTGTTCATTTAAAAAGTTTAATCGTTTATGGGACAAAAGAAAATGTTGATCTGATTTGGGTGAAAAGAAGAGCACCATAATAGTAATAAGAATAAGAATAAGAATATAATATTAATAAGAATATTAACAATAATATTTTTCTTTATGATTTATTAATGCAGCACAATTTCTTAGTTGCCCTTATCTATTAGAAACATTTCAGTAAAGTGAGTTATCATTGCTCATTTTCTCAAGGATGCCAACTTATTTGTTCAATAAAGAGAGATCTTTTTCTCTTTTTCCGATCAATAATTTGGCAAAAGATCCTCTCTGTCCTTTTTGATACCATCAGTTATTTCAGTTGTCACTTTTACATGTAATCTAGAAGCATGTGACCTTTAATTCACAGAAATGTGAACAATGTTTTTTAAACAAAACGGACAGTGAGTGGGAGTTTGCATGTTATATCATTGAAAAAAACTCAATATTTAGTGTTCGGGACTAGGGCTGAACAATATGTTGTTATTGTATCTATATTGAGATATGAGCATTCAAGATGTTTGTTGAAAAAGTAACAATATAAACAACATACATTTCTTATAAATAAAATTGCACTTTCCACATTCTTTTGTATTATGATGTTTTTAGATTTTCTGAAAAAATGCTTAGTTTTCACCAAATCTGTAGTCATATCTGTATTCTGTATAATTTATTGTACTGTAAATCCTGACCAGGGACAAAGACTGCAAATTAGCTGAAGCTAGACGTCTTATATACGTTCACATTTTCCCATTGTGGCAATGTTGTATGTATCGTCCCTGTCAAATAAACATTAAATAAATAAATAAATATCGTATTATATTGATATCAAGATATTTGCTATAAATATCGGTATATAAAATTTAGTCCATTTCGTTCAGCCCTGTTCAGGACAACTATTACTGTTGCAGGGGCATCAAACAGGCATCAATAGGGGATAATATGACAAGCTAAAATACAGTATTTTGACAGTCAAATATCATTTTTTTTACCCAATAAAAAGAAACACAACATAAATCATGTATCAACATTTACTAAAACACTAAGCATGCATGATATTATTGGCCCCATATCAGCAGATATTAGCTTAAAAAGTTGGAATATCTTTGTAGGCAGATATCAAATTTCTGCCCATATTTAAAGCCAATATTTTAACCATACTTTAAAGCCACATATATAATATACATTATCTGTATAGCACTGTAGCACAATGCGTCGCCCTGTTATTGCTAAAAGTTCACACTTTAAAAACAACAGTGGCTTCTGTCAAAGAACAAAGTGTTTCCCTGGTCCACAACAATTTATAACACACATACGCTGTCTAAATAAGAGGAACATGTCAGTTTTAGTAAAGAAGGTACCTTGTACTGTAGTCAAAAATATCTGTAACAGTATGGGCAATGATACGTTTGAAAATAACAACAAATCAGATGTTAGCAAAAATCCAATATCTCTGCCAAAAATACCAATCTGATTATTTAGTCTGCATCACCCAGCCCTAATTCAAGTATCAGTGTTCAAAACCCTTCAGCTTTGCACTGCAGAAAAGCCAGGACTGACCCTAATATCTCCTGAACCATATGACAAGTGAATCCTATGAGCGCAGAAATCCCCAAACACTCAGAAGGAGGCCACATGTGCCGGTGTCCCATTTATTTCAGATGTGGATTAATTGTTCTTTCTTTTTCTGGGTCTGTAAAAGTCATCATTTTTCAGGTCTAAGAATCACGCAATGACAAAGAGGCAGCAACAGAGACATCAGCTGGATCAGCACCTTACTCCATACATACAGAGGACATTTAAGACTTTGCAGCACGATAAGTCGGGATAAGACTGAGCTGAGCCTCGAACAAAACCACGTTTGTCTCAGCAGCGTATAAGCTAAGAAAAGAGCTTTTTCAATTAGATAAACAGATGAATTCTAGAAATCATGTATAATAAACTAAAAAGAGTACAGCATTACTTTATATAAAATCATCTTTAACCTGACACACCAGAAGGACTGTTTCAGATATCCATGAGAAACGTTTCAAGTCCAATAAGTGTCAAAACACTTAGTGTGCCACACACCACATATATTTTAAAGGTTTTGTTGTTATTGTTATATTTTGTCCACTAGAGTTCTCCATCAGCACCACCTCAAGCATGTATATTTTGTTTGTATTTAACCTGACCATTCCCATTGCGATACAAAAATCTCTGTTACAAGGGAGTGCTGGCCGAGACAGCAGAAGAAGTTTCATAGGATGACACAAAAGAATTTCACAATCAGATCAGAACAGATCAGCAGCATCCTGCAGTTGAACATGGGCATACGCTGGTTAATGATTCTGAATTTTGGTTTTAAAATCAAACAAACTAAAATAACGCTCTAGTTTAAGGGGGCTCTGAAAGTCACCAAGATAATGGGGCAAAAGCACTAAAAGATCTTTAACCAAAGACAGAATGAGTTTTAGGAATCTCAAAACATTATAATTCCCTTTTTTTCGAATTCATTTACTGATTTACATTGTCATACGTTTAATATTTGTTTACTTTTTAAATTAACTGTAGCTTGATGCTTGTGTTTCAAAGTCTTTATAATGTCTTAGTGTTAAAGTGTTTAAGTCCTTGTACTGCAGTTGAGCTAAAATCAAAGAGGAATAGTGCTTGATAGTCATGATCTTAGTATCAACCAGTAGTTGTGTTCATGGTTTTTTCAGAAATCAAGGAGCCCAAACTTTTAGTTATTGCCAATTTGTCATTAAAAAAGTCCAGGTTATTTTTCTAGATTTTTTTATTTCTTTACCAGAAACAACATTTTCCATATAATTATGAGCTTTGCAAGATGGTTGCAGACATGGCAAATCCAGCTGCTTTGTGAGGTTAGATCATTGTATCATCATTTATGCCTAGAAATCAAGCTGATAAACTTACACAGATTTTCAATATCACATAATTTACTGAAGTATTGCTGCACCAATTGGTTATCGTCATAACAGACTGATGTTGTCTATGAATTGGCAGATTTTGGGTGGTGAATGTCCACAATATCTGCAGATTTGAAGGATGGTCTTTACACTCTGTCTTAGAGGTATTTATTTCTATTTGTCTTATGAAAGTAATAAAATAATGATATTAGTAATACAAAAAATAGAAATAATCTTTTAGGGATGCACAATATTGTCGGTCCAATGTCTGAATTAACATTTTTGCTGATATTTGCAGCCATTATACATCGATTATATACAGTTTATCCCATATATCCACAGTGATATTAGCAAAATACACACATTTACCGTGCTTCTTCACTTCATCTTCACTACACGGGTACATTTTAAAATATAAGTGATTAATTCTTTCAAGAGTTAAAGGTTGTTTTTTATTTTACTAAGTTCCTTACATGCATAGATCATTACATTGAAAGCAGAAAGTCAATTTTCCTAATGTAAAGACTAACTGCTCTCGACAAAGCTTGGCAAAAATGCATTTGGAAATATCAGATATTGGCAAAATTCCAATACTGTGCATCCCTAATTTGTCTTAATAACTTTAGGAGGCAGTAATTGTGATTAAAGTTAATTTTCCAGTCCGACTCCAGGGACCGACTGATCAAGTTTTCTCCAATCATTTGAAACCATCCAACATTTTGTGTTCTCAAACTCTCTCTGACGTCCTTGGAGGTAACATCTGGATGGAGGGCGGTCAGTGTGTTTGCATTCTTTCAGTTGTGTAACCGGGCGCCCTGCTGCTACTATTCAGTAAAAAAACACTGTAAATGACTCCTCTTTTCTCTCCCTCTCTTTCTTTTCTATAACTTTCTCAGTTTAACTCTCTCTCCGTCTTTGTCTAGGTCTTTCTCTCCTCGTTTTCATCGCTTGTTTTTTCCTCCACATGTGCGTCAGACTTTGCTCATTCTGTTTTTCCCCTGTTCTAAATGAAGTCTCCTGGTTCCTGTTTACAAACCGTCCAGTACATGCACGCTGTGATTATGTAGGAGCTTTAAATCAGTTAATGACATTGTTATGTAAGCTGCTGCAGTTTGGTGCAGTGTAGGTGTTGAAGTGTGAGCTCATACCGAGAGGAGAAAGTGGGACGTTTTCCAGCCCCAGGTGGGTGTTCGGTCCTGCGTGGTTTCACAGGGATGGTGACATTTTGTTCTGCAGAGAAGTTTAAAGACGTTCATAAAGTTTCGATGATAACTTCAGTGTTAACTGCTTGAATCAATCAGCTAAAAAAACAGACAACAGAAAGGTGTGTCACAGTTTGGTTCCTGTAAAAGTTGCTAGTTCAGATTTTGGTGAGTTTCAAAAGACATCAAACATTTCTAAAGTTATTTATTTAGGGAAAAGATGTGGGAGAGTGGTGGCAAAGAAGAAGTAATAGAGAGGAAGTTTACTGTAAAGGAACAGCAACTGAAGTTCAAAATAATTTGTTATGGTCTTCTTTTAAAGGTTTATCCAAAATATGAAACTTTAAATAATATGTTGTGCATGTCTTCTCTCCATAGCAACAGGAGATCATAACCAGACACAAGAGGAACTTCTGATTTCAGAAAGATGTAAAAAAGATTCCCACATTCGAGCCTATTGGCCCCTATTTCAGTTTAAGCAGGGATGCACAATATTAGTAGAACAATATCATGATTGACAGATAATGGCCTAAAAAGCTGATTAACTGTATAGCGGATGCACATTTTGCTCATACATACAGTCAATATTTTGGCCATACACATTGGCTGTAATATTGGCAGAAAGTGAAAATGAGTCATTGTTTTGGACCTCATTCTTAAAGTCCACTTTTAGAAATCAAAAGTAGGGGTGGGAAAGATTTTTACAACCTCTTTATGGCAATTTCATGATCTATTCTCTTTTTATCACAATTCTTTTTGTTGTCTTTTTTAACTCTTTTTTTTTGCAAGTACCAACCACAAACAAACTTATATTCATATATCCATTTAAATATAGAAATGATTAACTTTTCTAAAATGTTATTTATCCATCCATCCACCAAGTCATTATCTATACTGCTTTTCTCCTTTTGGTGTTGCGGGGGCCCATCCTAGCTGATATCAGGCAGGAAGCTGGGTACACCGTGAACCAGTGGCCAGCCAATCACAGGGCCACATGGAGAGGAATACAACTATTCATGCTCATACTCACAGCTAAGAGCAATTTAGAGTCACCATTTGAACTAAGGAGCTTGTTTTTCGTCTGTGGGGGAGGCAGAGTGCCTGGAGAGAACCCACGCATGCACAGGGAGAACATGTAAACTCCACACAGGAAGACCCTGACCGACACGGGGCATGGGCACATGCCCTACCTGCTGTGCCACTGTGCTATCACGATTATTGTGACTAAAATTATCACGGTAATCATTATTATCGCGGTATTGTTGCAGTGAGCTCCAAATGTTCAAAAAGTACTTTAACACACAATTGAAATCATTTGACCCCTTTAATATTATATTCATAACAGTTCTTTTTGTCTTTTTTGTCAATAATGTGTCAAGAAAGCTCTTTGAGTACATTTTTTACCCTTCTTTCATGAGAAATAAAAGTAAACAATTCTAGAAAGTATTTGTCATAATGTTATAAATGCTTAAACAGTGTGTGATTACAAGAAAAGAAAAAAACAGATTTTAACTTTAACAGGATTCTCTTTATAAACAATTGAAAATGAACAACTTTTGCTCTGAGGCCAAACAATGCAAACTACGCATGCGCGTCCCCATGAGGCTGCTTCATCGAGTAATAGCCTCGTAGTTCAGACCTTTCTAGTCAAAGAGCAGCATCACTGAACGTTATTGATGCCGCGTGGTAATCAAATACGGTAAAACGGTAATTTTAATAGGACACGGTAATGATTATCGTGGGAAATTTTACCCCGGTTTACCATTTTACCGGTAACCGTTACATCCCTACTTCTGCCTGAACCTTTTTCAGTCAAAATTGTGTATTGTCTTGAAGTGTATATATGACTGAAATAAATAAAACTAGTGCTGTCAGACGATTAAAGAAATTAATCTAATTAATTACCGGATTATAATGAATTAATCTAATTAATCACATTTTAATCTCATATCTGCTTAAAGTACCCAAATAAAGAATTTTAATTCTAGGATATTATAAAATTGTAGTGCATGACTAACCAAATGAATACACTAAGAAGTGAAGATTTGTAAATCCACATTTTTATTGGTGACTAAATAAAACCAAAGTCAGGGCAACTTGTCCAGAAAATTCTAAACTCAATCAGGCAACTCAAATTACACTTTAAGTGTGTTTCATAAATCAAATTCAAAATAAGAAAAAGGTCGAGGACATCCAGCAAAACAATTAGACCTGATGCATTATTAAAGAATGTAGTACAAATATAGATAAATAAATTCAAAAATAAAATAAGACTAAGTCTTAAATATGCCATTCCTGTTGTCACCTGGGCTTTGTTTGGTTTGACTAGAGACGCACGTGTGAAGTGACGTGCCACTGCCATGTACGGATCCTCCAGCTGGACAATATTAAAATGTTTGTGTGCTAAGATTAGCCGCGATTAATTTTTATAACGCATTAATTTGCGGTGTAATTAATTAATGCACTAAAGTGACAGCCCTAAATAAAACTAACCTAAACATGTTTAATATGTGATTTTAATTGCCGCCCCTATGAATTTGATTTCATTGACCCATTTTCATTGCTCAATGCTACTCTGTTTATTTTTTATGAAAAAGTCCTGGATCTAGTCCTTTTGCTAATCCAAGAAAAGTGCACTAGATGTTGCATTATGGTTCCTGCACTGAGCATTTAGTGGAAAGGGGGGATTATGAGGGGCTGTAGAAATAATCAAGAGAGCCTGGGAAAATCTGCAGGATAGTCCATCTGTCTGCTGACTCTGTCTCATCCATCAGTGTGAACAAAGACAATCAGAGGCTTCAGTCGCTCTCTGTTAAAGCTATCATTGTCTTAGCTGAAAATTCAGCTGACCAAGTGAGCGTGACAGGAATAATCTGAAAAAACAGAACAAGGCTGCTGTCGTTTTTATTTGGAGAGGCGAAGTCAGAGGATGATAAATGATCTGAGGTCAGTTTTAGGAGAGTCCTCTCTGTTGTTTTAATGGAAATCACTCATTCAGCAGTCTGAATTATTTAACAGTATTGATCTGGAGGGTTATTTTCATGCACCGCTGCTGTGTAAGGCTGAGAAACTGCTGAGCAAGCCTGGTCATTTTTTACTGCGTAGCTCTCTGTCTGGATCCAACCGGCGTGTGGCGCCACCCAGTGGACAAAAGTGGCATTACAACAACATTACATCACTCTCAGGAGGGATACAGACTCAGTGTGGTTATTCATGAATGCTGTGCTTTTGTGTTTTCCAGATTTCTTTTGTTCTCATCATTGCCTGCTGGCCCTGTGAGCGTCAGAGAGGATGTTGATGATGATGATGATGATGAAGAAGAAGGGGATCAAGAATCTGGCTGTGTTTGCTGTGATTCTGGCCACAGCCAACTGCGTCCTTCCTCCAACTAAAGAAGATCTTGCTCGTAAGTTTCACTGAATTCATATTTAGAATTTATATGAAGGCTAAAGCTCTAAATGGTGTTGCTATGATTTATTTATCAGGTCTTTTATTGAAGCCAAAGAGACGTCCCTACAATAGTTTAGATTTTCTGAAAACCCATCTAAAGTCATCATGAGAGTTAAACCTAAACAAAACCCAGATAAAACTCGAACTTTCCTCTTTGTAATGCAGAAATCTCCCTCCGCGGTGAGCAGTACTTGGACAAACAGATTGAAAACGCTGTTAACGGAGTGAAGGAGATGAAGACTGTGATGCAGAAATCTTCTGAGGAACACCAGAAGTTTCTGGATGATTTGAAGAGGACCAAGGACCAAAAAGAGGTACAAACATCATCAGACAGTGTTTAGAGTATTTAAAAGGTGATTCATTGGATGATAATGAATCGCTCTTAGTAATTGTGTTGACAGAAAAACTGTAAAGTAACTGTTACGTACTTTAAGTGGTTATTTAATTGTACAGATACTAGTCTAACGTTCACTTTGATAAGAGAAAAAAAGCACCAAAAGGACGTTATGTGGATGAAATGGAGGTTCTTCATGTAAACAATGACAAGGATGATTTTGAAGGAAGCAGGAAGTCATGGGAGTGAATCACTGCTTCTTCACTCTGACAGGCCTGATGACAAAATAACTCAAAACAGACGAAAATGTGGACAAACGGGAACTAAGAAAGGATGCACTATATTGGGTTTTTTGCTTTTATTCATTATGCCAATATATTTCTGAACTCATTATCACAGATAGCAGTATTTTTCATCAAGAACACAAAGTCTTTACTTCATGAAAATTGACTTTTTGCCTTTAATCTGAATCTTTTTGCATAAGGAAAATGTAAAACACGAAACAAAAATGAAACTTTATTTTAAAGAGACTGTGAGGAGTTTCTAAGTAATTACAAAAAATTCTCACTTTTAGATATATGCCTGATGGAAATACACACTTTAAGATGAGTTTTAAAGCATCAAAATAGGTTATCTATAAATGCTATTCCTTAGCTATGTGGTCGGGTTGGACAGGGCTGGACTGGCCTGGATACTCAACTTCGGGAACAAGACAATTAAAACTAGAGCAAATTTATATTATTTTATTATTTATATTACACGTCTTAGAGCACCGGGCTGTAAGTAGCGATATATAGCCGGATACAAAACTACGACACTAAGTTTTCCAAAAATTGCTTGTTGTCACACATCAAAAACTACCGCTACGTAACTAGAAAGAGATACATTACCTCGTCGCTTTGCATCCTGTAAGTTATTGAAAAAAGAAGTTGTAAAGCAATGCAGAGTTCTGAGGAAGGTCCGAGCTGCATTCATTAGCATCACAACAAACACACACTTTGGCTTCAGTAACGTCTTTGGTGCATTCAAGTTGTAGTCAGAAGTAGGAATTTGTGGGTTCTGAGTAGGAAACTGCAACTGGAACTTTCCCCGAGGTCGGAATTTCCTACTGGGAACTCGGTGAAACCTCGCCACCCCCAAGTTGACAATTGAAGATGGATGCCCCCAGTGTGAACAGTTATTTAGCTCCTGTAATAATCAATTTATTTGCACTTCTGACTGGGGTGTGTCGCTCTAGATCAGCTGTATACATAGTATTAGACTTATATTTACAAAAATGCTGCCATAGTGATAATCACATTCTTCATACAATAACGCAGGGCGTGCTAACAACAGCGAACAATAGCCTGGTAGATCAGCATGTTTTTTTCTGACTTCAACTGGAACGCCGATAAGTCGGACATGATGTCACTCCCATTTCTGATGTGTGTATATGTATATACATATGAATATATGTTTGTATGTATATGTATGTATGTGTATATTGATTATATATTATGTTGGTTTTGTATAGGTAGTTAAGCATATTTATATAGAGTATATGTTTTATAATATACATTTGTATAATATATTTGCATCAATAGAAGAATCTATTTTTTATAAGACCCATGCGGAACAGTAATAAGGGGTAGGAACTAAAATTTTTTTTACTCTATCCTACTCCTTTTCCAGCGTGTGATTGCTACAATTCTTTCTTTTTTTTGTGTATGTGAATAGCATTTCACTATTTTTTTTTTTTGTTGTTGTTCTTTGCGTGCATGTTCGAAATGAAAATAAATTAAATTCAAATTCAAAAAAGTCAATATATGGGATATACAGATGGATCCATTTAAATTTTCCCCAGTTCCCTGGGCAGAGTCTTGGCTGGTCCATGAAAGGACTTTTTACCCCAATGATTGTTATGATATCCTCCATGATTACATGATAAAGATGTAATATTACCCCTTATATTTTCTTGGATATAAAAACTAAAACTTTACCACTATGAAGAAATTTAGAAAAAGACAATAAAATAATTACCCTTGTTTAGACTCCCAGTGGCCGGAACTCAGCTGGCATCTGGCTGGGAGGAGAAAATTGAAGCAGCTGCAGCTGTTTACTGATGAACAGGGCCTGTCATGGTGGACAAATGCTTAAGTTAGAATAAGTGCAACTGTAAGAATTAATTATACATTTCTTAGGCTTTAACCCTTTAAATGTTAATTTCATAGATGATTTCTCTGCAGTGTCATGGCTGCATTCAAAAATTGTGGTTACAATGGGAGTCAATGGGGAGTAAGATTTAAAATCTGACATTTTCAAGAGTGTGATAGCATGTAAAAAAAAAATCCAGCCTCTGATCCTTTTTTATGTTGAAAATCAGTCATTTTGGAAGTTTTTTTTTCACCAAATCAGTGACATCACCTAAGGAATTGGCATTTAAAGGGTTAAAGTCCATAATGTTATAGAAATATTCATTTTTTTTAATCAGGGCTGAGCTTGAGGAAGAGATTTTAGGGGAAATTTAAAGAAATTTTTGATCTAATTTGCTTTTTCAGCAGCTAAAACTGTGGCTTTAAAACAGCCAAAACAGGAACAAAGGGGGTAATAAATTAAATCTGATGCTGTTCAAAAAATGAGAAATGCCAGTCAATTTTTTTTTACATTTTTTTATATATCCAAGACTGTGATAGCACCTAAAAATATCCAGCCTCTGATCATTTTTTACATTGAAAATTAGTCTTTTTTCTAACCAAATCAGTGACATATCCTGTGAAATTTGCATTTAAAGGGTTAAAACTTTAAATGCTCAAATAAAAATACAGTTAATGTACTTATTCTTTGATCACTTTAGACATTTTTGTACATATTGAAAACCTCATCTGAAATATTCAAGTGTTAAATTGTGGTGTCAATGTGGTGAAGTGGACGACAACTGCGCACATGCCATGTGAAAAGGCTCTTGCCTTGTGGGGCGACCCAGGTTTGAGTCCAGCTAAAGGCCCATTTGCTGAATGTCCGACCCATCACTCTCCCCCTTTTCCAAAAGTCTGTCCACTGTACCTCCTCTGACAATAAAGACCAAAAATGGTGAAAAAGTAAAAATATGAAATGAGGATACCTTTGTGTGCAGGAGGCGATGCGTACGGCTCAAGAGATGGAGGCTAAGCTGGAGCAGGAGGAGGAGGTCTGCAATGAGACGATGAAGGCTCTGTGGGAGGAGTGTAAACCCTGCCTGAAGAACACGTGTGTGAAATATTACTCCAGGACGTGCAGCAGTGGATCTGGAATGGTGGGACGACAGGTCAGACTCAAGAAGACTCATTTGAATGAAAGTGTGTATGTGCTGAGGTGAACATCTCACTGTATTTTATAACATAGAATTTTAGTTTCATAAACAATCTGTAGCCCCTCTACATAATGCATTATGAACATATTATCAGCATGTCTATGAGACCTTACAAAATAATATTATCTATATACCTAAAAACTAAAATCTAAAAAAGTTTAGCATTTTAATAATGCTTTGGCTTTTTTTGTTGCCTGTCTTTGTTTGAAATGTAACTGATAATTATAACATTGTTTGCAGAACACTGTTAAAAACATGTTTACAAAGATGATGACAAACTATTTGAGCCTGTCTTTAAAACTACTTCAGTCGTAAATATCAACCAAATATTAAATTTAGGATTTTTTAGCCCCTGACAGACTAGTAAGCAAACAAAACTCTAATTATTATGGAAACATTTTAAGTAATTTCCATTAAAAACATGTAAATGAGGATTGGAGTATTAATACATGTATTATCATTATTACTATTAATAATTAGCCCTGAGATAGGTCAGTGATTGACTTTATTGTGTCGGATTACATATTTAAACTCATACTGATGGTCCTAGGGTTAAAAGATGTCTAAAATCATATGTAAAAAAATTATGTATATAGATATATATATATATTTTTTTACACTTTAAAAAATTCAGTATTTTGAAACTAATTAACCCTGAAATAATGTCAAGTATTTCCTATATTTTGGTATTTAATCTTTTACGGACCAGTTTCTTCATACAACTAAATTTTTTTAAATAATAATTTCCATAAAATAGATTATGAGGACTATTTAATCATTATTATTATTAGTGTTATTATTATTAGGCCCTGAGTTGGGTCAGTGATTGGCAGCATCATTGAACTTGATGCATTGTTTTTTTTTCAGGCAACCTTGCAAGAAAATGGAAAAAAAAAAAAAGATTTCGCAACATGTTTTGAATAAAAAAAAAGAAGTGCCATTTTGTAGATAAACATAAGAAATAAAAGTCGAAAGCTCATAGTCCAAAATGACATCTTAACATAAAGGAATGCATTAGCTTATGTTCAGATTATTGGGGGATAAAAAAATGGCATTTTTAATGATTTTCAGCTGGACTTTTATTGTCGTTAGGAACAAATTAGTCGGTTTTTGTGTAGCTTAGCCATTTTTCGGCTAATTCAAGAAACTTCAGATGACAAATGGGAAACTTGAGCTGTATTGATTCAACACAGCAACAAAGGCCTGAAAATAAAAACCTGAATAGCACACAATGTCTTCATGATCTCTTAAAGGTTTAATGTACTCTCTCTTAGCTGGAGGAAGTGCTGAACAGGACGTCTCCCTTCTCCATCTGGATCAACGGAGAGAAGCTGGATGTCCTGGAGAGAGAGGGACAGAGACAGAGCAAAGAGTTCACGAACCTGGAGGAGAAATACACCGAGATGGCCGATGGTGTGGACAGCATTTTCACAGACAGTATGAGGGTACTGCTAACTGGATACTTGTTTTTTTGTCATTTAAAGAATCAATATGTTTCTTGATACTGACCGTTATAAATTTCTCCTCAGAAATACAAAAACCTTCTCGGGTTGTGACGATCATCTGTTGTTTCTCAGGTTGCAGACCACATTCACTACAGCCCTCCTGTCTTCTTCCTGGGTCCTTTCCGTCACAGCAGAAGCATTCGCTCTCTTTTCCGGGATCCTTTCCACGGTTTTCAGGGTCTATTCTCCCCCATGATGGGCATGGGCAGGAACTTCTTTAACTCCATGGGCTCCATGATGGACTTCGACTCAGACATGACTCCAAACGGAGGTACAGAAGATCCTGTAATTTACCCCGTCACAGCTGCTCAATCTTCCCTCTTACAGTCTTAATTTTGAATTTGGCCTTTGAATTATGAAGCGTTATTGTGTTTTTAAAAGGATTTTTGCCAACAAGCCAACTTGATCAGGTCATTTGCTGAGGCGGAAATTCTCAAACAAGAAGTCACAACGTGGCCTTATTCTATGGAAATGTGGTCACTGCCATGTTGTAGTTCTATAATAGTTTGATAATAGCTATTCACTCTCACCAATTAAGTTTAAGCCTCCATAAACATGAAAGTTCTGTTCATTAGAGCTAAATATCAGCAATTATCCAAGAACACAATGGAAAATCCCACAGGCTTTTAGTTGCGAGAACTAGCAGGATGCTAACTTGTGGTTGTTCCACAACAATTCGTCCTCCTTGCACCACTTTCATCATCAACAAAATCAACAGTTTCTACAATCACAGCTGCAAGTTTAAGAGTGTTTGTCCATTCAGAGTATTGACAATGAGAAGGAAAACACTCATTTAAGATCCACATGTGTATATTGCAAAAATTCAGCAAATGCACACATAGGTGGTAAAATGACTTATCTTTTGTATCCAAATCCGCTTTATTGGCCAAGTATGTTTGATGTGCAAGGGATTTGACTCCAGTTTAACTTTGTTCTCTGTGTACAAGGATGTAAACAAGGAAGAGTACAAGAAAACAGGGATGAATTTTTAAATGAAAATAAAGGTAACAAGAAAATACAGCAAACAAGGAAAAGATATAGGGCAACCTCCAAAAATACCAAAACAAAATGACTGGTGCCAAATCAAAAAAACTTTCAGCAAGAAAAACACCACAGTCATGCTCAGACATGTCTTTACAAAAGCTGGGCAAAGACAACTCAAAGTTCACGACAAACGTATTCGGTGCTCAAACACAGTCATTGCAAACTCTTAAGACTTTGGAAAACAACATTTCTGGATGGTGACTCTTACGATATTCTTGTTAGAGCATGAACATTCAAGCTCACATTGAGTGAGGAGTTAGAGCTAAACGCAACAAGCATGCTCCATGCTGAGGATGCAGACTCACTAATTGAAGATGCAAATATGGACAGAAGTGGTTTATATGAGGGAGGCAGAGGATGGTATTAAACCTTTGGATCAGTAAGTTTTACTGATGCAGACTCCTGTCAGGTCACAGATGTTCATGTAAACTTAATATGAACAGAAGGTTGTGGACTTTAAAATGGCAAAAACTGTTCCTCTGGTTTTGGTTTCCGGTCACAGATGGTGATGTGAACGAGGATGTGGTCATCACCAAACCTTTTGGTAGTGGACAGATGACCTGCAGAGAGATCCGCAGAAACTCAGCCGGCTGCATCAAGTTCAGAGACGAGTGTCAGAAGTGCAAAGACATCCAGCATGTTGGTGAGAGTTTCATTTTTTTGTTTGTTCTGTTTTTGATTTTAAACCAGTTATACTTTAGGATGAGGAGAATCAAGTCATGCTTCAAGCAGTTTACAAGCCTGTTTTAGGGCTTCTTGTTTTGAATCTGGTTGATTAATTGTCAAATATTTCCTTCATTTAGCTTTTTCACCACCCAAGTAAAACAACAGGGCCGTGAGCTGGGGTTAGGTTAGGGTTAGGGTTCTGGATCCATACCCCGATAGGGATGGGAATTTATCATGTTTTATCAATACCAGTGGTATTAACAATCCTGCTAATCAGTCTAACTCCTTCTCTTATTGATTCCTGTAGATTTTCCATGTGGGCAAATGTTGGCCGTAAATTTTCAGTGGCAACAATGTCAGACACATCACAGCAGAGATAACTGCCTTTGCAAGTTGCTGGTGTTTCCACTCAATTAAAGGATAAGTTCTGTTTCTGCAGCTTTCACATTGTTTATAGAATGAAGTAGAACAATATACTCACCCAGAAGGCTTTCCTGATCCAAACAGCGCTTCGGGAGATATTTAGATCCAAAATCGAGCGGCGGACATCCGTGTAATGGTAGCACACGGAGCATGCATAGCGCCGCTCCTAAAACTGCATTAATCATCCAAAAACTCATTAGTTTCACCAATATTCCATCATGGTCCGCTCGGGCTACTCCTCCATTACAGTCTGTGTCGCTCCAGACATGTTGTGTGACTGTGCTGACCTCTGAACTGAAGAAGATGAATGTTTGCCTCCGCGCATGCGCCGTACTCTCTGGAGAGCTATTCTTCTCTTTGCCTCCAAGTCCTCCTTTCGATGAGCTCCTCATCTTTAAACTCTGGCTTGAAACTGTAAGGACACCCATCATATTCAAAGTTCTCCTCCACAACATCTTCATCCGATAGATATTCGTCCATTTTGCACAAAACTGGAAGAAGAAGATTGTTGTGTAGCCGGCGGTCTTCCCCTGAAACAATGAGCCGTACTGCGCATGCGCGGAGGCAAACATTCTTCTTCTTCAGTTCAGAGGTCAGCACAGTCACAAAACATGTCTGGAGCGACACAGACTGTAATGGAGGAGTAGCCCGAGCAGACCATGATGGAATATTGGTAAAACTAATGAGTTTTTGGATGATTAATGCAGTTTTAGGAGCGGCGATAAACATGCCCCGTGTGCTACCATTATACGGATGTCCGCCGCTCGATTTTGGATCCAAATATCTCCTGAAGCACTGTTTGGATCAGGAAAGGGTGAGTATATTGTTCCACTTCATTCTATAAACAATGTGAAAGCTGTAGAAACCGAACTTATCCTTCAACGGTTCCCTATTGATTCCTGCAGATTTTCTGTGTGGGCAAATGTTGGCCTGTAGATTTTCAGTGTCAACAATGTCAAACACATGTCACAGCATAGATAACTGCTTCTGTAAGTTGCTGGTGTTTCCGTTCACTTAAGGTTGTGCAGTAGGTGCCTTTTTAAAACATTAAGCCAAGATTCTGACCACTTCTGAACCCTGTCAGTGAAAGGAATTGATAAGTGAATTGATTAGCAAAAAGACTCATGATATCGATACTTTGATGGAGTTGGTAATGTTATAAGTAAAAATGTGGAAAACATTTAACAAGTTCTTTAAAAAAAAAATCATTGATTTGCATCCAAATTCAGATCACCACTAAAATCTGATCACTTTGCTCATTTCTAACTTGGCATGAAAACATTGTTTAATGCCATTCAAAACTTTGAGTTATCTTGTTAACCTAACAAACAATAGCAAAAACAACCTCCATGGCGGAGGTAATAATCCCAGTAAAGTGATTTTCTAATGATGCTTTTCATCTCATTTCCTCACAGACTGCTCAGGTAAGAAACCTCTTGAGGGACCTCTGAAGGAAGAACTGGAGGCTGCGTTGGCCATGACTGAGCGCTTTACTCAGCAGTACAACAACCTCCTGAAGAGGTTTGAGGAGCAGATGTTCAACACCTCCTCCATCATCGATCTGCTCAACAGTCAGTTCGGCTGGGTGTCCGCTCTGGCAAACAACACCAAGGACGACATCTTCAAGATCCAGACGGTGAGTAGACCTGATCCCTGACCTGCCGTGAGTCTTTCTTCAGTCTGAACCAACACTGATGTAAAACACATCGATGTAGAAAAAGGGAGGAAATAAATGAAATCACTCTCTGAGGAGTCCATGGTCCTCGCCCGGGGAGAGGGTGGAGTGCCCTCTCTGGGCCGGGGATGCCCCAAGTGGAGGAGTTCAGGTGCCTCGGGGTCTTGTTCACAAGTGGAGGAACGATGGAGCGGGAGATTGATAAGCGGATCTGTGCTGCATCTGCAGTGATGCGGGCTCTGCACAGGTCCGTCGTGATAAGGCGAAGCTCTTGATTTACCAGTCGATCTTCACCCCTATCCTCACATACAGTCATGAGCTGTGGGTCGTGACCGAGAAAACAAGATCGCGAGTACAAGCCGCTGAAACAAGTTTCCTTTGCAGGGTGGCTGGGCTCTCCCTTAGAGATAGGGTGAGAAGTTCGGTCATCCAGGAAGGGCTCGGAGTAGAGCCGCTGCTCCCTCGTGTTGAGTGGAGCCAGTTTAGGTGGCTAAGACATCTGGTCAGGATGCCTCCTAGACACCTCCCTGGTGAGGTGTTCCGGGCTCGTACCACCGGCAGGCGGCCCTGGGGAAGACCCAGGACACGCTGGGGAGACTATGTCTCTCAGCTAGCCTGGGAACGCCTCGGGATCCCCCATGAAGAGCTGGACAAAGTAGCCAGGGAGAGGGAAGTCTGGGCTTCCGTGCTTATTTTGTTGCCCTCGCGACCAGACCGTGGATGAACGGAAGGAGATGGTACGGTACTCTCTGAGGATTAAATGTGCGGCCAAAGTCTTTGAGTCTTATTAAACAATCTTAGAGATATTTTCATTGGGGTGCTGGTTTGGCGGAGTGGTTAGCAACCATGCACCCCATGTATTTGCTTCTGCCGGTCCAGGTTTGAATCCCGTCCGTGACCAGTTTGCAGAGTGTCTTCCACTACTCTCTCACCCCCTTTCACAAGCCTAAACACTGTCTCTCTCCTATCAATAAAGGCACAAAATGCCCAAAAAAATACATTAAAAAAAAAAAAAGATATTTTCATTACATGGGGAAAAAAGGTCTGGTTTTGACGGGAAAGTAAAAAAATACCACTTGGTGAGTCTAAATAATGAGACAGAAAGTCTAATTATAGAACACAAAGTTCATTACTGTGGATTTAAAGTTATAACTGGTCATCATAATGCAAGCACAAGGGAAAACTGAAAATAACGAGCAGTGTGACCTGAGCTTAAACCGTCTCTGTTCTTCAGGTGATCTGCAAAGAGTCTGAGGAGAATCCCGGAGAGACGGAGAAGCAGCCTGAAGACACCAAAGTGTCCGTGAAGCTCTTTGACTCTCAGCCCATGAACTTCACTGTGCCAGGCGACATCCCCTGGACCGACCCCAAGTTCTCTGAGGTGGTGGCTCAGGAGGCTCTGGACCGCTACAAGGAGACCACAGTGTGAGTGTTGAAGCAGATAGTGACGTGTAGGTAAGATCGATGATTTCTATGAGGCTGGAAGCAAACAGGTCTATTAACAGATCTGATGGTAGAGCACAGACTTGACGTTAGCACTAATGTAATCCTGTGAACACACACTGGAGAACTAATGTTGGTCCCAGTAACCTCGGAACTGGAAAGAGAGAACTGGGAGTGACGTCATCTCCGACTTATCAGCATTCTAGTTACAGAGTCGAAAAAACTTGCTGATCTACCAGGCTATTGTTAGCTGTTGTTAGCACGACCTGCGTTGTTGTTCACAAATACCACATGAAGAATGTGATTATCACTATGGCAGCATTTTTGTAAATATAAGTCAAACAATACTATGTATACAGCTAATTTAGTGTGACTCAAACTCGTCAGAAGTGCAAATAAATTGATTATTACAGGAGCTTAATAACTGTTTACACTGGGGGCAGCCATCTTGGATTTTCAACTTGGGAGTGGTGAGGTTCCCCCAAGTTCCCAGTAGGAAAATCCGACCTCAGGGGATGTTCCTGTTGAAACTTCCTACTCGGAACTAGTAAATTCGGACTTCCGACAACGAGGAAACGTGCTGGTAGAGTGTGACATTTCCCTCCAGCTCCCTGTTTAGTTGTAAACAAATTAGGGATGTTCACGTACAAACGCCACTCAACAATGCTTAAATATTGGAATACTGGGAGCAGCTGCATGTGGTGAAATAACTTATTTGTAAGCTTTATGTGGTGTTTGTTGGGTAACATCGCAATCAATTGTACAACAATCATATTGCAATACGATGTTGCTGACTTGTTTTTTACCCCTTGATGCCACGTTATCTTCAACCATCTTCATATTATCTTCTTCTACTCCTAACAAAAGGCTTTGTTTGATTGACCTCCTTCCGCAGTGGGTTTTGCAAGAGATGTGATGTTTGTGAATGAGTCGAGTCTTTTGAACAGCTCTTTTAAGTAGGGATGGGAACAGCTACAAAACTACCATACTAAGTTTTCCAAAAATTGCTTGTTGTCCCACATCAAAAACTACCGCTACGTAACTAGAAAGAGATACATTACCTCGTCGCTTTGCATCCTGTAAGTTGCTGAAAAAACAAGTTGTAAAGCAATGCAGAGTTCTGAGGAAGGTCCGAGCTGCATTCATTAGCATCACAACAAACACACGCTTGGCTTGGGTCACGTCTTTTGGTGCGTTCCAGTTGTAGTCAGAAGTAGGAATTTCTGGATTCCGAGTAGGAAACTGTAACTGTAACGTCCCCCAAAGCCGGAATTTCCTACTGGGAACTCGGTGAAACCTCACCACCCCTGAGTTGACAATCGAAGATGGATGCCCCCAGTGTGAACAGTTATTTAGCTCCTGTAATAATCAATTTATTTGCACTTCGGACTGGGGTGTGTCGCTTTGGATCAGCTGTATACATAGTATTGTTAGACTTATATTTACAAAAATGCTGCCATAGTGATAATCACATTCTTCATGTGATATTTGTGAACAACAACGCAGGGCGTGCTAACAACAGCTAACAATACCCTGGTAGATCGGAATGTTTTTTTCGAACTTCAATGCCGATAAGTCGGAGATGATGCAACTCCCAGTTCCGAGGTTACTGGAACGCAGCATTACGACAGTCGCCGCGCGTGCTCATGGGTAGCAGTCTTAATGTCGCCACAAATAGATTCTCCTCATAGGACCTTTAAATGCAAATTGGCTGCAAAAGCCAACAACTCACTCACAATGGCAAGTCAATTCTTATCATTCACATAAAAGATCTATTCCAAAAACTTGACTTATTCGCGAATGCCACATCTCTAGTGCAATCACAGAGGAAGTAGGTCAACAAAACAAAGTTTCTGTTACGAGTAGAATATGATAACATGATAAAAGTTAACATAATGTGATGAGAAACAAGGCTAATGCTACCCATCAACTTTCAGTGTTTGAGCTAAGCTAATTAGCAGTGGGTGAGCTCTGTTGTTGTTACAAAAGCACAGTCAAATTATGGTGTCCATTTGCTTGTCGTGAAGAAAATGTTGGTGTATCGCTTTAAGATGAGCGATTTATGTCCAACACTGGGCCAAAAATCATCAAAAAGCAGTCTGCAGTGACTTTAGGAAAAATAACTAACTGATCTCTTTCTCTTTGTTTCCACAGTGTGTTCAAATAAAGTCGGATTCACGCCCAAAACCTGCTGACGAGAGAATGTTCTGGATAAAACACCTAAATCATGCCCGGAAAACCTTTTCCCCATCTTTTAGATCCAGCTTTAGCAAACACCAGCTAACTACGGCTAACAACAGCTGGTCACATTAGCCGTCCTGCTGTGTGACAATATTTTCATTAATTTTATGCGTTCCATGGCAATTAAAAAACTCACAAGAGTTTCCATTCAGAGCTAAAACTGATGTGGCTTCAGTTCTTTATTCAGATATTTTAACAGATTAAGATTCAACTGATTTGTCCTTTACGGTCTTCAGTGATTTTAACAACCTGGACCCCCCTTCTACAGATCTCTGGTTCTTGTTTTCCGAGTTGGTTGAAGCAGTTTATTATGAAGTTGAACTCACTGATTGTAGAGGTTACATTCCAGGGATAGGAGTAGATTATGTTTGTCAGGATTTCTTTAAGATGCTCTGTAAGCAAAGCAAGACGCAGTACATCGAGATGTAATAAAATCTGCAAACACACTTCCTGTCTGCTTGTTTTTTCAATTATCTGGGTCTCCTGGAACTGTTTCAATCAAGGTTAAAGGAATACACCAACTTTGTTTTCTTTCCATGTCTTGCCTCACTCCCGAGTCCATGACCGGTGCATAGACGCCATTCTTTCAACTGTGTGTGTCGGAACAAAGAAGACAGGCAAAACTCGCCCACAGCTAATTAGCTTAGCTCGAACACTGGGCTTAAATGGGTAGCATTAACCTTCATTTGCTTCAGTCATCAGATAAACTCGTCAGCCGCTCTAAACAGTCCTGTGTACTTATTGTGGCTCCTTTTTTTTTTACTGCATTGTCATCTAATTTTAAAGGAAGATAAGCACTTTGTAAAATTTTTGAAAGAAGTACATACGAATCTGAACCACAGGGCACATGCTCAAACTACCACCCTTGCATAGAGTAGGTCGACAAAATAAAGCACAAAACAGAAGCTGTAAAAATTTTTTAGTCACAACAAACACACAGGACCATATCGAGTTGCTGAAGAGGTTATCTGATGACTGTAGGCAGAAACAGACTAACACTACCCATTGATTTCCAGTGCTTGAGTTAAGCTAACTAGCAGTGGGCCAGCTCTGACCATCTCTTTCTTGTAACTGTCAGAAGAATGGTGTCTATCTGCTGAGAGTGTGGCAAGACAATAGTGAGGCAAGACATGAGAGTGTGGCAAGACAATAAAAAAAGAACTTGGCATATCTTTTAAGAGGGGAAACCTTTGCTAAAATGGTTCTTATTTTGCTCACACAAGCAAAGTTGACTTAAAAGCTACATATCAGAGAGGAGACAAGAGCCGTAAAGGATAAGTTCGGTTTCTACAGCTTTCACATCGTTTATAGAATGGCACTGTATGTCCTACATGCTACCATTATACGAATGTCCGCTGCTCGATTTTGGATCTAAATATCTTCTGAAGCACTGTTTGGATCAGGAAAGCCTTCTAGGTGAGTATATTGTTCTACTTCATTCTAGAAACAATGTGAAGGCTGTAGAAACCGAACTTATCCTTTAAAAGGAGAGATGTTTCCATCACCTTGTTCCAGTCTGTCATGAATAATTCAGTTAGATCTGATGGCAATATGGATATGTTAGTCCAAAAGTGTTCTTAATAGTGGCCAAGCCCAAAAACACAACAGAACACAAAGTACAGACAGCAGTTTAAAATATTGTGCCGTTTTTATTTTTGTGTAAAAATCACACAGCTGCTAGTTGACTCTGCAGAGATACAGTACATCCATGCAGTTAAACATCTAGGATCCCACAGCCAAGAATGAGAATTAAATAGAATATTCTTTATCGCTGTTAGTCAGCAATTAATGCAAATTTACATATGAGTCCAAAAGTGTGGTTTTTCTTTTCATATACAATATACAACACAGACATGGGAGCCAATAGCATTTTAAAATCCCATCAAAGACGAGGATCGATTGCTTCTGCCTGCCTGGATTGCCGTTTTCTGTGCTCGCAAACATGAATCAATCCCCCGTGGAGGTTTTTAACGAGGTTTTAAACGGCATTAGATCCAGGTCTGGTAACAACACACACTCAAACACGCGCACACAGACACACACACACACCGAGTACATCATCGTCCTCACAGCAGAGAAAAGAAGGCGACAAAGAGGAGGGGCGGTCAGCGAGACCTGTGGAGACCTGAACGCCGGCGAGAGGGAGTAAGGCCTTAGAGAAGAGGACAGATACAGGGGTCACACGGGAAGCTCTCGGGACAAGACACTGAAACAAACTGAGAAAAAATAAGCACGATGATGTGAACATTAAAAGTTTTCTTCACACGTTTGAAGACATTTGACTCGAGTGGTTCATCTTTTTAAATTCTTATTTAAATATGCGGAAGAGGATTAGAGCCACTGAAAAAGCAAATGTAACAGACTGAAAAAACATTTTCAAGTATGTGGAAAAAATTGGAATTTCAATAATAAAGTTGGAACTGATGTTTAGATTTAAAACAATCTTAACCCTTTAACTCCCAGCTCAACTTTCTGACAGAGGTCCATAAATGCAGGAATATTTAATTTGTTGAAAAAACATAACATGTCATTGTTTCTGTCGGTGATTTAGGATACAGAAAAACCTGCAAACAAACCAAAAGTAACATTTTCAGTGTGTAGGATTTAAAAACTGAAAGTTAATACTGCCATCATTATTTTAAATACTTATCTTAGCTATTTACTATTATGATTTAGATATATATAACTCATCAAAAACAGTTTTTTTGTGTTTGTCAAACTCAATATCATATATTTTAGGTTATTCTGGCTGTTTTATCTTCAAACATCCCGCCTTTTCCAACAGATTTTGTTTTATGCAAAATGCAAATTTTGTGCATTTACAAAATTCAAATTTTGTGCATTTATGTCATGTCATGTAATTAGCTTTTAACACCAGTCCCACACCAAGAATCAAACAAGGATTTCATTCTGTTTTTTAAAACATTAAATATCACTGAATTCACTGATGACATTTTTTTTAAATTTGAAGTTGCAATTATGTGAATAAAGTCAGAATTGTGACATCAAAGCTGGAATTCTGGGACCAAGGTCATAGCGCTGACATTAAAGTCAGAAGTCTGTGATTTAAGAAAGATTTCTATCAATGAAGTCAGAACATGAACAGATAGGCTAGAATACCCAGAACGAAGACAGGATTTAACTTTAAAAAGAAAATAATGAATTCTGGGATTAAAGGTGCTATGAGGAGAATCTGTTACAGGCGACATTAGGACTCTGCTACCCATGAGCAGGTGCGGCGACTGTCGTAATGCTGTGTTCCAGTAACCTCGGAACTGGGAGTGACATCATCTCCGAGTTATCGGCGTTCCAGTTGAAGTCGGAAAAAAACATGCCGATCCACCAGGCTATTGTTAGCTGTTGTCAGCACGGGGGTGGCGAGGTTTCACCGAGTTCCCAGTAGGAAATTCTGACTTCGGGGGACGTTCCAGTTGCAGTTTCCTACTCGGAACTTGGAAATTTCTATTTTGACTACAACTGGAACGCACCAAAAGACAAAAGCCAAAGTGTGCGTTTGTTGTGATGCTAATAAATGCAGCTCGGACCTTCCTCAGAACTCTGCATTGCTTTACAACTTCTTTTTTCAACAACTTACAGGATGCAAAGCGACGAGGTAATGTATCTCTTTCTAGTTACGTAGCGGTAGTTTTTGATGTGTGACAACAAGCAATTTTTGGAAAACTTAGTATCGTAGTTTTGTAGCCGGCTATATATCACTACTTACAGCCCAGTGCTCTAAGACGTGTCCGAATAATATAAATTTGTTCTAGTTTTAATTGTCTTGTTCCTGAAGTTTAGTATCCAGGCCAGTCCAGCCCTGTACAACCCGATCGGAAGGCTAAGGAATAGCATTTATAGATAACCTATTTTGATGCTATAAAACTCATCTTAAAGTGTGTATTTCGATCAGGCATATATCTAAAAGTGAGACTTTTTTGTAATTACTTAGAAACTCCTCACAGTCTCTTTAAAATCAAGAAGTCCGTGATTAAGTCAGAAATCTGAAAACTTGTCTGGGTTTGTAGTCACAACTCTGAGAATAAAGATGGAATTCTGGGATTAAAGTCAGAATTTTTAGGTCAGAATACTGGGACTAATTTCAGAAAATGACAGAAGTCTGAGATTAAAATCAATAAATCTGATATTTTTCTGAAATGTAGAATTCTAAAGCAAAAGTTGGAATTGTGAGACCAAAATCAAAGTCTTGACACTGACTCAGTATTTTGAGACCAAAGTCCGAATTTTGAGTGGAAAGTTGAAATTCTGAGATTCAAGTCACTTAAAGCTCTTCTGAGGACAGAAAATCTGGCAGGTGAAAGACTGGAAAAGACAGAAATGGGGGGACGGGGGGTTTCAGTTCAAAGTGCAGTTGGTCGTTCAGGCCTCCCGTTCTGCTGACAGCTCCTCACATGTTAAGCTTCATCTACAACCTGTGCAGGTCGTATCTTGCAGATTTAGGGTGAAAGTGCCCTGGTTTAAAGTAAAATCAGCACTGATTTAAAGTTGATCCCCCCTCTGGACCAGACTGGAGCTTTAAAGAGGGAGGAGGCGGACTCCCCATCAGCGCTGAAAGAAAAAAAGGCCAAATGAAGTCACAAACATACAGTAAATGGTGTTTTTTTGGAAGATCTAAGATAGAAAAAGTTCAGAGTATACTGCTCACACAGTTGCTACTATCAGAGTACAAACAGCTAAGTATAGTTGGTGTGAAGATGTAGCTCCATCGCTCCGTACTTGCATAGTGCCGACTGCTCCGCTGGAAAACAGTTTGTCTTTTCCCTCCGTTTGGATCTGGAAAAATCACAGGAACACTTCTTCATGAACGCCGAGCAGCTGGATTATCTTCGAACCCTTCGAGACGACACGCTTTCTCATCCAGACGGGGAATAAAGAGGTGGAAAATGAAGATGAAATGTTGATGCACCGCGGTGGGAATCAGGTGAGAGAGCGGAGCGACAGTTCAGTCATTTGGCATAAAGTCATAAACCATTCAGTCACATCCAAACACTGTAACATGAAGAACAGACAACGTAAACTCAGAACGCTCGCACACACTTTATGGAGACTTCGAGGGGCAGTGAGAAGAGGGAGGGTGTCACATGAGTCAGAGCGAACCTTCATAAACACACAGTGACCCCCGTTAGGATGCAGCCCAGAAGGTTTTAGGAGGAGCAACCAAACCAAACTCCAGCCAAAAAAAATGTCAATTTAACAAGAGGGTGCAAAAACTCAAATCTGAGTGTATTCACTTATTTTATGGTCCAAAGGGGAGGGGGATGCCAGTGGTCTTATGATGCAATATTATCACGATACTCAAGTCCTGATCTGATTTAACTGGGATTCTTAACATTGCAAAGGATAATTTTTGATATGGAAAGGATAAGTTCGGTTTCTACAGCTTTCACATTGTTTATAGAATGAAGTAGAACAATATACTCACCCAGAAGGCTTTCCTGATCCAAACAGTGCTTCAGGAGATATTTAGATCCAAAAACAAGCGGCAGACATCCGTATAATGGTAGCACACGGGGCATGTATAGCGCCGCTCCTAAAACTGCATTAATCGTCCAAAAACTCATTAGTTCCACCAATATTTCATCATGGTCCGCTCAAGCTACTCCTCCATTACAGTCCGGGGTCGCTCCAGACATGTTTTTGTGACTGTGCTGACCTCTGAACTGGAAACTTTCTTTACGGCTGCCGCGCATGCGCAGTACGGCTTCCTCCTTTCGATGAGCTCCTCATCTGTATTCTCTAGCTTTAAACTGTAAGGACACCCATCATTTTCAAAGTTCTCGTCCACAACATCTTCATCAGTCCATTTTGCACAAAACTGGAAGAAGAAAGTTGTTGAGTAGCTTGCGGTTGCCCCTGAAACAATGAGCCTTACTGCGCATGCACGGCAGCCATAAAGAAGGTTTCCAGTTCAGAGGTCAGCACAGTCACAAAAACATGTCTGGAGCGACACCGGACTGTCGTGGAGGAGTAGCGCGAGTGGACCATGATGAAATATTGGTGAAACGAATGAGTTTTTGGATGATTAATGCAGTTTTAGGAGCGGCGCTATACATGCCCCATGTGCTACCATTATACGGATGTCCGCTGCTCGATTTTGGATCTAAATATCTCCTGAAGCACTGTTTGGATCAGAAAAGCCTTCTGGGTGAGTATATTGTTCTACTTCATTCTATAAACAATGTGAAAGCTGTAGAAACCGAACTTATCCTATAACACTGCAATGTATTGTGACGTTTTTTACTTTTTGTCTGCATTTATCAATTCAATAACACACTTATCCTCGTATATTCATCATGTCACTTCAGTTTTATTAGCAGCCCTGTGATTATGTTCAGTTCACTGCGTGTTGTCCCCTCTTCTGCTCTATCTGCCGTCTCTATGCTTTCAATAAAAGCAAAACTTCCATAAAGTAATTTTCCTTAAAACTCATTTTTATAATACTGAGTTCTAGCTGCATTCATGTGAAACAAAACCTGCAACATGGAAGTAAACCCTACTTGTCAAGTCTCTGAAGAGATTTGTTGAATTACTTTAATTTTAAGACAGCTAATACTGAAGAGCTTCCTTAAATCTGCCAGAATCTGAATGGAGTTTGGTGTGGAAGCATCTGAACCCAATGAAAGATGAAATGTTTTGGTGATAACCTCGTGACAGGGGCGGAAAAGTCACACTCACACATGATGAGCACGCTCCGTCTTTCTTCTTCGGTCATTCAGAGTAAAATGATCAGACACCAGCAGTCTGCCTGTTTCCTGTCTGTCCCTCCAAACCGTTTCTGTTTGCTTCTCCTCTGCAGAGGAAATTGGAAAGTGCCAGTTTGTAAACCCCCCTCCTCACATTAGTCCCGTCTTCTTGGCGAGTCTTCAGGTCCTTCTTGGTTTTATGATTAATACGATGTGTGATTGAGCGAGTTTTTTTTTTAATCAGAGCACCCTGCAGCAGGGGGACGTCTCCAGGGGAAGCTAAGATGTTTGTAGGATGAAGGAGAGAGGGATTCACACAGCGTCGCTTCAGATGAAAACTCCAGCAGAGTTTTCCTCCTCACGGTGGTTAAAGATGAGAGAAAGGTCTGAGCTGCTCCAGCTGCACCTCCAGGGATATTCTCTCTTCAAGCAGGTCCTGAAAACACATCACGTATTATAAATGATGTTTTTGATTTGAAGAGGAGACAGAGAGGAAAGCTTTAACGTCTCTTTACCTTCAGCTGCTGCTGCAGTTCACTGTTAAGCCGTGCCAATACTGTGTTTGTCTCTTTGTTCCTTCTTATTGAAGCTTGAATCGCCTTTTTGTCCTTACCTACTGACCTGAAAACACACAAACAACAGTTTATCACTCAAATTTACTTCATGGACAAACCATCCTCAAACCAAACAACCATGCAGCCATATTTAAATCATTCAAACCAATGAAGGAGACAGAAACAAGAACAGAAAGTTACATGAATAACAAAGCTTTAAAGACTGAAAACAGAAAAGGAAATATTGCTTTGAGTCTGTAACAACTGGTGATGCATCAATTGAAAAAAAAATCAGGGCAGAAGCACAATATCTGATTTTTGCCTATATCAGATTACCTGTTATTTCTAAAATCTTTATTAATTATGATACCAATACACTTTGTAAAGACCAAAAAGCTTCCTTATAATTAAACTTGACCTGTTCTTTTAATATTTACAGTTCATTTGTGTTAAAAACAGATACAAAGCTAGAAAAACATCGTATTATTCTTCCATAAATTACAATTTAGATTCATGAAAATGTGCATCCTGTGATACTGAGGGAAATCATTATAGTATAAATGTTTTTTCAACCAAAATTACAGCAACAAATGGGAATTTTATGGCCAATTATACTGCTAAAATATAGCCTGTAAGTGTCTAAAAAATGTTTATACCTGCTTCTAACAATAACCAGTATTTTAGGTAATTATCTCCTGATACTGATACCATCACACATCCCTTACTTAAAATAGCATTTTAGGCAAATCTAATGCCACCACCAATGTTTACTAGGAATTATTTTCTTTAAAAGTTCTTGTTTAATTGAATTTTCCAAATAAAGAGGACCAGCATGAAGTAAGACAACACACTAAACCCTAAAACCCACCACACAGTGAACAATCCCCCCTGCTAATACAAAGAAGGTGTGTATGACTACCTGTCATACACACCTACATATAAATGCCCCGGTCAATCTAAAAACATAAAGTGTTAGTCATGATTATTTGCACAAGTGATGAGCACAGATAGACAGTAACGATGATTCACGTCGTCATAACAGAAGCTAATCTATTATCTCTCTCATCTCTGATAACTACTTCTGATGAATTTCCCCACTATGTAAATATTTTCTCTCACACTTGACCATTAAACAGATAAGAACTGATTATTTCCTCTGTTATAATAAATAATGTCTTCTCTAAATCAGCATTTAGCTGTGCATGACCTGCCGTTTAATTGATACTGTAGATCACAACAAATAAACTGATGTCCTTACATCTATCTGTCGCTGTAAATGCTGATGTTAGACAGTGCACCCGTAGTAAAAACATCCTGAGTCTCCTGAACGAGTCTAAAACTCCAGAGCAGCTCAGGTTTTGTACCTGGGGATGGACGGCTGTGTGGCCAGAACAGCTGCTATAACGTTGGACTTCTGCGGGCCGTGCTGCTCGTCCTCTGGTCTCAGTTCATCTTCAGATTTCAACCTCCTGCGAACTGGTTTTGGTGGAGGCGCTATCGGACCTGAAGAGCCCTTTGTCTAAAAAAAACAAAGAGAAAGAGTTATAGTAGCTTTAATGAAGGCCGTGAGGAAATGAACCATCAGCTCTCCACTGTGTCCTCACAATGATGAAGCACCAATATGAAGGAATTTGGTAAGATGCCCTTTGGTGCTCGTCAAAGGTCCATGAGTGTTTCTGCACGGTCATAAAAAAGCTGTTAGGCTTCTGCCTCATACACGTTGATAAAAGGGGGGCTTGGCTTCTCCCCCAGATTTTACTCCTGCAGAGGAGCTGGCCGAGAGAGCTCATTGGTCAGTGGGTGGGGTTTTTATAGTCCGCGAGTTCAATATGGAACTTAACCTGCCCCGGAGCAGGTTAGCCGTTCAGCGTACGTTGCCATGGAGACTCACCTCGCTAAGAAGTGAACCCGTCTCGTAGAACAGGGAACCCGGAACCTACCATCAAAGTTACCTCGCTAGTAGAACAGGCCCCTGATGCCGACAATAACATTCCCTCCTTGACGGAGGTCAAAAGATGCAGGAAGCTAATAAATATCAACACAAAGTCAACTGACACTTTATCTATATTATTTTTTAATTTTGACAATGTGACTCAGCTGATGTTTAAAGCTCACTGTATTACGTTGTGTAGACTCAGTATATGTGTGTGTCTGTGTAAGATTTACATGTTTCTCTTTATGTAAACTTGAGACATTTATTAATCTTTCATTCTGAAAAGTTACCTAGTTGACGAATTGCTGCTTTGAAAAATCAAAACTGTCCTTGTGAGAGATTAACGCCATCACTTCTCAGTAAGAGGTGTAATAGGATCTTATGTAATTAAACATTTTTTTCTGTATTAAAAGTTTATCTAACAACACAAAACTGTCGAGATTTAACTTTCATCCAATGAGAGTTTAAAATCACTCTCTAAAGGCTTTTCTTGCACAATCAGTTGTTAAAGTAATGGATTTAAAATTTTCTCATAAAGCAAAAAAAACAAAAAAAAACAAACTCTAAAGTGAATTTGCCATTTTTCTCATGTTATGATTGTTTAAGTTACTTATTTCAGCAGTGTTAAGACTTTGATATTTCTCTTTATTTTTTAAAACCCTTGTTTTCTGACTCACAGAGTTGACCGTGGCTGGTACCCTCTCATCTGCTTGGCCGTCACTCTTCACAGTTCTTAAAGGGCCGGCGCCCTCTGGTGGCTTCTCTGCCTACAGACACACACACAAAACAAAAAAAAACAGTGAGCCTCACTTTGCACACTGTATCAAACAACCTGTTACTCAACACATTTACAGATAAACACTGACAGATCCAACGCAGACATAGCGAGTAATATATTCATCCTAGTTTACGTCATGGGTCTAAAACCTTTTTTGAGCCTTACAGCTACTCAAAAGAAAGGAGGGTTTGACTTAATGTTTCTGAGGAATGGAAATGTGTGTGGTTCACTTTAACTTAGATAATGTGATGCATTTAATGGGCTTCATATGACACTGTATGTTTACATTTTGTCATTATTGATTCCTCATAATAATTTTTACTAATGGTTAACACTTTTAAAAAAACCATCATACCTGCATGCATCTGTAATATTTCTGTATCTGTTAAATGGTAATAACTGGGGTAGCAGACTTTTTGTTACGCTGCCCCCACAGTCTGAAACATTAAACAGACAGAACTGAAAATGTCAGAAGTTGTTTCAGTCCAAGATTTTCATTCCATTTTACTCACAAGGCAGCAAGAAGATGAGCAATGCCTTTTGTTTTTTAAATTGTTCCTAAAGCTGTCGCACTTTCACTGTGAATTTGTTGAACCATTTGCCATATTTGTTTGCTATTTATTACCTTAATCTTGAAATTGTATCTATTGTGAGGTGTGCTGCGGATCTCTTGGCCAGGTCAGCTATGTAAATGAGATACTGATCTTAATGGTAAATTATCTGGTTAAATAAAGGTTAAATAAAGAGAACAAAAAAAACAGAAAAGATACATACAGTCACAGCTTTGTGATTATGTATGTACCAGGTACCAGTGTTATCTAACAAATTCTAGCTGGCACCAGTGGTGGTAGAAGTTTGGCATAAGCACATCAGCGTAAACCTCGACCCCACACAAAGTTTAAAAGCTCAAAGTTTAAAAGAAAACAGTTACAAATGTTACACTGTTATTTTCAATGTACTGATGTATGACTTACTTGCAAAACAAACAAATTTAGATTAAAAATATATTTATTTTAAGCTCTAAAGTGATAACTTATGCCAATGCTAGATTTTTCCTAAGGGCTACCAGGTGCTGCAGGCCCCCCGTTGACCACCCATTTTTACATGATCTAATTCAAGACTTTGTAAGACCTCTCTAAGACCTGACTTTAAATTAAAATTGTGAAATTTTGTACTGCAGAAAAAATATGGTCATCATGGCTATGGGGCATTAAACTTTTTTTCTATAGTGTGGCAAATGCAAATTTAATAAAGATCATGATTGAACTAAATAATTAGAGTTAGATCAAGTCACACCCCAAGAGCAGGAAAGAGATGCAGACATGGAAAAGTGCATATACAAAGACCTTTTTATGTTTGACCATGTAACCTAACTTTGCTCTTTTATTTCAGTTTTCTCTTAAAATCCAAAAAGTCAGAAAACACAGTCTTAATCATAATGCCATCCAATTTTAGAAATAAGACTTTTTAGGACTTTGTAAGGTCTTAAACGTCAAAAATCAAATGTAAGACTTACATGGGATCAATTGTAGTCTTGTTATGTGTTTTTCAGTACGTTTAAAAAACACATTTAATGAGTAAAAAGGAAGATGCATGACCATGAAGTTCAGACTTACCTGCCCAGGCTCACTGTGGATTTCCACCTCTGGGAGACTTGAAGGCTGTTCAGAAGCAGCGAACGCCTGAAACTGGCTGAAGTCTGCAAAGTTGGGCTGCTGGGGGATCTGCTGAGGGGATGTGGCTGTGAGCACGGACCCCCCTCCTCCAGGAGCAGCCTCTGTGTCAGAGCGATGCCCGCTGTGAGGCAACGATGTCTGAAGAGGGGGAGCAGAAGGGGGGAGGTGTGAACTGAGGCCGTATTTGGGATTTGGGAGGACCAGTGTCTGCTTCATTACCTGTGTGGGCAGAGGTCGGGGAGGCACGGCGGGCGGGAACGCTATCGTAGAGGACTGTGGTTGTCCTGGTGCTGTCGTAGCGGCGAAGGTGCGGTTCATGTCCAGAGACGAGGAGCGAGAGTGAGAGGGGTGTGGGCGAGGTGGAGGTGGAGGAGGCGCGGCTACAACCTTGAGAGCTTCTGGAGACGTACCCGACTGTGACCTAAACACCATGAATGAAGGTTAATGGAGTGAAGAGTGACAAAAGCTTTGACTACGGCCGTTTTCGAATTCACCTACTACACTAGCAGTGCGTACTGATTCGACCAAAATGTAGTATGCAGTATACAGTATGCGAACAAAAGAAAAGTTGCAGTACGCAAAAAATACCTGGATGACGTACTGATTCGGGAAAATATTGACAGTATACATGGGACCAGTCTGCTTCGCCTACTGTTACCCACAATGCAAAGCGGCTGAAGCAAAAATTCAACAAGAGCAGCGCATGAAAAAAAATACATGAGCCACTATTTGTTATCTTTACCTTTTCAACACGTAATAGTGTGTAATAAGTTGACAAAGGTCAGTTGTTGTTTTCCGTTAGCGGTTCAACGGCCAGACGGTGATGTCACGTCCGTCCTATACCTGCGGCATTATGAGCGTAAACCACTGACGAGTCGGACATTTTACCATTAAGTTCTGTATTTCTCCTCCTAAATGTTCCTGCTTCTCCTCATTCTTAATACTGTATTGTGCGTGTGATGTTTATTCTTGAACTGTTTTTTATTTCTTTTAAGTGGCCCTAATACGCCGTCGTACGCCATCACACAAAAACATATAAAATAATTCCTCTCCAAAATAATAACTATTCTCCACCACTGACTGTTTCACATAAAATGCTGCTTCTGGTAATATCTTTGCAGATTAATAACTGAAATGTCAACATGTGCTCATGGTTTGTTTGTTATGTACAATTAAAATTAAGTTTGGGAAATAAATCGGCTGTAGCCTACTTCAGCTTTGCTCAAACTGGAAACCAGCGTACTACAAAATAAACCTAACAGAGCAGTCATACTACACGCTACATTCCAGTGTAGTAGGCAGTATGCAGTGCCTACTCCATGCTACTATCATACTCAGTAAGTAGTAAGCGAATTCGAAAACGGCCTACATCTGTTCAGGGAGGGTTGAATGATCACATAAGTCTTTGCAGTTTTGAAAGTTGGGCAGCACCATAAGTTTGCTCTTTCAGACTGAGTAAATGTCTCTTCTTTCCACCAAAATACATTTTAAAAAAAAGAAGGTGGATTTATCTAATGGCATATATAATCTGTCTAATCCAGCAGCTTTGCACAGCAAACCTGTTCAATCAAAAGAGAAAGACACTCCAATAAAATACAATCAAGTTCACCCTTCACCCCAAAGTCATAAAAAAAAAACCCTGCAGCACAAAGACGTTTGACATTGGTTATACTTAAATGATACTGATGAGGGGAAAATGTCAATAAAATAGAGCAAACAAAAACCTACAACTACAACACCTGAGCTTTTAGAAGAAAAATGAGAAGAATCTTGACAGCACTTGGAGAGTGTATACCTCTGCCAAGGTAACTAACATATTGTTGTTACATCCATAGGCAACAATTCCATGATAAAGTGATTCCTACCACTTGGAATCATGTTAATATAATTTTTAGTTTGATAACTATTGAGCAAAAACAACTGTTCAGTAATGCCGGAAATTTATCTTATTATTAATAATCTTATTTATGTTTTCATTTTAATCTTCTTAATGTTTTATTTCTCAATTTCAGCTCAGATTTATTGCTCAAAATTGTATTCTTTGTTCGCCCTTTTTCTTTCCACTATAGATAGATAGATAGAAAGAAAGAAAGATAGATAGATAGATAGATAGATAGATAGATAGATAGATAGATAGATAGATAGATAGATAGATAGATACATAGATACATAGATAGATAGATAGATACATAGATAGATAGACTTTATTTCAGACTCAGATAGGTCCATAAAAAAGACATACAACAAAAAGACACACAGTCCTCTTATTATGTTTTCTGTTAGAATCTCTTCCTCATGTCCTTGTATATGTGTGTAAGTGAGTTTGTGTGCTGTATGTTGATTGGTGGATTGTGACGGTGGTGGTGGTGGGTGGGGTTGTTGTATTTTTAATTGTATTCAGTATCTACTTTTTCTTTATTTTCCAATATTTTGTTTATTCAATTCTATGTGAAGCACTTTATGCAACAAACAAATAAGTTTGATTAATTTTTTGATTGACTGAGGTCACCACCAAACTCTAATCATTTTTTAAGTTGGGCCATTCCCAAAATCTCCTGAAAGTTTTAGCAAAATCTGTTCGGTAGTTTTTGTGTAATCCTGCAAACAAACCAAAAAGTAACTTGCTTGAGGTAACAAACTTCACATATGATGGACACTGACCTTTGTCTTGTGATTGGCTCCTGGTCCGATGTAAAGGAATCTGAACTGCTGTAACCATCACCTTCATGACAGAAAACAAAACCAAACTCATCAGTCACTGAATAAAGTGCAGACCTATGGACACATTTACATAAAGCTCTTCTTGTTACATGTCTCTGTTGTCAAGAAACGGTGGAAAGAGACATTCATATCTGAGACTTTGATGCATACACTTGAAACACTCTGCCAGAGCTTTTGGGGAACAATTCAACATCAGCAAACATAATCCCTCTTTCTCTTTGCACAGCACTTCCCCCTTTACTCACCTACAGTGTTGGCAGCTACAAACTTCATGGAGGCAGGTAATTTGGTTTCTTCAGGCATCTCTGGAGGTTTTGCGTGCAGTGGACTCGTGGGGTGGTTGTGATCTGAAAGTTTACAAAATGACATGTCCTCAGAGGTTAGTTATGCAGAGGAAAAGCAGTAAACAAACCAAACAATTAAAACCTGTAAAAAAATTGGTAACACTTTATATTAAGGTACACATATTCACTTTAATTTGGTGCTTACTAATAGGCATGTAAGTATCATACTAGCCATTAATTTGTAATTATTAAGCACATATTAACACCTTATTCTACATAGCCTTATTCTACCTCTATTACGCCATGAACAGCAATGAATTAATTTACAGCCAGTATGTAATAATTAGAAGTTAACATTAGGAAAAACCTTAATTCATGGCATTAATAGAGGTAGAAAAAGGCTATGTAGAACAAGGTGTTAATATGTGCGTAACTGTTACTAATTAATGGCTAGTATGCTACTTACTTACTTAGTAAGCACCAAATTAATGGTGAATATTCAATTTAAAGTGCTATGAGTAATCAAAAGCTGATCTACCAGGCTATTGTTAGCTGTTGTTAGCACGCCCTGCGTTGTTGTTCACAAATACCACATGAAGAATGTGATTATCACTATGGCAGCATTTTTGTAAATGGAAGTCTAACAATACTATGTAAAAAGCTGATCGAGAGTGACACACCCCAGTCAGAAGTGCAAATTAATTGATTATTACAGGAGCTAAATAACTGTTCACACTGGGGGCATCCATCTTAGATTGTCAACTCGGGGGTGGCGAGGTTTCACCGAGTTCTCAGTAGGAAATTCAGACTTCGGGAGACGTTCCAGTTGCAGTTTCCTACTCGGAACTCGGATATTCCTACTTCTGACTACAACTGGAATGCACCAAAATACCCAAGCCAAAGCGTGTGTTTGTTGTGGTAAATACAGCTCGGACCTTCCACAGAACTCTGCATTGCTTTACAACTTCTTTTTTCAACAACTTACAGGATGCAAAGCGACAAGGTAATGTATCTCTTTCTAGTTACATAGCGGTAGTTTTTGATGTGTGACAACAAGCAATTTTTGAAAAACTTATTATCGTAGTTGTAGCCGGCTATATATCACTACTTACAGCCCGGTGCTCTAAGACGTGTAAAATAAATAATAAAATAATGTAAATTTGTTCTAGTTTTAATTGTCTTGTTCCTGAAATGAAGTATCCAGGCAAGTCTAAGCCTGTCCGACCCGACCAGAAGGCTAAGGAATAACATTTATAGATAACCTTTTTTGATGCTATAAAACTCATCTTAAAGTGTGTATTTCTATGTGGCATATATCTAAAAGTGAGACTTTTTTGTAATTACTTAGAAACTCCTCACAGTCTCTTTAATATAAAGTGTTGCCAAAAAATTATCCACATTTATCTTTTAAGGTGGGGTTGTGACTTAATCCTATGCATTTTTTCATTGATTTTTCTTGTAAACATGCAAATGAATAAACTAAATCAAACTTGAATATCAGCCATTTAAATACAAATTTCATCACAAACTAGGGGTGTAATGATCCATCGATATATATCGATACATCGATTGGTTAAGCAGATAAGACTCTGTTTTTAGGATTTATTCAGCAATATATTTAACCGGCTGTTTATACTCTCTCTTCAAAAGACTGGATTGCATATAAAAGTGGATTATTATCCAGAGTTTAGGCACCAGAGTTTTTTCAAGAAAATATTCAATTTGCTATCAAGATTTAAAAACGCTATGGTTTCAAAGTGATTAGTTTTCCCACCCATCATCATCACTGTAATTTACGGGCCGAGCATGAACGCCTCTGCTGCCTTTACTGTGCTTTTTACTCCCGGCTTCTCCCTCGTCTGACCAGAGCTCCGCGGTCTTTCTCATTCCCGCTAACTAAGCTAATCGATTTTTGAACAAAAACATCGATTTAAAAATCGGCAGACAAAATATCGCGATACTTACATGAATCGATTTTTTTTCCCACTCCTAGAAGACATCCTTTCTATAGCAACGTTTCTAGTGTTCTGATTTGTGTTTCATAGTCTCTAGTCATTGCAACTGTCTTGTCTTCACGCATGTATTGAATTTTCCATATTTAACCAGCTGGCATAGCTGCAAACATCTCAAAACTTGATTGATGTGATGTAACAGTAATAAAACGCCATCAACATGATATTAAGTATGTAGAAAAGTTATCCTTATAATCTCAAGGCACATCTTTATTCCCATGAAAAGTAGCCTCTTTTACTTGGGTCACAGTACCTTATTGGTGGTTATTTCTATTTATCAATACCTAATCTAAGTTTGGCCCTCAGCCATATTACTTGAGAAACACTTAGTTTAATTAATTTAATGATATTGAATCAATATTGACAGGTTAAAAATGTAAGACTATGTGAGCTAACAACTTTGGAAACACAAAAGTAATATTACCCTTCACTCACTATAATTCTGCTTACTGCTTTTTTGGTTAAAAACAGAATTGTGAACATATATAATAAAATAACTAATGAAGTAAATCCTGAACACAAGCATAAGTTGTCATGTAACTAAGTTTCAGAAATTACCACGCACACCTGGACTTGCCTGAAGGCTTTGGCAGTGAACAGCTGGTATATGAAATAATAGATGCTGAGAAGAGTTTTCTTACCGCTGCCCGTCCTCTTCAGCTCCATCTCCTGCATGTGGATCTTACTGGGTGTCATCCTGATGGGGACAGGGTGAACGATGGCTGTGTCCTGCAGGATGGATGAAGGGACAAGAGGTCAGGAAACAGAGGAGTAAGACAGTTTGACCGAGGGGAGTTTCACAGAAGACACATTTTTACTGTGTAACATTTTTCATCATTTCCCTTGTTTCTCTGTCAGCTGACTTGGTCTGCGTTTTTAGCTCCTCCAGTTTAGGTCCAGGGATATGAAGACAGAAATTTGGTTTGAATGTTTGCTTTGATTACAAGTTGATTCAAGAAGTGTTGTTTATCATCTTAAATACAGGAGATGTTTAACGCTTTGGGTTAATTTTATATGAATACTTAAACTGGGACGTGACGAAGCATTAAGAGAAACTACTGCTCTAACCAAAGAGGGACAAAGAAATTTAGATTGTTATTTCAACAGCTAAATTGAACGAACACACTTTGAATACCACAAAAATTTACAATAGAGGTTATTCAGCAAACAAACAGTTTGTTTTGAGGATTCTCCTACAATAAAGGAGTTTTAAATTCACTTCCTGAATAATGATCAATGTTGTGTGCTGTGTAGTAAAGTCAAACAGCTGTTTTCATCAAGTGGAGTTTGCACTTGAGCTGAAAGATTTCTCGTTTTTGGATCAAAATCGCAATTTCAGACAACACAATCACGTGATCACCAAAGCTGCAGTTGTTTGCAGCGCTCCATACTGACCCAGGATCTGTGGTGTTAACTACTTTACATATACAGTTTTACAAATCTGCAGGAAATTTGCATTTATGAAAGAGCAGGAAAATACAAAGCCTCTGTTTAGGACTAGAAGTTGGAGTTTCCCATAAATAATGAAAACAGATTATCATCAGTATTACATGATGAATAATGAGCTACGTGCTTGTGATGACTGTTTGTTACTGTTGTAAGCACAGTGAATATTGCACTGACACTTGATTTGAAGAAAATCATGGGTCGAATTAAATTCACAATATCTGCAAGAAGAATCACAATGAGATCTTTTCCTAAAATCATACAGCAGCGCAGTGGCTGAGCTCTTAGCCTGCGATGATAGTTGTGAAGTACAGAACAACAACCTGCAAGCAGTGCTCACAAGGTCCAAGGGTCACTTTAAGTAAATAACTGAGGAGTCTTTATAACAAAACCAGCACTTAGCAAATGTTAAATAACTGTTATTTTGTGATTTACCAATTTTCAGAATATGGGCCAGTACCTACACCTAAGGGTGGGGGATATAGAAAACAAATTTTATCCCTTTTTTTAAAACCCTGATTTTATCATGATTGCTTCTGTACCCACGGTTATCACCAACCAGAATGAGCCTTACATCCATAAATATTTCAAATGCACAAATAATTAACAAAATACAACTTTAACGGTATTTATTGAAAAATGTTGCGAGTTTTTAAATATTTGCAGTTTTACAGATGAAACTGTTGGGTAATTGGGGTTTGGGATACCTGCCAAACAGCATGAATCTACTATTCCTTTGCTTTCTGGCCCATAAACAATCCCACCACCCCCCTGCTTTGGCTCATTGACCTATTATCATCATATGACACAATCCTACCTACATCCATATTTGATGGAACAATTTATCTAACTGTCGATACTAATACTGACTTTTTCTGATGTTTGCTGATGTTTTTCTATCAGTTTTTGATGTTATTCTTACACAATGCCATATTTGTCTTTCATGGTTTATCAGGAACAAAAAAGATTAGAGTTTGTCAAACAGGCTGTTTCTTCTGCTCATTCAAAAAGTTCATCTCTCAATCAGCAGCTGCATTTGCTTGATTAACAGGTCAAACGGAAGTGCAACAACAAAAAATAATCTCGTTTTCACAACAATCTTTAAACTTTGCTTTATTCTAACCCAACTTTAAATGCTGCTGATGCATTACTTTTCAGCTACTGTCTTTGCCTTGTATTGAAATACATTTTTATCATTTCTGATCTTTTTTAAATCATTATTTCATAATTCAGTGTTTATGGATTAAATATTACAGACAGTGACAGAAAACAGCAATACAATAATTTACCACAAAATAATAAATATTTGCCACAGTAATGAGGGATTCCTCTACTCTACATGTAGTATGAGAAATTCCAGTTTTGTCATGGTTTAAGTTAAATTGTCTTAACTGGAATGATAGCTGGAAATTTACGTCATCTTTATTGTAGCGTTATGCATGAAACACACTGTCTGAGGCTCTGGTCAGACACCATGCGGTGTGACAGCTGTTTACTTTCACTGTACTGAAGACAAACTTTACCTATTGTAACCCCTTAAAAATTCAACCCCCCAAACAGTTCATCAGGACATGATAACACCGCTATTGTGCATTATTTTTGCTTTGCTGGGCAGCTCAGATGAGATGCTGTGAAAAATCTGATGCTCTTAGCACAGTGGCTGCAACTTTTTTGAGGTCCATTTTAAAAAAGGATGTTCGTCGTCTTTTTTAATTCTTTGGAGATAGTTCTTGTGACTGAAGACTTCATCTGATGACTGTACGCAGAGGCAGGCTAACACTGCCCATTGACTCCCATTGTTTAAGCTAAGCTAATTAGCAGTGGGTGAGATCTGCCTATTTCTTTTTTGTTAATGCACGCACAGACGAAAGAACGGTGTCCATCTGCTTGTCATGTACTGGGGACTGAGGGGGGACATAAAAAAAAAATGTTGGCTTATCCCTTTAAGATGAACTTTATGTCTCCATAATGCAACCAAACTAAGGTACAACTTAAGGTAGAGCATAACTACTTTCAGCATAGGGTTTAGTGTTGACTAAAGAATTTAAGATTATGCATCTATGCTAATCTATGCAGAGCTGGTGCAACAGGCAGCTGGTCTGTTTAGTTGACTGTGGTTCAAACACACTGTTTAACAGCCGTGAGAAATGATAAAATCATGACTTCTGAAACTGCAGTTTAGGGCTGGAACTATCCATTTCTTCTAATTGTGTACTCTATCAACTAATCGGGTGATCAGGTAACAGCTTCATTGCACTCACTGCAGTTTTTGAATCGTTTTGGCTCTATTGAAAATCATCAGTAACATACAAAACAGAAAATATGTCAGTTCTCTTAAATTAACAACTTGTTTGTCTTTTTTTTTTCCTTTTTTACATTTTAAGCATAAATGGGATCCCAAAATCAAAATACATATTTTTGTATTGGTAAAAAGCAGCAGACACGTTGCGCCACAGAAATGATCGTCCGTGTCAAACACCGTGCACTGTATAGTGGTCAAGATTTAAACAAATCCTTGAGGCACTAGGGATGGGAATTGGTAAGATTTTATCAATACCAATGCTGTTGATGATCCTGCTAATCGATTCAATTCTTTAACAATTCCCTTATCGATTCCTGCAGATTTTCCATATGGGCAAATATTGGTCTGATTTTCAGTGTCAAGAATGTCAAACACATGTCACAGCATAGATAACTGCTTCTGTAAGTTGCTGGTGTTTCCACTCACTTAAGGTTGTGTGGTAGGTGCAATGAAAATTAAGCTACAATTCTGACGCTTCTGAACCCTGTCAGTGGAAGGAATGGAAAAGGGAATTGATTGGCAAAAACACTCAAGACATCAATTCTTTGATGGAGCTGTTAACGATTCTCAACTGGAATTAGTTTTCGATTCCCATCCCTACGAGGCACATAATTTGCCCAGAGGATTTCTTGTAATCAAATTACCCAGATTATCTGAGGAATTGTTTCAGCCCAACTGTAGTTAACTGTCGCATTGTGATCATCGTCCCTACAACTAGCATCTACTACCCAACATTATTATCCAGTCAGCTAATGTTTTGAAAAAAAAAAGAGCCATGACACTAAACCAACGTAAGACCATAGCATCAGTACATTTATTTTTCCAAATTGGATGCATGTTATGACCTAAAAAGGGAGAGAAGCTGTTAAAAAGTGGTGCTGTCAGCTTGGTCCTTGCAGTGATATATCCCTGCACATTCTGAGCAGTGAAACCACAAACTGAAGTCCACAATGAATGTGACAACTTCAAGGTGTGATAGTGGGGTTACACAACCCATCATGACCATCAGGCCATTTGTTTTAGCATTTTACAATGTTGCAAAAATGTCAACGAACACTGTAAACAAAAAAAATGATCAAAAGTGAATGTTATACACCGTTAAAAAGCACTTGATTAACCATTTAGAGTTCTTTTTGAACCTGAAAAAGTGATTGGTGGATGTCACTGTAGAAAAAAAGATGATGTTCAATAGAAGCTAAGCCAGCCAAATCACAACACACACTGACTTTGAAGGAACATCATGCAGAGAGAGAGAGACAGAGAGAGAGAGAGGGAGAGATCAGAGAGAGGGTTAATGTCTGTTCATTAATGGTGAAAACATGCATACTAAGTGATTGACTTACAGGGTCAGCTGGTGCAATGTTAGAGTCAAATTGGGTCAGAGTTTGTGAGCTGGAGGAGCGCTCGCTAAACGTCTCCCACTGCTGCAGGAGACAGACAGACAGTGAGAAAAAACACGTCAGTCAGCCAGTGCAGTGACATCACACATTTACATCATCAGCCTGCGCCTCCAACCGTGATGCGGCATCGCCTGCCACCGCTTGGACCGCGAGGCGGGGGATGCGGCATCATCAGCGAGCATGGGAACAAAACGAACGTTGCTGGCTTTCATACAGAACAGCAGGCTGCCACCACAGTCCAGAGGTGAGAGAAGAGGTGCTGGATTATCAGGAATTATGTTTGGGGATGAATTTGAATCATGATGGATGGATGAAGAGAGGATAACTTCACCAAATTTACTTGGAGCAATTAATCATGATGGAACAAATGCAGCAAAAGCAAAACAAAAGGAGCTTCAAACAGTATGTGTGAAAATACAAAAAGGAAGAATGATTGTGTGCGTGCTGGAACCTCGTTGCTCTGGTTCATCTCTGGCCAGGCCTGGTTTAGTGAAGGCATGGAGGGCGATTTGTTGGGTGTGACCTCCACCGGTGAGCCCGAGTATCCAACGTCAGCAGCCGGCTCTGGGACCTCTGCACAAAAACCACCAGACATGAGTGAGCCAGGTGACTAAACAAAGTCAAATAAGCGATACTGGTAGTTTAAATGGTGACCAGGGAGCTGGAAATGATCCAAAATGATGAGGTCACGTGGCGGCTTTAGTCCTACAGGCTGGCAAACACATTCACTTCTTATCTTTGGCTCCTTTCTCACTTGTCAGTCCTCACTCTCTTTCTCTGATTTCCTACTTTTGTCAGAAGTATTTCACAAAGATCAAACTGATCTGGTATGACTTGCGCTTAGAGATGCACATCCACAAATGAGAAAAACATCAGTTTTCAGATGTTTATTTGTGGATTAAACTGTTGATTTGGAGAGGAATCTTTATTTAGGGCAGTAAAACAGACCTGTTTGTTAAACTGCCATCTGTTTTCATGATCAGGCAGGAGAAGAATGCTCTGGAATTAGCCTGTTTAGCCCCTTTTTTAAGTCTTCCGCTTGAATAAGACATACTCATGAGTAAAAGAGTATCTCTGCAACCACAAGGTCTATTTGAATAATTTTGGTGTCATAATAAAAGTAACACTTGAGAGATTCATATATGTGCAATAATCAGTATATGTGTTACTGGCATAGAGTAAATGAAGACAGAAGTCAGAATAATTTCAAATTTTCATCCTCGCCTAAAAAACAACTTTTTATTGTGAATATATCTTTGGAATGGAGCAGCTGCAGCTTTAGAACTCTACGAATGAACGTCAAAATATGTGATCATTACTTCTGCCAGGTTTGAGTCTGATAAAGTGATGAATTGCAAAGTTAGTGAGTTTTTACTACAGAGTGGTCAGGTGGAGTCTTGGCACACTTTGGCACCATTAGTCCTGTTTGAAAATTCTAATACACCAAACTTTAACTATTATATCACTTTTGGTGTTCATTACACCCAATTACAACAGCTTTCATCTTCTTCTGTTTATCTGTGGCAGTTTTTGAAAAAAATAAAATTAATTAATTAATTAATATTTTGTTTTGGAAAAAATCAACCAGAACTCTTTACATTTTTCCATTCAAAGAAATCCATACAGAGCAACCCAGGTTTGAATCAAAGTGAAAAATATATAAATATTTGATAATTCATTTGCTTGATGGTGACGCTGAATTTGGTGTGTGCGAAAAATGCCTTATATGGTTGTGTAGCTGAAAACCACCTGTTTAATATCATGTGCAACATGACTATATTTCTACATTAATAGTTCACTTTTTCTTACTTTTTTGTTGGTGACAATGCAAGCATTCTCTAAATCGTGTACTTTGGGGCTGCACAGGTTAAGAAAGATTACACCAAAAGAGGTAATTTATCTGTAAATTCCAAAAATAATTATCTTAAACATCAATATTAGCAGTGATATATGACATCTGGTGAGATTCCACAGTTGGTTCTGACTTTAGTTAAAAAAAAAAGGAGCCTGGACCCTTAACCCTCATCTAAGTTGCTACTCCAAAAAAAAGAATCAAATTGCATGAATATAACATCGGGAACATTCACAGTTCATCGGGTGTGTAATGGCAAAAATTTGGTCATCAATTAGAATCCATATACGAGGCTAAAGATGAGATATATTTCAGTATGTTGCTAAACTATGAGCAATATGATATATCACAAAATTCTTTTGTTTTGAGGGTTTTAATGGTAATAAAAACCCAAAGTTTAATATGCCTAAAAACACAGTTTTTAAATAGTACTTGTTACATACTGAATAGTCCCTGCAACAGGGATGGCCTGTATTGTCTGTCCCAGAGACAGAAATAATAACTTCAGTCGAACTGAACCAGACTGCTTTGGTGAAAAGCAGCCATGGCTTTAAAATCCCTTTTTTCCCCCTTAACTTAGGTTTATTTATCCATTTTTGATGACTGCTAGCGTATGCTCGTGATCACCTCTGTACAAAAACACTGTCTAGTTTCACAGAGCACTCCTGATCCACATGTATTCCTTCTCTGTCTGTCTAAGATGCTCTGCTAGAGCTCCTACCCCTTTCAGGCTGCCCCCCCCAAAATCTTGGCCAACTGATTGGTTCACCGGTTAACTCTGTGGTAAACGGTCAGCTTGTGGCCACATTGTCAACAACTCTGCATTCATTCTACTGTCTGTGCACTGCACTGGGCTGTCTACACGAGCCAATGGACTTAAACTGACAATGAAACATTGGTCGAACATCACACAAGCAGTTTCAGAAAGCTATTACTGCCAAGAGAGGGAGTCCTGATGCTGCAGACTTTATTTTCTTTCGCATAGTAGTGCTCTATCATGAGAAGAACACATGTCAAACATGCTTTAGGGCTTATAAAGCTCAAAAGAGTATGACAAGGGCTCTTTAATATCTGCAGCCGACCAATGGCCGGAGGCTGAATCATAATGCAAAGTGTCACTAAATAATCAACTCATAAAAAGTGATAATAGGCTTTAAAATACTGATACAGTATCAAGCTGCATTCTATCACAATACAGAGGTATATCCAAAGTTTCTCTTACCCCCTACAGTTGAAGCACACACCATATTATTCTGTCTTCTGAACTAAAATACTCTTATTTCCATAATGTTTGCTTAGTCTTTGTGGACTGATCAGCAAAATAACACCAAGGCGTTTGTTACTCATGGGTTTCTACTCACAATAATGCCAACTTTTTGTAACTTTATTTGCAGTTATTCCAAGAGTTTACCCATTGTCTGCAGGCACATTTCTACAATTTAGTGCAAAGTACAACCTGTTCTCTGAGGGATTTAAATCCAGAGGAGCCAGCAGTGAACACAGCTTCACAATGATGCCAAACACTCAAAGTGCATTGTTTGTCAAGCCAGGGCTAAAGATTTTCATGAGAGTTAAAACCCACCAGAAACAAATGTATTACCCCTCTCTGAAATGTATAATTCTGTTTAAATACAGACAATAAAAACTTAATGGCTAATACATCAGATCTTAATTAAAGAGCCAAGGTTCTTACAAAGTTAACAAACAAGCTGACTGAGTGGACGATCTGTCAGCTCAAACAGAAGCTCCAACATGGGAAATTCATCTCTAGTAAAGCCATAAAAATGAACTACAACCACTGCACTCAGGTTTAGCACACTGCAGTGCTGTTACCTTCCAGACTTTATGAGGCCTGAGGCTGGAAAGTAAAGAAGAGGGAGCAACAGAAAGAAGGAGAGAATAAGTGTGTGAGCGAGAGAGAGAGGGAGAGAGGCAGCGAACCTGCTGAGTCATCCAGGTCAATCAGCTTTGGCATCAGGCTCTCAGGCAGCTTCTCAGGGAGGTCGTATCCGTTCTTTCTGGCCACTACGAGGTGAAAGGCAGCGCAGAACTCGTCCAGGGTCAGTGCTCCGTCTTTATCGAAGTCTGACAGCTCCCTTCGAGCAAACACAAGACTGAAGTGAGTTTGACGGCCTCCTACGGTGCATCTTTAAAAATCTCAGTCTGCTTTTGTTTGTTCAGACGCTGCTTCAGATGCTCTTTTTGGCTGTATGTGCAGCACAAACATGGACCAGATCTCACTTGATCTAAATTCAGCTGTTTTTTGAGATGTATGCAGCCAACTTTTGGTACCATTCAAATAAAGCATGTCCTGAGAAAAACACACTGAGAAAAAATATAAAATGGGAAAAACATGAATAAAATGGGGCCTGTTTCTCTACAAATCAGCCTATTTTAAGGCTGGACAATAGGTTCAATTTTTAAGATATATATAACTACATTTTCATGTAAGACACACGTCAGGATAATTTTGTTTACATATTTTTATGTTTGTAAAAAAAAAACAGGTCACATCTTGCTTCTGAAGTCTTTGGTTGTTTGTTAAGTTCAATGTTAAATAAAGTGATAAGAAAACTAAACAGCTGCCAATTAACATTTATTAACAGAAATATGATCTTTACTCTAATAAAGAACATTTGTCTTGTTTATTTTAGGAGAATTTCTATCTTTTGTAAAAAAAAAAAAATATATATATATCTATATCTATATATATATATATATATATATATATATATATATGATAACAGTGACATTAACGTTTTTAATGTCACAGCAACAAAAAAAATAAATCTTCAACTCCTTAAATATTGGGTAATCTGTTTTAAGTCTGACTGTGGCACTTCAATCCTTATTTTTACGTGTCAGGTGATGATTGTTGGGACAATAATGTGTGTCTCTGTATGGTTAGCCAATAAAAGTGTGACTTTATTTTTAGTTTCTAAGCACTAACCTGTAAAAATGACCTTTAAAATTCTGTTTTTAACAGTAAAATGGACCGACTAGAGCTGGAGAGACTAACACTATTTACTTTAAGCTAAAAACACAACTGGAGATCTTTTATCTTGTGTAGTTTTGATACAAGCACTTAATTAAATAATGTATACATATCAAACACAAGTTCACAGGGTTAAAGAAATGTATGACCATCCAAAATGATGCAAATCTGTGATATGTATTTGTAAAGCAAGCAGGACTTTCTCTGCCATATTTGATGATAAAAATAAAAAAATATTATACATCTAAAGCGTCAAACTGTGGTTGCCATGGTATCACACAGATGTCAGTATTGTTGTGCTTCTTAGTAGAATAATATTTAACCAAATACTTCTGGTACTGTGACAACAATTGTTATTTCTTTACAGAAAAACAGTGAGACACATGTTGCATATTCCTCTACATCTGAAAAACTGTGAAATATTTATATAGATCTATCTATACCCCTTTAATATACCATCATATCTATATTTTTTGGTGAAAATCTTACAAAATCTCCCATAACAGCAATAAATTTAGCAATATTCCCCAAAAAATGAAGCTATAACTGACTGTAAATGCTTCTGTTAAAACTGTCTTTGATGCATTGCCAAAACAGAAAAAAAATTAAGCAAAAAGTGCTTTGACATCCAGTAAATGCTGTGAACTGTATCAGTACAATAGATGAAAGTGTTCTGAATCCCGTCTTAAGCTCAAGCAATTTAAATTTTGCTAACTGTGTTTATTTAGGTTTGATTTTGTATTTCGGTGAAGTAGCTTCTTATTGAATTTGAACATGTTTAATGCAGCCGTCTTGGTTACCAAAGCTGCCCATCTGTGCTATGGACTGTATGTAGGTGGTTTTCCAGCCACATAACTGGAGCATTGAGGACCAGATCAGAAGCACCACATGAAGAAGTTCAAAGAAAACTATTAAAATGGTTTGGTTTTTGTTCCCATTAACTCTCCACATCAAGTGGAATAAATATGGAAGTACATAAACTTCAATAAAAGCAATGATTCAGACTGTCATCACAGGGATTTTTCCTCACAGGGGTGATAAAGCTTCATCTAAATGTGCTGCTGTGTCAAACATCAGCCATCTTTGACAGCAGAGATACTAGAAATTGACTCACCAAATGTGTGACAGCTCTAAAATCGGTAGTTTTGATTTGGTGAAGAACTCTTTTGCGGCTGAACCTGAAACACAAAGTTTTTAAAAGGGGGGTGAATTAAATTATCCACCATGTCCGTCTGTGTTGTATGTGTTTCTGTTTTTCCTACCAGGTATAAATCCTGTGAGGTCTGGCTGGATGGTTTTGAACTGGTTAATGTAATACTGTCTCTGCTCGTCTGTTATCTTCCACGGATCGTCGTAACCGCTCGACTGCCGCTGGATCTCATTGGTTGTTGCTGCTGAGGCCACTGTTCGTATCGTTGTGTTATCCTGCAAGAGACAACAGAGACAAAAAAACCCTCCTTAAAGAAAGCAGCACTTGATAGGAAGTTGCATTGGTGAACTGTAAATTACTGCTATGATGCATCAGACCGGGCAAAGGAAATCCCTCCTTCCCGGTGGCAGATGTCACATCTAATTTACTTAAACTCAGAGGAGGCAGAGCAGAGACTAAGGATGCTGAGGTGGCTCAAACCTCCGTTTCTGCTGTTTGTTTAATATCTTTCACTTTGGATTACTGTGACTCTCTGGATCACAATCATTACATTTTTGTATCATTGGAGAATCGCAGCACGACAAATTTATTAGCCCAACACTCAATGTCAGGCTTATACTACATCTGCCCTAAATGAACAGCAGAGATAGGCCTGTCACGATAATCAATAAATCAATTAACCGCACACTAAATAACTTGGTGAGTTTTCCGGGGTCGATAAATTGACACATGCATCCATGCTTGTTTTCCTCCTCTCTTTTTCTCTACCAAAAAGGTGGATGAGAAGATGGCTCACTCCGTCCATCTTTCTCAACGCTTGGGCGCGTTGGTTATATAGCGGAACGAGCTGGGTTAGGGTTAGTGATCCATCTGTCAAACATTCAATCTTTGGGGGGGAGGCGGGGCCGCTCGCACGTACAAACACAGAGAGCTGAAGTGAGTGTCGTGAGAAGGAACAAGGAAACAAACACTATTAAAGCCGCAAGCAGCGATGATCGGGCCCTCGCCCCCCACGCGTCAGTTGGGCCCAGTCGCTACCGCAGCATATTGCTTTCGCCAAATGCTGCTGTTGCGAAGCGTTAGTGGCGCTTAATGTTGCTGGCTCCACATGTCGCAACCGCTGCATGATGCTGCTACCACAAGTATGTAATTTATGACATATCTAAAGCTTGGTGCGATTTGAGTAGCAGAGATTTAAGCCTATAGATGTGTTAGGAGGTGGACCTTGATCATGTTTGTGAATTTTGAAACAGATTGGACCTTTAATGAAGGAGTTAGAGTAATTTCCAGGTTCATGGCGATCAGTGAAGTTTGAGGCTTCGCCATGGCCACACCCTTTCACCTGAGGACACGACCTCAACACTGATGCTTCATGAAGGTGTGAAAACCCTTTCTGAGAATATTTGAAAAAAATATACTGAAAAACGGAGGAGATTTTGATAGAGTAAAACATCAGACTTCCTGTCACCAGCAGGGGGCGCTATATTTGAGAGTGAAACAAAGCATATGGATTAACTCAGGCACGTACAGTGAACATGTGTACATGTTTTGGTCCGGATCAAACATTGTACAAGAGAGTTATTAAGGTTTATGTGTTTTCCAAATATGAATGATGGTTGAAAAAAAAGCTAAGGTTCCTAAGCCAGTTGCCACAGCCCAAGTGTGGGAATATTTTGTTTTTTAAACAGAATGAACAAGGTGTGAGCCCATGAACACCGACAAGCCGATTTTTTGCATTTGTTTGAAAGTAGTGGCGATGAAGAAGAAAGGGAGGTGCAGTGGAGCCTTCCTACTGACTGTCAGCGCCTGCTGAGACGTTTGGTTGGCAAAGTAAATATAAATAAAACAGCGAAACATGGTGCGCGCTCACAGTGTTGTACGCTACATTGCAAAAGAAATGCAACCATTCAATATGGTTGAAAAGTCAGTATTTCAGGAAATGTTACAAACATTTGATAGACAGTATGAATTGACTGGGAGAAAGTTCATGTCACAAACAATTCAGGAACTGTATGAACTAGATTTTATATCTCGTTTTTATTGTTGTGTGTGCTTTATTTGAGTTTTGTTTTGCTGTTTTTTACAGAGACAAGGTCTATTTTTTTTGTTTTTGATAATTATGATTTTTTTCCACATGCAGTTTTTCCCTATAGAGAGCCCATTTCATTTTCATTGTTTTTTTCTTTTTTGTTTGTTTAATTTATTATATTTGTTTGTTTAATTTATTTTATTCAAAAGCTCTCGACCTTCCAATCACAGTTAAATACTCAAGAAATTAAAGTTCATTGCTTTTGATAAGGTGTATTCACTTTATTACGACTTATTACATAAATGAAAAAATGATGTCTCCAAATAATATTGACAATAATATCGTTTATCGGCAATAATTTTTTGGACAATTATCCTCCAGCAAAATTGAGTATCGTGACAGGCCTAAGCAGAGATAATAACAAAAATTATTTTTAGTGTTTCTGTAATGGTTAATAAACCAGTATGTAGGAGAGAAAATCTTATTTTTAACGCTAGAATAAAATTACTATGGATGTCTAGAAGTAGACAGTAGATAGCAACAACGTTTTAAGTCAAAACAACCTTTCTTGTTTTAAAGACACTCTGTCTAACAAATCCTCAAGCACTGTATATTTCAGTATAAACCTTTAAAGGGCTCTTGGCAGTGAAATATGCTGCACACTATCCACTGACATTATAACATATCTGGTGGAAAACAGTGATTTCCTAAAGAATTATATACAATTAAGCATTACCAATTCTACTGGTAAAAAAAGGGCAAAAATATGAGATAATGGTCTATTTTCATTGCAATTTTCTGTCATGCTCTGTTTCAGGGCAGGGTGACACATGCTCCTCTTTTACCCATTTTCTTGCATCTCACATGTCACCCTTGAGGACAAAATGTTTATTTGCTACCAACTACCAGGTGGTGAAGAGAAAATCAGTGTTATTCCCGTCACCTGTCAATGGTCATAATGTTCCCGACTGATGTATTTGTTATATTAATTTTTAACTATTCCATAACAATTCTTTAAGCCGTGAACAGTAAGCAGCTAAACCGTGATAAGTGTGTTAATAAAGGCATTCAAGGTCATAACCCTCATATTTCAAACTGATAAAGCATTTTTCTCTGAGGATAATTACAACTTGCTGCATTTTCTGCATGGGTCCATCAACGATAAACAGACTGTGACAAGATAAGATAAGATAAGATAAGATACACCTTTATTAGTCCCACAGGGGGAAATTCCAGATTTACAGCAGCAGCAGGATACAGAGAAAGAAAAGATATACAAATGCTAAACATTAAAGAGGAGACAGTGAGACAGTGTCAGGAGTGTTACTGCCCTACCTGGACTGATGAGGGATGCATGGTGGGGATTGCGCTGGATGGCGGGGTGTCTGCTGTAAAACTGACCCAGCTTTCTTGGCTGGGAGGAGGAGGCGAGTGAGACGACCACATGCCATCACCTGACACAGGAGCTGAAGGGAAGAGGAGGGATACAAATGCCTAATTTTAACAGGTACATACATCACAAGCCTTTTTTTTTTAACTCAAAATGTCTTTAAAAATAAGACTTTTCTAGCACCTTTAAGTACAGAAAACATACATGTTTTCTTTGACATCATGGTTTTGTGCAGATTAAAGCTTTGCAGAAGTGACAATATGCCTCTCTGTTCCTGTAATGACTAACTGCTGTAATTAACAGCCTCAGCAAATATCATGTGTGTACAAGCACCAACCAACAGGAAGTAACACAAACACGAACTCGTCTGCTTGGTGCTAACTCACTGATAACAGTCCAAACTGAAGCATATCTACACTGACAAACACAAAATATTTCACTTGAGCTGCGATCAGCCTGAGTTTGGATAATTTTCTCAAACTTTCATTGAAGGAATAAATCTTGGTATCTTTTGAAAAGTTGATTCATGCTTACGTTTTGTTTCTGTTAACCCTCGTATTAGTTGGTCTTTAAAACATCATGAAATTGGGAAAATCTTGCCAAATTTCCCAAATGTTTTATATTTGTTCATAATACAAATCTAGACAGTTTACAAGGACATGTTATAGAACATTGTGCACCACAAAAAAAACACAGGAGCAGTTTTTTACTCAAGCTGTCACTCTGACCAAATTCACATTATAAAATCTGACTTGAAGTATTTGGAAAAGTTTCTGACTCACAGCAACGAATCACTGGTGAGCAGGAGGATTATGGAACATTTTGTTATGTTATGTTACATACAGGGTGTCAATAACGTCTGTTTACAATTTAAGAAATTATTACAAGGGCAGTTGATGAGGTATCTTAACCAGTTTTGTTTTATCTTAACCAGTGCTGATTCAAGTTTTTATTCACATTAATACTTTGTGTTTCAGATATTCTGTTAATGGAAGGAAAGCTGTTAAAATAACCCCTATAAAATGGCTACTCCTCAAGAGAAGGCACAATGTGTTTCCTGGTTTCTTGAGACAAAATAGGATGTGCAGACTCTAAAAAAACTACAGAACTGAGTATGAAGAGATCCACCATTGCGTCCTTCAATTTGTCCATGGCACAATATATGTATGGAGACAGGGACAGTGTTGGATAAAGGGATAAAGGGAAGAGTGGGTGAGCAAGAACACCTGAGGAAAACATCAATTGTGTAAGACAAGCCTTTCCTTCCATTAACAGAACATCTGAAAAAAAAAATTTCAATGTGAATTAATAACTTTAATTCACACTGATTAAAGTAAAACAAATCTGGTGAAGATATCTCATCAACTGCCTTTGTAATCATTTTTTGAAATTGTAAAGAGACTTTATGGACATCCTGTACATATGTGGATGCAAATCAAGCTGAAGCATAACAATTTCTTGGAGAATCTCTCTGAAAGACTTCTCCTCTCAATGATACTTTCACCCATAATAGGCCTCTAGTGTGTTGAAATAATGCAGCTTTTCAGCGTATTACAGTGAGGCCATGGGGAAACTACAATGCTATTTCAATTAAGTTGGTGAAAGGTGTTGATTTTTATGGGATTTTGCATGATTAAAACAAACTTTTTAAACTAGGGTGCACAGTTCTATCCAGCCAATACCAGCTGCTAATTGCTAAAACAATTGGAGTGGGCAGGTATAACATTTTTACAGATACTTTGGTCAGATTTACTGGCCAAAAATTATCCAAATATTGGCTTTTATTTTGTTAGAATGTGCAAATGAACAACTATAGTTTGTCTCAACAACACCGCATGTCCACTTTTAATGATTTTAACTTTGGTTTATTCATTTTACTTTTTTACTGCCTCACATCTGGTACAACGCAATTTGATCATCACTATAAAAGGAACAGGTCAATTTTAGTACACTGGAGGCTTTGTGCTCCTAACAAAAACTATCGGTAATGGTACTGGTAACAGCAATATTAGGATTAAAAATACAGGCATATCGGGTACTAGGGTTGGGTATCGATTCAGATTTTCTGGATCGATTCGATTCGATATTATTAGGTCTCAAATCGATTCAATTCAATATTTATTCAGTCTGGGATATCTCAGTTAAAATAGTGCTGTAAATTCAAAAAGTGACCTTTTGACCTGGTACATCATTAAAAATTGTTTTAACATGAAGAACTAAACCCAAAGCAGTTAAATTAATCATATTTTAATGATATGCATTAATGCATATTCTGCATATTACTTGTTTTTTTCCAACTCTTATTTTCCTTTGTACTTGTTAAATCTAAAATACTGTACATCCAAACATCAGCTTTTAAACTTGCCAGTGGGGCTCATATAGTGCTTCTGCCATGTTTGTTTGCAGTATTATCTGAGATCTTGTTCAGCAGAAAGCAACGCTAAACGCTGATCACACGAGACGGGCAGGGTTGGTACCACAGGCTGCTTCTCTGCACATCCAAAGAAGAAAAAATGAACCAAGTTAAAATACCTATCGTTGGATTTTATGGATCAATTATGAAAACATTTAAAGAAAAAACATTTTAAATCGATTACATCGATTTTTTTAACCCAGCCCCGGATACTGACAAAAATCCAATATACTGTAGATCATCCTATTTTTAATTTAGTTTTACCATGTTGTTATGCAGAATCGTGTTATTCTGCTGAAATATTGGTATATATTACATGCAGTTTTATCAATATTATATGGAATACTGTCCACATGATCACACCGCTTTGATAGCTTGAAAAGTATTCATACATTTACGTTAAAACTAAACCACATTTTTTAACAAAAACAGAAAATCTAACAAACAATTCTACACTGGAGGCATGCCATTTGTCTTATTAATTAAATATTTCACATAATATGTAACATTCAGGGCATGCAACATGTTTATTTAGAAGAACAGCTTAATTAGACTGTTAATACGTGCAGTTACACAGGCTTTATAAATCCATAAAAATACACTTTCTTGCATTCAACACTGGAAGAATTATCCCTAAATTTGTGAATATAAGGATCCCAAACTCACACGGAAGTGGCCTAATAGTTAGCATGTTTTTTTCGACACACAGGGAGGAAGTACGGAGGATCTGAAGTGCTGTTAGCCTATATGTGCAGTTAAATGTTTGTCTCAACTCATGTGAATGCAGCAGTTTGTGCTTCACTGAAGGAGGAAAGAGCTCTGCTGCTTGGACAAAACAAGAGCACAGCTGCATAAAGTGTGAGGAAAACTGTTTCATTTCTCAAACAAAATTGTTATTGGAAAGAAAATGTGATTTATGTTTGAGCCCTTGGATGCAGTGGCATTGCTGTTCTTCATAGACTGAGTGGGGGAGCATTTTACCTGCTTGCGGGTCCCTAAACTGCGTCCACACTGCTCCAGTTGCAGCCACCACAGGCTGCCTCTCTGCGTTTCCTCCACTGTGCTGCCGCTTGTGTTTCCTCCATGTGTGTGGAGAGGTGGGGGGAGACTGGTGGGGGGAGACCACCGGGGACGTCGGCTCAGGCTGGTGACACACAAATACAATCAAAAGCATAAAATAAGCATGTGGTTTTCATCAATATCACATGTGAACAACTGCAGATATAACATGGAGAAGCTCTGCAGCAATGTAGTTTTTGCTGACAGTAAATCAGATGATAAAGAAACTGTGTGTGAAGGAGTGAAGTCACTACAGTCCTGCTGGAGCCTCAGATGTTGTGGTGTTAACTTTCAGATGAAATCTTAAGTATCTCAAGATTTCCATCTTTAACATGACGCAACTGAGCCAAACTCAGAAAATAAACACTTCTTCAAAGCTCCTTCTAATCTGCTTTAATCACAGATATGGCATGTCGAAGCAGTCACTGAGAGAAGATTTTGCAAGAGGTTCAAAAACTTAAAAGCCTTGTAAGACATCTGCAGAACTGACAGGCAGAAAACTCATTGCTGCTGGTTTGGGTTAAGCAAAGATGGCAGCAGAAGAGGCACAGAGTAATTTGAGGGAGAAGCACTCAGGAAACGCAGCAGTGTTGTATCTCTATTGACCGCTGACGGAGGAAATTACGGTGCATAAAACACTTCCCAAAAGTTAGATAACAGCTGTGGTTACATTTAAAGACTGTTTTGGAGGAGTAATTGGGGGAAAAGAGAACATGTTTTACTTCAATCATGAAAAATAAGCTTAACAAAACACCAGTGTTTGCAGACTAAAGACAAATAGTCCTGAATGACTGATGAGGTGATGTGTGATTGATGGAGATGCTGATTTTAGAGGTAACACCGAATAGTAGGCTTAATAACAGCCAATGTGTATTTAGATTGTGTATAGTTTATGTACAATTATAATGCAGCAAATTAACTCAGATGATGAAAATATCAAAAGAATATCATAAAACATGTGCATCATTGTGTTAGTTTGTTAATCCATTTTCCAGTCATGACACTATACTTCAAATGACATCAGAAAGATCAACGAGTAAATGTACAAACTGTATCATAAGGGCAGCTCGAGGCATGACATCACTATATGACAATACAGCAACTAAAGACCTAGTGTATCCCAATATTTCACAATATCTGATCTAATGGATCTAATAAAGGTAAATTGTAGGATTAATACATTAATTCAGCAATGTTATCCTATTCTTAGAATTTGACAAAGGCAAAAGAAAAAAGATGATTGTTTTGAAATTAAACCAACATTGTACAACTGTCAGGGCTAATTAGTGTCAAAACCGTTTTTAAAATTGAGAATTAAATAAATACAAATTCTGTTTATCTATTCATATAGATATATACGTCTCAATACTTGGAGCAAGCACATTGATATTTCGATGCACAAGCTAAGTTAACAATAGATCACAAGATCAATAGTTTACCCGCTCCTATGTAACACAATGTCAGTTTTTTATAACTAATATACGTTTCTGCATTTTACTCCTTTGACTGTTTTGTCACACATCCAAAATTGTGCAACATAAGCTTGCATCCCTGTGATGTCTGTTCGGCATTGAGAAAATACTCGTGTTGAATCATTCTGCCTTCAGAGGTAACTGCAGAGCTCTTAACTGGGAGGTGGATGTTGGTGTTGAGTTGGGTTGTAACTTTGGAGCCATCAAAGTGAGTAAAATTTACAACCTGCAGACAAACTCTGATCCGTCTTTGTGATCAAACATTAGAGAAATTTTCACTGTAGGAGACTTACACTTGAAGGAGTTACTGGAGGAACACCTGCACTGGCATCAGTATTGGCTGCATTGTTATTTTAAACATGGGTATGACCATCATCCCTTATTTCACCAGTGAATCTCTACTTTCAATGTATGTGTAAAACTTGTCTTTATTTAACTGCTGAGAAACAGCATATAAATGTAAAGTCACACCAGTTGGGGTGGGGGTATAGGTACGTGTATTTAATCTTTACCAAATTATGGTGAAATGAAGAAAAAATTGGGACTAAGAGACTCAAACAGAGCAGGCAACCCTTAAAGAAAGAAAAAGAAATCCTTCCCTGTTGATTGAGATGCAGTTAAACTTTAACTTTTAAGTCGAAGACGTTCCTTTTCGAATCCTTTTATGCATGTAATCAAAATACAACATGGCTTCCACTACGTGGTATCAGTGTTATACTTAATGTTGCTGGTGTTTCTTTTGAGTGAGAGAGAATCATGTAATTGTTGTGAAACTATTGAAATTTCATTGATTAAAACTTTGAATAAAGGTCATTTTTGATAGGCCTGTCACAATAACAAATTTCGCTAGACAATAATTGTCCAAAAAATTACTGCTGATAAACGATATTATTGTCAATATTATTTTGAAACATCATTTTTACATTAATGTAATTATAATATGTCATAATAAAGTGATTATACCGTATCAAAAGCAATAAACTTTAATTTCTTAAAAGTATTTAACTGTAATTGGGAGGTCAAGAGATTTTAAATAAAATAAATTTAAAAAAGAGGGAAAAAAAGACCCAATGAAAATGAATCTCTTTTGGGAAAAATTGCATGTAACTAAAAATCATAATACTAATCAAAAACAATAAAAAAATAGACCCTGTCCATTCAAAGATTGAATGGCTGACAGATGCCCACTCCGCTATAAATCTGCTAAAGCCACAATTAAACTAACGAACCCCTGTGTTGAGACTGTTGCACAGAGTGAGCCATCTTTTCATTCAGCTACTTTTGTAGAACGGTAGGAGGAAAACAAACATGCATGCACGTGTTTATCGAGGCTGGCAAACTTACCGAGGACGTTTTTATTTAACTGGTGGTTAATTGATTTATTGATTATCGTGACAGGCCTAATTTTTGAGTTGTCATGGAGAGTAAGTTTTGGGCAAAATGTGGGTGGTTTTTATGTTTGAGTCCAGCATTTTTCCAGGCAAAAATATGGCATAATTATTATAACTGAGTGTGTGTTACAATTAAGAAATTAAAGTATTCAGTTAAAGGCAAAGGTGAAGGTGTGCAGAGCATTTTACTGACTGTGGGTCTGTTAGTCACAACAATTGCTGCAGGCTGTACTAGAGCAAACAGAAGTGCAAACTCTTGAGAGTAAAAACTGATGGTAGATGTAGATCTATAGAGCTGTACAGAAGCTGTGGTTTGCAAAGGGAAACAACTTGAACTTTTTTTTTTTTACCACTAGGGGACTTTAAAAGATCTGAAACTTATACACAGGTGTGGCATCTAATCCAGATTTTACAGCCCATTAAAGAACTAAACTAAATTGCTTGAAAAACAGATAGTCAAAGTCATTCAAATTACTAACCTGTGGTTCTATGCTGGGTGCAAGGGGCTGGATGACCTCATGGACAGGATGTGACGTGGATGATGGAGGGCCTTTCTTGTTCTGGTGCCCCCGGCCTGGTGGTCTGGGTATTACTGCTGTGGCGGAGGTGGGGTACAACCCTGGGCTGTCCGCATCCTGATACAGTGCTGCGTGCCTCGCCTCGGCCTCATTCTTCCCCACTACAAACCTGGGCAGCGGCAGGTCTTTGACTGGAGAGACAGGAATCCAATTGCAGGATTAACAGACAGATTCGTCCGGCATTGATTTCCAGACACGTTAATGCAGTTAGCTTGAACAGTGGAATCACTCCCTGCAGCACTGAAGCTGTCAGCTTTCATCTGTCGGTCATGTTCAGCGAATTTTATGAGATGTTTTTTTGCTGATGGGTTTCATTTTTGTGCTGAAGCCAGTTTCTGTTTTTCTGCCTCATCTGCTTCATTTCTTCACTGCCTACAATTCCCAAGAATCTCACTGGTAAAATATAAAATTGCTGTGTTGATGTGTTTGTGAGGAGTGTGAATTAATCAGTTGTGGTAATTCCCCGTGATAAAACGCACTATGAAAGTGTAGAATTGACTGTGGCTGTAAAACGTCAGTTTGTCTTCTCCACACTGAGCGACTGTCTGATCTTAGAAATCAGAATGATTCTGTGATTATTAGAGTCAAACTCATGCCATCAGACTTATGTTTATATCCGCCAAGGAGGTTATGTTATTGCTGGCGTCTGTTTGTTTGTATCTCTGTTAGCAACATCACTCAAAAAGTTAAGAATGGAATAGGGGTGGGCGATATGGCAAAAATATCATATCACGATTTAAAAAAAAAATCACGATCATGATTTTATCACGATTCTTTTTTGCTTTGATTTTTCTAGACTAATTTGCATGTTTGACCATTTTTTCCCTATGTTTAACATATAAATCATGTAAAACCCTAAAAGAAAAAAAAGGACAATTAAAGCCAAAGAAACTTTCTGAAAAGGTTTTAATTTAAATAGTGCAATTTTTATAAAAATGTGCAATGAATGTAAACATAAAAGGTAATGAACAACAATATCAACATTATCTCTTAAAGTGCAACAATTCAAAACAAATGCTATCTAACTGCAACGTCTATAACCTGAGTGAATAATACAGCTGCTTTAGAACAGATTTTTGTTCAGACATCTTGAAGTTTTTGTCTCCTTTTCTCTTTCCGCCTTGGCTTCACGCTACATAACAAACAGGAGATCCCACCATGCACTGTGCATAATGTGCTACGATTGGCTAGTCGGGTGCGCGTCAAAGTCTCTGCGCCCACACAGACGATCTGACGATCTTTCTGCTTTATGAGATCACCCCCACGTTATAATCCTTAACGATTTAATATCGCCATATCGCACACCCTTAGGACAGAATTCAATGAAAATTTCAGGAAATGTCCGAATTAGGACAAGGAACAAATGATTAGATTTTGGGGTTGATCCGGATCAGCGTAACCGCCATGACGAAATTTGCAATTTTCCTGAATAACCACTGAACTAAAATGGATATTTTTAGGGATTCATTTGCCAATGGTATGTTTTCATGTTCAAGGAATCTAAATATTTAGATGAAATAAAGGCAGGATTAATATTTATGGTGAAAATCACAATGTGGGTGAGGACTGCGATGCTGGCGGAGGTCTACGCTTTCTGAGTGCTTTTCTAGTTTTACTTATGCCCTTTGTTGGCAACCCTGGTGCAGTGGCAATTTAGTTGACTTATTATTTCCGTCATAGTTGTTGTCAACAACCTTTTCCCCCTGACAAAAACTAGACAGCAACTAATAAAAAGAAGTGCACATGGATAAAAAGTATAACTAAATTAAACATTTTCCACAACAAATAAAAACTAGACGAAAATGTCTGACAGAGACTTAATCCAATCAGACCTAATTTGGTCATGTAAAAAGTAGGGACAAGTTAGGAATATATCCAATCACAGCTGCTTTGGTTGTGTGAAAAGGTTGGATGAGTTAAGAGGGACATCCAACCAAAGCTGCTTTAGCTTCAAGGTGGGGGGATAAGATCCAATCAGAGCTGCTCTCTTTATGAATTGATACATTTATGTAGAGCAGGTTCATTGTTGGTTGTCAGTTCTGGTATTGTAACTGAGATGCTCTGCCAGGTAGCCTATATAAAGGTGACTGCATTTCACACTAAAGTTAAATTTGTTTCTGTTAATTTAGACATTCAAACTTTGCTAGCATTCAGTAAAGGATTATTCGATGTTTCATTTTATTCAAGTGTAAAACATGACTTCAGAAATTCCAGGAAACATAAAAATTCCTTACTCTACACTTTTTTTAGTTAACTAAATTTACTGTGGAGTTTGTCGACTAAAATGTAGTGATATTTCACCAACTAAAACCAGACTTAAGGCAAAAGACCAAGACTAAAACTAAACTAAAAAGTGTTATCACAATCAACACTGCCAGCTGTCACAAACTATTTAAAACATATATACGCACTTTAAAGTTGGCATATTGTTTGTTCTGAATACAAGTTACTTCTGGCCCCTTTTTTTATTGAACACTTTCCTAAATTCCTGTTTCATAGACCTTGAAGTCTGGGGAACTGAAATAGTTCAGAGGAAATAACAACTTTCATATTTGTATGTTCTTCTCCTCAGTCGGCTTCATATTGGTGAAAAACTCAGTGAAATATTGTAGACTGGTGTAAAGAGGAAGAAGTGGCCTCATGCTTCCTTATATTTTCCAACAACTTATGAAATCTTTTCAGCTGCTTTTAAGTTGCAACATATCAGGCAAAACAAGTAACTTCATGCAGCCGGAGCCTGAAATCTTTCTGGTGTTTTTCAAGACAAGTCACACCTAAGACAAACAGAGAAATGCAACTTTGCAGTTAGGCCCTCCGGCACTTTGATAATAAACGCTGTTCAGTCAAGGTAAACAAACACGCAGAGCCTGAAATGCAGGGCTCCCAGGATCGAAAGCGAAGATAAACTGCCCTATATGTATTCAGCAGTGTCATTTTTGTTGGTAACACCTATATTTTTCCATAAATATGCACATTTTGAGTCCTATACTTTTGAGTGAGCTGAAGACAGCAGGATGAAACCACCCAATCATTTGGTCAACGGCTGAACTTCAGCAACAGGACACTACAGTCCTGCTCAGCATTATTGGCAGCTCCTCCATTATTTTCATTACTTTAACAATATCTTTAGAAATAAATTGAAATGAAGCAAACTTATGTCATCAGGATCTTTTAATTGAAGGTCCAAAATTACATATTGTAATTTCAAAGAGAACTGGAAAAAAAGCATGTGCAGCAATAATAGCACCCCTCTTCAGTATTTTGTTGCACACCCTTTTGGTACTGATGACAGCCTCCAAATCTTTCTTGTAGCCATCTATAAGCTTCTTGCACTTCTCAGCTGGTATTTTCTCCCACTCTACCTATGCAAATAGTTCAAGCTCTTGAACATGTGGAGGTTTCTTTTCCTCAATGGCAGATTTCAGCCATACCAAAGATTTTCAGTTGGATTGAGATCAAGACTCATTGCTTGCCATTTTAAAACAGGCCATTTTTTCCTTTTCGACCATTCCCCTGTGCTTTCGGATGTGTGCTTTGGGTCTTTGTCTTGCTTTAGGACCCACGATCTTCGACTCAAACCAAGTGTTCTTACACTGGGTGGGACATTTTGCTTTAAAATTTCTTGATAATTCTCTGATTTCACGATTCCTGTGATAAGGTCAAGGCCTCCAGTACCCGATGCCGTAAAGCAGCCCCAAACCATTATGGAACCTCCACCATGCTTGATTGTTGGTAGGGTGTTCTTTTCCTTGTAGGCTTCAAGTGGTTGCAATTAAAACTGCCTATTCTAAATATGACTGCATGATCATAGTAGCTAATGAAGTATAATTTACAAACCTTAATATGTGAACATTACTTCTGCCAAGTTTGAGTCTGATAAAGTGATGCAGAGCAAAGTTAGAGAGGTTTGTAAAGAAACTGTACTGTCACATTGTGTACTTAAACTTCATGGGTGCCAATAATGATGAGTAGGACTGTATGATGACCTGCAGCTCAGTGATGTGGACAAACTCATATCCAATAAGTTTTGAAAAAAATAGCAATAAACAACACACATCTCATAATGTTTACAGTAAATAAAAACAAATGGCTGTTTTAGATGAATTCTGTTTTTCATGGAGCATTCAGCCTGGCATTAGGGTTGGGCAGTATATTGATTAAATCAATTAATTCTAATTATTTCCTGAAATTTAAAAATGCCAAAAAAAGCAAAAATTTTCTACACCTATTCCAGTTGTAACATGATACAATGTTGAAAACATAAATACTGACAATTTGAAATTTTAATGACAGTTTCACAAGCTCATCTTGAGGCTTGTATTTGTTTTTTTAATAAGATTTAATACTGTTTAGAGTGTTTAAATAGACAGTAGGGCTGAACGATATGGACAAAATTTCATATCTAGATATTCATGCTAGATATCTCGATCTCTATACGATATGATATGACTACAGGTTTGGTATAAACCAAGCGGTGCTTTCAGGGGCAATCATAAAAATTACACTTGTTCTGACTTCCAGACCTGTACATGCAGGGTGAGCATGGGGGGTATCTATGTGGTTTATATCGTTGATATTGTTGCGTTTCCGATATTCAGGAGAGTACTTCGCACATCTAATTTGGGAAACAGGTGCGTCAGAGAAAATTTCGCTTTAAACATGAAGATGGACTCCTGCACACTGTCTAACTTGCAAGGAAATAATTTATTTGAAGACCGAAATGTTGCTTGCTTTTTCAATATTAAAATCTTAAATGTCCATATCTCATCAATAGATAAAATAACAATATATCTTTCAGCCCTAACTAGATGATGAAGATTTTATGACAGGCACTTGAACTATATGAGGGTAATTCTGTTTGTATTATGTCTATATTAGTTTTGCAATACTTTTTTATAAAATAAAGAAAAAACTTGACTCGGGTGATTTTTGTATCACTTGAAGTTTGTTTGTTTGTTTTTTTTCGAGAGGGAAAAAATCTATTAATATCATAAGTACAGTGTTGTGGAAAGAAAACAGGGATTTTGTTTGTGGGCCATATCGCCCAACCTGGTATAAACATTTTTAAAAAACACACTAAACATTGTTTGCCAACAGCCAGATAAGTTTAAAGGAAATATCTGATAAATGTATTCTTAAGAACAAAACTTTTTTTTTCTTCTATTACTTTATAACTTATTTATTCTTTTAGTCAATCTTCTTATCATATTTAATTCTTAACTTTTTATATTATTTCGGTTATGTATTTTATGTTATTTGATCTCTTTCCTTTATGTCCCCCATTTCTTATATTTTTATTATTGTTTCAGTATGATGGTTTTTAGCTCCAGAGCTTCCTCATGGGGGCTTCTCCATGCTGGGGGCTGCTCCTGGTCCACTTGTGCGGCTGCTGCTGTGGAACGCTCCACCTGCATGGCCAGAGGCCCCTGCACTGTTGTGTGGGGCCTCGTGTCTGCGTGGGATGGGGAAGTCTCTGGGTGCGCTCCTCGTGGGCCAGAGCCCTCCTCAGTGTTGATGGCCCCCCAAAGGTAGCTTATTCATTACCTCAGTCCTCGGTGCACAGCCATGTCTCTCTCTCTCTCTTTCTCTTTACAGACAGCTCGTATTAATGTGTGTGTGTGCGTGCGTATGTTGATGTCTGCAAGTCTGTGTCTGGTTATGTCTCTGCATTGGGGGGGGTGCCGGGTTTTCTGTTTTTATGTTGTTTTTAGCCTCTGTGAGGCACTTTGTGTTGCTTTTAAGTATGAAAAGTGCCTTATAAATAAAGTCTGATTTGATTTGAAATACTTTATAAACATACTGTCTTTAAATGTAAACTGCCCAGCCCTAAGATAAACTATAATATTTTTGACCTTGAAATCTTCTGACTTAACGTTTCATGCACGTCATCATAGAAAGTGTTTGAACTATTGTTTCAGCATTTTTCACATTCCTTCTAATCTTGAGTTAGTCATATATTGGAGGACACAGACTGCATTCACGAGGACTTAAGTCTTTTATTCTCCTCTGTGCTTCCTGTCTCATGACCTCCTTAAATTCATTAAGCTGTAATTTCAAAACAAAACGATAAAGAAAGATGTTGAGCACCCGGGGGCACCAAGAGATTTGAGCTGAACAGAAAAGTCCATTGTCCTGGAATGTTTAAGGGGAGGGTACAAACTGGGATTTTGTTCCTCTTTTAAAGTGAGAGGTGGAATAAGAGTGAGATCAAACTCACCCGAGTTGAGGCTCTCCACCCTCAGGGGCAGACCTGACTGGGCGATGGCGATGAGCTTCAGAGCAATGTAGAACTGGCTCCGCCCAAAGTGACCGAGGCGAGTGGCTCCACACAGCTCTGTGATCTAAACCCACACACACAAAGACAGGAGAAGAGTTCATAACATTATACTCAACATTAAAAAAACATGAAAATATATTATGATCCAATTAAAAGAGTGAAAGAGGCCAAACCTCTCTGATGGTTCATAACCAAAAATATTCAGCTTGTATGAGTTACTCACGAAAATAAACAGTTTATAATCAATATATGGGTTTGTCTTTGACAAAGACAGAACTGTTTTGTCACAAGTGATCACATGGCTCTGTAAACAATTGATGCAGCGAGTTCAACAATAAACAAAGACTTGGTCTGTTTGCACACATGCACAAATCTCCTTCTCCAAAAATCCAGTGATAGCTGCAAGTGTAAGAGAAAAAGTTTTTCACAGCCAGCCCTCTTGATCTTGGGCACAGGGTTAAAGGTGGTGATTTAAGAACACAGAATAAAATTCTGATTAGAAAAACACACATGAAGGAGCTGCAGGGCTGTTGTAGCTTGTAGCTGTGCTTGCTAAAAAGACTTTTCATTACTCTTGCACAGTGCATTCATTGTTTCATATTACAATTTAAAGGTCAATTTGCATTATATACTAAAAAACTTTGACAAACTGAGAATCGGTGGTGTAAGAAACATTTATCAAGACAATCCTATACTTTGCAGTGTGTTGCTGTATAAATATTGCATAGCACACTACCAATATTGTATTAGTTCATAATTTCGAGAAATTTGGGGTATTTGTTTTATAATGTGGTTCACCCTTCGGCCACTAGTTGGCAGCAGACATTCTGCCATTTGACTGATCATTTCTCTGTTACATTTATTATTTATATAATAGTATTTACCACACTAACTTCTGTAGAATAAATCCACATTGAATGCTGGAACTAATGACTGTAACAATTTAGATAGTTAGGATTGTCTTTGAGAGCTTATTCAAACAGAATTTTAATCTGAAATTCCACTGAGCCAGATTTTAAACAACCAACCTAAAAACATCCCAAGTCATCTTAGAGGAACAAATGTACCAAAATTACAATTGAATTCCTTAAGGAAAGGTATTGAGGCTGATTTTGTCTTGGACAAGCATAAAAATCTATTTTAGTTTATCTCTTGTTGACAATAAGACATCTGCATATACTAAAGAGCGAAATCAGAAGTGGTTTGTTTAGGTATTACTGAGGAGTTATGGTAAAGGTGCCTGATCTCGTTCTGTGTGAAGCTGCCAATGATTGACTTTTTACAATTTAGGATCAAATAATTCAGTTCTGCATCTATTATCTAGTAAGCTGCTCTAAGAGTGATGCTTTCTTCCATGCATTAATACAAGTACTGTATTTTTCTCTCCCTGGGTATGTTACTACTTAAGTATAAAACATAAGCAATTTGGTTTAAGAAGCTGTCACCAAAAATGATGGAAGTAAAGCAAAAAATGTACATTCAATCGAGAATTTTTCATTTAATAAAGAAACGTGGTCCAGATCTGACAAAGCTACTACAGCTGTCAGCATCTATGCTGATCAAAGGCATAGACGCTGACAAACTGTCACTCCTTGTTGTGGTCTTGCTCGTAGCTTCCAACTCTTCCTGCTCTAAAGGATGCTGATTGTGCTGTCCCACGTTGCGGACTGGAGCTTACCAAGATGGATCTGTCTGGTTAGAGACACTGAATCAGGAGGATCCAGCTGCTGTGCAAGGTTAGCAGTCAGAGGTGTGAGATCTAACCTTGTACAGGTAATATTCTTTTTAAAGTCAAACAATATGGGAGAGTATGTTTGCCTTCATTGAATCTATTGTAGCATAAGATTGACAAAACAACTTTCAACCAGGAGGTTTATGTTACTGTGTGACTACTAGGGCTGCCACAAATGACTATTTTGATAGTCGACTAGTCAACGACTACTTTTGCGATTAGTCGACTAGTCACTTCATGCATGACCTGCAGCGTACTGCACCAGCATGCAGCTGGTGGCCCAAATCGCTTATTTATGAGCAGACCTGGCAACTTTGGTGCCTGCGTAGTTGTGCATGCGCCACATGCATGAGTGTGTTTCGGGGTGTGTTGGTTTGATTCCTGCAGGTGTGATAACAATAAAAAACAGGACAGATAGGCAGACAAGACAGCAGAGGTACAGCGGCAGTTTTGTGAGGAAACACACCTAAAAAACAAAACAACTAGTCGACTACTAAATTAGTTGTCGACTATTTCGATAGTGGACTAATCGTGGCAGCCCTAGTGACTACACAACATAAAATCACAAAACTCTACTGTTGTAGCAGGTTCCCACACTGGTAAAAGCTGTCCATTTATTAAATCTAAGCTATAATACAGCTATTCAGCTGTACAATGCATTTCTATATCACACAATTGAAATACTGAAAACTGGAAATATGATTATATTCATTCTTAATATTTATCCTCTTCCTCTTGTTGTACCTCTACTATTTTTGTATACTTTTAACTTGACTATCTATTGCACTAAAAGGAGAAGCTCTCCAATCTCGTCGATCTGTATAATGACAATAAAGATTCTTCTTCTTCTTTCTTCTTCTTCTAAATTAGGTCATTGGCTGATGTTTAACATTTCTGACTACTAATAAGCTGTAATATTTTTTAAAAAGCTGGAAGAAAATGGAGGGTTGGGAGGCAAAACAGCACCTACAAGAGGTTTGAAGAGTGCAGTCACCAAAGATGATAATTCATTTTTAATGGGAGCCTAATGGTGCTGTAGTCAAACTTCATATGACTCCTTAAGTGCCAGTCCGTCAGGACCGGCAGCCCACACAGCTGACTGATCCCTCTCCTGCTGACAAAGGATTTCTTCTGAGTGTGTGTGGACACAAAGAAAGCACCAGTCACTTTTCACAGCCTGTTACAGCAAAACAACACGAGCTGCTGTGTGCCTCTCTCAGGCCACTATCTCCAGAGTCAGTGTACATTTTAGAGGCAGAGGATGACAGCACTGCCCGATCCTCCCACCACACGGCTCCCCTTGTTGACCTTGAAAGGGGCTCTGACTCACTAACTGCAAATATTAGCCTGCTGTGGGACCTGGAGACACTAAAAAACCGGACTGCTGTAGTTTCTCGATTCTCACAACTCATAGTCAGCACACAGAGCAGGGACCGTCATGGCTGGGTGACTATTGGGGCTGCATGTTGAAGCGAAATTTGATGGTCTTCTCTTTGTGAGCGCAGACAATAAACACTGCTGATACCACAATAATTGAGCAAAACAATAACAGCCCAGGTCTGATTACAGATTATTTTGGGTTGCAATTTAATTTCAAAAAGCTGATTAGCAATAAATATGGCTGAGGAAGGAAGGGATATCAAGAAACATGTGCCTGACCTCTATTTCTGTTGCTGTCACATCAAACAAGGGTCAGTATTGTTTGAGTTTTACCTGTATGATACTGAAATGGCCACTTTATTAGGATGCCAGTCACCCTCTGCACACTGTCATCAGCAACCAGAGGAGCCTGTTCAGCCCCAGACTGCTCCTTCACAAGTGCAGGGCCAGCAGACTGACACCCCTTTTAGACTGTTTAAAAAAAACGTTTAAACCCGGTAACAATCGGCACTTGTCAGCAGTTTGAAAGGGTTTAAAGAGCATTTCGACCTGGTTCGACTGACCCTGCAAGCGACACAGGTTTCATTGGCTTGCCTCCGATCAGCTTCAGTGAGAACATCACACCCGGGTCAACCAGCTAATTTACGTCATGACGACGGCATAATATCTACGCCTGTCCCCTCTGTCTGTAACTTTGTATCTTCAGTGGTCAAATGTCGTTCATTCTGCACCGAGTTGGTACATTTTTGAAAAGGGACAAAGGTACAAAGTTCAGCAAACAGCTAACCAACATGTCCATGTCTTCATGCTCCTTTCCATCCTAGCTTAATGTGCCAGAGGAAAAAAAAACAGCCACACAGCTCGTCTGCTGATGATTAGACCCGGGTCTGCTGGCAGTGGGAATGGAGTCCCTTGCTAATTATTAGCGGGTTAACTCATGTTAAAAAAAACCCTGTTGACCTTCTAATTTTAGTATGAAAGCGGTATGAGAAACTGTTTTGGCCCTCAGGCCATTAGACTGTACAACTCCTCACTCAAGGGGGGGGGGGGCAGGAAGACAGAGGACAGGAAGGAGCAGTAGCCAATCCGGTAGCCACATTTTTATTTTTATAATTTTTGTTTATATCTATCTTTTTTTATATATTTTTTTATTTGTTACACTAAACTGCTACTGGAATCTTAATTTCCCTGACAGAGTTTTCCGAAGGGAATAACAAAGTTCTAATCTAATCTAATCTAATGTTATCTAATCTAATCTCACATTTTACCAGTACTCTGTTTTGCCTTCAGAACTTCATTTTTCATGGCATAGATTCAACAAGGTACTAGAAACAATACTCACATATTTTTGTCCTAATTGTTATGATAGCATCAAACATTTGGTGCAAATTCGTTAGCTGAACATCCATGATACAAATGTTTCATTCCACTACATCCTAAAGGTGCTTAGTTGGATTGAGATTTGGTGACTGTGGAGGTACAGTGGACTCACTGTCATGTTCAAGAAACACATTTGAGATGATCTGAGCTTTGAGATACGGTGTGTTACCCTGTTGGATGCAGCCATAAGAAGATGGGTACAGACACAGTGTACATGGTCGGCTGCTGTGTTGAAATGATGCTCAGTTGGTGCTATGGGGCTCAAAATGAGCAAAATTCCCCTCAGTACTACAACCACTGTTGATACAGGGCAGAATGGATCCATGCTTTCATGTTGTTCATGCCAATTTCTAAGCCAACCATCTGAATGTTGCAGAGAAAGACTCAGACCAGGACAGCTTCCACATCTCTACTGTCTAATTCTGGTGTGAATCGAGCCTCAGTTTCCTGTTCTTAGCTAACAGGAGGGGTACCTGGCTCGCCTTCAGCAGTCAATCTGCTTCACAGTCTGACATGTTGTGTGTTCAGAAGTGGTCTTCTGCAAACGTCCATGGTAATGAGTGGTTATTTACCTTTCTGAAAATCTTGAACCACGACTCACTGAATAATTTCTCATTTTCAGACCATTCTCTGCAAACCCTTGAGTTTGATGTGGGTAAAAATCCCTGCCGATCAGCTGTTTCTGAAATACTAAGACCAGCCTGTCTGGGACCAACACCACTGCCATGTTTTAGACATTTTACATTTTTACCTCCACCAAAGAGGTTATGTTTTCGGGAGAGTTTGTTTGTCTGTCTGTGAACAAAATTACTTAAAAAGTAATGGATGGATTTTGATTAAATTTTCAGGAAATGCTCAGCATGGGAAAAGGAAGAAGTGATTCAATATGGTGTCGATCTGGATCCGCCATGACAAAAAGTGCAATTTTTGTGAATAACTACTGAACTAAAATAGATATCATTATGAAACCAGTTGCTAATGGTATGTTTTCATGGTCAAGGAATCTAAATATTTACATGAAATAATGGTAGGACTAATATTTATGGTAAAAATCACAATATGGGAGAGGACTGTGGTGCTAGCGGAGGTCTGCGCTCTCCGAGTGCTTTTCTAGTCTTTTATATTTTGATGCTTGGCTTGAATTTCAGCAGGTCACCTTGATCATGTCTACACACCTTAATGCACTGAGTTGTTGCTATGTGATTGGCTAATTAGCTATTTACTTGACCAAGAATTCGAAACATATTTTGACGTATTAGCTGGCCAAAGAGTGTATAAAAATGGTATCATGACAACCCTTATTCTATCTGGAGGAGACATTTTGCCAAACCTACTGCCAGCAAAAGCGAGGTGTACCTAATAAAGTCACGTTGGCTTATTGACTCTGACAAACACTAAATTAATCCTCTTTGCATCTGCTTTCTGGGCTCATACATATTTTCAAGGTCTGTGCCTCGGCTTAACTTGCAGTATTTTTGACAGGCTCTAGATAAAAACAAGACAAAATAAGATAATGTACAATGACAGAGACTCTGCTGTTCCATTATGTCAGCTCTACAAGACAGATTTTGATGGAGGTAGAGGACAGGAAAGAGTGGGCAGTAATGAGAAGGCAAAGGGCTGACCAGGACATTATTTGCCATTCTGGATATAGGGCGCAGCTTCTGAGAAAAAAGGAACCAGCAGACAAACAGCTTCTTTGACTGTAGGATGTGGAAAGTGGGCTTATTTTCTGTTTAGGTCATCTTTTAATTTATTTGCCATTTTTCTGTTTGAAAGAAACTTTTGTTAGCCTGAAAAAATACAAATTAAAAGCAAGAAATATCCCTGTATTAGGCACTTGGGACTTTCAGTGATTGCTATTAGACTTTTATTAGTACCAAATGGGATTACAAACCCTTATTTCTAACAACAAATCTTCCACTAATTTAATGATTGACAGCTTCACGTCTGATAGAAAAACATTACAATAGAACTTTTTATGACATTTTTAAGGTCTGAGTATGTAATACTGTTGACAGTCTGAATTAAAATATTGTACAAGACAGACTGGTTGTTGGGGATGGGAGAAGAAATCTGTTTTTTGTATTTGACGATTTTTAAATCAATTTTCTTTTCCAAATTTAAATGCTTTATTTTAGCCTGTGTTAATAATCCACTTTTAAATGCAATCCAGGCTTTTGAAGAGAGAGTATAAACAGCTGGTTAAAATATATTGCTGAATAAATCTAAAAAACAGATTCACATGTGATGTGTTTTTTTCATGATATAGTCTATACACTTTGCCATTGTTTATCTTTTTTGCTGGTGTTAAAAAAGCTAATTAAAGATTGCAAAAATCTGCAATATCGTAGAATCGCAATTTAAATTGAATCGGCCCCTAGAAAATTGTAAAAAATCAAATCGGGAGAATGCGTAACGTTACAGCCTTACTGACTGTCAGGGTTGACAATATGAACAAGAATGAAGACCATTTTTCCACTATTGCAATTCACGAAAGTGTGGTGTATTAATCATCTTTGGGAAGATGTTAAAATGGCAATTAGTTAAAGTGAGACTGATATTTGACTAGAATGTGACAAATTTTAGTGCCGTCAAAGTTTCAGACCTCTCACTTGGGAAAATAAGAATTTTTACTTTTCTTGCATTTCAAAACACTGATTCAAGACTTAAAGGGATAGTCCGTTTTTTTTTTTTTGAAGTGGGGTTGTATGAGCTCCATATGACCACTAAGTACATTAGATGCAGTAGAAAGTTCTCTCCTCTCTCTCAGTAAGCCACAGACTGTAAGAGTCGGTGACGAAGAAATAGGTGCTAACAGGGAAGTACCGTACCAAATTCAAAGGCTATTTTCTCCACCTACAAGAACTCAAATCAAAAAATAATCCCACAGTTCAAGAGTACGCTACATATGATTGTTTTTAAGTGCATAAACATTACGAAAATATAAAGTTTATCCGGACCTAAGCCAACTCATGTCGTGTGTCCCTCTGCTAAATCACCGTAGTTAGTTAGCAAAAAGCAGAGTAGAGGAAGCTTTTTATCAAAACAGTGAAGACTACTTGTGTGTGTCTCTCTCTCACACACATATGCACACACACGTCACGATTACTGTGTATTTGCCACTAACATATATATATTTAGATGTATAGAGAGAGAGAGAGAGATGTATAGATCTGTGCACACAATCTGTCAGGTAACAGGTAACGAGGGATGCATTCACTATACGATGTAACCGCATGCTCTCGTTACGCAGAGGAATACGGTGAAAGCTGAGTTCTCCATGATGCACATCTGTTTCTGCACCAAGGGAAGCATCACAAAAACCCATCTCAGAAATATTTGTCATATAATGTGCTTTCAATTTGTGTAAAACAGTCTCTGAGGCCGCTAACTAACTACGGCGGAGTGATTTAGCGGAGGGACACACGACGTGAGTTGGCTTAGGTCCAGATAAACTTTATAATTCTGTAATGTTTATGCATTTAAAGCAGCACTACGGAAGATCCCCGTTTGACTGGAGAGTGAACTCAACTACCCATAAGCTCTAGCGCACGCATAGTGTCGTAAGACAGATCTGCCGGTCGCGTGCGTTTGTTTTGTAGGTGAATCACAGAAGCCAGGACTTTGCTCAAAAGTATTCTTCTGTCTTCAGCGGCTGTTTGCAGGATGGATAGCGACGAGGTAATGCATTTATTTTTGACTAAATGACGATGTTAAAAATCGCTAAGTTCAACTTGGTTTTATTACCGTGAAGTCCTCCCCGTCCTATTGAAGCGATAAAGTGAATAAAAGTAAAGACAACGACGAGCTGGCGATATCACACACTTGAAATAGGTCTAAACAAAACTACATACTGGTACGTTCTGGATTTGTTGTGCTGCATTTTTTTCCTGTCAAGTTTTTCTGAGGAACTTCGTCGTAAATTAGTCGCACAACATACCTGATAGTAGTCGGACATCCGTCCTCGTCTTTTATTTCACGCCAGCGAGTGAACACCGAACCGATGTTTATTCTGGTCCGAGCATTCAGCTTGTTTTTCTCTCGCTTTCTTTGTTTTGTATCCTCCGACAAAACTTTTCTCTTCCTTACGTTTTTTGTTTCCTCCGCCATGGTTACAGCTCGGTGGTAACGATTGGCTTTTGGTGAGACTTCCGTGATTTAAACGAATCAGGAATCGGGGGAAGTGACATATGCCGTAAAGCAGTCCAAACTTGTAGTTTTTTAGCGTGGCAGGGTTCCCACCATCCACCTCGAAGTTACATAGCGCCAGTTAAAGGGATACAGACCACTCCAGACCACGACAGAGGTGTCATTCAACTCCATTGTAAAGTGGTGGACCATCACAATGAATATCAAAGGATTATATTATGTTTGAAAAACTACATAGCGTTGGTTTAAAAACAATCATATGTAGCGTACTCTTGAACTGTGGTATTATTTTTTTTATTTGAGTTCTTGTAGGTGGAGAAAATAGCCTTTGAATTTGGTATGGTACTTTCCCGTTAGCGTCTTTTCTTCGTCACAGACTCTTACAGTCTGTGGCTTACTGAGAGAGAGGAGAGAACTTTCTACTGTATCTGATGTCCTTCGTGGCCTTATGGAGCTCATACAACCCCACTTCAAAACTGAACTGTCCCTTTAAGGAACCACAGGATTGACACACAAATGAAAGATTGTGAAAGTGACCTTGCATGTTAACGTTACATGACAGATTTGGGTAGTGGGAGAAGACAGGAAAGAGTGAGCAGCTAGTAAAGTGAGTCAAAGGGCTGACTGGGCTACTTTTTACACTATAGACACTGGGACAAATTTTGTCCAAAACTCTCTTCAAAAGTCTGGATTGCATTTAAAAGTGGCTTATTAACACAGACTAAAATGAAGCATTTTAATCTGGTGAAAAAAAAAAAAAATTTTTTGAAGCAAAAAATGATTTAAAAATCGTCAAACAAAAAATCCCAATACTTATGTAAACAGATTTTTTCTCCCACCCCTAGTACACATTAAAGCGGTTTACACACAGAAGACCTGACTGAGCTGCCAGGGATAAAGTGATAAATACTGGGTGCCTGGAACTCCTATTCATGTTTTTGAAATATTAAATAGGTATCGGTAATGCTTTACTAAATCACTATCAAAATATGCAGGAGTAATTCTGCACATTCCTGACTTATCCTCATATCACACAGAACTAGTGGCCATGACAAGAATATTGTAGTTCACAGGTATGTCCAAATGTTATTGAAGGGCTGTGTAAACACTGACGGCTGCCAAGCACGTCTGCTTTAATGACAGATTATGATGGAAGAAAAAGAGAGGAAAAAGTGGGCAGGAATGGGAGGCAAAGGTCTCATCTGGATACTATTTGCTGTTATGAGGCCATCTCCACTGATGGATAGTTAGAGGGCAGACAAACAGCTTATGATCTACTTTTTAAGATTTTGGCATGAGAGATTTTTTCAGTTAATGTCAAATGTCTTCCTGTTATGTAAACCGAGGGATATGTTGTCAGTGCATTTGTGCAATTTAACCTGTGTGAAGAAGTGTGCTCTCAATTATAGAAATGGGGAAAGTCAATTCAGGATATTGTTTGCCCAGGACTTCTTTTTGTGTTTCCATGTTATTCAAAATTCTTTTAACTCTGTTTGAGTTTTACTATCATAAATCAGGTAAGTTTATACATCATTAATGTTGAATCAAACTATCAACAAATGGTGGTCAAAACAAAACATCATCATGTGATTTCAAGCACATGTGTCAGAGTTGATACCGTTTTTTTAAAGTCTGGTTATAAGCTGAGTTAAAGTATTTTTTAGCATAAACCAGGTAAGACACGGCCAGGAAATTCATGTCTGTCATTAACATTGGGTGCAACCTCCATATAAAGATAGTTACGGGTAGGCAAATGAGCCTTGTTACACATTAGAGGATGATAAAATATATCATGCAGAAGACGTGACCGTAACAGGAATATTGTACTGAGACTTCCTGTGTGTATATCTGAAGGGCGACTATCCACAAAACAAAAGATAGTTGCCAAGAGGCCAAGAAGGGGAGAACTTAACCTGCCAAAGGTGGTGGCTTATTAAGAAAAATTCACTCCAAAAGTTGTGTTAAGTTTTGTACATTTGTTGCGGGTAAAAGCAAACAGTGAAACAATTTCCCAGTTTAAAAACAATATTCAACAGCATCTTCAATTGTGGTATGAGTGATATCATAAGGCGATGGTCAGCAAAAGTAGGATTTCCCCTCTCATCCCCTCAGTTCATTCTAAAATTAAAACACTATAAAGACAACAAATAACATAAGATGGCACGAGGGATGTAGCGGTATGAAAATTTCATATCACAGTTATTGTGACCAAAATTATCACAGTTATCATTATTATCGCGGTATTGTTGCAGTGTGCTCAAAATGTTCAAAAAGTTCTTTAACAGTTTTGAAATCATTTAACCACTTTTATATTATAATTTTTACAGTTCTTTTGTCTGTTTTGTCAATAATTGTGTCAGGAAATGTCCTGTAAGTACATTTGCTTAAACTTTATTCATGGGAAATAAAAGTAAACGATTCTTGCAAGTATTTGCAATTATTTTGTTATAAATGCTTAAACTGTGTGTGATTACAAGAAAAGAAAAAAAACGAATTTGTACTTCAAATGGGATTCTCTTCATATACAATTGTAAATGAACATGTTCAAAATAAATTTAACCTATTTTACATACACTCACACATTTTAGTTTGCCTGCAGCATTAGTGTCCATGTTACAGCTCATTATATCAGACCATGTCGAGGCCTTTTTTTTTGTTGTTGTTTTACTAACGATAGTTCCAGTTCACAAATTGCGATTGATTAAATCCATGAAACACAGACTATGATGGAAAAAGGCGCTCTATTACAACAAAATACAGCGAAACACTGCAAATAAAGGGCGAAAGAACAGCAAGAACTCACCCGAGAATGATACTAATGCTGTTATTTACAACCTTTATACATTATTCACTCAGGTATGGCTCACTGAATCCTCTCTCTCTCTCTGCTCGTTTACTCGAGGAGTTACAGCAGTTTTAATCACGCACATTTTTGTTTTTGAGTTTTGAGTAGGAAAACCTGTGAGTGTCTGAGCGAGGCTCCAGCTGCTAAGGCCAAACATTGCAAGCTGCGCAAGCGCGTCTCTGTTAGCGACACACGGCTGCTTCATCGAGAAGCAGACACACATAGTTTCACCTTTCCAGTCAAAGAGCAGCATCACCGTGAGTTATTGACTCACGGTGATCAAACACGGTATAACGGTAATTTTAATAGGACACAGTAATGATTACCGTGGCAAATTTTACATCAGTTTATCATTTTACTGGTAACCGTTACATCCCTAGATGGCACCTAAAATCTCTTTAATAATGTATGTATCAAGGCTGAGACTCGACATGTCAGCTTTAATGATACATATTGATTGAGGGAGAAGACAGGAAATCGTGGGTAAAGGTCTGATTAGGATAACAACAGAATCAGCACCAGAATTAGAAATACTTCATTAATCACCAATCAGAAATTCGGTTGTTTCAGTTGCTCTTATACACAGAATAGCAGCTGGAAATATCAGATGAAGATATAAGAATAGATAGGAGCATTAATTTAACTAAAATAAAATAAATACAACTAAAAATGAAAATAGAAGAAATGAGAATGAAATTTAAGTAAGCAGGTTGCAACATCCAGAGCCTTTAAGCATTATAAAATTAGGTAGCAACGAGACTCTGAATGAGGTCGAGGAATACACAGTATTGACAATTAACAATCCTTACAATAACAATATGAAAATATCTATGATAGCACCATTTGTCTGAAGGTACGACAAACAGTAGGTACAGTTTGTCAGTTTGTACTACATGCTGCCATGAAAATTCTGTGTCATTTCCACTAAGTTACAGGGCAGAAAAGCTGCTTACATTTTAAGTTTTAAGATGTTGACATGTTAATTGTAAACTGTCTTCCTGTTCTGTTTAACTGAGGGCTATATTTATGGTGCATTTGTGCAATTTTTAGAGTGTGTTGGAATGTGCTTGCAATTCAGTGTTTTAAAAACAAGTTAGCTCCTCATATTGTTTGCCCAGGGATTATTTTTGTCTTTCTGTATTATTGGAAATGGTTTAAATGTTGTTTGAGTTTTACCATCATATGACAGGTGAGCATGTTTGCACTTCATCAATGTTGACTCAAGTTATCCACAACTATTAGCCATAACAAAACATTGTGTCCACAAGCATGTGACAGAGCTGATAAATGTTTTTTAAGTCTTTGTTATAGGCTGGATTAAAGCACTTTTTACCATAAAACAGGTAGGAACAATGACTACCATGGCATAGAGCTGGCCAGGAAAATCATGTCTCTCATCAACACCAGGTGTCATCACCACCAAAGATAGTTCGGAGTGGACATATTAGCTTTTGTTAATTATTTGAGCCCATTTTCATGGAAGTAATGTTTTGTTTACGTGAATGAGCTGCCCAATAAGAGATCATCCAGTATTTGGTGCCTGCGACCTTCTGTTTATGTTGTTCAAATATGTACTCAGTGAAGAGTATTGTTTGATTTAATCACTATCAAAATATTCAAGAATAAACATGGACACACCAAATATCTTCTCATAACAAGCAGAAACAGTGGCCATGACATGCATACTGCACTGAGACTTTTTATGAGTGTATGTAGATATTAATGTACAGTGTTCAGGTTGTAACTGTGGCAGTGACTAAGCACGTCAGCTTAAATGACAGATTGTGATGTGGAAGAGGACATGAGATAAAGGGCATAATGTGGGGCAGGGGGCTAATCAGGAAACTAATTGCTATTGTGAATATTCTGTACCATCTCCACTGATGTTGACAACAGAAATAAACGTTCAGGTAAAGTGACCTGGTGCTAGGTTCTGCCTTGCTGAAGGAAAGGGTGCACATGTATTTGCACAATTTTAGAGTGTGTTGGAGTAAATCTCATCCTAAAGCCCATTTTATTTATAGACACAGCATAAGTAATCCTTGTTTGTTGAATTGTATCTATTTTAGTGTATTTATTTAGTTTATTATTGTGCAGCATTTTGGTAGCCTTATGTTTTTAAATGTTATGTTTGATTTTGGTATCAGCCAGTATCAGTCTAAAAAGTTATCTATCAGTATTATTGTAAATTTTTTAAAGATATTTACAACCAATATATTGACCACACATATTGCCCATATATCTGCTGGAATATTGGCAAATTACTAGGGCTGTCACTTTAGTGCATTAATTAGATTGATTAATTACACCGCAAATTAATGCATTATAAAAATTAATCGCAAGTTTAATCATAGCACACAAACATTTTGATATTGGCCAGCTGGAGGACCCGTACATGGCAGTGGCACGTCACTTCACACATGTGTCTCTGGTCAAGCATAACAAAGCCCAGGTGACAACAGGAATGGCATATTTAAGACTTAGTCTTATTTTATTTTTGAATTTATTTATCTATATTTGTACTACATCCTTTAATAATGCATCAGGCCTAATTGTTTTGCTGGATGTCCTCGACCTTTTTCTTATTTTATGAATTTGATTTATAAAACACACTAAAAGTGTAATTTGAGTTGCCTGATTGAGTTTAGAATTTTCTGGACAAGTTGCCCTGACTTTGGTTTTATTCAGTAACCAATAAAAATGTGGATTTACAAATCTTCACTTCTTAGTGTATTCCTTTGATTAGTCATGCGCTACAATTTTATAATATCCTAGAATTAAAATTCTTTATTTTGGGTACTTTAAGCAGATATGAGATTAAAATGCTATTAATTAGATTAATTAATTATATATCTGGCAATTAATTAGATTAATATATCGGCAGAAATCCAATATCGGTCATACATATTCAAACTGTGCTAAATAATATAGTCCATCTATGAGTCAATGTATGTCTTAAAGTCTGTATGAAGGCTGTGTTGTAACTGTGACAGTGACCAAGCATGTCAGCTTACAGAATAATGACTGACTCAGAGGAAGAAGAAAGGGGATAGAGGGCATAATGTGGGGCAAAGGGCTGATCGAGACATTTTGCTATCATGGACATTTGGTACCATCTCCTCAAATTAAAGGTTAAAGGGCAGACAAACAGCTTATGGATTTAAAAAGTTATGAGAAAATATAGTTCTATGTAGCTGTGGAAAATGCTGTTAATGTAATTGTACAATTTTAACAGTGTTTAGAGGAGTTTGTTTGCTAATTTGATTATTGATAAAAAGCAATTTCCTCATACTGGGTGGCAAAAACTTAGATTTTTGTTTTCATATTATTTGAAAAAGTTCTAATACTGTTTTAGTTTTACCAATAAGAACACAAGAGACGATATCTTTGCATGTCGATTATTTATGTTAAGCATGTAAGACACCATAACAAAAGCAGTAGAATTTGTCCTGATGTGCGAGTGTCGGGGAGTTCATGCATGCTTTCATTGTTTGCCTAAAGACTGAGCGGTACATTTTTTACTACAAGACAGGAAAGAGTATCCAGGAAAGTAGTATGCTTTGGGGTGCAATTTAAAGGGACTGTGAGGAGAATCTATTACCGGCGACATAAAGACTCTGCTACCCATGAGCAGGCGCAGCGACTGTCGTAATGCTGCGTTCCAGTAACCTCGGAACTGGGAGTGACATCATCTCCGACTTATCGGCGTTTCAGTTGAAGTCGGAAAAAAACATGCTGATCTACCAGGCTATTGTTAGCTGTTGTTAGCACGCCCTGGTTGTTGTTCACAAATATCACATGAAGAATGTGATTATCACTATGGCAGCATTTTTGTAAATATAAGTCTAACAACACTATGTATACAGCTGATCTAGAGCGACACACCCCAGTCAGAAGTACAAATAAATTGATTATTACAGGAGCTAAATAACTGTTCACACTGGGGGCATCCATCTTAGATTGTAAACTCGGGGGTGGCGAGGTTTCACCGAGTTCCCAGTAGGAAATTGTGACTTCGGGGGACTTTCCAGCTGCAGTTTCCTACCCAGAACTTGGAAATTCCTACTTCCAACTACAACTGGAACGCACCACAACACGTTACCGAAGCCAAAGCGTGTGTTTGTTGTGTTGTAGCCCAGACCTTCCTCAGAACTCTGCATTGCTTTACAACTTCTTTTTTCAACAACTTACAGGATGCAAAGTGACAAGGTAATGTATCTCTTTCTAGTTACGTAGCGGTAGTTTTTGATGTGTGACAACAAGTAAGTTTTGAAAAACTTAGTACCGTAGTTTTGTAGCCGGCTATATATCGCTACTAACAGCCCGGTGCTCTAAGACGTGTCCGAATAATATAAATTTGCTCTAGTTTTAATTGTCTTGTTCCCGAAGTTGAGTATCCAGTCCAGTCCAGCCCTGTCCTGTCCTGTCCAACCCGACCAAGAAGCTAAGGAATAGCATTTATAGATAACCTATTTTGATGCTATAAAACTCATCTTAAAGTGTGTATTTCGATCAGGCATATATCTAAAAGTCAGACTTTTTTGCAATTACTAAGAAACTCCTCACAGTCCCTTTAAAGAAGTGTGAATGGAAAAACAGTTACAGCCGAAAACTAAATCAATTTCATTCATACTTGCACCCAAATATTCTCTCATCAATTCCTTCAGTTTGTTCTGCATGCCCTGTCGCGCTCTTGCCAGAAACTGTCCCCAATAATTATAACAAAGAGGTAAAATAATTCAATCATGGAAGAAGTAGTCAAAGCTGTGGCTTAATTTTCAAAAATAAGATGCATATTCGATCGAGTTTAGAGGGTGGAAACACCAACAACTTCCTGAAAGGTCATCTATGCAACACAGTATTAAAAGACATTGGTGCCCTGAGTTTTACTTTGTTGCCAGTGCAAACCGATGGAGGCCAACTGTCACCAACACAGAGCATCTACAGGAATGGTTAAAGGAAATAGTAAAAGAGTTGATAAGCAGAAACTAAAATGCCATTGGTATCTATAAAAACAATTCAAGGACAAACATTAATACTTTTTGCCTCACATTTGAGATATTTTCAGGAAAGCAAATGTTGGCGAGTTTCTCTGCTCAACACGACCCAGTCTGGGGGCAAAGAACTTTTCTTTCTGTTGTTGAGATATTTATATAGTTAACGGTAGAGTTGCTTGATTATGGCAAAATATTTATATATAAATAACGCCAACAGCTTTACAAAATACACGGACTAAAGCTCAGCATAGCATCTGGCATATTAACTGTTTCTCAATCACCCTGTTTCTGTAATTAAGGGAATCAGTAGTTGTAATCAGGGATGCACAACTGCATCCATTCAACATCAACATCAACTGATATTTTAATAAACATTGGTTATTAGTAGGGGTGTAACGAAATGGTCATCTCACGAAACGGTACAAAATACTTAACAGGGCTCAGGATACGAAATGCTCACGATACAAAATAAAGAAAATCGATTAAGGAAAATCTCCAACAGTAGGAAGTTGTGCAAAAATCTAATTTTCTTTATTTTATTCCTAATGCAGACATAAAAAACTATTGCTGCATCATCACAAAATAAATGCTCTTTAAAAAAAATTATAGTTTTTTCCCCTTATATAGACTACAGTGCAAATACAAACATAAAACCTTAATAAAAAGTGCTTTGTTGTTGTAACAATCAGGATAACTACATTCTTGAATGAAAAGGAAAACAAATAGCAGTCCTCATAGCTGCAGTTTAGACCTATAAATGTCTGAACTGTGAACTATAATATTTAGCCTATAACAGTGCACAGCTAATTCCTCCACTTCGTCTTCTTCCATACTGAAGCGAGTGTTTTGCTACGGTAGGCGAGGAGGGTAAAAAAAATCACCAGTCGTTCGCGCGTCCCTTTGCATTTTTTATTTTGTGCTTTAATTTTGTGCGTCTTTGAATTTTATTTCGTAATTTTTTTATTTCCCTAGTCATTAGCAAATCAATGTGGAGTGAACCAATATCAGTTTTCAGGCATTTATTTGTTGCGCTACACTAATTTAATGCTGGAATATGGTATACCTATGGGCTGCTAAGAGATAATCTTCATTCAAAGCAGTGAAAATGACCTGTTAGACAAACTGTGGTGAACTTTTGTGATCAGAGATGAGAAAAAAAATATTGGCACTGTATAGGGATGAAGGATTTATTGTTTTCAGACCAAAATCGCAATTTCAGACAATACAATCATGTGATTGTCAAAGCTGCAAATTTTTTGCAGCACTCCTGACTTATCCAGGATCTGTTGTGTTAACTATTTTACACATATTTTTTAGAAATTTGCAGGCAATTTGCATTTATGGTGGTAAGCAGGTCAACAACACAAAGTCTCTGTTTAGGAGTAGAAGTTGGAGTAACCCTAATATAATGAAAACAGATTGTTTCACATAAATTTGATGATGTGTTATATGCTTATGATCATTAATTTCCTTACTTTTGTCTATTCTGTAAACATAGTTAATATTGCACTGAAGTTTAATTTGAAGAAAACCAGAAATCAAATTGAAATCGCAATGTCTTCCAGAAAAATCACAATACAATCTTTTCCCTAGCACTGTGGGAGAATAATGCTCGAAGACGTCAAAATGCAAACATCAATACTGGAGAAGATGATTATATCAAACATCAGCACCAGCATCGACCCTTATTTTCCCAAATGGTGCATCAAATTGAGACTCTATTAATGGCCCTGCCCTGGCAAACAACATTGTTTAATAAATTTTTACTGTCAAACATGGAAGAATATACTTGCTCACTGCAGACTTCTTCTGCAATAATGCATAACCTGAGGGCTTAACAGGCATAATGTAATCTTAGTACTTGCAGGTATAGTCCAGCCATGTGTTAATGAATGCTTAAAGCTGTAACTGTGTCGAGCTCATCATCTTAAAATGATCATGAGGAAGGTTAGGGACAGGAAAGTGTGAGCGATAATGCGAGGGATGATCAGGACTTTATCACACATTGTAGACCCTAGGTGCTGTTTCCACTATAACACAATCAAACGGCACATATTTTAGCCAGTGTTGTGTGTTTGAAATGTTCACATGAGCTCAATTTTTCACCTTATGTGACTTGGCTGCCCATTTTGTTTGGCTAGGGCTAACACTAGCCAGAAGAAGGTGTGTCTCTTACTGCGCAGCACTGCTAACCACCGTGGCTAACCATAGCTTTCCTGGATGACAGGTCAGCTCTGACAGCCGGGTAACTTTGACAAACCCCCCACTGGCAGCTCCAGGCTCCGTCACCAGCCTTGCAACCTGGGGAAAACACTTTGGCACAAGCTAGTGTTAGCTTACCTGTAGGACAACTTCGCTGGGTAGCTGGGCCGCCCGGAAAAGGTCAAGAACTCTCCCATTTGAAGCCACTTTTTTGGTGTTGTCCGTGTCGCAGTAAACGAACAAATCCGAGTAATATTTCTGCTCGATATCAGTCAAGGTCAGGCTTTCCATGGTAGCAGCAGTCGACCCCGAAAACCAGACTTGTCGGCTGCTGATTAGCACTTAAACCAGTGGCTGGGGAAGGATCCAAAAAATGGGCGAGACTTCAGGATCCCAACTTAGCTTGCACTAGCTAACGATGTAGTTAGCTGTAATAATGTCCACTTGTCGGCTTGTTATCGTCTTATCCCACCCTTTGTAAAACCCCTTAACTCTACGTGTTGATGGAGAGAGTCTACCACCATTCAAAAATCCAAATGCGAGATGCTTTCATACAGTTAGTGAACTTGTTGGGCCAGTCAAGCCAAGTAGCAAACAGCTGGCTAGTGGAGCAGCGGGCTAGCAGCTACCTTCAATCAAAGTCAGCGTTAAGCTAACTAGCGAGTCGTAAAGTGCGTCCCGTTCCTCAGTCGGGACAAATACCGCGATAATGCAGCTGAATAACACTTCTTCTCCTCTTAGTCCGAGATAGGATGGCGACCCTGCGATTCACAGGGGGGGAAATTCCTCAGCTAGGCCGTTAGAAGTAAAGTTTCATGGTCTTTGGGCTCCTTCCTCTAGTAATCTTAGCCGCCATTCCTACAGTTAACGACAAGGCAATCAGAGTGTGAACGGCACTTCCGGTGAGGGTTTTCAAAGTAAAGCAACAAGGGCGAATGAAGGGAAATTCATTTACGCAAAAAAAGATACACTAGGGGATGAAAACAATCATTGTAAATAGCTATGTATATCATATGATTCCGAAAGTATGGAAGAGAATTAGAACCATTTTAGATGGAAAAAATAAATTTTGCCAGAGTCGAGATTAAAGTCGAAATGACAAGAATAAAGATGACATTTTGAGATTAAACTCAAAATGCAGAGAGAAAAGTTGAAATATTAACAATAAAGTTGAAATATAATTTTGTGGTAAAAGTCAAAATGTTGACAAAAAAAGTCGGAAGTCGAGAACACAGTCGACATATAATGCATTCCGACTTTATTCTAGACAGTTTTACTTTTTTCTCAACAGTTCGACTTTGTCACAGAATTATATATGACTGGGCAGCACAGTGACGTAACAGGTAGTGCACATGTCTCACAGCAAGAAGGCCCCCGATACAATCCACGGGCCAGATGGGGCATTTCTGTGTGAAGTTTGCATGTTCTTCCCGCGCATGTGTGGGTTCTCTCCCATGATCATCTGTTTCTTTATATTGCCCTGCGATCGACTGGCGAATGGTTCAGGGTGTACCCCGCCTCTCGCCCAATGACAGCTGGGATAGGCTCTAGCCCCCCAAAAGGGGTAAGTGGTATAGAAAAATAAATGAACTGTTTATGACTTCATTCTTGTCATTTCATTTTTAATCTTGAAATTTTGACACTGATCTCGATTTCTCCAAAATGATTTCCTCCATCTAACATGGCCCTTAAACTCTTCAGTACAAAAGAATCAAAGAGCTTATTTTGCTAAGAATTTATAAAAAAATATGTTGGAGGAAATATATATGTACATGCAGTGGTTAAAGTGGGATTTGATAGGTGGGGGAGCCCTCAGTTATGGTGTTGCAGCACCATAGGAAAAATTACAAAATTATTGCAAAAAACTATATCGGCCTCTCTCTCTCAACAGAAAAATACAGGCAGCATTAACAGGCAAAACACACAATTACCAATCTAACATTGCTAACTAACACAGAGAAATACAACAAGCTAACAGCCTAACACAGAGACACAGACAGGTGAGTCCCTGAGTGAAAACCACACCTATATAGACACACAGGTAAGTGAAACATATAAGGAGATAAGGTAAGGCATGGGAAACATGCAAAATGAAACTAAATACATAGGCTAACACAAGGAGAAGATATCAGGCATGAAAAGGGGTCGGGATTGAAAAAGGTGAGGAGGCCATGACCCCTCTAAGGGGGTCTGGGTTTATGCTCCAAGGTAAGTAAATTTGGAGTATTTCATATTTAAAAGCATCAATTTAATGCATTTATCTATGCATGGTCACATTCTGCTATGTAAGAAATTAGTTTGGGAATTGGAAGGAAAAGGTTGATATTTCCACTTTTTAGATAAAACATACAGTGAAGTGGTGGATCTCTACAGCTCTGTCCTGAGTAACATTCACCATGTTAAGTCATCATGACCCAGATCTCAAAAAGATCAACCACTTTAATTTGCTTGGTGAAAAAATACTGGAAAAAAAACAACATTTTTGTGCCAAAACAGACTGGAGAAAAATGTTTTAAACATGAAATAATTACTAGACAATTCCCACGGGAATCGTGAGTGGGGCTTGGGCCGCTGCAGGGCATTTATGTTTTTAATACAGGCCAGCCTCAAGCAGCATTTCAGCTGGATGACATGCTGAAATAGCTATGGAGATGGTAGGAGACTTCATGTGTTTAAGTCATGTGTGGCCTGATTAGCTGATGATCATCACCTGGCTTAAAACTTAAATTAATAATAAGGGCACTGGGAGATCACACATCCATAAATCTTACTCACTGTTTCCCATCATCAGATTTATGTGAGTTGTTTTCTAGATAACTCAAGTCAAAAGGTCATCATAGGACGACCCCCAATTTATATGCTAAGATAACAAGACATGTCAAGATCCTGAGAGAACGGCTAATATTTACTTGATACAGCACACCAGAGTAAAATAAACTATATGGGAGTTTGTCCGCTCAGGGCTTCTGAACACTGGAAACATTTTTGCCACATTTTTACCTGATTTATACACTGTCCACTGAAAACAGCTCTGAGACCCACTGTTGGGCCTCCATCCACAGGTTGAGAACCACTCACCATTGCTCTGATATCATGGAGAATAAGTGATGCAGGAAACTGCAGGATGAGTTTATCATTTAGAAAAGGTGAAAACAAGAACTAGACTGCTCAGGAAAGTTGAGTTTTACTGAACCACAAGACTGCCTCGTCATTTTAATAAATCACTCTGTTCACTTAAAAACCATACACATCAGCAAATGACACACCGTTGGAGTTACAATAAACACACAAAGTGATTCAGGACCCCTGGCCCATGTGTTGCACGTCTATACGCTCACTGGCACCTTGAGAAGATCTTCACGCTCATATCTCCATGCTCTCGCGTAGGGGTGTGCGATATGACGATATTAAATCGTTAAGGATTATAATGTGGGGATGATCTCATAAAGCAGAAAGATCATCAGATCGTCTGTGTGGGCACAGAGACTTTGACGCGCACCCGACTAGCCAATCGTAGCACATTACGCGCAGTGCATGGTAGGATCTCCTGTTTGGTTACGTAGCGTGAAACCATGGCGGAAAGAGAAAAGGAGATAAAAGCTTGAAGATGTCTGAACAAAAATCTGTTCTAAAGCAGCTGTATTATTCACTCAGATTATAGACATTGCAGTTAGATAACATTTGTTCTATATTGTTGCACTTTAAGCGATAACCAGTTACTTAAGATTCCATTTATATTTGACCCTTTTCAATAAGCTATTTGGTGTGTTTCGTTTTTATGTTACAAAAGTGCACTTTATTGTTGTTCATTACCTTTTATATTTACATTTATTGCACATTTTTATAAAAACTGCACTATTTAAATTAAAACCTGTTCAGAAAGTTTCTTTGGCTTAAATTGTCTTTTTTTTTTCTTTAAGGGTTTTACATGTTTTATTTGTTAAACATAGGGAAAAAATGGTCAAACTTGCAAATTAGTCTAAAAAAAGGAATCGTGATAAAATCGGGATTATGGTTTTATTTTTAAAAAATCGCGATATGATATTTTTGCCATATCGCCCACCCCTACTCTCGCGCTTGTAGACTAAATGTTTTTATTGAAGTCAAGGCTCCTTCAGGCACGAGCACATGTTGGCATTTCACTGATAATCTCTGGTATCATGTCCCGTTCATACCCCCCACCTAGTCTACGCTGATGCTGCGCTCTGATTTGTTGAGAATCTCGGTGCTTACAGAGACCTCAAGAGGCTGTCCATGCGAAATGGAGACCAGAGGTTGTCCAAGAGTGTTCTTGACGCCACTGCCACTTTGAATTGTTAAATTATTAATCATGTAAGTCAGAGCTCAGCTCCAAGTGGTATGGAGTCAGATAGCTACCATGTCTGAGCTAGGATCTTACTTTGACTCACTTTGACCCCTGTGTACATGTACATGTATGTATGTGTATGTAAATGTATATATGTTTATATATGTATGCTTATGTGTGTATGTATGTAAATGTATTTATGTTTTTATAAGTATGTTTATGTGTGTGTATGCATGTAAATGAAAGTGAATATGTGTATGTACGTTCCTTATGTATATATGTGCATACGTATTTATGTATATGTACTTGTGCTTATATATATGTGTATTACAGAATCTAACAAAAGTGTGTACACCCTTCACATTTCTCCAAATATTTTAATTATAGATTTTCATGGACAACAGTGAGGAAATGATGTGTTGATACAATGAACAGTAAGTGTACAGTGTGTATAGTAGTGTAAATTTACAAAGCAACTCAACACACAGCCATTATTGTTTAAACTGCTTAATTGACTTTCTTACCCTGTGTCTTGTTTTTGTTGTTTGTTGCTTTAAGTTCAATTATAAGGAAATAATCTCAGTAATTCTGTTGTATTTCGATAAATCTACTTATTGCATAACGATAAGAGATTCGAGTCAGATTCTTTGCAGGAAAACTGGGTACTCATATGTCACAGTATTTCTAAAAGCAGTTTCAGTTATGAAAATTAACCGTTAGTCTCTGATTTTGCATGTTGCTACACCATTCTAAGGGATACATAAACTCTTCAGCCTTTTGGGAATTAAAAAAATCCTATCAAAATTAACAAAGCATGTAAACTAAATAAACAAATATATATAACAGTAACACCACATTTATCCACTCCTGCTGTTAGATATACACCACAGTACAAAGATGACTCAATATCTTCATTTGCCTTTAAATGACAATAAAATAATCATATATTCTGAAGGAGGGTTTGACATGTTTCTGGTCTGCTGCGGTTTCTTTTGTCACACTTTACGACCCCCAGACGTCACTGGGCTACGGTCCAAGTCAGCGTGAGCTGTCTTGGCCCGCAGGGACTCGGATGAGGGCTTTCAAAGTAAAAGCCATCACAAACACGAGAGCAAGACGGGACATTTTACAACATATAAAACCTCAGCTGTTTATAAACTGTTTAACCTGATAATATTTTACTTCCATTATGAGTTTTAAAGAAGACTAAGTCATAGTTTTTTAATCCTTATTTTGGTTTTAGCTATGTTTTGAAAATTACAATGATGTTTAAACATCATGTCCTACTATTTACATACATTAACAACACAATGCCTTGTCTTTATTTAAATTTATTTATTTTTGTTGTAGGTCATAAAGCTTTCTATAAGATTAGTTGAAGTGTAAGAAATAAGAAAATAAATGAGTTGCTCTGCTATGATAACAAAATGACAGCATATTCATGACTGGAAACAAAGCTTAGCAGGACAGCATTGTGCAAGCCTATAACAATAATTTATATTTAAAAGTGGCTGACAGTATTATCCCCTACTCTGATGAGGTTGGGACGCTATGTAAAGTGTTACTGCAAAAAAGATTACAATGATTTGCGAATACATTTCAACTTTTATTCAGTTGAATTCACTACAAAGACAAGATATTTAATGTTTATACTACTAAACGTTATAGTTTAAGAGTTGTTAGAGTTTGGAAAGTGAGGACTCTAACTGTAAGCTTTGTAGGTAGAATTATTTCACCTTCTTTCTTGATTCACTGCTTCAGTTGCTCAACTGTCTGGGGTCTCTGTATATGCTGTATTTTGTGCTTCGTAATCCACCACGTATTTTCAAAAAGTGACGGACCTGGACTGCAGGCAGGCCAGTCTAGTTCGTCCACTCTTTAACACAAAGCCACACTGTTGTAACATGTGCAGAATGTGGCTTGGCATGATCTTGTTAAGGAACACGTTTTGATAGTTTTAATATTGGACCCAAAAGCTGAGGCAGAGGCAATATGCAAACGGTGCAACAAGTGAATCTTTATTTTGGGAATTCCAGATCAAGGGGAAATCGGTATAGAGGTGAGGTGGTTGGCTAGGTGGTGGTGGGGCTCGTGGAGGCACTGTGAAAAGAACAGAGAACACACGGTCAGATTTAGTAGCACAAAAGCACAAGAATCTCAAAAAGCACTAGAAGTCTTAAAGAGAAAATCACTAGGAGGCCAACAAACCACTTGGACTGGAAATCGTCTGGCGCTGGTGAAGAGTCTGTGGGTGGATCCGAATAGTCCTTCCTAAGTCCTTTCCTATCCACTTTACCTTAACCCTGATAAAAAATGTCACAGGGTCAAAGAAAGGAAGGAATAAGAGGAAAGGAAAGGAGAACTGTGGTAAAAGAGGAATTTGACTGCACTTTCACTTTGGTGCCATATTTATGTGACGAGGATTCCCTGTGACGTAGGTAAACCACGACGAACTACAGTGTTCTGAAAATGGACTACAAGAAGCTGTGATGGTGTTTTGTCCGTTGGTCATGCAGTGTGTGTTTCCTGCACATAGATGTGAGGTTAGGTGAGAGCTTCTATAAATGTTCACATCTTTGACAGCACACGGGAAAAAACCTGAAGTCTGATAAAACATAAAAATGTTTCAGAAAGACTTTTTTCCCTGTTTCATTCACATATATCATTACACACATTGTTAAACAGTGTTACTATACTTTAAGTATTGTAAAATACCTCGTTTGTCCTTTTTTTACTGATTGTTTTTTTAATAAACGTTATTAGAGACCCCATTGTTCTGCCTTGTTATAGGCATGATTTACTTCATAAATGAAGATTGATAGAAATCTGGTAACTGATATATAATATTAAAATAGGACACAAGGACCACAATTGTTTATTTCTTGATGAACATTGTAGACGGCCCAACGGGCATGGAGAAAAATGTTTTATATCAAGTGCTTTATGAATTATAGACTAATATTTAATTGTTTATCGGTGCATCATTTCAAAACTGATTAAGAAATAAACTAAAGGTGATATTTTTGAAAGCGCTTACTTGAAGCATATATTCTTCTCTCTGACTGCAAAAAATGTTTGTTTTTTTTCAGAATTATATAGCCCACATATCTTGATAGTCCCACAAAACTCGTCCTTTCTTCCTCCTAAGTTTCCGTACGATGCCGATACACGTCACCTGCCGCAGTGCATTATAGGGCGTTCCTTTCCTCTCTCCTTTCGGAAAGGATGGTCCAGTGTTTCCTAAGCTAAAGGAGGTAATAAAGGAAGCAACGACCCTCCTTTCCTTAACTTTTGGAGAATTCGAACAGCTCTTATTATGGCCAACGCTTAAATGCTTCTGGGTCATTTCTTCAGTTAGGAAGGTTCCTTATCATAAAAGGACTATTCGGATGCGCCCTGTGTCTCAAAGAAGAAGGGTGCAGGTGATTGCCCAAGATGAAGATCAGGTGTGGAGCTGCAGAGTGTGAGAGCAGGGAACCATGCCCCCTCACACAGGAGCAGAGAAGCAGAGGAGCAAAAACCACTGCAGAGTCTTTGAGAAGGGTTTCTCCACAGTTCTTGCTGAAATAAGCTCTAAAATCTGTAAGTACCTTTCAGCGTCAATGGTTTCTTCACAGATGTGCAAGTTACCCATGCCATGGGCACAAACACGCCCCCATACCGCCACAGATGCGAGCTTTTAAACTTTGTCCCAATAATAATTCAAACGGTACTTCACCCGGACGCAACATCCCTTTGCATCAATCCATCTCAGACCAGCTTGTGCCCAGAGAAGAGTTTCTGGGTGACGTTGAAGTGTGGCTTTGGTTTTGCATGGTAGAGTTTTAACTTGCACTTGTACATGTAAAGATGAACTTACTGAACAGACAAAGGTTTTCTGAAGTGTTAATATCCCTATTAAAATAATATCCTTTACAGAATGATAGTTCTTAATGTAGTGCTGTCTGAGGGGTGGAAGGTCATGGGCATTCAGTGTTAGTTTTTGGCCTTGCCGATTACATACACAGACTTTTTATAATATTATGCACTGTAAATAATGAAATCCCTAAATTCTGATGATAAATGTTGGGCCTGAGAAGGGTGGTCTGCAGCCAGACTGTCTTGGGAATTTCCAGGAGGAAGGATTTCCAAAGGGATCAATGAAGTATTATCCAATCTAATCTAATCTAATCTAATCTAATCTATTTGCTTATGCAGTTGCTCACAAAAAAGCAGAGATTGTAATAAAGTGATCATAAAGTGCCAATTGCACAAAAGCAAAATTGTTTGTTCAGGATGTGGTGATTGAGAAGAAGGAAATTTGCTTTTGTTTGGATAACTCGCCTGTTTAACTTCACTAGATTCATCAGCTTCACGTCTGCCCGCCTGCCGCCATTGTCGCTGAAGGCGCATGCGTATTGCCATGAAGCCGCTGCCGCTGTCACGGAGCGCGCGAAAACTTGGAGCGTGCGGAATAAGTTTCAATGAGCTGCGATATCGCAGAGCCAAATCTTTCCACTCTGGAACCTGGTTTCAAAAATGATCCCACATAAACCCCCAAAATGCCGATCTACATAGATGATACGTTTAGTATAGAGACATATCGGTTTATGTGGATGGGCCTGAGATGCTCATTTATACCTTATACCCAATAGTGAAATTAACCTGGTCACCTGTGGCATATTTGAAACCTGGTCAGGCTTGTTTTGAATCCTCACACCTGAGTCTTCCTGAGCATCCTCAACTTTCCTGGTCTTCCCCCATTCTCGCTTTGTTTCAGAAAGTGTTGCAGGCATGACTTTCAAATTGAGGCACTATTTGCCAACAAACAATGAAGTTGTTGAACATTGAATATCTTTTGGTGTATTTAATTAATTTTAGGGTCTTAGAAGATTTCCAAAGTATTGTATTCTGTTTTATTTCTGTTTGACACGACGTCCCAACTTAATTAATCTGAAACTCGATACTACATGAAGACTAAAAATACAAGGCATAGTAACAATACTCTCTTTAAATAACAACTTTGGATGTTGTGATCTGAACGGACTCTTTGTAAACTTGTTTATCTCTCCATGGTTCATCAATAGAGTGCTAGAAAATGGATGTTGTGTGTGTGTGAGGCACATTACAGCCTCAGCACTGACACCACTGTTGTTCCAGGCCTTATAAGGGGCAGCAGGGGCTGTGAAAGTCTCGCATTGTGTCACGATGAAGTCAGATGAGCTTCAGTGGTGCCTTCAGGTGTAATGGGAACTTTAAAGACATATTAGAAAAAGGCAATTCCTTCATAGTATTTAAATCCTATTTAAGTATTTAAGACTGTTTGAGCAAATTCAGTGACCTTCAATGATGAATGGGGTGCAGAGATGTGGTTATTTCAAAAGACCGAAGTTTTAATAATCTGAATAATTATTTTTGATTTAGCTTATTGAGATAAGATGAGATCCGATAAGATGAAATTGCCTACAATAAGGGAAGAGAGAACTTTATTTTTTCCTATGGGAGGACTCCTTTCGGAAAACAAGATTTTACACAGTTTATCAAAAATTAAAAAAGCTAAATAAATAGATGAGCAGATAAACAATACATATACTGTACATGCATTAATAACCTACAGAAAAATATAACTAATAAAACTAAATTAAATTGAAAAGCAACAAAAAAACCCAACTATTGACTGGCTACAACGGACTTACTATTATAATTTTTCAATTTTTTAGTAATACAAATTGATAATGTGTTTTAAATTGTTGAAAATTACTAAGTTTGTCACTTGTATTGGACTGTGCATTTGTGGAATGAGCAATACAGCTAAACATGTGGATACTTCTGAAGATGCCCGCTTCAGCCATTCTTGCGGAACTTGCTATCTGTGTGACCTGAAACACCAGCTTCAAGTTACAGTGGATTTTGGCACTTTTATGGGGCTCTACCCACATGTTTAGCTGTGTAGTCCATTCGCCATAAGCATGATCCTTACAAGTTGTGCCTAAAGGTGTAAAGGTGACTAATAAGGCATTACAATTTCCAGTGATAAAAATGAAGTAATATGGGGTGCTGGTTTGGTGGAGTGGTTCGCAACCAGGCACCCCATGTACTTGCTCCTGCAGGTCCAGGTTCGAATCCCGCCTGTGACCAGTTTGCACAGTGTCTTTCCCTACTCTCTCACCCTCTTTCACAAGCCTATCCACTGTCTCTCTCCTATCAATGAAGGCACAAAATGCCCAAAAAATACATTTAAAATAAAAAAATTAAAAAATGAAGTAATATTAGTAGCTCAAAATATTATTTCCAAAAGTTTTCGAGGAACTGCTTACCACTTTCAGCTTAAATCAGGCAGGAGGCAGGGCAGACTCTGAACCTGCCGCCAGCCAATCACAGGGCCTCATAGAGAGACAGACAAACATTAAAGATCACTCCTATATCTAAGGGCAATTTGGAGTCACCAATCATACTGAGCATGCTTTTGGTCTATTGTGCCTGGAGAGAACCCATGCATGCACAGGGAGAACGTGCAAGCTCATTCATAATTATATTTTCATTTTCACTTTTGTTTGACCACTACTATAATAAAAATGTATGCCATTATATAGTGAACAATTTCCATTTTTCTTTAAAAGAAGAAATAATTATCATAATATAAATCATAATTCCACATTTTAAATGAGTGTTGTACATCCAAGAAGCAAAAATGTTACTATTCTCAGCAAGGTGACCATAAAACAATGATAACACTCAGCTTGGAAATTGCATGTTTAATTAGTCACCAAACTCTTATGAAACCGTTTCGTGACTTATTGATGTATAAGTAGGGGTCGGCGATATGGCAAAAATATCATATCATGATTTTTTAAAAATAAAATCAGGATCATGATTTTATCGCGATTCTTATTTTACTTTGATTTTTCTAGACTAATTTGCATGTTTGACCATTATTTCCCTATGTTTAACATATAAAACATGTAAAACCCTAAAAGAAAAAAAGACAATTAAAGCCAAAGAAACTTTCTGAAAAGGTTTTAATTTAAATAGTGCAGTTTTTATAAAAATGTGCAATAGATGTAAACATAAAAGGTAATGAACAACAATATCAACATTATCTCTTAAAGTGCAAAAATTAAGAACATCTGTTATCTAACTGTAATGTCTATAATCTGAGTGAATAATACAGCTGCTTTAGCTTTTATTTCCTTTTCTCTTTCCGCCATGGCTTCATGCTACATAACCAAACAGGAGATCCCACCATGCACTGAGCTTAATGTGCTACGATTGGCTAGTCGGGTGCGCGTCAAAGTCTCTGTGCCCGCACAGACGATCTGACGATCTTTCTGCTTTATGGCGATATTAAATCGTTATAATCCTTAACTATTTAATATCGTCATATCGCACACCCCTATAGTGAAGATGAATGTTACTTCATGTCGCAATGGATGGTCTCGGATTTTCTGTCTTTTCATATTGTTCATATGTACTTCCTCTATTTTTTTGCAAGAGAAAGGGTAAATATGTGGATATAACGATCAATTATATAATATACATACACTAGTTTCCTCTCCAACTGGATACAATTACTTAATCCCTTCTGCAAGTAGTCAATTAGCAAAAATTCCGAGCTGTCAGTGAACGCAGCAGGGTAATCCGCCGATGCTGATTCATCAGAAAGTCGTTCATCATCTCACAGGACTCAAGCAGATTTAGGAGGTAAATATGACTTTATGGTGTTATTTTTAAAGCGAGATTCCTGAGACTTAGTTTCCATCTCATATTTAATCCGTTTATCGGTCTGAAACTCTCCCTCTTCCTCCCTCACTGGTTAAATAGTGAGGCTAACGTTACCGGCGAGCTCCTGCCTGCTGTTTAATAGATTATCTTTAACGTAAATTAAGGAGGAAACGACATCCTCCTACGATTAACCTTTATCCGCATTCACGTATGAAAGCATATCATTAATATAAACGATTTCAGGGCGCGTTTTGTGCTTTGAGACTGCTAGCTGGTCGTGCTAATGCTTCATTTCCGCATTGATAACAGTCCGCCCTGATCATGTTGGAGCCTGCTCTTCTGCTCAGTCCCTCTGCAGATGGATGTCTGAGGTAAAGCTTCAAATTCAAGCATTTATAATTGACATTATTTTAACATATATTAAGGAAATGATCATGGGAAAATCTCCTTTTATTTTTATGGCAAATTTGAACCTGCAGTAGGGTTGGGCAGTATGGGTAAAAAAAAAAAAATACTGTGATTGATGGTGCGTTCACTTTACCTGGGAATGCAGACGTGAGAATTGACCCTTCACAAACCCCGGCCCCACTTCCCTCAGAATGAAAAATATGGGTTATAGCTGTACCGATGAGTGGTATTTCTAAGGAAATATCTGCAAATTTCTGGACCAGTTCTTCAGAGATATCAGAAAGAAGTGGACAGAAAGATCTCCAGTATACTTTGAAGGTTACATTTACCAAAGCAAATGTCTGAGCTCAAATGAAGTGGACAGAAAAATAGAGAGGAAAGTGCACAGATCTCAATTCAAGTGTGTTGATACTTCACGTTAAAAACAATCACAAACAGAACAAGAACAACAATGTTCTTGTACAGAAGGTTGTCAATACATATAGACTGAATGAAATGAGTCTTGTTAGCTGTCATTATCGTTGTGTTTGCCCTTTTCTCGGACGTCCGTTCACAAAATGCTAAAAGATACAAGTATGTCAGAACTTGTCTCTGTCTGTCACTAATATTTCTTTTGCTTAAATATTACCCAGTGGCTCAAGATTTAACAGAAGTAACCTACTACTAAGATGTCTTACTTTGCTAACCTTGTCTTACCCAGCACACAGAGCTATGGTTAGCTAATGTTAGTTAACCCCTTACTTTAGAGCAAACATAGGTGTTCCCGTGCTTTCTCCACATACAACATCTTTCTTCTTGCATCTTGGGCTTGGGGAAGACAAAAAAATTAACACCAACCTCCAAACTTCTTGGATGTCAACTGTTGGACTTGCTAGTCTCGTATGCACACTGCTTAAGCGTATTGTTTTCTGCCGATAGCTTGACTGGCCTCTTGTGTATAATTACGGTTGCTAATGTGGGATTGGACAGTAGCTGTTTGTGGGAGGGGCTTAGCAAAGGGTCAATTGGGAATTACTTCACCACCCTCATGAAATTAGTCCAGTTACGCAGTTACGAGCTGGTAAAGTTGGGAAAGCTGAAGATCATTCGCAATCTTAGGCTACATTCACACTGCATGTCTTAATGCTTAATTCTGTTTCTTTTTTTTATTGTAATCCAGCATTTTGCGAGATAGTTCACTTTATGATACAAATGCGACTGCTATCAGACATGCTATTTGAATAATCTATGGCCCTGAAGGGACCTGCATGCTCAGAAAAAGACATGATGTCACCCTGTGTTTGCAGGAGGAAATATGAGTGATACAAGCAGCACGATTGTTGTGTGGGGACTTCACTGGTAGAGTTTGTCCATAACTGTCAAGTTCATTGTTTACATTGCATCTTGCAATTTATACAATTTGTTACATTTGTCTTAAATAGCATAAAAGCTAGATGAAATGCAGCATGATTGTTCAGAGTAAGGTTGCTTGAAAAAACATCAGATGTGTATCTGATTTTGAAACTCATTGGAAGAGAGAAGAGAGTACATTTTCGGTACAGTATGGGAACAATGCAAAACCATCTGCTTGTTTAGCACGTTTATTAAACCAAAAATTTGTAATTATACAAACTGAAAACAAAAATAAATTCAATGTGCTGCTTGGCTCAATCACCTTTAGCATGTGTTTAAAACCAGCATTTTCCACAACTGAATGTGGTCTTAGACCCGATGCGATAAAGACGCTGATGGATGCTGTTACTGCTTTGGCCCGATCTGAATTGTCTGAGAGAGGCTGCTTGAATGCAGACCGCAGTTGAATTTGCACTGCAGTGTTTTTTTTCCTCACCGCGGAAATCTTTACACTTGAGTGGTGACATTTCAGGTGAGCTGGCATGTTTGACGTGCTGTCGGAAAATACTCAACATCAGTTGAACAGTACTTGCACACCGCAGTCGTTTTATCCACTCGTCTTTCTCCATTGCAATTTTTCACCAGAAGCCAGAGTGTTCCCAAACAGGAGATTTCAGCGATGGGGGGAGGCTCTTCAAGCTCCGGTTGGTAGCTAGCAGTAGCCATTATGCACAATTCAGACACAAGCTCCTGTGGTTACGGCAGCTCTTTGATATTTGTCTTCTGATTGGCTCGCCATGAGACGTCACATCCACATGATATGGACATGATCGCAAGAGCACGAATCACAGACCACTTTCCTCATGAATATTAAAAAGCCTGCCCAAACCACGCCAATCGTAGACGAGTACCCCCGTGAATATTAAAGAGCCATGTGCAGCGGCTAATGTAAACTTACTGTACACGTTCGAGTACAGCACTGTACCGAGCCAAACGCCCGTTTTGAGCAGTTCGGCACGGATTCATGTACCGTTACACCCCTAGTCACATAGGGCAGAAAAATCAGATTTGGGCCACTTTTGCCTGCCGCGTGCATGTAGCCTTTGTAGGAAATCCTGAACAAAGAGGACACTCCTAGAAATGTCTGACTTTTCAACTTTTTGACTCATGTCTTATCTCAATGGCAGAATATTGCAGTGATTTTCTTTGTAAAGATATTGTGAATAGTTGTGTCAGTGTTATGTTGTTGTCACTTTAGTGAAGATGGTACAAAAGGCCAAATCCTTGCTCCTGGTATCATTATAATAAAAATTATTCTGCATCATTCCCGTACAATTGTGAGTAAATTCCAATCTTGCAAATTTTTTACCTATGCTGATATTATTTTCGTTGTTTACGACTCCTAAGCAATCCACAAAATTTTTGAGTTGGTGGACGATATGGTGGAAAAAATTTAGGATTTTTTTTTTAAGGTTAGTATAACAATTTTGATTTTATCACAATACTTTTTTGTTTTCCCAGTCAGCAAATTACCAACTAGAACATACATCCATAAATACTATGTCTAATGCTAAAAATGGGATTGTTTATCTTTTTTGTGTTGAAATGGTACTAGTAAATCCCATTTAGCTTTCTTGCATTTAGGTGAAAATGTCAATTATAGCTTTATCAGACTTATTTCTAGCATTTCATGTTTAGAGATACATAAACAACAACATACTCTTTTTTTGTATTATTGGGGTGTCAGATGTCTACAGTTAATGAGTAAATGTCATGGTTTAAAATTGATGTTACGCAGAAATAAAGGGATGTAAAACTTTAGCACAATACACTGTTTCTAGAGGGTTGTAATGAAAAAAGCAGCATATTAAAAAAATTGTAAAATGCCTTCTCGTCTTTCCAGAATTGAGGCTGTTGTAACTACTAACGTAACGATGGTCACTCTTTAAAGTATAACACCTATAAGATGATTGTTTATTTGTTTATTTGAAAGGATCCCCATTAGCTGACACCAAGACAACAGCTAATCGTCCTGGGGTCCAGACAAAACATACAACACACACAATTTACATTCTCGATTACTCAAAATTACAGGGAAAAAAAAAGATGATTGTTCCTGAAGTTTTTCATTATCTAAGCAAAATTACTATTATTATTTATTTTTTTCTAGCATATCATGATGATAGTGATTGTCTCTCATTAAAACAACCCTGCCATTGTGTCTTAAAACCGCAGACTGATTTAAGTTAATTAATAAGATCATTAGCACTAAACAGCATGTACTCACAGTAGGACTTGAAGAATATAAAAACATTTTGATGAGCTGTTCCTAAAACAGAATGCCACAGTTCCTGATGATTAATTTCACCAACGTATGCTAATTTTAAACTGTGCAATAACCCATTTTCCCTTGTTTTCCCATCCTTACAGCAACAATGAATGTCTCTCATGAAGTCGAGCTGCTGGTGAAGGAGATTCAGAGACTCGGCAGCAGGAGTGAGTACATCCATATAGTTTTTTTTCCACTTCAGAAGCCTCTTCAGAGCTACACTCTACACACAAACCATGAACACTAAAGTGTGATGATGTGATGTCACTGTTATGAATAGAAATTACATTCTTGTTCACAAGTCTTTAGCGAGTAAATAGCTCCAGCTTGCCATAAAAGTCAGAGTATGTGTGTAGAACTGTGATTTGACAGTTTCTTTCTATGAGAGAACTCTTGATTGCTGTTATGCACTCTGAATTCAAGCCATAAAAACATTTGTTCCTTCATTTTTAAAGAACAACCCATTCAAATGTAATAGGAAATCTTATATAATCTTATATGAGTCTCTTATTATTCTATGGCCAAAAATGAATTTTGATTTATATATGATATTATCCTCAAATTGAGTTGAACAAAAAAGGGAAAAAAGTGGGCCCAGTGTTGATCCCTGTTGTACACCGCAACAAAGGGACTCAAAAACAGGACTTTATGATTGCAACAAACATACGTAAATCTGTCTTCATATTTGTCTCTGCTGAATATACATTTATTAGAGGTTATCCCCTTGCAATGAGGCATCTTGTTTTCAAGATGGTCCCCATGCCCACCCAACACAGCATCGTGTGGATGGCTGTTCATCACGAGACTGAAATCCACATTCAAGATTTCCTGCTGCTAGACAGAGTTTTTTTTTCTTGCCGCAATGATGGAGGGATTCATGTTGGGTGTTGGATGTATATACATGCATATGTGTATTTTATATTTATCTTTGTATATATACTTACATAAAGTGGGGATTCAGTCTGCTTTATTGTAAAGTGTTTTTAGATAACACTTGTTATGACTTCAAATAAAGATTGATTGATTGTTTGATTGAAAATGTCTGTGCAGTTGTAAATGTATTTATTGTGGATGATAAATCAGTAACAACCATGTATAGCCTGTTCTTATATTAACATTAACATTAGGGATGCACGATGTTATCAGTTTGATATCAGTGTTGGCTGATATTTAAATTTTTGCAGATATTTACAGCCGATATATGCGCCACACATATCGGCCATATTGGCTGGAAAATCAGCAAAATATACAGATGCTCAAAATGTATGCATCTTCTCATCACTGCATTGGCACATTTAAATATTGAGGGTTTTGGAAGAGTTAAAAGCTGTTTTTCTTGTTGTATATCTGTTAATGCCAGCCTAAACCAAAAGCTTTATCAAATATGAAGGTTTGAAGTCTAACCTTAAAGGTAGAGAGGGTGTCTGCCTCCTGAACTGTGATTGGTAAATGATTCCAAAGAGGAGGAGCATGGTAACTGAATGCTCCACCTACTGTCTCCTGTTGGGGAGTTAGGAAAAGAAAACCGAGGCTGCAGCTGAATAGTCCTTTTTGCTTAGGAAGGTTCCTAACAGTGAAATGATTGGACGTTGTTTGTGCTAAAAGCTGTTCGAATATTCTAAATGCTTAGGAAAGGTGGCTCAATGCTTCCTTTAGCATCTCCTTTAGCATGGGATACACTGGACCATCCTTTACGAAAGGAAAGGAGAAAACAACGCCCCATAATGCCTTTCAGCTGGAGACGTATATAAAATCGGCAACCGCCGAATGTTTATGGAAACTTATGAAGGGGAAAGAACAATGGATTAGTGGGACTATATGTAGGCTAAATAATACTAAATAAAGATTTTTTGCAGGAATAGAGAAAAATATTTGCTTCAAATTCAGTGCTTTTCATTGCTAGCATTTAGTTAATTTCTTTATTAATCATTTTTAAAATGGTGAATGGATAAACAGTTGAATGTGATAATTTATAAAGCACTTAATTTGAAGCATTTCTTTTTCCATAACTGCTTACAATGTTGATGAATAATAAACAAACAATTGTGGTACTTGTTTCCTATATTAATATTATATGTTACTTACCGCGTTTCCATTAATCTTCATTTATTAAGTGAATCATACCAATAACAAGGCAAAACAATGTATTGTTAATGTTAATAGATGAAGCTTACACAAAACAATGCTGTGAGATAAAGCAGATGACAGTAGTTAACTTCAGAACACTGTAGTTCATTACATATAAGACAAGAAAAAGTTGTTGCGTAAATATGACACTTCTGGCCCTTTTCCATTAGCCCTACTCTTCTCTGCTTGACTCTACCCGGCTCTACTCTACTCGCCTTTTGCTGCTTTTCCATTAGCCCCAGTCGCCTGCCCAACGGCGTGCACTGTCGCTTTAAACAGCTGAACGGCACTGCGCAGACGTCATTTTGAGCGTGACACAACAATCTGTGGCTTTTTGTCACAAACTGAGTAAAAAAGGAAAGCAGAAGAAGGCTGCAGGTGGCAAGAAGAAATACCCCTTGAGAAGCACAGGAGAGTTTTGGAAGCTGTACAACAGAATGAAGCCGAGGACGAGAGCAATCGAGCTGCAAAGAAAAGATGTACAAGGGTAAGCTAACGGTAGCTACCGCTAGCATGCTAGGTCGTCGTGCTCAAGACTCATCGATGACGACATTGTCTGACCAATCAGTAGCCGGCAGTCGGTGACGTCATCTTTTAGTATCGACTCTGCTCGCTTGGAACTAGAGCGGAGTAGGTACTAAAAACTAGCTTGTTTTAGGAGGTACCAGGCCAGCGGAAACACGCTGCAAATCGAGTAGAGCCGAGTAGAGTAGGGCCAAGGCGTGCTAGTGGAAAAGGACCATAAAGTAACAGTGTAGGTGAATTCTTCTTTTACTGCAGTTCTCCTTTTCTGTCCTCTTTTTCCCACCTTCCCTTAACCTCATGAAGTTTTCCATCAGAGTTGAGAATAAGTGGTTAGCAAAGGGCTTAGGAGGTAACTATTGGACCATAGCCCCCTGATCTTACTCCCCTCTCCTTCCTGTTACAGATGCTGATGGTCAAACCATTGTGAAGTTTGGAGTCTTGTTCAACGACGACCAATGTGCCAACATCTTCGAGGCCTTGGTGGGCACCCTGAGGGCAGCCAAGAGGAAGAAGGTGATCGACTTCCAGGGAGAGTTGCTTCTCCAGGGCGTCCACGATAACGTTGACATTGTGCTGCTCAAAGAATGAGGCTTCAGAGTTCAGAATCTGATGGGCCTCTAACTGCTGTCGGTGATTTTTTTTAACACCAATATTGAGCTTCTGCAGCATACCTGCTTACCGCTGAGCTTCTTTTTTCTCCATGTACAAGGCTCAGTATTTAAATTTTAACATAATGACCAGAACTATGACATAACTGTACACTTAACGGACCAACCTGGCTTTCCTGGATTTCATTTCGCAATGCCAAACATTCGCACAGAAGTACTTTAGAAATATTCCTAGTATGTCATGAGAAAACTTAGCAACCACATTTATGGTTTCAGGTGATAAATATCAAGGTTTCTCATTCTCAGGCACTGCTGTTGTACAAATCACAGGTCTGACATGTCATTTTGATACACTCCTAAGACTATAAACGCACAAATTATGATTGTAAGTTATTGCAACTATCAGGATGTTTCGTTAATTTCTTGGAGCCAAATGCCTCTCATGATTGTACTGGGTCCAAATAAAAGGCGCATGGATGATATCACTGGATAGATTTAGCGATTTTGACGTATTAGAATTTGAAAACTGATTAATTTCGAAGTCGTCGTTAATAAATCTGCACTTCACGAACGTCAGTGCAGCTTTAAAATCACCAAATGGCAGTCTAATCTACTGTTTACATGATCTATAAATACTACCTCTTCTGGGCTTTTTTAAAGACATTTGAGACGTGCTACTACAAGTCTAAGAACAATTCTGTCGTAGAAACCATGAAGACAAAGTGCATTTCCAGAAAGATTTTTCCAAGTTTTTGTACTTTCTGCAAACTGTCAGAGTAGTTTTTATTCCATCTTTTGTACATGTAGTTAAAAATAATTCTTTCCTCTGCTCAAGAAAAATTTCCAATCTGTTTGCCTTTTGTAAGGAATCTGGCTAGTAGGTAAAAGTATTTCTAGTTATTCAGTATTTTTGTGCCGAATTACAGGGTGATTGGTGCCAAACGCAGGGGGGGAATTTTTAACATTACTCAGGACCAAATCTACCAAAATGTTGAATAACTGTCCTGTGGCTTAACTAAGGTGTCTTAGAAGACGTGCATTTATAGTTTTACTATTTTTTCTTTAGATCATTTTCAAGTCTTTGTTTTGTACTGTAGGTCAAAAGATACTTGCAGATCTGACGTGGTGATTTAACCTGATCCTCCGACATAAAAGAGAGAAGAAGAAGATCAGGAAATTACAAATATGCACCTCAAGCAACGTGATCCCTCCTTCATTTGTAGGTGTTAAGCTGCGTTCACACCGAATGCGACTACACGCGTTGCCCGCTGAAGTCGCATCGCGTGTCCATGAATACCTAATTTTGGTCACTGTCGCCCATGGCTCGGTGACGTCGTGTCCACTCGACTTTCCTCACAATCATATCATATAATAGGATGTATAAGCGGACATTATTCCAACTGTATCCTTTTCACTCATCTACCAACCACAAAACTCTGCAGCTGATGCCCTGCAGCAGCAACGTTTGTGAGTTTTCTGCGGTCAGTCTAGGCGGAACTAATGTCCTCACTGACAGATGTTTCCACACGGACATAGATTGTTGCTCTGCTGTCCGTAATAAAAACTGTGTGTTACGGGTACCATCACACATGCACACATCGCTGATTGGCTGTTGCTGCACAGCCACACACGACATCCCCTGAAATGACCAACTTTAACTTTGGCAATGCGCGACAAGCAAATTGGTTGCATTGAACGCAGCCAACGCGTCGCTGGAGTCGCGCTAGGTGTGTAGGCACCTACAGAGTGTGCAGATCTTTCTTCCTGAGGCTACGGAAGCAAGGGACACCAACCCCTTTAATCAGCTACCCTCTGGTCCCCAGCTCAAGTCCTGACAGACTGGAATACCTGGTGCCAGTGACGCCCTGTCTGGGTACAACTGCACCGTCATAAAACACATGCAGGGGGGTGATAGTTTGGTAGAGTGGTAAGCAACCCATGTTAATGTTAGTGCTAGCCCAGGTTCACGGACCTGTCCACTGTCTCTCTCTCTCCTGTGAAGAAAGGCACAAAATGGTCAAGAAAAACAAAACACATGCAGTGCTGCTGACTAGATTGAGCAAAGATGTGAGAAACTGAAGAAACATGCAAACTGACATGAATATCAGTGGATGAAGTGCAGACATGGCTTCCTGTCTGACTGTTAACCTGTTCAGCCCCAAAGTACCTGATTTTGGATACTCCAACAAAAACTTAAAAAAGCAAACTATTCATGTAGAAATATAGTCATGTTGCACATCAAATTAAACAGGCAAATGAATTGTCAAATATCGAAATCTGTTTCATTTTTATTCAAACTATGGATTTCTTTGAATGGGAAAATGTATAGAGTTCTAGTTGATTTTTTTCCAAAAGGAAACAAAACAAAATTATTTGTTTTTTCTTTTTCTTTTTTTCTCAAAAACTGTCAAAAAACTGCCCCAGATAAAAAGAAGAAGTTAAAAACAGTTGTATTAAAGTGTAATGAACATCAAAAGTGACATAAAAGTGAAATGTGACGTTTGGTAGATTTCAAATAGGACTGATGGTGCCAAACTGTGCCAAGATTCTGCTTGACCACTCTGTAGTAAACCTCTGCATCACTTTATCAGACTCAAACTTGGCAGAAGTAATGTTCACATATTTTGCCATTCATTCATAGAGTTCTTAAGCTGAAACTGCGTCATTCAAAAGAGATATTCACAGTAAAAACTTGTTTTTTTTTTCGGCGAGGATGACATTTTCTAATTATTCTGACTTCTATTCATTTACTCTGTCCCAGTAACACATACTGATATTTCCTGATAAAAAGTGTTACTTTTATTATGACACCATAACTATTTAAATCGACCTTGTGGTTGCAGAGATAGACTCTTTTCTTTATGAGTATGTCATTTCAAGCATAAGGCTTAAAAAAGGGGCTGAACAGGTTAAAGCTGTTTAGTACATTTCTTGCCTGTTGCCCGCATCAGACTTCTAACCCACTTGTTTACGAAGCCTTATTTGAGATTTATTTTTTCTTATTATTCAGTAACTCTCTCTCTCTTCTTAGCCTCATTTATTACCATCCATTTCTGCTTCTTTGCCTCTTAAAACAGCACCAAGACAGGCTAACAAACTCCTTTATCTAGCAAAAGACAAGTGCTACAAAACTGTATGCACATCTCACAGTCTGCTACCAAAGTTAAGTAGTGCTGAAGACAGAGAACTGGGCACTCTGTGGAACTGGTATGCACATCATAATTCAAACTGGTAGTTGTTTTTCCTTTAAATCCATTTTGAAACGTCTAACTTAGAGTGGAAAAGAGGCTCATACACTCAAAATCAGTGTGATGGTTGTGAAAGTCCAAGTAAGGAATCAGTTTAATCTCACATTTTCTATAAATATGTTTTGTTTATTTAATTTTGGCAACTTCGCTTTTGCAAGAGGCTGCAGCCAAAATCAGTTTCAGGGATACATTTGAAACACCAGAAGGAGCATCTACTTGTCTGCATACTTTCGTTAATTTTAACTGTTCATAGCATATTTGCCATTTATGCCACCAAAAAAGTATCAGCCTTGCATCACCACGTCTTATCTGCAAGTTTCAGAAGGCCACATTTTCTGCTGTGTTGTCAACCTGACTGAATCTTTGGTTCATGGGTTTATTTCACCTTGACTTAAATTATTTGTTTAGTTTTATGAATTTAAAGGAAGCCATTATCTTTCTTTGTGATTATGCTCTAAACACATCTGCTGGCAAAGATGGATTAAAAAATAAGAACAGAATCATGATGAGCTGGAATACAAACTGAAGGAGGAGTCTTAAAAAGTTGATGTGATCTTAGAAAAGAGCGATGAATGAGGACAAACGTGCTGCTTTCATCGCTGTTCTTCTGTATTATCCTGCTGTCCTCACTCTAGAGTGATTTTCTGATGTTACTCCAAGAACAGAATTGCAAACAGTTCAGAGCAAGCTGACGTTTAAGCAAGAGGAGAAAGTTGTGATCGGAGCAGTGCCAATACCTCGAGCCATTTTCTCGCCTGCATGATGTGTTCAAGTGCGTCATTACTGTCTTTTTGTATCGGCAATAATACAGATCAGAGGTTTCTGTTATTCACTGAGGAATAAAATCTTTTCACTTGAAGCCTTGAACCTGATTCGCTGTGTTTTCTTTTAAGTATTTTGTTGTCTTAAAGCTCATGTTACTTAGAAACATGATGCATAATTTTATATTAAGGTGCCATGACTGTAATATCAGTTATGAATCACTGTTTGTCAACATTGTTCCCCCCTTTCTGTCTGAATTATTTTGTTGCAGACATCACGAGATGATATATAACTGAGTAATATGCACAGTATATAATTATTTTACCAAAATATCTTAACTTCTTTTCCCATCTTACCCTACACATTTTATGGTTTTGCTTTGATATGTTTGTTTTCTCAGTATTTTTGTACTATTTAGTGTTCTTTCTTGAAATTTTGAATTTTAACACATTTATTTCTTAAATCTTCAACCTTAATCTGTGATCAAATTTAATTCAAAATTTTTTTGATATGTTTCCTTGTTTTTCTCTTGAGCTCAGTGATTTATTTTTCTTAATAATTTGACTTATTTACATTTTCTTTTTTTCTAAATATTTTGTATTTCTAAACATTGTGACTGTTTGTTGACTTTTTGAACCCTTTCTGGAGTTATTGCTCCTCTCTTGCTCAATCATCCGACTTTTTACCTGACATTTGGATTATTATAGATTTGGGATTTTTTTCTTTTTTTTGACAGTATTGCTATTTGATATCATAACTTATTATCTTGAAATTTTTGCCTCTTAACTGAATTTTTATTAATGCTTAGGGGTCTTAGAGACCTGTTGTGTAAGTCTGTTTTTTTTACTAGTTATTTTGACAGTGTCGAATGAATATAGATCAAATTTGCTTGATGTTACTTTATCTCAAGATTTTTTGAATTGTCTTCTCATTTCCTCGATTTAGCCCAAAATGGCTAAGCTACATAAGAACTGACACACATGTGTTCCTAATGACAGAAAATGTCCCATTGATAACCACAGATTTTTTTGTATCCCACATTTATCTTCGCAAAAACAAATGCACACTTTTATGTTAATATTTTCATTTGGAGTAGTAGTTGTCAATTTTTATATTTTTCCACCAGATGGCACTGCTTTTTCCATTTAAGCATGGTACAACTATTCCTATTTTTACTGTTTCTGCAAGTGTGCCTGAAAAAAAAAATCAGTGTCATGCCGATTATTGATCCATCTTAGGGCCTAATAATGTTTATACTCAAATACTCCTTTAAACATATTTTAAGTTGTATTAAGCTAAAAATCTATATACATAGCAATATATACAGAATATTGATTTTTCAGTAGTTAAAATCCTTGAAATAAAATCAATATTTGATATGTATATGTCGGCCAGAAGTAGTTATAAAGACAGATTATAATAAAGTGGGGAAACATTGATAAATTTCTTTTATTTTTAAAGCATTTTTGGGGGGCTGAATTTGTCATTAGGGACAAATTAGTTTATTAAAAGCACTTTAGCATTTCAAACCTTTTCTTAAATATTTTGTACTTTAATTCAGCTTTCCGTCGACCTTTTAATGTTTGCCCGACACCTGGACAAAACCTAAACATTTCGTCTGATTTTCTTTCATTTAATTTCTTTCATTTTATTTCATCTTGACATCCCTGCTTATTTTATTTTAATGTGTGATAAAAAAAAAAACCTCCTCTGAATATTTTATATATTTCACAGTCTTGATATCATTCTGACTCTTGCTCTCTTCCGTACCCTAGCCTGAATTTTTTAATATTTTTTGTGAACAAAAGAAAAGTTTACCGAACATGTAATCGTTTAGATCTGTACATTCCGAGCTTTCCCACAGGGCGTGAAAGCATCACGGAGCGTTGACTGGCAGCGCGGGGGGCGTGTCCCCGTGACGTCAGGGGGTGGAAGAAAACAGAGGAGCAGGAATCAAAACAAGAGACGGACACGCCTTCGTTTCTTAAAGGTTATAGCAGCTTTATTCCTCATTTCTGCTGCTGTCAATGCTGCATTAAAAACCCGCCTCTCGTGCACGAGGAGCCCCCCAAAAACAACACAAAGACAGCAAACACTGCAGGAATGGAGGCTCCGGAGATGTCAGACGGCGCTGACAGCAGCGTTTGATAGAGGTCGGGAATAACACTCTGACAGCCGAATCGTGTAAAATGCCCAACCAGAAGAGCAACAAGGGAAAGAAAAGCAAACGCACCAACAGTAGCGGAGATGAGCAGGAAAATGGAGCCTGTGCGGCCCCGACAGGAGGAGGCGCGGCCGCGGCGGCTGCTGCACCCAGAAACGAGCGCTCCAGTGGTAAGAAAGAGAGGAAACAGACGCAGATGGAGAAGTTTTGGGGTGATGCTTTCTTCCTGCATGAGGAAGCTCTGTGCTGTCTGTGCGACGGTGTCATACGTGCACTGCGACGTTGCAAAGGAGTCAAACCCTCACTTTCGATTCTGTACCCGCCGTGCAGAACTTGTATAGATAAATGAATCAGTTAAACGCTTAACATCTATTTCCGCAATAACGCGCGACATTGCTCGATCACGACTTGAGGCCTTGCACGAATGAGGTGGCTGGTCATGTATGTATGATCCAGCAAGTCGCAAGTATTCATTTGCACTGAAACTATACCTTGCTTCTATGTATTTGCATGGATTTTAATGGAGGAGTTTGGTTTGTTTTGGTGCGGTAATATCAGGAAGAGCATGCACAAAAGTTGAAATATTTTAAAAGTATGTATTAATTGGAATGTTTTATAATAGCCGAATTAGAAAACAACATCTATATATCTCTGAACGCTAATTACTTTAGTTTTTGCATCTTTCACTAGGACATAATAAGCTATACAACTTTAAATTTGAAGATTTATTAGCAGGCTTTGGCATGTGAATCTTCTTCCAGAAAAGAAGGATTATCAACTATGAGAACAGTGTTCCTCGTTGTCAAATATAGCTCCAGGGAGTCCTAGTGACACAGTGCAGAATTTGTTTGAATGTTATTGTATCTAAGTGAAGGATCAATGCTGTTATGAACACTGTATGTTTGTATGCAGGCCTCAGCTGACTGAAGCGCTTGTTTAACTCCCTCACAGTTTTTGGTTGTGGCCTTCCTCAAAGAGTAGTACTGACACCTCACCACTTGTCTGCGCACTCAAGTTCAACTTCATTCAGTTCAACATAAAAAGGGACTCCCAGTGGCTTTTAAAAATAGCCATGCAACTTGAGCTTTACACTCAAAAGTGTTTTAAGTCTTATCTGATTGGATTTGGAAAACTAAGTGGAAGAAAGTGCACCTTTAATACAGGATGTGCAATACAAGCCACCCAGTTCACCAAGCGTTGTTGAGCTGTTATATATATATATTAAAGGTCAACTTTCCAAATAGTGAAGGTGTTGGAGTCATCCTTTGAAGACATTAAGTGTTACGATAGGGGAAACAGGGGTTGGTTGTCACACAGTTAGGGAAGTCAAACCATAGTGTGCTGTTTTATCATCTTTATATATTTTATTTGACCCAATACCATGACTTTATCTACATTGAAACTTTATGTATCAAACACAGAACTTTAAAGGGACTGTGAGGAGTTTCTAAATAATTACAAAACAGTCTCACTTTTAGATAGATGCCTGATCGAAATACGCACTTATTGATAAGTTTTATAGCATCCAAATAGGTTATCTATAAATGCTATTCCTTAGCTTCGCGGTCGGGTCGGACAGGGCTGGACTGGCCTGGATACTCAACTTCAGGAGCAAGGCAATTAAAACTAGAGCAAATTTATATTATTCAGACACATCTTAGGGCATCGAGCTGTAAGTAGCGATATATAGCCGGCTACAAAACTACAATACTACGTTTTCCAAAAACTACTTGTTGTCACACATCAAAAACTACCGCTACTTAACTAGAAAGAGATACATTACCTCGTCGCTTTGCATCCTGTAAGTCGTTGAAAAAAGAAGTTGTAAAGCAATGCAGAGTTCTGAGGAAGGTCCGAGCTACATTTTTATTAGCATCAACAAAAGCACGCTTTGGCTTGTGGTGCGTTCAAGTTGTAGCCAGAAGTAGGAATTTCTGAGTTCCGAGTAGGAAACTGCAACTGGAACATCCCCCGAAGTCTGAATTTCCTACTGGGAACTCAGTGAAACCTCGCCACCCCCGAGTTGAAAATCAAAGATGGATGCCCCCAGTGTGAACAGTTATTTAGCTCCTGTAATAATCAATTTATTTGCACTTCTGACTGGGGTGTATCGCTCTAGATCAGCTGTATACATAGTATGGTAAGACTTCTATTTACAAAAATGCTGCCATAGTGATAATCGCATTCTTCATACAACAACACAGGGCGTGCTAACAACAGCTAACAATAGCCTGGTAGGTCGGCAAGTTTTTTTTCCGACTTCAACTGGAACGCCGATAAGTTTGAGATGATGTCACTCCCAGTTCCGAGGTTACTGGAACGCAGCATTACGACAGTCGCTGCGTGTGCTCATGGGTAGCAGAGTCTTTATGTCGCCGGGAACAGATTCTCCTAACAGTCCCTTTAAGATGAGAATTTTACTTTATGGGTTGAATAACTTTTCAGGTAGATGTTATTTTCTGTACACACTCTTCATGTGGTCTGTGCTTTTAAGTCCAATTAAGACCAAAGATTCAAGATGCCACAAGACTGTTTGAGACCACTAAAAGGTACACTTGCAACTTTGTGAACTGATCCGTTGTGGCTCAAACCAAGCTAGCAGAAGGTTTTGCCTCCAATGCAGTTTGTCATATTGCCAGCAGGTGATTTTGGAGTGTTTAAACAACCAATCAGTGCCTCCTGAAGCCAAGAAGGGGAATTTGATCCCCAACCACCGACCGCTACTGGGACTTAGAACATTTTGTGCCAGGCTGTAGAAAAACAAAAATAAGGAAACCTTTTATGAATAAACGCGGGCAAACTATAATCTTGGAGTACAGCCAAACCTGCCTGATTCAATGTCTATAATGTCTACAAGGACTATGCTTGACCTAAATTGACACGGCCCAATCAGCGTCCTCTAAAGCAGGAAGGGCAACAAGCAAGACAACAGCAGGAAGTGTTGCTCATACAGATATTGGTAGATACTCACAACTTCCGTAGCAGTTTTTTAGATAAATTAAGAATAACACTGAAAGCCTTTCTCACCAGGCAGGATGTTTTTGCTCTGAATCAAACATGATTTAGTGAGAGTTTGATCGATGAAGTGGCTCATGTTTTGTACTTTACACCATGGTGGTAGCGCCCACAACATATCATCAGCCCGTATAAATGCGATAAATGTTAGATCATCCAATCACCAGCAGGATATGCTTTTGAAGGTTCTGCCCATTCCCAAAGTTACTGTGGGCTGTTTCCTGGACTGACGAATGAATTATATTGAGCAGTCATGTATTGCAGTAAAGCCTGATTAGTCGCCTTTTACAGCTTTTAAGTGATCATGGATTTGTGGAATGAGCAGCTTTGCTAAACATGTTGGTAGCGCCCAAGTAAATGTGCCAGAATCCCCTCTTCCCTGGATTAAAGTCTGTGGTTTCTCAGTTACACAAGGGTGAGGAACTGGCCTTCTTGGGGTGTTGTCTTTATGAGACTTCCACTTTGCAGTCTTTCTTTTGCTGCGTTCACACCGCAAGAGAACCCAGCTACCAAAATCGCGTCGCCCACTGACGTATCGTCGCGTCCATAAATACCTCATATAGGTCACCATTGCCATTGGCCGTCGCTCGGTGACATCACGTCCGCTCGAGTTTCATCCTGATATATCATATAATAGGATTTATGAGCGGACATTATTCCAGCTGCATCATTTTTATTCTCTTATCAACCACAAAACACTGCAGCTGATGGCCTGCAGCAGCATTATCTGTGAGTCCGTCTAGGCGGAACTAATGTCCTCACTGTCTAATGTTTCCCACACGGACATGGATTGTTACTCTGTAGCCCGGATGAATAACTATATGTCTGGGGTACCATCACATGTGCACACACCGCTGATTGATCAACTTTTTTTTACTTTTACATCGCGCAACAAGCTATGTGGTAGTGTGAAAAGCGGCTGTCGCATCACGGGAGGGTTAGCCCCGCGGCTGTACATTGACTTTGCATAGAGAGTGATCCCCGAGGTAGTACAAGTAGCATGCGGAGTGTAAGCACCTTTTGACTTCCCCAGTCTAAAATAACTTGGTCCCAAGTTTGGAAGGTTTGGAAATGGTACCAGAACACCAAAAAACACTGCCACTCTGCCACAGGACCACCAGCTTCCAGTTGAAGTGGATTTTGGCACATTTTTTGGTGATACCCTCACATTTAGTTGTGTTGTTAATTCCACAAAAGCACAATTGTTTCAAGTTGTCCATTGATGTAAAGGCGATTCATCAGGCTTTCCAACGATATTAAATACAGTGCCAACTATTATCAAAATTGAGTAATTATTCACAAAATTCATGTTTCAAAACATTTTTCATAAACCTTTTCATCTTCATTTTTTTATTGTTACCATCACAATACAACTATGTTATCACATTAAACCGTTTCTATTTTTTCAAGTATTTGAAACTCTGGTAATAATGTCAAACATTCATGCCAGTAAATTGACATTGGTTTGAAAAAAGAAAAGAAAAGGCACTGACAGTGTGCCGGAAAAGGAAAGAGGAAACAGCCATGCACACACTCGTGAACACTCACACACACTCACAGAGAGTTTTGTGGTGAGCTTCTTCTGGTTCAGACTGCGGGCCCACATTCACTTGATTCTCGTCCAGACTCGACAGTTGGCAGAGTTTGAATAGAGCCGCTCTCAGGCTTCAGTGGCCTGGTTCAATTTCACAAAATCAATGACAGCAAGGACACTGAAATGTCTCCCAAACATTTTCACCTCCAGTTGTTTGAATGTGATGACAGGATCATTTAAAAGGTTTTCAGTGCAACTTTTAAATCAGAGCCATTTAGATGTTAGATTGGTGTTTTTTTCATACTAAATTTTGAGCTGCAGTTTTTTGCTGCATTTTACGCAGCCAGCCAGCGGTGGGAAGGTTCCCAACTCCATTACGCAAGTGAAAGTAAAGATACTCCTGGTCAAATATTACTCCAATACAAGTGAAAGTTGTTCAAATTTGTATTTAAAGGGACTGTGAGGAGTTTCTAAGTAATTACAAAAAAGCCTCACTTTTAGATATATGCCTGATCGAAATACACACTTTAAGATGAGTTTTATAGCATCAAAATAGGTTATCTATAAATGCTATACCTTAGCCTTCCGGTCGGGTCGGACAGGGCTGGACTGGCCTGGATACTCAACTTCGGGGAACAAGACAATTAAAACTAGAGCAAATTTATATTATTTTATTACTTATATTGCATGTTTTAGAGCACCTGACTGTAAGTAGAGATTTATAGCTGGCTACACCTACGATAATAATATTTCCAAAAATTGCTTGTTGTCACACATCAAAAACTACTGCTACGTAACTAGAAAGAGATACATTACATTGTTGCTTTGCATCCTGGAAGTTGTAAAGCAATGCAGAGTTCTGAGGAAGGTCCGAGCTGCATTCATTAGCATTACAACACACACACATGGCACGCTTTGGCTTCAGTCACGCCTTTGGTGTGTTCCAGTTGTAGTCAGAAGTCGGAATTTCCGGGTTCTGAGTAGGAAACTGCAACTGGAACGTCCCCCGAAGTCTGAATTTCCTACTGGGAGCTCGGTGAAACCTCGCCACCCCTGAGTTGGAAATCAAAGATGGATGCCCCCAGTGTGAACAGTTATTTAGCTCCTGTAATAATCAATTTATTTGTACTTCTGACTGGGGTGTGTCACTCTAGATCAGCTGTATACATAGTATTGTTAGACTTATGTTTACAAAAATGCTGCCATTGTGACAATCAAATTCTTCATGTGATATTTGTGAACAACAACGCAGGGCGTGCTAACAACAGCTAACAATAGCCTGGTAGATCGGCATGTTTTTTTCATTTCATCAACTGGAACGCCGATAAGTCGGAGATGATGTCATTCCCATTTCCAAGGTTACTGGAACGCAGCATTACAACAGTCGCCGCACGTGCTCATGGCTAGCAGAGTCCTTATTTCGCCGGTAATAGATTCTCCTCATAGCACCTTTAAGTTAAAGCACTGGAGTACCTGTTTTTGAAAATACTTGGGTATAGAAATTACGTTTTCGTTTTAATGTCAATGCATTATTGTCTGGTTGCAACAATGAATTTACAGAACCTAATGACTAAAACAACCTACTGAATGCATTGACTTATGGAACTTGTACAACATAAAGTTGTAAGCTGTGATACAAAGCCTGTAGAAACACCTATTGAAACACAATTTAATTGACAAAAGGACAAACATTACTGTTTTCATTTTTTTTATTTAAATGAATAGCTCATGTATGAGCTATACGGCATTGCCACTTCAATAAATCACATGGATCACATTTTAGAAGAAAAAAAATTAATTCATTGACTTCAAAGCTATACTTAAAAGTAACAAGACACTTCATAGATATGTAGTCTGTCTTCAGTTTCAGTGGAGTATAAGTCACAAGTTTCCAAAAAAATAATACTCTAGTACCTACCACAGTAAATCTACTTTGTTACTGTCCACCCATGCATTCAGCTGAATCATAAACTCAGAAAGGAAACTTGGATCCTGTACCGACCTTCAACTTTCAGCTTTAAAAGAACTTTGTCAATTTCTCGGCTGCTGCCGGCTGTGATAAAACAGTAACTATTTTTTTTCTTTTAATTCACCAAGTCATTGAGTCCTCTCAGTATTAATGTAAATGTTGAAGTTCAAATGATGACAAAGCTTCATCGTGGCACTTTTGCATTCATGAGAACAGATTCATCACAGAGCTGTTTGGATCTTAAAATAATGCAGCTGATTTTCTTTAACCAGCCAAAATCAAATGCTAATTTAATGGTCAGGTGCACTATAGTTTAGCTACTATTATGGAGCAGCAGCTTCTTAGTAATCACTGTTCTTCAATGCTCTCACATTGACGTAAAGTAAGGACACTGCTGCTCCTTTGAATGTGTCCAAGGAGCAGCAGCATTATTTTTGGAAGACTTCACTTGGTACACACATCTCTTAAGCTGTTTTTCTTTACTGTTCAATCTGAAGCAATGTCTTTTATTCATTGTGTAGTTAATGCCATCAGTTACTGTGTCATAAGAAATAAAATAAAAGCAGGTTTTTATCTAAACAATGTAAAGCACTGAGCTGCCGACAAAGTGAAAAATGACAAAACAACAAAGAACAACTGCCTGTTGCACCAGGTAAGTCCAATCCTAAGTTATGGTGTAAGGCCCACACTAAACCCTGTGGTGAAACTAGTTTAGTTGCAGCTCAAGTTGCGTCTTTGTTTGGTGGCACAATAGAGATATCAGTATCATTTTAATAATGGAGCATGACCTTCAAACAAAGCGGAATATTTTTGCATATCTGACATTTTAACTCCTTTAAGTCCTCTCTTTAAAAGCTGTTTCTTTTTACTTTTACAGTCCAAATGCTCCGCCCAGGTCTCGGGACAGACTAACAGCTGGAAATAACTTCAACACATAGTGGTGAAAATGAATGTTAATGATGTAACAACATCTTGATTAGGTGATAAAACCTGTTTCCTCATTCTAAAGCCAGAGCGATAACAACGGTGATAAGCAGTGAAATCAACAACAACATCAGATAATTTACAGTGCTTTTTAGTTGGGCCGCTAAAATTATCCTCAGTGATGGAAAACAAAAGTGCAAAGAAAGTCCCCTCACATTTCTGAAGGATGAAATCAATCAGAAAGAACACACTGCTGACATCTGATAGCTGTCTGACTCTCCTACTTCTTAAAGCTGTGTCACTGCAATAAATAACACTGGGGAACTACTTAAAAATAAAAATCTGTTGAGTTGTGCTGATTTAGACTAAAATTGGCATGCTGATTCCAAAATTGTAGTCAGTTTTTTTCTAGCACTTCAAGTTTTTTCTCCACAGCTCACGCTCCAGATAAGCAAAATTCAGTGCGGTGAGAGGTGTGTGCAGCTCCCAATAGATCAGTACTATCAATATCTTCAAACAGAAAGCTAGCATAGTCGGAGTTGAGAGGATTTGTGCTTGTAACTATGGACATACTGTTATGTTCTGTTTCTTTTTATGCTGTTTTTTTTTTTAGTTTTCAGAGCTTTTAAAGCTAGGGTTGGTAATTTTTGGAAATGAGCATGAATTTGAAAATAGAATCTTCTCAGGGCTCTGCCTAGCCCCTCCCACCCCTCCTCCAAAATGACAGATTTGATGGTTTAAAATGTGTGCCACAAATTATGTGATTGGTTGGTGTTTTCCCTGTTTTACTCCTGCTGTAGATAGCGGATATTTTTCGCTCTATTTTAAGAACACATTATGAATTGATTCCCATCAGGTCATACAGATCATTTTAACCAGTATTACAAAACATGAATCTAAATCAGATTACCAACCCCAGCTTTAAGTATTCAATTGTAGTGTTTTATTTACATATATATTTCCTTTGCTTCAGATCATGTCTGCTCCTGCTACTTCTCGTCGTAAACGCCCAAACAACCCTGACTCCTTTTGCTTTATTTGTGGTAGTGTCTCTATTCCAAGTCAGAGGGCAAACATCAGTGCATCCGTCAAAAAAGCCTTTTTTTTTTAAAGTAAAACTCGGACAAGCCTCCTCACAAAGTGTGCAAGCAGTGTGTCGAAAGTTTACGGATGTTGACCAAAGGAACACGTGAAAAGTTGGCATTTGGTATCCCCATGGTTTGGCGAGAGCAACAAGATCATTGCACAGACTGTTACTTTTATTTAGTGAAAACATCAGAACTTAACAAGAATAATAAAAGTGAAATAGAATATCCTAATCTACTGTCAGCTACAAGACCCATGCCTCTTCAGCTGAAATTCCAGTGCCAGTTTTCAAATAACTACCTCCTCTGGAAGATCTGAGCGATGTGAAAGAACGCAGTGACAGCAATGATTCAATTTTTGAAATTTACGTGGATTCAGTCCGTAGGGGTTTTGATCAGAAAAACTGAATGATTTGGCATATGATTTGAGCCTGTTAAAGTGCATTTTTCATACTTTTTAAGAAAAAAAAGATTCTATAGTTTAAAAACTTGACGTGAAAGAGGAAAACTGAGATCAGTTTTGGATTCAGCACCCAAAAATTTGTTAAAAAGAGATGTCAGACCTAACTTAACGAAAATTGTATCCCCCAGTGTAATAAAGACAACTTAGAGGTAGGTGTACCATTTGTGATGTGATGAAAGCCCACACTGGAACTACATCAGCTGGTACAACTCCTCAAATCTTTCTAAAGTGTAAACTATATTGTAAGTTAGAATGTATGACCACTAAAGATGTAATTTTTTTCTGGGGCTTGTTTCTCTGTCTTTTAGCAAGATAACTGGAAAAATCATGAGCTGATTTGAAGACATTTTCAGCAAGGGGTGAGATTAGCATGGATGCTAACACTAACAGCTTCAGTAGCAGTTTTATCAGATCTGGACTGCATTTCTTTACCAAATGAAGAACAAACAAAAACATTGAAAGCACTTTTTGATATATATTTTCGCTCCACTTTCGAGATGTTTAGACAAGAGTTTGTTCTACACTGCGGTAGTATTACCCACATAACATGATGTGACTGGACTGTAATGAATGTGACTGACAAAACAATCTCCCAGTCACCTGCCAGATATGCTATTGAAAGATTCCCAAACACTCTACATGGACTGTTGCCCAGATGGACAAATGAAATGCATTGAACAGTCCATCTGGTGTGTCAGGTTAAAACTCAACTTAAAGGATAAGTTCGGTTTCTACAGCTTTCACATTGTTTATAGAATGAAGTAGATCAACATACTCATCCAGAAGGCTTTCCTGATGCAAACAGTGCTTCAGGAGATATTTAGATCCAAAATCAAGTGGCGGACATCCGTATAATGGTAGCACATAGGGCATGTATGGCGCCCCTCCTAAAACTGCATTAATCATCCAAAAACTCATTAGTTTCACCAATATTTCATCATGGTCCGCTCGCGCTACTCCTCCACGACAGTCTGTGTTGCTCCAGACATGTTTTGTGGCTGTGCTAACCTCTGAACTGAAGAAGAAGAATGTTTGCCTCCGCGTATGCGCAGTACTCTCTGGAGAGCTGTTCTTCTCTTTGCCTCTGCGTCCTCCTTTCGATGAGCTCCTCATCTGTAAACTCTGGCTCGAAACTGTAAGGACACCCATCATATTCAAAGTTCTCCTCCACAACATCTTCATCCGATAGATATTGGTCCATTTTGCACAAAACTGGAAGAAGAAAGTCGCTGTGTATCCTTTAAAAATATAAATGCTGCCACATTAACTGCTGAGTCATTCTGTACATGCACTCCTGCATATTTCAAAATAAATAACAGTGTCAGGGCAACAAAATGTAACTACTTCACCTTGAACTAGTAGTTTCTTATCTAACAGTACAACAGCAGACATCAGTCTTAATTTTTCTACGTCTCGCTCAGTCACAGTCTCTTTTTCCCTTCTTCACTCCATCTTTTGCCATCTTTATTCTTCTGTTAGCCCCAGCCATTGTAGCAAACACTAATCTCTTGGGCCAAGGCTGTGGTGTGAACTGATGCCACACAGCTCTTGCATTTTTTGCTAAAGAACTAAGTGCTGCTGCCATAGTAACGCGGCGCTGAAAGCAGGCGACCTGGACTGTCCTTCTTTTGGAAGGTCATTGTACTCACTAACTTTGAAACAAATTTTTTATGGCTGAAGAGTTACATATCATTGCTGTAATTACTGTGTTTGACAGAATAAGCATTTTGAAGCTGCCTCCTGTTGCAAAGTAAGTTTCAGATCACACTGGTGGTCATCTGCAGCAGGAACAGGTGAAATTGCTCAATGTTGCAATATGGACCTATGTCAGGGATTAAGTTTTATTTTAATGTCTTTTTTGAAAGTCACTTCAAGAAAAGAAAAAGTTCTTTGTTGATAGAAAAAGCTGTTTGTAGGAAATATTTATTTTCTTAGCAATATACGCTTTATACTAGATGCACCTTGCTTGTACTGACCTGGATCCTTTATACCTTCTGAACTGCCTTAATTCTTAACTACATAGAATCAACAAGATGTTGGAGGCATACCTCAGATCTTTAGGTCCATGCTGTTATGATTGCATTAGCCTCACATAGTTGCTGCAGATTTGTCTGCTGCATATCTACAGTGTCGGATCACAAATATGGTCGATTGGATTAAGATTCAGCAACTTTGGAGAATAGTGGAGTAAAGTGAACTCATTGTCATGTTCATAAAGCAGTTTGAGATGATCTGAGCTTTGTGGCATTGTGTACTATCCTGCTGGAAGAGGCCATCAGAAGATGGGCACACTGTGGTCCTTGGGTAGGATGTGGTGTTTAAATGATGCTCAAGGAAATATCCCTGAGAAAATAACACAACTATCACCTGCCTAAACCTTTGAAACAAGCTAAGATGGATCCATGTTTTCATGGTTACTTTCATGTTTTCATGTTTACGGGTTGGTGGCTCAGTCTGATGGTCCACTTGGTTGGTGATCGACTGATTAGCTTCAAGCCGAGCTCTGGCTGTCACATGGCGATGTGTCCTCGGGCAAGACCCTTAACCCCAAGTTGCACCCACTGACTGAAAGAGTGTTTAAGTGTTAGTTGATACTGATGGACAGAAACTCTGTAACATCAGAATGTAAGAGTTAATGGGTGTGAATCATGGATGTATTATAAGAACTGGATAGCGTGGCTCCGCCTTCCACCATGTAACGGTTTTGAAGCCATAATATCCCCTGTCAGGGCGCCGCCATTGTGCCACCAGTAGAGAATCTGGACCATATCTGGACGCAGCTGTCATAAACTGTCGCAAAACTCCCCAGCATACGCCGTACACAATCATTGTGAAGCTGCGGTCAACCGCGGTTATTTTTCAACTCTAATAACTGATGAAAAAGAAACTTTTCAGAAAAAAGAGGACTTGGAAAAAACGCAGCCTAATAATACTTTCATATCACCACAGCGTACAGATGGGAGAGATATTTCTACGAGGTGTATTAATTTTTTGAAGTTTCACTACGGCCCGTTCAGATGAATGGGGGAGATGGAGAGTTGACCCATACTGCAGCCAGTCACCAGGGGGAGCAGTTTTTGTGGCGACTTCAATTCGAGCCCAGCACCATGACGTCCATGTTTTTTACAGTCTATGGTGTGAATGGGTAGATGTGACCTGCGGTGTAAAGCTGCTTTGAATGGTCAAAGACTAGAAAGGTGCAATAAAAGCTTAAGTCCATTACTAAACCGAATTCTGAAAACAGTTTTGCAATCAACTGATGTCCAAATTTTGGTGAGTTTGTGTGAATTGTAGCCTCAGTTTCTTATTCTTAGCTAACAGGAGTTGCATCTGGTGTGGCCCTTTGCTGCTGTTGGCCATCTGCTTCAAGTTCTGTCAGGTTGTGCGTTCAGAAACTTTGGATATGATGGGTGATTATCTCAAGCCAGTCTGGCTGTTCAGCTCTGGCGTCAACAGAGAGCTAGATATTTTCTCTTTTTCAGACCATTCTCTGTAAACCCTAGAGAAGGCTGTGCATGAAAATCCAAGTAGATCAGCAGGTTTTAAAATAGCCTGGGACCAACAACTATGCCACTTTCAAAGGCACTTAAATCTTGTTTCTGATGCTTGATTTGAACTTCAGTGGGTCGTCATGTCTTCATGCCTAACTGCATTGATTTGCTGCCATGGGATTGGGTGATTTGGCTGCTTGCATGAGCAAGCAGATAAACAGATAGATACTCCAGTTCTGTTATAAATAGAATTTGTCTAGAGGAGTATTGATAAGCACTCGGATTGTAAAAGCACGTGAATTAGGATGTCAGAATTAGTAAAATCATCCCTCCATCCTGGTTTTTCTTTTTAAGACTAACTTTTGGTTATTTCTTCTTCCTCAGAGGTCCAGTGTGCCACACCTCTCAGCTGCAGCCTGGGCCGTCCCATCGACCTCGAGAAGGATGACTACCAGAGGGTCCTCTGCAACAACGAGCTCTGCCCGTACGGCAACTGGATGCACCTGCAGTGTTTCTATGAGTGGGAGAGCTCCATCCTTGTCCAGTTCAACTGCATCGGCCGCGCTCGCTCCTGGAACGAGAAGCAGTGCCGACAGAACATGTGGACTAAGAAGGGCTATGATCTGGCCTTCAGGTTCTGCTCGTGCCGTTGCGGACAGGGACACCTGAAGAAAGACACAGACTGGTACCAGGTGAAACGCATGCAGGACGATCGCAAGAAGAAGCCATCAGAGAGGGGCACAGGGAGGAATGGGGCCAGCGGGGGAGGAGCTGCAGGATCAGGGGATGGGATGTTTGAGGAGCCGAAGAAAATTAAGACACCAGGTGGAGCAGTAGGAGGTAAAGTCCCTCACAGAGCCTCCAGTCAGGAATTACCTCGAAGACAATCAGTGGAGCGTCAGAACTCCACAGAAAGAGGAGCAACAGGAGGAGCTTTCTGTTTAGGGCCACCTCTGAAGTCTCCCTGTGGCTCCCCAGGACAGTCCCCTCCAGCTGGCTTCCCCCTCTCCCCCACCGCTCCCTCTGCATCAGGATTACGAGGTTCCCGTCCGCTGGGGGAATTCCTCAAATCCGCTGTGCACATGGACCCGCAGAGGAAGCACCTCCTGGTTGGGGGAGCTCTGGGTCGGCCTGGTGGCTGCTCAATGGGAGCACCGGGGGCCGTATCTCACCTGGACCCCAGCTCTGTCCTCCCCCTGCCGCTCTCCTTTGCCCTCCCGCTCCACCACCGACTCACCTCGGGCAGTGTGGCTGATGGGACCCACTCTCACCCGGTGCAGTTCCTGAGGAGGCTGGACCTCTCGGAGCTACTTACCCACATCCCCCGACACAAACTGAACACCTACCACGTCCGCATGGAGGACGACGCCCAAGCAGGCCAGGGAGAAGAGCTGCGCAGGTGAGGTTTGCAGGCCCTAAATTAAGGGATGGGTGGATATATGTATACACATGAGGACATGCCAGAGACAGATGATGACCTGTAACTCTCCAGCCTTAAGCTTCAAACCAAATGCAAAAGGAAATAGTTGTAGAAAAAAATAATCAAACATGTATTCATGTTCACATGTAGGGCTGTAATTGAAGCTCTTACCTCAAATCTGAATCATGAATGATGATTTTATGATATGCTGGAACAAATTGGTGGTGTTACAGACAGTCGCTAAAACAGTCTTTATGCAGTACTTGCAGTAACGTCGTTTTGCTCAACATCCTTTGCACAGTATTCAACAACATTTTTCTTGGCTACAAGGTCCTCTGATAGATTGGTGCTTGTCTCCTCCATGTTTGCAGCGTGTCCTGTTTTGGCAAAAGTGAATGCAGACTATATGGAGGGGGCGCAGTCACATGACTTACTCAGGGAAAATAATCAAAATAAACAACATGAGTAAAATGACCTCAATTATAGGGTCTAAATGTTGGTTTCGGTTATTTTTCAGTTAATTGTCCAGCTCTGTTTAAATGTGTCATATTTATTGAGGCAAATTTTTGCCCTTTAGACCCTGAGAGTAGAAGGGACCTACTTACAAGCACTTCCTTGATGGTTTGCAGGTGTATAGTTTAGTTTCGTATGGGCTGGGAGATATGGCCGAGAAATAAAATCTCTGATTTTTTTCCACAACACTCAATTTACGATTTTTAATATATTTTTTCCCTCCCTTAAAGAAACAAAACTCCCAGTGACATAAAAATTAAACAAATCAAGTTTTGCCCTTATGTTGTCCAAATGTTTCCCTCTTAAAGTCAAAGTCTGGGTCATAAAAGGTTGGTTATGTAGTATAAATGTAGGCAGGTTTGTCCACATAAACACTAAAAGGCTAAGGAATTTTACAGTACTAGCATGAAACTCTCTGATCAATATTTAATCTACAAAACCCAAAACCAGTGAAGTTGGCAAGTTGTATAAATCGTAAATAAAAACAGAATACAATGATTTGCAAATCCTTTTCAACTTATATTCAATTGAATACACAGCAAAGACAAGATACTTAAAGTTCGAACTGAGAAACTTGATTTTCGTTTGCAAATAATCATCAACTTAGAATTTAACGGCAGCAACAAATTGCAAGAAAGTTGGCACAGGGGTATTTTTTACCACTGTGTTACATCGCCTTTCCTTTTAACAACACTCAGTAAACGTTTGGGAACTGAGGAGACTGAATTTTGTAGCTTCCCAGGTGGAATTCTTTCCCATTCTTGTTTGATGTACAGCTTAAGTTGTTCAACAGTCCGGGGTCTCCATTTTTGTATTTTACGATTCATAATGCGCCACACATTTTCAATGGGGGACAGGTCTGGACTCCAGGCAGGCCAGTCTAGTACCCGCACTCTTTTACTACGAAGCCACGCTGTTGTAACACGTGCAGAATGTGGCTTGGCATTGTCTTGCTGAAATAAGCAGGGGCGTTCATGAAAAAGACGTTACTTGGGTGGCAACATATGTTGCTCTAAAACCTGTATGTACCTTTCAGCATTAATGGTGCCTTCACAGATGTGTAAGTTACCCATGCCTTGGGCACTAATACACCCCCATACCATCACAGATGCTGGCTTTTGAACTTTGCACTTATAGCAGTCCAGCTGGTTCTTTTCCTCTTTGGTCCGGAGGACACGACGACCACATTTTCTAAAAACAATTTGAAATGTGGACTCGTCAGACCACTTTGTTTACCACTTCGAACGTTAAGTATCTAGTCTTTGCTGTGTATTCAATTGAATATAGGTTGAAAGGGATTTGCAAATCATTGTATTCTGTTTTTATTTACGATTTACACAACATGGCAACTTCACTGGTTTTGGGTTTTGTACTTAAATAACAAATACAAGCCTATAAAAGTGCTTGCGCAAAAACTACAAGGCTGACAAAAATCTCAAAAATCGCATCTACTTACCATTGGACTAAGGCAAGAAAAAAAATCTTGATTTTAAATTTTTAAAAATCTTCTGCAGAAAATATTTCAAATTAATCGATTTAATCGATTTTTTGTCCAGCTCTAGTTTTGTATGTATTTCTTTCAAAAATACTTAAGGTGCTAATCTTAGTCTAAAAATAGATAACGTAACATAAAGTGGTAAAAAAAAAATCGAGTCATAACAAAAACACAGGGCTGTTTAAAGTTGCTGAGGAGTTCGTCTGATGTCTGTAGGCATAGACAGGCTAACACTACCCACTGATTGCCAGTGTTTAAGCTAAGCTAATTAGCGGTGGGCGAGCTCCGCTTGTCTCTTCCTTTTTACTGCATGGACAGTTGAAAGAATGGTGTCTATCTACTGATCATGGACTTGGGGTGAGGCAATGCATGAAAAGAAAAAAAAACTTGGCATATTCCTTTAATACCATTCAAACACTGCCTCTGATAGTAGGTAAATTTAAAAGGTGTCCACCATTTTGAATGTTGACTTACTGGCACTTAGCAACATCCGAAACAGAAAACGGAAGACTAGTCTCAGGCATCTCTAATCTGTTTGCATACTGCGTACTATATTTTGGTCAGATAAGTACATTTTACTGTGCACTACAGAGGTGGGCAACAGGCAGCCGGGGGGCCTCCTCACTAATTGTTGCCCATGAGTCTCTTTTAAATGCCACAAATTGCAAACATTGAGAAAACCTGAGAAATATTCCAAATGGTATGTAACCTCACCATCTTAAATGCAAATATCTGAGATATTTCTATAAAATCTGGTACATGTTTTGTTAAGAATTAATGACCTAACATTTTAAGAATCAGTCAGTATATTGTACTAACAGAAGTTGGTAAAACCTTTCTAATAGCAGGTAAATATGGTGATTATTGCATAAAAACAACTTAACTTTGCTTAAAGTCAGCGTCAAGCTCAATTATTCATAAGCTTGTATTTGCAGATGAAATATGACATAAATGTGGGTTTAATTACGATAGAACTAATTTGGTACTTTTACAGCAGCAGAATAATATGGACATTAATTCAACATTTGCTCTTAGTAATACGTTATTTATGATGGCAAACGTGATGATTTGACATAATTTGACCCTTGAGATTTGAGATGAAAATTAAATTAACAGAAGGTAACAGAAGTCGTTCATCCTTAGTATAATAGGTTATTCCCAATTACGGTAGCAAAGTGGTGGGAAATTAACAGTAAATTTCCAGAAACTTTCAGTTTTGTTTTGTCATAGGCAGACATCCATGCAAAATAACACAAATGAAAACATGATATTTCAACAGAGGTATTTTTAAGTAGATATTTGTCAAGATTAGTTATTTTATTGAACAGTCTGTTGAAACTCCACTTTTTGTCCATGGGCTCAAAAATGTGGCATTAACAGTCCATGTTTCAATCATCTGTGGATGTGATGGAGAAACCCCACGTTTATTCCAATGTGAAGTTTCCAACTCTGAAAATTCCCAGAATTTTGCAGCCCTTTTCTCAAACAGCTTTAGTTTGAGATGGCTTATGGTGACCTTCATCATGGACTATAAAACTCAAACATCATTGGACAGAGAACAGTGGATGCCATCCCTGAGACAATGTGCATGTCTTAAACTGATTAAAGAGAAAACTTGTTCAAATATGTCCACCTGACACACCAGGTGACAGACTGTTTCACATATACAGTACAGGCCAAAAGTTTGGACACACCTTCTCATTCAATGTGTTTTCTTTATTTTCACCACTGTTTACATTGTAGATTATCACTGAATGTATCAAAACTATGAATGAACATGTGTGGAATTATGTACTGAAAAAAACTGTGAAATAAATGAAAACATGTCTTATATTCTAGTTTCTTTGAAGTAGTTGCCCTTTGCTCTGACTACTGCTTTGCAGACTTTTGTCATTCTCTTTATGAGCTTCAAGAGGTAGTCACCTGAAATGGTTTTCACTTCTCATGTGTGCCTTGCCAGGGTTAATTAATGGAATTTCCTGCCTTTTTAATGGGGTTGGACCATCATTTGTGTTGTTCAGAAGTCAGGCTGATGCAGCCCTATTAGACACTTTTAAAATTAATATTATGGCAAGAACCAATCAGTTAAGTTAAAGCTAGGGTCTACGATCTGAAAACCAGTTTGACTGTTGAGACAGATTTGAAAAACGCAGCCTGCCCCCCCTTCACTCACCCCTCCCCTCAGTGTTCCAAGATCCCGCCCCCAGCTCGTGTCGCCTCCTAACAACACGCCCCCTCCGATAGAGCAACAAGCCGGCTGGCATGAAATATCAGCAGCAACAACAACCAAAAACATCTCAGCTCAACTGAAAGTTACAAACACAACAGTCATCCCCCTTGTAACACACAGCGGTAGCCATTTCAATTGGACCGGCGGGGAAGTGGGTCTGGCGTCGCCAGAGCAGAGCCGATTGTGGGCGAGAATTTATCTTTCTCAGCGTGTCTTCACCAGCTCAGTTTACGATGCTAACGATGCTTGGCGAACTTATGCTAAAATCTATTGAAAGAGCCTACCCGCTTCGACCAACAACGTTGAGTCATTAGCCAGTATAGGCACAGACTAACCAGAGTTATTCAGCAGACATCTCCCACTGTAGTAAACAAAGCTATTACCTGTTCAACCAGGGACGGAACGGCCGGTGCTGAAGGTCGGCCGGCGGCCAGTGCTGCGGCTGTTCGCCGGGTGGCGGCCAGTGCTGCGGCCGGTGCTTCGGTCGTTCGCCAGCCGGTGGCCAGTGCTGCGGCCGGCCGTTCGGTAGCCGGCGCAGTGTTCAACAATCCCAAATCATTCTGCAGCTTTTTCTACCGTATGATTCGCCAATGTTGAGTCTCCATTGGGACCCGTATTGCTCATATTTCTTCCTTACTTCGGCCTTTTACCCGAAACTTTTACGTTTCCTTCTCTTCGATGTGGAGAGTAAAAGAAGCAGCCTCCCGGCTCCATGATACTTCAGCTAGCTGATCACCGGTATATGAGAGAGGTAGTGGGGAGGAGGTGGGACCATGGGCGGGACGGTGCGGAGCAGGGGAGACAGGGGATTGGATGGACTCACTGCGATACAGATTGGTCAACTATTATGCTGCTTTGCAGCGGATATACTGAATGGATTTTTCCATTCTTTTTGGACTATTGCGTAGATTGGACCATCGGACCATAACGGCCTTATAAACTGTGTTATTAAGATGTACCAAGCTTCCAAATCGTAGACCATAGCTTTAAAAGAAATGAGTGGCCATCATTACTTCAGTGAGGATTTACAATGTAATTAGTGATAAAAATAATGAAACGCATTGAATGAGAAGGTGTGTCCAAACTTTTGGCCTGTACTGTATAATGTATCCAGTGACAGACATGAAATGTGGAAACAGCTGAACTGTGACGTTAAAAAAAGTAATTCAGAATTAACTCCTATGGACTTGTGTCTTACTTCATACTTACTCTAAAGTCTGCTCTCTTTCTTTTGTAGGTTCATCCTGTCGGCGCTCAGTGCGAGTCAAAGAAATGTGGTGAACTGTGCGCTGTGCCACAGAGCGCTGCCCGTCTTTGAGCAGTTTCCTCTGGTGGACGGGACTCTGTTTCTCAGCCCTTCACGCCATGACGAGATCGAGTACGACGTCCCGTGCCACCTTCAAGGTCAGAGATGTTCCCTGGGATTTTTTTTCACTAAAGGTTTGACTACGGAGCTGAAATAGGTCAGGAAGGTTAAAGTATTTTTAACACGGGTCGAATAATTGTGGGAAGAAGTTCATTTGTATTTTTTAAATCCTGCAGGTAAGATCTGAATCTAAACCTCAGCTGCTGCTAGGGGGAAAATTAATATTTCCTGAATCAAGCATCAACTTCCCCTCCCAGATCCTCAAACTATATCATCTTTTCTTTCTGTAGGGACAGTTACAACTTACTCCAGCAGTAGGCTGCGTCTGCTCTGTGTGCAGAGACATAAAAGCTTTTCCGCTGGATTCAACTCGGTCCAGCATGAATGTGAATTAGCACGGCTGCTGCGTGAAGCCTCTTTGAAGTTTTGGCCCTAAAGCTTTGATATGTGCGCTCCTTGATATGCATCAGTATGAAAGGATAAGTTATTCTGCTTTTCATGCTTCTGTGACGGCCAGAATATAAATGTTGGAGGGATGGATCTTGAATTAACCATACAAATAAATGGATGTGTCAGGGTGAATTTTGCGATGTGCATTTCTCGGTTGCTTCAATGTATGACTACCTCATCCCTTTTAGACAATGCAGTTTGTTTTAGGGTTGTCATGACATCAGGATTTAAACTATGACACAATAAAAATATCTGTTTTGATACCTCAGCAACAAAAATAGAAGATTGAAGCATTCAGTGATGCTGTGGAGTCCCATCCCCTCCAGTACCATGAGTTTAATCATTTCACTAAGACACATATTCATCTGTTAAATCACTTCTAATTAAGCACAAACTTTGAAATCACAGACTTTTCTGCTATTACTACAGTCATAGTCAGGGTAATTTCAGAAATGTAAACTTTCAATGGGAATTAACAGTAATAAACATAAAAAAAACCCAGAAGGTAAAGGTTTGCTCTAAACGAGGATTTTAAATGTAATTCACGAGCAGTGTTGGGAGTAATGCAGTACAAAAGTAATGTGATTACTGTAATGCATTCCTTTTTACTGTAACGTTGTAATGTAAGGCATTACAATAAAGAAAACTTTAACATTTTACTTGGTGCAAATGTCAGTAATGCTAGTTATCATGCATTTTTAATGTAACCTGAAATGAAGAGGTGTTTTGTTTTTGTCTAAATACAAAATTCACCAAATACGCCATGAGATATTAGAGGAGAAAAGTCCTCTGCTAGGCCTAAAGTTACAGTATCTCTCACACAATTTACCAGAATTTAACCTTTTGTCTGTTTTTGCTGTGATTGTTTCTTGTATTGTGCCATGAGCCATCAATGTTGCTATTTTATTCTACTTAAGCTGAACTCAGATAGCCACCATCACCTTCACTGGATGTGTAATGCGCTTTTTGAGCATAATGAGCTACATTTAGAATGACAAATCCATATTTCCTGTTATTTTGACAAGAGTATCTTAAAAGTAATGTGATAATAGTGTAATGCCTTACATTTCAAATACAGTAATATTATAATGTAACTAATTACTTTGAAATTACCCTAACATGTAATAAATAATGCATTACATTTTAAGTAACTCAACACTGTCCACGAGTAAGGACCACACCATCAACAGGATGAATTTGACAATTATTTATTACTTATCGTGGATAATAAGCAACAAAGCAGATATGTGAAGCGGATAACAGTTTAGGGAGGAACCCCCTTTGTAAGGTTCCAAGGAAAGAAGGAAGGAAGAAAGTTAAAGAAAGGGATGGGAGGGAGGGGTGCATTCAAGTCAGAAGAACAAAGGGAGAAAATGATCAGGTTAGAATTTATAGGAAAACAGGAAGAGGCGAGGTTGAGGTGTGGTCCTGCTCCTGAAATTCTGCTTGAAGCTCCACTTGGCAAAATATATTTTTGCAAAATCTTGGTTAAAACAACCAGATTTTATGAAAGTATACTAAAAAATATCTCTGCTCCTGCCTCCTCAATCACAGTCACACAGCACACTCTTTACTGCACTGCAGGTATTGAGGCCACGCCCCCTACATGCACTGTGCCCCTCCAACATGTGCACAGATGATTCTCAAACCCTGGACTATGGGGCCACGTTATTGAGCCCATGGACATAAATCCATCCATCCATTATCTATACCCAGGGGGGCTTGAGCATATCCAAGCTGTTATTGGGTGAGAGGTGGAATACACTCTGAACCAGTCACCAGACAATCACAGGGACACATAGAGAGAAAGACAACTGGTTACTCCGAATTGCCTTTCAGTATGAGTATGAGTGTGAACGGTTCACACTCATACTCATACTGAAAGGCAATTCGGAGTAACCAGTCAACCTGGTGAGCATGTGTTTGGTCTGTGGGAGGAATTGCACTTGGGAACATCAGCATAGAAAGGCCAAAACGGGGGATTGACCCAGCAACCATCCTGCTGTGAGGCATGTGCACTACCTGCCGCACCACTGTTCGGCCCTCATGGACATAAAGTGAAGTTGAAATTGTTTGTTCGATAAAATAAAACTTGATAAAGCTCTACTTTTGGATACATCTGTTGAAATATCATGTTTTTATTTGTAATCTATCACATGGATGTTTGCTCTGTAAAAAGACAATATGTTTATATTTGTATTTGGATATGATACGTTTAAATGACCGCAATTACCAATTAATCCCCACAAATTACCGTAATTCCCAGTGTCCAATTTGATATATAAATTCCCTGACTTAACTTCTAGTGGAAAGTTTCTTGAAATGTATTTTCCACCATTTTGCAACTCAAGTCATGGTTGACAATAACTTAATCTAATTCTCTGTCATCTCACTGGTCCCGATGAAGATAATAGCAAATGAAGTGAAATGAATGAAATGAAGTGCAGTCTGGTGCATGCTGGTTGGAGGTGGGCATTAAGGATGCATTGAGGAAGCAAGAGGGTGTCCTTGGACAACAGTGCCTGAGAAATGGGACTCCCATTGAAGGGAAACTGTGATTGATTTGTAGTTGTACTTAAACTTTACTTCTGTGTTCACAACAGGCAGGCTAATGCACCTGTATGCCATCTGTGTGGACTGTTTAGAAGGCGTCCATAAGATCGTCTGCATCAAGTGCAAGTCACGCTGGGACGGGAGCTGGCATCAGCTGGGCACCATGTACACGTACGATATACTGGCTGCTTCGCCCTGTTGTCAGGTAAATACACTGACATCTGAGTGTCCCTTTTGAATATGTTACATTACCGTAAAAGAAATCAATTTCAGGAGGGACAGGACAAACCAAAGACAAGAGTCTGTTTAAAATATAGGGTAGGCACTGGTGTCAATATGTGAGTGACAGACCAGCTTTGGCAGAATTCAGCATCTTGTAGTTGACATCAGTGGTAAGAAATAGTTTACTTTGCCTAATTATTGCTTTATTTAGTAGTCTATATGAAGGTCTCGCAATTTTACATTATGTTCATCCCAGAAAATGTAGAATCGAGTCTGAAATATGTTTAGAAATGATTAAACAAACTTTTGCAGTCTTGAAATTCAATTTAAAATGAAGCATCCATTTGAACATCTGCCATAGGATGAAGCTCTGTAGTGACTTTAACTGTGTCTTTTTGATAAATGTATATTCAAAGGAGATCTGTTCTCAGACTTTCTCTGAGCATATGGCTTTAGCATCCATTTAGCTGTTGTTGCCTACTGTTTTTTTTTTTGAACAAATGTTTTTTGCACATAACAAATTCCAAAATAGATACTCTAGAAAAAACAAAACAAAACAGAAACAATTACAACTTGGCAGACAGTTCTGAATCCATACATGTCTTTGGACTCCTCTACACTGAAAAAAAAAAAAAAAAGGCAGATCAGAGTTCAGTGAAATAGCTTCTTTGAGATTATAACATAATATAAAAATGAGGGAGAGAAACAAAAAATAAATTTAGTATGATAGAGTAAATAGAGGACTAAAATTTACTCATATATGCAGACACACCCACACATACCCCCAAACACACACATATATATATATATATATATATATATATATATATATATATATATATATATATATATGTATATATATATATTTATATATATATATCTATATATATATCTATATATCTATATGTATATATATATATATATATATATATATATATATATATATATATATATATATATATATATATATATATATATATATATATATGTATGTATACATATGCATGTGTACATGTACACCTCCCCATATGTGCACATAAGCATATGATGACTACCCATTCACCAAAACAAACATATATATATATATATATATATATATATATAAATTTTGCAGCATGTATGAGTATTCAAACACATACCTACAAATCTATACATCCAAGCGTACACACATTCAGAATACAAATATACCTATACCCAGAAATATAAAAACTGAGTAGAAATAATTTAATTTTATACATACATATATATATATATACATATATATATGTATATATATATGTGTATATATATATATATATGTGTATATACATGTTTATATATATATATAGATATCAAAGATCAATATATTATATATATATATATATATATATATATCTAAAATTCATTCCAGATAAACAATATTACCATTTCTTTCAAATGTTGTTCACAAATCTGTCTAAATGTGTGATAGTGAGCACTTCTGCATTGCTGAGATAATCCATCCCACCTCACAGGTGTGCCACATCAAAATGCTCATCGGACACCATGATTAGTGCACAGGTGTACCTTAGACTGTCCACAATAAAAGGCCACCCTGAAATGTGCAGTTTTGTCTCACAGCAAAATGCCACAGATGTTGCAAGCATTGAGGGAGCGTGCAATTGGCATGCTGACAGCAGGAATGTCAACCAGATCTGTTGCTCGTGCATTGAATGTTCATTTCTCCACCATAAGCCGTCTCCAAAGGCGTTTCAGAGAATATGGCAGTACATCCAACCGGCCTCACAACAACATTCCACAGGCCACAATTGACAATCTGATAAATTCTATGCGAAGATGTGTTGCACTGCATGAGGCAAATGGTGGTCACACCAGATACTGACTGGTTCTGAGTCCCCAGACTCAATAAAGCAAAAAAAATGCACATTTCAGGGTGGCCTTTTATTGTGGACAGTCTAAGGTACACCTGTGCAGTAATCATGGTGTCTGATGAGCATCTTGATGTGGCACACCTGTGAGGTGGGATGGATTATCTCAGCAAAGCAGAAGTGCTCACTATCACACATTTAGACAGATTTGTGAACAATGTTTGAGAGAAATGGTAATATTGTGTATCTGGAATGAATTTTAGATCTTTAAGTCCATCTCATGAAAAATGGGAGCAAAAACAAAAGTGTTATGCTTATATATTTTTGTTGAGTATATATATATATATATATATATATATATATATATATATATATATATATATATATATATATATATATATATATATATATATATATATATATATATATATATATATATATATATATATATATATGTACAGTGTGTATATAAAAATACTGTCTTTTCTATCCCCCTTCTCTTACTCTGTTGCCTGCTGTTTAATACTGTTTAATACCAACACCAAGCAGGTTACATTTTTGCCTGCATATGTTGGTTACTCTGTTAGCAAGATTACGCAAAAACTACTGGACAGATTTTGCTGAAATTTTCAGGAGATGTTGGTTATGTCCCAGCCTAAAAATTATTCAGTTTTGGTGGTGATCTAGAAAACTGCCTTTGGTAAACAGTCATTTTTGCTCAATTACTCTCTAACTAATTATGATATCAACATAATTCCAAGTGCTAGTGTAGGATTTTAGGGTCGAGAAATCATATCATGATGGTAACTTTATCATGGGGCTATTGCTCATATATGTTACTGCAATATTAACCTTGGCTGAGGTTTTTTTTTGCTCTCCGAGTGCAGCACCTGAACACATTGAGACCCTTCATTCCTTGAAAATTTGCAAAAATAACATCAATAAGTGCCAAAAGGAAATCATATTAATTCAATTATTACATCAATTTGTGGCCAAAACTTTTTTTAAATGGTTTATTGCCCTAAGCAGCAATATTAATTGGACTTATCTTGATTTTATGCAGATAAGCACAAAAACATGATCAGTTGTCTGCAGTGTTCTCATCACTTAAGATGTTCATGCTTAATTTAATGAATGAGGTTAAAACTAGAGGAAAGAGAAGGAAGTGGGGTTCAGAATTATCATAAACTGTATGCAGGTACACCCAGTGATGTGATAGTAGATGCTGTAACATCACATCTTTGGTATAAACTTGATGTTACACCTCCAAATATTCATTATCATCAACTGATGAGCTACACTGCCATGGGTGATCATAATGAAATAATAAAATATTTTAACTATTCTGCTGGATTTAAGTATGTGACTGTTTACTCTCCTCCAATTGATGCTGTCAGTCTGTGTGACTCAGTGGCTGGAATTCCACTCGCTCGCTCTGACTGTGACGTTATGTGCATTCCCTTTATATGGCTGTAGTGAGGCAGATATGTCTGTCATGAATGATTCATCCCCAGTGTTTGTGGAGTGGGACAAAAACAGAAGCCAAGTCAAACTGCCTGATTAAATAATTACTCGTCTGTGTAAACTAACTGACTAAAAGAGGGGCTGAGACAAGGGGTGGCGCTTCCTTATGGAGATTTGTTATGATCTGGGAGGCTGGGGCTAAATTGAGCATAGTATAATGACTAGGGCTGAACTATTAATTACAAATTAGATTAAATCACAATATGGCTTGTTTTAATTTTCAAATCGCAGAAGGTTCGATATTTTTAGCCCAAAATGTGTTGAACATTTTGGCATTGTGATGTAGCGTTTGGCAATTTCATGCCTTTTTTTTTTTTTTTTACCTCTATTCATACTCTTTTTTCCCACTTTTGGACCATTTTTACCTTTTTTTTAACCCTGTTTTTACAACTTTATGCCTATTTTGCCCCATTCATCTTTTTTGGCCACTGTCAGAACCATTTTGGGAATTTTTACATGGTTTTTGAAATTTAATTTCAAATTTAATTCCCAATTTTGCTGCCATAATCAATTTTTCTAAGCCACTATTCGATTTTTTTTGCCAATTTTTCCCCATTTTTTTTTTCAATTTCATACCTTTTTTGCACCTATTTATTAACTTTTCTCCGCTTTCATACCATTTTTACAATTTCATACCTATTTTGCTTCAGTTCTTCACTTCTCCATACTTTCTCAAATCTTTTATCCTTAGATTGATTTAATGTCATATTGGTCTTACTATAAAAAGATCTACTGCTTTTGTTTGTTTAAGAATACATAAGATGAGGAACATTAAAACAACTGCAGAGTGAATCGCAATATTGGGGAAAAATTAGATTATTTTCTCAAATTGTTCAGCCCTAGTAATGATATTTGAACTTGATGGTGCTGTAACAGCACAGTTATCTCCTCTGCAGAAGGTGTTATGTGTTTCTCAGGATTATTGGAACTTTGTTAGGGTTTCTTTTAGATTATTTTTGGGGCATTTTATGCCTTTAATGATAGGAGAGAGAGACAGTGGATAGGCTTGTGGAAGTGGGAGGACACTCTTCAAACTGGCTACAAGCTTGACATGAATCCAGGTCGCCAGAAGGTGCTGGTCGTGCCTGGTTGCTGAACACTCCACCAAACACCCCTGGACTGTTTTAAGTCTTGTAATTCAACTCCTGGTTAACTGACCTTGGTCTCCTCTCCTGTGTCCTCAGGCGCGTCTGAACTGTAAACACTGCGGGAAGCCCGTGGTGGACGTCAGAGTCGGGATGCAGTATTTCTCTGAGTACAGCAACGTCCAGCAGTGCCCTCACTGTGGGAACCTGGACTATCACTTTGTTAAACCTTTCTCCTCCTACAAAGTACTCGAGGCTTATTGACAAATGCTCCTCGTGCATGCTAGTTAAAGCTGCTTTTTCTGTTCCATTGTTTTCTAACACAATCTAGGAGAGATTTTATTTTTGGGGGCCTTACGGTGCCTTTGAGTTTGGAAGTTCTCACTCTTTTGTTTTTTTTTAATGTATAGAAAAAGTAAGACTCTATTAAAAATAAAGATCCATGACAGTATCTCTGCTGTTTGAGAAAGGTGTTGATAAAGTGTGGACGTGACATGTAATGTCAAACAAACACATTTATCTGTGACAAGTGAATGTATCTGTATGCCAAATTTGCTTTTATTTTTGTTTTTTACCAAAAACATAAAGATGAATCTTGAATAAAGCAGAGAAAGATCAATCCCTGAGTTTGTTTTCATTTGATTTAAATAAATGTTTATCAAGAATCACTGTGTTGTTGAACAGTTTGGACACCTTAAAGAGACATTTCTACAGGTTTTTACTGTTGACATTCAAGATTAGGGCTGTGTTAAGGTAAAGCAATAGCTTGGAATGGCACTGACTGTGAGAGGTACACTATATTGCCAAAAGTATTCGCTCACCCATCCAAATAATCAGAATCAGGTGTTCCAGTCACTTCCATGGCCACAGGTGTATAAAATCAAGCACCTAGTCATGCAGACTGCTTTTACAAACATTGGTGAAAGAATGGGTCGCTCTCAGGAGCTCAGTGAATTCCAGCGTGGAACTGTGATAGGATGCCACCTGTGCAACAAATCCTCCTAAATATTCCACAGTCAACTTCAGTTGTACTTTAAGAACATGGAAGTGTTTGTGGACGACAGCAACTCAGCCAGGAAGTGGTAGGTCATGTAATCTGACACAGCAGGGTCAGCAGATGCTGAGGCTCATAGTGCGAAAAGGTTGCCAACTTTCTGCAGAGTCAATCTCTACAGACCTCCAAACTTCATGTGGCCTTCAGATTAGCTCAAGAACGGAGCAGAGAGCTTCATGGATGGGTTTCCATGGCCGAGCAGCTGCATCCAAGCCTCGCATCACCAAGTGTAATGCAAAGCGTCGATGCAGTGGTGTAAAGCACGCCGCCACTGGACTCTAGAGCAGTGGAGACACTCTGGAGTGACGAATCACGCTTCTCCATCTGACAGTCTGATGGATGAGTCTGGCTTTGGTGGTTGCCAGGAGAACGATATTTGTCAAACTGCATTGTGCCAAGTGTAAAGTTTGTTGGAGGGGGGATTATGGTGTGGGGGTGTTTTTCAGGAGCTGGGCTTGGCCCCTTAGTTCCAGTCAAAGGAACTCTGAATGCTTCAGCACACCAAAACATTTTGGACAATTCCATGCTCCAACTTTGTGGGAACAGTTTGGAGCTGGCCCCTTCCTCTTCCAACATGACTGTGCACCAGTGAGCAAAGCAGGTCCATAAAGACATGGATGACAGAGTCTGGTGTGGATGAACTTGACTGGCCTGCACAGAGTCCTGACCTCAACCCGACAGAACACCTTTGGGATGAACTAGAGTGGAGACTGACAGCCGGGCCTTCTCGTCCAACATCAGTGTGTGACCTCACAAATACTCTTCTGGAAGAATGGTAAAAAAAAAAATCCCATAAACACTCCTAAACCTTGTGGACAGCCTTCCTAGAAGAGTTGAAGCTGTTAAAGCTGCAAAGGGTGGACCGACGTCATATTGAACCCTATGGATTAGGAATGGGATTTCACTTAAGTTCATAAGTGAGTCAAGGCAGGTGAGCGAATACTTTTGCCGGATCTTTCCACCAATGTCAAGATTCCATACATATCCAGGCGGCAATTCTAGGGCTGAAAATAGAGACCCAGGCAGAAGTGTGAAACCTGTAATACCCCAGTTTACTTGAGGCTGGCTGTAGAAACATGACACCCAAATTTGTGCAAGGAAAATATGTTTTTACAACTTAATACACATCTTTACAGCCTGGCTCAAAAAATGACTTCGGTCTAAACATACAGTGCCCAGCATAAATTCGTACACCCCTATGAAGAGTAGTGTATTAATCAACATCTAAATTAACAAAAGAACAATTTCCAAAGTTTTGACAAAGCTGAGTTTAACAAACCATCCTTTTTTACTATAAGATGAAAATAAGGATAGTATGATAACTAAAATTTAGCTTTGCTCCCACAAGTGATTGGGGTGTACTCACTTTTGCATACTGATCTTATTGAGAAAAAAATACTTTTTTGAGCACAACTTAAAAAAATCTTGTCTGCCATTAATGGTCCACATTTGCGGGATTTTTTTGTGGCATAGCATGCCATAGAAAATGTAGAGTTTGAAAGGGAACAAAAGGTTTTCTGACAAATCTGAAGGGCTGTACTTATTTATCCTGACCACTGTACATATAGACTCCCACTGTGCAGAAGGGTTAATTTGTCTTTACTGTTTTTACCCATTTTCCTTTTACTGAGGTTTTATTGGGATTTAGAGTTTTGTAAATGTGATGCCACTACAGGTCAGACACTCTGAAGAATCACCTAAACAAGGTCTCTGTCTGTGAAGAAGTAGTTCTTCTATCCTTTGGCACCCTGTTTTTTATGTTCTTTCAACCTTTTGGTAAATTTCTTCATAGTCAAGGTGACCTGCTTGAAGATAGTCTAGTCCATAAACCAGCCTTAACCCTTTAACTCCCAGCTCAGCTGTTTTGCAGAAGTCAATAAATTCAGGAACATTTATTGTTAAAAAAAGTGACACATCATTGTTTCTGTATATTTTTGGGGATACAGAAAAAACACACACCAAAAGAACTGATACTTTCTTTTTATGGGATTTAAAGACTCTAAAGCTATATTATTTTTTACCATCATTACTATTTTAAATTCTAACCCCTTACATTAGCCACTTACTGATAAGATGATTTAGATTTATAAATTCTGTTACATATCAAAAATTGTGTATTTGTCAAACTCAGTATCATCTGTTTTAATTTGATTGATATTTTATTTACAAACATTTCTGCCATTCTTATATTGCCAAAATATTTGTTCCTTTTTATGTCATCATGTTATCAACCATTAGCTTTTTAAACCTTCAATCCCACACCAAGAAAATATGTTTTTTGTTTGTTTGTAGTTGTAGTTGACTTTCTGGAAGCTTTCAGGAGGGCATCCGGCAAAAGTGCTTATTGTTTCATTTACCTTTGGACTCAGATGTGAGCAGTGGGAATTAAATCACAACTCCATCCACCCTGTCTGTCTGTTTGTCTGTCTGGCTGTGAATAAGATAACTCAAAAAGTTATGGATGGATTTTGATGAAATTTTCAGGAAATGTTCAGCATGGAAAAAGGAAAAAGTGATTCAATTTTGGTGTTGATCCAGATCACCGTCTGGGAACTGTGCTGCTTGGCGGAGGTCTGCGCTCTCTGAGTACTTTTCTAGTTTTTACTGTTTCTCTTCTCTGGGGTCATGAGGGCTGAAGCCTATTCCAGCAGACACTGGAGAGAGGCAGGGTACACCCTGAACCATGTGCCAGCGGATTGCAGTGCCACATGCAGAGACAGACAACCATCCATGCTCACACTCTTACCTATTAAGCATGTTTTTACCTCCGCCAAGGAGGTTATGTTTTTGGGAGAGTTTGTCCATCTGTCCGTCCGTCCATCCGTCCGTCTGTGAACAAAATAACTCAAAAAGTCATGGACGGATTTGGATGAAATTTTCAGGAAATGTTCAGCATGGGAAAAGGAAGAGCTGATTCGATTTTGGTGTTAACCCGGATCAGCGTCTGGCCGCCATGGTGAAAAATGTGATTTCTATGAATAACTACTGAACTAAAATAGATATAATTATGAATCCAATTGCTAATGGTATGTTTTCATGGTCAAGGAATCTAAATATTTAGATGAAATAAAGGTAGGAGTAATATTTATGGTCAAAATGACAATATGGCTGAGGACTGAGGAGGACTGGAGGAGGTCTGCGCTCTCCGAGTGCTTTCTAGTTTGGAATGTGACAGGAAGTTGAAGTGTCCAGAGAGAACCTGCATACACATGGGAAGAACATATAAAACTCACACAGAAAGACTCTGACCAACTCTGGGATCAAACTAGAAACCTTCTTGCAAAGTAAGAGACACGTGCACCACACTGTCCAAAGTTCTGTCACATCCCAGTTAGATGCATTCCAGTTACAAACTGGTAGTCGTGGTACCTAAAAAATTTTTACTTCCAGTGAAAAAATTCTGACTTGAGTGATGCATAATTTGCATCTTGTAGAATCCTACTTCAAGTAGGAAGCACCTTTAGCACCAATAAAGTGACATGTTTCAACATGTTGGTGCCTTTGTTGCAGTGAAAGATAAGGAGAAAAGTGCTTCAAAAGTTGCCGGCAGTTGTTTTCCATACATGAGCCTTGATTCATCCCAACAACTCAGAGAGAGTTGGAGGGAATCCCGATTCTCCTTAGCCCTTCTCCTTTGTCTTACCCCTTCCACTTAGCCCTCTGTTTTTTTCTGTTTTTTTTTTTTTTTACTATAAAAAGATCTACAGCTTATGTTTGTTTAAGAATACTTAAGATGAGGAGCATTTAAACAACTGCAGAGTGAATGGCAATATTGGGGAAAAAAACGCAATTAGATTTTTTTCTCAAATCATTCAGCCCTAATAAGAACCCATGAGAAGAATCTGGTTCGTTTAGGTTACTTTGACCATTGATGCACCGACCTCTATAAGTTTTGTGAAAATGTTTTATTTCTATCATCTCACTGCTGCATAGAGTCCTCTGTTGTGTCCATGTTTTTAACAGCTGATGTTTTTTTCTGATTGGCCTTCAAACTGTCGTCGTCTGACTTCGACGGTGCCGTTTTCTTTTTCTTGAGTTTTGCCAGTTCCTTTGCTGAAGGCGGTCGCAGGATGCACATGGCTGCTCGACCGTCTTGTATGGCTTGCGGCTTTGTGACAAATCCCACCATCACCTCTATTTGTTGAACCATCTGCTCCAGAGCTGTCTCCTGTGGCAGTGACAAAGCAAAAATGATTTAGTACTGCAGTGTGAAAAAGGATTGAATAACACATTTGTGACCATACACTTGAATTTGTGGAAACTCTTGTGAATCAACCATGATGAAAAAAAGATACACATCCATCCATCCTTCCATCCATCCATCTATCGTCCTCCGCTGGGAGTTGTCAAGTGACCCCACCCAGACGTCTCTCTCCCCTCAAACACTTTTGGCCCTTTTCCATTAGCCCTACTCTACTCTACTTGACTCTACCCGGCTCTACTCTACTTGTCTTGCGCTGCTTTTCCATTAGCCCCAATCGCCTGCCCAAAGGGGTGCAGTGTTGCTGTCAACAGCTGAGCGGCACTGCGATGATGTCATTTTGAGCACAACACAACAATCTGTGGCTTTTTGTCAAAAACCGAGTAAAAAAGGAAAGCAGAAGAAGGCTGCAGGTGGCAAGAAGGAATACCCCTTGAGAAGCACAGGAGAGTTTTGGAAGCTTTACAACAGAATGAAGCTGAGGACGAGAGCAATCAAACTGCAAAGAAAAGACGTATGAGGGTAAGCTAATGGTAGCTACCGCTAGCATGCTCGGTCGTGGCGCTCATGACTCATCGATGATGACATTGTCTGACCAATCAGTAGTCGGCAGTCGGTGACGTCATCTTTTAGTATCGACTCAGCTCGCTTGGAACCAGAGCGGAGAAGGTACTAAAACTAGCTTGTTTTAGGAGGTACCAGGCTAGTGGAAACACGCTGCAAATCGAGTAGGGCCAAGGCGTGCTAGTGGAAAAGGGCCATTTCTAGCCCCTTCTGGGAGACCCCATGACTTTCGAAATCAAGAATTGCTTTATGTACATCCAAAACAATAGAACACGTACAAATTGAACTTCTGAGTGATGTTCATGTTTATTAAAAGTAACTGATTGACAATTCATTTAACATTGTTCCTGAGGCCAAAACATGTAGTTGACTGGCTCGTGTTATGGTTGAAAAAAAGTTTTTTACCAACACCTTTGACCCTTCAAACATTTGACTATAGAGCCCTTACTGATGTCCTTGTGGACCCACTATCACTACCCAGAGCACAAATTTACCCCTAAAAGAAGTAAACATTTGGCTCCTACAGGTATGCACATGCTTGGATGAATTTAGAGAGCCTGAACTTTGTCCCTTAAATGATTTTGTGAGGGCACAAAATACTAATTTTGAGGTAGGGCAGTAAGTTACGGAGGATTTCTATTATACAGGAACTCTAGAGTAAATATTTTGTGTTGCATAATCTATTGCATTACCGAAAATCATCTCACTTCCTCTTAACACAGATGATCGGAGTCCGGCCTTCCTTTTATCATCATTCACTTTGCTGATAAAGACACCAAAGCCCACAAAGTGAGTGATTGTAAATGTGTAAGTTCCTCCTCACCAGGTCTGCAGCCGGTTGTCCTCTTCCAGCACGCAGAGTGATTCTAACTTGGTGTTTCTTCTCCAGTAAAGCCTCCACCTGTTTCAGCTTCGTTGTGAGGTCATGAGAAGCGATGCCGGAGGAGAAGGCGAGCTCTTTTACCTGCACAGGTGCTGTAGAGGGAAAATAAACCTGTTTACATCATTGTTTTGCACACTTTGGTTACAATGTTTAACTGTTTAGTACGGACCTTATTTATATATAAAAGATGATTCTGAGCTGCAGAAGTGTTAACACTGAAACGTGATATTTCCAATGTTTGGTGAGTGTTTACTCTGAGTTCAATGAATTTCACATGTCGAGAGAGGAAAGCCCTGTCCCAACACCCAAAGTTCTGCCATAACTTTATGGAAAAGCATTTTGCTGTGGAGCTGTTCATCTTCACTGGCCTCACAATTCAATTAGAAAGTCAAGAATTTCTATTAGATATGATGAAGCATCATAGTGTAACACAGTGAGCAGTATCATTAATTTTCCATATTACTACACCGATTAAAAAAAAAAAAAACAAGCAGTAAGTTAAAAAGAAGCCCTTCTGGTTTACAGTTAAAAACTTTTGAAGATGCTCTCAGCACCAGAAAGGCCACTTTTAACAGCTTTTCTCCCACGGTATGTGAAACTTATCTGTGAACCAAAGACAGCTGATTGTTTGCGAAATACAATTTATGGAGAGCAATTTTTCTCCAGAGATAAGCAAAGCTGAGCAGAGTTTCTCAGATTTTGACACCACAGGTTTGGTGTTGGGATGATTAAATGCTTCAGGGAGAATAGATATTGTAAGTTGTATGATGATTTCCAATGCAACAAGAGGTATGTCATGTCTTGCCATGCCAGAGCGTGAGCATGAGCCTGAACGTGTATGCATAAAACATTACACAAGAATAGAGTTCATAGGAGGACACCAAGGAGGAAGTCATTGCTGTCCAAAAAAACCACTGCTGCACGCCTGAATATTGCAAAAGAGCACCTGAATGTTCCACAGCACTACTGGCAAAATATTCTGTTGACAAATGAAACCAAATTTGAGTTGTTTGGAAGGAACACACAACATTATGTGTGGAGAACAAAAGGCACAGCACACCAACATCAAAACCTCATCCCAACTGTGCTATGTGGTGGAGGGAGCATTATGGTTTGGGGCTGCTTTGCTTTTTCAGGGCCTGGGCAGACTGCTGTCATCGATGGAAAAATGAATTTCCAAGTTTATCAAGACATTTTGCAGGAAAACTTCAGACCATCTGTCCACCAACTGAAGCTCAACAGAGGATGGGTGATGCAACAGGACAACGACCCAAAGCATAGAATAAATCAACAATGGAATGGCTTCAACAGAAGAAAATACAGCTTCTGGAGTGGCCCAGTCAGAGTCCTGACCTCAATCCAATTGAGATGCTGTGGCATGACCTCAAAAGAGCCATTCACACCAGACATCCCAGGAATATTGCTGAACTGAAACAGTTTTGTACAGAAGAACGGTCCAGAATTCCTCCTGACCATTGTGCAGGTCTGATCTACAACTACAGGAAACGTTTAGTTGAGGTTATTGCTGCCAAAGGAGGATCAACCAGTTATTAAATCCAAAGGTTCACATACTTTTTCCACCCTGCACTGTGAATGTTTACATATTGTTTTGAATAAAAACATGAAAACTTATATTTTTTTGTGCTGTATTAGTTTAAGCAAACTGTGTTTGTCTAGTGATGTGACTTAGATGAAGATCAGAACATATTTTAGGACCAATTTAAGCAGAAATCCAAGTAATCCCAAAGGGTTCACTTATTTTTTCCTGCAACTATCAGTGGATGTAAGAAAACTGTTTGCAGCATCTGATACCCTGAACTGTTTTTAAGGCTTGTTTTCTGCCACAACTCTTCTTCTAATTGTGTGGACAGTTTGGCACCATGTACAGCAATGTCAAGCATCATGGTCTGTTTGAGTTTTTCTGAACAGAAAGAGAACTGAGCTGTGACACTCATGCACCTCACACAACTCAACTGCGAATAAAACCTGAACTAACTCTGTAAATACAGTATAGACTTCGTCATCTTCATGATTAAATCAAACATGTCAGTGCAAAAGTCTCCACAGTTTACCTAAAAATGACAGTTTGTATTTCAAACACATGTAGTATTTACAAAAATGAAGAAGTTCCCTTAAGTTGTGCCACAAACCTGGTTTTGCCTTCTGTTTCTCCCGTTGTTTCAGCTGCTCCTCATAGATCTGTTTTCCGCTCATCAGCCTGTAGATGGGAGGATCTTCGTCTTCACTGAGCAGCACCAGTTTGAGGCCCTTCTGGTCCATCGTTCTCAAAGCAATGGCCCGGTGCATGGTGCCCAGGTTCTCCCCTGTCTCACTGATCACCTGGACCTCTCGATGAGGGATGATACGTCCAACTGAGGAGATTGAAGCACCGGATTGGGGGCCTTGCTTTTCCCTCCTAGGCGCAGGAGTCTGTTCTGTGTTGTCTGCAGTGGTGGAGAATTGAGAACATCTCCACGAGGGGGGAGGGATGGTGTATCTATCATTGTGTAAGGTCAGTGTAAGTGTTGGTGTCCTGTAGGCAGAGCTTTGGGAACATGCAGCTCGAAATGTTCGACAGAACATCCACCTCACACAGCTTACAGACATGACCTTAGAGAAAACAAAAACATAGAAAACAATTAAAAGACTTCACTGAAACTGTTACTAACTAAAGTAGAATAGTTTTTAACTGTTTTACTGTGAAATCATCACCCCAGGCACTGTCACCTTAAAATTCCTGTAAGCAGACTCTAGTTGATCCTCATTTGCACTACGGATGGGGGTATAAATATCAAGCATGGATTATTTTAACAAATTGTTTTTCTGTGAAGGTTTAAACTGTTTTCAGTCTTTCTCTCACTCCCCATGCCAAGGCAGGGTCACTTTCTGTGCCATTTGACTACGGTGGCCAATCAGATGCATCCGTCATGTTTCTGTAGCAAACTACCAGATGACAGGCAGAAAGGAAGCACAGCATTACAAACCTTAAAGCAGACATATCATGCTGATGCATGATTTAATACTTACATATAATATAATACATTTGAAAACAAGACCTTACACCCCCTTAATTTTCAAAAAATGAAATATTGTATTTTTTCTGATATCCTAGAACGAGATTTAATGCCTCTGAAAATAGGTCATTGCGAGATGTCAGCGAGATTTAAATCGCCGTGATGACACGAGGTACCTTTCTTTTTATTGGAGTAATCTGATAAAACACTTCTTCCTCTGTGATGTCCGTTAGCCACAAAACGGTCACAGACGAACACATCCACCAGCAGGGGTATATAGCTCCCTAGCTCACATTCACTCATTACCAGCTCTGGCCTGTAGGGGGACTCAATACGCGGTCGCTGCTTTGAGCCTGCCGGAAAATACAGTAGAAGAAGAAGGACAGGCTGGCTCTACCCCCGATAGAACTGACCAATCAGAGCACAAAGGGCTGTGACATTGCAAGGTTACTGTAGGTCATCCTGAGATCCGAGTGTTTCAACGAGAGCTTGATAATGGCCTAAAATGAGGATTTTGAGAACGCTATTGTGGGGCAATGAAGGAACTAAATGACTTGTACTGAGGGCAGAAATGCTTTACAGGCATCCTAGTCTGGCATAGCGAAAAGGAGAAACAAGCATGATATGTCTCCTTTAAAAATAACTTAAGGTCACTCCTTGAATAACTCAGAAAATATTTTGTTTAGAATAATAAAAAAATATGAGTGGATGCAACAGAGGCATACAAGTGTTAAATAGTGGCTTCATATACGTTGGCATTTTCGAAATAATTATTGATCAGTCCCAGAAAACTTGCATCTCTGAAGTATTTAACGCTAAGTGCATCTCCTTTGGAATAATACGTTAAACTAGACTCATGTTTAAATCCCCATTAGCTTCCACTGTCATGGTTGCTAATCTTCCAGGGGTCCACATAAAACATCACAACATAAACAACATACAATAATCATACAAACAAGAACTGACACATGTCAGTGTAAATCAAAGTAACATCCATCACAAACAAAACAAAACTGAAAACAAACACAAAAAACATTGATTATTCTAATTATTCTAATTGTGTGGTCTCTCTCATTAATATTTGTTTGACAGATCATTTGAATAAGTATTCACTTTTGATTCTTTTAATATTTTCAGGTAAAAAATTCCATTGCTGAATGGTTCTATAAAAAACAGTTTTTTTAAGTAATTCTGAATCTGGTTTTGGAAGTTTTAAATAACCCAAGCTTCCTTGTCTAGTTGTATGATTATGATTTAGACCTGCATTTTTTAATTGTTCACTAAAGAAATCTGGCTTCCCCTTTTATGATATGAGATGTTAAGTTAGCCCCGACAGTTAACCATGCCAAACTGTGATGCATCCTTGCTAAAAGTCTAGAGTCTGGACTTCACTGCATGTTTTCTTTATGTGTTATTGGCTGATGAAAACATCAAACTAATTAATATTATAAATGAATAATGGGATAAGATTGGTATCTGTACTGATTTTTTTTTGTATTGTATCGCATTTCAAAAGTTTGGTGTCACCAATCTCTTGTTTCTCTACTTTGCAAGTCTTAAAAGCCACCTTGTTGTATATATTATCGACCACTCTGAACTGCTTTTAACTGTTTATTTTTTTGTACATCTTTTTTACACTTTATATTATTTATCTGTGATTTATTTCCTATACACTTCTTGCACCAAAGTGTAATAACAAAGGCGACTGTATTCAATTCTCAGACTGTCCCCCAAAAAAAGAACTTAAGGACTAGTTAGCCCTTTGAGACTGAAGCTGAGTTTTAAGAAAAGCAAATAAATCTGATACAGATGCAATATCCAATTTGTCAATATTGTCGATGAGGCATTATTATTTTTTTGGTATTTTTTGTGAACAACACAAAACCTTTGCTTGATTAAAATTAACCTGTTTCTTTAATGACTTCTTTCCAATTTTTGTTAGAAACATATATGAAGCAATTAAAACATTTTCTTTTTTACAAATTGTACTTCTGATTTATGTAAGTTGACATTCAGTGATGATAACATTAACCAAATTTTTGCAAATATTACGACCTATATGGGAATCATATGGCTTATTTGTACAGTTAAAGTATCAGCTGTAAATATAATATAAAAATAAAAATATAATAATCAACTTTTTAGACAATCATCATATTGATCTGATAATATCAAGCATTCCTAAAACCCGGGTTGCTCAAAACAGAGCCGTAAAATCAACTTACTCAGAAGAAAAGTCCAAATGATGAGCTTAAAAATCTTGAAAAAAAGGGGAGACAATAATGTTCCTACATCATTTTGAGAATTCAGTCATAATATCTAGTAAGAAGTCAAAATGTTTAGGAAAATGCTCATATGTTGAGATTAAAGTCATACGAGGACAAGAACTTAGTGGAAATGTCAAGACAAAAGTCAAAGTCTTGAAAAAAAAGATTAGGCCCCGAGTGTCTCATGGACTTTTTGACACATTTTTTAAGGCTCGCTTTAAAGACCCTTTATGACTGCCATGGACCCAAGTTTTGGATCCTAATCCAACATTTGAGAACCACTGAACAAAAACAAAAACTAGGGATGCACTATTATTTGATTTTTGTCAAAATCTAATATGCTGATATTTCTGAACTCTACTGCCAATACAGGTGCCAATATTTTTTGTCTGGAGCAGAAAGCCTTTAGTTAATGAAAACTGACTTGTTGTTTTTAATATGACAGTCTATCTGTGTGAGGAACAGATGCAAAACAACTCTTAAAAAAGTTAAACTCTTGTTTTTTAATGCATCCGTGCAGCGATTTAGGTGAAGCATGGTACCTTTTTTTATATTTTACAAATAATTACAACATTGTCAACATGTCAGTGATATATTTGGTGTAAATATCTACAAAAAATATATAGTATGAGTGAAAATGATATCATCCCGATGCTGTGCATCACATAAAATGTATCCAATTCTTTAGTAGCATATCGGTTAAATAAAAACAAAATGTTCTTGTTATTAGGCAGCGCACCATGTCAGACGCCGTTTAAAAAAATGCTGATATACATGTAATCCCCCTTTTTGTACCTCCACAAATATCATACATACGAGTAAAGACATTTTTCATAAAAGTACGATCCAGCATACCATTCGGCATATATTGCACTTGTTTTTATAAAGGTTTTAGGAACCTTTCCTCTTTTTTAAAATTTGATTGTGTTAGTCTGCCTGACCTGACAAACGTCTGCAGCTCATACTATAACCTTGCGATGTGCATCATGATAAAAGCTATCATTAATAACAAATCTGATCAGCAATTGTGCCGAATTATACAGCAAAGCAGTCTCTCTGATACCATCATTTCTGCTTAGAGATAGAAACAAAATGAATGGATAATTTGTATGTCAAAACAAAATTGTCAGAAATTAGCCTGGAGTCTGTAATGGGGTGCTTGACTTTTTTACCTTTAGGTGGGGCACAGGCCTAATGTTAGGATTAAAAGAATAATCTTAAGAAAAGTCACGTTTGATTTGCCTTGTCGTACATTTTGTCCCCCATGTACTGACTTCTCTTGTTCTCAAGTTACAGACACTGAGCAGTCGCGATACAAACAACAATGCTGTCGTAAAATAACAATGGCGTCGTAAAAACATGAAAACAATAACGACGCTTTGTGAACCCAGTGAGTGAATTATCTAACAATGTCTTATAAAATAAATGTTTACTCACTTAAATCAATGTCGTATACTCATGCTCTGCTGCAGGGTGACTGCTGAAGCCTCTTCCGTCTTCCTCTTCTTCTTCGTTTCGCCATAATGTGTCACTAGTAGGAGGAACGTTACGGTGCTGCCCTCTGCTGGAAAAAGAAGGCACAGCAAGTTTCTTCCATAAACCACATGAGAGCAGAGTTTTCCCTCTTCCGCACAGTCTACCCAGATATTTTCAACAAATACCAGTATCATTGCAGGAAGTCTCTCTGCAATTTGCATTCCAGCAAGATGTAGAGGCAGGGGGAGGAAAAACCACCAGAACAGCGGGGTAATTTCAGGTTAAAGTCTGAGTAAAACTTACCTTTACACACGGAATCAGTGAGGTTATTACAGGAGAATTTATGGATTTTCTACAACTTCAAAATGCTTTTCAGATTTGCAATGCATCTGTAGTTATTTATCCCACCCATTTCGGGTAAGTGGGTGAAAAGAGTAGCCTACACATATTGGAGTAGTAGCAAGGGCGTAACCATGGTATAAATATTGGGGGGGGGGGGGGGTCCAAATGTGAGTCCTTCCCCAGATATTATTTTTTCAAGTGCATTTCCCACAATTTAAAATTTCCATATATTGACAAAGATTTGCTCATCTAGAACATAGTTTTGAGGAATACATTGGCCATTTGAATTAACATTTCAAGAACAGTCTGAAATTTCTCTGACATAGCAGCAAATAGGACGGCTTCATAAGAGGAAAACTTTCATACCTAAAGCATGTTGGTTTAAATATTGTGATTGAAACAATAAAATGTACTATGGACTTTTAAGTAAGTCAAAGGGAATTAACATTTTGTTGATTTGTCTCAAAATAAATTCCTGCACATATACACTGGAAAGTTTTATGTGAACTAAATCATAGATTAAATAAAAATTAAATGTTAAATATTGGTGTTAATTGAATATCAGGGAACAAAACAGATAAACAAGTGATGCCTGAGTCCGGCCTGAGTGATATGGTTGAAAAGTCTATCACAATAGTTAAGTTTCATATCGAAACTGCTTGATATTGAAAAACATTGACCTCTTATGATGACTAGACCTTATTAGTATTTATGAAATATAGACAAAAAACGTTTCACTTCTTTAATTGGAACTTAACCACTTTGTCAGGTAATAGTTAACATAACATTACAGACTTACAATTCATAGGCCTGTGCAATCTATTAAAATCCAATACAACAACTCTGCTATAAATTCATATTTTACAAAGCTCCTGCATTTTCATTTTTGTTGAAGTTGATACAGATTGATAATACTTCATTTTCTCTATTTTATAAAAGTGCTCCTAATATTGTCCACTCAATTCAAATACACGAGGGGGGCTCTTCTCTGGATGTGTGTGGCTGTTTTTTTTCCTCTACACTGCTCCCTTACAGGTCAAAACAACATAGAACTGTGTATAAAACAAGTAATAAGTAATCTATTTTAGAAAAAATTTAATAAATGTGTTGGCAGTAACAGCAATGAGTAGGCTAGTTCCCTCTGATGCCCTTTTGTATTGATTAAAAGAATACAATGAATGAATAAATGTAAATAATATAATGAATGGATGAATAGTAACTGGTCTACATGACTGCATAGATTTTAAATGAAATAGGCTCACTAAAATTTGCTGTCATCTGAGATCAGTTTTGACTCACATACTCATTCCTGTTACCCATTTTCATTCTTGTTACCAAATGTTTTTTTTTCTGATTATTAAATTGTTACTTCAAAAATAAAGGAAATAAACAGTATTTTTACATTTATATTGGTTCCAACAGCTGTCTGATTGCTTAATGAACTACATGCCCAATCTTTGGATTAAATTTATTTTTTATGTCCTATAAAGGAAAAGTGTTGATTTGCATTCTCAGAAAAATACGACTCTGGTAAAAATAATCATCTCTTGTCATAAATATTAGTATTTTCATCATGTAACCAACCCTTTCTTCTAAATTAACTCTTTTTCTTAGGAAAACATTGTATGTGGTTGATATTCTTTTCAAACATGGTTATAAAATGGCATTTGAGTTTTGGTAACAGCAGAGAAAAAATTGCAATGATAATAAACTTTTAAAAGTTGCAATAAATTAAATAAAGTAGCCTGAGATTGACTAGTACTCATTTTGAATGAGTAAATGTGTATATTACTAAATTCTAAATTGAAATGGAATGAAAAATTAAGTTTAAGTTTGAAGAGTTACAACAAGCAAATTGCACTCTTTTGGCGGAATAACCCAAATAATGTTTTTACGCTGTTTGGAGACTCATATTACAATGCTTCACCTGTTCATCTTCAGAGCAGGTATCATTGGACTAAAAAAAATAATCACTGAGCAAAATGATAGTTTTAATTTGATGCATTGAATAATTGATCATTATTGACGGCCGTAGCCTTTTTAAAATTATGACAGCAATTTGTCTTTGTGACGTTTTTCTATTTTCTGTTTTTCTAATAGGCTATTTAAGTTTGCTGCGCATATAGCAGAATTAAACAGCAACTTCCCACTGTTTTAAAAGGAGCGTTTGGGGGACTCTGGCGTGATAAATCAGCATTTAACCCTTTGTTTTATCCCTGACTGCTTGGATCAGATAATGCAACAACTTTTTATTTTAGCTGTTGCCTGTTCATGCAGCTGAGTGACCATAACGCATTATATCTATTTTGAAGATGAAAACACTTCGGTAGGATGTACTATGACAGTCTGTCAACGGGCACTGCACTAGTCATTGGAAAAAACAAATGCCTCACATCTCCATAATATCCCACAGCAAAGACGCCAAAACTAGTTACCAAATATGACCAGCAGATGTCACACTGTGTGACATTATATTGCATTACAGCAGCAAGCATTAATATAGAGCAGATACAAAAATAAGAGAGGAACAAAATGGACACAATTTAGTAAAATATACACATAATGTGAGAAAGGTATTAGCAAATGAAAAGAAGTGTACAAATGAATAAAGGTTATATAGAACACAATTCTACATATAGCCCACAAAATGCTGCATGTGAGGGTAGAGCACTGAAAATCTGTAGACTACTCAAGTAAAAGTACAATTACTGAAGTAGAAGTAAAATTACTATTTAAGAAACCTATTTAAGTAAAAGTAAAATGTACCTGCTTAATAATTTACTCAAGTATAAGTTACTTTCCGTTTGAATATTTTATAGGGTGTGCGGACCAGTGCAAATAATGAAAAAACAGCACTTGTTGATAAAATATCTGGTTTACTCAGACTACCAGCTCAAAACTCGAAGATATTCATGTCACCAGCATGTTTCATAAAGAAAAGCAATTCATCACATCTGAGAAGCCAACAGCTAAAACTAAAACAATTATTCCTTTATCAAAATAGTTGCTGAGTAATATTCTCATGACTTACCTGGCAGTGCTGCAAAGACTTATTTCATTTTCTTTGAATAACTTTTAGAGGCTTGAGAAGGTAAGACATAAAGCAAAAATGAGACAAAAGCTTGGGGAAAAAGTCTGTGCAAAATGTGTATTATACCTGTATTCTATCCTGTCCTATTATCTCTTGAACCCTTTTCATTAATCCAGTGACCCCTTGTGAGGGTCCTGACCTCCAGGTTGGGAACCACACTGCCTTTAAGACAAAATCATCTGAATTAGGGGTCCATGGCCTATTGTGCATCTATTGTGGGTGTCCTTGACATGAAAAAGTTTGGGAACCCCTGTCCCAAGAGATAATATGTTTAAATGAAAACATTAATTACCAACATGGTCTTATGGACATGACAGTCAAATCGAAGATGTGGAATATAAGTACACATTTCTTGTCTAGAATTGAAGACGTCATGTTGCAAACAAACAAACAAACAAACACTTTTATGTGTTTAGGGAATTTATAAGGTCCAGTTAACATCATTAAAAGTAACTTCCAAACACATTCAAGAAAAGAAAAAAGCAAAAGCCAAGAGAAATTTTGCAGTGGAAGCAAGCTTTTGCTTGAACATTATTAACTCAGACTCCCTCTCTCTCTCACACACACACACACACACACACACACTAATTCCTCGACACACACATGCACACCACACTATGACATCCCTAAAACACACCCAAATAATTTTAGTTCAACATATTTACAGAATTGTTGGGCAGTGTGTAACAATATACAGTATATATTGTAAACAGAAGCTTGTTGGTGTTTGACAGATACTATAGATGGTACATGGGAAGATGGCACAATCTGCTAGAAACAATAAAACAACAAAAAGTACAAATTCGAAGGGATGTAAACACCAAGCCAAAAAAAAGAAAAGAAATCAAAATCAAACTGCAATGGCAGTGCATTCAATAAAAATCTGTTTTTAATGTGAGTGAATGACACAAAAAAAATCCATAGCAAACTCAGTGTAGCTATTTTGTGTAGACAGTGCATTAAAAACATAGAAATGTTTTTCCCCCTGAAATATCCAAATCCAAATACACATTCTTGGCAAAATTCATGCCAATATATCAACAGAGCCTGTTATTCACAAAGATAAAGTCAAATATTTACAAAAAATGCCCAGTTGTCAAAACAATGCATTAGCAACGCAACATTAAAACATCAAGACACATGCATGTCTACCTACACCTGACCCTGCATACTCTGTCTTTACACATGCCGTCTTGTAATATCAATTAGGTCTTTAATTCCGTTTTGAAAACAGGTTGGCTCATTGTTGACAGTATGGTCAAAGAGTTCAGAAATGTCAGAGTACTGCTGTGCAAATTCGTGTTCAGCTGCTGTCTGGTGCTCAACTGACGAGAATGGGTTTCTACCGAAGAGTGACACCTGTGTCAGAGGGGACCCCACTTCCTGGTGGTAAGAGTGTGCAGCTTCTGCAGCCTCTGGCAAACACTCTGCCGGTCGCTTCTTCTGGGCATCCACCCAGACTCAGTTGATTTGGGACACCCTTGCCTAAAATAAGTAAATCAAAACACAAATCAGGGGCGAAGGTTTGGGTAATTAACTTATCACCATCATGCATATCAATCCACCTTGTCCTGTAATCCTCAGGAGTCCTTGGAATCTTTTTCAAGTGAGCTGTTACTACACTTCAAAAAAAAAAATATATATATATATATGAACTATTCAAATCCTTAAAATTCACAGATCTGCATCTGCATTCAGATGCTCTCCAAAATCTGATCACCCCTTCCTTATATCATGTCAAAATGTTCCTGAAACTGTCATCAAAATCTTTTTAGAACATGTTTAGTCATTGTTAACCGAGCACTTGGTTACGCAGCTACTGTATATTTGATGACCAGTAGTCTGTTCTTTCTCTTTTACTTGTTTGCATAGGCTTGAATGTGTATGAACCGGGGGCCCTAATTACTAGAGCAGTCACAGGGGTACTATGTACGGTCAGACATGATGCTGTAGCCAACAGTCTATCATTTACCCGGACACGTCCGTAATGCCATCATCCTTGATCAGGCTATTGCACAGGCTGTTGGTTATACGCTGTCAGTCCACCTTGTTGTATGAAGAATGTGATTATCGCCATGGCATGCATTGTTTCTCCTTTCTAACAATACTATGCCAGCTGATCTAGGATGCATGTAAAGCATTTCTGCCCTCAGTACAAGTCATTTAGTTCCTCATTGCTTGCCCCAATCCGTTCTCCAATATCCACTCATTTTGAAGGCCATTATCAAGCTTGAGTTGAAACACTCGGATCTCAGGATGACCTACAGTAACCTTCCTAGCGTCAGTTTCCCTCTGAGCTCAAAATTCTACTTCGACTACAGCAGGCGCACCGGAGACATGAAGCCAAATGTGTTTGTTTGTTGTGGTGAATGGTCTGCAGCATGGATCTTTGTCAGAACTCTACATTGCTTTAGAAGTTCTTTTTCAACAACTTACAGGATGCAAAGCCACGAGGTAATGTATCTCTTTCTAGTTACGTAGCAGTAGTTTTTGATGTGTGAAGACAAGGGATGCGGGGAAAAGTTATTATCGTAGTTGTAGACAGCTATATATCGCTACTTACAGCCCGGCGCTCTCAGACGTGTAATATAAATAATAAAATAATATAAATTTGCTCTAGTTTTAATTGTCCTGTTCCTGAAGTTGAGTATCCAGGCCAGTCCAGCCAGCCCTGTACGACCCGACAAGGAGGCTAAAGAATAGCATTTATAGATAACCTATTTAGATGCTATAAAACTCATCGATAAGTGCGTATTTCGACCCAAAAAGTTACCCGGGCCACGGCCCGCCTGGCCCCCCCGCTTCCGCGGTCTATGCTTGTTTGTAATGTTAACCGTGCTTTTTACTAGGCAGCTACTATATATTTGCTGACCAACAGTCTGTCATTTGCCGTCCTTCTCCTTGATCAGGAGCACAGCGTGGTTTGTTCAGTCCACCTTGTTAAAGGAGACATATCATGCTTGTTTCTCCTTTTCACTATGCCAGACTAGGATGCATGTAAAGCATTTCTGCCCTCAGTACAAGTCATTTAGTTCCTTCATTGCCCCACAATCACGTTCTCAATATCCTCATTTTAGGCCATTATCAAGCTTGAGTTGAAACACTCGGATCTCAGGATGACCTACAGTAACCCTGCAACGTCACAGCCCTTTGTCCTCTGATACCCCTTTTCCACCAAGCTGGTTCCAGGGCTGGTGCTAGTGCTGGTGCTAGAGCCAGTTCGCAGTTGGTTCAACTGCAAACCTGTTTAGAACCGTTTGCTTTTCCACAAACGGGTGCCGGCCAGAGGGCTACGTCATCACGTCAATGTATACGTCTGTATACGTCACGCTAGTTTCCCATAACAACTAGCGCCGAATTCAATTGCCACTACAAAGATGGAGGACTACGTTGCGATTCAAGTGTTGCTGTTGGCTTTTCGAGCCTTCCTTTGTAGAGCAAAAGTTGGCGATCCAGCAAGTTAATGCTGCTCGACGATTATGCAACGAACAGCGATCACGCTTGAGAAGACGAAGGTAAGAATGCTTCCGTGTTTTTCCTCTGCTTTGGTGCTTCCGTGTTTTCACCCGCCCCCACCCCCTGATGTAAGCCGTAGCCCCCGACGTAAAGTGGTTCTTTCTCTGGCCCAGCAAAGAGTTGGTGCTTGCTAAGCACCGGTTTTGAGAGCCAGCAATCGGTGCTTAGTCTGTGGAAAACCAAAGAACTGGTGCTAAGCTGGCTCTAGCTCCGAACCAGCCCTAGAACCAGCTTGGTGGAAAAGGGGTATGATTGGTCAGTTCTATCGGGGGTAGAGCCAGCCTGTCCTTCCTCTTCTAATGTATTTTCCGGCAGGCTCAAAGCAGCGACCGCGTATTGAGTCCTCCTACAGGCCAGAACTGGTAATAAGTGAGTGTGAGCTAGGGAGCTATATACCCCTGCTGGTGGATGTGTTCCTCGGTGACGGTTTTGTGGCTAACGGACATCACAGAGGAGGAAGTGTTTTATCAGATTACTCCAATAAAAAGAAAGGTACCTCGTGTCGTCACGACGATTTAAATCTCGCAGACATCTCGCAATGACCTATTTTCAGAGGCATCAAATCTCGTTCTAGGATATCAGAAAAAATACAATATCTAATTTTTTGAAAATTAAGGGGGTGTAAGGTCTTGTTTTCAAGTTTATTATATTATATGTAAGTATTAAATCATGCATCAGCATGATATGTCTCCTTTAATCTACTTTTTTTGTACTGGAACTAACTGTGAGCCAATGTCTGTACTGCTCATATTATCATGTATGTTTTTAATGTTTTTATGTCTGAATGTGAATCTGCTGCAAACCAAATCACCCTTCAAGGGACTAATTAATAAAATGAACAATGAACTATGAACTATTACCTGAAAATATCATCAAACTCTGTTGAGGACTTATTGAGTGAGAAGCTTAATTTTGAAAAACTCTGCAATCTTGCAGTGTTGGCACATAATAATAATAATTAAAGAAATCCTGGGTCTGCATCTGTGCTTGGATCACCAACAAAATTGGATCACCTGTTGTTGTGTGTAACGTCCTCATTCATATTAAGTCTTTGTGTTTGTTGAGATTTAGTTTTTTGTTGGTTTTGAATTTTAGATTGATAGCCTTTTGGTTTTCTAGTGTTTTTAGTTTCCCTCTCCTGGTCTAACTTTTAAATTTACTTCTTTTATTTAAGTTGTAATTATTTCCAATTTAAACCATATAAGATCTGGTTTATTATGTTGCTTTTCTTTTACCCAAACTGAGCAGAGTTGTAACATGACACAACAATATGTCTAAATGCGCTTGGGTCAAAGTGCTGTGGATAAAGCTCGCCGCATTGTTGTTGATGGATTGCTGGAGCACTGTGACATTTTATGCCGACAGGAAGCTTTCCTAACCAAGCAGGATCTAAAGGGACTTAACTCCATCAATGCCAGCTTTCATGGTGCTGGAGAATCAACCACTGACCTTAGCCTGGGTATAAAAAGGGGCAGAATTCCAGGAGGGGTGGCAATTCTGTGGAATAAGAAACTGGACTCAGCGATAAATGTCATTAGGTTTGATGTGGACTGGTGCATTGCTATACATGTGATTCTGCAAGATAAGGAATTTATTATTTTAAATATTTACTCTCCATATAAATGTCAACATAATGAGGAAGACTATGTAAACAAGCTTGCTTTTATTAGTTCCTATTTACAAAATGAGTGCTTTACAAATATTTTTATTGTTGGGGATATGAATGCAGATATTTCAGATGAGAGGTCAATTTTTGCCAACCATCTTAGTCATTTCTGTAAAGATAATAATTTGATACTCTCTAGTAGAGAGCTCTTGCCAGCCAAAAGCTACACACATATAAGTGAGGCCTGGCACACCACTTCTTGGTTAGACCATTGCCTATCTACAGCAGATGCGCATGCTTCTTTAGCACACATGGAAATCCTGTATGATCTGTCTACCTCAGATCATATTCCTGTAGAGATTGTTATCAGGTCTGAGCACATACCTGCTACTGTAAAACATGCAAATAACTTTAATCCCGGTAACTTTGTCTGGTCCTCTCTTTCATGTGGAGATAATGCCTCTTACTGTGAGGTCACTGATCAGTCGTTGAGCAACATATATCTCTCCAGAGAGACACTCGCTTGTAAAAACAGTAATTGTACAGACATTAAGCATGAAACAGATATTTCTGCAATGTATACAGATATTGTCTCAGCATTACTTGAAGCTAGTAGGCCTCATTTTAAGCGCAGAAAGAGAGGAAAAGTTTGGCCTGGTTGGAATACTTCTGTGGCTGAATTCTATGCTGAGGCTCGTGAAGCTACTAAATCTTGGGCAATGGCTGGTAAACCAAGACAGGGGCCCATTTTTGAATATAAGACGAGTACGAACGCAAGATACAAATATGCAATACGTTTCATTAGTAAAAACGAACAATGCCTGAGGGCTGACTCTGTTGCCAAGAAACTTTTAAATAATACTGATAAAGCTTTCTGGAAAGAGGTGAAACGCATCAATAACTGCAAGCCCTCCTTACCATATACAGTAGATAGAGTCTCTGGTGCTAATGCTATTGCTGAGCTCTGGCGAAGGTACTATAGTAAATTATTTAACTGCGGTCCGAGTAATAGATATCAAGTAGCAAATGTTGAGAGCATAGATATGATCAAAACTCATGAGGTTTCTCAAGCGATTAAAAAATTATCAGTTAATAAAACGACAGGTATGGACTCTATCTCTGCTGAACATCTTAAATTTGCTAGCTCAAGATTATGTGTACTGCTTGCTTTATGCTTCACTGCCCTCATGGTGCATGGCTTTCTTCCAGACTCTATGATGGCAGTGCAGCTTGTTCCTGTGGTTAAGGATAAAGCAGGAAAAGTGGGTTCCTCAGATAATTATAGACCTATTGCTCTAGCTAATATATTGTCTAAAGTAGTTGAACAAATTCTCCTGGACAGGATCAATGATGATTATCTCTACAGATAATCGATTTGGTTTTAAACTGAGACATGGTACAGATATGTGTATATATGTGTTAAAGGAACTGCTGAGTAATTTTATGTGCTTTTTAGATGCCTCTAAGGCATTTGATCGAGTGAATCATGGGAAATTATTCCAAAAATTGGATTCAGCACGTGTCCCTAAGTATATAGTCAGAATCCTGTATTATTGGTGTGCCCAACAGACCATGCAGGTTAGATGGGACAACTGCATGTCTGCTCCTTTTCATGTTACCAATGGAGTAAGACAAGGGAGCATCCTAGCTCCTATTTTGTTTAATTTCTGCATGAATGATTTATCAAATAGGCTAAGTTCGTGTAAAACTGGCTGTATGATGAACCATCTTATGTACGCTGACGATTGTGTGATTTTTAGTCCGAGTTCAGCTGTCCTGCAGCAGCTCCTTAATGTATGCTCCATGTATGGGGAGCAACATGATGTGAAGTACAATGACTTAAAAAGTGTGATTATGATATGCAGAACCATAAAAGATAGACATATGAATTTTCCTGACTTTAAACTCTCAGGTAATGTTCTAAATATCAGCAGTGAAGTGAAATATCTTGTTCATGTGATCACAGAACAACTGACAGATGATGAGGACATGTATCGTCAGTGTCGTATGTTGTATGTGCGGGCTGATATATTGTCTTGTAAATTTGGTCATTGCACTGGTGATGTGAAGCTGACTTTGTTTAAAACGTATTGTTCACCTTTGTACTCTGCACATCTGTGGCTGAACTATAAAAAAGCTAGCCTTCAGAAATTGCAAGTGGCATACAATGATGCTCTGAGGATACTTTTAAAAAGGCCCAGGTGGACTAGTGCGAGTGCGCTGTTTGTGAGTGTGAGAGTGAACACACTGCAAGCAAATCTGAGAAACTTAAAGGAGACATATCATGCTGATGCATTTAATACTTACATATAATATAATAAATTTGAAAACAAGACCTTACACCCCCTTAATTTTCAAAAAATGAGATATTGTATTTTTTCTGATATCCTAGAACGAGATTTGATGCCTCTGAAAATAGGTCATTGCGAGATGACTGCGAGATTTAAATCGTCGTGACGACACGAGGTACATTTCTTTTATTGGAGTAATCTGATAAAACACTTCCTCCTCTGTGATGTCCGTTAGCCACAAAACTGTCACCGAGGAACACATCCACCCAGCAGCAGTATATAGATCCCTAGCTCACACTCACTCATTACCAGCTCTGGCCTGTAGGGGGACTCAATACACGGTCGCTGCTTTGAGCCTGCCGGAAAATACAGTAGACAGGCTGGCTCTGCCATCGATAGAACTGACCAATCAGAGCACAAAGGGCTGTGATGTTGCGAGGTAACTGTAGGTCAGTCTGAGAACCGAGCGTTTCAAAAAGAGCTTGATAATGGCCTAAAATGAGGATATTGAGAACGCTATTGTGGGGCAATGAAGGAACTAAATGGCTTGTACTGAGGGCAGAAATGCTTTACATACATCCTAGTCTGCCATAGTGAAAAGGAGAAACAAGCATGATATGTCTCCTTTAATGCACAGGTTCATCTGCCGATTAAATGATTCTGAGAATCAAATTGTTAGGGCACTGGTGAATATTATGTACAGTGACATACGCTGCACTTCCCAGTTTTGGGGGCACTGGTATAAGTGCCTTTTAAAATGAATTGTTAGTCTATGTTTTTTTATTTATTGTAGTATTGTTGTTGTTGTGCTGTTTTTTATCCCTTTGTTGCATATGGACCTTGAGTCTGAAATAAAGCCTATCTATCTATCTATCTATCTATCTATCTAAATGCACTGAATTGCAACTGTATGATTGTCTGTAGAAGCTGAACAGATGTGCCTCACAAAAAGGTTGGTGAGTGTATTATAAATATTATCAGTCTTGTTCTTTGTCTGACATTTTCACTTTTGAATAAAGTCATTTTTCCTCACCCTCGGCTGTGTTTAAAATATCCGCCATATTTGTCTCCAAAGCTGATCTTGTCACGCACATCCTAACCATCACCCAGTCTCCCATCCTCTCTCCCAAACACAGTAACTCAAAGATACAGCATGTTCACTTTTCATTATTTGCATAGTGAATGGAAATTTAGTGCATTACTGAAGTTTGACTAACTGAAATTTGCAAAACAAAATGTGCCTCCAAACACTATGCAAACTGCTGGATGTTCAAACAGATCCTTACATCAAGAGGAACAGTCGCATTTGTTTAGAGCAGCAGCCTCCGCTTTGACCACTGTTTCCCAAGAGAAGGATTAGGAAAAAAAAATCTGTAAATTAACCTCCATAACCTTCAGCACATATTTTAGAAAGAGTATTACTGTATCCTGGAAGAGACTTCATACCACCAGCAGTGGATGATGTGGATTACTCTGGTTTCTTTTGTGGGGCTTCTGTGGATTTGTAAGTAGACACAAACCTTGTATGAGCATATTTTTCACTTTTAAGCTAAAATCAGAACCTGCACATCAATGTATACCATCCTTAAAGTCTTGCACTACAGCTGTCATATCTTAAGTTATTGGATATCTGTCTTATATATCATTTTGACACTAGAAAAGCATTCAGAGAGTGCAGACCTCTTCCAAGCAGCTCAGTACTGCAGTGGCTTTTCGACAAGCCCTGCAATAGAATTCTTAATCGCCAGATCCAGAATAGTAGTCCGGATCAAATTTAGCATATAGGTGGAGGTTTTTATCCTGTATGAACACAAAACGTTTTGGGAACATCACTTAATATTTGATTTTATATGAGTTATTGAATGTTTCCAGTGGAACTTCCTGTCAGGCACAGAGGAAGGACTCCAAAGCAGGGACCAAGTTCAAAAAAATCTTTAATCGAAGATCAGGTCGGTACACAGTTAGGCAGTCAGTAGAGGCAGAGGTACAAATCCGGCAGGCAAAAATCAGAAAACAAGAGTCGGGCAAAAAGGGTCAAAACACGAGGAGTAGGCTAACTAGAAGGTTACGGCTGGAAGTATCAACTAAGGTGAGTAGTGATAATCTGGCAGAGAAGTGAGGGAACCCAGGGGCTTAAGAAGGAAAGGGGAGTGAGCCTAACAAGACACAGGTGCGACACATTAGGGAGGGGCCAGGTGATCACCGGTGAGGGAGAGCAGGAAGACAGGAACTGAAACAGATGAGAAAAAAGGATTAGCAAAATAAAAGACAATTTGGAATAATCTACGTAAACTTGACAGACACTGACAGTACCCCCCCCTCAATGGCCGGCTCCTGACGGCCCAGGATCTTCTGGATGCTTGCGGTGATATTCATCGATGAGGGAGGCGTCCAAGATGTTCGAGGCGGACGTCCAAGACCTCTCTTCCGGGCCATAGCCCTCCCAATCAACCAGGTATTGTCGGCCCTCCCACGCCGGTGCATGTTCAGTAGGCGCTTAACCTTGTAGACAGGACCTCCATCAATGACCGTGGGAGGGGGTGGGGATTTGGACGGGGGAACCAAAGGGCTGTTCTTGGTTGGTTTAACTTTGCCGACATGGAAAGTAGGGTGGACCCGCATGGACCTGGGGAGTCTCAGCCTGACGGCTGCTGGGTTGATGACCTTGGAAACCGGGAAAGGCCCAATGAAGCGGGGTAGGAGTTTACGGGACATAGTCCTCAGAGACAAATCCTTGGTTGACAGCCAAACCCTCTGACCTCTATGGTAGATGGGAGCTGGGGTTCTTCGACGATCCGCCATCTTTTTGTAACTTGCCGACTTCCTGAGTAGGGTCTGACGGGCTCGCAGCCAGGCTCTGCGGCAGCGGCGGACCAACGCCTGGGCTGAGGGGACTGCCACTTCAGGTTCGAGGGCAGAAAACATCGGGGGCTGGTAGCCATAAACACACTGGAAAGGGGTCAAATCAGTAGAAGCAGAGGGTAATGAATTGTGGGCATATTCAATCCATACCAGCTTGTCAGCCCATGTAGCAGGGTTATGTGAAGTCAAGCAGCGCAGACCAGTTTCCAACTCTTGATTGACTCAGTCTGTCCATTAGATTCAGGATGGTAGCCAGAGGTTAAATCCGCCTGAGCACCCAACAACTTGCAAAAAGCCTTCCAGAAACGAGATGCGAACTGGGGGCCCCGATCAGACAGCACCCTGTGAGGGAGACCATGAAGGCGAAAAACATGTTGCAATAGAACTTCAGCAGTTTCCTTAGCAGAAGGTAGCTTAGGGAGGGGAATGAAGTGGGCCATTTTAGAAAAGCGGTCGACCACAGTGAGAATTGTTGTGTATCCCCTCGAGGAGGGCAAACCTGTCACAAAGTCAACTGCGATGTCCGACCAGGGGCGACATGGGACAGGGAGCGGCTGAAGCAGTCCAACAGGAGGTCGCCGTGAGGTTTTATTTTGAGCGCAGACTGGACAGGCATCTACAAACTCTCTCACTTCTCTTCTCATGTTGGGCCACCAAAACCTCTGCCCGATGACAAAGCAGGTTCGTTTGACACCTGGATGGCAAGAAAAGTCAGAGGAATGTGCCCAGTTGATTACCTGACCTCGAAGTGCAGGAGGTACGAAGAGGCGATTGGGAGGTAGACCCACAGGGATAGGCTCATTGACTGAGGCTCCACGCACCAATTCCTCAATAGGCCAGGTCACTGCCCCCACAAAGCAGGAGGTAGGTAGGACAGAGGCACTACTCTTTGGCTGGGAGGAGCCATCGAACTGGCGGGAGAGGGCGTCAGGTTTCCCATTCTGGATCCTGGGCGATAGGAGAGAGTGAACGTGAATCTTGTAAAGAACAGAGCCCACCTGGCTTGGCGTGAGTTTAACCTCTTAGCGCCCTTAGGTACTCCAGATTCTTATGATCAGTCCACACCAAGAAAGGTTGTTCTGCACCTTCCAGCCAGTGCCTCCACTCAGTCAATGCAGTTTTAATTGCCAGCAACTCTCGATCTCCAATCCCGTAGTTTCTCTCTGCAGGGGACAATTTTTTGGAGAGGTATGCACAGGGATGTAGTCTGTTGTCTTTCACTGACCTTTGAGATAAAACAGCTCCCACACCAGAGTCAGAGGCATCCACTTCCACCACAAACTGCCGCTTGGGGTCAGGCAAAACTAAGACAGGCGCAGAGGTGAAAGCCGTCTTAAGTCTTTGGAACGAGTGCTCAGCCGTCTCAGACCAAGAGAATGGAATCTTCGAAGATGTTAGAGAATGGAGAGGAGAGGCCACAGCACTAAAATTTCTAATAAACTTTCTATAGAAGTTAGCAAACCCTAAAAACCTCTGCACATCCTTTCTGCAGACTGGCTTGGGCCAATCTGTTACTGCTCTAACCTTTTCGGGATCCATACTAACTCGCCCCTCAGACACTATCAACCCCAGGAAGGAGACTGTGGCCACGTGGAACTCACACTTTTCAGCCTTGACATAGAGCTTGTGGTCCAGCAGTCTCCGCAGCACCTGCCGCACATGGTTGATATGGGTCTCATCATCGGGGGAGAAGATCAGGATGTCATCTAAATAGACAAAAACAAAAATGTTAAGGAAGTCTCTTAACACATCATTAATAAATGCCTGGAAAACTGCAGGGGCATTGGTCAACCCAAAAGGCATCACCAGATACTCATAGTGTCCACTGGGGGTGTTGAATGCAGTCTTCCACTCGTCCCCCTCTCTAATTCGGACCAAGTGATAGGCGTTCCGCAGGTCCAATTTAGTGAAGACTTTAGCCCCCTGTAGAAGCTCAAACCCTGACGCGATCAAAGGCAGGGGGTAGCGGTTCTTGACTGTAATGTCATTGAGTCCTCTGAAATCAATACAGGGGCGGAGAGTCTTATCCTTCTTCTCAACAAAGAAAAAACCAGCTCCTGCTGGGGACGAAGAAGGCCGAATAATACCAGACTCAAGGGCAGAATTAATGTAATTGTCCATAGCCTTCATCTCTGGGGCAGAAAGGGAGAAAAGCCGCCCCTTAGGAGGAGCAGTGTTGGGCAGAAGGTCAATGGGGCAATCATAGTGACGATGAGGGGGTAGGGACAAAGCTCTTGTCTTGCTAAAGACCTCCCTAAGATCATGGTAACACTCAGGAACCCGGCTTAAGTCAATGACCTCCTCACAAATGTCAGTAGAGAGATGGCTATCAGATGGTCTCAGGGGTTGAAAACACTTAACCGCACAGCCCTCTCCCCACCGAGAGATGGCGCCAGAGGACCAGTCAACATGAGGATTATGAGCACATAACCAGGGGTACCCTAAAATTAAAGGGTGTTGGGGGCATCATAAACATGGAAACTCAACTCTTCTGCATGACCATCTGGGAAGGAGAGCATTACAGGAGGAGTACTATGTGTTACTTTACAGAGTAATCTGCCATCAAGTGCGCTGGCATCAATAGGGCTAGGAAGGGGCAAAGGAACTAAATTAAGCTGGTGCACTAAACCACGGTCCATAAGATTAGCATCTGCCCCAGAGTCAATTAAAGTTTGTTGTCTGGTAGAGAGAGAGGGAGAGGTTAGCAAAACCGGGTAAGACGACGGGAAATGGTGCGAGTAGTCTGGCTTCATTCACGAGTAATTGTTTCTCCCTCTCGCCATCTCTGCTTCTCGCAGCGCACAGTTCAATAAAAAATGTCCAGACTGACCACAATACATACAAAGTCCTCACGATCCTGGGCGCTGTTTCTCCTCAGGAGAAAGACGGGTTCTGCCCACCTGCATGGGCTCCTCGTCCGAGGCTGCTGCTGGAGCTGGCGGTGGTTTTAAAAAGCTCTTAGCTTCCCCCTTGACCCACTCGGGTCTTAAGGAAAAAGGAGAGTGTGATCGCCCGCTCGGCTCCTATCCTTCTCCCTTTCATTCAGCCTCTTGTCGATCTTGCAGGCAAGCGTAATCAGGGGCTCCAGTTGATCAGGAAGGTCCAGAGGCGTCAGGTGGTCCTTAAGGATCTCGGAGAGACCCCCGTAGAAGGCGTCTGCAAGCGCTGTCTGATTCCAGTCACTCTCCGCCGCCACAGTCCGGAACTCGATTGCGTAATCCGCCACCCTCCGCTTGCCTTGCTTAAGCGAGGTTAAAGTCCGTGCAGCATCGCGCCCTGGACGCGTGTGCTGGAAAACCTGGGTCAGGGCTTCACAAAATGTCTGAAAAGAGCTGCAGCAGGGAGCCCGACGATTCCACTCAGCTGTTGCCCACGCCTCCGCTCTCCCGGCCATGTGGGAAATCATGAAGGCTATCTTCGCCCGGTCTGAAGTAAATGAGCTCGCCTGGAACTCATAATGAAGCTCACACTGAGAGATGAATGGGCGACAGTCCCCGGAGTCTCCAGAGAAGCGAGCAGGTGGACAAAGCTGCACTCGAGGAGGTGAAAGAGGCTGCGAGGAGGGCTGGACAACAGGCGGCGGCGCGGCAGGTACGGCGGGTGGGAGGAGCTGGAGTTTTTGGATCTGCTCCGCCAGGTAGCTCATCTGCGACCCCACAGAGGCGAGGATGTTCTCCTGCCGTCCGGAAAGCTCCCGAACCTCTCGACGGAGAAAGTGGATCTGCTCCTCCTGATGAGAGATCCAAGGATCAGACGGCAGAGGAACCTGAGCCGGATCTATCCCTGCAGGATCCATTTCTGGCCAGATTATACTGTCAGGCACAGAGGAAGGACTCCAAAGCAGGGACCAAGTTCAAAAAATCTTTAATCGAAGATCAGGTCGGTACACAGTTAGGCAGTCAGTAGAGGCAGAGGTACAACCGCAGGCAAAAAATCAGAAAACAAGAGTCGGGCAAAAAGGGTCAAAACACGAGGAGTAGGCTAACTAGAAGGTTACGGCTGGAAGTATCAACTAAGGTGAGTAGTGATAATCTGGCAGAGAAGTGAGGGAACCCAGGGGCTTAAGAAGGAAAGGGGAGTGAGCCTAACAAGACACAGGTGCGACACATTAGGGAGGGGCCAGGTGATCACCGGTGAGGGAGAGCAGGAAGACAGGAACTGAAACAGATGAGAAAAAAGGATTAGCAAAATAAAAGACAATTTGGAATAATCTACGTAAACTTGACAGACACTGACACTTCCCAATATAAAGGTCAATGCTTTTTTTGTTACGTTAGTCTGGTTCAGTTTGGGGATTTTTTTTTTTGCATCCAGTAAAATATACCCATCACCACTAAAATCTAATCATTTCAAAGTTGGTCCATTACCAGCACCTCCTGAAAATTTCAAAAAAAATTGTCCAGTAGTTTTTGTGCAATCTTGCCGCCAAACAAACAAACAAACAGGAGGAGGTGATAACGATGTTAAACAGTCTGCTTTTTGTGTTCTAGCCTCAGGGGAGAGCTCACGCTGCAAACAGGACAAAACATGCAAGGCTTACAGAAAGTGTTTCAAGAAGCAAGATACATTTCTTGTGATACCTGACAACTTCGATGGCTTCATTAATATCAACTCTTCGCAGAAGCCGAGTAAGTCATCAAACTTTCATTCATTAATTACAAATTCTACAACAGTGAATATTAAATCTTACACTTCAAGTAATACCAAACACACAAAACATATCAGACATTGTTCCTGTTAAAGCTGTCAGCAGATTTGTTCTTCTTAAGTGTGTTACAACCAAGCAGTTCAGGCTGGTTCAGTGCTGTTGGGCACAGCAGTGTGTGTCAGGTGGATGTCCAAACCCTGGGATGGTGTGGATCATCTGTTGTGGTTCCTGCTCGGGCATAAATAATTATGTACTCCACAGGACACAGTTTAAAATGGACTGCTTAGGTCCAATAGAGCTCGGGCATTGTGTAACGTGTTAAAAAACAGAACACAATGCTTTGTAAGTCCTTTTGACTTACATTTAGGGATGGGAATTGATAAGATTTTATTGATACCAGTGGTATGAACAATCCTGCTAATTGATCCAATTTTGTAACGATTCCCTTATTGAGTCCTGCTGATTTTCCATTCACTTAACCCTCCTATTATCCTCAAATATTACTAACACATTTTACCCTTGGGGTCAATCTGATCCCAGGGATATTTGCCTCCAGAAAATGATTTACAGAATACTGTTGACCGAGTTTTTGTGTCAGGAGCTTTGTTTATTTGTTGAATACATAAATAACCCCTTGATAATGAAACCTTGACCTGTCCCCTAGCGCCACCATCAGGCCAAAATAATTTATCTTGAAAAGTTTTCATCCAAATCTTTTCAAATTTACTGACAACATTAATGACCACAAGAGTATGAACCCTATTGGTTTTGGTGATGATATGACCTTTCCTGCAGCGCCACCATCAGGTCAAACTTTCAGTTTTAGAGTTAGTGTAACTTTCAAATCTTTCATCCAAATCTTTTCTACTTAAGGTGCACATCCATGACTCTCACAGAATGAACCATATTGATTGATATTGGTAACCCTACCTTTCCTCTCATAAACATATTTATTTACTTATTTTATCTACTTTTTTGTGACATATTTGTGGTCACTATAAAGTCTCTCTCACCCCTCCTCTTTTGTTATCCAGGCTTGGGACAGGCAGTGGCAGAGTTAAAGAGTTTTTTTTGTTTGTTTTTTTTTTTCTTTTTTTTATGATTTTTTAAACTTGTTTGTTTTTTTGTTTTCTTTGTTTTTTTTTGTGTGAGTTTGAGGGGGTTTACATGTTTGAAAATTCACCCATTTGTGAAACAGAAAATCATAATGAGAACATCAGTCAGATAGTCAGAACATGGAACAGTTCTTTAGTTCAGTTCTTTGGCAGGTGTGAGTAGTAGGTCACACATACACACATAGACACACACACACGCATTCATTCCCTCCATGTTCCCCCTCCCCCATGTCATGTATCAACTCAAAAGTATCAACTCTGCACCTCAAGGTGTGGCAATGTTAGGTCACACATGTATCACACAACAGCTTGGGGTCAAATTGACCCCAGAGATACACCGATACGTGCAATAGGTGTACAGCACAATGAAAAAATGTCATCATAATAATTTCATGCTAAATCAATAGTACCCATCAAATTAGGAAAAGTCATGAAATATGAAGCCAAAAAAAAAAAGTCAACTATTATTTTATGAATGATAAACATTGAATGGGGTCAAATCGACCCCAAGGATAATAGGAGGGTTAAGGTTGTGCAGTAGACGCTTTTTGTAAAAATAAATTACCACAATTCTGATGCTTATGAACCCTGTCAGTGGAAGGAATTGATCAGGGAATTGATGAGCAAAAAGACTCATGATGTTAATTTTTTTTATGGAACTGTTAACAATTCTCAACTGGAATTGGTTTTCGATTCCCATCCCTACTTACATTTGATTGAATTCTCCACAAAGACAATTTGACTTTCAAACTAATTAACTTGATAGATGTGTTCAAATATTCACTTATTTTGAATTCTGATGCCTGCAAAAAGCTCGGAAAAAAAAAAAAAAAAAAGCTGGGATAGGGGCTGTTAAACTCTGTGTTAAGTCACTTTTCCTTTAAAACACTTATTCGCCTTACCCACCACGCACCACCACCCCACCCCTCTTTCTGTTTTTAATTTTTGAATTTTATATATGTTATATATTCAGCATTTTTTAATTTACAAATGTATATATAATGATGATTATGATTATGATTGATTTTTTTTATTATTATTTTATTTTTTAGTTTTTTTTTTTGGTCCATCTATTGTATTGAGATATTAATGCCAGTTTCTTTCTTACTTTTTTTAATGTTATCTTGTTTCATCCACTACTATTTTGCACATTAGATATTGTTTATGTTTTGAGTTTATTTAATCTTATGTTACTGTACTGTACTATTTGTGAGGGTCTGGTGTTGTTTCGAGTTACAAGCAGAAAAAAAAGGGAAATTTATAACATGTTTATATTTATTTCCTGTATACATCATTGTATTAATGAAAAAGTTAATAGGTGAGCTGCCGACTCTAAGTGTTGAAGCTTTGCAGGTGGAATTCTTTCTCATTTTAGCTCAATGTTAGACTTCAGCTGCTCAAAGTCTGGGGTCACTGTTGTATTTTGTTCTTTATAATGCACCACACATTTTCAATGGGAGACAGGTCTGGACTGCAGCAGGTCGGTCTAGAACCAGGGGCGGATCTAATGGGGGCCCAAGGCAAACCCAGTCATTGGGGCCCTTCATATTCCTGTACTGTGCTGATACATTTTTTGAATTATTTTTATTAATTTTTCCAACTTATGGGATGGGTGCAGATAAAAAATAAACAAGGAAATTACAGATATCAGTGAAAAATAATGTCTCCTTAAAAAACCTTATGTTAGAGACAAAGTTCCCATTCCCTACTCAGATAACTCATTCAGTCTTACTCATTCACACCACAAGATGACAAAATAGACGGACAGGTAATTGTCAGTAGTATTGTCAAGAAGAGGGGAAAAAGGGGGGGAAGAAGAAGAAAGGGAGAGTAGTAAATCTAAATAAAAAATAACTAAAGTTAAACTAGATTAAATAATAATATGAAAAGTAAACAGAGTCAATAACTCAGTATTTCATTGATTTTCAGCATGCTGATTCATTTTTATGATTTTAATCTTGTACCAGGGAACATAACGAAATGAAATTAATTTCCTTAAATTCTGTAATTTAGTTCAATTTTGACAGAAGGCGAGTGTGTTAATTAGTCCTGCAGTTGAAATCTGTTACAGTTATCTGACAGCTTATGTTACAAGTTACATACCCATGTTTATATGTCCTCCACATCCAGGGAATAATATTTATGACCCAAAAAAGATTTTGAATCTAAATGGGACATCGGCAAAAATAAGTATGAAGTTTATCGAGCACACGCAAAATTATCCGGTGCATGGGCCGTAAGCTTTTAATGCAAAGTGTCATATAGTTTGAAAAGTTATGAATTAAAGTATTTTACAGGATATCATGATTGAAAATAAAGACAATGACATCAAATGTATGAGGTCTACTGACAAAATGATTATAAAATATGGATGTTGATCTTCTCTACTTCATACTACAGCGTGTGAATTAAGACTAAAATAATAATAACTGCTCTGAATCAAAAAAAACTTTAAAGGAGACATATTATGCTGATGCATGATTTAATACATATAATATAATAAATTTGAAAACAAGACCTTACACCCGCTTCATTTTCAAAAAATGAGATATTGTATTTTTTCTGATATCCGAGAACGAGATTTGATGCCTCTGAAAATAGGTCATTGCGAGATGTCCGCGAGATTTCAAACGTCGTGACGACACAAGGTACATTTCTTTTTATTGGAGTAATCTGATAAAACACTTCCTCCTCTGTGATGTCCGTTAGCCACAAACCCTCACCGAGGAACACATCCACCAGCAGGGGTATAAAGCTCCCTCACACTCCCTCATTACCAGCTCTGGCCTGTAGGGGGACTCAATACACGGTCGCTGCTTTGAGCCTGCCGGAAAATACAGTAGAAGAAGAAGGACAGGCTGGCTCTACCCCCGATAGAACTGACCAATCAGAGCACAAAGGGCTGTGCCTAAAATGAGGATTTTGAGAACGCTATTGTGGGGCAATGAAGGAACTAAATGACTTAGGGCAGAAATGCTTTACAGGCATCCTAGTCTGGCATAGTGAAAAGGAGAAACAAGCATGATATGTCCTCTTTAATAATACATTCTTGTAAGATGTTTGGGGGCCCCTGAACATCTTGGGGCTCCAGGCAATTGCCTGTGTTTGCCTAATGGTAAGTATGCCCCTGTCTAGAACTTCACCCTTTCACTACAAAGCCACACTGTTGTAACATGTGCATCATGTGTTTGACATTGTTGTGCTGATTTAAGCAGAGATGTCCCCAAAAATGGCTTCTCTTATATGACAGCATGTTTCCCCAAAACCTGTATGTACCTATCGGTGTTTATGGTGCCTTCAAAAATGTGCTAGTTAACCTTTTCTATGGGCACTGACACAGCCCCATCCCATCACAGATGCTGTCTTTGATTAAACAATGATAATAATACAAGACTGCATTGTGTATCTTGTAGGCGGCTGCATTATATTTCTGCAGAAAAATGTCACCAAACACAGTGAGTAAAATCAAATATTTGACCATTGAACACCGGATGTCTCTTAATTGCATGCATCTTTCAACAGGATGAGAATTTGACTGCTCTTTTCTCTCAAATCAACAGGAAAATGGGCCAAAAAGTGGCCTAAAATAGAGAAAAAGGATGACAGTTTTCTTCTGTACCTCAGTAGATGGCACATCAAACTGAAACGCAGTCTGACTCTGCTGCACGGGGAGTGTAACACCTCGCTAAGTCACATTAAAGGTGGGCGAAGCCTGACTTTTTCTGTCATTTTTTTAGTGTTGTTGCAATAAAGTGCTGTAAATTTTTCCCGATTTATTACAACGTATCGTGAGTAAAGTCAACTTAACCCAATTTATAAACTATAAAGGCTCATAAGTGGATTTTTGCCCTTTAAATGTATAAGTTATCCCAAAAACTTACTTGTTCTACAATTTTGATGATAAATGAATGGTTATGGACATTAGGTTGTTTCCTTTCCATTCATACCATAGACTGTAAAAAACATGGACGCCATGTCGCTGGGCTGAAATTGAAGCCGCCACGAAATCTGCTCCCCCTGGTGACTGGCTGCAGTATAGGTCAAATCTCCGTCTCCCCCATTCATCTGAGCGGGCCGTAGTGAAACTTCAAAAAATTAATACACCAAGTAGAAATATTTCTCCTATCCGTATGCTGTGGTGATATGAAAGTATTATTGGGCTGTGTTTTTTCCAAGTCCTCTTTTTTCTGAAAAGTTTCTTTTTCATCAGTTATTAGAGTTTAAAAAACAACCGCGGTTTACGGCAGTTTCACAATGATTGTGTACGGCGTATGCTGGGGGGTTGTGCGACAGTTTACAACTAGTATGTCGAAATATGGTCCAGATTCTCTACTGGCTGCACAATGGCGGCGCCCTGACGGGGGATATTTTGGCTTCAAATCCGTTACATGGTAGAAGGTGGAGCCACGCTATCCAGTTCTTATAATACATCCATGATTCATACTCACATTCATTCTTGGATGTTTGACAGTCCCTTGTAAAGTGTCCATCAGTACGAGCTCACATGTTCACTTTCTTTAATACTCATTTTCATGCAGCTGACTCAGCAGTGGGGGAATTTTGCCTAGAAAATGGGCAAAGAATGTACACAATTTTTATCATATCAATAACAAACAAGATGAGGAGACATTATTACAAACACAAGTTATGAGATACAACTTAGACTTTTACAGTAGAAACAGGATGGCAAAAGTTAAAAGGGAAAAATCTTAAAATGCCCTTTAGAAAATTTCTGCTCTGCTTTCAATGAAAAGAAATATATACACATGTCAAAGCTTTCATTTGCTCAAATGAATTTCTCCTTAGGAAAAGAAAACGTGCGCAACTCTGATTCACTTGGAGGAGGTAAGCCATTGTTTGGTTTATTTAAAATAATCAGAATTAAGATTTTAAATAAACAGAAATAAAATAAGTCTCTTTATTTACTGGAAAAATGCACTCACCACCTTCTTTAAGAAGTACACCTTGCTGGTATTGAGCTGGACTTCCTTTTACTTTCAGAATCTATTGGCCCTTTTCCACTAGCACGCCTTGGCCCTACTCTACTCGGCCCAACTCGATTTGCAGCGTGTTTCCACTAGCCTGGTACCTCCTAAAACAAGCTAGTTTCAGTACCTACTCCGCTCTGGCTCCAAGCGAGCTGAGTCGGTACTAAAAGATGACGCCACCGACTGCCAGCTACTGATTGGTCAGACAATGTCGTCACTGATGAGTCATGAGCGCGACGACCTAGCATGCTAGCGGTAGCTACCGTTAGCTTACCCTCATATGTCTTTTCTTTGTAGCTCGATTGCTCTCGTCCTCGGCTTCATTCTGTTGTATAGCTTCCAAAACTCTCCTGTGCTTCTCAAGGGGTATTTCTTCTTGCCACCTGCAGCCTTCTTCTGCTTTCCTTTTTTACTCGGTTTGTGACAAAAAGCCACAGATTGTTGTGTCGCGCTCAAAATGACGTCACCGCAGTGCCGCTCAGCTGTTTACAGCAACACTGCACCCCGTTGGGCAGGCGACTGGGGCTAATGGAAAAGCAGCACAAGGCCAGTAAAGTAGAGCCGGGTAGAGTCGGGTAGAGTAGAGTAGGGCTAATGGAAAAGGGCCATATGACTCTTCACGATATGGGTTACGCCAAGGGCTAAAATACTCCTCAGAGATTTTGGTCCGTACTGATATTACAACATTACACCTGTACCACTGATTAGTCAGCTGCACTCCCATGATGTGAAATCTCTCGTTACACGACAACCCAAAAGTGCTTCATCCTGCTGGAAGTAGTGATCAGAAGATGGATGTTCTGTGGTCAGAAAAAGATGGACATGGTCAAGAGTAGCAAAACTCATGGCCGTTTAAACAATGCTCAGCTGGTACAAAGAGGCCCAAAGTGTGCCAAAAACTGTGACACCACTTCAAGCTGCCTAAACTGTTGGTACAAAGCAGGGCGAATCCATGCGTTCGTTCTCTTCAATGCCAAATTCTGACCCTGCCATCTGAATATTGCAGCAGAAAACCAGACTTATTAGACCAGGTAACTTTTATCAATAGTCTAGTGTCTAATGTATTTAGCCAGTGCAAAGTAGCCTCTGGCCCAGTGTTATCTCCCACTGTTGTAGCCCATCTGCTGCAAGATTCACCATGTTGTGTTGTAAAATGGTCTTCTTCATACATTGGTTGAAACCAATGGTTATTACCTCTGCCAGGAGGTTATGTTATTGCCGGCGTCTGTTTGTTTTTTTTTTTTTGTTAGTTAGTTAGCTAGTTTGTGTGTTTGTTTTATCTGTTAGCAATATAACTCAAAAAGTTACGGACGGATTTCGATAAAATTTTCAAGAAATGTCTGGATTGGGACAAGGAACAAGTGATTATATTTTGGGAGTGATTCAGATCACCGTCTGGATCCGCCATGACGAAAAATGTGATTTTCATGAATAACTACTGAACTAAAATAGATATGATGAATCCAATTGCTGATGGTATGTCTCATGGTCGAGGAATCTAAATATTTTGATGAAATAAACATAAGACTAGTATTTATGGTCAAATCACAATATGGGAGAGGACTGTTGCGCTGGCGTAGGTCTGCGCTCTCCGAGTGCTTTTCTAGTTTTTAATTACTTTTGCCTTTCTATCTCCTCAAACCACAGTGGTCATTCTTCTTTGACCTCTTACATCAACACCGTATTTTTGCTTTAGAAATGCCATTTACAGGATAGCTTCTTTTCATCCCAGCACATGAGCAGTTTCTGAAATACTCTAACCAGTCCATCTGGGGTCAACAAACATGCTGTGTTCAAAGTCCCCTATATCACATATCTTTTGTTTTTCGAATGCTTGGTGTGAACAACTTGACGATGTCTGCATGACTATGTGGACTGAGTGGCTGCCTTGTGATTGGATGATAATTGCCATAAAGAGCAGTTGAACAGGTGTGTCTAATGAACTGGCTGGTGTGTGCATTTCTTTCTTGGAATTAGGGACGATTGTATCTACTGTAATGCTTGTTCACCCTGTATAAAGTCAGCTGCACATTAATTACACTCAGTCAAGTTTTCTAGTATGTTTTGAATAATTCTAGATATTTAAGTTTGTCTGCACGTGTTCCATATTTTTCTAAGTTTACTGTTAATCAGTATCAAATGCTGACTTCTATCAACAGGTCGTTGCAATGTTACATGTTTGAACACCGGGAATGTTTGTAAAAAAGCTTCTTTTGATGAAAACTTCTGCAAAGAGAAAGGTGAGTTCACACTTGATCATTTCTGACCATTATTTATAAAAAAAAATGTCTAAAATATAAGAAAGGGCCTGTTCACATGACAACACTGTCACCAGACACAGAAAAATTGATCCATTGCATTTTCAAAATCGCTCCGCAGTCACACGGAGATGGCGTGAAAGCTATTTGCATTCACATGGATCTACAAGAACGACTATAAATGCTGTAGTTTGCATGCCAGGCCAGTAGCTGGCAATGTAGGGGCAGCACATGTTGCTTGGTAGTTGACCATAGCTGTTGTTGTTGTCTCTAGATGCATGCTCTACTTTTACCTGAAAGAGTACTCTGCATTTGCCGCACATCCCCATTTCCCTGACAACGGCAATTTCTGTTTACACTAAGATGAAAACAATAAATGGCACTCCAGGCACTGTTCTGGTGTAAACAAAAAGCACAAACACAACAAAAACTCTCCAGTTCTGACCACTTGCATTAGGGGCTGTTTACATGGTGCAGAAAACGGTGGAATCCTTTAAGTTTTCATTGTGTTTTGGCCTTGCGTCTACATGGAAACCTGTTGAAAACGGAAACTTTTGAAAACAGGCTCCAGGGTGGAAAGTTTCCAGAACGCTCTGCATGCAGCCCTGTGTAAACCCACATCGGAGCATTTCAGGGTGAAACGCTGGCGTCACCGCATGCGCAGTACTTTTTCAGATGAAGGCTGCGCGCGCATACCAGGAACAACAGCAGCTTCGGCAGTCCGCCGAGTAACGTGTGAGCCTTTTACCGTGCTCGGTTTGTTATATAGACAAAACTATTCAGGCAGATTTGTTGTCCGAACTGTTTTGTTGTCCAGAAAAGAAACTCCTGCGTCTCTGTGCGTCCACTCACCATTGTTGTTTTTGAAAAGTTTTTCTTCTTCGTACATGTATTGTAGCAGCACTGCCTCTCTGCAGACCTACACCGCCATCTGCTGAACCGGCATGCACACCACAGCGGATTAACTCGTCTCCGAGAGTCGTCGTCTGAACGCAGAAGAATTCTAAAACAAATTCTAAAATGCGTCTTTGAGTCAGGAGTTTCCATGTAAACGTAGCCTTAGTATGTAAACAGGCCCTAAGACTTGTGCTGGACTCCAGTAATGCAAACAGTGAGCTGCCACCACAGTATTACACACTGGTCCTCAAGATGGCCTGAATTTTTATAAACTACGCTTTATTCCTTTATTCTCACAGACTGATATTTGTTCAGAAATCCAAAGGGTTAAAAAAACAAAAATTACACTGACCGGGAAGATGAGGTGAGCTTGAGATAAAATGTGTGTTTTGGTTGTTGCAGCTCCACAGGTTAAGAACAGGTACATCATCAATATAACAGACACAAACTGCTTCAACTGTGACAACCCAGTGAAAACTCCAGAGGAGAAGCTGGGGCCTGATGCTCTCAGTAATTTGGGAATAAAGGTCACACAATCAGAGGGAGAAGCTCTGGACCCTGTTCAAGCTGGGTAAGATTTGTTGTGTTCTTTCACTAGATAAAGGTAAGAAATCAGGTATACTTCTGAGACTTTATCATTTGATATTCTAGGAAATAAACAGTCAGTTTAGGGATTTTTATTTAACCAGGTTAGTCCCATTGAGATCAGCAGATCTCTTTTCCAAGGGAGACCTGACCAAGAATGGCAGCAAAACACAGTTTCAACAGTCACACAGACTCAATACAGTACAAATAAGAGAGGAAAACAGTAAAACCTCATCAGTTAAAACAGTGACATTCAGAACTTCTGTATTCCAGAGCTTTCACTGCAGATTCAACATTAACTTCTACTGCTACACAGATGACACTCAGCTCTACCTTTCTTGTAATCCCAATTCCACTAACCCACCCCCCCTCTCTCACCTTCTGCCTATCTGAAATAAAATACTGGTTCACCTCAAATTTCATTAAATTAAACAGTGACAAATCAGAACTACCTTTTATTGGCACTAAATCCACACTCTCAAAAGTTGACACCTTCTCCCTCTCCATTGACAGCTCCTCTGTCTTCCCCTCCCCTCAGGTTAAGAGTCTGGGTGTCATCCTCGACAGCACACTCTCTTTCCAATCTCACATAAATAACATCACCCGGTCCGCTTACTTCCACCTCCGGAATGTCAACCGCCTCCGCCCCTCCCTCACTCCTCACAGCACCTCCATTCTTTCCCATAGACTTGTCACCTCCCTTCTAGACTTCTGTAATTCGCCCCTCTTCAGCCTTCAACAAAAGTCCCTCCATAAACTCCAACTGGTCCAGAATTCAGCTGCCCGCATCGTCACCATCACCCCCATCCTGCAGCAGCTCCACTGGCTCCCGGTCAAGCATAGGATAGAATTCAAACGGCTCCTGTACACCTTTAAGGCCATCCACAACCTTGCCCCTCCATATCTGTCTGACCTCCTCCACATCGCCACTCCTGCCCGCTCCCTCAGATCCTCCTCCTCCACCCACCTCACTGTGCCCTCTGCTCGCCTCAGCACCATGGGGAGCAGGGCCTTCAGTTGCTGTGCTCCCCAGCTCTGGAACTCTCTCCCACCGGACCTCAGAAATCTGACCTCCCTGTCTCTTTTTAAATCCAGACTCAAAACTCCCCTGTTCCGAACTGCTTACTCCTTATCATGAATATCCCACTCTCATCTACTTATCATCACTGTCTGTTGCATTTTGCTGATGTTATACTTGTGTTGTTTTGTGGATTTTATTGTTGTTGTTTTATCCTGTACAGTGTCCTTGGGTGTTTTGAAAGCCGCTTTTAAATTAAATGTATTATTATTATTATTATTATTTAAAGGGACTGTGAGGAGTTTCTAAGTAATTACAAAAAAGCCTCACTTTTAGATATATGCCTGATCGAAATACACACTTTAAGATGAGTTTTATAGCATCAAAATAGGTTATCTATAAATGCTATTCCTTAGCTTTGTGGTCGGGTTGTACAGGGCTGGACTGGCCTGGATACTCAACTTCGGGAACAAGACAATTAAAACTAGAGCAAATTTATATTATTCAGACACGTCTTAGAGCACCGGGCTGTAAGTAGTGATATATAGCCGGCTACAACTACGATACTAAGTTTTCCAAAAATTGCTTGTTGTCACACATCAAAAACTACCGCTACATAACTAGAAAGAGATACATTACCTCGTCGCTTTGCATCCTGTAAGTTGTTGAAAAAAGAAGTTGTAAAGCAATGCAGAGTTATGGTCCGAGCTGCATAACAACAAACATGCTTGGATTGCAGACGTCTTTTGGTGCGTTCCAGTTGTAGTCAGAAGTAGGAATTTTTAGTTCCGAGTAGGAAACTGCAACTGGATCGCCCCTCGAAGTCTGAATTTCCTACTGGGAACTCGGTGAAACCTCGCCACCCCCGAGTTGACATTCGGAGATGGATGCCCCCAGTGTGAACAGTTATTTAGCTCCTGTAATAATCAATTTATTTGCACTTCTGACTGGGGTGTGTCGCTCTAGATCAGCTGTATACATAGTATTGTTAGACTTATATTTACAAAAATGCTGCCATAGAGATAATCACATTCTTCATGTGATATTTGTGAACAACAACGCAGTGCTAACAACGCCCAACAATAGCTTGGTAGATCAGCATGTTTTCTTCCAACTTCAACTGGAACGCCGATAAGTCGGAGATGATGTCACTCCCAGTTCCGAGTTACTGGAACGCAGCATTACGACAGTCGCCCCGCGTGCTCATGGGTAGCAGAGTCTTTACGTTGCCGGTAATAGATTCTCCTCATAGTCCCTTTAAAGACATTCAGAGACGCCAAGCTCTGCAGCTTAAATTCAGTCTGCAGATTATTCCATGCAGATGGTGCAGAGAATCTAAAAGCCTCTTTCCCGACTCAGTTCTGGCTCTGGGGACAACAAACTGTGTAAAGCTCATTGATCTCAGGTTATGTAATCCATCCTTCAAGATTAATAAGGAAGAAAGATAGTCAGGAATTTTACCAACAATGGCTTTGTAAATGAACACATACCAGTGCCCAAGTCAACGTGCACTTAAAGAAGTCCAACTAACTTTAGAGTATAAAGTGCAGTGAGTCAGAAATCCACAGTTTGTGGTAAATCTCAGAGCTCTAGTCTGACATCTGCAGACTCTGAGCAGAGGCATTAATGTATAAAACATCACCATAATCAAGAAGAGGTAAAATGTGGACTCAATCAGTCTCTTTTTAACATTAAAAGAGAAACAGGACTTGTGCCTGTAACAAAAGAAGTAAAACCTTCAGCTTTCTAGCAGCATTCTGAATATGCTCTTTGAAAGACAAGTTTTCATCAAGTAAGAACCCAAAATACTTAAATGAAGATACAAGCTCATTCTACAAGATGAAGAAAGAAAGATTCTATACTTTGCCTGATCTTCAGCACTCAAGGCCCTATCCTTAAAGTCTTTAAACATGATTAAGAAAGTATAAATTCACAGGGTTTCATGCCTCTGTCCTAATGTTTTACTGCCCTGTCAACAGTAACGTCATGAGGAAAATGGGAGACCTAGCAGCTGCCTTGAACACTTCTTCAGTCATGCTGGATGTGGGAGAAGGAATCAAAGGGATCTTAATGAAAGACATAGACCCTGAGTTCACGGAAGAAGTCTCCATTGCATTCAACTCTCCAGATGATGGCTTAAATGTGAGTCTGTTGTGAGCTGTGTAAATGTACATTGTCAACAGGAAACGTAACTGTGGAAATGTTTGAACTTATCTTAGATCTTTGCTCTCTGCTAACATGTAAAGTGGCTTTATTTTACTTTAAATGGGAGTAAGGGATCAAAATGAGTGCAATGAAAATTCATCAGTTTCAAGTTGAGGAAAGAAGGTATGTCATATACATTTTAAAGCTGTATTGTGTATGAATGCATCAACATTGTGTGTACAGCTGTAGGCCTATAGGCTGCAGTGGCTAAATTGATTTATTTAGCATAGTTTGCACAAATTAAATTGCAGAAAGTGACAAAAGATGTGTATGTACATGTTTGTTCATACATTATATACACACGGTTATGTAGCTATGTTGCTACTTGACTGTACTTTTCTGTATTTACCAAACTATTACATAGATAATGCTTGTTTTTTTATTATCTTGTTGTTACTCATGCTGCACTTGCATGAAATGGGATAGAGCGGAAACGTGATTTCAATTCCTCTGTTTGTCCAGAGCATATGAAAAAACTGACAATAAAGCTGGCTTTGACTTTGACTTTGAAGATGTTATTAGCATCTATGCTAATGCCTACATGCAGTCACAGTTAAGTATGCCATGTGCTTACTACTGCATAATACTGACGTTAATTCTGCTTTCTTCTGTAGATCATAGAAGACAGAGACACCCTGTCTCAGTTCTCCAAATCTGTTGTAGTCTCAAAAGAAGCAATTGAACAAGCTTCCAGTTTGAATGTCAGTGTACCGTTTGTGGCCATGATCGTTTTCAAAAATCTGACTCAGGTAAGAAAACCATTCCTGTTTTTTTCCTCTCATGTTTGTGTAGATTAAGTATAAGCATTATAGAGTTGCCCATTCTTTGCAGGATGAGATGAACAGCACCATTTTAGGCAATGAGGTCATGGCTGTGGATATGGCAACAAACATCTCAAATCTCACAGACAGGATATCCATCAATTTTTGGAACGTCACATACGTAAGTTAAGTTTTAAAAAATGCTCACTTGCCTCTATTAGTGTAAATTTGTGAGTTGGACCTCCTTTTGTCTTAAGAATTGCTTTTCTTCGTCATGGCATAGATTAAAGAAGTTGCTGAAAACATTCCCCAGAGATACTTTCTTCCACAAAAGGGGCCCAAGTATGTGCCAAGGACATATCCTTACACCCCTATATCACCTTCAGAGCTGCTGACACAAGGCTGGAGGGGCCCATGCTTTAATGTTATTTACCCCGAATTCTGACCCTGTCATTTAAACATCAAAAAGGAAATCCAGACACATCGGACCAGACAACACTTTTTCATTCTCCCATTTCTTTCATGCGTCGGTGGCGCAGTGGGATAGTGCGCTTGGTCAGTGATGGGAGGTTGCAGGTTCAAGCCCAGCTCCGGGCGACACATAGCGATGTGTCCTTGGGCAAGACACTTAACCCCAAGTTGCTCCCACTACTGTGTCAGTGGTGCGTAAATGAGCATGAAAGTGCATGAATGTGTCAGAGGTACTGATGGATAACTAACATAGAAACTCTGAACCATCAGTGAAGTGAATGTGAGAGCGAATGGGTAGGTATGAAGCAGCTTTGAGTAGTCAAAAAACTAGAAAAGCGCTATATAAGCTCAAGTCCATTTACCAATATTAAGTTGTAGCCTCAGTTTCCTGTTCTAACAAAACATTTAACCTTTGTTATTTGAGGTACTGTTGCCTTTCCATCCATTATCCTCTGACCTTTGGCATCATCAAGGCATTTCTGCCCAGAGCACTGCTGCTTGTTGTATATTTTCTCTTTTTTTTTGGACCATTCTCAGATGTGTGTGGAAATCCTAGCAGATAAGCAACTTCTGACACACAGCCCCTCTGGCACCAACCACCATGCCACGCTGAAAATTTTATTCTGCTGTTCAGTCAGAACTTTAGCAGGTCATGGTGAGCATGTCTACATGGATAAATGCATTGAGTTGCTGCCATATGATTGACTGATTAGCTATTTGCATTGACAGACAGTTCAACTGGCATACCTAGTGAAGTGGCCAGTGAATTAATTTTTTAAACTTCCTTTGACAAATGTTTACCTCTTTTTAATGTCTTTAATTAAGTACTGTTGTGTTCACAGGAGGGGATTCCATCTTGTCAGTCATGGGACGGTGAAGGTATTGTTTATTTTTTCCTACATCAAATTTTCTATTTTTATTAAGGATTTTGCTATTATACATTGCACAATTATATCTCCCTTGTGATCTGCTTTGACTGTGCTAACTTAAAATATTTTATATTATGTATCTTGGCACCCCTGTACACCTAACAGTATGACATCCTATTATTGTTTAGTCAGAACTTTAAGCCCATTGGCTCAGACTGGCAAGCCCGGTGCAGAGCAGAGACCGAACAATGAGTACAGAGCTACAACATGTCACAGAGCAGTGGGACCAAGTAGACCAGAGTAGACCAGTCAACCAATCAGAGCAGAGTGAGCCCCATGTGAGGAAAGAGAAACTTAAAGGGATACGCCAACTTTTGTGTGTGTGTGTGTTTGCTTCAATCCTGAGTCCATGACAAGCAGAGAGACACCATTCTTTCGTGTCTGCGTGTAGTAACAAGCAAGAGACAGGCAAACCCCGCCAGATGCTAATTAGCTTAGCTCAAACACTGTGGGGCTGTTTACATGGAAACTCCTGACTTACAGACGCAAAGATTCTTCCTTTGCATTTTCAAATTCTTCTGCGTTTAGATGACAACGCTGGAGACGAGTTAATCCCCTGTAAATCCACTGTAATGTGCATGCCGGTTCAGTAGATGGCGGTGTAGGTCTGCAGAGAGGCAGTGCTGCTACCACACAAGAACAAAGAAGAATAACATTTCACAAACAACAACGGCGAATAGACGCACAGAGACGCAGGAGTTTCTTTTCTGGACAACAAATCTGTCTGGATAGTTTTGTCAGGATAATAAACCGAGCACGGTAAGAGGCTCACACGTTACTCGACAGACGGCCGAAGCTGTTGTTGTTCCTGGTATGCGCGCGCAGCCTTATTGTGAATGAGCACTGCGCATGCGGTGACGTAAGCGTTTCACCCTAAAACGCTCTGATACGTGTTTACAGGGAGCTGCATGGAGAGCGGATTCAAACCTTTCCACTCTGGAGCACGTTTTCAAAAGTTTCCGTTTTCAGTAAAAACGCAACGCGCTCCATCTAAACGCAAGGCCAAAACGCAATGAAAACGTATCGGATTTGAGCGTTTTCGGCGCCATGTAAACGGCCCCTAAGAGTCAGTGGGAAGTGTTAGCCTGCCACTGCCTATAGTCATCAGATAAACTGTTCAGCACATGTAAATGGTCCTGTGTGCTTGTTGTGACTCGTTGTTTTTACTACATTGTCTATTTTTAGACCAAGCCAGGCACATTATGTCCTTTTTGTAAGAAATACATACTTAACTAAACAGCAGGGCCCATGTGCAAACCACCACGGAAATGCTTGTAAGTTCTAAAGTATGATCTAAAAGGTTGAAAAAGTATTATATGTTTCAGCTTGCAGTATTTTTAACTAAATTTATAATATGACAATATTGATAAAGCGCAACTTTAAAAAAAATTACACTTGACTTAACATGCTGTTGATGTTTTTTGTTGTTTTCTCTTTGAGTTCTCTTCAGCTCTGCACTATTTGTATCTTCCATATTTCTCCTTTAGGAGACCACACAAACTGGACAGACTACGGATGTGAAACAATTCAAAATGGAGAGAACATCACATGCCAGTGTTCTCATCTGACATTCTTTGCCGTACTATTGGTATGCTTTACTTTGTCTTTTGCGTAGAGTGGTGCAGAAATGAGTCTTGAAATGTGAAAGTGGGTTAACATTTAACACTTCTGGGTCACATGTCTCAAAGTCGATGGGATTTGGGGATTTCAATTCATTTCTAAATGCTAAAACAATGCCAGTGTTGAACATATGCAAATCAGATTAGAATTTTTTATTTTGCAACAATAAATGCATCAGTTGTAGCCCCGTTGTGAATTTAAGCATTACTTCATAATGGTGGTTGATATGGGAATGCTAACAAAAACTACAAAAATAGCTAGGGTCCAAGGCAATCATTTCTTCTCCTGTTCTCATGAATAATAAAACATAAAGCATAGCCAGAGCCATGAGCACCAACCTGATCAGGTTATCAGACTCTCAAACAGAAGGTGTAAGCTGCTTCTATGATGAACCACCATTTTGTGGCGTCATAATAGCTTGATAACAGATTTTTACTTTAAAACCCCAGGGACTATTCTGCAAATTTTATGCACATCCTTCATGTTTTGATTATTTGGGATATGTTCATGCATGTGGCATAAATTTTGACAAGATTTTGTGTTCTTATTTGTTTCAGTTATTTTCTGCTCAGCTCCTTCGTTAAGTCTAAAATAAACTGTGTACAAACAAGTGTTACAATGTTGTTGATTTCACTTCCTTAGAAGGGCTGTACATGCGTTTTATGAAGTCTGGGCTTTTATCGTGGATTGATCATTTTCATTGCTGTTCATCAGGCGAAGTCATGTTAATTATTCAAGACCAAGTGTGAGTATTTTTCTTGACACTGTAATAATTCAACACGAACAAAATCTTCTTTTCATGTGGCTTCATGACCAAAAACAGTCATTTAAATGGTTAAAAACTTTAAAAATGAAAGAACAACTAATGTGTATAATTTGGACTGACAATAGTTTTAAAAATTTAGCCTATAAGCAAGTTGGAAATAATTTAATGTGTGACATTTTTAATAGCTTTCATATGAAAACTGCATTTTTCTTGTGCTTATGAGAGTGAGTATTCAACACTACACATATGCGTAATAAAATATACACAAAAAGCCTGCTTGCATTTCATATATATGTATATATATATACTTCTCAAGTAGGAGATGATATCTGTTTAATGATCGTAACAGCTCATGAAAATGTGTCAACATGTGCTCCTCGCAGACTCCTCTTAATAAAACCATCTCCAGCTCTGACCTGAAAAATCTCACCATCATCACACAAGTGGGCTGCAGCCTGTCAATGCTGTTCCTTGGCATTATCCTCTTCATGCACTTCCTCATCAGGTAATGAAAGCACACTTTGACGTGGCACAATACATTTTATTAAAGTTTTGTCCCATGTTCTGGTCTGTTTGACCATTTACATCATGTCTTGGGTGTCTGATAAGCAAGGATTATCAGGCACAGGATTTGGATTCAGAGAGCAGAGACAGTTCAGGCGTTCTCAGGTCAGTTTAATATTCAATCGGTTCGGTACGCAGGCAGGCAGTCAGTAAACAGGCAGAGGTAATAAGTCCAAAAGGCAGAATCGAAAACGGGAACAGGCAGGGTCAAACACGAGAAGTAATCAGAATAAACAAGCTGAAGTAAAGGCTGGAGAATCGACTAACGGGGTAGTGATAATCTGGCAGGAAAGTGAGGGATCACCAGGGCTGAAGAAGGAAAAGGGGAGTGAATCTAACAAGACACAGGTGCAACACATTAGGGAGGGACCCGGTGATCACAGGTGAGGGAATCAGCGAGACAGGAACTGAAAGAGACGGAGATAAGTGTTAGTAAAATAAAACAGGAAACAAACTGAAACATGACAAACACTGATAAGGATTTGATTTAAATGAATAAAAAAATGTTACATTTCGCTTCTGTAGAGGATCAGATGCAGGTCTTTTCCAAATATCTGTCTACTGTAGTGGACATCATTGATTATGCTCCTATAAAATGATCACTACAAACATTCAGACATGAGGACCCTCCTGAAAATGAGATGTAGCATCTCAAGAGCTAACCTCTAATAAATCAGACGACAGGTCTATGGTTCAAGGATCTGTCACTAACTTCAGTTCTTACTTTAGTCCACTTGTCTCCTCTTACCTCCCTTCCTTCGCCCTCGCACCCAACACAGCATCGTGTGGATTTGCTGTTCATCATGAGACTGGGATCCACATTCAAGATTTCCTGCTGCTTAACAGAAGGTTTTTTTCTTATATATATATATATATATATATATATATATGTATCTATGCATACATGTGTATCCATAAATTGAAGAGCTTTATGCTCTATTGTTAAGTGTCTTGAGATAACACTTGTTATGAATTGGCACTATACAAATAAAGATTGATTTATTGATCATGCGTGAAAGGGTTAAAGGATATATTGATGGCTGATTTGAGAGATGAATGGATTATAGTAAATGGATGGATAAGAAGATTTCTAGTTGGATTAAAGGATGGATAGATGGATGCATGATTGAAATGGATAGACTGAAGGGTGCATAAATCAAAAAATAGATGCGTGGAAACATGGGTGTGGACACAAATATACTGAATGATGACTGGATGGATGGATATGTGTAGCTGTAAAGTGATGTTTAAATGGATCTGAATGGTTAAATCATCACTAAACACTGATGAATTGCCTAGATGTTCAGAACTGTACATCATTTTCTATATAGTTTGAGGCGGAAGAAAGACACAGACAGGCTGTCACATTAAGCTAACATGATAAAATCTGATGGAGTGAAAGGTTGTTATCAGCTGGTTTTACAGAACAGTAAAACACTGTGGTGGAAACAGCGTTTCTTTCCTGTAGGGAAATGAGTCTGTTCAGAAAAAGCATTGTCATGGTTGACACGCTACTTCAGAAGTTCGAGGGAAAATGCTCCTGCTCACTTTGATTTCATACAGTTTTACGTATCACAGATGTGGCTCTGTTACAGTCCTGCTCAGTATTATTGGCAGCTCCTTCATTATTTTCATTGCTTTAACAATATCTTCAGAAATAAATTGAAATGTACCACATTTATGTTATCAGAATCTTTTAATTGAAGGTTCAAAATACTTTAACAAAAAAAAAAAAAAATTAAAAGTTACATATTGTAATTTCAAAGACAACTGAAAAAAAGCATGTGCAGCAATAATGGCACCCCTCTTCAGTATTTTGTTGCACACCCTTTGGCACTGATGACAGCTTCCAAATGTTTGTTGTAGCCATCTATAAGCTTTTTTGCACTTCTCAGCTGGTATTTTCTCCCACTCTTCCTATGCTAATAGTTCAAGCTCTTGAACATTTGCAGGTTTCTTTCCCCCAATGGCAGATTTCAGCCATACCAAAGATTTTCAATTGCATTGAGATCAGGACTTGTTGCTGGCCATTTAAAAACAGGCCATTTTTTTCCTTTTCAACCATTCCTGCATGCTTGATTGTTGGCCCTGGTTCAGAAGGAATTAAGACACATCTAGGGTCACTTTCTAATAACAGTACTACCAGCTGTAAAAACCTAGGTGTCATCTTTGATGAGAACCTCAGTCTGAACCAGCATGTCAACCCAGTTGTACAGTCTTGTTTTATGCAGCTTAGAAAAATATCGAAATTTAGGACATTTTTATCTAGAAAAAATCTCGAGGTTGTCATTCATGCTTTTATTTCTTCTCGTTTGGACTACTGCAACTCTCTGTACACATGCTTAAACCAGCACAGTGTGCAGAGGTTGCAGCTAGTCCAAAATGCAGCAGCACGACTCCTCACAGGAACAAAAAAGAGAGAGCACACAACTCCTGTTTTAGCTTCTCTTCACTGGCTCCCCATTCATTTTAGAATTGATTTTAAGATTTTATTGTTGACTTTTAAGGCACGCTCTGGTCTTGCTCCTAACTACATTTCTGATCTCCTCAGGCCATATGTGCCCGGCCGGTCGTACCTTGAGGTTCTCAGCCAAGACCCTGCTCGCTGTCCCGAGGTCAAGGCTGAGGACCAGAGGTGACCGGGCCTTCTCTGTCAGAGCTCCCATCCTATGGAACAGTCTGCCTGAGGAGATCAGAATGGCAGACTCTTTGTCCTCTTTTAAGTCTCTTTTAAAAACACATTTTTACAGATGTGCTTTTACTGGAGATTTTAGCTGAGCGTGTTTTAATTGTTGAAATGCTGCTTTCACTCTGACAGTGTCATGGGCAGCTTCTTAAATCCTTTATCTCTTGTTGTCTTAATTGTTTTAGTCTTTTATTGTTTTTATTTTCTAGATGCTATTTCCTTCTTTTATTTATTGTTTATTCTCATTTATTGTCTTCTCTGCTGCTCCTCACATTTCTCTCTTTCTTTTTCTCTTTTATTTCTTTTAATGCTTGCTTTTATTGTGTAAAGCACTTTGTAACATTTGTTTTGAAAAGTGCTATATAAATAAAGTTAAAGTATTATTATTATTTAAAAAGCTAAACTTATTGTCCATTTACAATATTAATACTCTTCAATCTTGTATATTTTTTTATAAATATATTCATCTACCACATTTGCTCCCAGAATCTTTTATGTATTTTTTTACAATTAACTCTCAGATTCATTCGCACAATACAAGACATGCCATTAAACTTCATACTCCCTTTTGCCGTACTTCACAATGACAGTTTTCTTTTGCTTACAGAGGTTCATTAGTTTGGAACTCATATTATCATTTAACAAAAACATCTACATCTCTGTCCAATTTTAAGTTCAGGCTAAAGTCATATAAAATACATCAAGATCCCAAAGCTTCTTTTTGTCCTCATTCATAATTAATTAAATTGCTTGTTGTCTGTTTGTTGTTGAGTTATTCTGAGTTTATCTTATTGTATTAAATTTTTATTTCTTTTTCTTATATTTCCATTCTTAACTTTATTTGGGGAGGTATCTTTGATCAGCCCACTTTGGGTTTTTTTCACCTCTCCAGCACTATCTTGTGTTTTTTTTTTCTATGTAAATGTAACTGTTTCTAATTTATGGTGCAATTAAATAAAATAAAAATAAAATAAATAAACAGTCCATAGTACTGTTTGTAACGTCCTTGGCGGAGGTAATTACATGCAAATTGTGTTGACCATTCCATACACTGGTCATCAGTCCGAGCTGATCTGATGAATTTATTGATGGATGATGGGTATTTTTTGTGCTTTTGTTCTTTTCCTTCAGTAAAATCACCGTGAAATCCATATTAGATTAGCTGTAGATTAGATTTTGCCATTCATGGCACCTTGTCAATTTTCCATTCCTAGGGACAAATGGACTAAGTTGAAGTAAGAAGTTCCCTAACACCATGTTGCAAACAGATCTCCAGACCAGGTCGAGGACCATAAAGGGACCAGAAATACACCTGACTTCTCCTTAAATGTCTCCATGCAGGAAAACAAAAGCCAGCACATCCACCAGGATCCTCATCTACCTTGTGTTGTCCATGTTCTTCCTCGATTTCACTTTCCTCATCAACCACTATGTAGCAAAACTGAAGAACTCGATTGGTTGTTCGATCATGGCGGCCGTCATGCATTACTTCCTGATCACCACCTTCACCTGGTTTGCTGTTCAGGGCTTCCACCTCTGTCTGCAGCTGTACTCCGGGGGCAAAGTTGTGATCCGTCACTACATACTCAAAGTCTGCATCATCAGCTGGGGTAAGGACAGCCCTAACAATCTTATTTCTTATGTTTGACTTGATCTAGGGCATTAGAGTCTGGATTTATTGGGAGGATCTTTCTCTGTTTCCAGTTTTGCCGATTGTTATTGGGACTGTTCTGCTTGCCAAAGGAAAGTATGGTGAACAGGTCATCCGCACTGATGACCCTGAGGAAACTGTGGCCATGTGAGTTTATAATATCTAAGTATATCATGTAGGGATGTACCATTTGGTGATATCTGATACATGTTAAAAATATCTTTGTTTCATATGCTATGTTCGGAAAAACAATGCATACAAACATTTCACGCCATAAAAATTGCACCTGGTGTCCTAAGGTCTTTAGCAGATCGTGTTTGTCTACCAACTCCTCTCAATAAGAAAACTGCTCTAGGAAAATCAGCTAGAAATTTTTAGGAAATTAGACACCTTGAGCCACATCTCACAGTTTTCTGTATTTTAACTGATACATAAGTAGAAATAACTGAAAGTAGCTTTAATAGAGTATACTTACATTAAACGTAAAGCTTCATTTGCCCTTTAAAGGTACAGTGTGTAGTTTTTAGCGGCATCTAAAGGTGAGGTTTGAGATTGCAGCACTCCGGCGCTCCCCCCTCCCTGTCGGAGAACCTCCGGAGCTACGGTGGCCTTCCAAGGACAAAAAGTGTTTTTAGCTTAGTTATCAGCCTATGTTTTGTCTTACTGCCACAGAAAATGAATAAATCGTGGAGTTTTAGCACGACGTTGTCTCCCTATTGTCTTTCAGTATTGCTAACGCTCACACCGGTCGTTTGGAAGAGACAATCATTTCAAAATGCTTGTGGCTGTGAAATAAGCCTCGCATAGCAGATACATTCTCTGCGTCTTCCTCCGACTTCTCCCGAAAGTAAACAAATAAATTCGGCTCCATATAAGAGTACAATTTGACACTTAGTCTTACCTGTCCAGCAAAAAACAGACAACTTCGGCGTCTGTCTGCAAACTTATCCTTGCCTTCAGGGACTTCCATCTGGGAAAGGCAGCGCCGATGTTGACCCTGTTTTTTTTGTTTTCCTGTCCCGATTGCGTACGGCTTGATCCCGTTTTCATTTCTTTGACAATGATTCATGCTCCACTGATGGCCAATTGTATGTGTGGTCCTCCATGTTTGTTTGTATTAGCACAGCTGCTTGGTAATCACTCTCTTCTTCTTCGTCTATTTCACAACTGTGCATTTCCAGTAGGCGTCAACAAAAAAAAGCGAAAGCGTTTAGTTTGTCTGTTTTGAGTTACGGTAGAAAAGATGGCGACGCAAGATGGAAGCCACCATAAGAGAGGACCCGCTCCTATTAAGATAAAAATGACTTATTATAAGGTAATGACAACAAAACATTAATTATTTAAGGCTGATTAGAAACTAATTTAAATATATTTTTAAGTAATCTATTCCATTTTTTACCAAGTCTGTTATTTTAGATAGCATTTAATAATACACACTGTGCCTTTAAAGAGCAACAAACACTGACCTACTACTGCTGATAGAGAATCAGCCCGATCTTTGGAGCTTATACTTCAAATTCCAAGTTATTTTGAACTAATGCAAATAAGTGAGACTAAAATATCATCAGTAACTATCTTGGAGAGAAAAAAAGATGGCAGAAGACAACAATTTCCATTAAGTTGGCTACACTGGCAACTAGTTTATTTTTTAAAGAATGGAAGACAAATAATCTTCACATGATATAGGGTGGTCTTTTTTGAGGCAGTTTATTTCTTTCCTTATTTGACTTTCACACGGAAAAAAATTGAACAAAAGTCTTAAGCATTTAAGACAATACAGAATCTTGAGAATAACAGCAATTAAACAGATAATGAAAAACTGGTTAAAACCAAACCCACCTAAAATAAGCAAATGCAACAAATCAATAAAAGAAATATATATCATGGAAAGAATTACACATAGTGTAAGAAAACTCAGTGATGTTTTCGAGTTGCGATGGAAAAAGATAAATGAACTAATGCAATTATAATAATTCTTGAAAAACATGGGTTGAAATGAAGGGAAAAAAATCCAGAAATATTAAAAAGATCCATATTGCCAGTACTTTTCTGTGTGTTTTGATTTTTTTTTCTCTGTCCAGTTTTTCGTTTGTTTGTTTTTGTTGAAAATTTACCTAAGTTATGAATTTGAACTGGTGTATAAATTGTACAAAAATCTTCCTTGTTTGATTAACTCTTGTTTGTGTATGTACCCCTATATTTTTATTTCACGGGAAAGTATAATTGTACACTTAACCTGTAATGTCAATGTTATCCAGACCAAGATAATTCAAGTTTATCCTGCGTACTCTCTTAAAACTATCAAATAAAAAGTTGTAAAAAATAAGACAACTCAGAGATGTTACAGATTAATTTTAATACTAAAACTAATATTTTACTTTAAAAATACATATTTTAGATTACACAGATGTTAATGAGTAGAAATAACTGAAACTATGTTTTGTTTTAGTACACTTACATTAAATGAAGAATGTATTTTTTGCAGTAACAGTAACATCAAGCTTCACCTGCCTCACAAGAGCAAGAAACACTGGTTTTACTATACTGCAGACAGAAAATTAGCCCTCTCTTTAGTGCTTATGCTTAAAAATCGAAGTCAGTATGAATGCAATGCTAATAAATGAGGCTAAAATGTCAGCAGTAAATATCTTCATATCTGGCGACATTGATAATTAGTCTTTGAAGTGATTATCTGCAGATACTCATATACTGATAATATCCTGCATCCCTCATTCATACTAAGAAGAACCCTGAAAACATTCATTCTGCTCACCCATGTTTGGTGATTATCCCTAAACATAGAAGATTATTAAATTACACTTACCAGACACTATCATTTACACCTTGCTAGTACTGGATTGGGCTCCACCTTTGCCTTCAGAGCTGTCTTAAACAAGGTGCTGGATACATTCCTCAGAGATTTTGGTCCATGTTGACATGCTAGCTTCGAGCAGTGGCTGCAAATCCAAGATGTGAATCCCCCGTTCCACCTCATTCATGAGTGTGGAGGTCACTGAAGTACAGTGAACTCATGCTCATGTTAAAGAAACCAGTTTCAGATGATTTGGTCTTTGTGACATGATGTGGCTTCCACCTGGAAGCAGCCACCAGAAGACGGGTTCACTGTGGTCATGAAGGGATGGACAGGGTCGGCAACGATACTAAAGCAGGCTGTGTCATTAAAAACATGCATGTCTGGCACTAAATGGCCCAAAGCAAGCCAAGAAATGATCCCCCACACCTCTTCACCAGCCTGAACAGAAGATAGAAGGAAGGACGGCTCCATGCTTTCATGTTGTTTAAGACGTATTCCGACCCTAACATCTGAATGATGCAGAAGAAATCAAGGTTGTTTTGGATTTGTCATTATAGTTTAGTATTAGTTAGTTTTGACTTTTTTCCATTACAGTTTAGTTTTAATTAGTTTTATTATCTAGTTTTTATTTAGTTTTGATTTTTGCAACAAGGCTTAGTTTTAGTTTAGTTGTTTCATACCTTATTTGCCAGGTCCAGGATTCAAAAAGTTCAGAGTAAATATTTTGTAATACTGTTTATTTTCAAGTCCAACTTAGTGCTCACTGCTTAGTCAGTGCTGATACTGTACTGTTGGCTGCTGCCTTAAACACAAGAAAATAAACTTAATATAAAAAATATAAGCATCAATATAAACAATATAAACTCTCGGCTTCCTTGTTTTCATAGGCTGTATAAGCCTCCTTATGGGTGCTCCTCAAATGGGCTTTTAAGTTTGTGGGATTTTTCACCTCAAGAAGCGCTCCACATATCTCACCAGTTTTAATTTCCGCCAGGCACTTGCATTTGTTTGTCTCACTGTCGTACTCAAAAAAATCTCAAAAGAGACACTGCCGCCTCCTCCAAACTTTAGCCATTTCTTCCAAGTTGTTCCAACAACACATTTCGTCGCGGTACAGAGCACAGCCAGTCAGTGCAGTCCCAGTACGTTGCTATGATGGCGCCGTACGGCGAGAGTTTGACCTTCTGTCCGTCCGTCCGTCCGTCTGTCCGTCTGTCCGTCTGTGAACAAAATAACTCAAAAAGTAATGGACGGATTTGGATGAAATGTTCAGCATGGGAAAAGGAAGAACTGATTCGATTTTGGTGTTGATCCGAGCAGCGTCTGGCCACCATGTCGAAAAATGTGATTTCTGTGAATAACTACTGAACTAAAATAGATATCATTATGAATCCAGTTGCTAATGGTATGTTTTCATGGTCAAGGAATCTAAATATTGACATGAAATAAAGGCAGGAGTAATATTTATGATCAAAATGACAATATGGCTGAGGATTGTGGGGTTGGCGGAGGTCTGCGCTCTCCGACTGCTTTCTAGTTTCCTATCTGTTTTTGTCCAATTTTGGCGAGGCTGTGTTAATTATAGCCTCAGTTTCCAGCTTTCAGACAGAGTTAGTACTAGGGCTGGGTATTTCTAGCAACTTCACGATACGATATGTATCCCGATACATGTAAATTGTGAACACTGACTTTGCTTTAAAGTGATATTCCGGGATGGAACAAGTTGGGTCCTATCACAAGGTTTAGAGCAGAAATTACCCCTACAGCGGTGTTTCTGTGTCACAGAAGCCCATGTCGCTGGGAGCACACACCCCCTTCCTCCTCCCGTGCTGCTCGTCTGCTGATTTCTATGCACTCACACGGGGCCATATTTTCCTTGATCAAAAACACAAATAAACGGACTCCCACCGAAAAAATCTGATATCGGTCTGCATTCACGCTTTATTTAGAGAATTTTCAGCGCGTTACTTTCACACAAAAACACAGCTAAATAAGGGTCTAGCTCTTGTAGTGACGTGAAACGGCCTCCGCTGCAGTTCTGGCTCTGCAGCCACAGCTGAGTCTCTTCCACGGAGGCCGTTTCACGTCACTACAAGAGCTAGACCCTTATTTAGCTGTGTTTTGATCAAGGAAAATATGGCCCCTGCAGTAAATAGAAAATCAGAGACGAAAGCAGCACGGAGGAGTAAAGGAGTGTGCTTTTTCAGATCCTCAAAGATGGTAGACCTAAGTTCAAATTTAGAACTTCATTACGTAGCTCGTCTTCTACCTTGAACTGTGCCACTGTTAACATCTCCCAAAGTGTATTTACTACAACTGTCAAAATATTTAGGCCGTATCGATTCTGTAGAATCCGTATCGATACACGTATCCGAAGGAGTGCAATACGATATTTTGCCGTATCGATATTTTGAGCACAGGCCTAGCTGGTACCCACTGTGGTCTCCCGCTGCTCTAGCCTATCTGCTTCAAGATTTGATGTATTGTGAATTCAGAAATGGTTCCTGTCGTACCATATGAGTGAGTTACTGTAGCCTCTTTGCCACCTGAAACCATTACTACTATTTTCCTGACCTCTGGCAAGCTTCTTCACCAGAGGACCGTGGATCACTGGATATTGTCTCCTCTTCAGACCATTCTCTGTAAACCTAAATCTTCTTTCCTCCACTTTCTGATGCTCAGCCTTAACTTCAGCTGCTCATCTTGACCATGTCTACATGCATAAATGTGTTTATTTGCTGCCATGTGATTGGCTGATTAGTTGGTTCGAATTAACTAGCAGTACAAAGGGTGTACCTGACAAACTGGCTGGTGAGTGACTAAACATAAAAGTTCATTTTCTGTCCTTGTCCGACTGTCTCTCTGTTCAAAGGTGCTGGATAACAGACAGTAACGTCCACTACATCGTCAACATCGGCTACTACGCCGTGGTCTTCCTCATCACCTTCACCACCTTCATCATCATAGTCTGCTGGCTCTACTGTCTCAGGACCAAATCAGGCAAAGCAGACACTGGAAAAAGTGGCAGAAGAATTCTAACCATTCTGGGGCTGTGTTGCATGCTGGGTATTACTTGGGGTTTTGCCTTCTTCGCCTACGGTGCCCTCCTGATCCCCTCGTACTACATTTTCACCGTCCTCAATTCTTTCCAAGGTATTTTAATTTTGATCTACAGCAACCTCACTGGTCTTGAGCAGACGTGTATTTGCACAAACTTATTCAGTTCCCTGGTGATAAAGTCATTTAGGTTAAGTGAAAAGTATACTTTTTTTCCTCGAACAGCAAATAATTGAAAGTGAAAAATGTTAGGAAGGAGTCAAAGTGTATGGATGCATGTCTGAAACGGGCTTCCATGTTTTTAAAACATTTTTTATATAATACTTTAATACAAACAAGAGAAAAATATGTTGAATGTAGAAATACTTGTGATTGCCTTAACTGTGTGGTTTTAAAAGGGGGAAGTGGGCTTCCTCAGGGGCGGCGCAGACTGAGAAAGCAAGGCAGCAGGAAAAAATATAATAAATCCTAAAAGTATTCTGCTCAGGCAAATTCTCCCTCTCATGCTGGAAATTTTAGGTATTTTCATCTCAAAATTATTATGAATATTTAGGAGGAAATGGTTTCATTAGTAAGTAAGAGAAAAAAAAATAAAGTAGGGCTTCAATCACTGATTTAAAGTTTGGTTTTGTGAGTCTTAATCTTTGAAAAATCAATAAAGATGCAAAAAATATAATTTTCCTGCCTGGCTACACTTGCACAAGGTTTTTTTAAAGGTAATGAAAGTCACACATTTTTGCTTTATGATCCATTTTTGAGCCACTATTTTTCTTCTTAGTTTTATAACAAATAAAATAAAAATCTTGAAAACATTTAAAGGTACAGTGTGTATTATTAAATGCTATCTAAAATAACAGACTTGGTAAAAATGGAATAGATTACTTAAAATTATATTTAAATTAGTTTCTAATCAGCCTTAAATAATTAATGTTTTGTTGTCATTACCTTAGAATAAGTCATTTATATCTACATAGGAGCAGGTCCTCTCTTATGGTGGCTTCCATCTTGCGTCGCCATCTTTTCTACCGTAACTCAGAACGGACAAACTAAACGTTTTCGCGTTTTTTTGTTGACGCTTACAGGAAATGCACAGTTGTGAAATAGACGAAGAAGAAGAGAGTGATTACCAAGCAGCTGTGCTAATACAAACAAACATGGAGGACCACACATACAATTGGCCATCAGTGGAGCGTGAATCATTGTCAAAGAAACGAAAACGCGACGAAGCCTAAGACAAAACATAGGCTGATAACTAAGCTAAAAACACTTTTTGTCCTTGGAAGGCCACCGTAGCTCCGGAGGTTCTCTGACAGGGAGGGGGGAAGCGCCGGAGTGCTGCAATCTCAAACCTCACCTTTAGATGCCACTAAAAACTACACACTGTACCTTTCAGACAAATACCTTAAGGATTTCTCATAAACTTAAAATTATTTTCTTAAAAAAAAAAAAAGCAACATAAAAAAAAGATTTCCAAAGATGAGACATGTTTATTTACACAAGGTTTTGTAAGATTTAAAAATGAATTATTAATAGTGGTGTAAAAGATAATTAGTTGATAATTATTCTACTCATTTAAAAAAAAACCTGAGCAGGGGTGCAACAGGGGGGTTTAAAGGCATGCACAATCTGAGACATTTTTGGTTAATACTCTTAAACGTTCTCTGGAAATCTGGGGCCAGTGTTAAATGGGTGAAGATGATTTAAATATGGGACTTTCAATTTCATACAACCATTAAACAACCTAAATTCAAGAATGTGGTTGAATCAAAAATCACATTTTTGTTCCATCTTGTCTTTTGTTCCTCTCAGCAACTAACATGTGAATGTAGAACTATAGGTTAAGCTTATAACTTCTTAATTTAATAACTCAAAGATTTCCCAAATACTAAACTGTCATCCAAATATGTTCGATTTTGCAGCTTTTTTTTTCTTTGATCTTTTCTTTGCATATCTTCCTCTACATTAGCAGCGAGTTAAAGATAAGGATAGACGTTCAATAGACTCTGTTTATCTTTCTGTTTGTGGCAGGTTTCCTCTTGTTCATCTACTACCACAACTCCGGCAGCTTAGGAGACTCCAGCAGCGGCTCGAAGGGTTCGAGTGACTCTGCCAGCAGCAGCGTCAGCACTCTGAAGACAGACAGCGGTGAAAATCCCTACTCGAATCAGCCGGCAAAAACAATTTGAACGGAGATGATTGACGGATGTAAAGGTCTTTATCAGAATCAAGTATAAACCAGGTCAATCATAGTTTTTGTCTTTTCAGTTATCATTTAGTTTTGACTTTTTTAAAATAGTTTTTACTTTAGTTTTTGTTTACTACTTTCATAATGGTTTTGTCAGAGAATTCTTCAATCTTGCTCAATTTTATTGGTCTTAGTGTCAGGTTTTTGCTTTTCTTGCACTTCCTAACACAATCTTGGATGAGTGGGCTACAGATCACCAAAGTTTGACAACAGTACATTTGAAAAGTGTTGCCATGTCTGACGAGTCTGGATTTCTACAGCCACATTCAGATTATAGGATCAGAATTTGGTGTTAAAAATAAAAGCATGGATCCATCCTGACTTGTATCAACAGGTCAGGCTGGTGGTTGTGTAACATTGTGGGAGATATTATTTTGGCGCTTTAATACCCTAATACAAACTGTCATGTGAGCCCCACGGCCTTCCTGAGTATTGTTGCTGACCATGTCCATCACTTTATGACCAGTGGACTTGTCTTCTGATGGCTACTATAACACACCATGTCTCAAAGCAGTTCCCTGAGCTTGACAAGGAGCTCCCTGTACTCAAGTGGCCTGGGCCTCCAGTCATCTGAACCAAATCCTGTAGAGCAGTGGTTCCCAAACTTTTCACAGCCTGTACCCCTTTCGACACTTGACCTCCAGCCATGTACCCCCAACTCTCATGCGCTTATAACACCGAGAAAAATAAATATTTAAGCCTGCCGCACTCCCACCTCCCACATTTTACATGCATAACATACAAATAAAACCTATTAAAGTGAATTATTTCGAACTAAATAGACTGATTTACCAGCAATGTCAGTGGGCAACACCAGTCCACTTTTGAAAAACAAATGTAATTTCTGAAACATTTTCATTAATGAACTTAAAGCTTTAATTAAAAGGCTGTCTGACTGAACTTACTGTATGTTACTTTAAGAATCTTAGATAATTTAGGACAGATTTCCTTCTCCAAGATGCCTCAGCCTCTCTGCCAACACTTCAGGCCTTTATCAAAGCTCACAATACAAACATTTATCAGTTTGAGCCTGAACTACTGAAACAACTGTTTAGACCTGAAAGTTTTTCACGTACCCCCTACATCACTTCGCGTACCCCCAGTTTAGGAACCACTGCTGTAGAGCACCTTTGGGATGTGGTGGAGCAGATGTTCATCATGGTTGTGCAATCATGTCAGCATGGACAAAAATCTCAGAGGAATATCTCCAGCAGCTTGTTGAATAAGAGGGATTAAAGGCAGCTCTGCAGGCAGAAGAGTCAAACTAGTCACTCGCAGGGTGTACCTAATACACTGGCCTCTGAGTGTTTACATAAAAACTAACATGAAGCTTTGACCTTCATTGAAGTGTGCTACTTACTGGTGAAACTACTTCTTTCTGCTCTGGAAAAGAAATGGAACTGCACTCAAGTTCAGCCAAATTTTAAGAATTGAAAAATAATATTGATGTGGATAAAAGATCATTGAACTACAGCAAAACAACTCAAAAATGTCAGAAACTGGCAAATCAAAGTATCAGTTAATGATGTTTATTCCAATTACTTTTACAGGGATATGCTTCACTCCAGAGTCCATGACAAGCAGATAGACTCTATTGTTTTGAATGTGCGTGCAGTAACAAGGAGGAGACAAGCAGAGCTCGCCAACTGTTAGCTTAGCAGCTCAAACTCAGTCTATGGGTTGTGTTAGCCTGCCTTTGCCTACAGTTATCAGATAAACTCGTCGGGAACTCTAAATGGTGCTTGTTGCAACTCATTTTTTCCCCTCTTTATGTTACGCTACCTATTTTTAGACTAAGATTAGCACTTTATGTAATTTTCAAACAAAATACATTGGAAACTGAATTGAAGGGTGCATGCAGAAACAAACATGGACATTGACTCAGAAGTGAAGGAAGAAAACAACAAAAATGTTGACGTGTCCCTTTGAGTTCTGAAAAAATATTGGAGATCATAGAACTAAAGCAAAATAAAACTAAGACATGTTGGGAACTGGCAAATAAAAAAAAACTGTTAATCACCAGATTGGTGATGCTGAACTAAAGGAGTGCACCCTTTTAATTTTTTAAGATTGTCTATAATGAGATCAAGCTTCTGCCCTGCACTTTGTTTAACTCAGTTACTCTGTTTATTTAACAATAATAAGGTTTAAATGGTGTTGTATTTGGGGATAAATTGATTATAGAACTTTATTAATCCATTTGGGAAACTCCCTCATGGAAATTAGGACTCAAGTAGCAGTTTGAAAAATAGATAAGATATATAAAAATAGTTATCGTATATAAATTGTCAGAGCTGTTTGAAATATATTAACTACTGTGGCTACGTCTAAATGTGTATTAGGTGCTAATAAGTTGTAATGCTTGATATAAGACAGTTAAAACACGAGCTAACATGAACTCTTTATTAAATGTTAGCAAAAAGTACAATACATTAATATTCACAATCCTTTAAATGGTAGTAGGAATAACAGGAGGAATAACATTTAAAACTTTCACATTAAAAGAGCTTCGGCTTCCTTCAGAGCTTCTTCCATCTCAGCAGCTTCTAAAGCGAAGTTCTCCCTCTCCTGCGCCATCTGTTCCCGAGCTAAAGCAAGCTCCGAGATTGTTGATTGGACTTCCTGTGAGGTACAGATCGTTTTCAGTGTGCATTAATAACTATAAAACCAACAGCGATAAAAGGAATAAAAAGGCAAATAAATTCACAGTGGAGTTAACTCACCTCTAATTTAACTCTTTGTTGGGATGCCATGTCTTTAAATGCTTTTAATTCATGCAGCAGGTTGGTAGAGACGCACTGAAAACACAGTTTAAGTTGTTTTATGTGTATTTATGTGTAGCATAGCTCAAGATTATAAGTATTTTAATGTATCATGTATTTGGTTTCTCAATATATATAGTGCATGTTTATTATTTAAGTGTTTTCAATCATGTATTTAAAATTTCAATATGTAAAGTGCAGATTAAGATGCTCTTTGTTACAGTTTATTACAGGTCACACATAACTTTACATTAATAATAAAGAGTGCTAAAATAAAACACATACCATAAGTTCCTTTCTTTGTTCTTCAGTTTGTTGTGCAGTGTCTGCAACTCTTTGCCCTTGAACTGTAAATTAAAGAGTGTTACTTTCCATCATGCAGCATAAGAACTGGAAAATTTAGCAAGAAAACTAACCTGGATCCATTTTGGCAGCAACCAGGAACCTGTGCAAGTCCTTTAGGTTTTTCTGCCCATCTGCATTTTCCTTGTTGAGTTTGTTAAACTGCAGCTCTAACTCATCTACTCTTTGCTGAAATAAAAAAAGGACTTAAGTAAATGCTTAAAACATTGCTTGGAAAGCACTTGAATGTCAGCATGAATTCTTTTGGGAGTGAGGTAAGTCAATGAGAAGTGTTGTGCCAGAATGCTTTTTCTCTACCTGTGTTTTCTCAAGGTTTTTCTTCAGCTCCTCATTGGTTGCCATCAAAAGCTGGTTTTGCTCCTTGAGTTCTGCCTGTTGCCCGTACCTGGTGGAAACGCTGTGAACAGGTGGAACATACAGTGAGGTAAAAAAAAAAGGTTTTAAAAAAGCTCAAACCTGCTCTTTTGATTAAACAGAAAATTAACTGACTTACCCTTTGTGCACTTTTGGAGCTGCATGTTTCCTGAAAGGCAAGGGTGACAGACTTCAGTGTTTGTGAGGAGCATTAGAGCTTTATAGAAACTCCTCAAACATTATTTTGGATGTGCTATTTCAGTTGATTTTTCCCCCCTTTGATAAAACCAATCGATCATGTATGTTGTACCACTGGAGGGCCTGATGAGTCAGCTTTGCAGTGAGGTACAACTTATAAAAATCATACATTTGTGGGATGCAGAACACAGCTAAATCTGGGTTCCCACTTTTTTCTAGAAATAATTTTCAAAAGATACTTTCATTCCCCCTTAAAATGTATTTATTTCTAACTCTCGGGCATAAACATTATCTGCTTGCTATCTAGTGTCTTATTATGAATAAATTGTACTTTTTTAAAAATTTTATTCCCCTTTTTTTAATAAATATTTTTGTTGATTTACTGTTTGAATAGTCTACATTTTATTTTTGCCATTTATTATTTCTTTTTGTTATCATTGTTTTGAGTGTTTAAATTTTACCTCTTAACTTGCATTATTTCATCTATTTACATTTTATGACTAAATGTGCATCAGTTTAACATGTTGACGTCATTTACAATGTTTGATATTCGTTTACAAACAAGGAAGAAGGCAGATATATGATAATCTGGGACAATTTAAGCTTTTCCAAGACATTTTGCTTTTTTCCTGATTTCCATATGTTTTCCATGACTGTAAAATTGGTAAATCATTTCCCAGGTTTTCCAGGATGTGTAGGAACCCAGTAAATTTGTCAGTAGCACCTAAAAAAAAGTGCCAAAATTGCCTGCAACTTGAAGCTGGTGTTCCAGTATGCGAGTGGCAGCAATATTTGGTGTCAGCTCTGCACCATTTCCAAACTTAAGACCAAGCTCTGTGAGACTGGTGAAGTCAAACACAGACCATAAAGAGGTTCACTGAGGAAGACAACACCTTAAAAAGACTGGGTCCTTAAGCATGCTCCAGGCTTTATTTTACGAAAAGAAAGGATTTTGGGTCATTCCATGGATGCTCAATCCTTGCAAGTTGAACCTCTTGGTATTCACCTCCTAAAATCTCTTGAATATGTAACCACCTTTGGCACTAAACCTGGATCAGACTCTTACCTGGGCAGGTTTTCTTTCTGTAGTTTAAGGACGCCATCTGGTTTCTGAGAGGCATGTGTTGGAGCTGTGTCTTTGGATTCAACTTTATGACCCATTTTCTTTGCTTCTGTAGGCAACTGCAGTCCTGAAAACATTGCTAAATAAACATCAGGCTCATTAAACAAAACAATTGAAATTAGGGGTGTGCGATATGACGATATTAAATCGTTAAGGATTATAACGTGGGGATGATCTCATAAAGCAGAAAGATCATCAGATCGTCTGTGTGGGTGCAGAGACTGACGTGCACCCGACTAGCCAATCGTAGCACATTACCCGCAGTGCATGGTAGTATCTCCTGTTTGATTATGTAGCGTGAAGCCATGGCAGAAAGAGAAAAGGAGATAAAAGCTTGAAGATGTCTGAACAAAAATCTGTTCTAAAGCAGCTGTATTATTCACTCAGATTATAGACATTGCAGTTAGATAACACTTCTTCTAAATTGTTGCACTTTAAGAGATGATGTTGATATTGTTGTTCATTACCTTTTAAGTTTACATTTATTGCACATTTTTATAAAAGCTGCACTATTTAAATTAAAACCTGTTCAGAAAGTTTCTTTGGCTTTAATTGTCTTTTAGGGTTTTACATGTTTTATATGTAAAACATAGGTCAAACATGCAAATTAGTCTAGAAAAATCAAAGTAAAAAAGAATAGCGTTAAATCGTGATCATGATTTTATTTTTAAAAAATCTTGATATGATATTTTTGCGATATCGCCCACCCCTAATTGAAATGCAAACTAGCTAAATAAAGATATTGAGTGACTCACCTCTTGGTATTTTTGAAGACATTACTAAATCTGCAATAGACCAAATGCCTGTGGATTCAGAATAATGTAATTAACACATTGGTAAAAAGCGTTCTGGTCTAACTGGTGACCAATTTATCATGCAACTTCCAGCAGTTAAAAGCTGCGGTTACAACAAATCTTGACATTGTCAACACACACTACTGAATTCTTCAAAAGAACTTATGAAGTTCTGTCTCTTTAAGATTTTCTTGTTCACACTTGTCCTTCATGGTCTGTCCTTGACAGATAGAGAGGGGAGTTTGGTGTAACATCCAAACACGGGAGTGTGGGATCAAAACAGAAGCTTTAAAGCTGGGGTTGGCGATTTGATTCAGATACACTTTTTGTAATACTGGTTAAAATGGTCTTTATGACCCGATGGTAATCAACTCATAATGTGTTCTTAAAACAGAGCGAAAAATATCCGCTATCTACAGCAGGAGTAAAACAGGGAAAACCCCAACCAATAGCTAGAAAAGCACTCTGAGAGCACAGACCTCCGCCAGCGCCACAGTCCTCAGCCGTATTGTCATTTTGACCATAAATATCACTCCTACCTTTATTTCATGATCAATATTTAGAATCCTTGACCATGAAAACATACCAGTAGCAACTGGATTCATAATGATATCTATTTTAGTTCAGTAGTTATTCACAGAAATCACATTTCTGTGAATAGCGGCCAGACGCTGATCCGGATCAACACCAAAATCGAATCACTTCTTCCTTTTCCCATGCTGAACATTTCCTGAAATTTCATCCAAATCCAACCATTACTTTTCGAGTTATTTTGTTCACAGGCAGACTCTCCCGAAAATATAACCTCCTTGGCGGAGGTAATCATGCCGGGACACCTGTTTTTAAACCAATCAAATCCCGTCGCCATTCTGCCCGCCTACTGTGCGTGCATTTTCCCGGTGTGCACAGACTTGGTGCATGTAGCCGAGCTCAAACGTATCAGAGGCCGCCGGAGAATGCTTACCTTTCAAGTTTTGTCTTTGAAAATAAGGGAAGCCCGCCGTGAGCCGTCCCACAACCCCAACCAAGCTCCAGTATCCCTCAAAAACCTATGAATCTGTTGTCACTACGGAAACAGAGCCAAAAGGGCAACCCAAGAGAGGGCTTTGTGGGCAGAAAGCCAAAGGTTAAGGTTAACTGTAGTTTACACTTTATTTGTGCAATGGCAGGTATTTTTTGTTGTGATGTTGACATTGTTATATTTATATATTTTTTTTACATTGCTGTTTTTTTGTTATTCTGCACTTGTGGTTTTTTTTCTTAAACATGGAATCATTTATTACTTTTATACAGTTAAAATTTTGTTCTACTGTTGTGTTTCATTAATAAAAAGCATTTCTGTTGCCTAAAATTACAAAATTATTCAATGATCATTACATTTCACGTAAAAAGTATCGGTATCGGTATAGGTATCGGCGATATTAGCACTGTATTTACTTGGTATCGGATCGACACCAAAATTCCAAGTATCGCCCACCCCTACTGGATATATCAGCCGCGCGCGTGCATGTGAGCGGGGGGTGCCCTGGGGAGACGCTACTTTAAAATTCATGCTCGTTTTCCAAACTCGCCAACCCCAGCTTTAACAAAAGTCCAGGACGCATAGTCAGTAATATAAGTATAATATAGTAATATAAGCAACACATTTCAGAGATAAATGACAAAATCATACCTGTAAATGCGTTTACCGTGAGGTTTGTCAACAGCCAAGTCCGAGCTGCACAAATTTGAAAAACGTCCCGCCCTCATTTATAGCTTCCGCTTTGCTTACGTAGTTTCCGTTATAGATATGAAAGCCGCTTTTGACTGCAGTGCGCACGCGCGGGGGCGGCTAAATTCAAACTGAAGACGTTAGCATCTGGGCTTGTTGACGTTAGCTTCCGTTAGCTGCTGTTTACAGTTTAGCATATCGATACAGACTAAATTACAGATATGAAAACTATCTGAACCAATTAAAATCACTGCAAACGCGAGGACTTAGTTCAAAACAACTCCAAGGTATGCTCCAAACTTATTTATTCGTCACGGGGCTCTGCTCGTCTCCTGTTCGTCTTGATAGTAGCACGAGAGCTCGAACGTTGACGCAGAATTTCTCTTCGTAAATGTCACAAATTAATCCCGACAGTAAACAACTTTTGTGTCAAACGTATGCAAGAAATGTTTTATTGAAGCTTTAGAGGAAGAGTTTGTTAATATTTTATCGTATAACCTCCACTACGAGCTAAAGGTTTTAGCACATTGTTGTTGGTATCTTACAGGGTTAAATAATGTATTTGTTCATTCTAGAATGTACAAGGCCCTGAGAGTCAGTGTAGTTGTTATTAACGATCAAGCTGTTATTGACTGATATGCTGTCAAAGTTATTGTAGTTTTTTTAATGTGACTGCTTATGATGGAGGTTGGATAAGTGATTTAATCATCTCTGAAAGGCTGTGTCTTGTAGATAAATGTTAGGGATGCACGATATTGGATTTTTGCTGAAATACTTATTACCAATACTGATGCTTTGATCAAGAGCACACGTTGTTAACTCCACAAAAATGAACTTGTTTTTTTCAGTGTGACAGCCTATTTGTGCAAGTAACAATTTTAAAACAAGAAAATATAACAGTTAACTCTGCTAGGGATGTATGATAGTAGTTTGATATCGTTATCAAGCGATATCAGCCTCAAAAGTTAAGTATTTTTATCAACTGATATCAAAATTTTTGTGATATTTACAGCTGATATATCAGCCACACATACCTGCTATATGTCGGAACATCACACAAATGTACAGAATTGATGCAGCTTCTCGTCACTTTATTGGTTGTTTTTCTTGCTGTTTTTCTTGTTTTTATATCTGTTCCTCACAAAAATATACTGTAACTCTGAAAGAAAAGTCAATTTTTGTTAAGTGCAGAGCTTGTGCTGTTGACCAGAGATATCCAGATCAGTGATAATGGATTAAAAGATATCAGCATATTGGATATTGGCAAAAATCAAATATTGTGCATCCTTATAAGGTGCACCAATATGTTACATTTACGTATTTTGCTGATTTTTCAGTTAATAAATGCCTGTATATTGTTCGTAAATATCTATAAAAATTTCAATTTAGGCCGTTACCTGCTGATAATATCATGCATAAATATGTGAAATCGTAAGCCGCAAAATCAATATTGTAACATGCTGTTTGTTTTTTAAGCTGAAATGGAGCCTTCAGATCCCTCCAGACCTGAGTAAGTGATCTTTTTGAGTATTCAAGTTCCAATCTATTAACCAGTCTTTATTTGTTCTGACGTTATTTGTACAGGTGGATAAGTGGTATTAACTTATGAGCAATCGTCAACATCATGTAGCAGCCGTCAAAAATAAAAACATCAATCTGAATTCAGGAATTACTTGACCTCTTTAAGTTCCTTGAGAGGGTGAAATCCATGTATGCAATGCCACAACTGATATCTGATTTTCGTCTTTTGTTACAGAGGAGGCAGCGGATTCTCCAAGCGCCGCATTTCCTCGGTCAGTACAGCAATTTATTTCAAGAAAAAAGATTTTCTTATGTTTGATTTTAGAAGAGAACTAATCATATTGCCTGCCACTATCATTTTCAGATTTTAAAAGCACCACGAAAGTCAACCAATCAATTGCCTAAACCAGAGCAACAGGAAAATAAGGTTGATTAATCCATTTTTTTATTTTCCTACAATCATAAATTTTTACAAAAAGTGGGATTTTGTTTGTTATAAAGTAACCGCGAAGCCATATTTCTTATTTTTTTTTACGTGTGAATTCTCTCTGTAACATGAATAATATTGAGATCTAATAAGTTTCAAATGACTTGATATTTATCTCAATTCCGCTAAGGTGGAAAGTGCCAAACCAGCGGAAAAGAGAAATTCCAGAAGAGTCAGCTTTGCCCCTGCCAACGATGTTCTTCTGTTTTCAAAGTAAGGAGTGCCTTAAAAATGAGGCATCAGTTTTCAAATCAATGTTGATGTCTTACTCTTACTTTTATTTGTTTCTAACAGGGATGTTAAAAATGTTTCTCCTGCCCAAAGCCCTTTGCAAGAGCTGATGATATCAAGTAAGTGTTAACATTGAGTGTCTATGCTCTCTAAGTCTGTGCTGTCATATATCTGTTTTAATTTATCATGTCATATTTTTCTCTTATTCAACAGCAGCTACGGATACCCAAAATAGGTAATGTGGCTTTTAAGTTCCACGAATTTAACAGAATTTCAGATGACAAAACTAGACGAACACTCAACAGCCACTTTAGTACGTGCACAGTTACCAATTTGCTCTCCAATTGCGTCATTCCTTGTGGCATAAATTCAGCAAGGTGCTTGAAATATTCCTCAGAGATTTTGGTTCATACGGACATGATAGCATTATGCAGTTGCTGCGGATTTATCAGCTGCACAGCATACAAATTTTTGGTTCAGCCACATCCTTAAAGTACCGTATCGGATTGAGATCTGGTGACTGTGGTGGCCACTGGAATACAGTGAACTCATTGTCATGTCCAAGAAACCAGGTTGAGATATTGTGAGCTTTGTGGCATGGCGCTTTTGCTGCTGAAAGAAGCTATCATAGGATGGGTACTCTGTCACCAAGGGTTTGACATGGTCTGTAGCAATACTCGGGTGGGCTGTGGTGTTTAAAGTATTATTAATGGGCTATTAATTACATAAAGAAGTTCAAATTTTAATGATTTTACCACCTTACAATAAGATACTGTTTGCAAGAGAAATCATAGATAAAGGGAGGTTCAAGCTTTGGAGAGATGACAAGCTTTTGTATCATTACGGTATTTTTTTTTGCCATTTTCTCGTTATTTTTTCTCAGATTTTTATCTATTTTACTTCCAATTATCTATTTTTATATATATGGATCTTTTTTTTTTTTATTCATCTTTTGATATTACTATTACTGTTATTATTATTATAATTATATTATCTACTTAGTTTATTGTTATTATTGTTATTATTTATTCATAATTTTACTTATTTATCTATTTATTTTTACCTTTAGTTTTTTATTTTATTATTTTTTTTGCTTCTCTTATGTTTTGATGATAAGATAGCAATATGTATATAAAGTATGTGTACAAAATAAATGATAATGTATGTACTGTATCTGTAATTAAAAAAAAGTAAAAAAAAAATGTAATGCTTTTATTATTGTTTTACCCATGTGTTTTACAACAGTGAAACATTTCAAAGAGGTAATTTCATGGCTGTATTTAAATTACTTCAAGTCTACTTCATTTAAATGTAATTCTAACCTTTATCTACTAATGCTTTACTGAAATTTTTTATCTCTATTTGCCCCTGAAAGCTTTATTTCTCTTCTGCCTCTACTTTCAAAATTACTTTATTCAGGAATACCTGTAGACAGGTGACAGCTAGCTGATTATTTAGGTGCTTTGCAGTCTGTTTTTTCATGCGCCGCAAGAATGCAAGACAAGAACAGAAGACATAAGATGACATCGTTTATTTTCCCTTTTTTGAAAACATGGATCACCAATCACTAAAAAGACGTCTTGGTGCTCTGCTGTCAGTTTATTCATGGACAAATTTTTCAGTGTGAATGTTTGTCCCTGCTTTAGTTCATGTAATTGTTGCCAAATCATCTGAATGTTGCAACAGAAATTGAGACTAATCAGACCAGACAATGTTTAAACAATCTTCTATCGTCCATTACAGTGAGCTTGTGTGGTTTGCAGATTCTTGTTCATAGCTGATAGGAGTGGCACCTGGTGTGGTCTTCTGCTGCTGTAGTCCACCTGCTTGAAGTCTGGGTTGTGCATTCAGACGTAGTGATCTGCATGCTCTGGTCGTAACAAGTAGTCATTGAAGTTAGTGACATCCTTCCATCTCCTTGAACAACCCTGGTTGTTCTTTTGTCTTCTGGCATTTTTGCCCAGAAAACCAAAGCTCACAGGATATCGTTTGTTCTTTTCAGACCATTGTCTGTAAACCCAAGAGATAGTTGAGCATGAAAATCCCAGTAGATGAGCAGCCATGTGTTTGGCTGATATGCTATATGGGTTAGCAGTTGAACAGGTTTACCAAATAAAGTGGCTTTTGAGTGTGTAATTTTTTAGCAATCAGTGTAGTTTTGTTGTTTATGGAAGTTTTGTTTTTTCTTTCTCCAAAGGGTCCAGTTTGTGGTTACAGCAGATGGGATTCAACAAATTACAGGTAGGTTTGGAAACTTCCCTTCAGTCTGCTCTTGAAAAGCTATCATCAGGTCCCCAGAGGTCATTGAACAAGCTTCAGGAGCTGCAGGTGTCATAATGAGAGATGTTTGAGTGTGAAAGGAGAAGATCAATTATAAATCGGAGGAAATTTAGCTTTAAGTCTAAAAGTATGAAGAATAATGGTCAGAGACAAACCATTATATTAGAACTTTATTAATCCCTTGGGAAAACTCCCCAAGGGAAATAAAGATTTCACAGCAGCTTTACTTAAAACTGGAAAAAAATCATATTCAAAAAAATTAAAGATATAAGTAAAAATAGAAATAAAAATAAGGTTATTGTTTGGATTCTGCTCCTTCCTGTCCCCTGTCCTCCTGTTAATCCTCCTCCCCTTGAGTGAGGAGTTGAACAGTATAATGAGGTGAGCTGTCAAGATATGCAAATATGTCTTTTCAAACTTTACATTGTTAAACACCTCAGGCAGCATGCTACACCATGCAAAAAGATTTTTATTTTGTTTTGGTTAGGTTCTTTTTTTTATGATTAACATTTTATTTCCATTTTTGCATCAATACGTGTTCATTAGGTTCTTAAAAATTGTTAATATGTCCTAGATTTGATTTTGAGAATATAAATGAAGCAACCCTGTGTCTGCAAGTTATTTTATGATTCTAATAAAATAGACTTTTCTATTGTAGGGATGGACACACTGCTGAATGCCCCACTTCATTCCTCTCAGCAAAAGGATACGGTGAGCTTGGAAGAATTTAACCTTTGTGACACGCTTTTTATCAAACCACCCATTATAAGCACACTCAACCATTAAACTGTTTACCCTCTTGTTTTAGGCTGGAGTTGAATTTGGGGAGAGAACTGTGATGTTTTCAACAGACGAAGCATTCATGGACTTGACTCACAGTCACACTATAAACATCGCCAAGGACGAGGAGTTTCTTGCAGATATTTCGATGCAAAACTACCACATTTTACCAACCGCAGGAGAGAAAACGGTGCTCTTCTCTGCAGACGATGGGTCCATGGATATGACTTTAAATCAAACCGTGAACGTGGCAAGCGAGTCTGCATCTCGACCCACCAGGAGAAACCCAGAGGAGAAAAGCACGTCTTCATCAGTGCCTCCCATTGATCCTTTGTTTGAAAACTTCCTTGCAAGTTTAGGCAGGAAAAGTTGCACCAAGACGGCGCCTCCTACTGGTGTTTCTTTTGGACAAATGAACGTAGACAAAGAAAACCAGGCTCCTCCATCTGTCCCTGCTGTTCTGGAAAAGACCTTAATGACCCGCAGTGTGCTCTATCAGGATGATGATGTGAGCATGGACATGACAGAAGCTCAGACAGGACGCATTGAGGCTGTCACTGATGAGGACGACGATCCTTTTCGGTGCCTTTTTCTTTCACAAGAAATGATCTCCCAATTTGGCAACAGAGAGAAGACCAAGCAACAGCAGAACCGGAAAACTCTGCCGGCATTCAGCTCTAAAGGTACTGAAGAAAACTGACTTACAGTAGTCTTGTGAATATCTTAAAGTGGTTTGTGATGATGTTTGTCAAAGCTTATGGTGTTGGAATTCTGCCTTTCACGGCTTAATTGTCCTTTAGTGTGTTTGCACGTCTCCTCCTTATGATGGAGTGCTTCTGTGCCACCAATCCTGGACTCAATATAGCTCCCAGTCCTACCACTGAGCACATGAGTCAGCCAATCAGAGCACAACAGAGGCCAACATGGGGGCCTTAGATTACAAACCTGAATACCAGTGAAGTAAGACGCTGAGAATTTAGTGATTCGCAAATCTTTTATGACTTTAATTTAAGTGAATACCCTACAGCAACAGTATAAAGTTCAAACCAATAAACTTTATTGTTGTTTTTTTTCAATTATTCACTCATTTTGAATTTGCTACCTGCAATACCTTTCAAAAAAGCCAGACAGGCATGTTTATTACTGTTACATCACCTTTCTTGTAACACTCAAGCTTTTTGGAGCTGATGACATTAATTGTTGAAGCTTTGCAGGTTGAAATTTTCCCATGATTGCATAAAGTAGGGTCGTCGACTTCATTTGCCGGAAGGGCAGTTTTTTTCCTGACTTATGTTATGGGGCCGAACTTTGGAATCATATGAAACAATATAAGTAATGCAGTCTAAATATGAATAGTTCTATCTTTAAAAGTGAGATCAGTCCATATCATCCACACTGCTACAACAGAGAGGCTTTGACTGCCTCTGTCCTGGGCTGTCATGTTTTCCAGCACTATGTTTCCGTCCAGTTTTTTGTTTTTCTAGTTAAATTCTGGATCACTGGTGGATTTCTGCGAAACAGTTGGAACATGAAGTCATGCCTGAAGTTATTTTGGGGGGATTTATGAGTTTACAGGATTAAAAAATAGACAGTTACATTTGAAACCACAACACACTTATGTCCTGGGGGTCAAGTAGAAGGCTGAGGGTGGCCTCATGTGGCTCCTGGGCTGCCATGATGACTGGTTTGAAGTATGGCTGAGCCTTTAGGAATGCTCCCCTATTTTAGTGTCTTTACGTGATATTCCTAATGCTGTGCTGTGAATAACAGTTATGAAACAACTGCATTTCCCCTCGTGGGTTAATAAAGTATTTCTGAGTCTGATGATAATACCAATCATGACACTCGCCTGTTTTAAATGCTCACTTGTGGAAAGTCCAGGTGAAAGCAGGTGTTTTTTTGTGCTCGGCTTTCCCAGTCTTTTGTTGCCCCAGTCCTAGGTTTTTTGGAATGTGTTGCTGTCATCAAATTAAAAGCAAGTACATACTTGCAAAAAAAGCAATAAACTTCATCAGCTTGAGCATTGTTGCACATTCTTTTGAATTAATGGCCCTTTTCCACTAGCACTCTACTCAGCCCTGCTCAATTTGCAGCGTGTTTCCACTAGCCCGGTACCTCCTAAAGCAAACTAGTTTTAGTACCTACTCCGCTCTGGCTCCAAGTGAGCTGAGTCGATACTGAAAGATGACGTCACCAACTGGGGGCTACTTATTGGTCAGACAATGTCATCATCGATGAGTCATGAGCGTGACGACCTAGCATAGTAGCGGTAGCTACCGTTAGCTTACCCTCATACAGCTTTTCTTTGCAGCTCGATGCTCTCGTCCTCGGCTTCATTCTGTTGTATAGCTTCCAAAACTCTCCTGTGCCTCTCAAGGGGTATTTCGTCTTGCCACCTGCAGCCTTCTTCTGTTTTCCTTTTTTACTCAGTTTGTGACAAAAAGCCACAGATTGTTGTGTCGTGCACAAAATTACGTCACTGCAGTGCCGCTCGGCTGTTCACAGCGACACTGCACCCTGTTGGGCAGGCGACTGGGGCTAATGGAAAAGCAGCACAAGGCGAGTAGAGTCGAGCCAGGTAGAGTAGAGTAGGGCTAATGGAAAAGGGCCAATAGATCAGAAAGGAATTGCAAATCATTGTTATTTGTGTTTATTTTGCACAGCGTCCTTACTTCATTGAAACTGAGCTTTGTAACGGGAGCTTAAAAAGAGCATGTCAGACAGAGAGAGAATAAAGGTGGAGCAGGACTCTATGAGAAACTAGATCTTTATTGCATTGTGAACATACTCTAGTTACCTAGATGGAATTCATGAAAATGAGTTAAAGGAACACTACACCCAAACAACGATTTGGCCTCATTTTCTACTCACCTTCATTTATAGCCTAAACAGTACGACTTGGCATTTCTATGATACACTTACGGGTTCACGGAGCCGCGGCTGACCAAACCAAAGGAATGCGCACTCTGCAATAACTAGGAGCGTAGAACAAGAAACAAGAACACAAGAAATCCCTCATTCTGCTGACCCCTCTTGTGTCTGTCCACGGCTCCGTCGCTCAAATCAGAATGTGGGATTTCTTGTTCTACTCTCCTAGTTATTGCAGAGTGCGCGTTCCTTTGGTTTGGTCAGCCGCAGCTCCCGAAGGCACCCGTAAGTGTATCATAGAAATGCCAAGTAGTGCTGTTTAGGCTATAAACATGTGCTAAATGATGTCGTTTCGAGTAAATGGTGGACGTTACCCGCTCAGGACACTTGGATTACAGCGCACGAGCAGTATGGAGGAATATTGCCGACTTTTTGTGACTTTTAAGTGACTTTTTGTGACTTTTAAGGACACTGTTCGTTCGGGCTCCTATCTAAGTCATGATATCAATGTCAGTGGACAGCGAGGATCCCCCCAGATCTCCAGCTGCATCCTAGATGTTCCAAAACTACTCCACAGTGTTGTTCAGCATGAGGGTGAGTAGAAAATGAGGCCAAATCGTTGTTTGGGTGTAGTGTTCCTTTCAGGTTGAATTTGATCTTCGAATTTTTGGTTGGTAATTTTTGGGTGAACTTCACTTAATTCTTATTTCCAATTTTAGATTTGCTACCGAGAGGGACTCCTTCATCTCGTGTTTCACTTCCAGGAAAACAGGTAAGTTACACGATTTGTTTATTTAGATATTTAGAACATCAGTCTGACAAAATTAACGCCCACCCATGTGGATATATTTTTTGTTTGCTGCATGCTGAGTAAATGTTTGTAGCAAATGACTAACAATATTTCCTCAAAAAGAAACCAGTACTTTAAATACCAATGAATCAATCAATATGAGACACACATATGGAGTTAGATCAGTCTCATAATAAATAAATGCACATGGAAGGATTCACAAATGTATACTGGGATTAATATATAAATGTCTCTCAACTCACAAATATTTTTCAAAGTTCACAAATGTATTTCTGATGCACACACAAATATAACTTGTTTTATATATTTGTAATGGAAATCCACAAATGTCTATATTTAAAATAATTTGCAATTTTCGTTTAAAACAAATATTTATATTGTGATATTTATTCACAAACTGTTGAATCTGCATTCACAAACTGTTCTGCATTTGTGAAAATCCCTGCATTTGTATGTATATTGTGATATTTGTTCACAAATTGTTGAATCTGCATTCACAAACTGTTCTGCATTTGTGAACATCGCTGCATTTTTTTGAGACTCCCTTGACGTGTCTCGATCCACAAATGCTTTTTTTTCAACAGGGAAGTATCTGTAGCCAATCAGGGAGATAGGTGAAGAATTGTATGAAATGTGTAACCACCGCCCAGCCAGGGGACCGGCAGGGCTAACACTGAATACGCTTAGAGCGGGTAGTACTAATCTAACGCCGTGCAGCCATCAGTTACTGGCGTATGTACACACGCTTACTGGTGCAGCCATCACGCCACTGGCGTGATGTACACCGCCATCTCAGCTGTGCAGCCATCACCGGCCACTGGCGTTATGTACACACCGCCATCCTGCCCACAGCAGGTGCTGTCATCTCCGCCACTGGGATTACGTGCCCGCCAGAGAGCAGGAGTGTGTGCTTATATTTCACACACTGCTATAAAATTCTGAGAGCATGCAGCATATATGTTTTCAGTGATTTCAAAACTAAAGCTACTTCACTATTATCCCTCACAACTGATTAAAAAATGGGCAGAGTAATTTGTGACATTGTGGTAATAGGGTAAAGAAAAGTAACTGCTGAAGAAAGTGATAAGTAAGAGTAATCATTGCTGTGAAATATCAGCCTTTCAAATGTATGTTTTTATCACTGTCAGTGCTGCATGAATCTGCTCATGCTTTTGTATATTTAAATCAATAATAATGCATCATATTTGAGAGGATCACATACAGCGCATTTATGTTCTGTGAGTAACTTATGTCTACAAAAAGTCCACCTGTGATGTCAGTTTTCTGCATGCTCACAGAAAATGATAACAGCCTCTTTCTGTATAAGCAACTAATGTCCGTGGCGAAAAAAACACGCTCATGCATAAATTTTATAGACAAATGTAAACCCCAGTCATGTATTTCCTTGTCACTGCTATGTTGGTGATATAAAAAAATACCTGTGGTTATTCATTGTGTTCTCATGCGGACTCCACTCAGTGAATGAAGCCAGATAATATCATAACATTCACTGACATTAAATGAGCAAGGCTGGATGCACGATGTGAAATATAAGCACACACTTCTGCTCTCTGGCGGGCACGTAATACCAGAGGCGGAGATGACCGCACCTGCTGTCGGCAGGATGGAGAGGGTTGACGGTGTACATAACGCCAGTAGCCGTGATGGCTGCGCGAGCAGCGGGATGGAGATGGCGGTAACGCCAGTGGCCGTGATGGCTGCACGGACAGCGGGGTGGAGATGGCGGTGTGTACATCACGCCAGTAGCTGCACGGGCAGCGGGTGGAGATGGCGGTGTACATCACGCCAGTGGCGTGATGGCTGCACGGGCAGCGGGTGGAGATAGCTGTGTGTGTACATCACGCCAGTGGTCGTGATGGCTGCACGGGCAGCGGGTGGAGATAGCGGTGTACATAACGCCAGTGGCCGTGATGGCTGCACGGGCAGCGGGGTGGAGATGGCAGTGTGTACATCACGCCAGTAGCCGTGATGGCTGCACGGGCAGCGGGATGGAGAGGGTTGGCGGTGTGTACATAACGCCAGTGGCCGTGATGGCTGCACGGGCAGCGGGGTGGAGACGGTGGTGTGTACATCACGCCAGTAGCCGTGATGGCTGCACGGGCAGCGGGGTGGAGATGATTGGCGGTGTGTACATCACGCCAGTGGCCGTGATGGCTGCACGGGCAGCGGGGTGGAGATGGCAGTGTGTACATCACGCCAGTAGCCGTGATGGCTGCACGGGCAGCGGGGTGGAGACGGTGGTGTGTACATAACGCCAGTGGCCGTGATGGCTGCACGGGCAGCGGGGTGGAGACGGTGGTGTGTACATCACGCCAGTAGCCGTGATGGCTGCACGGGCAGCGGGGTGGAGATGGTGGTGTGTACATCACGCCAGTAGCCGTGATGGCTGCACGGGCAGCGGGGTGGGGATGGCGGTGTGTACATCACGCCAGTGGCCGGTGATGGCTGCACGGGCAGCGGGGTGGAGATGATTGGCGGTGTGTACATAACACCAGTGGCCGTCATGGCGCACACTGTCGGCGGCAGGGGAGGGTGGGTACTAGCGGCACTAGCGGTGGTGGATTCAGTGTTAGCCCTGATAGCACTGGCGGCGTTAGAGACCGGGTTACCCCGCTGGCACTGGCGGTGGTTACACATTTCATACAATTCTTCACCTATCTCAGCAAACCTCCCAACTAGAGAGAGCAAAGAAAACCCGGATAATGTTTCATTTACACTTTGCAGACAGGTGCTGACGCCATGTCCACCTGGATGACAACTTCGTTCTCTCAGTCCAATGTGTCGGTTAAGCTGTATGAACGCGTTCATACGATTGGCTGAAAAGTAGCGTTCTTGTGATTGGCTGAAAGGAGAGAGACATCTGATTGGCTACAGATACTTCCCTGTTGAAAAAAACGCATTTGTGGATCGTGACACGTCAGGGGAGTCTCAAAAAGATTCACACACAAATGCAGCGATGTTCACAAATGCAGAGCGGTTTGTGAATGCAGATTCAACAATTTGTGAACAAATATCACAATATACATACAAATGCAGGGATTTTCACAAATGTAGAACAGTTTGTGAATGCAGATTCAACAGTTTGTGAATAAATATCACAATATAAATATTTGTTTTAAACGAAAATTGCAAATTATTTTAAATATAGACGTTTGTGGATTTCCATTACAAATATATAAAACAAGTTACATTTGTGTGTGCATCAGAAATACATTTGTGAACTTTGAAAAATATTTGTGAGTTGAGAGACATTTATATATTAATCCTAGTATACATTTGTGAATCCTTCCGTGTGCATTTATTTATTATGAGACTGATCTAACTCCATACACACACGTCTTTAGTAAATAACAATTTACAGCCCAGTTATTGATCTAACACAACCATAGCATGTTTCCTTCAGAATTTTTTCTCTCATGGAGTCGATACATACATCCAGTGTAGGCACGGAACATTTTCTGCTCTGATATAAATCATGACAGGAGGAGCTGAAGTTCACCTTTCTATTAAATCAAAGTACATGAGTGAGAGGAGGGAAGCAGACAATACAAGTCATGTTATTATTTTCAATACAAGGTTGATTCAAAGGCTGTTTATTTTACACACATAATGAAAAATTGTTCTTAACTAATGAAGCAGCTCATCTGAACCTTAAATAGTTTTATTATATCCATCATTTCTCTTTTTAAGGATGAATATCCAAGGTAAATGTGTTTAGATTTATATACAACAATATTTTACAGGAAGAAAGCTAAGATTATTTATTCATTCTAAGTATTTAGTTCAAGTTTTAATAATAATAAAGACTAAAACAGAGAAATGTGGGCAATCACAGGTAAATCATTGAGACACCAAGTGACACATTTATTTTCTCTCTTTTTTTCTTCTGCTTTTTTCTCCCTCTTTGAATTTCATGAAATGAGAGAAGCCAGATATATAATCAGTATTGGATGATGAGGCTGTTTGTTGTTGGCTTGTGAAATGTGCATCAAACTTCCAGCTGCCATCAGGTTAAGTTTCCATTATGACAAACGGCTTTAATCTGACGTCAGATGTGACGGGACAGTTAATATAGATACAAATGAATGCTGGTTCAGACCGTTACGTTACATAGTGATTGATGTGATTGTTTACTGCATTAAAATGTTCCTGAGACTCTGGAAACCTGCCTCTGAGGGTTTGTTGATGTATGCGCACATGTGTGCCTGTAACCAAATTACAGCAGCAGAGGGTGCGCTTCGCTTGCGCCGGGAATAGACCAGATCTGAGCTGGCGAGCTATGAGCGCACCTTCCGCGCAGTCTTTTGGCACGAAATTGTCGCTGCACCAACCTGAATCTGTCAGCACCTCCCCCTGGTGCGCCATCACACCCATCTTTGCGCCGACAGTCTCCCAAATTGGCTGTGCACAGCAGTGCACCAGGCGAAATTAACACTGCACAGGGTGCGCCAGGCGCTGCGCCACGAAATTAGGGCCCAACATCTTTTTTCAAACTTAAATTCCTCTCTGTTAATCAGACATCTCACTTTTAGATCTTCCATCACCTAGCATGTGTAATCAACAGTTTTGAAGTTTAAAATAACCCATCATACTAACTTACCTATCATAACTCTGTCTTTTTTCTTTTCACAGGTCAACCCTGAATCAGCAGAGGAAAAAACGATAGTCTTCACTGCAGTTGACAATTGTATGGACATGACTCAGAGTCACACTGTCAACATCAACAGTGGGCCGTTTGCTCCCCCAAGTCAAAATCAAGGATTGTCATCAAGTAGTTTAATCGAGGGGTTCCAAGACTTCCTCGCAAGTCTCTCGAAACCAACAGTCTCCGGCTCTAATCCTGTAAAAGCCAGGGTGGATTCTTCTGCTGCAGCAGCAGCAACAGAGAGAACGGGGCTTCAAAAGGAGGACACTGGCATGGGCGCTCAGCGACCCTCCTGCTCGGATAACCCGTTTGATTTTCTGTTTCCCATCAAAGACGTTTGCTCTGACAGAGACAGTCTGCAACCAACTGTCTCCAGCTCTAATCCTGTAAAAGCCAGGGTGGATTCTTCAGCTGCAGCAGCCACAGAAAGAACGGGGCTTCGAAAGGAGGACACTGCCATTGGCGCTCGGCGACCCTCCTGCTCAGATAACCCATTTGATTTTCTGTTTCCCACCAAAGACGTTTGCTCTGACAGAGACAGTCTGCAAAATTCAAAGAAGACTTCAGAGCAGAAGAACAGTAAAGAGCAAGGGTCATTTCATCATGCAGGTATGGAACAAACAAATGTTTACTACACTCTGAATGGGATCAAAACAAATAGTTTTTCTGTTGAAATTACCTGAATTTAATTTGAATGGACAGCTTTTTAATTATGCTGATAGATGTATGTGGTTACAGGAGGAATATTTCATATTTTATTATATTTATGGAGTATTAAAAAGATGATTTTTGGATTTGACAGCTTTTACTGATTAATTTTTGATTTAATTTCTTTTTCCACTGAAGGTTTGGCAACTCCTATCAAGCCATCTTTAAAGACGAAGGCTCAACGAAATGAGGTAAGCTAAAAAAAACAAAAGGTTTGTCTCGTGGAATCAAAGCATACTGTACTACCTTTTGTGTTGGGCCTCTGAATGTAAATAAAAATATTTAAAACTTTACAGTACCACATGGCTTTACTGTCACCGGTCAAAATGTACACAAAACGATAGTACAGTAAAATTATGAAAAACATGAATATATTTATATATAATAATATATTTTTGTTTTTTAAATGTTTAAGTGTTTTCCTCTAGCATTTTCAGAATTTTCTTCAGTTTGAAACATATTTGAAAAGTTACTTAGAAGTTATTTCACTTTTAAATCTTGTGTAAACATCTAAAATAAAAAGGTGCCAATTCATTATTCATTGTTAAGATCTGTACAAAAATCTGAAAGGATGGATAAAAATATAAATATTGAAATCCTAAGTAAGCAACATATCCTGGATGTCACAGTATACAGGTGGGAAAATAAGGTTAATTCTTAAAAAAAGATAAACTGTCAGTATAGATGCATTGGAAAATAGCAATAAATTCATTTTCCAATATGTTTATACTAATGCCTTTAGACGGGGGGAGATTAGCTGCAGTTTATGCAGACGCTGCATGAAAAAAGCTCTGTGTTTGTTAAAATGTACAAACAACTTAATAAATTCATGAAGTATGGGCCGGGGTGAGTAACTGACTTTCAATTACAAATGTGGCCTCACGTGATCATAAAAACTTGACTAATCATTACTGTTGCTTTTATTCTAAATGCGTTTCAGAGCCAGCTCTTCGGTTATTGCCGTAACTCACAAAGTTTTTTGGTGCTCTCTCTCGTCTCTTCTAAACTGTGTCGGGAATTTCTCAATACCTAAGACAACATCTAACTCAATCAAGCGAACAGTTCTGTACCGAGGAATGAGAGAATGGATTTTTTTACCTGCACATGTAAAAGTGGACATTAATTTAAAACAATTCAAGAGACTACTAAAATGCCGTTTTCTTCCATGTATATGATTTCTTTACATCTGGAAGGGAAATTGGCCTTGTTTGATGTTTTTCTGCTGTTTACTTTTGTTTTCTGTTTTTTTCTTTTAACTTTATTGCTTTTATAATGTATGTATAATTTGGTTGGACCCCAGGAAGAATAGCTGTAGCTGTGCTGCAGCTAATGGGGCTCTGAATAAACAATAAACAATATTCGATCAGTTATTTGAATATCAAATATAAAGTGACAGCCCTAGTCATGATATCAGTAATCAGCAAAATTAATACAATATGTCATAGTGGAGAAGCCCAAAATCATGTTATAAGTGATATTTATGCATCTTAGACCCCTTTCTCTGTCTTTTCTACAAGCAGTTTTTTTATGCCTTTATGTGAGTTAGGCACTAGTAAAATAAAGTGCGATCAGTTCTGTCTATTTCATTTACTAATAAGGTGAGCATGCAGCACATCATCATTCCCAAAGTACAATCAGTCCAAACATTTTATATTTTCCAAATATTTTTAACTATTTCCAGACAATTCACAATAATAAGCAGAACTTTTCCAAGCTATGGCTGCTCCTCAAGGCCCTGTGATTCATTTAGTCATCTAAGTTTGTGCTCAGATGCAGTTCTCAATCCTTTGACGAAATGTTTGATGATTGTGATCTTAATATTTACCAAAAAACAACAGATTATCACATCAGCCCTATGTTAAAGCTGTGGTAATAATAGTGCTTATTTTAATATTGAATCATTTTCTTCCACAGGTCAGATCAGACTACGAGGACGACTGCAGAGAAAGAACAGTGAGGTTTTCTGTTGATGATGCCGCTATGGATGAAACCAGAAGTTACACTGTCAATATTGCAACTGATGTTATCCAGAAACCAAACCAAAATATGGACTCATCACCATCCTGTGGAGAGAAAACAGTAAGGTTCGATGCCAATGACGCAGCCATGGATGTGACTAAAAGCTACACTGTAAAGATTGACACCAATTTACTACCAGATTTACAGCCAAAGTCTGACTTCTTGCCTGATTGTGGAGACAAAACTTTGAGGTTCGATGCAAATGAAGCCGCCATGGATGTTACCAAAAGCCACACAGTCAAGATTGACACCAATTTAGTACCAGAATTGCAGCAAAAATCTGGTTTCTTGCCTGCTCATGGGGACAAAACTCTGAGGTTTGACGCAAATGAAGCAGCCATGGATGTGACCAAAAGCCACACAGTCAAGATTGATACCAATTTTCTACCAGAACCACAGCAAAAATCTGTTGTCTTGCCTGTTTGTGGAGACAAAACTTTGAGTTTTGCAGCGAATGAAGCAGCCATGGATGAGACTCAGAGCTTTACTGTTAAGATTGACACAAATTTACAGCCAGAGCTGAAGCGGAAATCGGTCAATGTGCACTCTCATGGAGACAAAACTCTGAGGTTTGATGCAAATGAAGCCTCCATGGATGTGACCAAAAGCCACACTGTAAAGATTGACACAAATTTCAGACCCAGCTTGTCCCAAAACATGGGTGGTTTTCCATCCAGTGGAGACAAAACTCTGAGATTCAATGCAAATGAAGCAGCCATGGATGTAACAAAGAGCTACACAGTAAAGATTGACACCAACTTACAGCCAGATCTGCAGATAAAATCAGCCAACTTCCGTTCTTGTGGAGACAAAACTCTGAGGTTCGACACAAACGAAGCAGCCATGGATGTGACCAAAAGCCACACAGTCAAGATTGATACCAATTTTCTACCAGAACCACAGCAAAAATCTGTCGTCTTGCCTGTTTGTGGAGACAAAACTTTGAGTTTCGCACTTAATGAAGCAGCCATGGATGAGACTAAGAGCTTTACTGTTAAGATTGACACAAATTTACAGCCAGAGCTGAAGCGGAAATCGGTCAATGTGCACTCTCATGGAGACAAAACTCTGAGGTTTGATGCAAATGAAGCAGCCATGGATGTGACCAAAAGCCACACTGTAAAGATTGACACAAATTTCAGACCCAACTTGTCCCAAAACATGGGTGGTTTTCCATCCAGTGGAGACAAAACTCTGAGATTCAATGCAAATGAAGCAGCCATGGATGTAACAAAGAGCCACACAGTAAAGATTGACACCAATTTACAGCCAGATCTGCAGATAAAATCAGCCAACTTCCGTTCTTGTGGAGACAAAACTCTGAGGTTCGACACAAACGAAGCAGCCATGGATGTGACCAAAAGCCACACAGTCAAGATTGATACCAATTTTCTACCAGAACCACAGCAAAAATCTGTTGTCTTGCCTGCTTGTGGAGACAAAACTTTGAGGTTCACAGCAAATGAAGCAGCCATGGATGAGACTAAGAGCTTTACTGTTAAGATTGACACAAATTTACAGCCAGAGCTGAAGCGGAAATCGGTCAATGTGCACTCTCATGGAGACAAAACTCTGAGGTTTGATGCAAATGAAGCCTCCATGGATGTGACCAAAAGCCACACTGTAAAGATTGACACTAATTTCAGACCCAACTTGTCCCAGAACGTGGGTGGTTTTCCATCCAGTGGAGACAAAACTCAGAGGTTTACTGCAAATGAAGCAGCCATGGATGTAACAAAAAGCCACACTGTAAACATCGACACAACTTTGGAACCACAGTCCCACCAAAATGTTGATGTAGTGCCATCATCTGGAGAGGGAACAATTAGGTTTAATGCAGATGATGATGCCATGGATGTAACCCAGTGCCCTACTGCGAATATTGTAAGCAGTTCGATGTCGGAGCCAGTCCTGTCAAATCAAGTTTCAAACATTTCACCACCTGAGAAAAGCAGTGATATTCCTGCAGAGGATAGGGAAGTTGAACCATATCAGCATAGAAAGCGATCTCTGGATCCAGGACTTAACAACATTAATGGCTCCTTGGCTGATTCTGGCATTTCCAAAGCAAGCTCCCAAGTAACTGAAGACCCTAGTTTCAGCCGAGATGAACTGAAAATGCAGCGCAATGACGCGGATGCAGAGAAAGCGGCAAAGAACCCGGCGAATGAAACGGTGATAAATGAGATCTGCATGGATATGACTGAAGTTCAAACAGGACAAATTCAAAGTCAAGCATGCATTGGTGAACCACTTCAAGATCTGTCCACCACACAAGGCAAGGATCCTGATCATTTCAGGAAACCAGAGATGGTTTACCAGAACACTGAAGCAGCAGAACTACCCAACTCTGAAGTGAAAATCACAAACCGTCCAGATTCTCTTGACTCAAATGAAAGTGACATATGGAAAGAACCTGAACCACCAAAGCCAACTTGCTCTTTCCCACAGAAAACACAAAGCCCACCTCCTGTTGTGGACCAATATGAGGATGCAGTGCCTTCAAGAAAGTCCAGACAAAAGAGCATAGCACACCTTCACACAAAGCTGAGACGTCTGAGCCATTTGATAAATGCAGCTCCAGATGCTGTTACGGCAGAAAGCTGCGCAGCCCCTCCACCTGTGCCAGAACACAACGTGGAAACAAGCTTGAAGGATGAGGCAGAAGCACCACCTGCTATGGAGACTGAATCTGGTGAGAATGCACAAGAGCAGTGCCAAATGCAAGAAGAACAACCCTCCACTAATCCGTCATTCAACCTGCAGACCAAACAGCTCCTCTCAAAACTCTCAGTCGGAGGCTTTAAGGCCAAACTCCCTCAAAGACCCAAAGCAGATGATTCAAAGAAGGTGACCTCTGTGGGAGAAAACACAAAAACAATGACTGTGAATGTCACAAATCAACTGAGCAGCTTTGACGCCGATGTGAGTGATATTTTAGACGAAGAGCTCGGCAGCTGCGAGGACATGTCAGAAACAATCGATACAAGGACCCCTAAGAAAACGAAGGAAAAAGGCAGCCTCTCTCAGGAGTCAAGCCTGGATGAGCCTCTGGAGGACGATGTGTTCGCAGAGGACTTTATCAGAAACTGTGGAAGCAAACGGCCGCTTCAGGAAGATGAAAATGAGGAGGGGGAGAAGAAGGTGAAAACATCCACTAAGATGTTTGCTGATGCTGAAGAATTTCAGGTACGTTGAATTTAATTACTATTTAGGTAATATTCTCAAATAAAGGTGTTGGCCTCCAGCTTATTTTAATATCTTTAACTGGAAGAAAACCAGAAAAAGGAATCATGTTTATCCATCCCTCCTTATCCGTACATTATTAAAATGCTAGAATTACTTGTATAAGAACTGGCATGTCGTACTAGAGTACTGAGATTCAAGTGCTTTTTCAATCCCTGGAAAAAAAATACCACAGGAAAAAAAATGTGTCTATTTTTTAGTTAACCCAGGACTGGGAGATATTGATTAAGTGTATGGATTATACTTTTTTATTGCAGATTTTTAAAAAATACAAATTTTTAAAAAGCTATAATTACTTGTTTCTGTCATAATAGAGTGCTATGATTCATTTTTTTTTCAATTCCTTGAAAAAGTATACCACCAAAAAAGCAATTGATTAATTAGGTTTATGGATTATACTTTTTTGTTGCAGGAGATTGAAAAAATATAAAGAGATTTTTAAAGATTCGATATGTATCAAGGCAGCAAGCTTCAGGTCTGAAAATGGACACTCATGTGGAATTCATTTATTTTAATTTAACCTTTATGTAGCCAAGTTTGCCCCATTGAGATCAACAGATCTCTTTTTCAAGGGAGACCTGACAAGGAATGGCAGCAATACTAGGAATGGGAATTGATAAGATTTTAATACCAGTGCCATTAACAATCCTGCTTATTGATCAAATTCTTTAATGATTCCTTTATTGATTCCTGCAGATTTTCTGTGTTGGCCTGTAGATTTTCAGTGACAACAATGTCAAACACACATCACAGCATAGATAACTGCTTCTGCAAGTTGTTCTTTTTCCACTCACTTATGGTTGTGCAGTAGGTGCTTTTTGTAAAAAAAAAAAAAAAATAGCCACAATTCTGACGCCTCTGAACCTTGTCAGTGGAAGATATTGAAAAGGGAACTGATTAGCAAAAAGACTCATGATATCGGTTGTTTGATGGAGCTGTTAGCAATATCTCAAATGGAATTGGTTTTTGATACCCCTCCCTAAGCAATACACAGTTTCACCAGTCACTCAGACTCATACTGTACAGAGGAAACAATTGTAATAAGTCAGTTAAAATGGTGACACTGAGAATGTCTGGAATCCAACGTTTTCCCTGCAGATTTAAAAACAAAAAACTGTAGTACCCCGAGTGTCCACTTGGGGCTGGCTGCAGAAAAATAACACTTTAATTATTGTGCTCATTTTTCTTTAATGGAGGTTTTATTAAGGATTTCTGGTTTGTTAAATGCGGCGTTCCCATTGGTCAGATGGCCTTTGGTCCCACCTCAACATGGTCTTTCTATCAATGAGTCAGTGTTGCTAAAGTTTCGTTGAGCTAGCATGGACAGGATGGTAGCAAAGGCTCCTGTAACGTGGCTTTGTCCAGTACTTTAACAGTCTGTGGTTAAAACTCTTCCCCGGGTTTCCTTCCAAAAGAACTCATTAACAGTGTGTAAGTTATGTGTAAGTTATGATATCATTTGTTGGTAGAAATAATAAAAATTGTGCTAATTCCATGATTGCAGGCCCTGCTTTTGTTGTACATGCACATTTTTACCTCTGCCAAGGAGGTTATGTTTTCGGGAGAGTTTGTCTGTCCGTCTGTCTGTGAACAAAATAACTCAAAAAGTAATGGATGGATTTGGATGAAATTTTCAGGAAATGTTCAGCATGGGAAAAGGAAGAACTGATTCGATTTTGGTGTTGATCCGGATCAGCGTCTGGCCGCCATGGCGAAAAATGTGATTTCTGTGAATAACTACTGAACTAAAATAGATATCATTATGAATCCAGTTGCTAATGGTATGTTTTCATGGTCAAGGATTCTAAATATTCCGATGAAATAATGGTAGGAGTAATATTTATGGTCAAAATGACAATATGGCTGAGGACTGTGGCGCTGACGGAGGTCTGCGCTCTCTGAGTGCTTTTCTAGTTAGTCTTGTTTGCTTTGAATTACATTAAATAATGATCCGCGACTTTCACATTGATAAACTGTGAGAATAGTGCAGCTTTCCGTGTCGACATAGACAATTCTGCCTACTTCCAAATTATATCATGTACCTCTGATAACAAATTAACATCAGAAAAACATGCAGTTTAGTTTTTGAACATATTTTGAAAGTACTTACCCAAATCTGGTATACGTACTTTTCTGTGGAGTTTATTGTTTCTTTGAGAGGGAAAGCAAATGTTTTAATCAAAAATTAATTTCGTGAGTTAGTTCAGATATTGTTCATATTGCCCAGCCCTGACTTAACCTAAGGTAAGCCATACTCATCAGCCAGGTCCAGATAATAACGCCATGACTGAAATGAGAGCCGTATCGCTGTTCAGCAAGCTTCAGTATCATTTTCTAGCTTAATTGGAAGCCGTTTTGACTCATGACAAGCAATTTTGGCTGCATTTTTTCGCTTTTTGCTACCTGATACAAGACGTTTTTGTGGGTTTGTCAGGCATATGTGGCTTTTATTAGCAAAGAACCCTAATAATTGAAAACATTTCCACACTGACTTTCATCTGAGGATGCAGTGTCCTGTTTTGGGTCTCTTCCTGTTTCTTGATTCCTCTTCTGACATTCTTTTCTGCCACTTGTTCTCCATTTATTGCTGGAAATTTCAGCCTCATGAAGATGCAGATATCGCCGTGAAGAGTGACGGTAACATCGCTGCAGCTCGTAGCACCGACCTCTCCAACACCAGCCACACAGCCGGCAGATTTGAAGCGACCTTTGAGTCAAGTAAGAGCTTCTTCATTTCACAGCATTAGTTTTTTGTTTAACTGAATTGTTTTTTCTTGCTTTTTGACTTAATTTTTGTTTTTATTTCCAGCGTTTAAACATAGCTTGTTTGAATCACAGCTTGAAGAATCCGCCACTGATGATAAGAAGGTATCTTTACATACATTTAATATGCTTCAACATACACATTCACCTTAGTTTATGAATAATTTTGGTAACAGTTGATTTTGTTTACAGAAGTTTGATGACGACTCCGTAACAGTGCTGGAGTTCCTCAAACTCTTCAACATAGACTTTGTCATTCACAATCCTCGGCAGAGTGTCCTCCCTGGCAGAGTAGGTTCTTCTCTTTTAACCCTTTCACACACAGTGTCACCTACAGTGGTCAGATATTTATTTTATATTTTGGGCCATCTAGGCTAACCATGTCCCAGCTATCAGGTGGTAAACACCAAATCTACATTCTGAAGTTTCATAAAAATATGGTCTTTGTGTCTTTTTGTTCATTTTGAGAGGTTACATCATAAATCCAAAATGTCCAACAAAGAGGGATATGCACCACACCCTTTAGCATTAATTCTTCTATTCTCAAGGAATTGGTCAGGAAAAAATATATACTCCAATGAGATGTAAGGAACATTTATATGCGGATTTTTAAAGTACTTTCCTTCTTAATTTTCATCTGTGACCAAAAATCAATCTGTCCACTCCAGAGGACATCATGCAGTAAAAAGTGTATTCTGTGTATTATGCCTGGATTCAAATTTCACCTAATTTAGTATTTTTTTATTATTTTTTTAATGAAAGTCACATGTTGATATTTTAATTAAACTGCAATGTAAAATATACTTTATATTTTGCATTTTATTTTGTATAATGCTAGTTTGTGACAAATACATGTTTGTGAATCTATATTAAGTTCCATTGAACTGTTATTTATTCATTAAGTCACTCAAAATTAAACATTTAAAAAATGCACATTATTTTTAACTTGTTTAAAAGCAACAACAAATATTTTTAAAAGCATTCCCATAAGATTTAATAAATTCATGCATGAAAGAGTAAAAAAAACATTTAGATTAAAAAAAACAATCTGTTTAGCTTCATTTCCTCTTTATCTACTTTCACTTTGGTTTTCAGCGTTTGTCAGAAACAGACCGCACACCGATGGATGTACTCAAAGACAGACATATCAACCGGCCGAAGCAGACGGTGTACGAGAACAATGTCCAGGACCTGGTAGAAAAAGTGGAGGGGTATGTGCATAGAACAAATCAGTTTAATCAAAACAGGCTTTTTTGTAACTCTGAGATAAAACACTCATTACCACAAGGGAGGTTATGGTTTTGTCTGTTTGCAAGATTACTCAAAAACTACAGGACCGAATTTGCTGAAATTTTAGGGAGATGTAATAACCCAACTTGAACATAATAAAAAATAACTCTAATAATGATATCAACATGATTCTGAGTGCTAGGTGTGGATTTTCAAAGTCATTAATCATATTATGATGGTAACTTTATCATGAAACTGCTGCTTATAGATGCAAGAGCAATATGTGAGCTGCCTTGGTGGAGGTTTGAGTTCTTGGAGTCCTTTCTAGTTCACAGTGAAATCCATTTAAAATGATAGACTGAGACATAGAGCATTGGAGAACCAGATAACAGGTCGATAACATGCCAGTAAAACCATCAGACATACACTCAACTACCACTTTATTAGGTCCAGCTAGTTAGTACCTGTTTGGTCCCCTTTTGCCTTCAGAACCGCTTATAAATGATCCAACAGAGTGCAGGAACCAGTCATGGACATGGTCCCTCGGATCACAAAATTTCTGTCTGTACTTTAACTTAAAGAGGGTAATTCGTTTTATTTCATGAAATATTTAGACCAGGTGAAAGCTGGATTTGTTTATTTAACTTCTAGTGACATCTGTAGTTAATTCTTTTGAAAGGGGAAAAATCATTTAGAATCAGGAATTTAAGTTTGTGTTAAAGAAAATAGGGATTTGATTTGTAGGCCGTATTCCCCTGTCCTAACAATGAATTTCAAGGGGATGGATGGATGGATGGATAGATGGATAGATGGATAGATAGATAGATAGATAGATAGATGGATAGATGGATAGATAGATAGATGGATAGATGGATAGATGGATAGATAGATAGATACTTTATTGATCCCGAGGAAAATTCAAATTTGGATGTTATTATAGACCCGGTCAAGCTGTTAAATTGCAAAGTTGAGAAGTACAACCCTAATATTTTGTTGTATTTAAGACCCCTGTTCATCGTATTATTGTGGGCTTGTACAAGGCAAAGGCAAATACTGTCTCGAGACGCCCCAGTTAAAGGTCTAAACTAACTTTCTGTTGTCATTTCAGATTGAAAGGACGGACTCAAGACCTGGACAAGCCGCTGCGGATCGTCAATAGAGCTTTATGGGAAGAAATAAGAAACGCCACAGAGAAAGATGTAAATATTACATGTGTTAGGATATTAGTTGCGATGGAAGCTAAAAATTCAATTTCGGTTAAACCTTTGATTGTTAGTTTATAAAAAGCGTAGATTAGACCGACTGTAGTTTACATAAGGTCTTCGATGGCCATTTGTCAGATCTTTTTACCCTTTTGTGTTTTTTAATTCACAGCTGAAATCTTTTGGTGCAAAACTTAAAGAGAGAAATAACTACTTCAGGAAGACCAGCAAAGTGAAGTCCCATGAAATGAAGGAGGTTTTGTACTCAGCACTTAAGCAGGCAAACCTGGTAAGAGCTTCCACACTGATAGATGATGAATAACTCATCTGTAGGTTAATTAGAGATGGTGGAAGACAGATTACATTTTTTGTCATGTTTACAGGAGGAGCAACAGAAGCTGAGAGAAAAAATCACGAAAGCAGATGAGATGATCAAAAATTTGGATGACTGCATTCATGAGTTAGAAACAGGTGAGTCGGCTCAGGGCTGATTGTAAATAGGGATGGGTACCTTTCACCTTTGAACCGATACCATACCGATGCCCGGTACCTAGGAATCGGTATCAGTACTCAACGGTACCAATTTTCAGTACTTTTGCGTGTGTTTATGGGGTAATAAATATTAATTTGTTTAATATTAAGATCTCAATTTTTTTCAATGTAAATTTATTTCTCAATATATAAAATTTGACAGATATATATCAAAACAACATTCAACTGTTTGTATTGTAACATTGTAGTTGTTCCAAAAATTTCTTCAACATGAAAACCAGTAACTAAAATGAACCACAACTTAATAAATTAACTGCAGCCCTCACTTTAACTTTAGGGCAGTTTAACAATGGGTCCGTCAGAGCTGTAAATAAAAAAAAGCATTTACATTAACGTTACAAAGTACGAGGAACCGACCTGATAATGATAACTGACGCACATTAAAATGCCAAGCTAATACCATCTTAATCACGAGGCTTATTTACCTGGACCAGGTATCCTCCTTGTTGCATTTGCTGCCATCACCAAATGTTAAAGCCATTTCTTTTCCTGTGTTTCTGGCTGCAGATGACTAGTCGCCATTGGACACAGGCGTGCTAACAGTGCAGAATGAATCCTTTGTGGTCGTAGATCTGAGGCTATCAAAAATTGTGCACTCTTCAGCTTTAAGGAAAATTTTGTGTGTCACCAGGTGCTTCCTCAGATTTGAAGTATTTCCGCCGCTTGCCTTACATTTGGCGTCACAAATATTGCAGCCTGCATAATCTCCATCACATTTAATAAAGTGGAGCCAAACTTTCGAACGCTTTCTCTAAGCCATGCTTGCTTTGTTGACTGAGACCGCGGCTGCTGACGTCATTACGATCTTGCTGTGCTGCGTTCAAGTCCGGTATGGAAATTCACCTACTCTACCCAATAGTATGCCTGCTTCTTCCACTCCCTCACAGTCACAAGGACTCGTTTAGGTACCTAAACATGGCACCGTTTGATTTTAAGTGAATCGGTACTCGGTCGTACCTACAGAATTCGGTCGGTACCTCTTAAAGTAATAATATAGACTCAGGGCTCCAGAGTACAACCATTTTGCGCACACATGCACCCAAAATTTGTGAGAGTGCACCCAACATTTTTTCTTGGGCCCACTGGTGCACCAAGAAAAAATGTTAGGTGAACTCTTACAAATTTAAGTTGACAAAGGTAAATGAGCCAAAAATGGACGAGACACAGCACCTGCTCCCTCTCTTTTCTCTGTCTCTGCATTGCATCTTCACAGGCTGCAGGCTGTAGGCCTTCCCAAACACATGAACACACATATGCACACACACACACAGCCCTCAGTAATCATCCAATCAGTTGTTCATATGCGAATGAGCCCAGACGAAGCCTGACTGTGGTGTCAGGTTTCAGCACGGAACAGTTACTCTTATATAACATCTTAGATTTGTTTAAAAATCATTTACATTACATAAAAGTTATGGAGAGCGATAAAGTTGTGACCTTATGGCATTAAAGATGACCCTATAAAAAATTTGGGTGCACCTAATTTTTGTGCTGGTCCACCTTCAAAAAAATGGTAGGTGCGCTGTTGCAACCTTTGCATAAACTTAGTCGAGCCTCGAGACTGATAGTGAAGCTTGAAGTGATGTTTTAGACAAGACGTGGCTCTTAATTTGTCTGGGGTTTTTTTGCCTTAGAAATTGCTACAGTTGTGGAAAAGGGGACTGACAGCACACCAAGTCTGAGGTCAATCCAGGAAGGTTGGTTCTACTCCAGAATGAAAATCTACTTCTTATTTTTCAGCTTTAATTCAACAATTTATTCATAATCTTTTTTTTTTTCTTTTTGCAGAACTGCAGAAAGTCACTGAGGAGCTGGCTGGTAAAGAAAGGTGAGGTCATAATAAAATTCTGTGACAGAAAAAGTAGAATTTTAGTGTTAGAGTTTAATTTATTTGAAGCTTTTAAATAGATGTTCTTTAAATCCACCGACACCGTTTTCTCATGATTACAACCAAAGTTCGGCTGTTTTGTAAAGATCTTGTTTTATTCATTACATGTCAGGATAACAATGCTTGGCCTCTCATGAAAAGTTAATTTCTGTTCTTTTTCTTCAAGAAATTAGTTTCTCCTGCAAACAAGTCATTTAGCAGCTAAATTAAAGCTGCAAAACTTGGTGTCTGAATGTTTTTAAATCTGCAGGGAAAACTTTGGAATAAAGACTTTCTGAATGTCACTGTTAAAACTGGGGACTTTCTGAAAATAGTTTCCTCACTGTTTCAGCTCTGAGTCTGTGTGCACTGTTTGATGAAGCTGTACTGCTGCCATACTTGTTCAGGTCTCGCTTGCAAAAAGAGATTTGTCGATCTCAATGGGGCAAACCTGGTTAAATAAAGGTTCATGAAAGTAATACGTTTGTTTGCTAAATAAGTCTTAAATCTTGGGCCAAAGTTGAGTTAAATCAAAAGGCTGAAAACTCAAGTCCAAAGTCTTTAGTTTTACATTTTTGAGTGATAACAAGTCATCAGTACTTTTCACCAAATATAACAATACTATTGTCTTTCTCTCTGAAGTCCTTTTTATGTACATTTACACAGATATTTATATAAACCTTGCAATTACATGTTTACTTTGGTTTGCATCTTTGTGATTCTACTCATTTCACTGTCCCATCAAAATGAAGGATGACAAATAAATAAACCTTATGAATCGAAATGTTCAAGAAATGAGCTGACGGAGTAAATTTACGATCCTGGAACAACAACCAGGGATTGTTGTTATTACTGGATATTTTAAATAACTTAATTTGATGAGAAGCTTTTATCAGAATCATTAATACTTTATTAACCCCCAGGAAAAAAGGAAAAGGAAAGGAAAAAGGTAATTTGGTTGTTTTAGTTGCTCTTATACACCGTATAGCAGTGAGAAGTATCAGATGAAGACAGTAGAATAGATGGTAGCGTTAATTTAACTAAAGTAAGTAAAAAAAAAAAAAATACAAGTAAAATAAAAAAAAATACATGAAAAGAGCATGGAAATTAAGAAAGCAATTAAAGCAACAAATTTCAACTTCCTTATGAAGGAAATATAATTAAAGTTAAGTGGAAAGAACGCATTTAACAACCAGAAGAAATGGCTGTTGTGACCCATTAGTGCGACGTGGTGTGTCTTGAACTCGGTCCTGGTACAGGGACCATTTCAATTCATAACCTGTGAACCTGTTTTAAAGTTTTTCTTAGTCTTCTTTAAGCTTAACTTTATTGTCCCCAAGAGGAAATGGGTTACAACTGTCGGAAAATAATAAAACAAACCAAAAAAAGCTACAACGTAAAGTCAAGTCAGTGTTTAAAAAAAAAAAAAAGCTAAAAGGTCCATTTGTTGTGCTCTTGAGAACGCTTGCTGGTTCATTTTTTTGTTTGATTTCAATCATGACCTGAATAATTTTGGAAATAAAATCATTTATTTCCCTCAATCTTGTTTTAAAACAATCATCTGACTTTGTTCCTCCCACAGACAAACAGCAGAGCTGGAGATGCAGATGACACAGGACTCAAGGAAACTGGAAAGACTGAAAGCTGAAACCAGGAACCTTGAGAGCCGCGTGGACATGCTGAATCTGTCAGTATTTCATTTTTATATTTTCACTTCTGAATTGTTAAAGTAGGGATGTCCTGTTACTGTGTAGCCATCCGTTAAAGTATCAGATGAGGGCCTGTGTGGGGATTTTTTTTAACTGATCAGTCGCAAGAATTAAAACTGATCTTATGTTATGAATGTTTCAATCACTTGTGGAGACTCCATTTAGTTTAAAAACTTTATTTAAAAGGGTTTGTTACATTTCTGAAATAAATGTTTAGTTTTTCCTTGTTTATTGTTATTCCCCCTTCATCTCTTATTTCCTTGGTAATATAAAATCATCTCATCTGATTGTTTACGTCAGTCTCTACAGGTGAGAAAACTTTAAAACAAAGCAGGAGCAGCCCTGTGGCTAACACGTCATCTGTGTGGAAATACTGTACTATTCTGAATAGAAATTAAAAAAAATTTAAGAGTTTTACTATAAAGCTGGTTGGACTTAATTAAAAGGAGTTTAATATGGGCATCTTCAGACGTAATTTACTTAATTTAGACAGTAAACAAACAAAAAAAAAACGACAATTAAACTGTGCAGCTGTATTGTCTGTGTATGTTTAAACAGAAATATCAGACCGGTACTTGAAATCAGCAGATATTTAGAAAAAGATCAGGATCGGGAACCAAAAAGCTGATCGGGACATCTCTACTTTGAAGCTTAGGACTGGGACGATACGCTTTTCTCCCGATTCGATGTTTTATGATTTTTTTAGGTGCCGATTCAATCAAAATTGCGATTGTACGATGTTGCCGATTTTTGCAATCTTTAGTTTAACACCAGCGAAAAAGATGAACAATGATGATGCCTACAGACTATATCAGGAAAATTCGCATTGTATGTGAGTCTGTTTTTAGGATTTATTCCACAATACAGTACAGGCCAAAAGTTTGGACTAATAGGGATGTCGGCTGTGCATCAGCCTGACCTCTGAACAACACAAACGATGGTCCCAACCCCGTTTATAAGGCAAGAAATTCCACGAATTAACCCGGGAAAGGCACACCTGAGAAGTGAAAACCATTTCAGGTGGCTACCTGTTGAAGCTCATAAAGAGAATGACAAAAGTCCGCAAAGCAGTAATCAGAGCAAAGGGTAGATACTTTGAAGAAACTAGAATATAAGACATGTTTTCATTTATTCCACACTTCTTTAAGTACATAATTCCACACATGTTCATCCATAGTTTGATACCTTCAGTGAGAACCTACAATGTAAATAGTGATGAAAATAAAGAAAACACATCGAATGAGAAAGTGTGTCCAAACTTTTGGCCTGTACTGTATATTTTAACCAGCTGTTTAAAGTCTCTCTTCAAAAGCCTGGATTGCACTTAAAAGTGGCTTATTAACACAGACTAAACTGAAGGATTTAAATTTTGCAAAACTACGATTTTTGAAAAAAAAAATCGATTTAAAAATCATTAAACAAAAAATCCCCAAACTTAAGTGAATCAATTTTTTTCTTCCACCCCGACTGAAGCTCATAGTTACTCAGCCACAAAGAGTCATCATGTTCCTTTGCTTTTGTTTTACTGTCATGTTGTAATTATTTGATTCATTTCTAATCTACTTTTTTAAATGTATTCTTCGCTTAGCAAAGCTTTTGCCCGCAAACATAAACACAACGTCACGGTGCTCATATTTCTCTCCTCAGTTTGAATGAATGGAAGTTTGGAGGACAGACGGAGAACTCTGTAGTCTACACTTTTCTATACGACACCTTCCACCTGGAGCTGCTGTTTGAAAATTCACAGGGTAGGACTGAGTTAAAACTTTTCAAAGTGTTAAAATCGTCAAATAATGCTGCTTTTGCATGATTGATGTTGCCATACTTTCAACATTAAATTTGTGTTTCTCATGATTTAAAAATTATACAACTGCTTCAATAAGACGGAGCTGGGGTCTCAAAGTTGTTGCTCTTTCCGCCTCAGTAATGTCAGGATCTGTGATGGGATTTAAAACAAAATGACCAAAGATTGCCCCCAGTTAACAGTCAGGTGTGGAGATCTGGGACTGGGTGCTGATATCTTACACCGGCTTCCATGTGTGATCCATGAAAGTCGCATATTTAGCCACGAGCAGCTGAATAAATGTGGCAGCTAAAAACTATTGTCATTTAAATGAAAAGCCATTTAATATTCACAGTTCAGCCCAGAAATTATGACATGGTGGGACATAATGCGGAAACATCTCTGAGCTTGAGGCAGACCCGGTCACAAGAGAAAAAAGGAATATATTTTTATTTGGCAGCCTGAAAAATTAGATTAATGGGAACCTGAGATATCTCGTCTGCAGAGTCTAGCTGCAAACATTTTGTTTGGAAAATGATATTGTGATGTCATGATATATGACAGTCATTTCCTGACTTAGCCCAAATTTTTGAACTTATTTGGTTGTTTAGGGATGTCAGCACCCATTGTTTTGAGGGACACTCACAGGCAGGTGATTTTCAAAGTATTATGCTGCGATCAAAGCCTCCTATCTTCTTGTTTTCTGGACTTTCTTCTCTCTCATGAACAGTGATATGCATCACTTTTCATGAGACTGAATGGGATTTTAAACAATTTTAACCTGCCTCCAGAACTTGCATAGTGTCTCCGATCATGTTTTTGAAACTCTGCAAATGAAGCACTCAGAGCTGGCTATAGAGGCTGACTGAGAAGATCACCTCAGACTTTGACATTTTCTTCAGACTGCTGTAGAAGTTTTCCAAAAATAGTTTGTAATCCCGATGATATCATACACACTGATCAGGCTTATTATTATGACCACCTGGGAATATTTTTTTTACTTTTTAGATTATTTTTTGAGGGGCATTTTGTGTCTTTATTGATAGAGAGAATAAACAGGCCCAGGCTGGATTCAAACCCAGGCCAGCAGATCCATGTATATGGGTCATGCCTGGTTGCTCCACCAAACCAGCACCCGAGCCACCTGGTTAGATTTTGTTCATCTCTTTTTGCTGCAAAAACAGCCTCAACCTATCGAGGCTTGGACTCCACTAGACCCCTGAAGGTGAACCGTGTTATCCAGCACCAAGATGTTAGCAGCAGATCTTCTCTGTAAGGGCCTCAGTGGATTGAATTTGTTTGTCCAGCACATCCCATGCTCAGTTGAATTGATCTGGGGAGTTATGAGGCCACATCAACTGACAGACTCATTGTTGTCCTCCCCAAACCATTCCTGAACCTTTTTACTTTGCTATGGAAGAGATCACCTCTTAGTGCTGTAGAAGACCCTGGTTGGGCCGTACTGCACATTCTTTGTAGATTGAGGCTTGGCAAAATGGATCTGCCTGATTACAAATAATCAGGCAGATCCATTGGTTGATCTAGCAAACAATTTTTGGTCTTGCATACTTTAGATAAATGAGATGAAGAATGGGAATGGAAATCATTTCCAGCTGAGAATTGATAACAACTCCCTTAAAGAACGGATACTATTCGTCTTTCTTAATCCGCCTACACACCAAACGCGACTATGCAACCCCAGCGACCACTCTCCATGTAAAGTTATGGTACGTTCCAGTTGCTGGGAACTCGGGGGAACCTCGCCACCCCCGAGTTGACAATCGAAGATGGATGCCCCCAGTGTGAACAGTTATTTAGCTCCTGTAATAATCAATTTATTTGCACTTCTGTCTAGTGTGTGTCACTCTAAGTCAGCTGTATACATAGTATTGTTATATATTTACAAAAGTTCTGCCGTAGTGATGATCACATTCTTCATGTGATATTTGTGAACAACAACGCAGGGCCTGCCAACATTTTTTTTCGACTTCAACTGGAACGCCGATAAGTCGGAGATGACGTCACTCCCAGTTCTGAGGTTACTGGCTTTATGATGTATCTCTTATCAGTTTTTTCCTTTGTTCTGCATGCCGTGTAAATCAGGGCATCGGGCTCTCATCAGAGGCAGTCAGCAGAGGCGACAACAAAGTAGTCAAAACACTGGCAGATACATGGCCCTTTTCCACTAGCGTGCCTTGGCCCTACTCTACTCGGCCCTACTCGATTTGCAGCGTGTTTCCTCTAGCCTGGTACCTCCTAAAACAAGCTAGCTTTAGTACCTACTCCGCTCTGGCTCCAAGCGAGCTGAGTCGATACTAAAATCTGACGTCACTGACTGCCGGCTACTGATTGGCCAGACAATGTCATCATCGATGAGTCATGAGCACAACAACCTAGCATGCTAGTGCTAGCTAGCATTAGCTTACCCTCATACGTCTTTTCTTTGCAGCTCGATTGCTCTCGTCCTCGGCTTCATTCTGTTGTGTAGCTTCCAAAACTCTCCTGTGCTCAAGGTGTATTTCTTCTTGCCACCTGCAGCCTTCTTCTGCTTTCCTTTTTTGCTCGGTTTGTGACAAAAAGCCACAGATTGTTGTGTCGCACTCAAAATGACGTGACCGCAGTGCCGCTCAGCTGTTTAACAGGCGCCTGGGGCTAATGGAAAAGCAGCACAAGGCGAGTAGAGTAGAGCCGGGTAGAGTCAAGTAGGGCTAATGGAAAAGGGCCAATAGAAGACAGAAGTGGTCAAATTTGTGGCTGAACTTTCAACAAAGACATTTTCTGTGCCTGTGTTTAGCGGATGGAAACACCAGCAACTCTCAGAAGCATTCATCTGTGCAGCCCAGCATGTATATCAGGAGTAATGGGGTATCTTATTCACCTCGAAATCAGACGTGAGAAATGGGAATTACATCACATCCCACTGAAAGATGTTCCAGTTACTGTAGGTCAGCTGTTGTTGAATGTAACATGCTGCTGCTGTAAACTTGTAGATTTGGCCTCACAAAAAAACCAGAGGAATACAGAAGGAAATGAATCGAAGAGCAGAATCAGCAGCAGCAGCAGCAGCAGCAGCACTGGTATCAACACTGTTTGGTGATGTTCTGCAACAATAATGTTGTCATTTTTCTATTTTATTTTAAAGAAAATGATGCTGAAAATCAGTCTGAGAGGAAAATATCCAACATCAACTTCAACTGGCGGCTTGATGGTAAGAAATACACCTACAAATATTTACGTGTTTAGCTTTGGTTATCAGAGTTTGAATTTTCCACTTTGTTTATTATGTTTAATTATCATATTACACTACATATAAGAAGATAAACCTCAATGTGAGAGGCTTTTACATAGCTGTGATTTTTCTGTAGTAGTGTTGTTTCATGCTCTGAAGATATTTTGAATATTTATCAATTCCTATCAAAATTTGTAACACTACACCAAACAAGTTTTACCCCGTTGTGCCATTCAATCTTTTGCTCTAAGTCATTAAAGGATAAGTTCGGTTTCTACAGCTTTCACATTGTTTATAGAATGAAGTAGAACAATATACTCACCCAGAAGGCTTTCCTGATCCAAACAGTGCTTCGGGAGATATTTAGATCCAAAATCAAGCGGCGGACATCTGTATAATGGTAGCACATAGGGCATGTATAGCGCCGCTCCTAAAACTGCATTAATCATCCAAAAACTCATTAGTTTCACCAATATTTCATCATGGTCCGCTCGGGCTACTCCTCCATGGCAGTCTGTGTCGCCCCAGACATGTTTTTGTGACTGTGCTGACCTCTGAACTGAAGAAGAAGAATGCTTGCCTCCGCGCCTGCGAAGTACTCTCTGGAGCGCTGCCTCCGCGTCCTCCTTTCGATGAGCTCCTCATCTGTAAACTCTGGCACGAAACTGTAAGGACACCCATCATATTCAAAGTTCTCCTCCACAACATCTTCATCCGATAGATATTCGTCCATTTTTCACAAAACTGGAAGAATAAAGTCGTTGTGTAGCCGACTGTCTTCCGCTGAAACAATGAGCCGCACTGCGCATGTGCGGAGCAAGCGCTCTTCTTCTTCAGTTCAGAGGTCAGTACAGTCACAAAAACATGTCTGGGGCGACACAGACTGTAATGGAGGAGTAGCCCGAACGGACCATGATGGAATATTGGTGAAACTAATGAGTTTTTGGATGATTAATGCAGTTTAAAAACCAGCGCTATGCTACCGATATCACGGCTATTTTTGGACATTTCCATTTTCCAACATACGAAACCACTGCTTTATTTCCTTTCTTCCAGTGGAGAAGTCCCACGATCACGCCTGCCTCGTTCACAAACTGCTCTCTCAGCACATTGGTGGAAGAGCTGATTGGGTGGAGAAGTATCCAACAAGGAGGCACATCCAACAGGTTGGTTTGGACTGTCAGTGTGTAAGAAAAGCTTGTCTAGGTTTAAATATTCACCTTCACATCATTGCTGTCTCCTCGTTTGCCCAGCTGCTCCACGATGTGAGTCTGGTCGTGAGCTGCTGCCGTCTGCTGGGAGAGGAGCTGCGGCTGCTCAAAAAGTGGGGGGGTCTCAAACTCAACATTCTCAACATCTGCTGCGTGGACACTCAGTAAGTACGCTGATGAAAAGTCAAAGGGAACAGTAACTATTCCAACATTGACCTTTTTCCTCTTTTATTTTTTGTTTATCTCTGTTGTCATCTTTTTTGTACTCTTAATCTCACTGGTCTCTTTATAAGGTACACCTTTTTCGTATGAGTTGTACCCCCTTTTTCCTCAAGAACTGCCTTAAATTAAATAAAAATAACAATGTACCGTAAAATGCCAAATAAACGCCCGGTCCCAAATGAACGCCGGGTGTAGCAGCACATTTTGACAAATAGACGCCTGTTTTAAATAAATGCCTGGTGTCATTTATTTGGCGCAGCGTACGAGCAATAGTCGAAGTTTACAGAACACACATGCAAACACTGAGCTCACAGGTGACAGCAGACACTTGAAAAGAAACATGATCAGACTCGGCTTCTCCTTCCTCAGTATGTCAACAAAATGCATGTTGGTCTGAGGCGCTCTGTTTCATGACACTCAACGTCCACAGAGGGCACTAGAGCGCAGAAAGCCAGAATTTAACAGACTCGGGCTTTGAAAATTCAAAGAAGAAGACGTTGCCACTGCCGCTGTTTGCTTTTGCCATTAACTATCGTCAGGAGGCCGGTCACATCAGTTAGTGGTACATTGCTGCTTATCTTCAGCGAAGAAAAAGAAGTAAGACCTTAACTACGAGTCGTTCCTTACCGGTTTTAAGAGTGTTTAGAGAGTGCTGAGTTGAAAGAAAAAGACAAGAGTGTAACAACGGTACTGTAATTTTGCCTTGAAAATGTACAGATGTTATTCATACTTGTGTAAATAAATAATTTGATTATATGTACCATATTTTTTCATTTTTTGATAAGTAAGATTTTTGTGCAAAAGGAATTAAACGCCTGTCCTAAATAGTCGCCTGGTCCCAAATAAACGCCCAGTCTGCTCAGTGATTGAAGAAAATAAACGCCCCGGCTACTATTTGGTATTTTACGGTAAGGTAAAATGTGATATTCACCAACTAAGCAAATAAATTATAGTCATTAATAAAGTGGCCTGTGGGTTAATAAAGTGGTACTCAGTTTCTTCATGAAATATGTTTGGCTCGTGTCATTTACAAAGCATTGTAATTTTTGGATGTAACTTTATAATTTGGTTTATTATCGATATCAAGTTTAACAGTAAATTAAAGATTTTGATAGTGAAAGCCAAAGAGGTTTAGAAGCTTCAGTTTACTACTTTTTCCATCACCGATCAAGCTCTCAATGTAGTGAACAAGGTTAAGTATCTGATGCACATTATCAGAGTGATTTTAGTGATGATGATATACAGCATCAGTGCTGCAAATCTCATGCATCTGTGGACTAACTACAGCTAAGACCAGAATGACAAAGCTGCAGGTGGCTTTCAACGATGCCTTGAATAGTTCTCAAATTGCCAAGATGGACGAGTGTGAGCGAGGTGTTTGTTAATAGTAATGTCCCTACTTTTCATGCTGTTCTCAGACATGTCATGAATAGGGCAGTCACAATTATTACAATATTCACCAATCGCGATTATTTTTAATATTCGTGATTATCGTGAATCATTTATTTTGTCCACAAGGTTGCATAAAACGGCTCCGAATCTGACGTCATCGTGCTGCGCCAGCAGCACGCAGCGTCGCAGCTTAGGTGCGTCACTCACTCTGCTGTACCTCTCCTCATGGTCGGATGGTTGAAGGTGGTCCAAGATGGCGACCTGGTAAGACGTCAGCCCTCGAGCTCCGTCAAAATAGCTCCTAAAGCCAAATTTCAAAGACTTTACCTGGACATTTCAAAGACTTTACCGAGAAGACTTCCTTTGAATGACATCCGACCACCATGCCTAAAGCTGAAAACAAGAGAAAAGAACGTGAGCTGGTCAACGCAAGCTCACACCGATCCTCACATGGAGTCAAGCGACTTCGCGCTCTCCCCGCTGCCCGACACCCCGCTACAGTCCCCGGCTACAAAAAAGGGGAAGCCCGCCGAATACAACGAGGACAGCCTCGTTACACGGTTGTCGTCCATTATCAACTCCAGAGCAGACTCTCTTGAGAAAAAGGTAACTATTGAAATGGAAGGGCTGAAAAAAACCATTAACTTTGTCTCAGAAGAGTTAAAGGACATTAAGAAAAAGATAAAAGATGTCGACTTTTAAGTTAAAAAGGATGAGCAACGGGTTTCAAGCTGTGAAAGCCGCATCGCTGAGCTCGAACGTTACTCCAGAAGGTGGAATTTGAGATTAGCTGGGGTACCCGAAAACGACCTGGAGGATATTAAAGCCAAGGTGGTGGACATTTGTCAGAAAACCATCAGGAATGAGAACATCAAAGTGGCAGAAGGGATTGATATTGCACATAGGCTCGGGAAACAAGACCACAACAAAGGAACACCACGGGGCATCATCATCAGGTTTCTGTCTCGCACCCTAAGAGATATGCTCTGGAAACACGCCAAGCAATCCACATTCCTGAGAGAGAACAAGTTTCGCTTCATGGAGGACCTCACTGCTGCAGACCGGGAGAGACGACAACTTATTTGGCCCCAGGTGCAAGAAGCTCGGGCTCAAGGGAAAACGACCTACTTCATCGCTGGACGGGCCTTTGTCAATGGTGCAGAGATTTTCCCGCCATCAGCAACCTGAATGTCCACTCTTCAAACATTAGGATTCCCGCACTACTACTGCCCTGATCCACGTGAAGGACTCAACCTCACAGAAAATTTACAAATTGACATTTTGTCAGGGTTAAGTGGTCTAATGGTTAAGTCATCTTTGTTCTCAGTACTTGTTCTTGGCTGAACATATAGTAGTTAAAATTACAGGAGCTTGAGATTAAATGATTTTTTTGCAAATCACAAATTTTAATCCAAGTAATTAATAGTGTTTCTTATTGTTCTCCTTTGAGAAATTGTTCTATTCATGTCTCTTTCATTTCTTTCTCTTAATGCCAGAGGTTTAAGAAATAATTTAAAACGTAAAGCTATCTTTTTATATATTAAACAATTCAAGTGTGATTTTTACTTTATTCAGGAGTCACATAGCAATAAAGAAGACTTGGCCTTTTGGAAAAGTCAGTGGGGTAAGGAGATTTGGGGGGCACATGGTTCAGAGAAAACAGCTGGTGTCCTAATTTTAAAAGACAAATTTTCTGGTGAAATTATCAGTCACTACAGTGATCCAACAGGTCGTTTTATTATTATGATCCTTGCAATCACTCAAAACACAATAATTATAACTAATTTCTATGGCTTCAACTCTCATTCAGACAATAGGAATCTTTTTGAGTTATGGGATGAAAAAATAACTTTTTGGTTTGAGAAATATCCAGAGGCTTACCTAATTTTTGGTGGTGATTTCAATGTTGTGTATGATAATAATTTAGACAGACACCCTCCTCATAATTTAAACACTACTAATGATTACTTAAAAGAGTTTATGGACAAATTCTGCGTTGTAGACATCTTCAGAAAAAAATTCCCTACAACAAAATTATTTACTTGGAATAACAAAGCTCTAACCAGAATGTCTCGCATTGATTTCTGGCTGATATCAAATAAGGTTGACCCGACAAACGTACACGTAAACACCCGAACAGCTCCCTTCTCAGATCATAAAATCATTACATTAAATGTTCCACTCTCTCCAAGCAATGATATTCCCAGGGCTATATGTTGGAAGCTTAATAACAGTCTTCTTTCTCATGACACTGTTACAGAAACAATTACAAAACTGATAAAATGCTGGGAAGAGGCCTGTAAAAATGATTGTTTTGGTCCACATTGGGAACTGTTAAAATTTGACAGTGGAAAATTTTTTAGATCCTACAGCAGTAATTTATCTAAACTTAGAAAACAAGAAGAAGAGAACCTTTGCTCTCAAATTGCATCTTTGTCTAACTTAAACCGTGATAATCTAACAGATTATGAACTAATTAACTTGAAGAAATGCCAACTTAAACTGGAAGATATATATAAAAGAAAGGCTAAAGGTGCTTTTATTCGATCAAAAGCAAGGTGGTTGGAGGAAGGAGAACAATGCTCTTCTTACTTTTTTGGTCTAGAAAAATCTAAACTTCTTAACTCTATGGACACGTTAAAAATTAATGACATCATTACAACTAATCACAAAGCAATAGCTTCATTTTGCTCTGATTTCTTTGCCAAATTATACACTTCTAACTTTTCAGAAGAAAAAACAACTCAATTACTAGATTCTATTAAAGAGTGGAAACGTATTTCTGACGCTGATCGAATAGCTTGTGATGCTCAGTCATCTCTAGAAGAGGTAGAAGATGCAATTCGGAGTCTAAAAAATAAATCGCCTGGTAGTGACGGCTTATCAAGTGAATTTTTCAACACATTTGCAAAAGAGCTTAGTCCCTTTATTCTTAATACTCTCTCTGAAAGTATTGACCAAGGTAAACTACCCCCTACACTTTCACAAGGTATGATTACGCTCATTCCAAAGCCTAAAAAGGACAGATTACTCATTGATAATTGGAGACCAATTTGTTTGCTAAACAATGATTATAAAATACTGGCCATTATTTTAGCCAAAAGAATTAAAAAAACTTTATCCTCTTTCATTGATGAATCACAATCAGGCTTTATGTCACAGAGACACATTACAAACAATGTTAGACTTATTTTAGACCTTTTAGACTATGCAGAACCATGGATGTATTATAAGAACTGGATAGCGTGGCTCCGCCTTCCGCCATATAACGGATATGAAGCCAAAATATCCCTCGTCAGGGCGCCGCCATTGTGCAACCAGTAGAGAATTTGGGCCATAATCCGGACGCAACTATTGTAAACGGTCGCAACACTCCACAGCATACGCCGTACACAATCATTGTGAAGCTGCCGTAAACCGCGGTCATTTTTAAAATTCTAATAACTAATAAAAAAGAAACTTTTCAGAAAAAAGAGGACTTGGAAAACACGCAGCCCAATAATACTTTAATGTTACCACAGCATACAGATGGGAGAAATATTTGTACGGGGTGTAATAATTTTTTGAAGTTTCACTTCGGCCCGTCCAGATGAATGGGGGAGACGGAGATTTGACCTATACTGCAGCCAGTCACCAGGGGGAGCAGTTTTCGTGGAGGCTTCAATTTGAGCCTCGCATCATGGCGTCCATGTTTTTTACAGTCTATGTGCAGAACCAATACAAGATGACAGTTTTATTTTGTTCCTTGACTTTTACAAAGCCTTCGACTCTCTAGAACATGGTTTTATTTATTGTGCCTTAAAGAAGTTTGGCTTTGGACAATTTTTTATAAATTCTACACAAACTTTATATTATAACGGTAACTGCACTGTTAAACTTAAACATGGGACGTCCCCCAGATTCCATTTGACCAGAGGTGTGCGACAGGGTTGTCCTGTGTCTCCATACCTGTTCTTGGTTGCTGCGCAGCTACTTACTAATTATATTGTAGATAACAATGTTTATGGTATTACACTTGCTGATAGACAAATCTTAATTGGTCAGGTAGCTGATGACTCTACTCTTTTTCTAAGAGACTCCAATCAAATTCCCACTGTTATTAAACTCGTACAGGATTTTTCTGAAGCATCAGGTCTAAAGCTTAACCTAAACAAGTGCGAACTTCTTCCCATTTTCACATGCAATGAATCTCATTTATATAATATTCCTGTCAAATCTCATGTAACCTACCTAGGACTTCTAATAACTAAAAACATAACAGAAAGATGCAATATGAATTTTGATTCTGTCATTGATAAAACTAAAAAAAAACGTAACCACTGGCTCCAGCGTGACCTTTCCTTGAGAGGAAGAATTCTATTATCCAAAGCAGATGGAAGATCCAGATTAACATATGCTGCTCTGTCTTTATATGTACATCCTTCAACCTGTAAAACCATTGATAAATTGCTATATAAATTTGTTTGGAAAAACAAAACCCATTACATTAAAGATAGTGTACTTGTTAACTCTATAGAGTCTGGAGGGCTACATTTTTTAGATTTCACATCTATTAATTATACTTTTAAAATAAACTGGATTAGACATTTTTTAATCAATCCTAGCTCTATATGGAATTTTATTCCTAATTATGTATTCTCTAAAATTGGTGGCCTCCCATTAATACTTAAATCAAATTTCAATATTGATAAACTGCCAATAAAATTAGCTAACTTTCACAAGCAGATGCTCCTGGCATGGTCTCTAATTTATAAACATTCATTTTCTCCACATACATTCCAAATTTGGAATAATGGCAACATTCTCTACAAAAACAAAAGTATTTTCATTCCCAACTGGTATGAAAATAACATTATATATGTAAAACAGCTGCTCACTCCTGAGGGATATCTAATGTCATACTCAGAATTTTTATCCTCTTATCAGCTTCCAGTTACGCCAAGAGAATATGCCATTGTTATGGATGCAATTCCTCTAGGAGTTTTAATGTTGTTTAAAAGCAATCTTCAGTCTTTAGAAGATAGGATTGTTGTCTCCTCCCTTCCTTTAGTGGAGACAGCTATAGGGAAAATGTGTTTTTTGTCTAACCCTGCTTCAAGAAACAAAAAACTTAGATCTCTGTTCCAGAAAGACATTGCCACCATGCCTTACGTGACTTACTATTGGAGACAATTTGTGCCTGTTATTAACTGGACTGCTGTATGGACCTTATCTTCTAAATACCTCATATCAAATAAGCTTCGGGACGTCTGCTTCAAACTTCTCCACCGCTGCTACCCTGCGAAGCAATCACTTCATAAAGACATTGACTGTAGTTGCTCTTTCTGTCATCAGGACAGTGAAACAACTGTTCATCTTTTTTGGAAATGCCCCTATACAGTGACATTTTGGAAAAAATGTATACTTTATACACAATCACATATCCTGAATGACTTTGCTCTTATATACACAAATGTATTATTTGGTTTCTACAATGTATGTGGTTCCAAAAAGAATGAATATTACATTATTAATTTACTTATCATCTTCGCTAAATTTCATATTCATAAATGCAAATTCACTTTTAAAAAGCCATTTTTTAAGCTTTCTTTTAGAATTACAACAATACTCTAAATCTATTCAGTATTCCTTAAACCCAAAAGCTATAAAAGCTCTTGAATGCTTAATTTTATTTAATTGCATTAACTGAAAAAAAAAAAAAAAAAAAGATTTTGAATCATTATTTTACTTTTATTTTTTATTATTTCTTATTTGATCCCTTTACCTCTGGCATATGTTCTGTATGTTCTTCCTTTGTTTTATGAAATGTTATAATGTCGTATACTGTAAAACTATACTTTCAATGAAAATGTTTGACATTAATATTGACAAAAAAAATTAAAAAAAAAAAAAAAAATGGTTGGATGGTTAGCAAGGCTAGGCTAATAACATGGAGGCTGAGGAGGCTCTGGTTCCAAAGCCACGTACAACGGCACCGCTCTGGATGCATTTCGGGTTTAAGCCTAACAATAAGGGAGAGCCTGGTAACGTGGAGGAAGCGATATGTAAACTTTGGTGTAAAGAAGTGCCGGTCAAAAGCGCTAATACAACGAATCTGAAGCAACACCTGCAGACCCACCATCCACAGCAGTACGCCGAACTCGGAAAGACCACAGCAGCACAATCTCCAGCCGGTGTAACAGCAGCTGGAGCATCCCGTCAACTGGCTCTTGGAGAATCTTTCGGACGACACCTCAAATATAAGCAGGACAGTGTAAGATGGCGTACCTTAACGGACAGTGTAACGCAGTTCATCGCAAAGGAAGTGCAGCCGTTCAATACGGTAGAAAAACCAGCATTTAAAGAAATGCTGCACAAGTTTGATAAGTAGTATGACCCACCAGGCAAAACCTTGCGTGGTTTCCTGTGCCAGTGTGGATGGGAATTTGTTTATTAAGAAAGTCAAAGAGACTTTTACCTGACCACTGACATGTGCACTTTGTTCATTGACTAAGAAATCAAAGAAACCGTTTGCCTGACCTGTGCAGTGTTTTATAACAGTTTTAGCCAAACAGGCAGAAATAATGCAGGTTTGCTTCAATGCTTGCCCTGTTGCAGCCGATTGATTACAATAAATCCTCTTAAGGAACAGAGAAGGTACTAATGTCTTTGTCTATTTCTTGATGTATATTGCTCTTATTCATTAAGGTTTCAGCACAGAATGTATAATATGAAAGCTAATTATAGTACGATAGAAGTATGTAAAGAAGAAAAAAAATAAACAATATATTCGTCAATCGCAATTATTTGTCTGACAATTAATCGTCTGCAGAAATTCCTAATCGTGACAGCCCTAGTCATGAACTGATTTATGTGCCGATTAACTGCTTCAGAAAATGAAATTCTGATGTCACTGACTCAGCCGTCATTAAGTGATACTCGAATTTCCTGTGGTACTGGGAACACTGGAGCGAATGTCTCTTTGTATTTTAATTAGGGCTGTCACTTTAGTGCATTAATTAGATTAATTAATTACACCGCAAATCAATGCGTTATAAGAATTAATCGCAAGATTAATCATAGCACACAAACATTTAAATATTGGCCAGCTGGAGGACCCGTACATGGCAGTGGCACGTCACACATGTGTCTCTAGTCAAACCAAACAAAGCCCCGGTGACAACAGGAATGGCATATTTAAGACTTAGTCTTATTTTATTTTTGAATTTATTTATCTATATTTGTACTACATTCTTTAATAATGCATCAGGTCTAATTGTTTTGCTGGATGTCCTCCACCTTTTTCTTATTTTGAATTTGATTTATGAAACACACTTAAAGTGTAATTTGAGTTGCCTGATTGAGCTTAGAATTTTCTGGACAAGTTGCCCTGACTTTGCTTTTATTTAGTCACCAATAAAAATGTGGAATTACAAATCTTCATTTCGTAGTGTATTCATTTGATTAGTCATGGACTACAATTTTATAATATCCTAGAATTCAAATTCTTCATTTGGGTACTTTAAGCAGATATGAGATTAAAATGCGATTAATTAGATTAATTAATTATAAATCCGGTAATTAATTAGATTAATTTTTTAATCGTCTAACAGCACTAATTTTAATCATTCCATTGTATTACTAATAGTAAACTTTTTACTGTAATGATATAGATTATGGATAAATAAATATCTATTTATTTATCTGTTTATTTTTATACTTTTCTTTTCTTCCAGGGTTCAGATTGTCTTCATCAGTCTGAAGACAATGTCCAAATTTGAAGTGATCTTCTCGGTCAGCCTCTCCAGCCAGCACTATGTGCTTCATTTGCAGAGTTTCAAAAACATGATCGGAAACACTACGTAAGTTCTGGAAGCCGTCATGTCTGTGGATGAGTTTTTATGAAACCTTTTAGAGGCAGTTTTTAACTGTTTTACTCTTATTCATAATCAACGTGTCTTTTCTTACTTTGCAGGGTTGAACAGATTGAGGAGATTGTGGCATCGATCAGTCAAACCAACAAACTCTTGACAAAAACGATCAAAACAATTCATGAAAATCTGCTCTGCTGAGATGAGAATTTAAAATTACACGGGATTAAAAAAATAGCTGGTGTTCATGTTAAATAAATAAATGTACAGATTTTGTTTTTCATGCAACTGTTGTAAATAGTTTTTTCTGCCCTTATGTTTATAATTCAACCTTGATGCAAATAGAAAATCTTTAACAATTTTTGTTCAAAGATGAGCTGTTGGGTTTTGTTTGGTGTTCTTATAAGAGTGATTTGTATTGAAAAGGCAAGATCGTTTAAAAAAAAAAAAAAAAAAAGGTTAGTTGTAAGTTTAGCAGGTCTGCTCTAATTAAAGATTTACTATTACTCATACTGAAGTGGCCAAACTTATAAAAATAAACATATTCAATCCATTTTAATCAATCTTTATTTGCCCAGCACCAGTTCATATGAAGTGTGAAGACAAACTCTTCATTTTGTGGATACACGCATAGATATATGTATGAAATACACATATACGTATATATACAAATACATATGCCCAACACAAATCCAATAGCCAATCAGAAATCCCTCGTCATGATGGAAAGAAAAACCTGTTAAGCAGCAGAAGGATCTTGGTCTCATGATGAACAGTCATCCACACTGCTGTGTAGGGCAGACATAATCAGTTTAATTCAAGAAGCTTTGTAGGCATGAAAGTTTTGATAATAGTTTTGCCAACACATCACATGAATATTTTAGGCACAATAATTATTTTATTGTTGTGATAAATTACTTTGTGTTCTCTTGTTTTTGGTTAAAAGTTAATAAACCCACTTACCAACATGGAAGGTGACCAACAGCACTTTTTAAAAAATCATTCAAATCGAAATAAAAGGTTTGTGCCAACAGCAGCATTATAAAATATATTACATGTTCAGGTTATTAATACATCATAAAATTATTAATGCAAAGTAGGAAAAAGATGAAAAGTTTCCTTCTGAGTTCTCAGTGATTGAGGTGAACTTTCTGCTTCCTCCTCTGGATGGCGAGCTTGGCTTGACATCGCTGCACTCAGTGGGCCTTTGTCTTAACTACAGCAGAGGGAGTCTGATCCAACTTCAATTCACCAGTTACTTTATATATATTATATTTTCTTTAGGATTTTGGTTATTAAAGAAGTTTTAAGTCGGATTGTGCAGAGAAGTTTTCTCTACATTATTTAGGTGTCAAAGGAGAATAAATATTTGGTTCTTTTGTCCAATCAAGTACTTAGGTTACAATTTTTAGCAGAAACTGGAGCTGGAGATTTTTGTGAGTAAAAAAATGAACAAAAAAGTTTTCTCCCTATGGGCAGCTACATTTACGTAAAAGGCTGCTTCTTAACATCAAATTACCTCAACTTAAAGACTGAGATTCTTTAATTTTTTTATTAGATATAATATTAAACTCTTTGGTGAAACAAGTCTTTTTAAACAGTATATTTATTGTGTTTTATAACAGGACATGTAATGATACAATCGACAAAATATACATTAACCTGACAACATAATCCCCCCAAAATAACATAACACATGAATAAATAAAAAATGGACAGAAAAGGAAAAGAAATCTAGTAATAAAATCAAACAATTAAATTCACAACACAACAATAACTTGGCAGCATTTTCAGAGTTAATTTACTTTGTAATGTCTTGAGAAACTCAATTAAATAGGGATGGGAATTGGTAAGATTTTATCAATACCAATGCTGTTAACGATCCTGCTAATCGATCCAATTCTTTATCGATTTCCTAATCGATTCCAGCAAATTTTGCATGTGGGTAAATGGTCTGATTTTCAGTGGCAACAATGTCAAAAATACATCACAGTATAGATAACTGCTTCTGTTGCTGGTGTTTCCGCTCACTTAAGGTTGTGCAGTAGGTGTAATTAAAATTAAGCCACAATTCTGACGCTTCTGAGCCCTGTCAGTTGAATGGAATTGATAAGGGAATTGATGAGCAAAAAGATTAATGATATCGATTCTTTGATGGAGCTGTTAACGATTCTCAACTGGAATTGGTTTTCGATTCCCATCCCTACAATTAAAGGTGACCATATTTCTTGAAAATTTTGCCCCCGACAGTATAAGTAAGCTGTTCTGATACCAGGCATGATGCCATCTCCTCCACCCACATATGCATTGAGGGCACATCTGTTTCCTCCAGTATAAAGATATCAACCTCCAGGCCTGCAGTAGTCCAAAGTCAATGAGTTTCAGTTGTCTTGAGGTTTGATGAAACAAGTTCATGAAACTCTGACATGTCATTCAGCAGACTTTTCCACTTTGCGCCAGTCCGTCTCAGATGAGCTCAGACTCAAAGAAGCTTTTCTGAGCGTTGATATTTGACTTTGGTTTTTCTCGGTAGAGTTTTAACATGAAGTAGATGTAGAGATGAACTTTGCTAACTGATAATAGTTTTCTAAAGTGTTCCTGAGCTCACGTGGTAAAATGCTTCACAGAATGATGTTTGCTTTTAATGAAAGGCTGCCTGAGGAATCAAAGGTCACAGGCATTCAATGTTAGTTTTTGGCCTTGATGCTTAAGTGAAAAGATTTCTCTGGATTCTTTGAATCTTTTGATGCTATGATGGACTGTAGATGAAGTAAACCCTAAATTCACTGCAGTTGTATGTTGGTAAACCTTGTTTAACTGTTATACCCCTTTCAGACTGGCCAAAAAACTGTTCAAGCCCGGTAACAATCGGCTCCTGTCGGCAGTTTGAAAGGTTTTAATCAGCATCTCGCCCCGGGTCGATTGACCCTGCAAGCAACACAGGTTTGATCAGCTTCAGTGAGAACACCACACCTGGGTTGACCCACTAATTTACAGATGACGTCGGCGTAACGTCCCCACGGCATAATATGGCGCCCGTCTGTAACAGTGACTCTTTACCGTCTCTGCAACAAATTCCACCTGCCTTTGTATCATCAGTGCTGAGATTGTACATTTTTAAAGAGGGACAAAAGTACAAAGTACAGAAAACCATGTCCACAGCCTCTATGCTCCTTTCCATTGTTTACATGGAGCGGCTTCGTCGCACTGATGATGACATCAGCTTGATGTGCCAGAGGAAAATAACAGCCATACAGCTCGTCTGCTGCCGATTCGACCCGGGTCTGTTGACAGTGGTAAAGAGTCACTTGCTGATTGTTAGCGGGTTAACCTGCTCTAAAAAACCCGCGTCGATTTGCTAATTTTTGTGTGAAAGCAGAATTAGACTACTTATGGCCCTTTTCCACTAGCCCTACTGTACTCGGCTCTGCTCGATTTGCAGTGTGTTTGCACTAGCCCGGTACCTCCTAAAACAAGCTAGTTTTAGTACCTACTCCGCTCTGGTTCCAAGCAAGCGGAGTTGATACGAAAGCATGTCGTCACCGACTGCCGGCTGCTGATTGGTCAGACAATGTCGTCATCAATGAGTCATGAGCGCGACAACCTAGCATGCTAGCGGTAGCTACCATTAGCTTATCCTCATATGTCTTTTCTTTGCAGCTCGATTGCTCTCGTCCTCGGCTTCATGCTGTTGTATGACTTCTAAAACCTGCAGCCTTCTCCTGCTTTCCTTTTTTACTCGGTTTGTGACAAAAAGCCACAGATTGTTGTGTCGCGCTCAAAATGACGTCACCGCAGTGCCGCTCAGCTGTTTACATCTACACTGCACCCAGTTGGGCAGGCGACTGGGGCTAATGGAAAAGCAGCACAAGGCGAGTAGAGTAGAGCCGGGTAGAGTCGAGTAGGTCTAGTGGAAAAGGGCCAATACAGAGCAGTGAACGTTGCACCTTCCATTGATGCTCCTTTTACACTCAATCATGACACTCACCTGTTTCCACTTCACCAGTTCACCTGCCGAATGCTCAAAGCAAGTGTTTTTTAAGCAGTCCTCACCTTTCCCAGACTTTTGTTGTAGCTGTCCTAGCTTTTTTGTTGTCAATGAATGATTGCTAAAAACACTTAATCAGTTCCAACATGAAACTGTAGTGAATTCAGTTGATTATAGGTTGAAAATTGTTGTTTTTGCACATCATCCCAGCTTCATTGGAACTGGGTTTTGTGTAGAACACAAATGTGTTGGTGTTTGCTCTTCGGAGCCCACAGCCAGCAGCCGAAACATGACTGACGTGGACAGTGTCCCAAAGCCAATAAAAGGGTCAAACATCCAGAGACACTCCTCTGAGAGACCGATGGAGGAGGGTAAGGCACCGCCCGTCCGCTCCTAAAGCCTCCACGTCAAAGGTCAGAGTGGACTTTCCAAACCGTCACCCTCGAGTGAGTCGTCAGGGGACACGAGCTCCTGCGTCCCTCCCCCAGAGCAGAAACAACGGCTGCTGTCAGAGCGGATGGAGGACAGGCAGAGGTCCAGGCGGGGGTTAAGTTTGGATGAAGCCACATTTGGCTCCCCTGACCCTCAGCCTGGAGGTCAACTCAATTTCATTCTGATCGATCTATTGAAGGGTTTTTCATTATTCTCACATGGATAACTGGATCACTCATTAGATCATTATACAAGACAAATGGCTGTGAGGGTTTTCTACTCCATTTGAGTAAATATAAAGTGATTTTCTGTCTCATTTTCTGTTTCTGATTGGATTTCTCTTACTGTGCAAATAGCCTTCTGACATGGCTGCTCAATTAACCCCTCATTTAAAAAAACACTTTGTCATGTGCCTGAAAAGACTCATTTTATCACCTTTAGTTGAAAACCTCAAAGCTGATTTAATCAGTTAAGTTCTGTCTCACTTTTCAGACAATGAAATCTAATTCAACATGAGAAAACCCCTCTGTGCTCTCATGCAGCCTCGCCCAGGCAGTAATCATGTTTTCAAGACAAACAGACTCATAAAAGGATATTTGTCCACCATACTGGCAATCTTCTGAATCAGTTATAACTATAATTTCAGGGATGACTCCCAAGAAAATCAAATGCCAGACTGGCATTTTGGCTAATTGGACTTTAGAGCAATTTCATTTTAATTAAACAGTTTCAAACTGCCAAATCGTCATGTTGGGTTGTTATGTAACTGCACATTTATTCAAGTATACCACTCGGCATGTTCGCTATCTGTGCCACGAGACTGTGCAAATGCATGGTTGATTTCTGTGCTGTTTGGAAAAAGGATGAGACGACTCTGGAATCCTTCACTGACCACATCTAATGAAGAAATAAGTGATAAAAATCTACTTAGATCTACAAAACCTGCTCCAGATCAACATGATTCATAGAGAGGGCTGTCTGGAGGGAAGAATCAGAATCAGAAATGTATTTCCTGCCAAGTACATACAAGAAAGGACCTCTTTCACAATACATGTAATTTTGCCCACAGTCCAATTTTTTGTTTATTGTGTGGTATTTGTAGTACACCCAGAGACTCCCAAGAATATACCTTTAGAAAATCCAAAAGTCATCCAGGGCCTGTGCTATGACCTATTTTATGATCATTGCCATAGGTGTGAGCCAGGGTGCACACTTTACCCCAAAACTTACTCAAACACAAATAATAAATCATCAAATTGGGTCAAATCACCTTCACTGAAGTCTGGTGCATCTTTTGAAATCAAATGTAAAGCTAAGTATTACAACTGAAAGAAGTTATTGAATCTTAACTGGAAAAAAAAAAGGTTTTTTTATGATTTTTTCAACAAATTCAATTCTTTAGAGATGTGTCTGACCAACTTACAGTTGCTATACAACTACAATACTTACAAATTATTTGGCCACATATATATTCTCAAAGTGGGAAAAAAGTCATCAAATTCTGAGACTGGTAAAGTTGTTCAATTAACAGGTTGGGTTACTGTGGAAGAATCAGGATACTGTTCCATGCAGGGGTGTCAAAATGACCATGCTTACTAATCTTTCCCAAGCTACACTGTCAAGATATTTTCATACAATTGCAGATATTTTGAACACAATAGTTGTTCCCAAATACCTTGGCACAAATCATATTTCACGCCACGATGCCATAACTCACAACACTGTCTTTACTAAAGCTTTTTATGGTGACCAGGTCACTCTTATCTTAGATGGTACATATATCTACCTCAACAAAGGCAGTGATCATCAGTTTCAAAGGGCATCTTACGGAGGACAGAAAAAACGAAATTACCTAAAATTCATGTCAGTTGTGCTGCCTGATGGATATGTTTTAGACACTATTGGCCCCTACCATGGTAACGTAAATGATGCAACAATAACTCGGCTCATCATGGAAAAAATTGAAATATTGAAATCTTGGTTAGAAGCAAATGACAATATGATTGTAGATCGCGGTTTCAGGGATGCCTTAGATCTTCTTGCTAAGTTGGGGTATGATGCTAGAATGCCGTCATTTTTACCAACTGGTAAATCCCAATTGGATTCCTCAACAGCCAATAGTGATCGTTGGTGTACCAAAACAAGATGGATAGTAGAGTCCTACCACGGGCGTTTAAAGAAGTGGATGTTGTTTAAGGAACAACTTACCTCAAATTATTTCGTTGAGGTCATTGGCAAATTAGTGCGCATAGTAACTGCATGTCTCAATGCCTTCAGAGGACCAATATATGTTTCAGATCCAGATCGAGAGGAACGAGATACTAAGATGGCTCAGCATATGCTTTCACTTTTAAAAAAAGACAATGTTTTGGCAAAACGAGTTGCAGAAGACCCAAATATGTCACGTAGAGCTCGTAGTGAATGGCAGAAGCTTGAAGCATCTGATATCTCGTTCCCTCATGTGGATCTGGAATACCTTGAGACCATAACATGCGGTACATACCAAATCAAACAGTCCCCTGGCTACATTGCTGAGCATCAAAAAAATGATGGTGACTATGAGATTTGGGTTTACCAGCATGATGCTGATCTCATTAGGGGACAGATTCACTCTCGTCACAGATCTCAAATAAAATACAATGTTTGGATTCAATTTGACAAGAATGCATCAGATGATCCTGTGAAGGCATATTATTGTCTCTGTCCTGCTGGAAAGAGAACCTCTGGCATGTGTGCACATGTTGCATCTGTAATCTATTATTTGGGATATTATAAACATTTTCAAAATCAGAAACCCCTCCAACCATACACAAGCAAATTCAAAGACTCCATTCTCTGAAATAACCAGCCAATCATACATCTTATGGATTTCTCAGATCTCCTGTCCCTCACTATAGTTCCAGCCTACAAATTAAAATTGTCCAAGCCGTTGCTATGAAAAAGACACGAAGGCCATAAAACAGATTACATGTATATATAAGTACTAGAAACAGAAATTGACAGAAGTAATGTTTATGTATTGCTGTCATTGTAGATATATACAATCTGATTACAACAATCCAAAACTGCATCGGTTTTTACTTGTATCAATGGCTCATTATTATCTCATCACAAAGGCATAATATACAGGCCCTTTGTGGCTGTTCAATATTAAAATGAATAACATTTCATGGGAAATGTTTGTTTTGAATCTAACATTCAAATTCTAAAAGAAATCATACTTAAAGGATGAATTCTGAACAAATCTTTAAAGGTTCCCTGATATACAAGACATGGAACAGTATCCTGATTCTACCACAGTAACCCAACCTGTTAATTGAACAACTTTACCGGTCTCAGAATTTGATGATTTTTTTCCCACTTTGAGAATATCTATGTGGCCAAATAATTTGTAAGTATTTTAGTTGTACAGCAACTGTAAGTTGGTCAGACACATCTCTAAAGAATTGAATTTGTTGAAAAAATCATGAAAAAAAACTATTTTTTTTCCAGTTAAAATTCAATAACTTCTTTCAATTGTAATACTTAGCTTTACATTTGATTTCAAAAGATGCACCAGACTTCAGTGAAGGTGATTTGACCCAATTTGATGATTTATTATTTGTGTTTGAGTAAGTTTTGGGGTAAAGTGTGCACCCTGGCTCACACCTATGGCAATAATCATAAAATAGGTCATAGTACAGGCCCTGGATGACTTTTGGATTTTCTAAAGGTATATTCTTGGGAGTCTCTGGGTGTACTACAAATACCACACAATAAACAAAAAAATGGGCTGTGGGCAAAATTACATGTGTTGTGAAAGAGGTCCTTTGACTTGGTAAACTGGTGCAGAAACAATCAAGACATTCTTAGGGTGTTTTCACATTAGGTCCACTTGTTTCGAACCGTGCTGCGGCGCGGTTTGCCATGGGTTCGCCCCCCTCCCCCGCTGGCTTGCATTCACACTGGCAACATTGAACCATTCCGGGGCCCACTTGTGTATTTACTCAGTTTGAAACAGCAGGGGGCGATATGCACGTAACTGGTTACCAAACCTGCTACGGAGGAGAACGAAGAAAAGACTACCATGGTAGACAAATTTCCTACACCAGACAACCAATGTTTACGTTTCGCTCTCTTCTGCATTTTCCTGCAAATGTGTTTTTTTATCGTGTTTGAGACGGCATCAGCGACCTTATGGACCCTCGTAAATCATCGTAATCCTCAACCAGAATAAACAAATCGGCAAATTGAGTAAGCAAAAGATTCAACCGCGGGATTAACAGGAAGTAATGCATCAAAAGTAGATCGGTTCGGACCACTTTGTTTCACACCAGTGAAACCGCACCAAATGTACGGAGATGGAGCGGATCGAGACCACCCCTTCATGGAGGTCTCAGCTAACAACAGCCTGGTAGATTGGCATGTTTTTTTCCGACTTCAACTGGAACGCTGATAAGTCGGAGATGATGTCACTCCCAGTTCCGCGGTTACTGGAATGCAGCATTACAACAGTCACCGCGCGTGCTCATGGGTAGCAGAGTCTTTTACGTTGCAGGTAATAGATTCTCCTCACAGTCCCTTTAAGTATGACCCTGATGGAAAGCGTGTTGTGGAAAAAAACACAACAATATGTTGGAAGTGCACCACGATGCTAAACTATGTCGGGGGGAAAACAACAAACGCGGACATCATCCCGGTGTTAAAAGAAGTGGAACCAGACAGAAACAACAAGCAGCACAAATGATACAGACTTTCCCTGGGTCATTTAGACAGCCATTAGCACATGATTCAAAGAACAAAGGAAACCAACCAGGCGATAGCTACTTTAATCGCTGTCGACATGAGACCCCTTTCTGTTGTGGATAACGCCAGGTTTCAGGACATGGTACGGACACTTGATACACTTATAGCTCGTTTTTTGTAATATTTACTCTGCTGCTAAGAATGCACCACATAAGATGGGTGAGTTCTCTATTGGATACATTTAATTTTTACTTATTCCTATTTTTACATGATGATGTTCTTGTTTTTATGATTCTAAGTCTGCACTGAAGAATGTGCCTGGTTTAGCTGCAAGAGTTACATTTAATTCAATTTAACGAAAATGTACTCTGAGCTGAAACAAATGTTGGTTATTTTAATAAACCACAAGTACAAAAGGCATTGACATTTCTCATATTTTGTATCGAAAAAGTATCGAACTGTGATAGAAACGTATCGAACCGTGAATTATGTGAATCGTTGCACCCCTAATATTTAGCCAATTTAACAAAATAAACCACCATAAAAGGATTCAAAGGAGTTTTATTTGTCATTCCAGTCTGCATTTACAGAAGAAAAGGACGAAACTAGTTACTGAGCTCCCCGTATCAGTCGTATAGAAATATAAAACAAATAAAGATGTAAGCATCACAGTATATAAAAAAGGATAATTACACTAATACCATAATCTAATGCTACTAAAATCGAAATAAAGATAAGGAAAATTCTTTACAGCACCGAAATAAGAATAAAGTCTCAGTATAAATAAAGACTGTTCACGCTGCATGTGAAGCTCGCTGCTGATCCGTCTGTTGGCTAGTCAAGCTCATCGGTGATATCTGCATAAGCTCAGTTTGAGTCGTGCGGGGCTAGGAGGTAAATATTTTTCACAGGTGAGGCACAGCTACTTAAAAATGATAGATTAATTTGTTATTTTTTGCAAGCACTGCAGTGACACTTTACATCATAATGCTGAAATAAAATGTATTAAAGCAAGCAAACATGACATGAGGTATTGCTCATGTTTGCATTTGTTAGCTTGTTAACACTCTTCCAGGTTTGACTGAAGGGCCAATGTGACCCGAGTGGCCCTGTGATAAAGCCCCACACACTGTAGGTTTAACATATTGGGCGGTAATGATTGTCTCCATGTGACATAAGAGGGGCTGTTAATCTTCTCTCTAAGTGACAAACATACAGCTGTATTGAGAATTAGATAACATTGTGTTGTCAACACTCCTAATGTATAATTCTGTAAAGTGGAACATTTGGCCCAGGGCGACCCGGCTGAAATCTGTTTATCCACACATCAGGAACGTATTTCACCTCAGTAACCTCATCAGTGTCCTTCACAGATCCTGACATCAGCAAGGAGGAACATTTAAGGCATTTAAGGTGAAAGGATTACTTTTTGCTAAAGGTTTTACTTATATAAGTGTCAAAACAGAGACACCTGTGAAGAAAAATGAAGAGTGTACAGACATGACTCTTTTGTCCCGGTTATTGTTCCCATGAGCCACACTGACTGTGCTTCACTGCAACATGAGCAACATATGACTGCTATGAAAACCTTCTAGTAGTGTTGTGTAAAGCCGGCATCAACTGTGCGATTTTTGGCCCTTTTTCACACAATTTTACACTCGTGCGACTACTTTGGGGATCGGGCCAAGTTTTGGCTCAATTATGCGTCTCACATCGTGTGGTATACACGAGGTAACGAGAAGCGATTAACACCTCCCGATCGATCGGATGAAAATCAAACCTGTTTGAAATCCTGGTCACCCCTCGTGAGGCTTTGTCACACTACACATGTGGAAACGTAGATACGGAAGAGAAAACAAATGCACAAGACGGAGCAGCATGGAATCACAGTGGACCTGGACCCAAGCAACGGAGGGTTGACTTGTTGAGCTGTGGCAGGCACAGCGGAGCCTATTAGGGGAATGTGTTTTATTTTGTTATTCATTCGCATCCGACCACTTTCCACTTCTTCTTCCACTACGACTTTTAACGTTGCATTTCCTGATACAAGAGTCCGACGTGTCATCATGTATTATAAGACTTTATTATATTATAAGTTCTTATAATGCATCCATGCGTATCATACATGGACGAACAGTGTGAGCAGTCAGATTGCATCTGAGCATCGGGTCGTATAGTGTGAGAAGAAGAATCGTGAGCTGTGAACTTTTAACCCCTGCGATTCACTCGTACAGTATGAGCAGCAGCTGAACACCGCGATCGAAAAAGTCGTACAGTAGATGCCCGGCTTTACTCAAGACCGGTCTTAGTCTCGAGATTTTGAAGATTTTGGTCTTGTCTCGGACTCGAGAGCATTTTTACTCGACCTTGTCTCAGACTGGCCGGACTCAGGATTTTCCATCAAGACCGATCAAGACCAGCACTGATCTGCTGTTCTTCAACTTCATTAATGTGAATAAGGAGGAGCACTTGGTGAAACAACAAAGAGCTTCAATTCATGTGTTATTTCCCCCTGTGATGACTGCAACCTTGGTCTTGGTCTCGACTCGGTCTCGACTCCAAGAAATCTTGATCTTGTCTTGGTCTCGGTGCATTTTGGTCTTGGGCAAGTCTTGGTTTTGGATAGTGTGGTCTTTAGCACAACACTACCGTCTATTATAAAATTGTTATTGGTGATATCAATCGTAGCTCTACTCGTACTGAAATTTGGATTAAATATACACAATTTTAGTTTACTGGTGTGTGAGTAGACTTTACTAGTAAAGCAATAAGTGTCACTAGAACTACTAGTAGACTGTTTTGAGTCTACTTGTACTACTAGTATACTTAAGGATGTTCACTAGCATTACCAATAAGCCTTATATAATATAAAGCAAATTCAGGTTTCACATTGGCTTTTGAAAATAATACAACCAATCAGACTGCTGGATTTAGTTATAGTCCCTCCCATTTCATTTGCATCAGGTCTACTAGTACTATCAGGGAGTCTTTTGGCCATAATGGTACTACTAGTAGACTAAAAACAGTCTACTAGCACTAATAGTGAATATTTTGAGTTTCCTAGCAGTACTAGTAAACAATTTTCTTTTGCTCGTAAAGCTTTTTGCCACACTAATGCATGAGTAGACCTCATTTGTAAAGCAAACTTGCCGACTAGTAGACAGTTTTGTGTAAGTAGTACTAGTAGACTTAAAAAACGTTAAAGAAAACTCAAAACTTCAAAGCTTTACTAGTTGTAAAGCCCCCTTATTAGCATGTTAGGCTTATTAGTAGTACCAGTAAACATTTTAAGTCTACTAGTAGTACTAGAAGTCCCAAAACAGTCTACTCATGGTACTCGTGAAAATGTTTCTATGGTCTAGTAGTTCTCGTGACACTTTTTACTTCACTACAGTCAACCTGCAAACTAGCTGACCAAAACATAGTACATATACTCCAAATTTGAGATCTAGTAGAGCTGTAGGCCTTCAAACTGCATTAAATTCTTTATAAAATAGCTTCATTAAAACCCCCCAACCCTACTTTAAAATTATGCCCCTGCAAAACTCACATCAACATTAGGTCAAATGTGTCACTTCTAGAAAGTGAAGTGAAGCCCAGTGTTTCTATACAAACTTTATTAATGGATCCAACGCAATAAATCTAAAATAAGTTAGTTTTGGTACATTTTCTTGATGGAGAACATGGTAAACTTGTTATTAAACATCTGTTTTCATCATTTTCTTGATAGAGATGTTCAATCAAGAGCAACCAAATGTCAGTATGAGAGACGATGGTTACCTGTCGATTCCTAAAAAGAAAAACAAAAAGGGAAAGTTCTTTTGTAACATCTGGGGAAGAAACTGCTTTCAAGATGGCACAAATGATGTTGATACAAAAAGTGTGGAGGAGTCAATGTGAATTTGTTAACAGTGTTTGTTGTGAGTTTCTCTTCATACTTTTATACTTTCTCCTCATTTAATGTACATGAAGAAGGCAATATTTAAGGCTTCACTGCAGCCAATCTGAAGGGTGAGATCTAAGGGGCCATTTACACGGCTCCTAAAACGGTCAAATCCAACAAGTTTTCATTGCGTTTTGGCCTCCAGTTTATTTGACAACGGTACCTAGATTGCTTGAATCCACAAACTTTTGAAAACAGACTCCAGAATGGAGAGTTTTGAAGACGCTCTCCATGCAGCGCAGTGTTAACCCAGATCAGAGTGTTCAGGGTGAAACAGTGGTTTGTTGTTCAGACATAACTATCCAGACAGATATGGTGTCCAGAAAAGAAACTCCTGTGCCTTTATGCGTCCACTCGCCATTGTTGTTTTTGGAAGTTTTCTTCTTCGTACGTATATTGTAGCAGTGCTGCCTCTCTGCAAACCAACACCACCATCTACTGAACCGGCATGCATACTACAGCGACTTCATTCTTTTCAGCATCTCCGTCTGAACCCAGATCGACCTGAATACGCAAAGGAAAAATCTTTTTAAGTCAGAGAGTGTCCGTGTAAATGTAGTCTTAATCTTGGCTTCCCCATCAGGCAGCTGCTGATTCGCCCATTTTAATACATCAACTATAACTTAAGGTGATTACATCAGTGCCTTTCTTCTGCAGTGATCCAAGTCTGACTGTTTTTTTCAAGAATCTGAGAAATAGTGTGATGTCTACTTCAAAGTGTACCACTTAAATAACGCTCTGATAGATGTAAAGAGGATCAGAGTTCAACTGTGAGGTCCCGGTGTAAATGTAATGACGGAGTGCTAACACCTCCAGTCTGCACTCGTTCCTCTCCATTGTTCTTTCCTTCCTCTGGCCTTGTTGGACATGTTTGCTCACAGAAAAACTCGACCATTTCTTATCGCACACATCTCACTGTGCGCTGGGGTCCAGCTGTAACAGCTTCTCTCATACAGTCAGAAAAAGATAAGAACAGCGCAGTTAAAACAAAGAGTTCAGTTTAATGTAGGTCCGGAGGAAAAAGGATATAAGGACCACAAACAATGGATTTATTCTGATGGCATTAGTGTACATTAACACTTCGATATACTTTTGAATAGAAATCTAAGTTTGTGAATAAAAACAGCCAACCTCTCCTTCAGGTGATGCCACTCCATATCACATACAAACTGATGTTGCTGCAGATGTTGCTGAACTGTTGCTGACTGGACTATTGACATGATCACATTGACTTTCAACTGATACTGCTTTGGAAACACTGCAGTGATACAAACACCACAAATGTTTTGTACGAGACACAGTGTTATCATTTCGCATGTGACCATGCTGACTGGTGACCTATAGCTACTTGGGTTCGTGTTTGCAGCCGTTACAGCAGTTTATGAAACCAACAAGAGCAACCACATAACTTTTTCATAAATATATTTGATCAAGATTCTCTGATCTGTCTTGGATTCAACTCTAAATAAACCATTATTTACACAACACACCTGCTAACATCACTGATACGCCACTTTTCCACCAAGTGGTCCATTATGGATCGGCACGGTTTGGCTCAGGCCGCATCTGCAAAGCCTGATCCTGTTTGCATTTCCACAGCCAACCAAACCCTACTTGGTAGGCGGTGTACAAGCCAAATGCCAATAGCATGACATCATAGCAGCGCAACACAGTGTACCCGGCTATTAAAAAACAACGAAGAAGAAAACGCGACACAGTAAACAAAGAGCAACGATGGAAGACATCCAACAATTCTTCTTTTTTGTGATCAGCATGTGACTTTTTGTGACGAAGCGCAACCAAACTTTGTTTCAGAGAAGGCAGTGTGCTGTAAGAGTTATCTTCACGAAGACGAGTGGAGATTTAAACATGGCACAGTTATGTGTTGTGCCGCTGTCACATGGGAAGTGACGTCTCCTTCGACCAATCAACAGACTAGCTCCACCTTCTGGGGTCGGATTGGTGTGCTTGGTACCCCAACAGAAGGGTCCCAAAAAGTAGGACGGTACGGTTCGCTTGTGAGGGGTCCTGTCCCGGTTTTAGGCTTTGGAAACGCCACAAAAAGCGAGCCGTACTGAGACGAACTGAACTGAATCCTCTGGTGGAAACGAGCGTCGTAGACACAAGGTCAGCCTTAACACCTGTCAGACTTGTGGTTGGGATGGATGTGAGAATTAAACAGCTTTTGCATAGAAATTGTAACATAAAGGAAGTTGCATAAATGATATCATAGATATCATACCAATGTAATGCATTTTTCTGTTTTGTGTGGACAGAGATATTAGATAGAAACCTTCATGTACCAGATTATATCAGATTTTTTCTTCCCGCCATGCTTCAAATTGGGTTTTAGATGTATGTTTGTGTATTTATATATGTGTATCTATGCATACATGTGCATATATGAAAAGAAGAGTTTGTCTGCAGCCTGTTCTACTGTAAAGTATTGAGGGTAGAGTATTGTATTGAGATAACACCTGTTATGATTTGACACTGTAAAAATTAAGATTTGATTGATCAAATATTTGTGAGTAGTATGTTCACCTGTGCCATGGAGGTTGTCATTGCTGGCGTCTGCTTGTTTGTTTGTTTGTTTCTCTGTTAGTAATATAACTCAAAAAGTTATGGACGGATTTCAATTAATTTTTCATGAAATATCCAGATTGGGACAAAGAAAAAATGATTAGATTTTGGGAGTGATCCAGATCATCGCAAAACCGCCATGATGAAAAATGTGATTTTCGTGAGTAACTACCAAGCTAAAATAGATATCATTATGAATCCAATTACTAAATGCCATGTTTTCATGGTCAATGAATCTAAGTATTTAGATAAAATTAAGGTAGGATCAGTATTTATGGTGAAAATCACAATATGGATGAGGATTGTGGCACTGGCGGAGGTCTTTGCTCTCCGAGTGCTTTTCTAGTTTTTCTGTTCTCATTAAGTAAGTTAATAAAAATAAACTTGAATAGAATTACACACAGTTGGTCATTCCAGAGCTGGGGGACATTTTGTCCATCAAGAAATTGACCATTTTTTACACAGTTCTGTTATATATCCAAAAAACATGTGATTTACATCATTAAATTATATGACTTTTCCAGCTCAGGCATCAAAGGTAGAATTTCTGTACGTTTTATTTGTTGTTGCTGTTGCTGAACCTTGAGACATAAAGATGTACCTCATGTAGTTTCCTGTTCTGTATCATGTTACTCCAATTCAAGTTACAGGGTTTCAAGTCTTTGCTAATTTTTCATACTTTTCTCTTGGTTGATGTTGGGTTTGTTATCAGATTTGAAAGATTGAAAAAGACAATCATAGCTGCATGATTTAAATTGAAAAACCTTCTGATTCGTTTGTTTTATACTTATTAAAATAGCAACAAGGTTCAGATGGTTGGAGTAAAGCTCTCAATAAAGCTGCAAATATTTATAAATATATGAAAAAGAGAGCTCTATTATAAAATAAGCTCAGTACTTTAGGACCTAATGTCTGTGGAGTAATATTGTTTCCTGTTTTTGCTCTTTTTCTTTTTTTTTGGTAACAGAGCTGCACACATGTTGCGGGACACCTCCTTGAGGTGTAATAACTATAGTTTAGAATATCAATAGTTTAATGAATAGTTTTTTCTGCATACAAGAGACACGATTTAGCAAAAGCATGCAACAAAAGAGAATACAAATATTTGAATATCAAATATTTTATGTTAGCATTCAGTTGGAGGTTGAGAGGAGATAAATGAGCCTTTTTTAGGGGTGCTTGGAAGGTATTTGGTATTTCAATAATATTTTAGAAACACTTTTACAACAACAGTCTTTACAGTTTGCCTCAGGACATCTGAAATTCTATCAAAAACCATGTCTCTTAAGAGTGTTTTTAGTTATACTGTATGAAATTTAATGAGTGTGAGAGAAATTTTCCCCTAAGAATGCCCTGATAGGCTATTTTGCATGGATATATAATTCTGTTGTGCCTTGAGATTTTTGCTTGATCCTTGGGATTAAGAATGTTTGAAAACTGTTTCTCTAGACCACTTTTTTACTTTTTGTGCTTTTGGTCTCTGAAAAACTGAATAGTCATGAATAATATGTCTGAATTTTGGAGTATTGTTGGTATTGGTATCAGTATTGATAATAAAAGCATTTGTAAATGCTGACAGCCTGTAGGATAAAAGGGAAATGGCTCAGGAGCAGGCTGTCAACAGGTTGTCAAGAAAATCCAGGAGTGTATTTGTAAAAAGGGAAACACTGATTTTGAATCACTCAGTGTTTGTGTTGGTGCAGTAACATCCATGAATGTCCCATGTCTCCCCACAGTAAGTGCTCATGCTTCATTCCTGAACTTTACTGTCCCTCCACTGTAAGCCCTCTACACATCACCTTGTTAGGGGTCATTGGAGGACGTCCTAATTGGTCCTTCCAGGCGGGTAATTAGCTCTGATGGCATGTGCTCCCATAGTGATGCGAATGATGGGGACATGGTATTGTCCCACCCCTCACCCCAATAACCATCACACACACACACGCGCTGTCACAAAAGTAAAGGCCATGTGACCCGAGGAGTTGCCACATTCTCTGGTCATTCTTGGGAAAAGACAATAGGTCTGGTTGTTAAAATAGGCTCCCTCTCAGCAGGAGGACACTGGAGCCGCAGCAGCTGTCCGATACTATCAAGCTTCAATGGTCACAGCAGCCTCACAAAACGCCCGACCAGAGGGGCTCATGCTGCTCTGTGGTTATTATTCATCTCATACAAAATACTTTATATTTAAATTTCAGCTCTGTCTGCAATTTTCCCTGAAGAAAAATATTTTAGAAGCATTATTTTAAAAGCATGAAACTGTTGCAATTTAATGCAGCCCATCTTCTAACTACAACCCCTGGCAAAAATTATGGGATCACCAGTCTTGGAGGATGTTCATTCAGTTGTTTAATTTTGTAGAAAAAAGGAAGATCACAGACATGACACAAAACTAAAGTCATTTCAAATGGCAACTTTCTTGTTTTAAGAAACACTAAAAGAAATCAAGAAAAAAAACGTGGTAGTCAGTAACAATTACTTTTTTAGACCAAGCGGTGGGAAAAAAATATGGAATCACTCAACTCCGAAGAAAAAATTATGGAATCATGAGAAACAAACAAACAAAGTAAAACACTTCAACACACCACTAGTACTTTGTTGCACCACCTCTGGCTTTTATAACAGCTTGCAGTCTCTGAGGCAGAGAGGGGTCCAGCTGCAGACCTCCACTCTCAGCCGGCCAACGGCTGCTCCAGTATGAACTGGAAGTCACCTCCAACGTGAGACGGACGTGACGTAAATATAAATAATTATATAGCCCCCTTCACATCAGCGCGTTTGCGCCACCTCCAGTCATTTTAATGAGTGACGGGCGGTGGACGGGAAACAGTTTTAACCGTGGTGGTAGGACAAATAAGCGGTTGGCGCCCATGTCAGCGCGCACAGATTTTGTCATAGAAATCATATATGTGTAATATATTACATATACGTATAAAATATGTATTATATACTTATGATATATGTATATAATGTCTATAGACTTTGCCCTGCTGCAAAGGAAGTTTCTAGCGGCAGCCGCCAGGCAGCAGCCAATCACATCTGAGTAGGGAGAGAACCAGGAAATAGCAGGCTTCACAGGTCAAAGCAAACATTTAATGAGCTCTACCAAACGGCTCTACCTACATGTAAAGATAATAGGGAGAAAAACTTGGCTGAGACAGCATTTCACTTAAGAATGTATGAGCAGGGAGTGTTGTGAAGGACTTTTGGGCTCTGCTGTGACATTCACCGAATCACCTCTCTGTCACTGCCACCTCGGACTCTATGCTCGTCCCAGGGCGGCAGCAGACGCTTTAAAAACGCTTTATATTTAATGGACTCATCTGGCAGGGAGGCTGTTTTTGGGGATGTTGCCGCGCGGCGGTGTGAAGGGGTCTTAACTAATAAAACCTTGAATTGATGCTGCCTTTGTCCCGTGTTACGGTTAAAACAGCAGTGACTGTAAACACAGAGGCTGTGATAGGACTGTCAAGCAAATAAAGCAACTATGTCTCTGGGAAATGAAAACGCTCGAGATCAATACACCAAACAGAGATTACGCATTTTTAACTTTGTGTTTTTTAATGTAACATGACTGACGAATCAAGTTACCACGGTAACCGAAAACGCTGACACCATTTCCTTCTCACATTGGAGGTGATCATGACGTCACTTCCTTCTGACGATGGAGGTGTAGAGTCTGCAAGCTAGTCGGCTGAGAGTGGAGTTCTGCAGCTGGACTGTCTTGCTGAGGCAGGGACTTAATGAGTGACAAACAGTACTCTTCATCAATCTGGCTCCAACTTTCTTTGATTGTAGTTGCCAGATCAGCTTTGCAGGTTGGAGCTTGTCATGGACCATTTTCTTTAACTTCCACCACAGATTTTCAATCAGATTGAGACCCAGACTATTTGCAGGCCATGACATTGACCTTATGTGTCTTTCTTCAAGGAATGTTTTCACAGTTTTTGCTCTATGACGAGATGCATTATCATCTTGAAAATGATTTAATCATCCCCAAACATCCTTTCAATTGATGGGATAAGAAAAGTGTCCAAAATATCCATGTAAACTTTAATGACAGCTATCTCCCCAATGCCTTTACCTGACATGCAGCCCCATGTCATCAATGACTGTGGAAATTTGCATGTTGCAGGCAGTTGTCTTTGTAAATCTCACTGGAACGGCACCAAACAAAAGTTCAAGCATCATTACCTTGCCCAATGCAGATTCATGATTCATCACTGAATATGACTTTCATCCAGTCATCTACAGTCCACGATTGCTTTTCCTTAGCCCATTGTAACCTTGTTTTTTTTCTGTTTAGGTGTTTATGACGGTTTCCGTTTAGCTTTTCTGGATGTAAATCCCATTTCCTCGAGGCGATTTCTCACAGTTCGGTCACAGACGTTGACTCCAGTTTCCTCCCATTTGTTCCTCATTTGTTTTGCTGTGTATTTTCTGTTTTCAAGACATTTTGCCTTAAGTTTTCTGCCTTGACACTTTGATGTCTTCCAGTACACTTTCCTTTGACAACCTTCCCATGTTGTCTGGACTTTGTCCAGATTTTAGACACAGCTGACTGTGAACAACCATCTTTTGCAACATTGCGGGATGATTTACCCTCTTTAAGGAGTTTGATAACTCTCTCCTTTGTTTCAATTGACATCTCTCGTCTTGGAGCCACGATTCATGTCAATCCACTTGGTGCAACAGCTCCAAGGTGTGATCACTCCTTTTTAACTGCAGATTAACGAGAAGATCTAAGCTGATGCAGGTGGGAAAGGAAATCAACAGGGTGATTCCATATTTTTTTCCTCGGAATTGAGTGATTCCATATTATCTTCCCTCTGCTTGGTCTAAAAAAGTAACTGTTACTGACTACCACATTTTTTCTTGATTTCTTTTAGTGTTTCTTAAAGCGACAACGTTGCCATTTGAAATGACTTTAGTTTTGTGTCATGTCTGTGATCTTCCTTTTTTCTACAAAATTAAACAACTGAATGAACATCCTCCAAGACTGGTGATTCCATAATATTTGCCAGGGGTTGTACAACACACTGCCTTCATGCATATCAGATCAGATCAGGGCCAAAAGTACAAATGATGTTATTATTTCTCATTATTACTGTTTAAAACACTATTTGTGCATGCCATTTGGTCTCAGAAATACATTAGATTCATCACTGCCCTTTTTGGTGAGAACTGAGATGATCTAGATACCCCGATTTTAGAATAACTTGAACTTGTTCATCTGGGATATGACATACTTCCCACTTCCCACATCTGAGTTCTAAGTATTCAAAGGTTTGTCGGCCGAGTACTGTAACATCTTCGACCAAAAAAGGCTCCTTACTTAAAGTCCAAGCAGCATTTTTCAGCATTGAAAGTGAAGGCCAAGCACAAAAAATCTGCAATTCCTTAAGTGTCCACTTGAGACTGGCTCCAAAATCTCTGGATGTCCCATTGACACCTGTATTAAAGGTAAAATATGTAGAATTGTTACACGTAAATGACAAAATTAATTGGAAAAAAAAACTTGATTTATTGAACTTTTACAAGATTAACAAACAGACTTTACATTTGCCATCATTATGTGGAACCATTAGCAAAGGAAGACAAACAACTGACAAAAAACAGCAAAAGACAGTAATTATATAATAAATACAGCACACAAAAGCAAAGACCAAGCAGCATTTTCCAATTCTGAGGATAAAAGGCAAGCACAAAAAATCTGCAGTTCCTCCTTAAGGCTGTGTCCACAGGCTCTGGATGTCCCATTGACACCTATGTTCAATGTATAATATGTGCAACTGTCACACTTTAATGTATAAGTTCACTTTAAAGATACTAATATATGGCTTTTTCAGTGTTGCAACACACTGGCTTAGGAAGGAAAGCTTCATGTGGTGTCCTGATGCCTCCATCTTTCCACTTATACAGCGCTCAGGGTCAATGCTGCCTTGGAAAAGGCATGGGCGGACAGTTGGCTAGCTGGTTGAAGCCCTCCTCTGCTCTTACTTGCTGCTACTTGTGCCAGGATGTGTCCATGGGTGGTGGCCGGTTACTCAAATCTCACAACTGACATATTTTGCATTCTTTATTGGGCTTGCCTAGAATGATTTGCACTTCAAATGTGATCTGTTGTAAATTTGTCTGTACATGTTGCCAATGTTAGCCAACAATTGCTAGTATGAGCATGTCTTCTTGTGTAACACTGTCAGCAATTTAAATATGTTATGCACGGCTCCGTACAAATTTTTATCAGCACACAAAACACCTTGAAGTACTGGTCTTTCTTTGCAAACCCCACTATGGGCCATCAAAGCCGGGGCAGGGATGAAACACATCCCCACTGGGGATGAAAATTACAAAATGAGAAGGGGAAAAAGGCTAAGTGGAAGAACTTATCTCTTCCTCATATTGGACAAGCCCTTAATTTCTATGGTTTTAGTTGTCCAATTTTTATAGCAACAGCCACCATGAAAAGACATGATATGTGTCCCGTTGCCATGGAAAAACTAGATGCTGATAAGACTTCAACACCTGGAAGCAGGAACTGCTGTTGGTAGCTGCCACTCTGTTTTTGTACCCCCTTTTTATTTTTTGCACTTTTTTGGGGCATTTTCTGACTTTATTGATGGGAGAGAGAATGACAGTGAATAGGCTTTTGAAAGGGGGTAAGAGAGTAGGACAAGACACTCTGCAAACTGGCAACAGGCTGGATTTAAACCCGTGTCGACAGAAGCACGTACTGTATATAGGACGTGTCTGGTCACCAACCACTCTGCTAAACCAGCACCTGTTTTTTGAACTTTTTTACTCATCAAATTAAAGGAATTTCTTCAAGCTATACAAAAATGTTCTCTCTGACTTAAAGATGAGCTAATTAGATGTTGGCGGTTATAGGGAAAAGGTCGAGATCATCAAGCCTTATGTAGATCCCTTGGTTTGGAAAGCTAAATCTTGCGAGCACTTCTGTCTGCAGTCAGTGCATCATTTGGTAAGAGTTTTCTTTAAACCAAAACTTAAGCATAATCTAGAAATCAAAGGCCAAAGTCATTCTTGCTCTTCACTAGCATGTGCAAGTCTCAAGAAACTTCATAAAATCTTTGTTATATTCAGCTTAAATGTTCACTCCAATTCCAAGTCTTATGTTAATTAATTGGGAAAAAATAGGTAAAGAGAAGTAGGCCATGTGTTAAATCTTTACTTTTGAATGCTCTATCTCAAGAACAATTTGTGCAATTTTTACACACGTAAGTCCCCTCATAAGCAAGGATGGCAACATTCGATTTTGAAGGTCAAAGTTTGGTATCATTGGAGCTTATATTCAAAACCTGCTTGTAAATGTGCTTAAATGTTCAGTACACGAATAAACCGATTTGATTTAGTACTGGGATTCAGACAGTATTGGTCTTTGAGTCTCTTAAGCCCCGGTTCCACCAGAGGTTTCAGCTTGGTTAGTCTTGGTAGGGCTCGCTTTTTATGTTGTTTCCGTAGCCTAAACCGGACAGGAACCCTTACAAGCGAACCGTACCGTCCAACTTTGGAGCTAGAAACACTGCAGTCTGTTGATTGATCGAAGGAGACGTCACCTCCCATGCGACAGCGGAACAACACATAACTGCGCCATGTTTAATTCTCCACTCGTCTTCATGAAGATAACTTTCATGGCACACGGCCTTCTCTGAAACAAAGCTTGGTTGCACTTCGTCACAAAAAGCCACATGCTGATCATAAAAAAGAAGAATTGCTCGATGTCTTCCATCGTTGCTCTTTGTTTACTGTGTCACGTTTTCTTCTTCGCCGCCTACCAAATAGGGTTCAGTTGGCTTGGAAACGCAAACAGGATCAGGCTTTATTGATCTGGCCTGAGCCAAACTGTGCCGATCCATACCGGACCACTTGGTGGAAATGGGGCTTTAGGCATCCGTTGCCCATTTCTTCAAAACCACAGGACCATAAAAACCACCCCAGACCCACCATGTACTCGTCTTTGTGCATTCTTTTGTCCGGCACTTGAACAGACATAAAATCAGCCATGTGGCCATTCTTGGGGCTGTCAGCCTCTTAACCTTTGCTAGTAAATAGGAAAGGAGGGCTATTTTATTCAGCATGGTGGTAGCGAAAACAAAAAACTGATCCTGAAGGTATGGAAGATGGATCATGTCCCCACCTATGATCTTTGAATGGGTGAAATGACCAGTACTTGGCATCTGTAGAGACTGAGACTTTATAACGAGGACAGAGGGGTCGTGTTTGATAAGAGTTGGGAACCTTTGCTGAACTTTTTTAATGGTAAACAATAAGCTTTGATATCCTACAACTTTGTTGCATGATGATGATCATGTCTAATGTTTAATGCTGCCACATTCGTTTTTTAGTTAATTATACATGTAAGCATTTTTTTTTTGCCTGATTTGTGGTTATAACATTAGGCCTTTAAGTTGGTCTCAAACTGATGTGTTGTTTTGGGGGTTGGTATTTTGTTCAGTTCTTTGAATTTTGTTAATATGTGTTCCTGTTATTAGTATTGGAAAATACTAAAAATAATTCTTAAAAAAAGAAAAAAGAAATCAGCCATATGACAGGTCCAATTTGACTCCAGAAGTAGCTGCCTGAATATTGTGCTCATTAATTATGATCATGGGGAGTGGGTTGCAACCTTGCAGGTACCATGTATGGTAGAGAGGGGATAGTGTTATGGCTAACCCTAACCTCAGGCGTTGTACATGTAGCCAGGGTTCCATTTCTGCCTGTGGCCTATTTTCCACATGTCCTTCCATATTCTCTCTTTACCTTTCTGAATCATTGCCCAATCTTCCTAACCCTAACCCTGTATTTAAAGTCTGAAAATGCTCAAAAAACATACTGTATCCAAAGAAAAAATCAGTGGTAACTAGAAAAGCACTCAGAGAGTGCAGACATCCGTCAGCGCCACAGTCCTCTCACATATTGTGATTTTCACCATAAATATTAGTCCTACCTTTATTTCAGCTAAATATTTAGATTCCTTGACAATGAAAACATAATATTAGCAATTGGATTCATAATTATATCTATTTTAGTTTAGTAGTTATTCACAAATCGCATTTTTCATCATGGCAGATCCAGACGGTGATCTGAATCACTCCCAAAATCTAATAATTTGTTCCTTGTCCAAATCCAGACATTCCATGAAAATTTCATTGAAATTCATCCATAACTTTTTGTGTTATGTTGCTAACAGATAAACAAACAAACAAACAAACAATCAAACAAATGCCAGCTTTAACATAACCTCCTGGCGGAGGTAATCATTCTGTTTAAGGCAGCACAGTGTTCCAGCAGGTTGATGCCCTTGCCTCACATCAAGAAGATTGCTGAGTTGACTCTCTTCGTGAACCATGGTCTTTCTGCAAGGGATATGGGGTAAAGATAATGGATGGATGGATGGATGGATTCTTTGTGTGCTTGCTGGTTTTATACTACTTGCTCTTGTCTGTAACAGTTAAACCATGATTAAAGATTAAAGAGCACTGCTTCACAAGTTCTACAGGTTATCATTACTGTCTTGTAAATGTCATTGTAATATGGAGCTTAACATGTAGGTTTGTCATATTTAGGCTGCAGGAAAACAATGCATCAGACTTTAAACTAGCCTGCTTACTATCTGAGGCCTCACTTGAAGGATAGAGGCCAATACTGATGTCTAGAGATTACATAATACCTGAACTGATGTTATTAAATATGTTTACTCTCTCTGTATAGTTAAACAGTTTATTATTTTGTGCCAAAAAGTGGCAATTTTGTAGAATCAACCAAAAACGTGCCAGTTTCATTAATATGAATGCACCTTTGTCCTGCACTGTAGGTTAAATTTTCATAATTATTCATCATCATGCATCGAAATGCCTTTTAACTGTTAGACGTTTCTTTTTGTCTCCTGGTTGGTGGGTGTGTTTAAGCGACCTCAGTGCAACGTCAAACTGAGTTCGTCTGACTCCAAACTATTTTTCACCACAATAGCTTCAGCGCGCTTAGGCTGAATAGCATTTCAGGTCTATTTGTATCCATGGAAGACAAACAAGTACCAGTGGACAGAGAGCATTGTGGGTGTGATGCCCATTCTGTGTTGGAATAATGATGACAAAACAGGAATTCTGACCTTGTCCAGGGGAACACATCCTGGGGCACGCCAGAGACAGAACAATAATAGCTTTTCCTAAGAATATAAAAGACGGGCTAAAGACGGCTACTATCACAATGGCATTGAGCTTTAAGTCCAGTATAGGAGAAGAAGGGGTTTCCCCTTCATGAGAAAAAAAGTTCACTATGGAAAAGTCTATATTTAAGGCTTTGGCTGTTTGGAAGGAGTAAGACAGAATTATTTTACTAAATTACATTAACTATAGGCCAGGGGTGTCAAACTCAATTGCACATGGGGCCAAAACTCAAAACACACATTAGGTCAAGGGCCGAAAAGGAAAAATATTTATTAAATACATTAAAACTACACTTTTTTTTAAAATAAATATGAATAAATGGACACAAATACTATTATTACAGAATAAAGAAACTGAAACTATAAATAACGTAAAAAGCGTTTGCTCTTCATAAAAATTTCTCCTGTCAAAATAAAAAGTTGGAAATATGAACATGCAACAAAAAAAATGAAAATATGAAATAAAATTGTGCTTTTGTTCCCAGTTGTCTATTGTTCAGCAAGGCAGCTGTTGCACTGCATTATGGGATCTGTAGTTTGTGTGTTATCAGCACTTCATACCGCCAGGCCATTAATAACAAAAACTATAGAAAACAATCTCGCGGGCCAGATATAGTTGTCCATCGGGCTGGATGTGGCCCCCGGGGCTTGAGTTAGACACATATGCTATAGGCTATTATCCAACACATGGACATTTGATTTTAAGTATTAAATGGGTATATAGTCGTGTCATTTACTTGTACTTTTTAATGATTGTGCCAAATGATGCCTTGACACCAGACACTGGCAATGAAAACAAGAGACAAAATCTACTTTGTGTTTTTTCCAGGCTGCTCAGGATCCTCTCAAGATGTAATTCAGGAATAAAGTGTAGACCTGTTAGATACATAACAAAGCAAATTCAGCATAGAAAACAAACAAAGTGCTTCAAGCAACTTACCAGAGTTATATGACAGTATATGAGTTGGATTGATGTAACGTCTTCAAGTGCTAGCTTAATACAGTGTGTTTAAAAGCTTTACTAATGTAACAGGCATGTAAGTTAGCAATAAGACAGCTTACTTACAAATAGCAGCCAGAAGCTTTTAATATGCACATTGGACAGCATAATTCATCAAGCATGTCAGCTAGCCTTTAAGAAACCTAATTTAATGCAAGCTAGCTTAGTATGATGTTTCCCTTAACTAGCTTAATGCAATGATAAAAAACTATCCTAATGTAAAAGACGTTTAAACTTTCTTAATAAAATTTGTAATATCTATCTTGTAAAGCTAATTCTATTTACAACTTAAAATACAAGTTAAAGGAATATTTCACCCAAAGAATGATATGCCTTAATTTTCTACTCACCCTCATGCTGAGCAACACTCTGGAGCACTTTTTTGATGTCTCAAACCAAGTGCTAGCTAATACAGTGTGTTTAAAAGCTTTTACTAATGTAAATAGGCATGTAAGTTATAAACAAGACAGTTGATTTACAAAGCAGCCAAAGCTTTTTTTAATATGCACATTGACAGCATAATAATCCAAGTGTCAGCTAGCTAACTAAGAAACCTAATTTAATGTAAGCTAGCTTAGTATGATGTTTTCGACTTAAGCAATAGCCTTAATGCTTGATTCTATGCATCCTGATAAAAAACTATCCTAATGTAAAAGACCTTTAAACTTTCTTAATAAAATTTGTAATATTTATCTTGTAAAGCTAATTCTATTTACAACTTAAAATACAAGCTAAAATATTCAAAAACATCAGGCTATTCCGAGTCTTATTGTTCTTACATTCAACAAGGAGGTTATGTTTTGGCCAGCGTTTGCTAGGTTTGTGGTTTGCTTGTTAAAAAGTACGGCACAGATTTTGATGACATTTCAGGGACTGATGGGGATTGCACCAGGAAGACATTTTTAGCCTCAGCTGCTGTGTTTTCTTTTTCAAAAACTGGCTTTTATTTGCCCTCATCTGCCGCCCATTTCTACTGTATTATATGTTTTATTGCCAAACTGGCTTGTAATGAATGAGACAGACAGATTGGTCATCTTGTCAATACGGTTTTGGTTCAGGTTAAAGGTGTAGTCAGCGATCTTCTAGTCTTCTAATCCAATGCAGTATTTGTCAAATTCACCGTATTTCTCCTCTTCATCCACAAGATGTCCCCACTGACAGCATGTTGAAAAAAAAGTCTGGTTTTAATACAAAGCCTTGGCTCTGGTTTTCAGCAGGTAAATACTGTGGCTCGGGCCGAGTTACCAAAACAGGGTACACCCCCCCACATCCAGGGGGCGATCATACGCGTGCTCAGATCAGACAGAGGAGGGAAGGGGAGCAGTAGGTTGTGTAGCGTGCGCAGTTAGCGTAAGAGAGAGATACAATAGGTGCGGTAGCAATGGCTGAAAAACAGCCCAAAAGAAAAAGGTCAGAGGAGCAGAAAGTGAAAAAGAAGGGCTATGACCATGAAAGAGCGAAGACCCGGGTCAACATTGGTGTTGCTTTCCGACGGTGAAGGGAACTCCGCCAATTGAAAGACTTGAAAACGGACGCGGATGTCGCCGTCTGTCTGCTGGACATTAGCAACATTAGCTTTGTGGTGCTTCACATAACAGTAACAGCCGTCGGGCATTCATCTTATTGTCTAATCTGTTGTTGTGATGTTATCAATATTGTCAGTCGAGTTGTCCGACGAGTCGGGGTTACCTTAGCTACGTTGGTCAGATATGCAGTTTCTACGGCCGTTTCCATGACGATGCACATCCATCAGCTTTTCGGGGGTGGAGCCAGGGTTTATAAACAACCTCTCCACTCGTTTTCTCCCACATCACTGACTACACCTTTAAGGTCACTTTATTTGTATCCATGGGTAAACTTGTTTTTCAGCCAGAGAGATAGAGACATCCATCATAACACAAAATTACTAAAGAGTTGTTACAAAGAGCAGCATAGCAGAAGGATATTGTAAATATACTAACTCCAACTAAAACATATAAAATCAGCCAAAAAAATAATAAAACAATTGAATGATAAAGTACTTAGGGTTCCAAGAATAAGGGCAAAAGAGAGAGGAAATATCCACTCATAAAATCAGTAAAAACAGTGTGACAAATTCAGGAATAAAATCAGAATAAGAACAAATTAAGAAGTGTAAATATTGCTACAGCATGTTGAGCTCAGTTACAGCAGGAGGAATAAAACTGTTTTACTATGGTATTGTTTAACACTGGGGCGAAAAAACTTGAAAATGTCAATGTGAAATTCTCTGGTGGGTCTTTTGTGATCAAACACATTGCATGTTCGTGCCATTTGAGGTCGGGAATTAAGATAAATGTAGTAAAATGATTTCTCCAACCACAGACCAGCGTATATTTAGTTCCCTGAAGAGCTAAGTGTATCTTTATGAGCAACACTGTGAAAACATGATCCGTTTAGGGGGACCATGATAACTTCAGTCATTGTCACGTCTTGCTGTCTTCACCAAGGATCCTCCATCAGTTCCTCACACGTCTCAAATACACGACGAACAGATCACTGAGGAACCTTATCATTGCCCTTCTGACACGAGGTGCTATTTTAGAGTCCAAGCCCACACAGGAGGATCAAGCAGTGTCTCCTGAAGGAATGACTGGCGGCTGAACGTCCAGACGGCCGTACTGATGGATAGCGGCCATCTTGACCCACACCCTGGGTCTGCTAACAGAGCCGCAGCAGCCACCTTGGCTAAGTGCATTCCCAGAGCCGCTGACCCAAATCCCTGCTTGACCCCCGCTGATAAACTGTGCTATGGATAGAACACTTCAGAATTTTTCCCTTTAAAATAAGGCCCAAATGTTTCCCAAACAACAAATAAATCTCTTTGTGGCTACAGTTGTCCAATTTGGAGAACTTGAGGTTTTTAATACCATCTAGAGGAGGCTGGTTCTTCCCTCTGACCCACTATTGCGCCCCCACTGTTTAGCAGGTTATGTATCTTATTAAAGCTGGTGTCTATGATTTGAAACCGCAGCCTGCCCCCCCTTCCCTCACCTCTCCCCTCCGTGTTCCAAGATCCCGCCCCCAGCTCGTGTCGCCTCATATAAGCCCCCTCCGGCAGAGCTACGAGCGACTAGCACAATATATCAGCAGCAAACTCAATCAAAAACAGCTCAGCTCAACTGAAAGTATCAAACACGACAGACATCCCCCTTGTAACACACAGCAGTAGCCATTTCAACTGGACCGGCGGCAATGCGGGTCTGGCGCCGCCAGAGCGGAGCCGAGTGTGGGGGAGGATTAATCTTTCTCAGCCTGTCCTCCCCAGCTCAGCTTACAGTGCTAACGATTAGCGGTTAACAGGCTAACCCGCTCCCCTACAAGTTATTAGCCCGTACAGGCACAAACTAACCAGAGTAATTCAGCAGACATCTCACACTGTAGTAAACAAAGCCATTACCTGATCAACCAGGGGCAAAACGGCCGATGCTGAAGGTCTGACGGCCGGCTGAGGCTATTCGTTAGCCGTTAGCCCGCTAACAGGCCTCAACCCGCCGGCAGAGCTCCGCTGGGCCCGGGAGAGGGAGGCGGATTCCCGGTTCGGCGCTAGGCTTTTCCGGCTCCATGATAGTTCAGTAGCTAACGCTGCTAGCTGCTCACCAGAGGTAGAGGGGAGGAGGCGGGACCATGGGCAAGATGCTGCGTACTGCGTAGTGAGGGAGACGAGGATTGGATGGACTCATGGACTAACTCACGGACCAATTAATAGTCGCAGGTTCTTAGGTTTGATTGGTCAGCTAAGTATGCAGCTTTTCAGCGGATATACTGAATGGATTTTTTTTCGTTCTTTTTGGTCTTTATACTGTGTAGATAGGACCATAGGACCATAACAGCCTTACAAACGGTGTTATTAATATGTACAAAGCTTCCAAATCGTAGACCATAGCTTTAAGGTAAAAAACGTGTTCCATTTTCTTTTTTTCATTTAGTCCTTGATTTTTCAAACATAATTACAAGTCATTAAGTAAACTAAAAAAAGGATAAAACCGACAAACACAAACTGACAACGTAACCCCCCAACCCCCAACCTTTAGCACATACAAATATACAGCAAAGAAAATAGACAATAACTAAAGATATGAATAATATAGAGTCCTTAAAAGGTGTATAAACAAAAAACTAAAATTAAAAAAGAAACATATACACGATTATACAATTTCTACATGTATAAATATATGCACCTGCAAACAGTCCTACATAGTAAAATGAAAATAAATGAACAAGTGGAGATAAAAAATAATAGATTACGTAAAATTAGTCGAAATACACGCTTTAAGATGAGTTTTATAGCATCAAAATAGATTACTTAGCCTTCTGGTCGGGTCGGACAGAGCTGGACTGGCCTGGATACTCAACTTCGGGAACAAGACAATTAAACCGAGAGCAAATTTATATTATTCGGACACGTCTTAGAGCACCGGGCTTAGGTAGCGATACAGTATATAGCCGGCTACAAAACTACGATACTAAGTTTTCCAAAAACTGCTTGTTGTCACACATCAAAAACTACAGCTACGTAACTAGAAAGAGATACATTACCTCGTCGCTTTGCATCATGTAAGTTGTTGAAAATAGAAGTTGTAAAGCAATGCAGAGTTCTGAGGAAGGTCAGAGCTGCATTTATTAGCGTCACAACAAACACAAGCTTTGGCTTGTGGTGCGTTCAAGTTGTAGTCGGAAGTAGGAATTTCCGAGTTCCGAATAGGAAACTAAAACTGGAACGTTCCCCGAAGTCTAAATTTCCTACTGGAAACTCGGTGAAACCTCGCCTCCCCTGAGTTGACAATCAAAGATGGATGCCCCCAGTGTGAACAGTTATTTAGCTCCTGTAATAATCAATTTATTTGCACTTCTGACTGGGGTGTGTCGCTCTAGATCAGCTGTATACATAGTATTGATAGACTTATATTTACAAAAATGCTGCCATAGTGATAATCACATTCTTCATACAACACTGGGCGTGCTAACAACAGCTAACAATAGCCTGGTACCTAGGCATGTTTTTTTTCGACTTCAACTGGAACGCCGATAAGTCGATGTCACTCCCAGTTCCGAGGTTACTGGAACGCAGCATTACGACAGTCGCCACGTGTGCTCATGGGTAGCAGAGTCTTTATGTCGGCGATAGATTCTCCTCACAGTCCCTTTAAGTTAACTAACTAAATTACAATTGAGGGAAATATAAACGATTAAATAAAAAAAAACAAACAAATAAAACAATTAAAAAGATAATAATATTGGTATTAACAATCATAACTATTATAAGAAAATATTATAATAATAAATGATTTTTTCAAAGTAAACAATAACATTAGTAAACAATGCAGCCTATAACCTGAGCAGGCACAGTGTAGTGAAGATCAGCAAGAAGGAATTAGGCATTTTGTGATGTTTACTAAAAGGGATTTCAGACAGAGTCAACTTGATTTTTTTCTAATTTAAGAAAATAAAGAACCTATAAGTTGGTGGAGTTGAAGATTTTTATTTTAGCAATATCAGCTTTCACCCCAGCAGAGGAGTAAATGCTAACACGTCTTTGCCAGCTGGAAAAAGGTTTAGAGAACTTTGTCTTTTTTTAGAAGCCATAAGAAAAACAAGGTAATGTTGTCCAAATATCACCATCAAATCAGTTGTCAACAAAAGACATAGAGGTTATGAATCAGAATAAAAAGTAGTTCCAAGTTGAAAGAGGAGTGACTCTTTAGAATTAAATGACGTACAACATTTTAAATGATAAAAAAAAAACAGTCATACAGAAAGGTAATGCACGGAGGCTCCAGGTCCGACATCGACTTAAGCTCGGGGAAGTCTGTCCTCCGTCAGCAGCCTGCAGTACGTAATTGGTCGTGACTGAAAGGAACTCTGCACCCACATGTTGGTGGAAGGATGGGATTAACACGTTATGGGTGCCTCAGGAGCCAGCTGAGGAGCTGATAAGATTTTAGGAGGCCTTTTTTATGGCTGATGCTCGGATGAGGCCCTGGAGAGGAAGCTGTGTGAGGAAAGTTCATGGCAAAGAAAGAAAAAAACACAGATGTTTTGTTTTTACAGTGGACTGTTTCACACTGATTAAAGCTCAGAAAACATGGGCATGGACACCGTTTTTCTTTAATGTGAATTTAATCAAAGAAAATGATCACGTCACATATGCCCTATTGTGTAACAAGCTGGGAAGCTGTCTGTAAGACAACACTAAGGCAGATCAAAATTGTTTATAAACAAGCCCTGAAAGTACTAGATTAAAAACCCAAAATGTATCATCACTGTCAGATATTAAGAAAGCATAAGCGCTTGAACTGGGACAACACAGTCAAACACACTGATGCTGTCTTGATGTACAAAATCTTCCATGGCCAAGCACCACCTCCACTACAAAAATTTGTGAAGAAAAAAAACTCAAACAGATCAACAAGAGCTGGTTCCAGAGGTGACGGTGTTGTTCCTTTTAGAAAACGTGCCTATAGTCAAGCCACCTTTTCTGTCCGCGCATCTCATACCTGGAACTCAGTTCCAAGCACAATACACAAACTCCCAACTCTGACTTCTTGGTCAAAGCTTGGCTACTGGAAAACCAACACTGTTGCCATAACCAGGTCTAAATTTGTGTATTTGTCCTATATATCTATTTTGTCAAGGGCTTCATCTCCAATTTTTGCTGAGCAATGTGCAATGCAACTAGCACTTTATACTCATAGGTACTCAAGATATCACAAATTACCATCGCTGGTATTAGATTATTGTAATATGCAATTGAGCATTAGGCAATCAAAATAGCACTTTATATTTGTTTGGGCCATTTGCAATATAATGATGCACTTTACACTTTAGCACTCTGCACTTTAACCAGCCCCTTGGCCTAAATGTTTTGGATGATCAACTATGCTTGCTTTGTTTCGTATTGTTTGTTTTTGCTTTGTCTTTGTTTGTTTTTTTATTGTGTATAAATGTTTTGTACAACACCAACCTGCCAGTGGGACTAGAGATTAAATTAGCCATGCGGCTATAATCTCGCATGTTTACATCTATATGTTCATTAACATGTACTGTCCCATTTCTGTCTTTTAAAAATAAAAAAAAATCTACAAATCTAAAATTGATTTTGTATTTCTTAAATTATTTCTTATAATATTATAATATTTATAATATTTCTTTTAAAGAAATGAAGTAATTATACATATTTGAAAAGGAGTAGGAAGAAGTAAATACTTGAACACCTTTATTTTAGCAGAATTTCCCTGAACATCATACAAACTGGAAAAGATCAGTGAAAGAGAATAGATGTTAAGTGAACAAGAAAATGAATGTTGAGAGGTCTGAGAAATGTCCGCCAGGCAACACTTATGTCAGTCAGGTACGCTAACAAAGTTTATACATGCTTAAAAACTCAGTTTGATCCAACACGCTTACAAGAGTTTGCCTCTCATTACCTTTGCTAACCTCAGCTGCAGCTACGTTTATCTCTGTTAGCGAACTTTGGGGCTTGTCCACCTGTAGTTCAACGTTCATCAGCTCTGTAGGGTCCAACTGCTTCTTCCTTAGGACTGAACTCTTGTTGTACAACTTAAGGTGCCATTTCGATGTGACAGCCATCTTTAATCCTCACATGTTGTTGAAATACTGAGACCATGGTGAAATGGCAGTGTTTGTTAAGTGACATGGGAATACATTTGTACAATGTTCAGCAGCAGCAAACTACATGGCCAGGCTCCTCTATGTTGAGGGTAGTATGCATAGGCAAACTTTAAAATGAATAAGTCGGGGGGTTGTCTGGAAACAACAAACTCCACCAGCACAATTGTTCTCTCCACTTCAGACATGTTGGCCTGTGTTGAAATCAGCAAAATTTAGCATGAGGATAAATTTTCACCAAAGTTTTGATGATTATTCAACACTGGTTCACGTCAGCTTCTACTCGTCGATGCATGACTGCCTCTTAACTAAAATTTGGCTAGAACTGTATATTAAAATCTGATCCAACATGTTTCAGTGGTCTTATCAAAGACATCTAAATTTGTATTTAATTTTTAGTTATTAGCTTGTAAATAAGGCTTACAGTGTTGATTAGTTCTGCTAATTTTCTAAACAAATGATCAAAGTTCCTTACGGGTCAATGTAAGGGATAATGTAAGGTTGCAGGAAGTGGCAACCTCTGAGGCTGAGAAATGAAGCCAATGCAGAAGTGCCAAAAACGGCAGGTCTTTGGAACTCAGCTTGGGGATAACTGCAGAAAACCTGCAAGTGTCATAATCATTGTAGGGGAGCGAATGGTTTGTACATTCGAAATAAATCATATTTACTTCCTGGTTCTTTCAAACCAGCTTGGACTGACTATTTAATAAATCTAATGCCTTGTCATTGCGTTTGAGCCTGGCTCTTTTTGAACAGGAGCAGAGCTGATCACCATCACTGTGGCTAATGTTTACTGTACTGTCATGATCCTTGCACAGCTCCACTTCGAAAATACCAAACTATATTTTAAGAAAATGTACTCCATGTCCACATCTGTAAAGAAAATATGAGATTAAACACTTTGGGGCAATATAATCATCCAGTGTAAGTTAGATTAAACTTATAAATCATTGCCAAAGGACATCTGGGTCTCCAAACTCCTAGCCAAACAACAAAAATGAATCTTTTTAATGATGGAATAACATAAAGCCAACAGCTGACATTTCACACCACTTAGCCCATACTGTACGGTCCTGAGTACAAAGTCTTGTTATCCAAATAGTCGCTTCACAAGCACAATAATCAATCTAAAGACAAGCACTCATTTAGATGAAGGTGAATTATCATGCACATATTCATTTTCACCTCATCTATGAAACATATTCTGACTTCATCTCCTCAGTCTTCTGCCTTTTTCAGTGCAGGAACATGGCAGTGGACCAGATCAGGGTGACTCCTGTACAGTACTTCCACTCTGCAGACCCCCTCGGCTTATCGTGCCCTGCAGCTTGCCTCCATCGGGCAGTATAAATGTGACTTGCCCAGAGGAGAGACGCCGGTTCCTCTTTGGGTTCGGCACATTGTTTGGTCTAGGCCTGTATTTATTTAGATGTAAATCAGCTCTGGGAGAGTGTTACGTCCTGTCCTTGTGTGGTGGGCGGTGGACCCCTGGGCTCATTTGTTGGAGGAAGTCAGCCCCGTCGAGATTGGAGCTGCAGAGATTGTTTTCCATTATAAGGCTGTTATTGATGTGAGGAGGGGGTGACATCATGTAGCCTCACCCTTCGAGGCACGATCGGTGAGAAAGAGCACCCACACCCGTTTCTTGGTCATTACTCAGCACAGTGAGGGTGCCAGACTTTGTGTCACGATTTGATTAATATGTAGCAGAATTGGACACAATAATGGGTCTAAAGAATCACCCTACCACCAACACTTAAAGCATGGACTTTAAGTATGCAAAAATGAAATAATATGCAGAGATAATCTTTAAGATTTAAAAGAAAAGAGCAACAGTGAAGTGGATAGTTAGCTTTCCTTAGCATAGGATTTGTGACAAACAATAAAAGGGTATGAAGCTTGGTGCAGTTTGGCACCCTTCAAAGGTCTCTAATGATGTATCTCTATTTTTGGCATCTTCTTCAATTATGCTCGACTCTAAACAACATGGAGATGACCAGTTTTCAGTTACAGATATTACCTCTTGAGGTGGGCAGGGTTGTGATGGTATGGCTTCACAAAACTAGAAAGCACTCGGAGAGCACAGACCTCCGCCAGCACCACAGTCCTCACTCATGTTGTGATTTTCACCATAAGTATTTGTCCTACCTTTTTTCAGCTAAATATTTAGATTCCTTGACCATGACAACATACCATTATCAATGGGATTCATAATGATATCTATTTTAGTTCAGTAGTTATTCACGAAACTCACATTTTTCATCATGGCGGATCCAGACAGTGATCCGGATCACTCCCAAAATCTAATCATTTGTTCCTTGTCTCAATCCGAACATTTCCTGAAAATTTTTTGAGTTATGTTACTAACAGAGAAACAAACAAACAACAAAGCAAACACAGACAGCGGCAATAACATAACCTCCTTGGCGGAGGTAACTACCATGACATCCTCACAGCATCAAAGGGGGCCGCAAAGGTGATAGAGTTGCCACCCCCTTCTCGGATTGTGACTTGTTGCAAGCAACATTTAAAAATGCTATTTACAGCAAAGACATTTTTGGAAAGTCATTCAGGATTGATAACATTGAGTTTCAGTTTGGGTGGCATGGCGGCGCAGCAGGTAGTGCAAGCATCTCACAGCAAGAAGGTCCCTGGTTTGATCCCTGAGTTGGGCAGGGCCTTTCTGTCTAAAGTTTGCATGTTCTTCCTGTGCAGGCGTGGGTTCTCTCTGGGCACTTGGGAATTAGAACTTAATTGGTGACTCTAAATTGCCCTTAGCAATGAGTGTGAGTGTGAATGGCTGTCTGTCTCCCTATGTGGCCCTGCAATTGGATGGTGACCGGTTCATGGTGTACCCCCCCCCCCCCCCCCCCCTTTAGTCCAATGACAGCTGGGATAGGCTCCAGCTCCCCCGAGACCCTGAGAGGGATAAGCGATGTAGAAAATTAATGAATGAGAGTTTCAGTTTAGATAAACTTGATTCACTGTTGATATTCTGATCATTCAGTTGTGAGAAGTGTCTCCACATCCCATTTTGGCTTTGGTTCAAATAAGAAGCCTGCTGCAAGTGGTATGGAAAAGTGTGCCAGTTATATTTTACATTATCTCATATTTTCCACCCACAAAAATGTACCCTCAAAAGAGGGTATTGGCTGCTGTAAAACATTCAACAGAGGTTGTTTTTTTAAGTAAGTAAAAAGTCAGAATTCTGAAATTAGTCCTCAGCCATATTGTGATTTTGACCTTAAATATTAGTCCTACCTTTATTTCATCGAAATATTTAGATTCCTTGACCATGACAACATACCATTAGCAACTGGATTCATGATGATATCTTTTTTGTTCAGTAGTTATTCACGAAAATCACATTTTTCGCCATGGCGGCCAGACGCTGCTCCGGATCAACACCAAAATCGAATCAGTTCTTCCTTTTCCCATGCTGAACATTTCCTGAAAATTTCATCAAAATCCATCCATTACTTTTTGAGTTATTTTGTCCACAGACGGACGGACAGATGTACAGACAGACGGACAGACAAACTCTCCCGAAAACATAACCTCCTTGGCAGAGGTAAAAAGCACTCGGAGAGCGCAGAGCTCCGCCAGCGCCACAGTCCTCAGCCATATTGTGATTTTTACCTTAAATATTAGTCCTACTTTTATTTCATCAAAATATTTAGATTCCTTGACCATGAAAACATACCATTAGCAATTGGATTCATAATGATATCTATTTAGTTCAGTAGTTATTCACGAAAATCACACTTTTCGCCATGGCGGCCAGACGCTGATCCAGATCAACACCAAAATTGAATCAGTTCTTCCTTTTCCCATGCTGAACATTTCCTGAAAATTTCATCAAAATCCATCCATTACTTTTTGAGTTATTTTGTTCACAGACAGACGGACAGACGGACGGACAGACAAACAAACAAACTCTCCCGAAAACATAACCCTCTTGGCGGAGGTAATAAATAAACTGAAAAAAAAGATAAAATAGTGCTGATTGCAATTAGACCCTGGGTATGGTATACAGTATGCACATGTCCACATAGATACAGATACATACATACTGTATGAGTTATACTTTTCAAATTACAGTCTGAATTACATGATTAAAATGTATTATTTTGTGTAAGAATTTTCTGAGCTGATAGTCCTAATTTTTAGAAAACAAAGTAAGAAGTTGGTGATTTAAGTGAGAATCCTATATTTTTTTTTTTTTCACAGACTAGAATAAAAATATTTTCAACCTTTGGAGATTATTTATTTTCATTGGCCCTATTTGTCCCCCGTAGATATTTTCTTTGGGCTTCTTTTCACCTCTGGCCCTCACCCCTCCATCCCCGCAGCACCCTCGCTCTCCTCCCCGCCGCCTCATGTCCTCTCCCGGCCGCCGTAGACATTCCTCCGCTGTCAGTCAGTGTACGGTGACGGACGTCCATCGGTGAGGCTCCAGTCCAGCTGCAAGTGCGAACTATGGAAGAAATAAACAACATTGAAGTGGTTCCGTGCACAGAGTCCGACTACCTGAAACCGTTCCGGGTGAACTACAGCCAGGTGAGTTACCCCGGCCGGCACGGTTTACCGGGGGATGGTGGAGGAGGCTGCTGGATGCTGAGGGCTAACCCAACCCCCATTCATTTCACAGCTAGCATGCTAGCACAACAGGAAAGCGAAAGTGACCTCAAACACAAACAATGGAGGCTGGAATTGCAGCACTCAAAGCACAGTGATGAAACCCCTGTACCTGCCTTAGTTTATTCACGGGAGATGAACAGTTTTCTCAGTTTTGGACAAGAACCAGATGCAGCAGAGGCAGCTAGGAGCTAGCATGCTAACGGTAGCAGGTTGCCTTGGCAGAGCATCACGTCAACGTTAGCACATGCTTTACATTAACACAGGGGGAGCAGATAACGTGGTTTGGCTTCATTACTCTTTAAAGCAGGGGTGTTTTTAGTCTCAGGAGCGGGTCAGGTGAGACTTGTTGATCTTAGCTGTCACACAGGCTCCAGTATGAGAGAGAGAGTCAGAGGTCTTCACAGTTCAGATTTACTCTGACCTAATTTGCCCATTTGTGTGTTTAGCGCTGTGGAGCTCTGCGTGCCTGATTTACATGAGGATGAGGATGTGAAGGACTGAAACTACACTGTATATGTGTCCAACAAAAGCTCCATGAGAGTGCAGGTCCAGGAGACAGCGTGAAGCACTAAAGGGAGCAGGGGGGCTTGTTTACCCCTCCAACACACTGCACTGATTTACACTGATGATCCAAAAAAGAGGTTCTTTAACATCTTTGTGGCCCTCTATTCTCATCGAGCCAGCTTCAAGTGCCATTTACACAACAACGAAAATGAACAGAGTTTCTGTCATGTTTACACCTTCTGTTTTCATCTGCAAACTTTTGAAACCAGGGTCCAAAGTGAAAAGGCTTGTAAATGTTTTCATCTCCATCTAAACAGGAATCAGCGTTGTCAAGGAAGATGGTGTCTTGTGGTTCATTGATAGCAGTCTTTCAGATAAAGGTTGTGCAAGCACCAGGCACAACAACAGTAGCTACAGAGCAACACGTGTGCTGCTTCCTGTGCTTGGTTTGTCACCACTATTGCAACAAAATGTTGAGCAGCCGAGACACGCCAAGGACTTAAAAGTTTGTCTTCACCGAGGGGTGTGCGATATGACGATATTAAATCATTAAGGATTATAACGTGGGGATGATCTCATAAAGCAGAAAGATTGTCCGTGTGGGTGCAGAGACTTTGACGCGCATCCGACTAGCCAATGGTAGCACATTACACGCAGTGCATGGTGGGCTCTCCTGTTTGGTTATGTAGCATGAAGCCATGACGGAAAGAGAAAAGGAGATAAAAGCTTGAAGATGTATTGACTCAGATTATAGACATTGCAGTTAGATAACATTTGTTCTAAATTGTTGCACTTTAAGAGATAATGTTAATATTTTTGTTCATTACCTTTTATGTTTACATTTATTGCACATTTTTTATAAAAAAAAACACTATTTAAATTGAAAACTGTTCAGAAAGTTTCTTTGGCTTTAATTTTCTTTTACACAGTTTTACACATTTTATATGTTAAACATAGGGAAAAAAGGTCAAACATGCAAATTAGTCTAGAAAAATCAACGTAAAAAAGAATCGTGATAAAATCGTGATCGTGATTTTATTTTCAAAATATCGTGATATGATATTTTTGCCATAACGCCCACCCCTATCTTCACCATAAAGCATTACTGCGCAGCACTGCTGTTACACTACAAACCTACATCGCCAGCTGCTGGCCTGGCATGCACGCTATTGCATTTTCAGTTCATTGTTCTATCAGATCTGTGTGAAGGCACATTGTTTTAACACTGTCTTTGTAAATGTAGAGTGTTCTCAACTTAACTCAACTCATCTTTATTTTCGAAGCACTTTAAAAAACAACCACAGGTGAAACAAAGTGCTGTACACAAATAGACAAAACAATACAGACAGAAATTAATTAAAAACAATGGATAAAATAAAGCAGATATAAATACTAAAACAATTGTTTCAGTGTTTTTAAAAACTAATTAATAAACAGTCGAAACAATAAGTAAAAGCAAACCATAAAACACTAAAACAGGAGCCAAGGTCTCATGCAGGGTCGAAAGCCAAGGAATTAAAACGAGGTTTAAGACGAGTTTTAAAAATGGACAGTGAGGAGCTTCATCTGATGTGGACGGGAAGCTCGTTCCACAATTTGGGGGCCGCCACAGTAAAAGCTCTATCCCCTCTGAGCTTCCGTTTGGACCTCCAGGAGCAGCTGATCAGCTGACCTGAGGGACCAAGCAGGAGTGTAGGGGTGGAGAAGCTCAGAGAGGTAAGATGGGGCCAGACCATTTAAAGATTTAAAAACAAATAAAAGAATCTTAAAATGAACTCTAAAATGCACGGGCAGCCAGTGCTGGGTGGCCAGGATGGGAGTAATGTGCTCCCTCTTATGTGCTCCTGTTAAGAGGCGAGGTGTTGTTGAAAACGCAAAGGAAAAACCTTTCTGTTTCTGGTGACAATGTTTGCCGTGCAAGCGAGGTCTTAGTTTGAAAGGTCACTTTGTTTGGGTGGTGATCATGTAACCTTACACTGAGAGAGGCGGGATACACCCTTAACCGGTCACCAGTCAACCTAATGAACACCTTTTTACTCTGGGGGAGGAAGCTGTGGTGCCTGGAGAGAACCTATGCACGGGAAAAACATGCAAACTTCACACAGAAAGGCCGTGCATTACCCGGGTATGAAACTGCCGACCTTCTTACTGTGAGGCATGTGCTCTACCTGCTGCATCAGGTGTTATCTTTATTTCTTTGCAAAATGAAAAAGCACTTCTCAATAGAGGGAGTATTGTTGCTCCGCTTCCAACATGTTCTGCTGAGAGTTTTGCAAAATGTCTTGCTCTGTCCTTGACTTTGCTGCAGTAGCGCCCTCCTACTACAGTGTCTTTATTGGCTCATGCGGAACAATCATAGTGCCGAAAACAATTGAAGGCATGCTGAAAACAGTTTGATATTTGAAGCACTCCGAGAACACCTGGCATGTCTGGTGAGTTTTTGTCAAAAATGTGGAAAACTGCCCTATCTCGCACTGTTAAGGAATCCTTTTAAAAATTCCTGGATTCTGAAAACAGATCACCACTAAAGTCTTATCGCTTCGTCCTTGTGCAACGACAAACATTCTCTGAAAATGTCACGAAAACTTATTGAGTGAAAATTTGGAAAACTCTTTTCAAACAACCAGTATGTTGACAAATTTGGAGAACATTTAATCACCTGGCAGAAAATAATCTTTGGGAACCTGCGAGGGCTGTAAAGTCCTAGTCGACTGGTCCACTAATTGGTCGATGCGTGCTCAGTCGACCAAAATTCTGATTGGTCGACCAAATGTGTCAATTTATTTTTTTCCCCTGCAGTTCATTCCATCAGGAGAAACTTATCAAGTGAAATGGGGGTATTTTCTGAGCACCCCCATCATGTCTCAGAACACCATTTTTTTTTTTTTTTTAAATGTATGTTTTGGGCATTTTGTGCCTTTATTTGTAGGAGAGAGACAGTGGATAGGTTTGTGAAAGGGGGTGAGAAAGTAGGGGAAGACGCTCTGCAAACTGGTCACAGGCGGGATTCGAACCTGGACCGGCAGAAGCATGTACATGGGGTGCCTGGTTGCTAACCACTCCGCCAAACCAGCACCCCTCAGAACACCATTTTAATGTATTTATCGTTAATTTCAATATTTTTATTTAAGAACATTTCAATATTCTAGTCTAATAATCGTTTATTCCTTTTATAACTGCATACGCACCAGGGCTGGGTATTTCCAGCAACTTCACGATATGATACGTATCCCGATACACGTAAATTGTGAACATTGACTATGCTTTAAGCAAAATTCTTGACAAGTTAATTTTTTTCTTATAAGAAGAAAAAGAACAAGGATGAGTTTTAAGTAGTTCTACATCTTGAGAGACAATAAATTCAGATTCAGAAGATGGTAGACCTAAGTTCAAATTTAGAACATATGCTTCATTTTGTAGCTTGTTTGATACCTTGAACTGTGCCACTGTTAACATTACCCAAAGTGTATTTACAAAAACTGTCAAAATATTTAGGCCGTATCAATTCTGTAGAATCCGTATCGATACACGTATCCCAGTTTGTATGAGTGCGATAGGATATCATGCCGTATCGATATTTTGAGCACAGGCCTAACACGCACCTGCCCGCTGCAACAGCGGCGGCGGCTTTGGTTGATTTTTGGTCGACAATTGCTGTGTTTTAGTCGACCAGCAATTTCTTTGGTTGATTACAGCCCTAGAAACTGCTCTGCCCCGTACTTTGGAATTAGCTGGACGTTTTGTTGCTTTTTTACCAGCTTTGCCGTTGTCTTAGGCGGCTGCTTCAACATGTTTGCATCATCAATAAGGGGAGGAGGAGAGAAAGTGAGGCGTGCATTGTCCCCAGCCTTAGTGACACCCTTGAGCATTTTCTTCAGCTATATGTTTCCTTTTATTCTGAAAAAATGCTATTACATTAAACGTCAGCTATTTCCGTGATATTCCAAGTTTGTTTTGCATTAGGCTTTTAATGTTGAATTCCATGAATGTGTTTGCAATTCCAAGATTGCAGATTTTATAGGGCCTTATACCTGTGAGCATTAATCCAATTTTAGCAGTCTATATTGAGGTCATTGTGGCAGCTGAAGTGGGCTGATTGGATCATCTACCACAGACATCTCTTTATATTTCTGATTGTTTTCAGGAGCTTATACATCCTGAGTATGTAACAGCTGTCTTAGTGTCTGACAGTACATGCTCAGTATTTTTACCTGCTACTGAGAAGTAAATATCAGAAGATAATGATCCAGAAGAATGAATAATCAGTATTAGTTGGCTTGATTTATCTTTGTTTTGAAGGTTCAGACTTTAAAAAATGTTTGTTTTTCTTCCTGTTAAGAGAGAAGTGTGATGACTGTGTCTCCTGATGGTCTCTGCCTCAAAGTGAGAAACGTTTTCTCACCCAAACATAGGCTGTTGTCCAGGATGCATTTATTTTTAGGTTTTTAAATATTTGTGCGGGTTGTTGTGTGAAATCTGCATAGTGACAGTTAAAGAGAAAAAGTATAAAGGTAAATCTCACTTTTAGAATGCAGATAAAAACATGGACACCTGTGTTGATAACACTGTGAAATGGTGGTTTCTAATCTGGTTTGTCTTGTTTACATTCAGTTTCTGCCACATGACATTTGCCTGTTATGGTGGTTTACTGACTTGTCGGAAGGGTGGGGACTCTCACATAAAACAAGACAAATCTACCTTGTCTGGGATGAGTTGAATCAAAAGCTATTCACAGAAGACCATCTTGCTGCACTCATTAAGCTACAGGCTACTGTGAAGTTTGTCCCACTTTGCTGTTAGAAACCTTTGCTGAGATGTTGAGGTCTAAATGTTGTTGCTAAGGGCCAGTTTACACAACAATGTTGTCACCAGAAATGGAAAAGTTTTTCCTTTGCGTTTTCGAAGCGGTCTACATTTACATAGAGATCCACGTTTGAATGGCTCCACAAGAACAACTGAAAACGTGGTGGCGTTTATGCCAGTCCAGATGATGTAAGTTCGTAGTGTCTTTGGGGAATATACCAAATGCATCTCCACTGGTCAAAGTGTTGACACTGCAAATCCACATTTGTCAGAGGTAGGCTTGTCACGATACCAGAAATTTAGTAGTCGATACCAATACCACTTAAATTCTACAATATTCGGTACCACTCGATACCATGGTAAAAATAAAAAAAATCCCCTGTAGTTCAACATACACTCCTTTATTTGAACAAAGTGAACAACAAACAATATTATGCTTAAATTGAAAGCGTCCGTTCTCGTTGGCTGTGTATATTGATGCTGGCTTTGCCCGGCCTGTCCATGTCACTGTCCTCCTCTGTATTATACTGTGAAAAGAAGATTGAGATTTGGGTATAGCTTAATGACTGTATGAGAACAGCAGAGGCAATACTAACACACACACACACACACACATAGAGAGGGAGCAGCAATTTAATGACATGGTGGTGAAACTTTTTAAAAACCTTTTTATATGACAGTACCTATTGCATTTACTACTGTACCCTATTGATGTTCTTATTTTGCTTACTTTATTACTAGGACCACATAATATCATACTTGGATATGAGGATAATTTAACTAGCTAATGTACATTTCTATAACATATGAAAGCATTCCCTACACCTGCTTCCTCTACTCACTGTCAGTGTTTCCTGTTCTACTCTCTGCAATCAAATTAAATGTAAAGTTATTGGATGTGAAAAGTATGTGAACCAAATACACATGATTCTGGGCAAGTAGCCTCCGCATTGATTTACGTTCTGAACCAGCCTTTACACGGAGCCATAATCAAAGTAGGTTATTTACTAGCCCATATCTCAGTTATTGATCACATTAGCTGCTTCAGTTGATGTATCGTCAGTGTCATCCTGTTGCACAGACCGGATGTTTTTAGCATTGACGACGTGCTATCATGCTAAGCTACATGCTACGCTAACCTCGTTTGACATCAGACACACTGCGCTGTGTTTTCTTTTCGTCCCTTCTCGTAGTGACCACACACTTGGGACACTCTCTGTCATTTCTTCTGCGGACTCTCTCCTTTCTGTCCCTCTCTTTTCTCTTCCTTCATGATTTTACAAGCCGCGCAGCAGCGGAGGTAGCAGGCGTGTTGCGCCACAGATATGTCAATCCGTGTCAAACACTGTGCACTGTATAGTAGTCCAGATATATATTATATATATATATATATATATATATATATATATATATATATATATATATATATATATATATTTGAATATTAAATGAGGCTTCGAGGTTCACAATTTGCCCCGAGGATATTTTGTAATCGAATTATTCGGATTATCCGAGGAATCTTTTCACCCCTAAACGTCACGTAACTATTATGCGGGACAGATGAGACTGGACATAACGCTAATGTTACTTTGCCGTGCAGCTCATTTACCATGGGCTGGGCTCATCTCATCTCATCTCATCATTGTAACATAATTAGATATGAGCAACAGTGATAACACGTGAATTCAAAAGCACTCACCTTGAATTCTCTGTACAAGTCCGGATGCTTGTCTTTTAAATGTTTAGTTGTTGACGAGCCAGGTGCGTATACCTCCGCCATGTCGCGTGTTGTTGTTAGCAGGGTAGTCAGTCATGTGATCAGCTCTGTGTGAGGGTTGCCAGATAATCGCTCATTTACAGCCAAAAACAACGCTAAAAAAGTGGCCAGATCTGGCTCCTCGGTACCAGTGGTACTTTGGGTAGTCTAGAAAAGTCAGTGCCGTCCCATTTTCTGAATCTTAGTACTGACTTGGTACCGAAGTATCGGTTCTCGTGACAAGCCTAGTCAAAGGAGTGACTACAAACCTAGCACAGTTAGCAGCACACATGTTGCTTGGTGGTCTGCCATAGCTGTGATTGTTGTTCCTTCTCCAAGGAGGTTATGTTTGTTTGTCTGTTTATTTATTAGTTTGTCATTTTATTTGTTATCAACATTATACCAAAACTACTGGACAGATTTTGCTGAAATTTTCAGGAGATGTTGGTAATGACCCAACTTAAAAATGATGTGATGGTGGTTGTCCTGATAACAGCCATTTGTAAAATATTTTTTTTGATCAATAACTGTCTAACTAATAATGATATCAACATAATTCCAAGTGCTAGTTGTAGGATTTTAGGGTCAAGGAATCATATTATGATGATAACTTTACCATGGAACTATTGCTTATAGGTGTAACAGCAATATGTGAGCTACCTTGGCTGAGGTTTGTGCTTTCTGAGTGCTTTCTAGTAGATTTTTGTATCTATGTATGTGTAGCTGTGTTTGAGCCCATTGCCCTTATTGACCTGTGATGTATGTTTGTTGTGATACATTTTTAAAAAGTTAAATAAAAAGATTTTATAGTAAAACTCTGAGGCACAACTTGACTTGCCAAATGCTTAACTTTATGTTGCTTTCCATTTACTTTAGATTTTGGACCTGGGAGTTAAAGTGAAGTCGGATTCAACAAGTTGTAAATAAGATGTCATTTGAATGTCCTTTTTGATTGGTTCTTTAGGAAACTTATCAATTGGTCACATCCCAGTGAAAAGAGTTCCAGTTATGTAATGGTAAACTCGGGGATACCTAAAGATTGTTTTACCTCTCAAGTAGAAATTTCAACCTGAGGCGAGAGATGAATAATATATCTAGTTTGCAGCTTGGATATTCCAGCTTCCAAGATTAAAAGGAGTGCAACATGAGAATACACTAAGATATTTTCAGTCCTGTAACTGATACAATTTTTTAATTTTGAACTTTTTGTACCAACAGAATTTGTGTGAATGTTGGCAAGACTGCATTGGCTGTAAAGTACAGCCTTTTAAAGACAACACGTTTTTTTTCAATATTTCCCATATTCACTTTTTGGTTTAATTTTTTGAGAAGTCAGATTTTAGTATTTTACACAAATTTAACCCTAAAGTAAAGTAAGGAACTATAATCACTTTTTCTTTTGACAAATTTTGCAGAACATTTGATTGTCTGACTCATAATTATCATTATTAACTGTTCTTTGGAGTTAGCTGGGAGTTTTGTAGCTTCTTTGCTAGCTTAGGTGGTGTTTACACAGCTTTCAACTTCCGTTTTCAGCCTAAAAAGGACAGTCATTGCATTTTGACCTCCCATTTATTTGGGAACGGTATCTGGAGTGCTTAATCCGCAAACTTTTGAAACCTTCATCAGGAGTGGAGAACTATAAAACGCTCCTCCATCTAGCTCCTTGTAAACCAAAATCAGAGCGTTTTAGGGTGAATCACATGCGCAGTACTCTTTCACATGAAGACAGCACGCACATACCAGGAACAACAACAGGTTTGACAGACTACCGAGTAACATGTGCTGCTTACCATGCTTAGTTTGTTATCTGGACAAAACTATCTGGACAGATTTGTTGTCCAGACAAGTAACTCCTGCGTCTTTGTGTTTCCATTCGCCATTGTTGTTTGTGAAAAGTTTTCTTCTTAGTACGTGTGTTGTAGCAGCGCTGTTTCACTGCAAATCTACATCGCCATCAACCTGCCTGGCATGCACACTACAGCAGTTTCATTCATTTTTAGCGTCCCTGTCTGAAGTTAAAATAAGCATAGGAAAAACCTTTGCGCTTTAGGTGACAGTGTCTCTGTGTAAACAGGGCCTTAGCCGATATCTCAGGTAACTGCTTCGACATGTTTGCGTTGTTAATTGAGGGGGGAGGGGAAGTGAAGCATGCATCGCCCCCAGACTTAGGGGCCATTTACATGGAAACTCCTGACTTAAAGATGCAAAGATTCTTCCTTTGCGTTTTCAAATTCTTCTGCGTTCAGATGACAGAGATATATATATATATATATATATATATTTCACAAATCACAATGGCAAATAGACGCACAGAGACACAGAAGTTTCTTTTATGGACAACAAATCAGTTCGGACAACAAATCTGTCTGGATAGTCTTGTCTGGATAACAAACCGAGCACAGTAAGAGGCTCACACGTTACTCGGCAGACGGCTGTTGTTCCTGGTATGCGCACGCAGCCTTCATGTGAAAGAGTACTGCGCATGCTGGGACGTCAGCGTTCCCCCCCTCCAAAACACTCTGATACGGGTTTACACGGAGCTGCATGGAGAACGGATTCAAACCTTTCCACTCTGGAGCACGTTTTCAAATGTTTCCGTTTTCAGTAAAAACGCAACGCGCTCCATCTAAACAGAAGGCCAAAACGCAATGAAAACGTATCGGATTTGAGCGTTTTCGGCGCCATGTAAACGGCCCCTTAGGCTGCGTTTTCATGGTGCCGAAAACGGCCAAATCCGATAAGTTTTCCATGTCCTGATGAAGACTCTGATGAGTCAAAATGCGTTAACATGTCCCTGACATAGTAAAGGATTTTAAATTACTTCGGAGTGCCTCGGGTGATATGTTGTTTTCTAAAAGCTCCGATAAGTTTTCATCTGGTTTTGGCCTTGGGACTACATGGAAACTCGTTGAAAACAGAAACTTTTGAAGACATGGTCCAGGGTGGAAAGTTTCCAAAATGCTCTCCATGCAGCCCTGTGTAAACCCGCATCGGAGCGTTTCAGGGTGAAACGCTGACGTCACCGCATGCGCAGTATTTTTTCAGATGAAGGCTGTGTGCGCATATCAGGAACAACAACAGCTTTGGCTGTCCGCCGAGTAACATGTGAGCCTCTTACCCTGCTCGGTTTGTTATCCAGTCAAAACCATCCAGACAGATTTGTTGTCCGAACTGATTTGTTGTCCATAAAAGAAACTCCTGCATCTCTGTGCGTCTATTCGCCATTGTTGTTTGTGAAAAGTTTTTCTTCTTCGTAAGTGTATTTTAGCAGCACTGCCTCTCTGCAGACCTACACCGCCATCTACTGAACCGGCATGCACACTACAGCGGATTAACTCATCTCCAGTGTCATCGTCTGAACGCAGAAGAATTTGAAAACGCAAAGGAAAAATCTTTCCATGTAAATGTAGCCTTAGTGACCCCCTTGGAGCATTTTCTGGAGAGATACTTTACGTTTTATTCCACAACAGAATAAAGTTTAAGCAAAATGTTGGCCATTAACGTAATATTTTGCGTTTATATAGAATTTGGCTTTTAATGTCCGATTCTGTGATCCGGTCTGGATTCTGTGATCGTGGATTTTATAGGGCCCTAGATATAGACATTTGTTAAGGCCATTATTTTTCCACCTGGGCATGTTTGAAAAGCAGGACCGATTTGTGACGATAACATTATTCCAGCCAAGCATTAAAGCATCCCTAAATGAAAGCAGTCACTTTTTTTCCCCATATTCACCATTACAGAAGGACTTGAATCAGCCAAAAGAGCCTGATTGAAGTCTCTTAATGTGCAGCTGACAGGCGGCACATATGGAAAATTTAATGAGTGACTGAACATAGAAACTGCTCTTAATGTACATTTGTGGTATAAAGGTTCTCTTTTATAGTGCAGCTTTCAATTTAACCAGACAGCAAAAAGAAGCCTCATTTAGAAGCTAAGAGAGGAAATTTTTTTTTTTCCACTTGGGGTTCACACCTGTGACAGCGGAGAGCAGGAGGGGGGTTAAGCTTGTCAAGTGAACAGCGGAACGGCTAAGACGGCAGATGGACAACAAAAGAGACGGTCGTGGACTCCCTCTCTCGGTCCTGTCCCCCCCATACTTTTATCCTCACCGTCTCTCCCGTACAGCCCCCCCACAAAGGCCTTTCAGTCACACTCAGGGAGCATCTCATCCCCAAAAGCCTTTTATGTTCCTCGGTACATCTGCAGCTCGGCCACTGGTCACTCACCCGTACACAGACGCACTTTAGAGGCTCTCCTCTTCAGCGGGGTCGGCCTCTCTACTCTCTCCTCTCTCTCTTTGGACAGCAGGTGATTGTCCCTCATTGACTCCAGGAAACTTTCTCTCCTCTGTGTGCTGGTGTTGAATCACAAGCTGCTGCTTAGAGCGGGATAATTACCCCCCATTTATTCATTATGATGATTTTGAATTATTCATTCAGAATTATTTAGCTGGTGTAGCTTACAGCCCTGGTGGCTGCAAAACTCACTGAATATGAGACCCATTATGGTCTAAAAACACAGTTTCTTGTATGAATAATGTTTTTTAAGCCTTAAGCTTGAATAATGGAGGTAAAATTACTCTAATATTTCTACTGTAGAGGAGGGGGTTTTCTGCTTCCACTGAAAATAGTGATGCCAGCCAAGGCTACAACGTAAAAACAGAAACTAATGGGGCTTTTCCACAACATGGTATCAGCTCAACTCAGCTTGACTTCACTCCAGGGATGTGTGATCTTGGATATTTGCAGATATACGATATTTCATTAATTCATTATCACCGATACAGATAACGATATTTTTGGTCAAGAACCAAAGCTCTGAGTCTGTACTTAGCAAAAATTGACTTTCTTCTTCAGTGTTACAGTATATTATTGCTAGATACAGACGTGAAACAAGAAAAATACATTTAACTCTTGCAAGAATGAAGCCCTTGTTTTTTGTTTGCATGGGAACGGTGCCCTAAGTGCCTAAATCCTCAAACTTTTGAAACCAGGGTCCAGAGTGAAAAGTTTTGAAAACATTTTGGTATCTGCCTCTGTAACAGGAATCAACGTTTCAGGGAAGATGATCACGCGTGATGCATGTGCAGTACTCTTTCAGATGAAGGTTGCAAGCACACCTAGGAATAACAATAGCTTTGTCTGTCTACTGAGTGACAGTAAGTATTTTCTGAATTTCCCCCATGAGGATTAATAAAGTATCTATCCATCTAATGTGTGCTGCTTATGCCCCAGTCACACATTACAGTTTCTCATGGCGATTGTGCACGACTGTACCCAATTGACGAGGCTGGTGTGATCGCTATGACACAGGATGGAATGACTGTCTCACCCCTGGACACACCCCGTAAATACACCGTCAGTAATGCTTCTACAGCGCTTCTACAGTGCTTCTACAGCGCTTTGGGGGCATTCGTCCCACTCCAGCTAGGTTAATACAGCAATATGACGAGCATTCCTTGAATTTCCATCCCGCTGACACGCCGTCAGCACCGCTCGAGCTCAGTTCCCGTCACGTAAGCCCCGACTGAGCCCCATCGCTTGCGCCGTCTTGAACGGGACACAGTTGGGGCACAAACGGATACGTCCATGTCAGTCCTCCTCATAAAGCTTTCAGGATTGACCCATGATCAGCCTGACTGAGCTCCGTACATGCCATGCTAATACCGTTCGCTTTAGGACTGCATTAGGCTTCCATCCCGCAACACTGAGAGCGGCGATTCTCCACGATAGTTTTGAACAGTTCAAAACTGTCGGGACCCTTCCACGTTCTCCGTCGTTCGTCCACGACTGTACAACGCTGATCCAATCCAAGCAGCGCATGCACCACGACCGAAGCAGGTTTCATCAGGATTGTGACAATCGTGCACAATCGCCATGAGAAACAAGAATGTGTGACTGGGGCTCTACTTTGCTCCATTATACAGACAGAAATATCCAGACAGCTTTGTTTTTTAGACAAGAAACTCTTGTGTCTTCATGCGTCCACTCGCCATTGTTATTTGTGAAAAGTTTGACTTCACAAACCTACATCGCCAGTGACTAGCCTGGCATGCACACTACAGTGTTTTCAGTGTGAATGTGTGGCATTTTCACAGTGTCATATGAATGCAGAGCACTTTTGAAAACACAAAGGAAAAACCTTTTTGTTTCTGGTGACAGCGTTGTCATGTAAGCAAGGCCTGAGACCGACGCATTTTGGCTTGTGGCCTTCATCAGGGTGGTCAGAAATTCATTGAACATCATTAAGTAGGGCAGCTGTTTGATTGGCTGAACCATATGTGGCTGCACATAACTGGTCCAACCTTGAAGCTGTCAAACTTTTTTTTTTTTTTGGTTTCAAACCTACCTACTTCAGTTATGTTTGTAATGCATTTCTGAAGACCCTCAATAAGGCCACTAACCTAACATGAAGTCTAATGGAGTTGTTTCTTGAACTAAAGTGTTTCTTGATCTTTTCGAGACTTTTTCTCTCCAAACACCTTGAGAGTTGGTGAAGCTGTGGCAGAACATCTGACCTGTAACAGAGTCTGTGCACAAAGAAGAGATTTAAAGCTCACCGATGTCTACAGTGGACCGCAGAGGACACCAGATAGCATGCTAATTTAAGCCCCATTTCCACCAGAGGATTTGGTTTGGTACGTCTCGGCACGGCTCGCTTTTTGTGGCGTTTCCATAGTCTAAAACCGGGACAGGACTCCTTATTAGCAAACCATACCGTCCTTCTATTTGGGACCCTTTTGTTGGGGTGCCAAGCATACCGATCCAACCCCAGAAGGTGGAGCTAGAAACACTGCAGTCCGTTGATTGGTCAAAGGAGACGTCACTTCCCGTGTGACAGTGGAACAACACGTAACCCCGCCATGTTTAAATCTCCACTCATCATGTATAGATAACTCTCGCGACACACAGCCTTCTCTGAAACAAAGCTTGATTGCACATCATAACAAAAAGCCACATGCTGATCCCAAAAGAATTGCTGGATGTCTTCCATCGTTGCTCTTTGTTTACTGTGTCGTGTTTTCTTCTTCGTTGTATTTAATAGCCGGGTACACGGTGTCAGGCTGCTATGATGTCATGCTTTGCTATGTCATGCAGCTTATATGCTGCCTACCAAGTAGGGTTGGGTTGCCTGTGGAAACGCAAACAGGGCCTTTGGCCTGAGCCAAACCATGCTGATCCATACCGGACCACTTGGTGGAAACGGGGCTTTATTACACCTGTGGAAATGTTTGCAGGATAACTTTTGGAGATGCCGAAAAAAGGCTCAAATATCCCCTTAAAGCTGAGGGAAGGGATTGAATTTTGAGCTTAAATTTAATAAATCAAAACCAGGTCAATGACTAAAAATTTCTGCTTTGAGGAAACATTAACATGTAAAGTGACTAAATGTGATTTTAGGCTCACGTGCTCCTGGGGACTTTCCTGGAGGGCACGGTCGCATGTGTGTATTCTTAAAGAGAGTGTGTCCTCCACACTGTGGTCTGCTCTCAAGGCTGAAACCACCGAGCCGGTTGTTTCGATGCTTCAGATCTATAATGTCATCATTAGCGGTCTATAGCTTCATGCAGGTGCAGATTCTTTCATTATTGTCTTCTTTAAACTCCGCTCATCATTAAATCGGTCGTTATAATTTTGATGAGAAGACAGAGAAGAAAAAAGTGGAGAGCTCACGTTGAGATTCAAGTAGTGCTTTTGTGTTTGAGGACGCTGTTTGATTTTTTCATTCTCCTGCAGCTGCTGGCTTTAATGTGTGCTGAGCTCAGTATGTGTGTACGTGTGTGTGATGGTTATTAGATTTTAAGCACCTAAAAGATCAAGACCGTACATCCCTCCCGACAATGGCCATTCACACAGGAGTCTGTCACTTCTGATGCCCAAAGCCAGAGGGACCACATTAATTTCAAGGTCCTGTGTCGCCTGTTCCTGCTCCTTTTCCTCTCAGTCTCTCTCTGTCTGTTTCTGTGTCCCTCTCTCTCTCTCCCCATGGGCTAATCTCTCTGTCGTAATCCATGTCGGCCATGATTCTCCGTCTCCCCTGGGCCATTCAAGCCGTCCCCGCCCCCCTTCTCTCAGCAAGTGGCCCGAGTAATGAGGGGAACCCCACCATCTGTGAGTGCTGACAGGATACTGGAGAGGGAGTCTGTGTGTGTTTGTGTGTGTGAGTGATGACACATTCATGGGAGGTACTTTTCCTTTACAGTAAGTGCTCACAGGAAAGAAAACTGTCACATTTCAGCACTTGAGTGATTGCATTGCTGAAGAAATTGATCTACATGATGTGGTTGCTGCAAAATCCATTAGATAATAACTCATGTCGGGGTATTGTTTTCCAGTCTTTTAAAATTAAGCCCACACTTCCTCTGTCTTGCAGTTTCCTGTTTGAAAGACATTGTTGTGGCTGATTTCCCCTTTTAGCGTAGAATCACCACAAATGTGAATCATCTTTAAAGTAGTGAACTCTAAAAACTATCATTTCTATTTACTCTGAAAACCCAGCCCCTCCTCCTGTTTGAACTTAAACTAACATGCAATTAAATCTCTCCTGTTATTGACTTTGAGGTTGATTATTGTTTCTTTTTTTTAATAAAAGTGCTACAATACTACGTTTAAAAGGTTACTAGTGCCCAAATGGTTCCTGAAATTAAACTTTTAAGAGGCCAGTGTGTCAATGCAGCCATTTTTTTTGGCAAAGGGCAGTTTTGGACAGTATACTAAGCGGAGAAGGCATAGAAAGTGCAGCATCTTTGACACCTAGTAAATGGTACCTAAACAAAACACATAAAATCTGTACTACATTTCGAATTGATTGACACCAGATGTGTTTTTGACTTAACCTCATTGGTAGCGGACTAGGGATGAGACTATAAAAACAAGTCCTGTTGAAACTTGATAACAGCATCATCAAATTGATATTAATTTTTATGCTGAACAATTTCCTCATCAATTTCTTCCATTTTGTTCTGCTTGCCTTACAAATGAAGGATGTCTTGTTCTCATCTGAGGCATCTAGAAGAAAAAATAAAGAAGTAGAAAACCTAGTCATTTCATCCACATGGCAGAATTGGTCAAATTTTGGCGGAACTAGAGACGCACGATTTTATCAGTATGGTGTCGGAATCACATGTTGAAAAGTAAAATATCAGTATCAGCCAGTTTCATTTTTACGAGACTTAAAGGTTGTTTTTTGTGTCATAGCAGTTCCTTTTACAGCTAAGACAGTCACTGTCAACAAGACTGAAAACAAAAAATACTGTATTGTATTTAGAAGGATATTGAAACTAAATACTGAATATAAATTTCAGTGCATGAACAGACATTTATATTTTGTCAAAGTTTTTACAAAATAATTTTCCCCAAGACTACTTGTTAGGATGAGCCTACTGATTTTTTAAAGATATTTTGAAAAGCTTCACGTACCCCCTGCAATACCTCCACTTACCCCCAGGAGTACGCGTACCCCCATTTGAGAACCACTGGTTTAGTGGATAGAAACACCTTCAGCTTGCAGAAGCATTCACCAGTGCAGCACAGCATAAAATAGCAGAACTGACTTGTGTTTAGGATTGTTTCCTTGGCCAACTTTTATCCACTGTGAAAATCCAAGAGAACTGATAAAGAAACTGTTCAAATTTTTTTTATATAAAGGAAATCGTGAAAGATATTTGTATCAGTAAAACTTATCAATTCCCATCCCTGTGCCATACACTTGTACCCATCCCTATCCCCTTATATCCTTATAAGTCAAATTTAAAGGGCCCATTTATATATGTATTTTTTGAGTTTAACATGCCCTTTAGCATGTTAACATGTCTCACGGCATGATAGAGCATCTCTTCGCATATGACAAAAGTCTGAGGCATCAGGTCTTTCCCCTCTCTCCTGTTTACAGAGCCAGTAGCTGCTTGAAATGGCTCATTCCCCAATCCCACCGTGGACAGATGTTCCAGTGTGGCATCGTACAATTGTTTGTTTGGAGTTTGAGCTCATTGGGCTGTGGTAGCAAGCCTAGTAAATAGCACAGAGCATTGACTGAATGTAGAGTTGTTGACAACATGGCATTGAACTGACTGAAATACTACAGAGCTGGCATGTCAACTTTGGATTATAAATTTTGGTGCAAACACCCCTATGTTCCAGCCCTGCTCAGAAAAGGCTGTTTTAGGGGTCATACCCAGTAGCTGGCACAGTTTTTTGTTTCACCTTCAGTGAGGTTTCAAAGTGCTCAGCTAAGACCTGGACATGACGTGGAGACCCTGCTGTCCACTGATTGATCAGAGAATGAGACATTGACTTTTGAAACGCCTCTGTTGTCAACCCTGTGATGCTGTATGACTTCCCAAACACTTCTTTGCCTGTAACACTTTGTTGATTGTTGCTTTTTGACAATTTGTCTTTTTTCATTATATTGTGCATATATGAGCGTAAATGTTTGTCTGTTTCTGTATGTCAGCCCTGTGATTGGCTGGCAGCCTGTCTTCCATACCAAACTTTGAGCTAACTCTAAGTGTGTCTTCACCAAGTATTTAATCAGCCTCATTCTAAACTTGGCAATCACTTTATTGGCAATAAAGCACTTAATGTTTTGGTGATTATGTTTACCTATAGTAAATGATTAGAGGAAATACATTTTTAATATGCATTATAGAAACCATGATCTTTACTTTAACAGAAATGTATTTTAAAAACCATCCATTCATACCACTGTCCTTCAGCTCCATTGTGAGATAGAAGTGTATTGTTGCATTCGCAGAAAGAAACTGTTTTAAATACAACCCAGGCAACAATAATGTAGTCATGACAGCTTGATTTAAAAATTAAAAAAAAGATTAACTGTACTCTCGAGGAAAGGGGTGTGTCCTCACCTGGCCTGTGTTGGTAAAACATGCAGAATAACCTGTGTGTTTGGAGTTTAATAGTACACTCTGTTGCCTCCACCATATGCAGTACTGAAGGAACTAAGCAAGCTTTTAATGGTCAGAAAATGCTGCCACATATATGAATGTCATCCTTGATTACAATAAATCAAGATTTGATAGACTTTTGGAAGAGTAGCAGTCATTGTGGACAGGTGCTGTCCTTTTACGCAGATGATGGCGTTGTTTACTTTTCAAACCCCTCAGTTTGGATTATGTTGTCCAAACATTTTTTCTATTCCAATTTATTTTTGCTTAATGGATGTTAAAATATATGTTGCTCCTCAAGAATCCTGTTATGGTTGTGAAATATTTTGGTATCTTAATCTCCAGTAATGATGTAATTTGCTGCAGCCGTCTGATGTTATAATAATAATAACTTTATTTATATAGCACCTTTAAAAACTGATGTTTACAAAGTGCTTTAACCGACAAAGCAAAGGCAAAGGCTGGTAAGTAAAATGGATAAACAACCAGGTCAACTAAAAGGAGACAAAGGCGTGATTTAAGCCTGTTGACATGTAATTATTGGATGGCTTTGTTTTTGTTCATAAGTAAGACAGCCCAGCTAAACATTGATGTTAACAATCCACTTGTCAGTAACCTACAATTAACCTGTTGAAGGTTCATTGATGAGATAAAACACTCTGACTCATTTATTCAGCGAGCATTGTGTACAGGTATACGAGGCGTGCTTGCAGCCTCCCTCAAGACAAGTGATTTATGACACACACGCCAGTTTTACTTTCACCGAGCGGGGTGCGGCCGGCTTGGCCTCAGTAAGGAATGATGGCGTGTAAGACACTCACACATTATGTTGACATGACAGGTTTTTGCATGAGCAACTACTTGTAGACTGTCTGCAGGGCAAGCAGAGTGTTTTTTCGACATGACTCCATAGCGAGGAGTTCAGATGATGTCAGCACTTTACTAATGGCCAACAGTGAGAGGAAATATGATATCACTTGGTATCACTTCTGTCTTTAGGTCTAAATGGCTCAGAGCATGAATGGCAGATGTGTGGGGTTACAGCAGTAAACAAAAAGTGAACTATTTATCATCTAAAATAAAGATGGAGACCAGTAGAGCTTTTTGAATTTGAATTATTGAATGTTGTCAGTGGGATTTCCCATTATAAAGTTAAATGTTTTTTTGTGTCATCAATCTGGATCAAATCCAGATTAAAACTATAAAGGCACTCGGAGAGCGCGGACCTCTGCCAGCCCCGCAGCCCTCACCCATACTGTGATTTTCACCATAACTATTAGTCCTACTTTTATTTCATATAAACATTTAGATTCCCTATCCATGAAAACATACCATTAGCAATTGGATTCATAATGATATCTATTTTAGTTCAGTAGTTATTCAAGAAAATCACATTTTTTGTAATGGCGGATCCAGACGGTGATCCAGATCACTCCAAAAATCTAATCATTTGTTCCTTGTCCTAATACGGACATTTCCTGAAAATTTCTTCAAAATCTGTCCATTCATTTTTGACAAACAAACTAACAAACACACACACAAACTAGCTAACTAACTAACTAAAAAACAAACAGACACCAGCAATAACATTACCTTCTGGCAGAGGTAAAGATTAAAAATGGCAGAGATTTTGGGGAGCATTTGTAAGATTCCACCAGCCAAATCCACCAGCATCCAGACAAATACCCATATCACCACCAAAGGCGAATCATTTCTAACTTGGGCCATTACCAACATCTTCCAAAAAATTTCAGCAACATCCGTCCAGTAGTTATTGCGTAGTCTTGCTAACAAACAAACTAAAAGACAAACACATGCTACCAAAAATATAACCTCTCTGGCGAAGGTAATAACCAGCACTACATTTTGTGTATAAAGGCTCTGAGTCAAGCAAAAGGTCATTTTAAACCAAAGAGCTATGTTCAGAATTGTTTTTGTGAAGTCTGTCGGCTCAATAGCAAACAACTGTCTATTCTTTTATAATTTAACACATATTGACATATTGTAAGCAAAATGTGTACAACAATGTGAATCCATGGAGACTGCTCTGCTATGTGATGAAGTCGTGTGCTGCAAATGGTGCAAGGAGTCGTTTCCAATTCAGATCTCTTGCCTGCAGTGATAAATTTGGCTGGTGTCAGAGTATCTCCCCCATTTTGAAATTGTGCCACTGTAACACCATCACAAAACCAGCTCAAACTTTAGCTCCATGCTCTCATTTCACACCACAACATGATAGTTAATGATGCATGAACAGCATTATGCTAGCTTGGCTTCACATTGAGGCCCTGTGGCCCTGACTTGTTAGATCGTGCACCCGTCCCCTGACTGTTTGTCGAGATGATTTAGGGGACTTTGTAAGCTGAATTTATTTCTTTGGATTCTGTCGTTTAACATTATTCCACAGAATTATTCTGCCTCAGAAGCTGTGTGTCAGTATTAATCCTGAATGAGTGAGGATGTGCAGGGGGCCTGATTGGAGCCAAGGAATATTGGAAAAAAATTAACGTAGTATATTTTTTTTTCTTTTGCAACATAAACTGAATGTGTGTGTTTTAACAGATAACTAAAGAGTATAGTGTGTTTTAATTTTATGTACATAAATTAAATTTTAATCAAATAATTACACCTTTTTATAATTTTTGTCTTGGTTTATTTTGTATCTAAATCCCATCCTTCATAGGTGAGTGGCTTATGGCAGGGCTGCTCAATTATGGAAACAATTATCAACCTGATTATTGTGCTTGATATTATATGAGAGAATAATCAAGCACAATTAATCATTGATTTACATCCCTACAGAAATTTTAAGTGATTAAATCATTTTACCTAGAGATTCACAGAATTTGCATTGTCTTAAATTGTTGGAAATTGTAATTGTAAAATTGTAATTGTAAAAACTGTAAATGTTATCTGCCTGATTACAGACATTGAATCATACTGATCCATCTGCACTGCCAGGGTATTCACAAGCAGCGTGACAGTGCACTGACAATAGGAGAAAACACACAGCATAGCAGAAAGCCTTTTTGTGCATCATGTTGTTGTGGTCATGTCTGGGGCAGAGTCATGTTTAAACATGCATAGGAGATGTACAGAGTCTGCATGCACAATGATCAATTCATCGACTACTGAGGCTGATTTCAGACAGACATTCATTTATTATTAGTCACAGAAAGAGAGAAAGCATTTCAGGGTCGTGGTTAAGGGTTGTACGTCCATCCTTTGCTCGTGAACATATCTTGAGAAGCCTTTGAAGGGATATTTTTAATATAGTTGCACTATATTCACTCTAACTCCCAAAGAGTTTTGTTTTGATAGTCAAAGTAGGGCTGGGAAATGAATCCAAAAATCATCAAAACTGACATTCAGACCCTCGAATCAAAGTAATTTTACTCATGTCGATTATTTTGATTATTTCCCTGTCTGCCGTCACTTGCATGGCCAAAGCGATGGCCGCCGATATGGATGAGACAAGTGCCAATCTATCAGAAGACCTTGCAGGGCTACAATGAATCGAAAAATGATTGAAATTGACATTTAAACCCTCTAAATAAAGTAATTGTACTCATGTTGATTATTTTGATTATTTCCCTGTGTAAGTCACGTGACCGCGCCCCCTCCATACAGTCTGCATTCACTTTTGCCAAGAGCGACGGACGTGCTTCCAACATGGAGGAGACAAGTGGCAATCTATCAGAGGACATAGTAGCCACTAAAAAATGTTTTCCCCGTTTTTTGGACACATTGTGGATTCTTTGCAGAGGACATAGAGCAGAAAGAAGTCAAGTGTAAATACTGCAGGAAGACAACATCACTAATTTGTTCCAGCATAGCATAAATTAATCGTTTATTAATCGTAATCAAGGTAAGAGCTTCAATTCATTTTGATATTGAGATTAGGTAATATCGCCCAGCCCTAGGACCTTATAGCCAAGAAAAATGCTGTGTCTTTTGTTTGAACACATTTCGGATTCTGTGGACATTAAGCGGAAAGAAGTTGAGTGTAAAGAAAGACCGTTTTGACGACCGTCGCTAACACCATCAATTTGTTCCAGCATAGCATAATATAATTATTCATTACCTGTAATTGAGGTAAGAGGTTCAATTAATTGTGATACTGATATTAGGTAATTTTGTCCAGCCCTAGGTCAAAGGTCAAGGAAATCAGCATCATGTTCATTCCTTGCTGGTGCAGGGATTCCCTAAACTCTGCCAGGCAGTTTAATCAGTCAAAAATGATAAACAGACGATATAACGCCTGACATATCACCCTAAATGTGTAAGCATCTCCATTACTGTGGTGCATAAAGACAAAGACTTTGAGACCCTCATAATCTTAAATCAGTCAAATGGGTTGTAAGTGAAAGCTCTATATGTGTTTTAGGTAATTCCACTCAGATATGATTATAACACTTGCTTATTGCAGCTTTTTTGCTCCCCTCTGGCACTTTAATACATCATAACTCAAGCCCTGTTGCCACAACAATGGCTTTATTATGTCTGATTCTATCAGTGCAGTTAGCTTCCAGTTTAACCTCTACCCATTTCACGGGTGGTGCTGAAGCTGCATGGCCACACTTGCACTCGAGCAGGCACATCCACTGCAGCAGCGATAAGCCCGTTCTGTGGTCCCTGCATCGAAGAGAGCCTGTGGGTGGAGAGGAGGTGTAGCCTAAATTTGAATCAAGGCCATGTTTCCTCAGGCATAGCAAATGTAGGCCGACTTTACCATATTTATACAGCTTGTAATACGGAGAGAAATACACGGGAACTTTATGGTTCAGCTGTGTTTGCACATCTCGGCTGGTTTGTAGATTCTACGAAATGATACTAAAGCTGGAGGAATCCCCCTGAGACTGTTTTCAGACTGCAGACTTTTATTTTTAAATCTGCTGTGTTGGGCTTCACAGAGGTGCTTCAACAAATCTGTATCCAGATACACACGGTTTAGATTGTCGACCGATGGTATTAAGTATTCTTTTTGTCGCTTGTTGGTTATATTTGGCATATGTTTTGACAGAAAGCAGGTGGATCCAAGAGGAGATATTTCACCACTGTACTTAGCGCTGAGGATGGTGATTGAGACCTTTGTTTTGGTCGACTATTTTAGCTGTTTTTAAGCTTATTTTTTGGGCATTTTTTTGCCTTTATTGATAGGAGATTGAGAGACAGTGGATAAGACAATGAAGGGTGGTGAGAGAGAGAAGGGAGGACACTCTGTAAACTAACAACAGGGTGGATCTGAACTCAGGCTGGCAGAAACATGTATTTGGCTTGTGCCGGGTTGTTACCACTCCACCAAACCAGCACCTCTCAAGCTGTTTTATTGGCAAATGATTGTAAGACATATACAAATACGTAGAAAAAGTTTCATTACCATGGGTAGTTATCCACTTGGTCAAAAATTGGTCAAAAAGTGTTTTTTTTTAACCATCTTTAGGTTCCCCTTATTCTACATTAAGATCTTTACAGAGTCAGGTTCCCCCTTCAGACAGCCCTGTCCCCAAATTGAAGTATTCCAGTTTCAAAACCCAGTTGTTAATGATTATAGGCTGACACTGACCCTCTGAACATTGATTTTTCCATTTTTACAAATTATAACATCACCACTTTGGAGACCAATAACTCAGACACTAGAAGACTGAGGCCTTTTTCTGGGCAGAAACATTTTCTTGTTTCAAGATATTGGCATCGTACATTTGCTACTCAGGAACATTCCCAACTTGCAAGTGTCAAAAACAGGCATAACAAGGCCCACAGTTTAGAAAGCCTGAAGGTTTTTCACCTCAAACCTTCCAAGTGTTCATTATACATGTAGAGGCCCTAACACATTTCATAAGCCAAATCTGGGTTAGTGATTTGATTTAAAAAATCGTATCAGTCTCCATCCCTCGCAATGTTCAAATTCATAGTGCTGAAAGCAAGAATGGGTCACTTGGTTCCCAAGAGAGTGAAAATAAATGTGTCCTCATTACCAGAAGGCCAGAGTGTTTCAGTTTGTTGAACAGTTGTAACTGAGGTTGAATGAGTTACATTTTTATTGATTTTTTATGGTTGATTTTAAGTGCATGTTTTGTTATTTAGTTAAATGAGCTAAATGCAGAACACGAGACAATTTTAGCTAGTTTTTAGATGCAAATGAGGCCTAAAGAGTCAGGCTAATTATGGCTTTGTTTCTTGAAAAAAATTGCTATTTCTGATGTCTCCAAGGCAGATTTTGTCATGTGGTCCATGTGCGTGCCTTGTTTTAATATATTATAAACTGACAGACGGGCTGCACAGGAGCTTCTCTTTTCCCAGAAAATCAAACTCAGTCAGTTTTCAAGCTTTCACGCTGATAACCAAGATGTTTCTGGGAGTTTCACTCTGCTGTATCAAGTGGTTCATTGCTCCAGATGTGCTGTTCAGCTGTTATTTTATTTTCAAACATTTATTTACAGTTCCAGTTTGTTTTTCTATCCACATGCTCAAACAGATATTTGAACATTGAGTATAAGGTGGTGGCCCTGGGTTGATGGGCCCCATATTGCCCACCCCTGGTTTAAGCATTGAATTTCACTGATTGCATGTGATTACATGTTTTGAGACCAGGGGATCTCAGTGTAAATCAATTATTTGGATTATGATTTTTGCCATAATTAAGGAGCCCTAGTTGTATGCGCCGTTATGACACTGGCTGCTGCAGGTCAGTTGTTCTCACCTGCACAGTTCAGCGGTTAAAAGTGCTCCCAAACTTTGATGCAAGTCCCACGGGTTACAAATATGAATCCAAATTTGAATTCAATGTAGAATTTAACAGGAAAACTGTACAATAATTCACCTAATGGGCTCTTATAGGGTAACAGTGAAGGGTTCAGAAGATCTGTTGCAACATGAAGAGAAGCAAAATTGGTTTTATTTCTGGGATTTATGTCTTTAAATTTGCATAATAAATCATTAATTGGAGGTGAAAATTGGTTTAGTTTCCACCAATCCAAACCTTTGCCAGGCTGTTCTTGCCTCTCCTGCTTGGTATGGAAAAACCTCAAACTAGACAGTCAAGATGGCTGCCTCATTGTATCTTGACACCTACGTGCAAGGTGCTCAGCCAACAGTCGGGCAAATATACTGTACAAGTGTGTTTGTGTGTTACTGTCTCCATATTTAAACGTTATGCATGCCAAACACTTCTGGCTACCTTTCATACACTGTTCAGGAAACATGTACCCACACACACAGACCTGCCTCACCAGTCTGTTGATGCAAAAGCTGTACTGGAAATTTACTGAAGGAGTGTTCAGGTGCAGGTCCTGTTGATGACGACGATGATTACGTGACCACAGGGCATATAAACACAGTAACCACAACTCAGTCATCTAAAGTTGAACATCTGCCTACGTGTTTAATGGTTTAGTCATCAGGAATCTCCACGAACAACCCAGGCCTGCTTTTCAAAATCCAGCTCTGTTTTCAGCGGTAAATCTAGTCAATTATCAGCAGTAGTTTTTGTTAAACCAGCCAAGTAGCCATTGCTCTAGATGACTACGAGCCAGAAAAGAACTTGAGCAACAGGGGGTCGTGTACATCTGTGTAGCCTTCAGTAAGGGGCCGTTTACATGGAAACTCCTGACTTAAAGATGCAAAGATTCTTCCTTTGCGTTTTCAAATTCTTCTGCGTTCAGATGACAGAGAGGCAGCGCTGCTACAACACACAAACGAAGAAGAAAACCTTTCACAAATCACAATGGCAAATAGACGCACAGAGACACAGGAGTTTCTTTTATGGACAACAAATCAGTTTGGACAACAAATCTGTCTGGATAGTCTTGTCTGGATAACAAACCAAGCACGGTAAGACGCTCACACGTTACTCGGCGGACGGCCGAAGCTGTTGTTCCTGGTTTGCGCGCACAGCCTTCATGTGAAATAGTACTGCACATGCGGGGACCTCAGCGTTTCACCCTGAAACGCTCTGATACGGGTTTACACGGAGCTGCATGGAGAGCGGATTCAAACCTTTCCGCTCTGGAGCATGTTTTCAAAAGTTTCCGTTTTCAGTAAAAACACAACGCGCTCCATCTAAACGGAAGGCCAAAACGCAATGAAAACGTATCGAAATTTGAGCGTTTTCGGCGCCATGTAAACGGCCCCTAAGAGAACAGTGGTGGGTCAGAAGAAGTTGGGTGTTTTGTGGTGCTATGACGTTGCACTGACCTTTTGCCTTGGAAATGTGGTATGGTCAGCCTCCAGTAGAAAGGCTGACCATATCATAGGTTTGTGTCTAATTAAAAAACAGTTATTGATTATCAAGCTCTCAAGATTTGAAGCCATAATGATCTTTGGGCCCCAAAGACTAACCAGTTACATCCTGAGTTATAGTGGACATTTGTACAAAGTTAAATCCAAGACTTGTTAAAAGGGAAGCTGGACTTGCTTAACCTGACACGCAGACGTAACGTTTCCATATATCCGCCACGGGAATATTTCAATAATCCATCGGGGAAAGAGCTGTTCGGAAATGCTTTCAGAGGCAGAACCATTAAAAACAGCAGCAGCTTGTGATTGGACGATCATTCGGCTCATCACACTCATCACAGACCAATCCAAATCAACCAACGCTAATACATATGTAGCAGCTTGTACTGTTGTTAAGCATTAGCTTCAAATACCTTAGAATATTGTCTTACATTAAATTATACCACACAGATGTATCATTTAACACTTATTTCTAACATGAACTTCTTCAAAGACAATCCCTACCAAGTTTTCCTGGTAAACACCTGAGGAGAGCAGAGTTTGCCGAGTATCACTGAGTAACCATGATGACCATAGACCAACCGACATGTCCGTGGAGGATTTTCTCCCATTTTCCCAGGTCAGGAGAAGAGCGTGATTTTTCTAAAGAAAAGCTTCAAGTGACGTTCTTTCCTCCTCTTTTAAAGAAAAAATTGAGTCAATTTCTGATAAAAACAGCAGATACTGAGACCGTTTCAGAAGCCGCCATTGTTTTCAAACATGCAGTCACTTCCTGTTGTCGTCACGTCCGCAACTCCCGCCTCTGTTCCCTGATTGGGCCATTAAGCATTTGGCCGAGTGAAGTCGTTGGACAGTGAAAATTGGCAAGAAAGACATGCAGGATTTCAGACAATGAATCAGGCAGGTCCGTCTGCTCTGCAAAGCTAGGACTTGCTAGAAGTTCTTGAAGATGTTTTGCCTCTCTTCCTAAAGACTTCTTCAGAACTTCAGTTCAGAACTGGAGAAGCCATTTGGAAGAGAGGCAAAATGTCTTCAAGAACCTCAGCAAGTCCGGTTGCCCTATTAAAGGAGAATTGGATGACCAGGACCTGGATGAATGAGAACTTACACTGACATCATACAAAGCCAAAGAAAACCCCTGATAGTCTTCTCGAGATGTAGCCTTCACATATAAGGACCAAACATTTAATATAATGACCTTGAAAATGTCAGTTAATTTAGCTTCAGTTTTTATCCATGCACACTTGTTTTTGTTAGTTACTGAGAAGTTTTTTCGTCAGAGAAAAATAGATTGTTGAAGAAGACAATTAGTCAACAAAATTAACACTACAATCTTCACCATTGACCCCTCACGGTTCATAATCTACCCTGTTCACCATTTTATCAAGAGTAAATATTTTTGTAACAAAAAACTTTCTTGAGGTAATTCTTCTAACCTAAGAACATGCAAAAAAATCATCTGAATGTTTGTATATTAGCAAAAATGCATGAGATATTTTTCAAGTCCGATAATAAAAAGCTACCCTCATTTTGTTGTTTGTCTTCGATATTCTGCCACATTTTTGTCATTTCTGTACAATAACTTACCTTCGTCTTTGCTCTCAGCCTCTGTGTTATAAGCTGTACATTTTACTGACAACATCTTATTAGCTTCAGTTTGATCATGTTAAAAAATGTTTTAATGAGCTTAATTGTGTATTATTTTGCAAACTGTTGGCTGAGGTGAAGTTCAGTGGGTTGTGCCTTTTGTTTAGCGTATGAAGTGTTCTGATTTACACCTTAAGATGTTTTCTTTAGGTGGGGTTTCTGCTGTACTTCAGCATGCCTAAGCAGGCTTCTGCTGGAGTTGTTTATGACCCGTAATGAGTTTGAAAAATTCAGAGGTGACTTCTGCTGTACAGGTTACATAATGAAAAAGGAACGAGAAGCTGTGGTATGAATAATGCACATAGTGGGTCCCCCTAATGCTTAGGATTTTGTCTATCTTAGTCATCAAACTGCTGTATGTTCAGATTTTATTGATTATATTTTTATTATGTTTAACAAAGTGGTCTGTTTTGTGTTCTTCTTTCACAGAATGGCACAAAGAAATCCTGGGACTTCATGCGAACCCATGACAGGTAACTTATACGCTATTCTCTGCTGCTGTGTACAAGGGAAATACTTAGTTTTAAGTACTAGACTTGTCAAGAAGCCACATCCACAGCCATAGTGCTTCTTGTCAAATCCAGACCACCGTAGTCCAGCTTCTCTGTGCTCGTCACCCTGGATCAAAAAGTGCCCTGAGCATCATCTGCTTTTTGTCTCTACGTTCACAGCGCACTCATTTAAGCACCCTGTTCACTGCTCGATAACCTTAAAGAGCTCATCACTCAATGCATTAAGGCATGTAAATGTAGTTCATCCGCTGGACTTCAATCGAAGCATCCAAATGGACCCTGGCACGGTTGTTGGTGCCAGATGAGTTGGATTGAGTGTATTAGAAACTGTCGATTTACTAAAGGTATAAAGAGCTATTGATACAGCAATATATCGTGATATATATATATTTTTTTTACCTCCGACATAATATCAGCATTTCAAATCTTAATATTGATTTTTTTTTTAGAAATAAAAACTCAGATTTTGTCAGAGTTGGAAATAAAATACAACTTATCCATATGTATGCATAGGTTTTTTTCATGCAGTCTGTTCAGTTCAGACAGTGACAAGAGAAATATATGATTTTTATTTTACTTACTTTTGTGCTATCAGTAACTCAAAGCACTTTGTTCCTCATGTGTTAAGTTACAGTTTTAGCTGCACTACAGGTTAGGATGCTTTCAATACTTTGTTAAAAGGAAAACACGAATAATATCTTAGCAACATTAGTTTAACCCTTTGACTGGCATTGTAACCATACGGTTGACTTTTGCCACCATATAACTGTATATAAAACTCTGACACGCCCATCTGTGTCTGCTTCTCTTTTTCACCTATCTGCTATAAAATAGCAGTTGCAACACCAATATTATTCGAGTAGGTGGCCCTGCTGTTCATGAATATAACTGCTTGAAAACTCTAAAAATTGGGTGTGTTATTTGTTATTTGTTTTAACTTTTTTCATTAGAAATAAAAGTAAACAATTCTGGCAAGTATTTGTTATTATTTTGTTGTAAATGCTTAAACTGTGTGTAATAACATGAATAGAAAAATACAAATTTGTACTTTAAACAGGTTTCTCTTCATACACAATTGTAAATGAACATGTTCAACGTTTTGAGACGGCCAAAAATAAATTTCACCTATTTTACATACAGTCACACATTTTTGTTTGCCTGCAGCATTAGTGTCCATGTTAAAGCTTGTTTCATGAGACCACGTCCAGGCCTTTTTTTAATTTTCTGTTTTACTAACGGTAGTCCCTGAGCCAATTAGCCCCCCTGATGACTCTCCTCTGGTCTCCCCTTTCCATGGCAGATCTCCTTCACATCTCCTTTAATATTTACAAATGACTATTGATTAAATCCATAAAACATGAACTATGACGAGAAAAGACGATCTATTACGAGGAAATATGGCGAAACACGTCAAATACACAGCAAAAGAACGGCAGGAACACACTCCAGATTGATACTAATGCTGTTATTTACAACCTTTACACATTATTTACTCAGAAAATCCTGATAAACCTCCTATAATTCACTCCGGTATGGCTCACTGAATCCCTCCTTCCCCTCCTCTCTCTGCTCGTTTACTAAAGGAGTTACAGCAGTTTTAATCACACACATTTTTGCCTTTCACAGCTGCTTCATGTTTTCGACAGGGTGACTGTCATCAATCAGTTTCCCCCTTCGACATCCTTGTAAAATCCAAACTTTGACTAAATTTTAGACTTCAGCCGTTTCGAGTAGGAAAACCAGTGAGAGTCTGAGCGAGGCTCCAGCTGCTGAGGCCAAACATTGCAAGCTGCGCATGTGCATCTCTGTTAGCGACACACGGCTGCTTCATCGAGGAGCAGACACACATAGTTCCGCCTTTCCAGGCAAAGAACAGCATCACCGTGAGTTTTTGACACAATGTGGTGATCAGACACGGTCTAATTGTAATTTTAATAGGACACGGTAATGATTACCGTGGGACATTTACCTCGGTTTACCATTTTACCGGTAACCGTTACATCCCTATTGCAAATGTATTTCTTACTTTGGAAGTCAAAGGGTTAAGTGACTTAATGCACTCTACATTTGACATATTTCAAAAACAATAAAATGGAAAAGTTGTTTTCAATCACTTGATTTCTACTTTCAGTTTTGAGTAATATTGTGTGATTTACATACATACCCTCTCCAGTTTTTCTTAGTTAACTGTAGAATATCACAATATTATGATGTGATATGTAGTGTATTATCATATCGTGACCCAAGTATTGTGAGGTTCCTGCCAATGCTCACCCCTATGATTTACTGTTGGAATGGTCAGATAAAGATAAAATATCCAGTCAACAGCAGTTCTTCAAGAAAAATGCCCTGTCCAGCCTGAGGTGTGAGGAAAATGACTGGCCAAACATCATAGAATGGTCACAGTAACTTGAGTAACCTAGTTACGCATAAGTCCATTTCTTCACAAACACAAAATGCCAGATCTTGAAACAAAGGCTGCAGGAGCAGAACAATAGGTGCCACTTAGGCTACAATTGAATTGAATTGAATTGATTTTATTTCGGTCATGTCAGCACACTTATACAACATCACACATTGTCAATAGATGATCACATTGTACATGTCCGAAAGGGAAGACGGAAGAAGCAGAGCTTATCTAGTCCCGTCCCCATTTCCTCAATATTTAGTCTCCTCTTTTTTCACGCATCATCAATCTGCAAAAGGCTCACCAAAACAAGACAATGGAAGATTGGAAAAAAGTTCTGTTTCATCTCATGGGTCTCAATGTCTGCATAGAAGAATAGAATTTTTATTGCCATCGCACAAGTGAAGTTGAACCCATGCTTCAGAAGAATGAATGCTGTTCTGAAGGCAAGAGAGGCCGTACCAAGCACAAGCAAGGTGTACCTAATAAAAGTGGCCTGTTGTTACTGCTTTAATGTGAGGAAAAAGACTTGACAGTACTACCAAGTACTTCATCAAATAGGTAAAACAAATGCCTGCTGAGTGAAACCACATTTTTTCAGAGTTTTTGAGACACATCCAGACATCTGTATTGTTTTGGTTGCAAATTGTTGTACTGCAACAACCATGAAAGTACAATAATAGTCGCATTCAACCGTACACACCCACACTCTTTACCCGCCACTCAGACTTGGTTAAAAAGGGGAAATAGAATTTGTCAGACATTGAGCAGTTTGGTTTGCATTGCCCAGACTTGAAAGCATATGTATGTCTGCCATTGAAGTATTTTATAATTCATGTTCTTTGGCATGTCAGGAGACATTTTGCAATCTGGAGAGCTTGTTGCCACAGAATCAGGATCTGATATATCCTTTAGGGATTAGGAAATGAGGCTGAATTTGGTGATTTGACTGCTAAGGAGCTCAATTTGCATCAACCATGACCCAAATATCAGCAACTCAAACTTACATTTGCTCCTCATCTTCTTCTTTTCACTTTAGGATGGGCACAAATGCAGCAAATCGAATCCTAACCATTTAAAGAAGGTTTTAATAGTATGGTAATGCATGTGTGATGCTACTTCAGATGTGAAAGTGAGTTTTCACTTGTTTTTGGAGTGAGCCCTTACATTTGTAGCCTCCATTAGCGTCCCTTTGTCACTTTGTCTGTGTGCTTAATTCTTTTATATTTCTTAGTAAAGCCACATACTTGAAAGTTAAACCAAAATAAGCCTTGTTTTCAGAGCCGCCCCTCTGTTTTTCCACTTGGCGTGGTTAGAAGTGTGAGCTTCACAGGGGGCACTGTAAGAGAAATATCACACGTTTGTGTCAAAACCCACAGCTCCTTCTCACTGTAGTGCCCAGGGTACCATAATGCCCTGAGGTAAGTTTTGGGTCATTTAAGCCCCTCTTTCCTTCTCCACTGACCCCAAAGAGACGTCCCTGTAAAAAATGGTCTCCCTGAGACTAAAGCTGTAAACCTCAACCTGTATTTTTTAACAGAAAAGAGCCCACGGGAACATGAAACTCTTCCCCAGGGGTATGTTTTACTCAAGTGTTATTCCCCTTGGATCTTGCATTAAATGGAGCTAGCACTGTTTTGCATTTTTGTGTAAGTGTGCATAACATTTTCTTTCAAGCAAAGCACAGCTTGTAGCATTTTAAGGTGCACCAGTTAAAAATGCTGAGGTCAGGTTTGGATGTCTGGCATTATATGTTCAGCTTCAAAAATCTGTTTCGTATCAACTGCTTCCTCACTGCTTTATTGCACTCTACAGAAAATTAGTTTTGTCTCCGGATATTTAATATACCACAACCAAAAAGATCCAAGAGCTGACTCTTAAAGACAGAAGAGACAAACCCCAGGTTGGTTGTTCTCAGCTCTGTGACCATAATGGTTGGATTAAAGCATTTAAAAAATAATAACAAGGCTTAAATCAATAATACAATACATTAACATGTTGGGGAATTACTGTATGTCATGCAGTGAAGAATAAAAAAATCCTGATGGGTTTGTTGGTCTTAGCTCTGTATTCTCAGTGTTGATGGAAACATTAAATATATATAAAACATATTTTCATTCTGTTTTGCTTGTTCCCTATTTTACAGTGTATTGATCTATATCTGTTATTTTTGTTTTTCTATTGACCTTTAATGCATTCTACTTTACCCGTGTACTCACCACTGTACAGCTGTAAACTGGAATTTCCATTTGGAGATCAATCCAGGATTATCTTATCTTTTCTCATATAGCAAAAGTAGTTATGTTTTATATCAGTATGTTGGTGGATGAAGTCATCAGTGACTGAGTAAAGTTGATCTCCATCTGGGTTTGTTGTTCTCAGTTCTATATTTACTGTTGCAGACTGCAATAACAAAAAAATTAAACTGCTAATATTGGTTATACCTTGTGTTACCATGTTGTGTATCAATGACGCCTTTCAAAGAGTTAAGTGAAAGTCCCTCCTGGTTTGTTGTTCTCAGCTCTTTGTTCACAGTGATAAAATGTCAGCATAAAGGTGTGTTCACACTGGACGCTACTTGTACTACCTCGGCGATCACTCTCCATTCAAAGTCAGTGTACAGCCGCGATGGGGCGGGGCTAACCCTCCCGTGATGCGACGGCCACGTACAAGACGATCACTTCACTCGTCGCGTGATGTCAAAGTTTAAAAAAAATCTATTCAGGCGATGTTATGTGTGGCTGTGCAGCATCAGCAAATCAGCGGTGTGTGTAGGTGTGACGGTACCCTAGACAAACAGTTATTCTTCCGGACTACAGGGCGGATGAGTTCCGTCTAGGCGGAACTAATGTCAGTGAGGACATTAGTTCCGCCTAGACAGACCACCGTAAACTCACAGATAATGCTGCTGCAGGGCATCAGCTGCAGTGCTTTGTGGTTGATAAGTGAATGAAAAGGATACAGTTGGAATAATGTCCGCTTATACATCCTATTATATGATATATGATATGATCACGGTGAAACTCGAACGGACGTGATGTCACCGAGTGACGGCCGATGACCAAAATGAGGTATTTATGGACGCGCGACGCTATGTCAGTGGGCGACGCGATTTTGGTAGCTGGGTCGCTTGCGGTGTGAACGCACCTTTATAAAGACATTAATTTAGCCAAAACAAGTTATACTGTATGCTAGCTTGTAGAGGAGTCATGGTATCCATAGCAGAGTGTAGTTAAACTCCCTTTAGGTTTGTTGTTCTCAGTTCTCTCTTCCCAGTAATAAGATGGCAACATCAAAAAGATTGAAATGTTTATCAATAGTTGTGATTTAATATATGTTGTACAATAATGATACTTGGTTTCAGAGTGAAGTTAAACTCCTTTTGATGTTGTTGTACTCAGCTCTTTGTTCTCAGTGATAAAATGTGAGCATTATAAAGACACTTGTATATCCAAAACAAGTCATACTTTATGTTAGTATGTTGAGGAGTCATGGTATCCATAACAGATTGTAGTAAAACTCCTTTAAGGTTTGTTGTTCTCAGCTATTTGTTCACAGTGATAAGATGGCAACATTAAAAAGGATATTAATATTTCTAAATCAGTTATGCTGTATCTTTGGATGTTATGAAACATATCATGTGGGGCAATGAAATCTGTAAAAGAGTAAATATAAACTCCCTCCTGGTTTGTTGTTCTCAGCTCGCTGTTCACACCAAAACAATTGCAAAATCAAAAGATATCAACTGCACAGTTCTCTTAACATATGCAGATGCATAAAGGGCTTATATATAGATAGAACCAACAAACTTTCCAAACCAAAGAAATCCTTGTACTCCTTTTGGATTTTAACTGCCCAGCACCATGTTTACAGCCCACTCATCGTTAGACCTGCCATGATTTGGGGTATGATAGACAGTCCTACCCACTCAGGGACACTGTCTCTTGTGTTAGTCTTTTTCTTATCTTTGTAGTTATTCTAGAGGCATAATGAAGCAGTGTTGTTTCAATACTGTAACCAAGAAACAAGAGACTTTGAAGCCCCAATAAAAACGTTCTTTGGTCTCTAAAGACTAGCTGAAATTGACGAGAGAACAGTTGTCACATATTTCTCTGCACTTGCCCACTGTTGTCCATCTCACAGAAACTTGCTGGTCAGACAGGTCAGGGGAGACGATGGGGAAATGAAGGCAAGAGCCAAGGGCAAGCATTATTTAGGTTTATAGAATCTTCTCTAAAAGTTGCAGGGGTTGGTCTTTAAGGCATTTGTGAAGATCTTTGGAGTAAAGTTCTTTTTCATTTCTGGCACTTGACATGACTGTGCTGAGCATATGGACATTAATAAGGGCAGAGGGTTTGTTGGTGCTCTTGAGCTTCATTTTCAGTCTCAGATTCCCTTTCACCACAACATTTTGGTGCTGTCCTGTCTTAACCACAAATGGACCAAGGGCAATCAATGTCATCACACTGAGAACCTATAACTCGGTCATTTGGGGAACCAAATTCCTTTCAGGGGAGCTCAAAATTGATAATCAATAGCCTTAGGTCATGTGTTGTGGTCAGGAGGCTCCTGACCCTCAGTCACCTTGTTGTGAACTGCAGGTCACAGCCCAATGATGTCCACAAAGCATTATCATTGGTTAAAAAAAGCATGAACTCATAAACAAAAACAACAACAGCGAGAGAGAATTTAGATTGACATTAAGAACTTCTTTCTTTAATAATAACCAAGGTTGCAAGGCCTCCAAAGTCAGCAAATTGGCAGGATCAAAAGCTTTCTGTAAGTCTACTAAAACCACATGTGAACTGGATGACCTTAGTCCCATCGCTTTGTTTTCCTCACACATAAGTGTTAATGGGACTGTTTCCATACTGGTGCTTGTTTACTACTGGAAGTGACACTCTATGAAAGCAAGTTTCCTCCAAAAAAAAAAGCAAAGGAACCAAAGACCACAGCATTACAATAAACTCTTGTTTAAATGTAGCTGTTATATGATACTGTTAATATGTCTTTGTAGCAGAGAAGAATTTCTGTCATGACTAATACCTAAAATATGTAACAGCATTCGTTTCTTGTTTGAAAAGGTTTCTCCAGTTTGGCTTTACTTTTATTTGTAGATCATTAATTGAGCTATACTATATTGTTTTGTGCTTTGAAATGTAAAAAGCAAATTCAATCGAAAACTAGAAATTTGCTGTCTTCTAAAATTATAGGTAATATGATTTTCTTATTGATATAAACTTTTAATCTGTAAGAAGTTGGCCCTCTGAAACTTCAAGTACCATTAATGCAGTCCTCGTGGTAACCAAAGTTGCTCATTTCTTGAATAAGCTTAAGACTGTAGAAGCCAAAGAAAAGGAGTGCTACCTGGACTCGACAGAGTTTGTTTGAGGTGCTCTTTGGAAAGGGATTCAAAAAGTCCTTGAAACGAAAAGAAGAGACTCCAAGGCACTCTCTTTATACTATTAAAATGCCTTCATTTAAACGGCATGGTCATGTAGACCTTAAAAACATTTATTTTAAGGTCTACATGACCATGCCGTTTAAATAAAGGCATTTTAATAGTATAAAGACAGTGTCTTGGAGTCTCTTCTTTTCGTTTCAAAGCTTAAGACTGTGTTTTAAGCCATATGGTTTTATTTATTTTGACAGTCAGTATCAACAAAAATAAAACCTGTTGATCTTTAGCCATTTTATTACTTCAGCTTTAGCGAAAGACGAAAAGTTATTACTGTTTAATTTGTGTGAAACAGTGCTATGTTATAGTTACAATAGGCAGTGTAAAGGAAATTCTGGTGATTAAAAACACCATATTGGTTACTCAGTAATTTTACTTTTCTTGCCATGATACTGAATCCAGCATTGATTACATTACATGATTACTAGGGCCATTACCATTGTGAAGAATAAAAACTAAGTTAAGTTGTAAAATGGAAACAAAGTATATTTCCTAGACTAGATCTGGTTTGATGACCTTGTAGTAGTTCTTTTAGTTCCATAACCTGACAGTCAAATTGAGTACCGAACTCTGTTCTTCTTGTCTGACCGGTCAGTGATGTCCTCTTGATATTATAACTGGTGGTCACCTTCGTCTTCCTGCTCATATGTCAGCTGTAACCCACTTTTTACCCTGCTGTCCAGCCAGATCCCGTTCTGAGAAAGCTTAACGGTGCATGAAAAAGTCCTAAGTGTCCGTTTAGCCTGCTTCTCCATTTAACCAGTGGAGCATTTCTCTTTCAGCGGGAAGTTGGAGAACAGCAGTAATGGTGTGGAACAGGCCTACATGACCCAAACCAGCCTCAAGGGATGGCCTCCACGCCTCAGGCCTGTGTGGCCCATTTTTAGAAAATCTAACCACGACCTACACTTCAACATGTAGATATTAACCCCCTTGTAGAATGGCTTAATTCATGGTAGCACAGATTAAACAAGGTGCTGTAGATATTCCACAGAGATCTTGGTCTGTAAAGACATGATGGCATCATGGAATTGCTGCAGATTGGTCAGCTGCATGGAAAAGTATCTCTGCTCTGGTTTTCACAAAATACTTGTTTTTTTTTTAAATGTATATTTTTGGGCATTTTGTGCCTTTATTGATAGGAGAGAGGCAGTGGATAGGCTTGTGAAAGGGGGAGAGAGAGCAGGGGAAGACACTCTGCAAACTGGTCACAGGCGGGATTCGAACCTGGACCGGCAGAAGTATGTACATGGGGTGCTAACCACTACGCCAAACCAGCACCCCCACAAAATACTTGTTAATGTTATCCCTGCACAGGTGTTTGCACAGTACTTGTTACCTCCGCCAAGGAGGTTATGTTTTTGGGAGAGTTGTCCGTCTGTCCGTCCGTCTGTGAACAAAATAACTCAAAAAGTAATGGACAGATTTGGATGAAATTTTCAGGAAATGTTCAGCATGGGAAAAGGAAGAACTGATTTGATTTTGGTGATCCGGAGCAGCGTCTGGCCGCCATGGCGAAAAATGTGATTTCTGTGAATAACTACTGAACTAAAATAGATATCATTATGAATCCAGTTGCTAATGGTATGTTTTCATGGTCAAGGAATCTAAATATTGACATGAAATAAAGGCAGGAGTAATATTTATGGTCAAAATGACAATATAGCTGAGTATTGTGGCGTTGGCGGAGGTCTGCGCTCTCTGAGTGCTTTCTAGTTTAGTCTCTTTAACTGCACTAGTTCTTATTCCCATAGGGTATTCTTTAATTCTTCGGGGTAATATACTATGTTATGAGGGGGTATAAAATTGTTTCATGTCATGTTCGTCTTGTAACCTGTCTGTCTGTCTGTCTGTCTGTCTGTCTGTCTGTCTGTCTGTCTGTCTGTCTATCTATCTATCTATCTATCTATCTATCTATCTATCTATCTATCTATCTATCTATCTATCTATCTATCTATCTATCTATCTATCTATCTATCTATCTATCTATCTATCTATCTATCTATCTATCTATCTATCTATCTATACATACATACATACATACATACATACATACATACATACATACATACATGCATACATGGCTGTTTCACCACCACAAGGGAGCTTAACTGGGATGAGATCTTGTGACTGTTAAGGCCACTGGAGTACAGTGAGGTCATTGTCATGTTCAAGAAACCAGTTTGGCATGATTTGAGCTTTAATGACAACGTTTTTTTATCCTGCTGAAAATAGTCATTAGAAGCTGGAAGAGAGAAGAAGAGGTCAGTAGAACTGCTCCTCTCTGGAAATTTTCTCTTTTTGGACCATTCTCTGTAAACCCTTGAGGTGGTTTTATGTGAAAATCTTTCTGAAATACTCAAACCAGCCTATCTAGCACCAGCAACCATCACCACATTCCCTCTCACTGGTGCATTTATACTCTGCATTCACAACCGTATCTGCATTTAGTAGCTAAACTATTAACTCTGTCATGTTTTGCTACATTTAAGAAATCCATAATACCAAAAACCACAGTAAAAATTCATGCATAAGTCTTTGGGTTCAAGGCTATCAGAACATTTAAATGCCCAGGTCGACTGACATCATTCCCACTGATTAGCTGAAAATAGGCCTGGGACTTTCACTTTAAATATCCGAGGTGTAAACGGATATTAAATCAGTATCGGCCCAGGCGTTTCAGGCAGAAACACGTTGTAATACCAATGTCCCGGTTCCCTTTCACCATGGGAAAGACAGGGCAGGGCTTCCTGCTGCCTCAGACACATCCGCCTTCCCAACGCTGAGCCCAGGGCCTCAAGTCTCCACTGGCAGCAGCAGTCATGCTTGCTGTATACACACGCACTAACAGCAGTGAACTACTTTTGTTTTACAATTCACTGTTAAAGAATAAAACGTTTCCTCATAGCTCAATCCACAGAGCCACTCTTAAATCTGTTTAGAGTATTTTGCATTTAGAAGCATTCTCAGCTGAAATAAACTGTAGTTTTGGTGATCAGTTGTTTGCAACAGTCAGATTTATTTCTATTAAACTGTCATTACATCCAGTACTGCAGTAGGAAGGTTTTGTATGACCTTGTTATTTGATAGTCATGGCACTCTCCAGAACTGCCATGCTAATGTCTGTTATTTGTTCAGATGCCAGGATGTGCCAACTGTGAGAGCAAGTATTTCTGCCACTCTGTAGTGCTGCTGGGACTTTGGACAGTGTTGATGTTGGTGCAGGATTATGACTTGATTGTAGCATTAAATGACAAGCACAAGTGTTGAACAGGCTTCTTGCACTGCTGGAATGTTTCCTTATTATTCTGTAATGACAGGCCATCAGTAACAGCACTTTCTGTGAACCAAACATTCACATCAAATATTTATGCATTAAAGTGTGTGCAATAGAGATGCTGTTTCCTAATGATACTTCAATTTCAGTCAATTTAAACTTAACCGCATTTTAAGTTGCATTTGAATGACGATTAAATAATTTGCATCCATTAGGATCTGAAAGGTGTAAAGATAGATGATATAAATCTCATGTCAAAGGTGTTTAAGGGTCAGGTTCCCCAAAGTTAGCCTACTCCTTTCAATCTTAAACTGCTAATTCCAGCAATGTAGTTAGGTCAGAATAGATTTAGATTTTGTTAGTCAAAAGTCAAAGTCATTTGGACCCCATGTTCAACTCAGGCACCAGAGTATAATTTCTCAAGAACACTTTAGAGGATTGTTTGAAATTTTGCTCCAACGTTCAACCTGACTGAAGGATGAAGTGATTTACTTTTGTTCTTTAAAGGTCAAGGTCTTTGGGTCTCATGTTCATCCCTTGCTTGTTAGATTTCTACTAATCACACTACCACACTCGAAAGCACTCAGAGACCGTGAACCCAGGGCTTGCCACTTAGCATTTTCCCAAGTAGCACGGGTGCTACTAGGGCTGGGTATTTCCAGCAACCTCACGATACGATACGTATCCCAATACTAAGGCCACGATATGAGACGTATCCCGATACACATACATTGTGAACTATGACTACACTTTAAACAAAATTCTTGACAAGTTTAGTTTTTTCTTATAAGACGAAAAAGAACAAGGATGAGATTTAAGTGGTTCTACCACTTGAGAGACATAAATTTAGATCCTCAAAGATGGTAGACCTAAGTTCAAATTTAGAACATATTTGTCATTATGTAGCTCGTTAGCTCGTCTTCTACCTTGAACTGTGCCACGGTTAACATTAGCCAAAGTGTATTGACAACAACTGTCAAAATATTGAGGCTGTATCGATTCTGTAGAATCCGTATCGATACACATATCCCGAAGGAGTGCGTGACGGTATTTTGCCGTATCGATATTTTGAGCACAGGCCTAGGTGCTACCAAGTTGAAAATCTAGTAGCGCACAAATATTTTTAGTGGCACGATGAAAAGTTACCAGGTCGTGTGTTTTTCTTTAATACAAAGATATGCGGTCAACGGGGAGACATCTGTAAGCAGAATTATTAAATTTATTTGAATAAAAAACATACACTCGAAAGTGACAAATATACACTTAAAGTGAATTCATGTGCAAAGGTTTGGGTTGCCAGTGACAAAAACAGACTTTCCAGCAGTTTTCTTATGCACCATGCAGTACTTACATCAATGTGTTCTCGTAAAGGAGCCATGGGAATGCTTTCTGCCAGTCAGCATTAAACTTGTACCTCTTACATCTGGGAACAGCAGCGGCGTCATTAACCATCTCTCTGGCGTCTTGAGACACAGCGTCTGAAGAGAAACACTAACTCTTCCTCACCGTCAATTTCGCCTCCTCGCTCCATTTCGTCCTCTTGCCTCAATTCACATGTTCTGGTTTTGTTGGTCTTTTGAAATAATAACTGATAGGCTCGATAGTTATTTGGTTATTGCTCGTTTGGTCTTTCTTCTAAAATAGTTTAAAATGTCGCTCGCTGTTATGTCAGTGTGTGTTGCCCAGCAACCACTGATGCGCTGTGATTGGTCGAGATGAGGCTTTGGGAGCCCCTGGTTATGTACGTCTGTACCTCGCTCAGGCCTGTGCAGGCATGTCAGGTGTACTGAAGGCTAGGTAGTGGCGCAGTTAGGTCAATAAAACAAAGGTTTCAAAGCTGAACATGTTTCCAGCTGAGGCTGCGTTCAACTTCCAACATGTTCACGTAAGATAAAACATGTTTTGAACGGTCATTTTTCGTAGTCGCACGGGTGCTACCAAATATGTAATATTGTTAGTAGCAAATGCGAGTACCTCCTCGCACTGTCAAGCCCTGCATGAACCTCCAACAAGTTAGCTCACATATTGCTGTTACATCTATAAGCAGTAGTTCCATGTAAAGTTAAAAGACATCCTTTTTTCATCCCTCATGGGGGAATTCAATTCTTTATAATCTGTTGTTGAAATATGCTACACAAACAGGCTGAAATGATTCCTTCAAAGTAAAGTTGAACTCCTATTGGTTTGTTTTACTCAGCTCTTTGTTTACAGTAATGAAATGCCAGCATAATAAAGACACTGATTATTCTGAAACAAGTTATACTGTATGCTAGTATGCTGAGGAGTCATGGTATGCATAACAGAGTGTAATTTCACCCCCTTTAGGTTTGTTGTTCTCAGCTCTTTGTTCACAGTGATAAAATAGCAACATATAAATGATATTCATGTATCTAAATAAGTATACCGTATATCTGTATGTCCAGGGCTTATGAAATCTATAAAAAAGTAAATAAAAATTTCCTCTGGGTTTGTTGTTCTCAGCTCAGTGTTCACACTAAAACAGTCGCCAAAATCAGAAGATATTGACTGCAGAGTTCTCATAACATATGTAGATGCATAAAGGGATTATAGAGAACCGACTTTCCAAGCCAAAGAAATACCTCAAACTCCCTTTGGATTTTATCTTCCCAGCACCATGTTTACAGCCCACTCATCATTAGACTTGCCGTGATTCGGGGTGATATGATAGACAATCCTACCTACAGTGTTTTTTTGCGTAATCTTGCTAACAAACAAGCAAACGTATGTCATCAAAAACATAACGTCTTTGGCAAAGCCTTTGAACCACCTGTGGCAGTGTAGCTTTGTAAGGGGTGGCTAGTTTGAGTCCTGATTGAAACGTACTTGTAAGTTGGTTTACTACCTCAGTGAATGGAAGCTGACTTCCTGGGGCACAGTTGGTAAAACGACTGAAAGGAGATGGTGTCACTTCCCTCCAGAGCCTCGAGGAGTAGGGTATACTTGAGTCCTTAAACTTCATTTTGTGTTAGCATCTATGAATGGAGTAGAGTTAACGATGCTTGTGGTGCAGGCGAGTCGCTGGGATTGATGAATGGCGAAGTGCTGACTCAGCATGTGCTCCCAAACCTAGCATAGACCACCCCAGCCCCTTGAGTTGACCCTCCTCGGTACTCTTCTGTCTTGTAAAGTTCAGCTCATGGACTCAATGTTTCTATAACTTGTGTTCCAGTCAGGATCCTCTATAGCTGCTGCAATGGAGTCATTTCTAAACATAGGCTGAAGAAAACAAACTAACTGCTCATGGAGAAAGAACTTTTCAATCTGAAAGATTAATGATTGTTTTTCTAACTTGTCCTTTCTTCTGTTTTCCCTCCACAGTGTATCAGTGCTGATCTTCAACACCACCTCACACTGTTTTGTCCTCGTCAAGCAGTTTCGTCCAGGTGAGTTTTTCACTCTTCGAACAAATCAAACAAACAAATTCTGCTCTGAAACACAGCTCTCTTGCCACGGTCAAATCTGTTATGCCGTGCATCCTGAGGGCTTTTGACTTTAAAAAGCAGAACATTACAATCTCTTGTTTATTCTGTGAGATCTTAGCAACAATGCAGACTCATAAATAGACCACAAGAGGCCCCGTTACAAAGCAGCCCAGCCTCCTTTGTTAGAGGTCGCCAGGGACTGTTCCACACCACAGCGTGCTAAATGCAAGGAAGTCTGGCCATTGATATATTTATTTCCCCTTTTGTATTCTGAGGTCTTTATCTCAAAGAAATCTGTCACAAACTACAATAACTTTTTATTTCCAGTGGGAGTTTACCATAGATTTGTAATCCTACCAGTATTAGGCAATAAATGTGTAAGAGTGGACATGTACAGGTCATTTGAACAAATTGATGATGACTGTGTTGCTGGATTAACTTTTTCATGCTGTTATAGTAGAAGCTAAAGTGCTTTTAATACTGTTGTGCAGGAAATGTCAAAAATGCAGAAGTGAGTAAGCATTTAGCACCTTCCGGTCCCCAAACCCCAAAGTATATGGTTTTGTCATGAATAGAGGGCAACTACTCGTCACACATGCTGTAATCCCTTCAAGCTGCTTTGGGATGAAACATTTTTACAACCTCTTCAGGTCATGAAAAATGAATTCAGAATCAGAATATCCTCGAGTCCTACAAAATTAAAGTGCCAACCAATCAGTTCATCATTCATGTAAATACTTAAAGATAAATGGGATTAAGAATACCGATTTCGGGTACGTGCCTGAAATAACTTTTTGGAAACAACATACACATGATTAGATTTTCAATATTTAATGGGAAATAATGAAATGCACCTAATGTTGCCTGCTTTTGAATCTTAAACTGTTGTGTGTTTAGTAAGATGGTTGCTAACTGACTGCTAATTAACCACAAAAACATAATCAATTATTCATTATCTAGACAGCCATTAGGACCAACTTGATAAGGTCCTTAATACGTAGGGCTGAATGATTTGAGAAAATAATCTAATTGCCATTTTTTTCCCCAATATTGCGCTTTACTCTGCAATTGTTGTAATGTTCCTCATCTTATGTATTCTTAAACAAACATAAGCAGTAGATCTTTTATTGTAAAACCAATATGACATTAAATTAATCTAAGGATAAAAGATTTGAGAAAAAGTGGAGAAGTGAAGAACAGAAGCAAAATAGGTATGAAATTGATTATAAAGACTGGGTAAAATTGGTATGAAAGTGGAAAAAGGTTAATAAACAGGTGCAAAATAGGTATGAAATTCCCCCCAAAAAAAGGGAAAATTGGCACAAAAATCAAAAAGTGGCTTGGGAAAATTGATTATGGCAGCAAAATTTGGACTTAAATTTGAAATTAAATTTCAAAAACCATGTAAAAATTCCAAAAATGGTTCTGTCAGTGGCCAAAAAAGATGAATGGGGGCAAAATAGGTATAAAGTTGTAAAAACGGGGTTAAAAAAAAGGTAAAAATGGTCCAAAAGTGGGAAAAAGTGTATGAATAGAGGTAAAAAAAAAAATAATAATAATTGCAAAAAACTACATCACAATGCCAAAATGTTCAACACATAACACACAAAAATATTGCCATATTGTGATTTAATCTAATTTGCAATTAACTGTCCAGCCCTAGTCCTTAAGTATATGGAAACTCTCAGTTCTTTAGCTACTTTTACCTTCTGCTTTTACCCTCGCCAATTAAGTTTAAGCTTAAAAATTGTGACAGGTTGGCTTCTTTGATAAGATTATTACAAAGAACATTTAAATTTCATTTTTTATTATTTACACGTTGGTCTACAAAAATACTTCATCACTCTATTAGGGATGTTTTGTTGGTTGTATTTGATAATAAAAAATAATGAACTGTAAAAAAGGCATGTTGGCCTGCAGTTCTTTTTTTAATTTGTGTTATGTGTTCAGTTAATTAATATCATGGGGGAAAGGGGCATAACATTTTCCTTCATTCTGCTTCCTTTTCATTCACACGTTTGAGATTTTTCTTTGTATTGAATGGTTTATATACTAACAGAATAAAATAAAGACCTAAACTAAACTTAAAGTATCAATTCAGTGACAGATACTTAAAAACTACATAAAATACCCATTTTAATTAATCAGTTCCTAAATATACTCAGTGCTCCTGAAATTCCTCTGAGAAATATATTATTAACATGTCCCATATAGTGTTAATAATGTGAATTTTCCTACTCTAGAGGCTAGAAGACATATCCAATGTGCAGGACAAAGTAACAAATTCCAGTGCTATTGTTTTGACTAAATATTAATGCTAAGTGTTTTGGCTTGCCACCATGGCTCCCTCTGATCCTGCTGTGGTGAGTTATACTATGCACAACATGCTGGTCCTCGACTGCTGTGTCACAAAAACTGTGCAGTGGTACAAAAAGTGTTGGGGACCAGGGATCTAAAATACTAAAAAGTATTTTAAAATGATTAAAAAGAGTAAAAGAGTAGTGTATCAAATGTATAATTTCTTTTTCTAAAACAGTGATCATCAACTGGCAGGCCGGGTTCCACATCACGTCCCCAAGGCTTCTCAGCCCCGAGAAAGTCAGAGCAATGTAGCAAGGGAAATTTGAAGGTTTTCTTTATGTTGTCAAAAAACCCTTTAACTATCAACACATCCCAAAAACAACTGCAGTCAGATCATTTTACCAGACAGGGCTCCATGTTTGATTTGTTTTACAGAAATCCACCTGTTAGCCAATATTAGCCAATAAAAACAGGCATAATGGAGGGACACCTCATGATTCTAGCTCTTAAAAGTAGGAGTTAAAATATGTTTTTTGTGTGTCATGTAGCTGACAGCAGTATTGGTGATAGAGACTGATCTCTCTCTTAAAGGCTAAGTCTCTTCAAGCATACAATATTTCAAAAAAAGAAAATATCAGGGTAACCTGCCCAGGTAATTCTCTTCCCTTTTTGTTCACACTTGACCCCTCAGAGCAGGAGGTAATGATGGTGCGTTCCAGTTGTAGTCGGAAGTCAGAATTTTACGAGGTCCGAGTAGGAAACTGCAACTGGAACGCCCCCAGGATCGGAATTTCCTACTGGGAACTCGGGGGAACCTCCTCCACCCCTGAGTTGACAATTGAAGATGGCTGCCCAAGATGGCTGCCCCCAGTGTAAACAGTTATTAAGCTCCTGTAATGATCTGTTTATTTGCACTTCTGACAAGTGTGTGTCTCACTAAATCAGCCGTATATATAGTATTGTTCAACTTATATTTACAAAAATGCTGCCATAGTGATAATCACATTCTTCATGTGATATTTGTGAACCACAACGCAGGGCGTGCTAACAACAGCTAACAATAGCCTGGTAGATCGACTTGTTTTATTCCGACTTTGTAACTGGAATGCTGATAACTGGGAGATGACGTCACTCCCAGTTCTGAAGTTAATGAAATGCAGCATGAGTCGGGAGGGGAATAATACGAGAGGTAATTATCAGTGTAGTTCTAGGGCGAAAAACTTAAATGTTTGCGTTCACACATGCAACCAACCTGGGTAATTTCAGGGTAATTTCAGGGGCTTTTCAGCAGGTGTGAATGGGGTTGAAGAAATGCATTAAATTTGAGAAAAGCTCAATATGAAACAATAAGTTTTTACGACCAAAATAGTTAGATGTTTTTCAAATCATTTCAAAATCTGGCCCTTATAACCTATGTCAACCTATGATGATCCTGTCCTACTGTATAACAGTGTTTCTCCCCTCTCACTCCTCCAGCTGTTTACATGTGTGAGTGGGAGAAGTCCAAATCTCAGCCGGCTCAGTCTGCTGAGAAAACCGAGGAAGGTGCAGCTGAGGCAGCAGCCTCGGCCTCTGAGTCTCAGGAGGGCCAGTCAGAGGGGGAGAGCTCTCCCCCAGCATCTGCGGGGGTCACCTATGAGCTGTGCGCCGGCTTGGTGGACAAACCCAACCTCTCGCTGGAGGAGATCGCCCGACAGGAGGTGCTGGAGGAGTGTGGCTACGATGTGCCTGCCTCTAAACTCAAGAGGATCACCTCCTACAGGTGAGCTGGGAGAGTATTCATCACATCATTAATCTTGAGTTTACTTTATACAGGTCTTTTTTTTCAACTCGCAGACCAAACATTTATGGAAACTCCCATGAGTTCATGGTCCATTCAAAATCTGTTATTTTTATTGTCCAATTTTGCATCACCTGAGCCACCTTAAATAATATTCCCCCAGGTATGACCCACATCCTCACCTCTGTTTCTTAAGGGTGCACTTACAAACCCAAAACCAGTGAAGTTGGCACGTTTTGTAAATCGTAAATAAAAACAGAATACAATGATATCCAAATCCCTTTCAACTTATATTCAATTGAATACACAGCAAAGACAAGATACTTAACATTCAAACTGGCAAACTTTATTATTTTTTGCAAATATTAGCTCATTTGGAATTTGATGCCTGCAACATGTTTCAAAAAAGCTGGCACAAGTGACAAAAAAGACTGAGAAAGTTGAGGAATGCTCATCAAACACTTATTTGGAACATCCCACAGGTGAACAGGCGAATTGGGAACAGGTGGGTGTCATGATTGGGTATAAAAGCAGCTTCCCTGAAATGCTCAGTCATTCACAAACAAGGATGGGGCGAGGGTCACCACTTTGTGAACAAATGCGTGAGCAAATTGTCCAACAGCTTAAGAACAACATCTCTCAACAAGCCATTGCAAGGAATTTAGGGATATCATCATCTACGGTCCGTAATATCATCAAAAGGTTCAGAGAATCTGGAGAAATTACTGCACGTAAGCGGCAAGGCCAAAAGCCAACATTGAATGCCCGTGACCTCCGATCCCTCAGGCGGTACTGCATCAAAAACCGGCATCACTGTGTAAAGGATATCACCACATGGGCTCAGGAACACTTCAGAAAACCACTGTCAGTAACTACAGTTCGTCTACATCTGTAAGTGCAAGTTAAAACTCTACTATGCAAAGCCAAAGCCATTTATCAACAACACCCAGAAACACCACCGGCTTCGCTGGGCCCGAGCTCGTCTAAGATGGACTGATGCAAAGTGGAAAAGTGTTCTGTGGTCTGACCAGTCCACATTTCAAATTGTTTTTAGAAAATGTGGTCGTCTTGTCCTCCAGACAAAAGAGGAAAAGAACCAGCCGGATTGTTATAGGCGCAAAGTTCAAAAGCCAGCATCTGTGATGGTATGGGGGTGTATTAGTGCCCAAGGCATGGGTAACTTACACATCTGTGAAGGCACCATTAATGCTGAAAGGTACATACAGGTTTTGGAGCAACATATGTTGCCATCCAAGCAACGTCTTTTTCATGGACGCCCCTGCTTATTTCAGCAAGACAATGCCAAGCCACATTCTGCACGTGTTACAACAGCGTGGCTTCGTAGTAAAAGAGTGCGGGTACTAGACTGGCCTGCCTGTAGTCCAGAACTGTCCCCCATTGAAAATGTGTGGCGCATTATGAAGAGTAAAATACAACAATGGAGACCCCGGACTGTTGAACAACTTAAGCTGTACATCAAGCAAGAATGTGAAAGAATTCAACCTGAAAAGCTTCAAAAATTGGTCTCTTCAGTTCCCAAACGTTTACTGAGTGTTGTTAAAAGGAAAGGCGATGTAACACAGTGGTAAAAATGCCCCGTGCCAACTTTTTTGCAATGTGTTGCTGCCATTAAATTCTAAGTTGATGATTATTTGCAAAAGAAAATAAAGTTTCTCAGTTCGAACATTAAATATCTTGTCTTTGCAGTTTATTCAATTGAATATAAGTTGAAAAGGATTTGCAAATCATTGTATTCTGTTTTTATTTACGATTTACACAACGTGCAAACTTCACTGGTTTTGGGGTTGTAGAATTTGAGCTACAAAATGTCTGGATTAAATAAACAGTTATTGATACTCTGGTCTTGACAGAGACACGTGTTTATGGTTACTGTGGAAATGCCAGTCGTTAAGTTGGGAGCAGCTACTTTAGGCTGATGTTCTGTTCATTTTTCTTGTTCATCTTTTGAGATCAGGATCATAATTATTCTTTCAGCTTCACCCACCTCTGCTGCTTCCTTTTTTTCATGAGGGCTTGATTCAAAAAAAGTAGACACCAGTGGATTTATCCATTAAACAGCTGGCAAAGGATTTAGTTGTATGGACAAGCTTGGAATGTACAATATTGGATTTTTGCCATGATCAGCCCGATTGAGCCCCGTACATGCCACACTGACACCATTCACCTTAGCACAGCATTAGACTTCCACCCCCACTATACTGAGAGCTGCGATTATCCACAACAGTTTTGAAACAGTTCAAAACAATCAGGACCCTTTCCGTCCCCAGACATTCATCCACGACTGTATAAGATTGATCCAGACCAAGTAGCACATGCACCACGACCAAAGCATGTTTCATCAGGATTATGACAATCATGCACAATAGCCATGAGAAACAGAAATGTGTGACTGGGGCATTACCAAACTCTCTTCCTGCATAGCTGTTTAAAGATTCACATCCTCCATAATGCCTCCGATTTTTAGGGTTAAGGTAATCCTCAAAATTAAGCTGTAACACTTACAAAGTGAGACCATTCCCACCTTTTTTCTTCTCTTTTTTAATGTATTTTTTCTTTCTTTTTTCTCTTTGTTAATTCTGCTGTTTTTTGTTTGTTTTTTAACAATATGCAGATATGTGTCATACATTTACCCACGTGGATATAGACAAATTATCTTCTGTCATATCTGTTAGTATCATTTGTCAACAATAATTGCTTTTGTTATTTATCATCAAGATGTCTGAAAATTCTAGGATGGCTGGGAGGAAGGAGGGAGGGTAATGTTCAAGGGAGACCCTCATTGTTACCAATCTATGCTGATAAAAGATGTAATTATTAAAAAGTTAAACTCAATATAGATATGTGTTTAAAAAGAAAAAAAATGAGGTATTTTTTTTGAATTTGTGTTATAAATTGATATGGACAAGAAAAAAACCCTTTTTTATTCTCCAACAGAAAACATTATTAGTTTTAAAATGTATACATTCAGCAATAATAGGGTGACATATTGTGCTACGTCATACATTTTTGATACATATATCTAATTTGTGTGGCCAAAATATCATCAGAAATTTTGATATCTGCAGATACAGATAATAACATTGTGCATTCCTCCTAGAAATGTTGATCTTTATTTATTTTTCACTAAAAAAACTGAAAACAAAGTGTTTGGGATTTTACCACAGTTTATTTAAAAGGATGGCAGAGCAGCAGGAGCAGCAGACAAGTGAGCAGTTGATTTGTTGACTTAAACTTTTGTTTTTAGAGAGACTGGCACATGGACCAGTAACCCCTGAATAAGTGAGCGGCAGACATTGATCGGCACAGCCTTCTGTGTTGATATTAGTCGTCCCTCATTGAACAGCAGCACCTGGACAGCAGTGACTGACACTCAGATATCTCTGTTTTTGATTTGACTGGAGCATCTCCTCCGGCTCTGTTGTTGTTGTCTGTGATGAGTGTTTTGTGTGGGCTGCTTCCATTAAATACACAGGTATCACCTTAACCCTCATGACCCCTATGAGGGGGGGATGTGTCTGAGCCACACTGCGGTTAAGGTCTCTGCCAGCCATAGGGAAACCAAAGTCTGTTTGGTTTTAACGTAGGCAGCTGATTAAAAATAATGTTGCTAATAGAATGCTTCTTTTTGCCAACATACAAATTTAGAGCTTTTTTCCTTGAGACATTTAATGTGTAAAAGAGAAGCACTCAGACTACTTAACTACATCAAGATTGACTGAGAAGCGTCCTGCAGACTGCATGTTCTTTTCTTTTTCTGACTGTTTCTTGTAAACCCCTAAAATGACGGGAATAAAAATCCCAGTAGATCAGCAGATCATGAATCAGACCAGCCCTGATATCAGCTAACTCCCCCACTCTCAACCTTTGCATCTCGAGCTCATTTTGTTGTTATTGTCAGTCCTCCTGGATTTGAATTGAAACACTGCATCACCTCAACTTTTCAAGCAAAATCATATGAAAGACATCTTATTTTTCTGGAAAAAACTGGGCTATTGGAGTATTATTGCTGCAATGATGTCAGATTGATGCATAAAAGTTGTATGATCATAAAGAAAAAACAAAAAACTCAAAAAGAAACTCAAGTTTCAAAAAATGTTTTCACAAATCACACTATAGGCAATAATGAATAAGCCTTTTAACATCTGAATTTGGTTTTGTCAGGCTTTGGCTAATATGAGAACAAGATTAAAGTATGCAAAGAATAAAATATTTACATTTTCACACTCCAGTTAGTAATTTGTGCAACTGTTGGAGGTAATATTCATCCAAAATGTTTAACAGAGACAGATCAGACTTTTCATAGTTTTTTTTTTTTTTTTTTTATTGTTTTGGGGACCGACAAATAACTTTCTGGACACAGGCCATCAAAGATACAAGAGAAGAATTTGATTTGCTGATACAAAGCCATGAAGTTGACACTTTCTCTATGGGTCAAAATCAAGGTGTTATACATCACAGTATAAAATCTATTAAAAATTACAATTTTATCACTGTTTATTGTCCATTGTTTAACAGGATCTCCATTAGCTTTAGCGCTTCAAGCTTCTCATCCTTGGGTCTGTAACACATTTAAAACTAATGTATCATTCAAAAACTACATACAAAGCTGTATAATCAAAAAGGTAATCACTGCACTTCCTTTGTCCAAAGCAACATCAAAATACATAATCTACCTAAAAAATACTTCATAACCCAGAACAAGTCAAAACAATTAAACCCAAACAACTAACTTAAGCCTGACTATTTCATTTTAGAATTAGACCCTGGGTATTATGATTTAAAGAGACAGTGAGGAGTTTCTAAGTAATTACAAAAAAGTCTCCCTTTTAGATATATGCCTGATCAAAATACACACTTTAAGATGAGTTTTATAGCATCAAAATAGGTTAGCTATAAATGGTATTCCTTAGCTTCTTGGTCGAGTCGGACAGGGCTGGACTGGACTGGCCTGGATACTCAACTTCAGGAACAAGACAATTAAAACTAGAGCAAATTTACATTATATTATTATTTATATTACACGTCTTAGAGCACCAGGCTGTAAGTAGCGATATATAGCCGGCAACAACTACGATAATAAGTTTTCCAAAAATTGCTTGTTGTCACACATCAAAAATTGCCGCTACGTAACTAGAAAGAGATACATTACCTCGTCGCTTTGCATCCTGTAAGTTGTTGAAAAAAGAAGTTGTAAAGCAATGCAGAGTTCTGAAGAAGGTCCGAGCTGCATTTACTACAACAAACACACACTTTGGCTTCAGTCACGTCTTTGGTGCGTTCCAGTTGTAGTCAGAAGTAGGAATTTCTGGGTTCCGAGAAGGAAACTGCAACTGGAACGTCCCCCGAAGTCTGAATTTCCTCCAAGGAACTCGGTGAAACCTCGCCACCCCCGAGTTGACAATCGAAGATGGATGCCCCCAGTGTGAACAGTTATTTAGCTCCTGTAATAATCCATTTATTTGCACTTCTGACTGGGGTGTGTCGCTCTAGATCAGCTGTATACCTAGTATTGTTAGACTTATATTTACAAAAATGCTGCCATAATGATAATCACATTCTTCATGTGATATTTGTGAACAACAATGCAGGGCGTGCTAACAACAGCTAACAATAGCCTGGTAGATTGGCATGTTTTTTTCAGACTTCAACTGGAACGCCAATAAGCAGCATTACGACAGTCGGCGCGCGTGCTCATGGGTAGCAGAGTCTTTATTTCGTCAGTAATAGATTCTCCTCATAGCACCTTTAAAGAATCAAATTATTCATGCAATATATGTACCTAAATCTACAGTATCTGTTCATCATGTGGTGTATTCATTCATTCATTCATTCATTGGTGTGAATGCTTTATTATCTCTTGAATTCTGACTCAAACATATTGCATGTGTTCATTTGTAATATGAAAAATCATACAATAAGTGGATTTAGCTCTTGCTACTGAACCATGAAATAAAATTTTGAATCCACTAAAGCAAAATATCCAAAGTAAACCCTCCACTTCATGGCTGAATTATAATCTATTAAAATAACATCTGTTTCCATGGCAGCAGTAAACATGTTGTGTCTTTTCATGGTGGCTCTGTCATGGGCTGGTGTAGTTTTAAAGATGAAGAATTTTACTAGCTTTGAAAAATGTTGAAAATATTTGAGATTGTGTTCTATCAGATATATTCAAGGACAACATGATATTAATAATTTCTTGATTACTTTTGACTTTTTAGTGTGAAAATTCCACAGAATATGCCTTTAAAGTCAGCCTACACGGATAATTCAGTATCACTATGAAATAAAATCCAAACCTGTGAAAAAACCCTGGATGATAAGTGTAAATTTGAAGTTTTTATTCACCTTTTCTTCTGTCCCTACAGGTCAGGCGTTGGTGTAACAGGCGCCAAGCAGACCATGTTTTACGCCGAGGTGTCCGACGACAACTGCGTGAGTGCAGGTGGAGGTGAGCCTAAGGAGGGGGAGCTTATCGAGGTGGTCAAAGTCCCGCTGCACGAGGCCATGACATTCGCGTACGACGAGCGTATACCCAAAACCATGGGCGTCATTTTTAGTTTCATCTGGTTCCATAATAACATGTCTCCCAAGTACAAGATCTCGACCAACGTGTAACTAGTATTAACCAACGATCTTTATACGGTTATTCAAATTAAAACAAACACTGGCCCAGCACATAATCCACTCCCCCCTTTATCGCTCTTCATCCTGTGTTGCCTTTTCTTTCTTTCTTTTGCTTCTCGGTACATGATGAGAGGTGGGCCCCTTGTCTTGTTGCCAGCAGCTAAGTTTGTCCTGTCTACCCTCTGAATATAATGTGGTCTTAATACTTCCCCTTAAATCAACCTTTGCCACTGCTGGTCGTCACTGGCACTTTTATCTCTTCTTTCTTGTTTTTTGTTTTATTTTACCGTGCTATCTGTTTTGAATGGCAGCATACTTCTTTGACTTCTTTGGCCTACCCCTGATTAAGGAATATTCCACTGTTTTTAGTGTTTGCTGTCAATGTTTTCTGCCTTTAAGTGAAGAAAAAGCACATGGTATTGACACTGAAATCTCTACATCTCTTGCCTGAAGTTGAATTGTTTCAATCACACTTCAACACCCAGGATTCACTGCAAATTCTTTGTTTGAAGCTTTGATGCCTACTCGCCTTATGCTCTTAGTTTACTGTGTTTGCTCATGTTTGCACAATTCTACTCACAGTTGCTGTTGTGCAAACATTTCTCAGTGTTACAGTGAAAATTTACTCCTGATTTGACTTTACACAGCATATTTAAATAATATGACAATATTATTTATATAGATATAATAGACTATATTCTACTCATCATACCTGAAAACATTAACTAGAAAGCAGAAAAAATGGCCATATCAGTTTGTGATCATGTTTTCGCTCTGAGAAACCCCTTGGGCGTAGCTCTGAATTATTTATTTATCTTCTCCTGGGGTCTGAAAACCTGATCATCCAGCTCTAGAAACACGGCACGTCTTGGTTCATATGTGCGCTACGTGATTGAGGAGAAACCCTTGAAACCTGTGAGTAGATAGAAGAATGTCTTGGAGTTGATATATGCACGCATACTCTCACTTCCTGGTCTGAAACTCTGCCTTTCTTCCTTCAAACAACAAATGTTTGTATGAATGAGAGATCGGATCTTCATTACATCCCCTCGTTTAGAAGAGTCAAACAAAACAGTGGAGTATTCCTTGAAGCCAGCATTACAAAAACTATACTAGTTAAAGGTGGAGCCTTTTACTTGTTAATATGTTCAGTGGGTTTTAAACACCACTTGTTCACTCTGTTTACTTCTCTGACCTGCAGCCTTTGAGCAATACTTATCATAGAACCTTCCTGTTTTATAGAACCAACTCTAGAAAGCCTCTCTGATAGAAAATCTGCTTCAAAGTCAAATCAGTAGGAAGATATCAGACTTTTCAATTTACATACGAAGATGAAAAATGATTGTTAAACATGGTTTAACCAGAGGTCTTGCTGTTGGTTATGTTGGTGAAAAGGATCATAAAATTAAAAATTGTTATGCATTCAAAGGTCAAGGTAAAATTTATTTTCCCTTAAGGGAAATTTGTCTTGGGTGTTGTCCTACATTATTGCTTCACAGGACAGAGAAGATACTTAAAATAAAATATAAGAACAATCACTTAAAAACACAGGAATTGACCACTAAAACAGGACTAAAATGGGAAATACATTTCCAACAACATTAGACGATTTAAAGTGCTGGAAAAAGTGCCAAGTGCTAAAGAGCTTGTGTTAATTGCACGTTGCCCTGTTGCACTAGTTTTTGCATTGGTCAACAGCTTAATGGAAGCTGGAACGAATGATAGTTTGACAAAATTTATTATTACCCACAATATATTTATTAATACACAAATTGATGGTGTTTTTAGTTAGCTGTGTCAGGTCATATCTAGGGATGCACATTGTTATCAGTACAATATCTGTATCTGCAGATAGAAGCATAAAAAGTTGAATATTGATATCAAGCGATATTTACATTTTTGCTGATATTTACAGCCCATACATCAGCCATACTTGCTGCAATATATATGCAATTTATTGGCAGTAGTTTCACACATGTACCATCTTGCAGCACATCATCATCACTGCATGGGTACATTTCAAAGTCAAGTGTTTTATTATAGGGATGTAATGGTATGTACGGTATTTCTTATCACGGTTATTGTGACCAAAATTATCACAGTTAGCATTATTATCGCGGTATTGCTGCAGTGTGCTCAAAAAGTACTTTTACACACTTGAAATCATTTAACCCCTTCAATATTATAATTATAAAAGGTCTTTTTGTCTTTTTTGTTAATAAATGTGTCAGGAAATGTCCTTGAGTAATTTTTTTCTTCTCTTCATTAGAAATAAAAGTGAAAAATCCTGGCAATTATTTGTCATTATTATGTTATAAATACTTAAACTGTGTGTAATTACAAGAAAAGAATAAAACAGATTTGAAATTTAAACATGTATCTCTTCGTAAGCAATTATAAAGGAACATGTTCAAAGTTTTTGAGCTGACCAATAATAATTTTTACTTATTGTACATACACTCACACGTTTTTGTTTGCCTGCAGCTGTAGTGTCCATGTTACAGCTTGTTATATTGAACATGTCCAGGCCTTTTTTTTTTGTTTTTTTTGTTTATTGTTTTTTACTGATGATAGTCCCTGAGGCAGATCCTCCTGTTCAGTTAGTCCCCTTCCCTGACTTTCCTCTGGTCTCCCCTCTCCCTGGCAGATCTCCTCCTCCAATATTTCCAAACTACAATTGATGATGTCCATAAAACACAAGCTATGACGGAAAGAGACAGTCCGTTACGTAATAAGACAAAGCATGGCGAATTAACCGCAGAAAAACTTCAGGAAACACACTCCAGATTGATACTAATGCTATTTTTGCAAGAGTTATGCATTATTTAGACAGAAAATACTGATAAACCATCATAATTCACTCAGTAAATAAAACAGGGAACGGTAATGATAACAGTTGGAAATTTAACCGTGGTTTACCATTATACCGGTAACCATTACATCCCTATTTTATTAGTTAAGAAGGAAAAAGTTGATTACTTGTTTTATGTCCATTTTTCACTCAAAAAAACTGTCAAACTGCAAACAAGTCAAGTTTTACAAAGTAAAGACGTCATGCTCTTGGTGAAAGAATTCACATTGTCAATAATGCATTCAGAAATATCATCATATAGGGTTTCAGGAAATACCAATGATGTGCATCCCTGGTAATGTCCTTTACTATAAACTTTTTCATAAACTGGATTAGAAATTCATCCTCTGGAGATTCCTTATTACGTCATATGTACTAGATAAAATGGCACAGTAGTAAGTCCAGAAATAAGATGGGAAAAAAGGCAGTCAAAAAACATGGCTTCTGGTTTTAATTCATATTAAAGAAACAGTCCACTTAAAACTACAGAGAGGCTACATATTCTTTTCTGTTATCATCATGCACAAGCACAAATCTGCAGTGAGTTATTGTCTGTTTGACAGAAAATCAAACTGTTCTGTAACATGTTAGTTTATCCTGACAAAACAAAAGTTTTATTTTCACTTTTAGTGCTTTGAAGGGTTTTTCTTTCACTCTCCCTCACATATTTCTCAAAGACTAGACAAAAACCCTGTAGAATTCATTTTACCCATGAGTATAGGAGCATATTTGAAAGGACTTGAACCATCTTTGAGATTGCCTTCGATCATAATCCATGTTTGAGATTCAGTGTCATTAATATCAGCAGGTCATGAACACACAAACCTGATCTCACAAAGTGAATCTCAGCAGTAAAATCTCAGGTCCAAATAGTCGAACTGTTGGTCACGTTCAGGGTGGACCTCTGGATGTGATGATAACCAGCATGTTAGTATAGATATATTATCCAAATCTCTGCAGCTTAATGACGACAGAGTTCTTATTGTACTTATAACATGATAGTTTTTTTAATTCAAAAAGGGCTGGTACTTCATTTACCAATTAATATGTGAAAAGAAAGTAATCCCCACACCTCGTAGTTTTAGAAATATGCAAGCTCTAAAGAGAATAATGCTTTATAAAATAACAGCTGACTTAGACATCTCATTATCCACACATTAATTCTGTCCGATGACAAAAAGATATGCTACAAATAAATGCTGGATGAAGAGCGCAAAATGTTTGTTAGAAAAAAAAACAGATGGATCAGCTGAACAAATGAAAGAAGGTGCTGGAGGTTTTAATTTTTAATATGTTAAAGTGCAGTGCTTATTGCTTAAGTATATAAATCCATGAAGAAGAATCTGACAGATCTATCAAAGAACTGATCTTCACTGTTGTTTTTGTCTTGGATTTATTATTATTGATTTATGAAGCATCTTTGAATCTGAGGAAGAGCCGACAATCCAATCTTAATGTCTGTCTTCTTTACTCGTATAATCTTGTGGTTATTTTTTTATTTTATTGATTTTTCCGTCAGATGTTTGTCCTCGTCCCTCTTATCATCCATATCAGTTCGTATAGAAAATAAATGAGCTCCATTTTCAGGCATCTTCATGTTGAAATTTGGTGCCACCAGAGCTTTCGGTGTTTTCTTTGCAAACAAACAAAAGGAAGGAGAGTTTAACTGTTTGGTTTCACTGACTGAATCAAATATTTGTGGGATTATTTCCACCCGCAGTTCATAGGAATATATGCAGAACCCTTAAGCCATATTTACACCCAGCCACCGAGCTTGTTTGTCCATCTGTCCGTCAAAGACCACTCCTCCTTTTGAAGGGTTGGTTCACTTGCTGGAACAACTTGATTTATTATCTTAAAAAAAAGTCTTGTTTGCTACTTCGAAACAGTTTGTATGCCTGACTGCAGCCTGCAGAACGGGATGGGGCTGCTTGTTTATCCTTCCTGCTTTTACTTTAGCATGGTTGAGTTCTTTATTTGAAAAACTGCTCAGTTTGGGCAGGATTGGCTTTGATTTAAATGCTTTGCAACTTATGTGTATATACTGTATACTACATAATATAAGTATGATTAAGATGCCAACCGTTCACACTGTAGTATACCACTAAGTTTCCCATGATGCATTTCAAACCTCCACAACAAAAATCAGAAGCACACTAGGCTATCAAATATCTCTGTCGCAGTGGCGGCTGCTGGTCAGTCAAGGAGTGAAAGCTCATTTTTTTCCGGCCTACATCATAAATTTGTTTATTTTAAATGTAAATTCTACCCTCTGTTCCTTTTCTAGAAAATGATCTGTGACCCTGTCGTACCAACTAGGTGTCTTTTCCAGGGATTTTTCCAGTGTTCTCTCAATGGCCAGCAGAGCTAGACCGGTTAAACGGCCTTGGCCCATTGTGTTGGTGTAAGACTTGAGCCGCTTTAAACAGGAGAAGCTCCTCTCCAGAACAACTGAATGTAAAACTTAGAAGTTGCTCCGGTGGAGGGTTATACTTCAAGATCGCTGTTGGCTCATTTCACTGTCAATCAAAAAAGGATTCGGCCTCAGACAGATCATCCAATCATCATGCAGAAGCTCAGCGTCCAGGCCAGCCCACTGCCTCATAGACCCCCAGAGATGCTGAGCGTCCGATGGGCGGGACAAAGCCCAGCGTTTATCCAATGACCGTCCAGTTTCCACAGTGGAACAACCCACTCTACGCTTCCCCATCGAAGTCAGAAGATGCTCAGCGTCTGACTGTGTTAAAGTGCTGAGACGCTGCGGGGATGAATGAGAAGGAAGTTGCGCCAGTTACCTGATAAGTAGCTGATTCTGAACAAAAGATGAAGGTATTCTAGTGCATATTTAGTCAATGAAATGTACACACACCAGTACATATCAACACTTTTTTTGGGGACATTTTAGGGGAAGCTGAGCTTCCCTTGCAGTCTTAGAGCAATCGCCACTGCTCTGCTGATTTGCCACATTTGAAAGTTCAAAGAGCATTTTAGGCGAGAAAATCACATGTAGAATACCAAAATGTGCTAATTTGAGCCAAAAAAAGCACAGATACAAATTTCATTTTGGACATTCCGTTATGCTATCCAAGAAACTTCGGGAGTTTGGCTGGGCCCGGGAAATTCGTCCATTTTTGGTTACAATGCATTATGGGGCTCGCAATGCATTATTGGGCATTTGAGTGTGACTAGAATGTCCATCTTGCATACTTAAATTTTTTTCCGATATAGGATACATCCGGGTATTTCTCGCACACTCAAACTTTTCATATTAGCTAATGTGAACGCACTACATACTCGTTTTGATGTCACACTTAGTATGAGTAGTGTGATAGTATGCCATTTCGGACACGGCTTTTGTTATATGAAGAATAAAAATGGCCGCTCCTTTTACTTTCTCCAAGTTTGAACCTCATGGATACTCTGAGCATGCCCAGATGCCTTTATGTGCATACACACACCATGATGATGTGTCCATGTAAACAGTGAATCAGACAAATCTAATCTGAATGATTTCAACCAGATTGAAAAAGAAATGCAAATGAAAACATGACTTATGTCCACAACAAAGTCAAGCTGGCTCTTGCTCAGCTGGGGTCACTTTCCAAGTCAAAATGGACAGAAAGCTACTTAAAGTGGCTACTATAATTTTAACTATCACTGTAAGAGTTTGAAATTTAGGGACAGCTGTAGTATTCAAAGATGTGTATGTACATGTTAAACTAAATAAATGAAGAATTCTGCAGGCTGGAGTAAAGTCACAAGCATCTATCCCCTTCCCTTTCTGTTGGATGTAGTAAGGTAATTATCCAACCTGAACAGTCTCTCAAGAACATCCAAATCTGAATTTTCACTTTTCTGACAAAACATCCACTGTTTTAATCTGGATGACAAACATCAACAGCAAACAAACAACTTTCTGTTATCAGGACACTTTAGAAACTTGGGGATATCGTCTCTGGGAAGTGATGAGAAACCACGATTTGGGCAAACAACGCACAACAAGTATCAGATATTTCAGTCATTTGTTTTTGCACCTTATCCAAAAACAAAAAATCACCGACCACTCTCCCTTCACCCTCTCCTCCTCTTCCAGTGACAATCTTTTCTTTAGTCTTCTGTTGAACCTGCTCTGAGGGGATCTCATTTGTTAAGGTGGGATTTTCACAGAAAGATTCCCAATGGTGCTCAGTGTTTTCCATCATTCCCGACCACTTTTTAGCTTCAATATTTCATCAAAAAAGTGTTTACTGATTATGCGGTTCAGCCATAACCAGTCAAAAGCTAATAGAAATTACACATTATCAAAAAGTTTCAAGTCTGTTTTTGTCCATTGTTTTAATCTTAGTTTGCTGTGATGAGGAAATTCTTCTGATTGGGCTTGTTGATGAAAAATTAAGGAAGCCATTTAAGGGCCAGTCTGTGACTTCATCTGTCAGTCAAATGTGGAGATCTTTCATTTGACTTTATTTGGCTCCTTATTTTATTTATAGGACAGTTATCACAACAACAGAAGGATTCTCTCAGCCTTTTGCCAAAAAAAAACAAGAACATGTTTTGACAACTTTCTCACACCTTCCGTCTGAGAGATTGACTCAGTCAATGTTAAAATGGTATTTACAAACTAGAAGAGTAATGATGCTGAGACTTCAGCTGCCAAGAGAACCACGACAAGTGTGGCAGCCCTGCAGGTCCAGCTGGTGTAACCTGCTTCTCTATATAAGCTGTTTAGTCTGCTGGAAATTAATTTAGTGCGACGCCTCTTTCTGTCTGCTTGAGCACTCAAAATACAATCTCAAATCAAGATTATTTCTACTCAGCCAGTGCTTTTTGCAGTGTATAATAGAATTTTTATGTTATTAATGTAATCAAGTTTTGTTTGTATCAGTTGTGGAAGTTTTAGGTTTAATCGTGCATCTGTAATAAAAGATGACTTTACGCAATGAAAGCCATTTCACATCTTAAACACTTCAGACTGATGATCATCAACGTGGCCCGTGAGGCCCCCCACAGCCTCCAGTTCAGCACCCAGATTATTATAAAGTTCAATTAGAGGGAGTCAAGGTGTAGTGCTATTAAAGGTGTCTTTTGTCTTAAATCCAAATTATTATTTCTGTATGGAGTCCCTTCCACTATTACAAACATGTTCATTAGAGGAATTACTGACTAAATTTCCAATTAGTCTGGGTGAGAGCCTGAATGGTTTTCCATCCCTCTATTGGCCCTTTTCCATTAGTCCTACTCTACTCTACTCAATTCCACTCTGCTCTACTCTATTCGCCTTGTGCTGCTTTTTCATTAGCCCCAGTCGCCTGCCCAACGGGGTGCAGTGTCGCTGTAAACAGCTGAGCGGCACTGCAGTGAAGTCATTTTGAGCGCGACACAACAATCTGTGGCTTTTTGTCACAAACCAAGTAAAAAAGGAAAGCAGAAGAAGGCTGCAGGTGGCAAGAAGAAATACCCCTTGAGAAGTACAGGAGAGTTTTGGAAGCTATACAACAGAATGAGGCCAAGGACGAGAGCAATCCAGCTGCAAAGAGAAGACGTACGAGGGTAAGCTAATGGTAGCTACCGCTAGCATGCTAGGTCGTCGCACTCATTACTCATCGATGACAACATTGTCTGACTAATCAGTAGCCAGCTGAGTCGGTGGCATCATCTTTTAGTATCAACTCAGCTGGCTTGGAACCACAGCACAGTAGGTACTAAAACTAGCTTGTTTTAGGAGGTACCAGGCTAGTGGAAATACGCGGCAAATGAAGTAGGGCCGAGTAGAGTAGGGCCATAAGTGGCCCTTCATTCAGCTGGAGACCAGTCCAGGCTGTACCCTGTCTTTCGCCCAGTGTCAGCTTAGATAGGCGCTAGGGCTGAAAGATTTTAGGAACAGATCTAATTGTGATTTTTCTGGCAGATATTGTGATTTCAGTTTGATTAACGATTTTCTTCAAATCAAGCTTCAGTGCAACATTCACTATGTTTACAGAACAGACAAAAGTAAGGAAATCAATGATCAAAAGCACATAACACATTATTCATCATCTAATATTGATGATGAATAATCTGTTTTCATTATTTAAGGAATACCAACTTCTACTCTTAAACAGAGCCTTTGTGTTGTTGACCCGCTAACCAGCACTGTAAATGCGAAGAATTACAGCTTTGGCGATCACATGATTGCGTTGTCTGAAATTGCGGTTTGGAGTAGGAAACAATAAATCTTTCAGCCCCAATAGGCGCCATTCTGCTGTGATCCTGAAGAGGATAAGCAGCATAGATGATGGATGGATGTTGAACTACAAACCTTAAAAGGCTGATCATATGACTTTTAAACCAGATCTTAATCCAAAACAAATGCCCCATTTCAACACACCTCATCAGTCTGAGTTGATTCGGTCCTCGTCTAACTCGTCCACCTTGAACAAAGAACGGTCTGGAGAGAGTGTTTTGTCTCTTACAGTTCTTCTTGCAACAAAACTTTCTTACACCTCCATTTGTTCTCGGAGATAAGAACAGTAAACTCACTCACTCTCTCTTTAGAAGTTTCCTCACCCTGGTTTCATGTGGATTTTTCCATTTTATTGCTCAGGATTTAACAAATTGAGCCTCTCCTAAACCAACACACGAGTTGTGATGTTTCTGTCTATAGCATTAGCAAAAAAAAACCCTAAACTTTCTTTTAGGTCTAATCATCCACCTACAACCAGAAACACTTTTGACAGTCACACATGAGGTCTCAGACTGAGCCATCACTAAGCCATATCCTACAAGAACATCAGACTAATATTTAAGGTCATTTAATGGTTATTAATTAATACTTAATTGTGCTGGAAGAGAGCCATTAGCCCAGCACTGGACATTTCTACCTCCATCACTCAGGCACATCAGGAGAATATTATGTGTCAGTTTTCTTGCTTCAAAAATGTTGACATATCAAATTTTCAGCAAATGATCATGATTAACAATCTTTTTGTGACGTGGAACTTCAAATCATCAGTATCAGACTTTTATAGACGTATCCCCATGACTATGCTGTAGTTGCTTCTTCAACTGTGATTGTTTTTTGTTTCCTTCTTTTCAGGGTATGTGCACAAAATTTTCTGACTGTACTTTACCACGAGCTGAGCATCGGTGAATCATGGCCGTGATTTTAAAGGTGCTATGTGTAGTATTCTCCAAGTTAAGACGGTGTTTACTGTTAAATATATCTCAAACCTTGGATATGTTGGTTCACAAATTGTAACTAACTTTGATTTGTTTATCAAAGATTCAGATAGTATTTGTTTGTTAAAAAAAAAGGCACTTTTGCTTCTTTATGAACAGACTGGTAGCTGAATATTCAGAAGCAACAGGGTGGGGAGGGGCTGATCAGATTTGCTGCTAAGAAGCAGTTTAATGTGAATTTAAAGTGTAGCACATGCGCTATTCTACCTGTTATTGTGATATTGAGTGAAAATCCTACACATAATACCTTTAAGTGAAAGAAGTATTATGATTAAAATAAATTTGTCCAATTGTGATTTATTTTTATTCTTTCTGGTGTTACACACTGACTTTTTTAATGATATATTTTCAGTAAAAAGAACTAACAACATTGCAGTTTCTGAATTGATCATGTATTTCATGCTTTATTCAAAGTGTATTCTCATTGTGGGCAGTGTTTTCAGTAATGTTTCAATTCTGTTAATTTATTACCTAAATGTTGGAATATTGAACTTTTAAACATGAACACTTGGTACAAACATACAGTATATATATATTTAAATATGATACTTTGCATGTGCACTGACTGTGTTGGATTAAAACTGCATTAAGTTGAAATAAAATGGGTTCAATGCCCAAAATGTAAACACTTTGTCTTTCAATTATTCACGCAGTCGTTTCAGTTACTGTGAGAATGTTACACGTGTGGTGTATTGAATGAATGTTTCTCTTCTTTTTGTATCACGGCTGGGTTTGAGACTCTCAAAATAAATGTGTCTGCTTTTAAAACTCAATTGCAACTATTTAAAAGATAAAATGTTAACAAAACAGTTTAGTGTTTTTGCACATTCATTTGGCTTTCTTATCTGCCAACGAAATAATGTTAAGTATATAAAAACAAATAAATTTCATAAAAGTTACATCAGTAAAAACATATTTCAGTATTGGCAAATGTTTTCCCCCTTAATCAATTAAATACACTTTGTCTCAGGAGTACTTCACAAAACCATTGTCATTGACACGATTCGTCGCCACGTCTACGTTAAAACTACCGTGCAAAGCCAAAGTAGCACCCAATAACAACAAAACCCAGAAATGCTGTTGTCTTTATTGATCCGTAGTTCATCTGAGATGGACTGACACAAAGTAGAAAAGTGTGCTGTGGTCTGACAAGTCCTAATTTCAATTTTTTGGTTTTAGGGGGGAACAGGACGACTGATGACAGGAGCAGTAGTAGCCAGTTAGTAGGCAAAAAATAAATAAATAAATAAACAATGTGTATATTTCTATCTATCTATATATATTTATATATATATATATATATATATATATATATATATATATATATATACATATATATATATATATGTATATATATATATATATATATGTTAGGAGTGTAACGAAATTTCGTGCCACGAAATTTTGCGAAATAAAAAAAGACGAAATAAATAAAAAGACGCACAAAATAAAAGCACAAAATAAAAAACGCACATGCACCACTGAGATTTTTTACCCCCTCGCCTACCGTAGCCAAACACTTGCTTTAAAAAGGAGGAAGACGAGGTCGAGGAATTAGCTGACACTCCTTCGTCAAAATAAATCGGTTGTGTGGACCTATTTTTGCTTCCCATGTAAAAGACGAGAGAACGGCGAGAAGATTGAGGACAAAACAACAACCGTGTGCAAAATATGCCGCTACAGTTTGCGGTGTATGGCGATGAGTGCAACTACCAACTATTCTGAGCTTGAGAGAGAGGCAGCAACTGTATGTTTGTGTAAGTCTGCATAAAAAAAACAATATTTGATTTTTGCATCTACTGTTGAGTTGACAGAATTTGATCATACTTGAAGATCAGAAGTATATATGCACTGTTCTAGGCTAAATATTATAGTTCACAGTTCAGTTTTGTTTTTAATGTGTATAAATGTTTCGTACAACACCAACCTGCAAATGGGACTAGAGATGGAAATTAGCCACACGGCTATAATCTCATATGTTTACATTTATATGTTCATTAACATGTATTGTCCCATCTTTTAAAAATAAACAAATCTACAAATCTACAGACATTTATAGGTCTAAACTGCAGCTCTGAGGGCTGCAATGTTTTCCTTTTCATTATAGAATGTAGTTACCCTGATTGCTACAACAACAAAGCACTTTTTATTTAGATTTTATGTTTGTATTTGCACTGTAGTCTAAATAAGGGGAAAAAAATACTATTTTGTTTTTCTCAAAGAGCATTTATTTTGTACTGATGCAGCAATATTTTTTGTATGTCTACATTAGGAAGAAAATAAAGAAAATGAGATATTTGCTCAACTTCCTACAGTTGAGATTTTCTATAATCTTTATTTTGTATTTTGAGTATTTCGTATTGTGAGCCCTGTTTCTTATTTCGTATTGTTTCATGAGTTGACATTTGCATTACACCCCTAATACATATTTATATATATACACACGTGGAGAAAATTGTTGGTACCCTTCCATCAAAGAGAGAAAAAGCCACTTGGTCACTGAAATAAGCTGAAACTGACAAAATTAATAATACATAAAAAATTACTGAAAATCAAGTAATGAAAATCAGACTTTGCTTTTGAATTGTAGTCCAAGAGAATTATTTTAAAAAACAAACTAATAAAACTGGCCTGGACAAAAATGATGGTACCCTTAACTCAATGTGTTGTTGCACTAGCTTTTGAAAAAATATCATCCACATTGCGATCACAGTCAAGTTCAAAAGCCAGCATCTATGATGGCATGGTGGTGTTTTAGTGCCCATGGCATGGGTAACTTGCACATCTGTGAAGGCACCAATAATGCTGAATATTACACACAGATTTTGGAGCATCTTATGCTGCTATCCAAGCAATGAATGTTGCAGGAACATCCCTGCTTGTTTCAGCAAGACAATGTAAAGACAGATTCTGCGTGTTCCAGCTGTGTGGCTTTATGGTAAACAACTGCAGATACTAAACTGGCCTTCCTGCAGTCCAGAATTGTAGTCATTCAAACTGTTTGGTGCATTATGAAGCACAAAATAAGACAACGGGAAACTGTTGAGCAACTGGAGTTATACAGCAAGTAATAATGGGAAAGCATTCTCCCTTCAAAGCTTCAGCAGTTAGTGTCCTCAGTCCACAAACACACACTGAGTGTTTATGGAAAGGTGATGTAACACAGTGGTAAACATGCCCCTGTCCCTGCTTCATTAGAAGGCATCAAATTCAAAATGAGTGAACATTTGCAGAAAACAAAGTATATTAGCTTGAACATCACAGATTTTGTTTGTATAATGTCTTGTTGTTTAATTTCTTTTTGTTTGTATTCTGTTGAATATAGACCGAATAGGGTTAGTAAATCATTGTATTCTGTTTGTATTTATATTGTATGTATATTATGTTACAAAGACAATGTCCCAACTTCATTTTAATTGTTTATCAACAGCACTTCTGTGATACTTTCATTCATTTGTCATTACTGTCAGTGAAGACCAGATGCTCATCATCTCTCTGGAGAAAACACACCCTCATCCGACAAACATGGATGTAAATCAGGAAACAGAGCAACACTATTTGAAGAATCTCTCACTGAGATAAGAAGACGATCGTCTGAATCTAAAGCTCCTTTCCTATACACGGGGAGCACAGATCAGATACGTGCGAAACTGAAAGCTTTTGTCATGTGAAAATGATTTTATCTGTCGAAGGTGGTTCAGCAGACAGAGTGTGTATGTGGCCACCACCCATCCATCTTTAAAAGGTTGCTGTGGATGGGTGGAGGGATGAGGACTTAAATTGCATCCCTGTTGCTTTCATGTTGTAACTGGACACATGGGACGCTCTCCCTGTTCTCCAGAGACCATCTGGATCTGTGTGTGTCTGCGTGAGTGTGCGTTACCCTGGCAGATGGATTACCAGCCCTCTTTTTCTGAATGTAGTCCATTCACAGGTGGGAGCAGCTAAGACCTGCCCTTTGAAGGAAAGAGAAGATCCACCCGAGCAGTCTGAGGAGACACTGATGTTCACCAAACCAGAATGATTCCAGAGCATCCTGACACACTCTCCATCTGTATGCAAATCACATGGAGCTCACGTGGGAACACAACTTTCTCCTGTGCTTAAAAGGGATAGTTCTGGTTCTTCTGATGGGGTTGTTCAAGGCCTATGGCACCAGTGAATATGAGTGCTAATAAAGCACCCCGCTAGCTTTGACCATGAGGAGAGGTAGCTGGGTATTGTTGTTAGATGATATGTAGCAGTACAGTGACACTTAATACTTGGTAATCAACCCACTTTAAGTAGAACATCAGCTTTCCTAGATGCTACAGTAATACCGCTTTCACAATAAAATAAGCAGGTTGATCTGCTAACAATCTGCAAGTGACTCCTTTCCCACTGCCATCACACCTGCCCCATCTGGCAGCGGACGAGCTGCGTGGCTGTTTTTTTTCCTCTGGCGCGTCAAGCTAATGTCATCACGTTGATGACATCATCAGCGCAACAAAGCACGTCCATGTAAACAACGGAGAGAAGCATGGGGGCCGTGGACATGATTTTCTGTACGTTGTACATGTACATACTTGGCGCTGATGATACGAAGATGGATGGAATTTGTTGCTGAGATGGTAAAGAGTCATATAAGTTACATACGGAGGGAATGGGTGCGATGTTATGTCGTGGGCACATTACACCGAAATAATCGGTAAATTAGTGGGTTGACTTGGGTTTGATGTTCCCACTGAAGCCGATCGAAGGCGAGCTGAAAAAAAAAAACGTGTCGCTTGCAGGGTCAGTCGACCCAGGTTGAAATGTCAATTAAACCCTTTCAAACTGCTGACAGGAGCCGATTGTTTCCAGGTTTAAACTGTTTTTTTGGCCAGTCTGAAAGAGGTATTATATGATTGGGAAAAGTGAAACAATGTAAAGAATCTTACTGTAGTGTCTAGTTGAGTATTTGTGTAGTTTTTACAAGAGATGCCCAATACTGGTGTGATATCAGGATTGGCTTTTATTGACAATGAACATAGATATATCAGGCTTACATACCCGTATGATATCAGCAAATGCACAAATATACCACATTGCTTCACCTTACCATTACTGCATGGGTGGATTTAAAAATCAAGACATGTTTCCAGATTTACTAAGTGTTGTTTTCTAGTATTGTCTTTGTCCCTCATAAAATAAACTCAATGACATTAAAAGTAACAAGTCCATTTTCAAAAGGTAAAGACTACCTGCTCTTGACAAAAATATCAGCATCAGTATTGTCAGCAATGAAGACAGAAATATTGACACATCTGATATTGGTAAAAATCCGAGTTATAATGTTGAAGTGAGTTAATTATGAGGCTTTTGTGGCACTTTCAGAATAAAAGCATTATGTGACAATGCAGATAGTTCAACGTGAGGGTCCAGCTTTTACTTTCAGGATGTGCTTCTGTATAAACATTTTTTCTAGATAAATCTTTAGCAGGAAGAAGTGGGAGCTACGAGCGAGACAACAGTGCGAATAGACTGCTCCTATATAGATTAGCATAGAAGCTAACAGCTTCCGTCACAGTTTAATCAGATCTGGACCACATTTCTATGTTAAATGAAAAATAACACTGAAAGCATTTGAGGATATAAAGGATCTTTTCTGACATGTTCTGGTTAGAGTTTGTTCTTATGTTTGTATTTTATACTGAGGCAGTAGCGCCCACCTACTACATTATCTGATTGGCCTGTAATGAATGTGATTGATGGAATGATCGTCCAATCACCCGCCAGGTATTCTTCTGAAAAGGTCTGCCCATTCCCAAACACTTTCTATGGGCTGTTTCCCAGATGGACTAGTGACATACAGCATATTGAATGGTCAGGTTCGGATAAGACAGCAGCACAAAAAGTGACACGTATATGAATAATAAATTATATTACTCATCGTTCTGATAAAAATCAACAAAACCACATCAAACTTCTGTAGCTCTTGAGCAGATGGGTCAGAACCTTGGCTTAACATGGCCTCATGTTTTGAGGAAGAGCTCTGCTGATAAACAGACCTCAATAGGAACCAGGTGGACCTCCAAAACCTGCTTTGGATTTAAAGGCCTAACATCAAGTTGGCCATAAAGGTTTTTTCTGCAGCGCTGTGCAGCATCTGCCCGACCTTATCAGTGATGTATATTTACAAGGTCCTGCTGTGAGCATGCTGAAACAGATTTAAGGGTTTAGAGCTCGGCATCCCAACATGTGGAAGGAGTCAAAAGGGAAAGGTTTAGTCTGTTGCCTTCGCTCTGAGAGGAAAGAAATCTGAAAATGTGCTGCACATCCTCTTAAATCATGACTTTTAATCAGTGATATATTGTGAGACTGGAAGCATCCAGGTAATCTCAGTAATAGATCTTTTCTCTTTAAGATTAGTGATGGTAAAGTCAAGAGAGCAGAAGATACAAAAACTGGGTTGAGGATTTCAGGATGCAGCCCACTCAGCTTTTCCTCCTCGTCTTCTCTTTGTGTTTGAGTCAGCAGCTGAATAAAAAGAAGTAATTTCCAGACCATTATTGAAAACACAAAATGAAATATTGTCCCTTAAGAGCAGCCTTTCATTTTGCCATCAAGTGTCAAATATCTAGAAGGTTAAATAAGGACTGTCGCTGCAAAATCAGCTCCGAAGCATGAACAGGAAAGACAAGACAAAGCGTAAAGTGTCATGAACTTGCTCGACTGGTTAACGTTGTAACTGTGGTTTTTCTATTGTAAATCATTCACAGAAGTATGTGCGCGTGTGTATTGTGGTGAACTGTCTCCCTGTTTCCTCAGTGTACTTGAAACCCAACTATGCATTTCCAGTTAGTTTGGAAATGTCTGTCACTGGCCCTCTTCCCTGAACTGTAACATATCACACAGGGCTGCGTTTACTGTGTGTAATCTGAGCCCTCGGCTTGGGAAAATGCATACAGCGCTATCAGCAGAGCAGAACATGAGGGTATGACAGAGGTACACTTTAGTGACTGCGTGTCTTGTCTTATCGCTGCGGAAATGCCCTGTCTGCACACTTGATAGCTCGGTCAACCGTGGAAACTGATGGGCAAGAAGTGGCAGCAAAAGTCACTGAAAAATTACAGTCTTTTGGATGTGACTCTAAGCTCCTCAGATTCAGAACTTCTTATCCAATCCACTTGTACAAAACACTTAAGATGGACTCCCGAGGAGATGCTTTATTCAAATTCATGCTATTTTTTGTAGTAGTTTTTCCAACCCTGCCTTTAATTGCCGTCTCTAAATTGTGCTTAGCTGTAGGTGAGGGTGTTAGTGGTTTGTCTGCCTCGATATGTAGCCCTGTGATTATCTTGTGACCAGCTCAGGGTGTACTCAACCTCTCACCTAGTGTCAGATGGGACCGGTTCCAGCCCCCCTACAGCCCCAAAAGTAAAGTGGTGTAGGATGGATGTATTTTAAAACACAATCAAGTTTGCCGAAGTGCTGCTCAATGATTACGGAGAAGAAATAAAATAAAATAAAATAGCATTTAGCATACTTTGACTGGAACTAAGGGGCCAAGCCCAGGTCCTGAAAAACACCACCACACCATAATCCTCCCTCCACCATACTTTACACTTGACACAACACAGTTTGACAAGTATCGTTCCCCTGGCAACCGCCAAACCCAGACTCGTCCATCAGATTGCCAGATGGAGAAGTACAATTCGTCACTCCAGAGAATGCGTCTCCACTGCTCTACAGTCCAGCGGCGTTGTGCTTTACGCCACTGTATCCGACACGTTGCGTTGCACTTGGTGATGTGAGGCTTGGATGCAGCTGCTTGGCCATAGAAACCCATCCATGAAGCTCTCTGCTCTGTTCTTGAGCTAATCTGAAGGCCACATGAAGTTTGGAGGTCTGTAGAGATTGACTCTGCAGAAGGTTGGCGACCTCTTCGTACTATGCTCCTCAGCATCCGCTGACCCCGCTCCGTCAGTTTACGTGGCCTACGACTTCATGGCTGAGTCGCTGTTGTTCCCAAACACTTCCACGTTCTTATAATACAGCTGACAGTTGACTGTTCTCGACTGGATTTGTTGCTCAGGTGGCATCCTGTCACAGTTCCACGCTGGAATTCACTGAGCTCCTGAGAGCGACCCATTCTTTTACTACTGTTTGTAAAAGCGGTCTGCATGACTAGTTGCTTTATTTTATACACCTGTGGCCATGGAAGTGACTGGAACACCTGATTCTGATTATTTGGATGGGTGAGCGAATACTTTTGGCAATATAGTGTATCTGATAAAAGCACTCCGATACAAGTAATCCATTTGAATTTGATTCAGTTGTAGAATATAATTATGTTTAAGTTAAACACAGTGGTTATTTGCCATTTAAAAATGCATGTTTTGTTTTTACTGTATCTCTTAAGGTTACTTTTCAGGGTCTTTTTAATTTATTTTCCATTTATTTTTTTCATTGTACTATATTCCTATGTTTAAAATGTATTGAACCCATTGGTTGATAATGAATTTGGCAGTTTTTCTCATACCTACAATTGCTGACTACTGAGTAATCTCACTTAATCAAGCCTTTTCTTACAGTCCACACTACAAAATAAGTAATAAAAGTCTGTATGATTCCTGCTGATATCGTATCAGATTGACATCGTGTCAGCCAATACTCAAGGATGCCCCCAGTCTGAACAGTTATTTAGCTCCTGTAATAGTTTATTTGCACTTCTGACTGGGGTGTGTCGCTCTAGATCAGCTGTATACATAGTATTGTTAGACTTATTTTTACAAAAATGCTGCCATAGTGATAATCACATTCTTCATGTGATATTTGTGAACAACAACGCAGGGCGCGCTAACAAAAGCTAACAATAGCCTGGTAGATCGGCATGTTTTTTTCAGACTTCAACTGGAACACAGATAAGTCGGAGATGATGTCACTCCCAGTTCCGAGGTTACTGGAACGCAGCATTACGACAGTGCTCATGGGTAGCAGAGTCCTAATGCCACCGATAATAGATTCTCCTCACAGTCCCTTTAAAAGCCATCAAGTAAGAATACTCGACTAACTTCCAATACCAGTTTAAAAAAGTAGGTAAAATGGGGGACATTCTGATTTTAGGAGGCAGCTTGTGCCATAGTTTGGGGGCCACAACAGAAAAGGCTTGGTGTCCTTGAGATGTTAGCCTGGCCTCAGGGATGACAAGAAGAAGCACCTCCATAGGCCTCAAAGATCACAGTGGGTTGCAGGCTTTAAAAAGTCAGAGATGGAGCAAAGTGTGAATCTATTTAAAGAATTAAAACAAATAATAATGCCTGAAATGAATTCTTAAAAGACTGGAGAGCCGTTGAAGAGAGGTCAGAATGGTGGAGATACTGTATGCTACCGCTTCCATGTACCTATTGAGATTTAAAGGGTAGTGCATTGGACCAAATATGAATGTGTGATGGAAGTCTGATTTATTCCGACGCTAAGTGCATGACAGTAGTCTAAACATGAGGAGAAGGAAATCATTAAAAGATAAAAATGACTTAATCTCAGATAAAAGCCTCCAGTGATAAAAACTGGATTTATCAAAAGGCTTTATCTGCACATCCAATGCAAACTCACTGTGGACTTTTGCACCAAGATTGGTGACGGAGGGCTCAAAATAAGTTTTCAAAGAGTCCAGGGCCCAACACAATATCTCAGTTTTGGTTTAATGAAGTCTTAAAACCTTTAGGCCAAGGATAGAACAACTGCTGGTATTTAATGTCATAAAACAAAATGAATATTGTGCTATATGTAAGTTGACATTGGCAGGTTAAATCTTGTAGCTACTTTTCAACTTGGATGTCAAATAAGCAATATTTCAGGGGCGATGATCACTTTTCTTTGACGGGGACATTACCACATGGGCTCAGGAACACTTCAGAAAACCATTCTCAGTGACACAGTTCATCACGGCATTGATAAGTGCCAGTTAAAACTCTACCATGCAAAGTGAATACCAAATATCAGCAACACCCAGTGGTGCTGAAATTGTCAATGATTTTCAAATTGCTCTTGGAAATATGGATGTGGCGTCCTCTGGGCTAAAAAGAAAAAAGAACCATATAGAAGTAGTAAAACAAACTAAGATAAAACAAATGTAAGAAAAGTAACAGGAAGACTGAAGACAGGAAGGAGCAGTAGCCAGCTAGTGGTCATGTTTCTTTTTCAATTTTAACTTTAATTTATTTTGATTTATAATTTCTTAATATTTTTTAATTTCCCTAAGGGTGTCTTCCAAAACGCTAAAAAAGTTCTATATAACCTAATCTAATGTAAGGCAAAGTCAGCATCTGTGATGGTATGGGGATGTGTTGGTTCCCATGGCATGGGTAACTTGCATATCTGTGAAGGTAACATTAATGCTGATAGGTACCTACGGGTTTAGAGCAACATATGCTGCCATCCAACCAGCGTCTTTTTTAGGGATATCCCTCCTTATCTCAGCAAGACAATGAAGACACATTCTGCTCGCTTTACATTCAATGTGGCTTTATAGTAAGAGCTGACGTACTAGACGAACTAGAAAGAACCATGATGTGTAACACATTGGTAAAAATGCCCCTTCCCCAGCTTTTATCGGATGTGTTGCAGGTATCAAATTCAAAATTAGGCAACACCTTTCTTAAACCTCCTGATTGATTAACCTAAAACACTGGAGATGAAATCTGTTGAAATCATGTTCACTGTGTTACTCACCAGCGTTTTCATTGCTGCCATTCAGTGTTTTGGTCTTTTTGGCAACCAGTCCACTGGAAGAGCTGCATTCCTCTGCTAACCCTGTTACACAGCAAACTGTAGTTTCCCCATTCTTCACTGGCTTAATCATCTGAAGCTACAGAGCATATTCTGCACAGTAACAGTGAGGGATTTAAGCTTTGATAACTTGATTTGTGTGTCAGGAGAGGTATGCTTTGTCTAAACCACTTATGTTTTATATTATGATTTGTTTTTAGTACTGAAGACCACAGAAATGCAGGTTACAAGAAAGTTTTGCATATACCAGTCCAGATTCAGGTCACTGAAGGCAATAGAAAGTCAAAGTCAAGACTCTGCTGGTGAATCATCGTAACATTTAGAGCACAGAGTTCAAGGCACAAACACATCCAGGCATTGAAAAATAACTTGCAGTGTTTCCTAACATTACACTGAGTTTTAACCAATGGCAGTTTTTAATTTAAAGTCACTGAACAAATCCAAATATCTGATCAAAGTCAACTAAACAGCAGCAGAAAACTACTGGTGATGTTATTTCTACACTGTCAACAATACTCTCTAGCTTAAACTGGCCTTTAGCCAAGGTTAATAATTCATGTGCTAATAGTTTTAACACAAAGTCGTTAGCCGATTATGTTAGCAGTAGTTTAATTAATTTCATAATTATGGTAAAGTCAATTTAACACAAGCAGGCAAACTCAGATTCAAAGAGTTAACTAACCACACGTTTGCTGCCTTGAAGGCATCAAACAGGGTTGCATTTAGTCGCCTTTAGTTGATTATTTGTCCTTTTAATAAAACCAAATGGTTGTATTCTATATGATTGGAAAGCCTGATTAGTCACCTTCATAATGGCCCCATTTATATGGGTAGTTTCCTCAATCTGATTGAAATCGATCGCATAGCTGTCAAGTCTCCCGTTTTAGCCCTCTTTCCCACCGTCCTCCCGTATTACTATTTTCCCGCAATTCTCCCGTATTAAAAAAAAAAACATTCCTTTGCCTCTGCTCCTAACTGAACACTGTCACTAGCCTCTACCTGCAGTAGCCTGGGTGGCAGTCGTCGCGAGGTTAGTGCCAACAGTGGGAACAAACCCGGGACAACAGAGGAGAGAGATGGATGGATGTGAGGAGGGAGAAGGCATTTCTGCGAAAAGAACAAAGAAGTCCTGTAAATATCTAGAAAAATAGGACAGCGAATTAACTTTCCTAAAGAGGAGCGAGACAGGGTGGTGGGACAGCTCACAGCAAGCGCTGGAAAATTTCTCTTATTTTCAAATCAAAAACTTGACAGGCATGCAATCAGATTAAGTGAATCTGGTTCGATCTGTATGAACTTTGAATAAAGAGATCCATGTTCAATCCGTGTTTGCATGGCCCTAGCTGAATCCGATTGTATTGTTCTTTTTGACATGTGCAGAAGGTCACTCTGCCACTACCTGCAAATGTGTAAGAGAAGAAGAGGTGCACTTCCTGCTTCCTGTTTACCTCCAGAAAGATGGATTCACATCATGTTTTGTTGGGGTTTCTATTAAAAAGTTTGTTTTCTCCACCGTCCAGTTCTTCTGTTTGTTCGCCATGTTTGTTTGGGCACGCTCTGCGTACGTCACTATGTGCCTCTTACATACTACGGAGCGCCTGCGCAGATCAAACAATCCTCTCTATCAACCCAATCCGCTCCACTCAGCCGTTTACATGAAGCATGGAGCGGATTATCAATCGGCGTAGACTACCTCTTAAAATTTGATCCGAAATACAATCAGATACGGGTGAATCCGAATTACTAAGGTGTTTACATGAGACATTTCAAATCTGATTGACCTTTCAATCTGATTGTAAATAGGATTTTTTGACCCATGTAAGCGGAGCCAATGAGGTACAACTTGTAAAGATCATGCATTCGTGGAATAAGCAACACAACTAAAAAGGTACCAGAATCCCCATCAGCTGGAAGCTGGTGTTCAAGCAGCATCATTTGTTGTCAGCCCTGGTGCCGTTTCAAAACTGACGACCATGTCCTGAGAGACTGAATTTAAAGACAGACCCTAAGAAGGCGTCCCAGAAAGACAACACTCCAGGAGGTCTGTTTCTTCATCCTTGCTTCAGTAAGGTAAGAAGGATTTTGGCACATTTCTTTTGGGAGTGACTCATTTTTAGTGTCAGTCCTTGTAAGCTGTGTCTGACCACAACCATACTAAGTGGATGGATGTGTATTTATGTTTACAGTAATGAGCTCTACTGTTTACTGTCGTTGCAAAGACGTTTGTGATTTGTTCTCTTCAACAGATTCCGTCTTTGGGTTTTTGCTGTGTGTTAAATTTGTCATTGTTTCTATCTGTTGATTTGTTTTTAAGTTTGTCAGTGTTTCTTGTTTGGTTTATTTTGTGTTTTTGACATGTGAGTTTATTTATTATTCTATTTTTTGTGGATTTGACATTGTTTTTTCTGTATTTTGTTCTTGTTTATTTTGCTCTGTCCTTGTGGTTTTTCATTTGTACTTGTTCATTTACCTTCTTATTTTTACTTGTAATCGTGTATTCTTATTTGTTTGTTTTTAGTTTCTTTGTTTCGTGTATCATTTTGTATTATGTGACTGCAAACTGAAATTTGAAGCTGTTTTTATTTTTATTGGTATGGTTTAACCTTTCCCGTTTCTTTTTTTAATAAAATTCTTTGTTTTTTTCTCTTCTGTTTTTCTTATTTGACCTTTATTTTTGTTTTGTTGTTGTGGCTTTTAAATCTGCTTTTTTGTTATCTTGTGTGGTTATTTTGTGATTTTTGTGTAATTTTTTGTTTTTCTTTGTCAGTGTATTTTTTGTTTTCCTTTTTTTTAATAATGAGCATGCTTTTTCTTTGTTGTTGTGTTTATTGACTTTTTTTTTTATTTAGTTTGTTGTCATGTTTAACATTAGTCATGTCTTTTTACTATCCATGTTGGGAACTTCAGAGACAGGAACTTGTCTTTGTTAAAATGGTATGTACTGAAGAAAACAAATGAAAGCACACTTTTCTATTTTAAAAAAGCAATCTTTTGTTGGAAATGATTAGAATTGTCTTGTTTAGGGGATCTTTAATATCTTCGTTCAGTGGGGATTAAATTCTTGTGACATTCTTGGCAAACAAAGGCTGCCAAAGCTGTCTCTCAGTGGGCAGTTTCTATAATCCCTAAATTCATTTTTGTTGAATTTTTATGCAGATTTATTTCTCTTCTATGGAAATGATAATAACTATCTGTGCGCTGGGTAAAAGGAAGGTCAAAGGGAAGGGTGGAGGACAGGAAACAAGTTCGGTCAATGGCGATGAACCCTGGAGGTCACAAACTGAGCTCATTCATTATTCAGAGCCTCTTTTTAAAGACATATGTGTTTGAATTAATCCACTGGGGAAATAACCTCCTATTTAACAATACTGTTTATGGACGCCGGGCCCATATGGACCAACTTCCATTTTATTCCTTTGAGAGGAAGTCAGGGCACATCCGCCCATCTTTGTGAGCCTGGATATCGTATTTGTCACATATTTAAGATTCAGCCTTCACAATCATCACAGAGGACACTGAAGCTCCACCAGAATCAAAAAGCAAAAGACTTTTTGAAAAAAGGCCCCAGTATGGTGAGATAGTCATTAGAGCTTGATGAAAAACCGCACGTCTCAACCTTGACCCGGGACGCCACTGTCAGCCCCCCCCCAACACGCCACCAGACACACATGCTGAGTCCCCAAAAGATGCTTAAAGATAAAAGGGAATCGACCCGTCAGCCGCATGTACAGAGAGCGGAGATCTGAAAGGAGAAGAGCCATGAAAAATGGATGAGAGAAGAAATCCACTTCACCTCCCCCCTGGAGGCTGGCAAACCCCCCACAGCGCTCCCACTCATAATCCCCTCTGCTCCTGCACACACACACGTAGGTGGTGTGTGCAAACAGACAGACAAGGTGGGCACACACCATCTGAGACCCTCTACTTGGGCTTCTTCAGCTCTCTTTGTCAGACTTACTGTAGTCTTTTCAGGATGTTGTATATTATCTTTACAGTGAATGAACTTTGAATCAGCTTGAATCTAATTTATGATCTTCTCTGAGCATCCGCCTTTATAGCTTTTATTAAATTAGCAGAAAAAAAATTCCAGTCATTTTTGGCTTGGATGTTAAAACATGTCGTGATTGGATATGAAGAGGATTCACAGACAAACTATTATGGCCCTTTTCCATTAGCCCTACTCTACTCTACTCGACTCTACCCGGCTCTACTCTACTCGCCTTGTGCTGCTTTTCCATTAGCCCCAGTCGCCTGCCCAACGGGGTGCAGTGTCGCTGTAAACAGCTGAGCGGCACTGCGGTGACGTCATTTTGAGTGCGACACAACAATCTGTGGCTTTTTGTCGCAAACCGAGTAAAAAAGGAAAGCAGAAGAAGGCTGCAGGTGGCAAGAAGAAATACCCCTTGAGAAGCACAGGAGAGTTTTGGAAGCTATACAACAGAGTGAAGCCGAAGACGAGAGCAATCGAGCTGCAAAGAAAAGACATATATGTTGGTAAGCTAATGGTAGCCACCGCTAGCATGCTAGGTCGTCGCGCTCATGACTCATCGATGACAACATTGTCTGACTAATCAGTAGCCGGCAGTCAGTGATGTCAACTTTTAGTATCGACACAGTTCGTTTAGAACCAGAGCGTAGTAGGTACTAAAATTAGCTTGTTTTAGGACGTACCAGGCTAGTGGAAACACGCTGCAAATCGACTAGGGCCTAGTAGAGTAGGGCCAAGGCGTGCTAGTGGAAAAGGGCCATATGTGTCTCTGTGAAGGCATTTCCAGCCATATCTGACAAAAATGTGGAAAACATATTTTGCCCTTTAAGTCCAGATCTGGACCACCTCCAATATCTTACCGATTGGTTCTTTGCCCTATTCTGGCCTATCCTTAGAATTTAATCAGATATCTTCTTGAAATTTCCTGTTAAGAATCTACAAAAGTAACAAACAAATTAACTTACTTATTAACAAATGCAGGTAAAAACTTTACCTCGTTGGCAAAGGTAACAACAAACTAGAGGTGCTCCAAGACATAAACCTTCTCCAATCAATCAATCAACCAATCAAACTTTATTTATTAAGCGCGTTTTCTACATAGAATGTAACTCAAAGTGCTTTTCATAAAAAACATTCCCTCAAACCCACCTACCCACCCCTATTTTATATTAACACCTACTCACGCACATGCACACAATGTTTCACTCATGCACAAACTTGCACGCACACATAAACACACACTCTACAAGGCATTTCGAACACTGCCCTATCTCACAGTCTTAATAAATCCTTGAAAAACATCCTGGATCCGCATCCAGATTCTGATCACCACCTAAATATAATCACTTCTTCCTTGCAGCCAGATAAAAATACTACTAGAAAGCACATGGAAAGGGTAAACTCCACCAAAGTAGCTCACATGTGCTGTTACATCTATAAGCAATAGTTCCTTGATAAAGTCACCATTATAATATGATTCCTTGACCCTGAAAACCCACACCTAGCACTCAGAATCATGTTGGTATCATTATTAGTTTGTGAGTTATTGAGCAAAAACGATTGTTTGCTGATGGCTGTTATCCGGATCGCCACCAAAATCTAATCATTTCAAAACATTTCAACATCTCTGGGAAAATTCAGCAAAATCCATCGAGTAGTTTTTGAGTACTGTTTTCAACAGACAAACAAAAGACAAATAAAAACCCAGCAAAAACATAACTTCCTTGGTAGAACTAATAAAAAACAGTCCTGCCAACTCAGTCTCTAGAACATGGCTGTATGAGGGCTTTGTGTGCCAAACAATGTAAAGATTTTGGAAAGTCTGCCTTAGTGTGTCACACATGTCTCCTTCTTATGATAGAGTGCTGCAGTGCACAAGTAAAAAACATCTGTGTTATCCAGACTTCTCCCCCTCCTCCTGTATACAGTGCCAGTAGCTGCTAAAAAATGACATTTCCTTGGATATCTGCAAAATCTCCATTTTATTCATTCTATTGTTGCTAGAAATGGCTTGAGGGGCAGAACATGACACATTTTGCTAGACTGTTGGTTCATGGAAAAATACAGTCTTTCTTATTAAAAGAAAATACCCCTTAAAATTCAGTGTTTGATTTCTGGGGTTTATGATGTCATAGCTGTACAGCCTCCACCAATGTGTGCAATGACTACTTTGAAAGTCTGATACACAGCCTGTACTAGAGCCCTATAAATCCTTGTTATTTTTTCTCAAACTTTGTTTTGTGTTTTTCTCATATTCCAATTTTTATGTTTAATTTTTGGAGAGTTTGGTTTTTAGTATTTGATGCACAATTAACCAAAGACGCAGAATAAAGTAATGAAATATAATCACTCAGTTCTCAGGCAATCCTCACACTTATCTTTACATGTCCAGTCAAAATGTTCAAATTTGTTGACAAGTTGTTAAAAAACTGCTCTGCCCTGTACTTTCGAGTTAACCGGGAGTTTCATAGCTTCTTTGCCAACTTAGGCTGCTGCTTCGACATGTCTTTGTAAATGAGGGAAGGAGGTAGGAGAGGGGAAGTGAAGCACTGTCCCCATCATCAGTGACCCCCTCAGAGCATTTTTTCAAGAGATGAGTTCCTTTTTAGTTTCTAAAAAAAGCTTATATGTAGAATGTCAGACATGTTTGTGTTAATTTCCACACTTAATGTCCAGTTGCCTGATTCTGTCCATGATTATGAGATTGCAGAATTTATATGGCCCTAATGTAGTCCCATTGTTTGGGGAGCCAATCAGCACAGAGCTCGTTATAACAGATCCAAGCACTTCCAAAGAGGAGGGGAAAAGTATTGCATCTGTGCCTCGACTGAGACAAAGGGTATTTTCACACCAACCATATTTAGTGAGCACCAAAGAAGTTTTAGCCCAGGGTTTGGTACGTTGGTGTCAATGTGAATGCAACCACAGCACTTTGGTGCGCACCAAATCAGCCGGTCCGAGACCTCCATGAAGGGGTGGTCTCGATCCGCTCCATCTCCCTACATTTAGTGCGGTTTCACTGGTGTGAAACAAAGTGGTCCGAACCGATCTACTTTTGATGCATTATGGGTATTGGAAGCACTGAACTATGGGTAAAGTCCTTCATTATTTACTTCCTGTTAATCCCGTGGTTGAATCTTTTGCTTACTCAATTTGTCAATTTGTTTATTCTGGTTGAGGATTACGATGATTTACGAGGGTCCCGGAGGTCACTGATGCCGTCTCAAACACGATAAAAATCACACATTTGAAGGAAAATGTAGAAGAGAGCGAAACGTAAACATTGGTTGTTTGTTGTTGTTGTTGCTGTTTCAAACTGAGTAAATACACAAGTGGGCCCGGGCACGGTTCAATGTTGCAAGTGTGAATGCAAGTCTGGAGGGTTAGGGTGCCTCAGCATGGTTCGAAACAAGTGGGCCTAATGTGAAAGTGCCCTAAATCTTTCATTCTTTTATTCAACTTAAATTAAACCTTGCTTATTAGATACCCAAGACACGGTGTAAACACAGCAGAACATGGGACCTTTACAAACCAGCACCGCTGAAACTCACTCATTCATAAAAACAGCTCCTTCCCTCTCGAGGCTCTTCACTAGGTGTGATCTAACTCAAAGCACTCTCATGTTCTTGTGACAGCGTGTGAAATGTTCCAGTCTAAGCGGCTGCAGTGACTCGGCTATCTGCTGCCTCCTTTAAGGCCTATCTGACAGGCTGACTGTCGCCTGATGAGGAGGAGACGCGGACGTGGAGGTGAGGAGGTGGGAGGCCTGTCACACAGACTTTGAGTGACAGACTGTCGCTCGAGTCTCTCTTGTTGGAAACAGAGTGAAAGGCCTGTATGGTATATGCTGCTTGTACACCTGAAAAATCCAGTTTACAAGACATGCTGGACTTTTTGTGACACTTTTAGACATTTTCAGTTAAATGTATGGACTTCATACACCTGAAGACACTATAAAGGGATACGCCAACATTCTTCTTTTCGTGTCTTGCCTCACTCCTAAGTCTATGACAGGCAGATACACACCATTTTTTAGTCTGTGCATGCAGTCACAAGGAAGAGACTGGCACAGCTCGCCCACTTCTAATTAGCTTAGCTCAAACACTGGGAGTTAATGGGTAGCATTAGCCTGCCTATGCTGACAGTCATCAAATAAGCTCTTCAGCAACTCTAAACAGTCCTGTGTTGCTCATTCATTTTTTTGCTGGAGAGGGGAGTGATGAGGCTTTTCAAGGATTTCAAATACGATAACAATTGGTATTATTTAAAGGTGCTATGAGGAGAATCTATTTCCGGCGACATAAAGACTCTGCTACCCATGAGCACACGCGGAAACTGTCGTAAAGACGTTACCCAAGCCAAAGTGTGCGTTTGTTGTGATGCTAATGAATGCAGCTTGGACCTTCCTCAGAACTCTGCATTGCTTTACAACTTCTTTTTTCAACAACTTACAGGATGCAAAGCGACGAGGTAATGTTTCTCTTTCTAGCTACGTAGCGGTAGTTTTTGATGTGTGACAGCAATCAATTGTCGTAGTTCTGTCGCTGGCTATATATCGCTACTTACTGCCCGGTGCTCGTGTCCGAATGATATAAATTTGCTCTAGTTTTAATTGTCTTGTTCCCGAAGTTGAGTATCCAGGCCAGTCCAGTTCGACCTGACCGCGAAGCTAAGGAATAGCATTTATAGATAATTTATTTTGATGCTATAAAACTCATCTTAAAGTGTGTGTTTCGATCAGGCATATATCTAAAAGAGAGACTTTTTTGTAATTACTGAGAAACTCCTCATAGCATCTTTAAAGTGAGATATATGTCTCAATATTTTGGAGTACTGTAAGTAATGGATGATGTTAAATGAAATGTTGAGCTGATAGAGAAGCATATTTGCCTAAGTTTCAATATTAAGGCCTGCATTAAAATGCCTTGATTTCATTTAATTACCTTCAGACAAACTGCATTCTCGTCTAGCTCAACATTTCCTTTAACTTTCTGTCATAGATGCCATGCTCCTAATGATTAGTCATAAATACTTTCCAATGTTTGGCTGGTTTTGTTTTGGACATTAGTAACCCTGACAATCATCTTTTCAAAGGCAGCAGGTCCTGTCATCGTTAAGCCCTGGCTTACGTGGGCTCTCATAGTTATGCAGAAGGTCACGGCCAATACAATTCAGGTTATTATTATTAGTGCCTCTGGTCTGATATGATTCATCGGTCAGTTCATGATCTGCATTTCTGTTTCTGGTTAGGCTCCACCCACAAACTTTGTCCACACTGCACAAACACAAAAATGGTTTAAAATCAGGATCCATCTATTAACCCGTGATCCAGTTATTCCTTGTGGGGTTACAGGGTGAGAGGTGAAGCCCACACTAGGTTGTCACCAACCAATCACAGGACTGACATACAGACACACAACCATTAACTCACATCTAAGGGCAATTTATAGCCACTTTAATCCAAGGGGCATGTGGTTTGAGGAGAGCCCGGAGGAAATGTGTAAATTCCACGTGTAAAAACAACTTTAAAAACTAAAGCAACTAACATACAAGGCATTAAGGCTTTTTTGGCCTTAAAATTAGGAACTTAACACTTAAACTGGAGCAGCTTGAGACAACATGCAAGATCTACACACAGAGAGGCTACGTATGATCGGGGGGCTTGACACTGGTGGTATTTGCTGTGAGGCACCAGCACTACCTGCTGCAGCACATATTGGAACAATGTTATTTTATTTTAAAGATGCTATGAGGAGTTTTTAAGTAATTACAAAAAAGTCTCACTTTTAGATATACGCCTGATGGGAATACACACTTTAAGATGATTTTTATGGCATCAAAATAGGTTATCTATAAATGCTATTCCTTAGCTTCACGGTGGGTCGGACAGGGCTGGACTGGCCTGGATACTCAACTTCGGGAACAAGACAATTAAAACTAGAGCAAATTTATATTATTCAGACACGTCTTAGAGCACCGGGCTGTAAGGAGCCATATATAGCCGGCTACAAAACTACTAAGTTTTCCAAAAAATTGCTTGTTGTCACACTTCAAAAACTACCGCTACGTAACTAGAAAGAGATACATTACCTCGTCGCTTTGCATCTTGTAAGTTGTTGAAAAAAGAAGTTGTAAAGCAATGCAGAGTTCTGAGGAAGGTCCGAGCTGCATTCATTAGCATCACAACAAACACACGCTTTGGCTTGGGTCATGTCTTTATGACAGTCGCTGCGCGTGCTCATGGGTAGCAGTCTTTATGTCGCCGGAAATAGATTCTCCTCATAGCACCTTGAAATCAAAAATAATGGTTACAACAAGGTCAGATAAAGAGACAGACAAACACACTCATACTCATACCTAAGTCACCAGTTGACCTAATGTGTATTTGTTTTGGCGGTGTAGGAAACCAGAGTGTCCAAAGATAATCCACGAAGGCACGGGGACAACATGTACACTCAACACAGAAAGATCCTGGTCAGCACAGGAGGGGTCAAACCCTCCTGCTGCTCCACCATGCCTAAAAAGAAACCAGCTTGTTTAATTTCAACAGGGGAGGAGAAAGTGCTTTTTTAAATGAATGAATGAATAAATTAAATAAAAGGTGGAACAGGCCAAAGGTCCTAAAAACTGCTGTGGTCTTGAGCAGTGACAAAGAAACATTTTTATTTACTCTTTTTATCAGTTTAAAGGCACATCAAAACATGAATAGAACTGACAAAACAATCTTTAGGAAACATGAAGTAATCCCACACAATTAAAATATCAAGCATATATAATGTAGTACTTGTTTCTTAGCTCTGGTGTGCTCTTAATGATGTTAAACAGATTTCTGTCAGACAGTAGAGGGCGCTCTAACCTGCTGCTTTGATGAGGGTTGAACTGAGGAGAGCTGAAGTCAAGTGCTGTTACTGAGGAGGAGATGTTTTTGGTGACAGCCTCATACACATTATTCACCACTGTTTGTAAAGTTATACGCAATTATTAAAAACTATTACTGATCAGGAATCAATCCACAGTTTAAACCTGGTTAATGATCCATGAAAGTGTAAAGGGAGAATGAAAAAAGAATCACAACATAATGGGAACATTTTTGCCAAAAACTTCTTTATTATCTTCTATTGGAGGTGCATATGTCATACATGATCTCTGAAGTATAAAAGGCATGTTTGTAGGTATTATTGAATGAATGTGTACGTAATTGAATTAATGAATAGCCTTTGATTGAAAATGGACCTTGCAGATATTTTATCAAGACAAACAAGAAAACAGAAAATAAACAAATATATAAGTAAATAAAGTGAATTCTATCTCAGAGGAAAAAGAATTCTTAATAAAATGTTTGATGAGTAAATACATGATTAAAATAAAACTAAAAACACAACAATAAATGATAAAACAAAACACATACAATAAATATGGTTAAGATTAATGAAATAAAAAGGATGCAAATAAATGAATAAAAAATAATTCTGCTATGGCAATTACTAAATTTGAATGCATATTAAATTCAATTTAGATACAATTTGAAAACCGAAACTTTGCAAATGTAAATGTCATTTAAAAAAATCTACTCTGCTAATAAATGTAATAAAATAAAGAAAAATAAATATTTAAAAGGTTGTTGTCAAAAGTGCTTCCAATGAATGGCTGAAAGAAAAAGTGATTACATCTATAAACTAGGTTTTGTCCTAACACAGAAAATAATAAAAAATAAAATAAAATAAACATTTCACCATGACAAAAAAGAAAACAAAAGAAAAATGAATTTAGTTGTTCTAAAATAAAAATGTCTCCGTCAAAAATAAATAAATAAATAAAATTAATAATAAAGTAAAGAATCATAAAATTTGGTTCTGACAAACGCAAGAGCTCTGATAATAAAAATTTAAATAGTTCATGTTGGCTTTGAAAAGTAAAATATTGTTTGGAATGCAAAAAATTAGTCTTTGTTATATAAATAAATTAAATATTTACATTAAATGGGTATTAAAACAGCACCGAAACAATCTTTGACATTTATCAGGCTATAAAATAAAAAATAAATATTCTACTCTGGTGGGAGCACCTGTGATTCAATGATATTCTTGTCGTCAATTCAGATGTTATTTTTGTTTTTTTTTCTCCACATTTACTGTATTCAGGTCGTACATTGAAGTTTTTTTGGGGAGGAGGCAGAGGAGTGGAGCAGCAGCAGGAGCAGGAGGAGGAGGAGGAGGAGGAGGGCTGGTGCTGCTGCTGGAGCTGCTGGTGGTGTTGGTGGGGGTTATTATACTATTGTCCGCCCCTTAATCCGGTTGGCTCAGAGACTGCCCGCAGGCCAATTTGTAAGTGGTTTGCGGAGCTGCCAATCAAAGCAGACGTCCTCTCCTCAGGCTGTGGCTCGGGAACATCTCAGTTGCTGTGTGGAGAGATTTGACGGAGGGACGCTCCTGTACATGGACCATCAGTGCTGCTGCGCTGCAACCCGCCGCCCGCCTGCTCTCGACCGCGCACTCACGCGTAATGCCTCGGTGAAATCCGGACGCAGAAAACACGCATGTGAAGATTTTCCCTTTGCATGTCAGGAGAGGAGGAACTAGTCGCCGGCTCCGCGGCTGTTTGTCTTTTCTCATCGCTGCTCCCCCCTCTCTATGTCACTCTAATTAATCGGAGGCATGTGGAATCGCACCAGGATTAGGAATTGCCTCCCAATAGTGTGCCTGCTGCTGTTGACGTTATGGACGGAGGTAGGACGGCTCTTCTCTAATCCACATTTACCTCCACGCTCTGAAAATCAATCTTTAAAGCCACAAATATGAAAAGTTGGTGGGCGTGGGCGGCTCTGCGTGGTGCAGATGATATTCGCATCACATTTTTAATCGATAATTGAATTACGTAGCCGTCAGTTTGTGGAGCATGTGATCGTGTTACCATGACAAGATACAAGTCTTACAGGCTACTCTCCATTTTGGTTACAAAGCGCCGAGCTGGAGACGGGTTTGTATTTTAATTTAATTTTGGAGGGAAGAATTTTGAGGCCCAGACTGAGAAGTTGTAAGTCCCCTCACTGCATCAATTGGTTGCTGCATTTCGAGAGTAACCTGATTGTCTTAAAAACCCAGCCTGGAAACTGCAGCCTGTTCACGTGCTCCATTCATGAATATTTTCAACATCCAGCCAGCCTGTAGGATGTGGAGGCAGACTCTCCAGCTCTGTTTGGGGCACCCAGGGGTGGCTTTACTTATTCTGAGGCCCCAGGTAAAGTCCAACATGAGGTCTGTCCCCCTGTGTAATGGTCTAACAATATATTACAAGGACATCTAGAGACATTGAGGAAGCAATTGTGCACAAAAACTGTGCCAAAAAATATCTGAAAGCATGTATCAGTACACGAAGGAACTGTCCAAATCAGGGGTGGCTTTACTCTTTTTGAGGCCCAAGGTAAAGTCCAATACATAGTCTGTCCCCCTGTGTAGTTATGCAGCAGTGAGTTAAAACATTTAGTCTTTAAGGAGGCATTTGAAGTACATAAACTGTACCAAAAATTATCTTAAAATGTTAATACATATTTTGAGAGAGCCCTGCTTAAATCAGGGGTGGCGTTAGTTATTCTGAGGCCCCAGGTAAAATCAAATGTATAGAGTTCCAGCAATGTTGCAAAGACATGTCGAGGCTTTTTAGGGGCAAATAAGTACATACAATGTACCAAAAATGATCTTAAGGCATGTATCAATATACAAAGAGCGCACAGTCTACATCAGGGGTGGCTTTACTTATTTTGAGGCCCAAGGTTAAGTCTAATATAAGACCTGCCCTCCTATGTAGTGGTTTAACAATATAACAAATATATTTAGGAGCTTCGATGAAGCAACTGTGTCCAAAAACTGTGCCAAAAATGTTCTTAAAAATCTATCAGTATATGAAGAAGGAACTGTCCAAATCAGGGGTTGTTTTACCAATTTAAGGCCCAGTTAGAGTCTAATAAAGGTAGGGGTAGCAACATGCTAAAGGCATTGATAGGCTTTAGGGGGGCAGTTAAGCTCATAAAGTGTACCAAAAATGTTTTTAAGTGTGTATATATATTTTGAGAGAGCCCTGGATAAATCAGGGGTGGCTTTACTTATTATGAGGCCCCAGGTAAGGTCTAATATTTGTTGTGGTCCATCAATTAATTGCTGCATTTGGTGGCTTTTTAGGGGCAAGAAAGTCCCCAAAATGGTCTAAAAAGGATCTGAAGGCATGTATCAATATATGGAGAAAGCACTATCTAAATCAGGGGTGGCTATACTTATTTTGAGGCCCAGTATGAGGTCTGTCCTCCTGCGTAGTGGTCCAGCAATATTGCAAAGATATTTAGAGGCTTTAGGGAACAACTGGGTACAGAAAGTGTGCCACAAATTATCCAAAAGCATGTATCAGTACATGAGGAAAATACCGTCCAAATCTTGAGTTACTTTGCTTATTTGAGGCCCCAGGTAAAGTCCAATATGAGGTCTGTCTCCTGTGTATTGGTCCAGCAATGTGTTAAAGACATTTAGAGGCTTAAGGGGAGCAATTAAAGTACAAATACTGTGCCAAAATCATCTTTAGGCATGTATCAATATACAGATCTACATCAATATACACTGTTTAATCAGGGGTGGCTTAACTTATTTTAAGGCCCCAGATATGGTCCTATATGTGGTCTATCTCCCTTGTGTAGTGGTCCATTAAGTTATAAAGTCATTTATGGCTGTTTGGGGGCATTTAAGGTGCGGAAACTGTACCAAAATTATCTTTAGGCATGTATGAACAGATCAGAGTGCACAAACTGTCCAATAACTACCCATGGACATGTTTTTATTTGAAGAGGGAAAGACAGCAGCCTGAAAGACTGGGATAGGTTGGTACAATGAAAAGGGGCTGATGGAAGAATGTGTTAAAAAATATTTGCAGTAACTTCTTTTAATGTTGTCAACTTTAACCTGCAGCCAGGGATGGCTTTACTTATTTTGAAGCCCGAGGTAGCAACCAATGTGAGGCCAATCCCTCCTGTGACATGGTCTAAAAATATTAAACAGGTATTTTGATTAAGTTTCTTTAGAGAGGGTTTTAGAACACAACAAATTATACCAAGATGATCTCATTACATGTTTTCAATCCAGAAAGATAGAACATGGTCTGAGTTATACCAATCATTTGGCACATTTTAAGAAACATGCTTGCACTTGTTAGGTAACCCTTCAATATTTGCATCAAAATATGCCCAACATTTTACCAACATTTATATGCAGTTATTGACATGTTTAACATAAAATTACCTGGGATCTGAGACAAGCACAGCAAAGGCAGAATGTGAAGAAAGGGTGAGGACCAAGAGAACCTTCACTCATTGAAATTTCCATCCAGTGTTCTAATTCTGCATCTTAAACAGCATAAAAGGGATCATCTTCAATGTTTTCAACCAAAAGAGACAAAGCACTGTGTCAAACTGATTAATTTCAGTGATTGGTTGCTGTATTTAAGACTAAATATGCAGAATTACAAATGCTGTTTTCATTTCCTGTTAATGTGCTTCATTCATGAATGCTATTGTCTAAACTGAACTGATAGATTAGCCACATTACAAAAATTGGTTGGAACTGATGAGGTGTAGAGAAACATCATTTGCAGGAAACATTCATTAATCCTAATGTTGCCTTCAGCTGCCGACGATTATTGAGAGTTTACACATTAATTTCCTAAATATGTGAAATAAACAAGATGATGAGCAATTTGCCTGCAATACTGAAAAACCCCACGTAACAACTACAGCCTGTTCAATAGTGAAAAGCTGAGTTGTAGATTTGCTTCTTTCATGATTTTTTTTCTACTTTCTGTCAGTGAATTGGATTTAAAGGCTGACTCTCACTGTTTGGGACACCTAAGGGTGAAGAATTGGAGGTCTTGGATAAAATCGAAACATTTTACAAACACATTTTAAGGGTGTTTGCAGGAAAAATTGTAAAGAAAATTATGTTCTGTCATATTTTTACCAACTGCAAAATTGCTGCCTAAATTGCACAAAAAGGTTGGCAACATTTGGAAAGGTGGGTAGAAATGACAAGGAGCAAGTTGGATCCTTGTTTCCAAATGCTGCCAAAACTTCCCACAATGTCTGTTGATGAAAATAGATTATGGTCATGTTTCCAATGTTTTCAATGCATTTGCACAACTCAGACAGTGTTCAGGAGTTTGCAAGCAACGTCTTAAACCAAAAGAGAGACCTCACCAGTTTAATTGGACAACTCGGTTTGCAATTTTAAAAAGAGACTGTATTGGGGATTCCAGGTTGCATGCTATTTCGGGCAAAGTCAGCATTTACGCGCAATTTAACCAAAAGTTCCCCCAAATATCCACGTTTTGCCAACCTGTTTCTGCAAATAAGACGTAATGCAGGAGCTTGCCTGCAGTATTAAGAATTAAGACGGAGAAGGAGCAATGACTAAATTGCTCAAATTGGTTGGCACAATTTCAAATTTAATTGACTTGTTGATTACTCATTCTTGATCGTTGTTGGTCTCACCTACTTTTTCAAAGTTGTCCCCAAGTTTTTGTCAACTAATGCCAAAAAATTATTCAACATTGCCAATTAATGTCAACTTAGAAATGATTATTACCACACACCATACTCAGCTTTTTCCAATTGTTGCCAACAAACTTGCACAATTTAGGCAGTGTGCTGGGGTATGGACAGATTTGCCTGCAGTATTTTCAACTAAAAAGTGAGACGATGCTCCTCGAAGTACACTTTTATTTTGCTGCATTTAGAGAAGCTGAGAAAAGGAAAAAGTGTTCCTCTTTTTGTGAAGTCTAAAGTCATTGAAGAGTTGAAAAGTCAAAATTAAAAGAAACAAAGAAAAAGTCAAAATCATGACTTAATTGTTAAAAAAAAGAGATTGAAATATTAGATGTTGTGCTAAATCTTATAATTATGAGACAAAAAGTCATGAAAAAGAAAGTCTTCATTATGAGATCACCAGTCTGTGGGTTCATTTTTTTAAATAAATGCACATTTAGGCGTTTTCCTTGTTTGTACGACGCATGTGGGTTTCTGTTTTTTTTTTATTATGAAGGTAGACTCGGTCACCTTTTTGTCCACTTGTCCATTTTTATTCATGAATCTGAGCCCCTCTGGACCACTCTGCAGCGCTCTGAATACACCTGAGGCCTATATATAATTTTGGTCTTTTTTAAAATGTTGTTTCTAGGTGTCCCAGTCAACCGGCTATTTCGAGCTGCAGCTGATCTCCGTGGAGAATGTGAACGGCGAGTTGGCGGATGGAGAGTGCTGCGACGGCTCCAGGAGCTCCCAGGACCTGCGCTGCACCCGAGACGAGTGTGACACTTACTTTAAGGTCTGCCTGAAGGAGTACCAGATGGAGGTCAACACCAACGGAGCCTGCACCTTTGGATCTGGATCTACGCAAGTTCTCGGTGGAAATATGTTTTCTTTTAAAGGCGCCAAGAATAACCCCAACAAAATCGATGAGGCTGGAAAGATACTGATCCCCTTCCAGTTTGCCTGGCCGGTGAGTGATGATTTCTTTGATCGATTGATTCAGCAGCACGCTTTGACTCTCCTCTCTCTGTAGACTAACACTGAACCTAAACCTGGTCAGCTGAGTCTCAGTTTTCAGTTTTTAGTGTACATGGCTTTGGGAACATAAAGTCATTTATATGTAGCATGGAGCAGGGCTGCTCAATCATATGTTTAAAGGAAAGGAGGGTGTGCTGCCTTTACCACACATGACAAAGCAAACAAAACACCACTCGTGATTCAGTACTCAGTAGATCTTGATTGTAATCATGAGAAGCTGGAATTGAAAATCAATGAGTCGTCCACTTCTAGTTTAGTGCAGTGATGACAACGGAGAGCTGGTTTTGGTGGATAATTGATCAAAAAAAAAGGCTAACTTATTGGAACCAGTTATCAATAATACCTTTATCAGTGCTTCCCACTCCATTCTGCGTGCCTTGCAGAAGATGTTACACTCTTGCATGAGTGTCAACAAAGACGGTGTTGCAGGCAGAAGTGGTCTGAAACCATGATCTTGACCTTCTTTGTACCACTGCCTGGTCTTATGTACACCCTATAGAGACACAGACTACCTTTGCAAAAAAAATCATTATGATGGTTGTTTCTAAACCCCAAATGAAGAGACTTACACGAGGACTCACTCTGTTTCTATCAGCTGCATATCGATGACATTTAGGAACACAGTTGGCTGAAAGTCTCCTGTTGACATGGTAACTGAATAAACCACTACACCCTTTGAGTGTGGAGTAAAATGCAGCAAAATGGTGTTCACACTATGCTGACAGTGTATTTTATTATCAGACATCAGTCTGAGCTGACCTCATACACCTTTGTGTATTTTTATGTGCTTACTCCACCACAGTCTCGTAACATTCTGGTCCTACAGCTAAAAAAATGATCCTCATCCTCTCAAAATGGCAAAGGACAGCCAGACTTGTTGAAAGTCCCATTAGTTAAAAGATGTGTTACCTTTTAAGTCCTTGCTGAAGTTGGCAGGACAACCACTAGAAACAGATTTAGGGATCTTTATTGGACTTCAGTGAGTGAACATTGACAGCTTAGAAAACTGACACTTTGACAACTTGGCCAAGTGTTCTAAGGATATGTTTAAATACAACCTCAATAAAAGAAAATTGTTTGTGTAGAAACATTGATAATGTTGGTTGTTGCAGGTCAAATTTATTGGTTTGTTTCTCCAGCAGTATCAAATAGATATTGCACCTGCTTCATTGGGATAAAAAAAGCATTTGAAATGTTTTGTTTTACTTTTTTTTAGTTGTTATATCATAAATTGCATGGACAATGTTTATTGAAATGTATTTGGCATGAACATTAAATGAAGCAGTTGTTTAGTTATGAAAAAGTTACCTTTTCCCCACAATGACCCCTTGCTGTGTTGGTTAAAAATGCATCAGGCCCCGAAGAATGGAAAAGATTTAAAAAATACATACGAAAAGTAAAAGAACTTCAATAGCCACACTTTTAAAACCAAACCAAGTTAAAGTGAGCAAAAAAAAACAAACAAAAAAAACAAGGTACATACCAAACCAAGGGCTACAGCTTAAAGCAATGTATGTCAATGCTGTTAATTTTGTACTTTTTTGCTTTCGTATTGTGTATACAACAACAATAACAACTGGATATTCCCATGGGGATCAACAAAGTATTGCTTTTTTGATTCTGGTACTGGACAGTATTGTAGCAATCATAGAAAGCATTTGTTGAACCAGATGAGAGTAAGATAACCAGAAGAGCCATGTGTTTGACATTGTTGACCCAGGAAGTGTACGTTGCACAAATGATTGGAGAATTTTTGAAGATGGACTGAAAATGGCGTTGGTTTTGATATCTTATGATTTTCCCTCCTAGTTCAGAGCCATAAAGCCTTTCACAGGTACATCTCGTGCCAAGGTTTAACTTCACAGTCTTTGTCTGTGTACCGAGCTACACGTGATGTCCCTCGTGATGACACTGGCAGCGGGACAAACACAAAAGGAAGTCACATTTGACAACCCTCAAGTGTCTGTCAGTGTTTTGCTGTCACAAATAATTTTGTTGGAGTCTTGTTGGCATACTCATCACCAAAGAACTGGTTTAAAGTTTAACTATGTCCAAATGAACTACTGTAAGGTTGATCATAAATGCACAGAAACAAGACGCTCATGCAGCATATTCAGAAATTTCAACCTGTGGCTCCTTTTTGTGTCATACCCCGCTCTCTTTCATTCTTACCATGTTCACTGTCCATTACATAACCCCAAAATAACATTTAAAACGCCCCACAGATAGTTCAGAAACTTTCCAAACAGGATTTCTCAGTGGCGTCCCATCTTTATGAGAATTGACACCAGCATCACGGCTAAATGGTGGCGTGCTTCTGGAGGATCCGGTTGCAGCGACAGCAGTTCACGGTGTCAGCTAGGTCATCTTTTAGAGTTGGCCCTGATATATGGCGGTTGGCTTTGTTCCAATCCAGCAGCCTGCACCTGCCAACGCTGTGATGGGCTAATTAGACTGAGGGACATGTTTTGATATGGAGACCCTGCGGGAGGAGGGAATCTGATTCTGTTCATGGAGATATAGACGGAAAAATAACGTTGAAGTAGAATTTGTTTATCAGGGCTTTAAGAGTTTATTGCACAGATAGTTTGATTGGATATATGTGTGGAATTCTTGCAAAATGAGGCTGATCCAGTGAAGAAAAGCCGTTTGGTTTTTCCTTCAGAGCAGCATTTGGAAATGTGATGACTGGGCCTCTTTCATACTTGTTCATTCAGTGTGTTGAAGGTACTGATGTAGTTCAGTGCTGTTTATTTTTGTGTTGTGCTTGAGGACAGAGGGCATGAACCAAAATATTATGTATATCGGTCACCACTTGAGATCCCAATTGCCTTTAAGCCATGATATATTATGATTGGCTGAACATTTCTAGGAAAATATCTAATTGTGATTTTGTGATTTCAATTTGATTCATGATTTTCTTCAAATCAAACTTCAGTACAATAATCACTGTTTACATCACAGACAACAGTAACACATTATTCATCATCTAATGTTGATGATAATTTGTTTAATTTTTAAGGTATAATCCAACTTCTGCTCCTAAACAGAGGCTTTATTGTTGATCTGCTGACCAGCTCTTCTGTAGTGCAGATTGCTTTCAAATTTGTGAAATAGTTGACACAACAGATCATGGATCAGTCAGGAGAGCTGCAGCTTTGGCGGTCACATGATTGTGTTGTCTTAAATTGCGATTTTTGAACATAATGAATCATTCAGCTCTTTTAGGGATATTGTAGTTTTGTGGATATTCCCAACCTCATTATCACTGATAGCGATATCTTATGACATGAGGGCAGTGTCCTTAACTAAAACTGACCCTTTCCTTTCATTGTTGCAGTCCATCTGTGTAAGAAGTAGGGCTGGGTTTAAAAAATTCATAAAATCCAAAGATCGATCTTTTAACTTGGGTAGCTTTTTCTTCATTGGCCGTGCAGAGAAGCAGCCTGTGGTATCAACCCTACTACTAGGATTGCGTGATCTGCATTTAGCGCTGCTTTCCACTGAACAAAATCTTGTGAGATGTTACTGCATGTAATCAAACAAACCCGGCAGAAGCAAATAGCACTATATGGGCACCACCGTCGAGTTTAAAGGCTGACGTATGGACGTATTTCGGATTTTACAAGCATGAAGGAAAAGAGGAGTTGGACAGAAAACAAGTAATATGCAGAATACGCATTAATGTATATAATTAATATAAGATTAATGTAACTGCTTTGGGTTCATTTCTTCATGTAAAAACAATTTAAATAATGCACCAGGTCAAAAGTCACTTTTTAAGTTTACAGTATTATTTTAACTGAGATATCCCAGACTGAATAAATATCTTATTGTATCGTGAATCGAATCGATTTGAGACCTGTTAATATCGAATTGAATCGATCCAGAAAATCTGAATCGATACCCAGCCCTAGTAAGAAGCAAATAAAAACATTAAAAATGCTGCAGTCAGTTTTAAGGTTGTTTGGGGGCAGTTGTCAACAACATTTTATTCTTTAGTAAATGATACTTTTGATTTATGAATGTGGACATTGAGTGATGATGACAGAAGCATTAACAGGGCACTGTATTACTGCCAATATGTGGAAAATCCATCCATCCATCAATCCATGAACTAAACCTCTTATCCATTTTGGGGTTGCTGGGGCCGGAGCCTATCCCAGCTGACACTGGGCATGAACTGAACCTGTCACCAACCAATCACAGGGCCACATTAAGAGGCAGAAAACCATTCATGCTCACAATTAAAACTAAGGGTAATTTAGAGTCACCAATAAACCTAATGAACATGTTTATGGTCTGTGGGAGGAAGCTGGAGTGCACAGAGAGAACCTATGTATGTACAGGAGAAAGGTCCTGGTCAACATGGGGTTTGAACCAACGACCGTCATTCTGCGAGTCATGTGCACGGCCTGCGCTGTGTCCTTCAGATATGAGCGGAGACTCAGCGGTCATATTGGAGCACGTGGTGATCCAGGATTGGATCTTATGAGCTGCTCGGCAAACGTCTGCGCTCTTGGAGTGTTTTTTAAGTTGTTACTTCTACCTCTTTCGCTGCTCAGTCTTCGGTAGCAGTGTGATGACTTCACTCGTCATCTTGGGTGTTCTGGTTGCCAGGATGATTGTGCCCCCTGGAGTGGTTTGTAAGCAAGCCAAGACCACCTCTTTCAAGTGCGTTTGGTACGGATGTTTACATCAAAATGAACTGATTACTGTCTTCATACATGTCCAAATGAACAGAGCCAAAGCTGGAATGCCCTCTTGTATCATGACAACTCTCTAAGTGTACAAACTAAGAAAGAATTCCATATCAGTTTGGTAAAATCCATCAGATTGTCGTGTTCTTTGTTTAGGTTCCAGCTCGGATGCTCCTGTAGAACAGATGCTCTGATTAATTCTCCATTATGATGATAAATGAGTGACATTAAGGTGCGAGTTTGACTTGTGTGTTGGGATGCCTGGAGGCAGAGCTTCAGTATGTTCTGCTGCGTGATTTCAACACCTCGCTCTTCCCCCTGCATCACCTTGCTATGGGTGCCAGGTGGCCCCTGGGGGCCCCTCCAGGGTAGTTATGCTCATCAGACTGTGGATGATGGATCGATGATGGAGGAAGGTGTGCGTGCATGTATTAGTCCTATAGCGATGAGTGTTTTGGGAGAATGCCGAGGCTTTCATTCTGCTGGGATGTTTTTTTAATAGAGATATTCTTTATGCTGTGGATAGCTCTGTTTCCACAGAAATATACCCAATTTGGATGAATGTGCATTGTAAACTCACTGGCCATTTCATTAGGTACACCTTTCACCTGCCTTAAATGTTTGTGGCATTCAAGAAGGTGATCTTGCTGCATATTCTCATGATGGCCTTTACCTGCTGCACATTTGTTGGCTTCCACCAGCCCAAGAGTACTGTATTGGATGAGATCTGGAGACTGTTGATGCTACTACAGTACAGTGAGCTCTTGACATGTTCAAGAAACCACTTTGAGATGATTTGAGCCTTTATGACATGGCTTTTTACCCTGCTGCAAATAGCCATTCGACAATGGGAGAGACAAGAAGAGGCCAGGAGAACTGCTGCCCTTTAGATAATTTCCTTTTTTTGACCATTCTCTATAAACCCTAGAGACAGTTTTATGTGAAAATCTTCATAACTGATCAGTTTATGAAATACTCTGCCCAGCCTGTCTGGCACCAACAACTTCACCACATTCACTTAAATCATGAAGGATGTAAAAAGCCATCAGTTCACCATTTTATTGTGATATGTCGTGGTGCAGTGCTTTTGAAACACAGTATTGATGTTTTCTTTGGCAGTAGAGTTAATAGAAATTGAAGACACTTGCTGACATTTCTTGTCGTAAAGCGTCCAGCAGGTATTGAGCCCTTCTATCCCTGGGACAAAGTTTATCTAAGTTGCAGCAACCACAAACCCAAGCATTACTGTGTGACATGATGCATTACCCTGATGGAAGTAGCCATTAGAAGATAGGCACACTGTGGTCATAAAGGGGACCAGGATAGATCCATGCTTTCGTTTTGTTAATGCCAAATTTTGACCTTGAACTAAATATCGCTGCAGAAATAAAGACTAATCAGACCAAGCAACCTTTTTACTATCTTCTCCTGTGCAAGAGCGTGAGCCTGTGAGAAATGTCGTCTCAGTTTACACTTCCTATCTGACAGGAGTTACATCCGCTGTGATCCCTTGCTGCTGTAGCAACATTAGCAGGTTGTGTGTGCAATCAGAAATGGTTGCAACGAGTGGTTGAGGCACTGTTGCATTTCTATATCTTATACCTATCTGTCTATTGTCCTTGACCTCTAGCATCAGGAGGGCATTTCACCCTGAGAACACTGGAATTTTCTCTTTTTTGGACCATTCTCTGTAAACTTTGGAGATAGTTATATGGAAACCTCAGTAGACTAACAGTCTCTTAAGCCCTCAGACCAGCCTACTTGGCACCAACAACCATAGAAAGTCACTTAAAGCAGCAATGTTAGTTTGTTGATGTTCCGAGGGAGGAGAAGCGAGTCGACTTACAAACCATGTGGACTGATAAGATACAATCTGATCATGTTTCCGTTATATGTTAATAAATCATCATGTACTTGCAAGTCCAACAATAACAGGACTAAATCAGAATTGGTGGGACATCCCTCCTCGTCTTTCAGCTTATGCCAGCAAGTGAACGCCGGGCCAAAGTTTATCCCTGTCAAGGCATTTAGCTTGTTACTCTGCCTCCGATGAACTTTTCTTTTCTTAAAATTTTTTGCTGCTTCTACCATGATAACACTACATTTAGCTTTCTTCTTATTATTATTTTTTGGTGGCATCAAATGTAAGAGGAGCATTACCCCCACCTACTATGCAGGAGTGTGAGCCAGAAATCCCTATTTCCATTAGAAAAATAAGTGCATGTGTACTTTAAGCTAAATGCTGTTCATTAAATCTGTTTTAAAAATGTAAAAATTGCTTTATATTCTCCTTTCCAAGTGTTTACTTTTCTCCTCGAGGGGGAAGTGACATATGCCGTTAAGCAGTCAAAGCAGCAAAAAACTGTAGTTTTTTGTGTGGAAGTGTCCCCACCATCCAGATCGAAGTTACATAGTGCCAGTTAAGGCGACATAGACCCCCTCAGTCAATGACCGAGATGTCAGTCAACCTGTTGTAAGGTGATGCACCATCACAATGACTCTAGAAATATGATATTAGAGTGGAAAACTACACAGTGTTGGTTTAAATCACCTCTCTTCTCCATTCTGAGGCTTAATTTCTGTCTGCCCAATACACTGATTTGCTGCCACGTGATTGGTTGGCTAGCTATTTGCTTTAACAAACAGTTGAATGGGTATACCGGGGTATGTAGGTAACGTTTCAGTACAAGAACGTAGACAGTGTGAAGAACATGCCTGTTTTTTGGAAGTTTAATACTAGATTTACCTTAAATTTGGTACCTAAAACCTTAACTTTGTCTTTGCATTGGAGAAGATGTCACTCATTGACACGCAGCCCTTTATATGTCTAAGCAAGAGAAAACCAGCCTTACAGAAGCAGCCTTGTTGCCCTGAGTGATAATTGCCTGGATATTTCAGGGTGTTTGTTGAAACCCAGACACAAAGACTTGAATAAAACTCCTTTAGTGAGGCGTCTTCAAATACTCCACTGATTAACTGACTCTTGGAATAAATAATGAGTTCATCGTTAACTGCCCTCAGCCTTTGTTTGACAAGAGCCTGAGCAGCTTTTCGACTTAATATTGTTCTAATTGGATAAAACTTGATTTACATAATTAGTGGGTTCAGTAATGAGCAGATCTGTGAGTGTGTTGATGTTTTGGCTCTCTTGTGTTTCTGGCTTCACATGTTTGATTCCTCTTTGAGTTTTTAATGATGGCAGCGTATCTCGCAGCTGTTTTACAGCCGAGGCGGTCCACCTTTTAGTGAATTAACAGCCACCTTTAAAGCTCCAGGCCTTAATGACCGAGGTGTGACTTCACACTGTAAAGGCCATATATCTAATGAGGGAGGCTCTTCTGTAGATTATCGTGTGTGGAGGTTAGCGCCTCATATAACAGACATTCTGCTGCTGATGCTGGATTTATGCTCAAGCTGGGTGTTTATAAATCTCACACCTCTGCTGCGAACCACTGCTGGCTCTTCCCACTGTGATACCTGGCGGTGGAGATGAGGGGGGGGATTCTGGTGTGCTGTGTTGCTGTGAGGTGGCCAGGGTCTATAAGCGTGCACTATAGGCATGAGGTCCCTCTTGAAAATGGGGTGTCACATCTCAAGAGGTCTACCTTTTAATACATTTATACTTAAAGGAGACATATCATGCTTGTTTCTCCTTTTCACTATGCCAGACTAGGATGCCTGTAAAGCATTTCTGCCCTCAGTACAAGTCATTTAGTTCCTTCACTGCCCCACAATAGCGTTCTCAAAATCCTCATTTTAGGCCATTATCAAGCTCTTGTTGAAACGCTCGGTTCTCAGACTGGCCTACAGTTACCTCGCAACGTCACAGCCCTTTGTGCTCTGATTGGTCAGTTCTGTCAGAGCTACCGAGAGGGTAGAGCCAGCCTGTCCTTCTTCTTCTACTGTATTTTCCGGCAGGCTCAAAGCAGCGACCGCGTATTGAGTCCCCCTACAGGCCAGAGCTGGTAATGAGTGAGTGTGAGCTAGGGAGCTTTACACTGCTGCTGGGTGGATGTGTTCCTCGGTGACGGTTTTGTGGCTAACGGACATCACAGAGGAGGAAGTGTTTTATCAGATTACTCCAACTAAAGAAATGTACCTCGTGTCGTCACGACGATTTAAATCTCGTGGTCATCGAGCAATGACCTATTTTCAGAGGCATCAAATCTCGTTCTAGGATATCAGAAAAAGTACAATATCTCATTTTTTGAAAATTAAGGGGGTGTAAGGTCTTGTTTTCAAATTTATTATATGTAAGTATTAAATCATGCATCAGCATGATATGTCTCCTTTAACAGAGACAAATATGGTGTGGATGCACTTGTGGTCTGAGCACCCATGAGTTTGTCACTACTGTAAATTCTTGTTTTCAATAAGACTATCATTGATTATGCTTCTATTAAATTATCACCACAAACATTCAGACATGAGGACCCTCCTGAAAACGAGATGTAGCATCTCAAGAGGCTAACCTCTAATAAATTTGTTTTTAGCAGAACAAATTTGACGACGACAGGTCTATGGTTCATGGATCTGTCACTAACTTAACTTCTTACTTTAGTCCACTTGTCTCCTCTTACCTCCCTTCCTTCGCCCTCACACCCATCACAGCATCGTGTAGATCTGTTCATCATGAGACTGGGATCCACATTCAAGATTTCCTGCTGCTTAACAGAAGGTTTTTTCTTGCCGCCATGATGGGGGGATTCATGATTGGCTTGATGATTCATGTTGGGTGTTGGATGTATATATTTGTACATGTGTATTTTTATATATATGTATGTATCTATACATATATGTGTATATGTAAATTGGTGCTATTCAAATAAAGATTAGTTGATTGATTGACTATTCCAGTGCCAGATGCCACAGTGAGCCTGCAGGGTCACTCTCTGTGGTGTTGTTGCTTTTCTTCACTGGAGAAACAAAGATGTAGTGTACTGTTGGCTGTGTCAGCTGGAGAACTGCCAGTTTGGAGCCTCTTGGAAACCAACAAGTGCTTCTGTCATCCTCGACCTCTGAGACTGTCTGAAAATGAAACTGGAATTAATGTTTTTCTTGCTTTCTTGCTGCTTGAGCATCAGTTGAAAGGGGAATGAGCTTTACAGGATGTGTTTCCATATCTACATTACAAACTTCGAAGATCATTACGTACCTAAATCTATGTGTTATTCTCCTTGGAAAGCAGATGTTATTGTGGCATACACTGAAGTTTGGCAGTGCAAGAGTGCAGGTCAAGCTGAAAAGTTTGACAGCCTCTGGTGCGGAAAATAAAATCTACCTGCAAAGATGATGTTTGCCCACCAGATTAGCAAAAATACACACTTATACAGTGGCACAACAGTGGTTTTTGTTTAATGAAAAATGAAAAAAAAAGTTAACCAGCTAATCACATTATATCCAGTATTATCACATGCCCACTACTTTACTTGTTGCATTTCCCGATTCCTCATTCATCCTTTATTGATGCTGCTTATCTCTTTTGGGGTTGATGCGGACTGGAGCCGATCCAACCTGACGTGAGGTGAGAGCCAAGGTGCACCCACGGACTGGTCATCAGTAGGGATGGGAATCGAAAACCAATTCCAGTTGAGAATCGTTAACGGCTCCATCAAAGAATCAATATCACGAGTCTTTTTGCTAAACAATTCTCTTATCAATTTCTTCCCCTGACAAGGTTCAGAGGTGTCAGAATTGTGGCTTATAGTTTTACAAAAGGTACCTACTGCACAAACTTAAGTGAGTGGAAACACCAGCTACTTTAAGCAGTTATCTGTGCTGTGACATGTGTTTGACATTGTTGCCACTGAAAATCTACAGGCCAACATTTGCACACACAGATAATCTATAAGAATCAATAAGGGAATCGTTAAAGAATTAGAAGGATCATTAGTAGCACTGGTATTTATAAAATCTTAACATTTCCATGCCTAGTCGTCAGCCAATCACAAGGCAACATGGAGAGACAGACAACCATTCACACACTTATCCACACCTCAGGGGCATTTAGAGTCACAAATCAACCTAATGAGTGTGTTTTTTTGGTTAGTTAGAGGAAGCTGGAATGCCAAGAGAGAACCCACTCATGCACAGGGAGAAGATTCAAACACACATAAAGGCCCTGATGGACATAAAGTTCAAATCTTTATAGGCGTGACAGAAATATTTTCACCTACTAAGGATTCAATTTCAAAAAAGGAAGCTAAGCAATGCTTAAGAGTTGCAATAAGCGCTTTGCAACGGTCGAAATTCATCTCAGAAAAATAAAAAAAAACACATTTTTAACTGTTGTCAACCAAAGTTTTGTGCTTCAGTGACCTTGCTGTCAATTTTTTTGGTGCAGTCATATATAGCTAATGGTCAGCATCTCTAAGAAAGAGAGCAGGTAAGAAATACTGGTGTCATTTTAGATTTTGAACTCAGCTCAAAAAATTCAATGGAAAGTGGAACTAAAGTTTTATCATTTACATTTTATCATGTGAAAAAAATGTAAAAATGAAGATCACTCATACCCAAAACAATGAAGAGAAATGATTCCATACTTTTATTTCTAGCATTGGGGATTGATAAGATATTACTGATACCAATGCCATTAGGGATTCTGCTTCTTGATTCTGTTCTTTAACGACACACACCACTCCCGATATTTAGTGCTTTCTTGCACAAATATACACTTCTGCAAGTTTCTGTCTGCCATAGGATTTGATTTTTTTCTCATTTCTACTTACTGCCTCTGATACGAGCTAAATGTTTCTGATTTTCAAAGCATGTTAAATAAAGTGGAAGGCATTGAAAAGAAAAAAGACTTGTGCAATTGTTTCCTTGAGGGAGTCGTTATTGATTCTTAACTGGAATTCGTTTTCAATGAATCAATATCATTAGTCTTGTTTACCATAAATTCTCATATCAATTCCCTCAGCATCCCTTTCAAACCAAAAACATCATACTCTTATTTGAGGCAATCAATAGAAATCATAACTGAATTAAATATTGTGGCAGAGAGATGGCAGAAATGTGCAAAACTGTGCCTTATTTTTGTCAAAAAGACTCTTACTGTGCAAATTCCTGGAAATGTGAGTGACACCAGACGCATTTTTGTGCAGCTAAGAATTAAGTAACAGGATTGCCATGAGCTTAACATTGATGTCACTAAGAAAAACTTTTTAGGCAAATTTTTGCCCCCACAGAAAATGAGATGAATCATTAAGGGAATCGTTACAGAATCAGATCCATACGTTGAGTTTTTAATGGCATTGGTGCCAATAAAATCTTTTAAATTCCCATCCCCATTCCCTGTTCATTGCCATCTGGTTAGATAACTGTAATGACTTATTCACTGGATCATTGAAAATCAACATAACTCTGGTCCTCAAATCCCTTCATTTGCTCCCTGTACAACTCAGAATTACCTTCAGAATCCTCTGATTAGTCTGTAAAACCCTCATCGGTTCAGCCCTTGAAAACATTTCTTTTTCATAAGGTAGTTTTTTAGCCTCTATTGATAGAATAGCGACACAAGCAGATAAATTGTAAAGGGTTAGAGAGGGCAGGGCACGACTTGGCAAAGTTGCTCCATGCTCGAATCGAGCCTGGGCCAGCACAGTAGCCCTCATGTATGGTACGTGCATGGTCCAGCAAAAGCGGCACTCCCTCCTGGATTCATTCCTGCCCACTTCAACCCTCCCTGACCCCTCAGGTCATCAGGTGAAGGTCTTTTGTCTGTGCCTCGGATTAGATCAGAGTCTGGAGAGGGGCTTTGAGTTACTGTGGCCTGTCTTTGGAATACACTACCTGCTGACCTGAGGTCTGTTAGCTCTGTTTCTATGTTTAGGGTGATGTATTGATACTTGATTAATCCCCTTTGGGAAAATTTGGTTGTCCAGTGGCAATATTAGTGGTAATAAACAGTCCAGTCAAGTAATGAATGGATTTGATCGATTTTTTTTTTTTACCATAGTCTTTAGTTACTATGTTTGTGTTTGATGGAATTTTGCACATTATTACCTCAGCCAAGGTGGTTATAAATATTCTATTTCATTGCTTGTTTGTATTTAGCTTGAGTTCACAGAACTACTGAATGGATTTTGCTGGTTGTTGTTTGTGGGCCAATGAAAATATGACTTGATTTTGGATGTAGTAACATTTTAACAGATTTGTTTACAGTATGAGATATGACAGTTTTCCACAGTGCTAAGAAGTAATAAAGTTCTCAGCTTTAGATTTTGGTGGTGATCCAGATAACCACCATTTGTAAACACTCGTTTTTACTTAAAGGTGCTATGAGGAGAATCTATTACCGGCGACATAAAGACTCTGCTACCCATGAGCACGCGCGGCAACTGTTGTAATGCTGCGTTCCAGTAACCTCGGAACTGGGAGTGACATCATCTCCGACTTATTGGCGTTCCAGTTGAAGTCGGAAAAAAACATGCCGATCTACCAGGCTATTGTTAGCTGTTGTTAGCACACCCTGCATTGTTGTTCACAAATATCATATGAAGAATGTGATTATCACTATGGCAGCATTTTTGTAAATAGAAGTCTAACAATACTATGTATACAGCTGATCTAGAGCGACACACCCCAGTCAGAAGTGCAAATAAATTGATTATTACAGGAGCTAAATAACTGTTCATACCGGGGGCATCCATCTTCAATTGTCAACTTGGGGGTAGCGAGGTTTCACCGAGTTCCCAGTAGGAAATTACTCGGAACTCGGAAATTCCTACTTCTGACTACAACTGGAATGCACCAAAAGACGTGACCCAAGCCAAAGCATGTGTTTGTTGTGATGCTAATGAATGCAGCTCGGACCTTCCTCTGAACTCTGCATTGCTTTACAACTTCTTTTTTCAACAACTTACAGGATGCAAAGCGACGAGACAATGTATGCTCTAAGACGTATCCCGAATAATATAAATTTGCTCTCAGTTTAATTGTCTTGTTCCGGAAGTTGAGTATCCAGGCCAGTCCAGCCCTGTCCAACCTGACCACAAAGCTAAGGAATAGCATTTATAGATAACCTATTTTGATGCTATAAAACTCATCTTAAAGTGTTTATTTCAATCAGGCATATCTCTAAAAGTCAGACTTTTTTGTAATTACTTAGAAACTCCTCATAGCATCTTTAATAATCATCAAACTAATGATATGACAGCTGTAAAACTCAAAGTAAATCCCATCATTCGGGATGTAGGAACAAGTTCTATTGTTCCAGCATCCAGACACTTACTGTAACTGCTTAGGTAGGATACTCACTGCTTGAGCCCACAGAGACTGACTGACTGATGCATTGATGCTGAATATATTATTTCCTGCAGATCAGTGATTTTTAAATTGACCTTGAAAACCCGAGCTGCGACGATCCCCTTCTGATGTCTTTAATTTTTTCAACAGGCACTTGAGTCATTTCTCAAAGAGCACTTTTCATCTCCGTGTGTATTGTAGTGCAGATCAGTCAGGCTGAAACAGAGAAAATCCTGGAGTATTTCTGGGAAACGCTGCCTCCTTTGTGATGACACAGACGCAGAGACATCCTCTCCTCCTCTCCTGTCAGCTCAGTTATCTTCACACCGCTGTGATGCAGCTGCTAATGGCTGATTTTACTCCAATTGCATGATGCTTATCCATTGTTTGGAAGTGGTCCAGTGATGCTCCAGCTCGGGCTATTCTTGCCAGCTTGTCAGTAAAGAGATTCACTATTGATGCTTCTGCTTCTGCTGCCACCTCTGAGCTCAGCCTACACTCAGTGCTTCCCCACAGGCTGAGATTTACAGGAAACAGAAACTGCTGCTGCTTCTCTAAGAAGGAATTAAAAAGCTTTTGCTAAAGTGACACCAGTAGTGTACACAATCAGCTCTGGATGTTTGTATTGCAGTGAAAAGTTCTTTTTTACAGGGTGTCACAAGCCTTTTGGTCACTTAAATGGTGCAACTTCAGCTTTAGTCAGGCTCCTTTCCTGCGTATCATTGCTCACTTTGATCTCTCTTATTTGAAGCTCTATCCAGTTTCCTGTCTTTCCAACGAAGGCATGAAAGACCCACAAAAAATCTTTAAAAATAATGCATTTAATGTGGTAAGAATTTGTACACCTTTGACCTAAAATGACAGTTTGATGAAGATTTATCACTGCTCTTAGGTTGTTTTTAACATGGTGGTTTTGCTGTGTTCTCATTAGTTGTTTTCAAGCCTCATGGCCTTTAGAAATAGAAATATTAGAAAGACTAACTTAAAGTCAATCGAGTAAAAGACAAAGAGTTGGAGCCAGGCAGGTCTTAAAAATCTGGGGAAACCACTATAATGAGCCTTCCTGTCAGACAAACCCTTGAATATGAAGAAATCATGTTCTTAAAAATTCACCCCCCGTTTAATTTGTGCCAATATTGAATTGACATAGTTGGAGCAAATGTGGTTAGGGAACATGGGTGTAAACATTTTTGCATATTCTAGGAAATAATAGCATCTTAACATGGGAGTAATGGAACATGTAGGCCTTTTCCCCCCATGCCCCCAAGTGGAAAGTTGGAGAACTGCAGTTGTTTCACTGTAAGTTAAGTAGTGCTTCTGTGTAAAATTTTAAATTACATACAAAGATTAAAATATTTGTGCAGCATCTTCTTTAGGTAATACTTGCTTGCCAGAAAACATCTTAGATCCTGTGTAGATCTTCTCCTAGCGCATGCATCCTTCTGAGCTTTTATGAATGGACCTCTAACATGACCATCTAGCAGTCACCTGAATGAGTTAAGGCTCAACTAATTGAGTTTTCATTTCGTTAGTTCATGCTGTGTGAGCACTTCAGGAAAGAGAGAGAGGAAGAGGGAGACGTGCTTTACTTTCATCTGATCACTAATGAAATTGCTGGTGAATATCTGTGCCTCGCTCTTCCTCTGTTGCCCCCTCACTCCTTGTCCCCCATCCTCATCTGCCGGTGCTCATTTGATGGAAATCAGCTTGTATCACATGTATTCATACATGGCTCTTTGTGGTGTGGTGCACAAAAATTCTCAGATTTAACAGTAAAATAGGAAGTATTGCATTTGACATTTGTCAGGTGTCAGTTTTCAATCCTGGTTAAGCAGGGTACAAATTTAAAGATAATGAGCCCACATTCCGGCTCGGATCCGCTCTTCCGACTAAAATCAGCAAAGGCCTGATCACCTGGTGGTCCCAAAGATCATCTTTCCAAATAAACCTGTGGTTTGAGGTATGCTGAGTAATTTTAGCATCTCAATAGAGGACCGGGGCTGCCTCAGTTTGATATCGTAAATTTAAATATTTAATAAGTATGATCAGAATTCCTGACGATTGTGGAGTACACAGAGCCCAGCACATCTTCTGTGCTTTGTCATGTGGACCAGAACAAAGCCAATCAGGGAGCAAGCAAGCTGAAGCAGGGAGCAAACATAGCCATGGCAACTATAGTGCATGTATCATGTTAGACGAATGTCAGAAATTAAGGTGCAGTTGTTGATTTGTGGCAAAACACAGACTAGTAACCTATAAATGGTATATAACAAACTGGTAAGGAGAGGAGCTTAATTGGTACCAAAAAAGATGTCACAAGAGGTTTACACATACATAACACATTTAGCTTCAGTTCCTCCTGACATTATCTGCCATGTTTGTTGCCATGCAAGCCATATGTGGTCATAGGTTGTTGATGAGTGAGTCAGTTAGTGTGTGGTGTGCTATGTTTCTCTTTTTGTAGCTCACCACATACTACAAGAATAAAACTGTTGTCAATATTCATCTTCATTTGTGAGCTCTCTTGCTGTTTAAAAATCAGTTAAGATTTTAAACACATTTATGCGAGTGCCAGGCCTTAAATCTCTTGTTGATCTTTAATAAAGTGCCTTTAGATTGTGTTTTTATTACACCAGAAAGTCAATCCAAACCCAGATGTTACTGTCAAAGCATCATCGAGCCTCTCAAGTGTTTCTGTCATGCGGGGATGAAGTGTGTATACTTTGGTTTGTTTGAAACATAGCTTGTTTACTCGCTCCGTGATCTGCCTGTCACCCATACATGTCTGATCATCTAAGATGTGAGGCCTAAAGGTATTTGAAGATCTAATTGACTTTTCACCAACATGCCACTCTGCACAGGCCTGCTGTATACTGTTTTTCTTGGATCAAACTCAAACTATCTGAATGGTTTTGGCTTGCTGCTCTGGCACATGCCATATGCATTAAAGTTGTTTTCATGCCATACTCGCGCCTTTGTCATTGTCATGGCATTTCTTTTCTTGTAAATATAAAAACATATCCAGGTCTTGCTTTTAACTTGCTTATTACAACAACTTAAGTTGTGTTTTCTCGCCTGAAGCGCTTCAGTGCCGCACAACTTTGAATCAACAGAGTTAACTGCAGAGCAGCCTGTTCGTATCAACCTGCTGTGAATAATGGAAATGATTAATTATAGCTTTTACAGACTTTGTGATAATTTATTCAAGATATTTTTTTTTTACCAATTAGGGATGGGAATCGAAAACCAATTCCAGTTGAGAATTGTTAACAGCTCCATCAAAGAATCGATATCATTAATCTTTTTGCTTGTCAATTCCCTTATCAATTCCTTCCACTGACAGGGTTCAGAAGCATCAGAATTGTAGCTTAATTTTCATTGCACCTACTACACAACCTTAATTGAGTGGACACACCAGCAACTTGCAGAAGCAGTTATCTATGCTGTGACTTGTTTGACATTGTTGCCACTGAAAATCAGACCAACATTTGCCCACATGCAAAATCTGCAGGAATCGATAAGGGAATCGTTAAAGAATTGGATCGATTAGCAGGGTCGTTAACAGCATTGGTATTGATAAAATCTTATCAATTCCCATCCCTATTACCAATAGTGTAAAATAGATCCCATTAAAGACATACCTACTGCAGTACCATGTTTCCTGGTAGCTTAATTCACCATACACCACGAGCATGAGTGTGTTATGAACCACAATTTCACTAAACTTAGTTTGGCAGAGCAGATGAGCGAAGAGAAGGGGGAAGAACGACAGCACTGTATTCACAGCATGAAAATGATGCTATATTTATTATCTCGGGATAAGGCTGAACAATTTATAATTTTTGGATTAAAATCATGATTTCAGACAATGTGATCGCGTGATCCCTGAGGCTTCACTATTTGCTTGTGTCACTGTTGTCACATGTCAGGCCTCATGTCCAAAAACATTAAGGGTTGACATGCTGGTTTGTGGTGGCTGGGTTTTTTCCTTCCTTTATTGGAATGTTGAATTTTTGAATTCAGTATTTTTTGCAGTGCTTTTATGAAGTTAAGACAATGAAGGTGGCTCTTTTACTGCAGTTGCAATGACGTCCATTAGTCCTGAACTGTAAGAGTGTACATGCATGTTTCTTGTTAATAAATACATTTGGAAGCAGTTCTTACTTTAGTAGCTTTTCATGTTTGATGTAATGATGTAATTTCCTGTCATGTTTGTCAATGTTACTGTAAACATAATGAACATTGCACTGGAGCTTGATTTGAAGAAAATCATGGATCAAATTGAAATGACTATCTCCCAGAAAAATCACAATTAGATCTGTTTTTTTAATTGTTCATCCCTTTCACGTGAGGCTGTAATAGTAATCCCAACTGAAACTCAATTAATTTACTATCACTAGTTTTTCCATGTCCCTCAGTGGCCTGAACAGACAACCAAAATGGGCCGTTCAAAAACATATCCAACAGGCAATTAGACGATTATGCAAGCAATTACATTTAATAAAGAAATTTGGTCTACAGCCGATTAAAGATACTACTGAAGCTCATCTTGCTCATAGCTCCCACCTCTTTCTGCTCTAAAGAATGCTGATTGGGCCGTGCTGCTTTGGGATGAGCACAATCGTTGTAGATTGGAGTTTGGCAAGATGGATCTTTCTGATGACACACTTTGAGCCAGATCGATCCAGCTGCACTGTAAGGTTACCAAAACTTACTTGTTTGAGTAAAGGGTGGTTTTAATTTACCCCTAGCTGTGAGCGTTGGAGTGAATGGTTGTTAATCGCTATGAGTCAGGCTTGTGATTTGCTGGTTACCAGCCCAGGCTTACACTTTCCATTGACTTATGACAGCTGGGAAAGGTTCCAGCCCCTTGTGACCTCAAAAAGGGTAAGAAGTATGGATGTAGTGCTTGTATTGACCATCTGAATTTGACTCCGGGCAGCATGTTCCAATCTCCTATTGCCAGATCTTGGTTGATATGAACGATAGCCTCAGATTTCTGTTTAGGCTGTAACGGTTTAGCCCTTGGCACCCTTGGCCCACCTGCTTTAAGATTTGACGTGTTCAGATTCAGAAATGGTTCTTCAGGATATTTGAGTTTCTGTTGCCCTGGGAACTGCTATAAATCCAAGTTGGTGAGCATTTTCTGGAATACTCGGACAAACCCGAATAGCTCCAAGTTGTCTTGACTGTCAGATTTCTTATCTGTAAGTTGCTGCCCTGTGATTGACCGTCAATTGCTTGTTAACAGGTGTACCTAATGACATAGCAAGTGAGTTTATATGACCTGTTAGACATACTCTGATTGTTCTTGTGCTCAAACATGTGCAAAAATGTTGTTGGATAATGACAAGACATAAATAAAGAAAACATTTGACAGCTTCGTTGGTATTTTAAACATTGATTTTGGCATCAGCCCTGTTTTCATTATAAGCACATCACCACCTTAAGGTTGACAAGTGCCTTGCCGTCAAATGTATCGCCTGCAGCCTGGTGTCGGTTTCATTTACATCACCTAACACTGTCAAACTGTCTCCTTCAGCGTTTCCACTGTTTGGTCTTTTAGAGTCACCCCTCACTCATATTCATTGGCGCTGGTGAAATTATCGTTGGCAATTAGTTTTTTTAAAAATGTGTTAATCTGTTCAGACCTGCTGTGGATTGTTTTCTTTGGATCAAATCCAGACTGTCTGATTGGGTTTGGCTTGCTGCTCAGGCAAATGCCAAATGTACAGCGTTGCTTTGGTGTTTTATTTATGAAACTGTGAAGATGATTCCTCTTACATACATGCCAAAATATACAGCTTTTGTTCTGACCTGCTCTCAGTCATAAATATGTCTTATACAACACTGAAACACTTCCAGGTTAATCCAAAGCATAGAGTGTCAATTAAAAACAGAGTTATTGCTGTTTACATGCTAGCTTGCACATGCCGAGAGCCATATAATCTATCAAGTTTTTAAGATGTTATTTTTTCCAATTTGTTTTGGGATAAAACAATATTGTATGTATCCACAGTCTGTTTTGCTTCAGATTATGTTGGTATTTAGTCAAGAAAAAAATATGCTAGGCTAAATGCTGTGTTTACATTCTGGATTAGTGGTTCTCAATGGCTGGGGACACAGAAGTTGGATCGAAGAGCTTTTCCAGTAGATCCTGAATGTGTGCCTGGAAACACTGTTTTCCTCATGATGACATGCAAAGCATAATTTAAAAAAGAAAAAATTAAGGGACAAATTTAGAGATGGGAATCAAAAACCAATTCCAGTGGAGAATTGATAATGACTCCCTTTAGGGATCAATATCATTATTCTTTTTGCATAACAATTTTCTTATCAGTTCCTTCAGTTTTGCTCTGTATGCTGGGCAAGTTAAATATATCACACTTTTATCAGAGGCAGACAGCAGAAATCACTACAAAGCAGTCAAAGTCATTGCAGACGGGGCAGAATTGGTCAAAACCATGGCTATATGTTCAACAAAAGATGCTTGCTGCTCAGCCTTAATTAGTGGAAAAAGCAGCCTTTTGTAGAAGAATTTATCAGTGTTACCTTGCACTGAAAATCACGAGCGATGTTGAAGTTTCTGCTCCTGAAAACCTGTGATCAGCAGGAATCGATAAAGGAGCTGTTTAGCAGAATGAGTCAGCATTATCAATAATGGCATTTTATCTCTAAACCTTAGGAAAGACTATTTGAGTTCAACAGCACAGGATCATCCCTCTGTAAAATTAGTCTACATGGGCAGTTATGTTTTAATTTACCTTGTAAAACGATCATTGTAATGTAGCATAACTGTATAACCCCCTATCAAACTGAGGGTGCTTCCAGGACAACCCGACCGCCCATCACTCTCTTGGCCTGCACAACAGGAAGAACACCTTTAAAATGAAGGACAAGCAAAGGCCTTGGAGTAGACATTAAAAATTTGAGGAGTGCCACGTGGAAGCACTTTGGGCTCCACACTGCAAATGGCAATTTAAAAAACAGACTGGGCTGTGCAGTGTGAATTACAGCTGGCTTACTCCTCATTCATAACATTGCAGGCCCATTTTTCAGGCTTCCACTCAAGTGCGGTGTTGGAGGAGTGCTCAGCCGTTTTGACTATGTCCTCCTTGGAAGGCGCCTCCTCTACAGGCATGGAAAAATACCAAAAGATATGCAACCCACCCATGTGGCCTATTTATTTTAAGTAATAGTGGTTTAATTTTAATCATTTTATAAGTTACATTTTGACATTTTGCGGTTCTCTGTTAACATAAGAGCCAGTGTCACCTTTGGCTAATTGGATTCGACTTAGAAATGATTTAAAAAAAATCATTTTTCAAAATGTTTTATTTTATTAATGTTAATGTTAATGTTTTATTTTTGGTTCCTCCTGCCTGGCCCTAGATCAGACATAAATAAAACATTTGAACACCGTCACTCCACACATGAACTGGATGTTTTTCTCCCTCCCACATCCTCCTCCAGCTTTATTTTGGATCCACACACACTCACGCTCTCGCTGAGGCTGCCATGGTTAACCACGCCTGATGCGGAGCTTGTCAGAGCGTTGCTAGGTGACGGCTACATTGGCTCCTAGTAAACAATTATCCTCCCTTTCAGAGGCTCCCTCCCCCATCCCTCCCCGCCTGGTCCCAGGGCTGCTGCTGCGTGGAAAAGCCACTTAGAGCGGTCTCACCTGTGATTCAGCTCGGATCGTATTGATTATACAATTATCAGGTCAGGCAGAAGTGACACTCCCTTTTAGTGAAAGTGCTGCTCAGGCTGTCATTAGGGTTTAAAGGGGGTAATCACACTTATACAAATATTTAACTGCATAACCACCTTGTCTGTGCTGCAAAAATGTTTTGCTGCACTCGTGTTGAATAAGTAGAACACTGTGTCTTTATTTTTGTATATAAATATTGCTAATTTGCTGATCATACAGACCTGTGAAAAATGTTTGAACTTTTTAATTTCAAGTCAGCTTTTCTGCTCTGTTCGATGATTCTCTTGAAGTGTTTACGTTATTTTCTCGGTTGGACAAACTGTTAATAGGGACCAAATCAAAACTAGTGGTATGCGCTAATTTCACTCCAGATAGTGTCTTTGGTATCTTAATTACCTTTTCAGTAGCTTTGTGGTAATGTTGCTGTTTCTCTGTGTCAGAAGGCTTTTTGTGTCTTAGTTATTTTATTGATGAAGACCAAGACACTCTCAAGGAGTAAATGACAGGAGGGAACTCACAGATGTGTAGTTGTGGCTGACAGTGTGTTTCCCAGCTGACTATTTTGTCAGTCTTCTTTATTAAGCGACTAACATATTAAAGCAATTTGATTTAGGACAGTTAAGCAGTTGTTTAATTATGCCCATCATATCAGTAAACAGAGTTTATAAATACAGCACCTTGGAGGAGCAGAACTGAACAGTTACATAAATATATGAAAAGGCAACTTGCAGAGATGCAACAGAAAAAGTTGATAGCAGTTTTTTGCCTTGCAGAGCAAACGGACCTGCCTTATTTTGAAATCATGCATATCCGTCCTGCAGACCTCATTGTCCTACAGTTTCACTGGGCTAAATGCTTAATGGCCCTATCAGGGAAGAGAGGCGGGAGCAGCATGAGACGTGACAACGGATAGTGACTTAGCAGGAAGTCAAGTCACTTCCTGTTGTACAAATAATGTCAGCTAATGCTGGTTAGCCTGTGGTCATCATGGTTACTCAGTGATACTAGACGAAATATGCTCTCCTCATAAGTTTACTTCGTAGGGGTTGTCTATGACGAGGTTCATGTCACATGTTAAATGATACATCTGCGTGGTACAATTGAATGTGAAATGATAGTCTTAAGGTAGTTCGGCAAACAGCTAACAAGGGCAAACAACAGTTAGCTACGGCTAACAGCCATTAACTGTTGTTTGCCCTTGGAAGCCATTAGCCGTAGCAGTTAACAGTTAGCCGTTAGCCGCTACGTTCCGCTGCTAGGTATGCTTCGTAATAGCAGTGCTGCTTGAGCTGAAAGATCATCCAATCACAAGCTGCTGTTGTTTTTTGAAGGTCCTGCCCCGAAAACATTTTCACAGGGCTCCTGCCCAGGTGGCAGCAGTCGTAATAATATTATAAAAATTCAGACATGCCCCTTAGCAGAGGTTTTCCCCGCTTGGCTGTTTTCATGCCCAAATTTTTAATTGATGTAGCCTCTCGTGACAACAAGGTGGCGAATTTCAGGGATTTGCTGCTTTCAGTAGTTGGAAGTTTGTTATATATCTTTAAGTATTCTCATATACAACATACTGTATACTTCATCTATCTGTCTCATTCTCCTCACAAGTATATTATACTCCCCCCTGGTCCTGCTTCTCTTAACATAGCAGCTATGAGCCTTTCCCCTTAATCATCTCTACAAGAGTAAATAGTAACTTTTTTTCATGGTTATGTTGTCAACAAACTTTCTTTTTTAGAAACTTTAGTTAAGTTATGCTATCATTGGGATGATCGCAAAGGCTCCACTATAGTAAATCGGATCTGACGGTCTGTTTATGTTGGAAACAGACAACAAAGTTAGCGTTCATTTTCATACCTTTTACTTATGAAAGTGGAAATTGTGTTTTGATAATACCTTGCATCTGCATTGCAATATTAGCAAATTTGTACATTTTACTGATATTTTTAACTAACAGTATTTTAGGCTAACTTACCATGGCTGCTCTGAGTGGAGGACGACTGAGCGGCAGCAGACAGTTGATGAAGAGTTTCTCATCCCAACAGTTGAGGGTGCAGTTTGTCAGTCATAGTGCTAACAAGGTAGACTATTTTTGGCTAGTTCTTTCGAATAATGATAAAAAACTTTAGAGGATTATACATGCACTAATGATTGATTTCATTGCCTTAGCTTACCGCATTCTTCAGGACCCAAGAAACTTGATATCAGTAACACAGTGATAGTGGGACAGAGGGACAACGGGACTGCAAGTCTGTTTCTTCAAAGAGCAGAGGATTCATTCATAAGTGTGCTTCGCTGTTTCTCACAGGCATTAATAATTTAGATCAAATGTAATATTGTGAGTTGTTACATCAGCTACTTGTCTATCTCCTGCTCATCCACGTGTCCATGAAAGTGCAGAAGATGATATCCCCTGCCCTCGTTTCATTCCAGTAATGTCTCTCCCCTCAGACACAGCACACTGAGTGTCCCAGAAATTGTCCTTTCTGCTTCCCTTACTCACGGTTTACTCAGACATCTGTGCCACTGCATCTCACATTAACAGAGATCCAGTGCAGAGCAGAGTGTGAGAGCCAGACAGCTGCCCTGTCACAACCTCAGTTCATTTTTCTTACACAAGCTACAGTGTGTACAAGTGCTGCTCTTCGGGTCCTGGTATTAAAAAAAGTACTTTTCTTTTTCCTTGCCTGAGGGGGGTGATGGTGTTTTAACTTGTGCTCTCCCAGTTTAAAGTTGTAGCCTGAATCTGAGCAAGAATCTGGTATTTTTGGAATCCTCTATTAAGGACGGTTCTCATTACTCGCTCTGAGCTATTTCAGTGTCAGTGCTTAGTGAATGTTCAGCCTCATTTTAAAGCCTTAAACGACGACTTTTTAAGTCAAGTGTTTGGGTCCTGAATGTGTCTTGCTTTCGTCAATCAATCAGTCTTTATTTGTATAATGCCAATTCATTGCAAGTGTTATCTCAAGACTTGTAACAATACAGCAGGTTAGTGCTCTAGGGCATAGTCTTCATTTTATAGATGTACATATTTGGCTATAAATACATATAAACTTACACATACTGTATCTTTGTGTAAAAATCCTCCTTCTTCTCAAACAAGGTCACAATTGCAATGAACTTATTGGCTTACATGTTTCTCTCGTCTTTTATGAAGCTTTATACCTGACAAGCTTCTGTTTTGAAAATGTTGGACTCTCCAACCCTTCACGGCGGCAACTGATGTTACAAAAGTAAGAGAGTTCATCTTAACATCGTCTGGATAAGCTGCATAAAATGTGAGAACATCATCTCAGGTCAGCTAACAGCTAAAGATGCAGCATCATTGTGCTCTCCCTCAAAACTGCTGCAGGTCATGCAGAGGTCATGGGAGGCGCACACATGACGCATGTTAGAGATAACAAGATGTAAAAGTTGAAGAAATAATCTTTGATGAAAAAAATGCACATTGTCTGCAGATAGTGCTAAAACATGCAGAAATCAATTAGTATAATGCAAGACAAAGAACGAGTTGTTTGCCTGGTTCTCTAAGTCCAGAGAGACACTGGTGAGGGCAAAAAAGCCCCATGTGGTTCCAGAGACAGGTTTTAACCCCTGGTGTTGGTAATGCAACTCTAAAGAAATAATTGCGTGAGAGGATCACATATTTCTTGTCTGGTGTTTTGCCCATTTTTCAGCTGCCAAACTTTCTTCTCAGACTTGACTTGCTCTGTTCAGTCCACCGAGTGACTTGATGCTGCTGCGGCAGGGTTCGCTCACTTGTTATTTCTGCAGCCTAATGAAGCCTTAGCCATGTGTTCACCCCTGGTGGTTGGCTGAATAGTGGCTGAGAAAGTGCTTGATTAAGTATGTAGCAGCAGAGTTAACATTTTAAATGTTAATATCCCCGACGACTAGGTTAATTTAATCATGGCAGCCAAAATCGTGATCATAATTAAAATTTGATTAATTGTACCGCTCTATATGGAAATTAATAACAACCACAGATCCAGTTTGATGTACACCTATGCTCTCTAATGAGTTACACGTTACTGGTATCAGGTAGACCCCCTCTTGCCTTCAGAGCTACCTTAAGTCTGTGGCATAAATTCAACAACATTCTAGAAACATCCTGCAGCGATTTTGGTCCATATTGATATGATAGCATGACACAGTTGCAGCAGGTTTGCCGGCTGAACATTCATTATTCAGATACCCCATTCCACCACATCCTAATGTTACCCCATTGAATTGAGATCTGGTGACTGTAGAAGCATTTGAAACCCAAACACATTGAACCCATTGTCATGATCAAGAAACTAGGATGCTGAAAGAAGCCATCAGAGAATTGGTTCACTGGGTTTATGACAGGATGAAGATGCACAATTCATGCAGAGGCAGGATGGGCCCATGCTTTCACGTTCATTACTAGGGGTTGAAATTGATTATGTTTTATTGATACCAGTGCAGGTAATGATTCTGCTTATGAATTCGATTCTTGTAAGATTCACTCATCAAAACATGCTTATTTCATGTGTGGATAAAAATAGGCCAACACAGCTTTTCAGTGTCAACAATGTCAAACACTTGATCCTCGTGTGATCCAATACTGTGCTGCATAGGTAGAAGCACTTCGATCACTTCTACTCTCTGTCTTTCATTATTTCTGAACTCTTTATTACCTTGACTGCCTTTTGTGAGAGTGTAGCTTGTTTGATTTACAAGATATTCACAGTGAAGGGAATGGATCAGGGAATTTGATAAGCCAAATGACTAATGATTCAATTTCTCGATGATCTTGTTATTGATTGTCTACAGGAATTGAACCCTATCCTTTTTGCACATCCTGGCCCAAACATCATCAATCAAGACTGATCAGACCAGTCAATTCTGTTCCAATCTTCTCTTCAAGTTTGGTGATCCTTTGCCAATTGTGGCCATAGCTTCCTGTTCTTATCAAAGAGGAGTGGCACCTGGTGTGTAACCCTCTATTGTTGGAGCTCATCTGCTTTATTATTTGATATGTTGTGAATTCAGAAAATGTCTTTTGTGTATTTTGGTCTAACCATTGGTTTATTGTTGCTGTTGCCTTTTTATCATCTTGTGTCCTTTCTCTGAAATCATCAACAAGCATTTATACCCAGAGAGTTGGTAGTCTGTTCTGAAATATTTAGACTAGCCCAAAGACCACGCCATGCCCAAAATCATTTAAATCCCCTAGTGCTTGATCTGAACTCAAGCATGTTGATCATGTCCATATACCTGAATGCATCGAGTTGCTATAATGTGATTGGATTGCTACCTATTTGTTGTTGGAGCAGGGGTGCCTAATGAAGTTGCTATCAGTGTGGATTGTTTCTGAAGTTGATGTTAGCATTAAGCAGTCAAACTCTTCCCCTGTTTTTTGTTTTCAGGGACATGGAAGCATCAAGCTGGCAAACAGCCGTTCTTCCCCGCCCATCTCTTTTTATCAGAATCATCTTGGAGTGGTTCTGACCAGTTGTGAAGTTGTTTCTGAATGGTCTGATGAATTTCTGGCATGTTTATGTTGTTTGGCAAACACACTTGGTAAGAGCAGAGCCAAGAGCCAATTACGCAACTTCAGGGAATCTTCTCCCGGTTGTGCCAACAAAAACTATGGTAGATAAGATTGGAAAGCACTGTTGCAGACCCAAACATAACTTTATGGTACACGTCTCAGCTCCTGTCACCACGGACAGGAATGTGAGGAAAGATGGCACGGAGTAGCTTTGAACCTCCAGCTATCTGACAATAAATATTACAATGAATGTTGCCAGCTGTGTTAGGAAGTCAGAACATATTTTACTGACAACAGTAAAATATTGAAACGCCACCCTAATCCAGCAGAGGCATAAAAGGAGTAGCAACAAGGCACTTTACTCCAGAAAAAGAAAACCAAGATTTACTTCTGGAATTTCTTCTTTACTGATGTGTCACTATGAAGTGTAGGTGTTTATAAGAAGATACAGACTCCATCACATCCTTGGACTTGACAATAGAGGGCAGGTTTTGTAGCTTTCCATTGAGTTTTAAAGCATCATGGGGTTTGTTTTGTCACTCATCAAGTGTCCTGCATTGACCGGAGAGGCTGTGCTGAAGTAGAGCTATTAGTTACAGTATCAACAAGGGCTGTCACCTTATGCTCAATACTCAGATATCTATTTGAGAACGGTACTGGAAGTGTCAATTGTTTTTTGATTTTGTTTTTAATGTCAAACCTACCCAGCTAAGGTGATGTTTGTAATGTGACCCTGATGAAGGCCACAAGCCAAACACATTGGTCTAATGAAGTTGTTTATTGAACTACAAGTGTTGCTGGAGCTCTTTTGATTGCTTCAAGTTTTTTTTCTCTCCAAACACCTTGAAAGTTGGGGAAGTTGTGCCAGAAAATCTGACCTTTAATTCATTTTCAGTTATTATATAAACAGCTGCTAGCTTGTGGTGACAGTGATGTTTAGTCTTGATTTGCCTCCAGTCTGTATGAGAGTTGTGACTTAGGTCAGAAAGAGTTTCATTACTCTGACAACTGCCTGTCTTATGACATTAATTTCACTTTTTATACAAGACGTGGATAACATTTATTTAAAAGTATCATCTTCTTAAAAATTTTGTCAATCTTAGCTCAACAATCCATCATTTTCAGACCAAAGCAGTGGTTTAAATGCTTGACCTGTGAGTCCGTGAATGTAACTGCAGCCCACTGTGTCCCGTGGCTCCCGTTAGATGAATAGTGTGCAGGTGCCAGGGTCTCCTTGTGGGGGTAATTAAAGCGCGTCATTACATGGGCAGTTAAATAGTCAGCATTCGGCTGAACCTGTTTGAAATGATAATGGTGCTTGGCTGGAGGCAGTGCTGGATGGTTCTCCACTCAGGCGTCCTGTTGCTTTGGATCAGGAATCAGCTTGTAAATGTTTCTGAGGCATGGCAATAACCGCAGTGGCTTTTATTCTGGAGGCAAATTAACACCCTGAGAACCCAGCTTCAGCCTGACTGGTTGAAACCTTTGAAGTGTTCTTGTCCCGTGTTTCTTGGCACATAAGGTGATGGGATCTCTGGTCCAGAAGCTACCTCAGACTATTTGGCATTTAAATGACAAAACTGGTATTACAAGGGGAATCATCTGCACAAAATCCACCGTTGCCCTTTGCTGAATGTCTTTTTGACTCTCCTGCTGTCTCTCTGACTTCACATGGACTTCCTCCTCTATGCAATAAAGACAATTAATCCAGTTTTTTTTTTAGTAATAATAAAGAACAGTTATGAGTTGAAGCCCTAATCACATTTTTACATTGTATTTGGTAACAAAGGCTCCACAAACCATGAAAATGTGTGTCATATAACAAAAAAAGAAAGTGCTGTTTGAATCTCTTAGATGTGTTGGAAAAACTTGGAAAATTTGTGAAACCGGCAATGATTAAAGGAAATCTGGAAAATAAAGTGGTAACCAAAAAATGGAGAAACTTTTTTTTTTTTTTTTTACAGTTTCCTTTATTTTTGAAAGTTTTTATTACGTTTTTTGGTTACAAAATAGCAATTAAAAGCTAAAATAAAACAATGAATATATAAAGAAAAAAACTAAATAAACTTAAAAGGTAGGTTGACAAAGACCTATATTGAAAAGAAGTTTAGAAATACAGTTTGTGCACACACTCTGTTAACCATGACATGGCCTCAGGTTTAATTTTTACTGTCAGTTATTGTAAAACTTAAAGAAATCCAATTTTTAGAAAGTAATTCATGAAAAGCAAAGTTATCCTGGGATGACACACAAGAAATAATGTTAAAATAAGATGAATTAAAATATAAAGTGACACTAGAGAGTACATTATCAAGGATGCTTACACTGTACTAGTACATGTTTAATACTTTGACTACTCCTTTGGGGATGGACTCCATCAAATATAAATGTTATTCTTCTTCATCTTTACAGAGCAGTTCAGTTTTGACATCAGGATGCTGCATGACTTCCCAAACTCTCCTCTGCTTTGGAAAACAGTCTTTTGCTGGTTACAGCCATCTTTGAAACAAAACCTATGTCCTAACTGTTACAAAAAGCAACAAACGGGGTCAACAGCTCTATCACCATTATTTCCTCCGTTGTTGTGTTCGGATGCCACGGTAGTTTTGTGAATCTACTGACCAAATTATATTGCAATGAAAATGGAGTGGCCAGTATCCAAACCATATATTACCTCTGCTAAGGAGGCTATGTAATTGCCGGCGTTTATTTGCTTGTTTGTTTCTCTGTTAGCTGTTAATGTCCGGATTTGGACAAGGAACAAATGATTAGATTTTGGGAGTGATCCAGATCACCGTCTGGATCCAGGAATTTTTTAAAGGATTCTTTAACATTGTGAGATAGGACCGTTTTCGTCATTTGTACATATTTGTATGTTTTCATGGTCAAGGAATCTAAATATTAAATGAAATAAAGGTAGGACTAATATTTATGGGGAAAATCACAATATGGGTGAGAACTGTGGCGCTGGTGGAGGTCTGCGCTTTCCGAGTGCTTTTCTAGTTTAAACTGGTAAGGACGGAGTGAAACATCTATTGCTATGAAGAGCATTTGCATAGAAAAAGAAAAAAAAACTTGATCATCAGTCAGAAGAAAGCACTATCTTACTTTCAATAATATGTTACCAACATTTAGAAATGTGGATGATTTTAAGCGTAGTTTGAAGGGGCAACCATTGTTCTAATGAATGAAAAGTACTGAATCTTCATCATTTGAGGTCAAATTTCTTACAATAAGTCTTGAAATGCACAAATCTGTTTACTGCTTTTAGAAAATTGGGTTAGCAGTGAAGTGAACCTGATATTATACTCAGCCCCGTGAGCCTGCAGCCTTGAGTTTGCTCAGTGGTGAAGATTGTACATAAAACAACAGGCTGTATTTACATGAATGACTGGTTTGTCATGTGAAGTCATTCAGCTCCTCTATGCAAATGCGCGTGTGCTGCTGTTTGTTTTACGTGTTGCATAGTCTTGGATCCCGCTGCTTAATTAGCACCAGGAGGGGAGGGGTTTGTTGTATTGGAGGTGCATGTGTAATGACCCTGTTGGCATAGTAGCAGCATGCTCAATGAGCCGTGTGTGTGTGCGCACAGCCGGTGTACAGCAGCCGGCCAAATGCCTTGCCTTCAGTGCGACATCTCTTGGCACACGACTCTGGCAGACGCGTTGTGTACTGGATTCAAAGCCCCCCCACCCTCCACCCTTTTCTACCCAGCAGAGATACGACTGTTGTTCAGTCTGTAACCTGCTTTCTCAAACACACGTCGGGGTTGCTGTGTGGATGAATGTGGGCCAGTGAGGCCATGAGTTTTTGCCCTGTTAGTGTTTGTGTGTTTTAATTGTATGACACACCAAAGTTAGTGAAAGTGACACCTCCTGGCTTTTTCATTTGACAAGTTGAAGATTTCAGAAAGACTGGAAACGGCTTGCATACTGATGGCCAAGCACTCACAAAGAAAGTGCCGGATTAAGTTTAAGTTACTTAAATGCAGAATATCACAGGCATCTTGTAGCTTCCTAGTATGAAAAAACATGTTTGGAAATGTTTTCAGACATTTATTAAGAGCACAAGAGAATAGATAAAGCCAGAAACAGGGGTAGAAGTGGATGTAAAGATGCTAACGTTGTATTGATACCAATGCAATTATGCTAACTTATTTGATTATTTTGCAAATACCATATCAAAACTTGAGGATTTTCTGCCCGGGCAAGATGGCAGAATAAACAAATACACCACAATGATTTACCTTGTCATAACGCAATATCCACTCATTTAAATCAACACTATTCTATATTCAATAATACTGTTGTTTTTGCTTCACATCTTTTTTGAAGAGGAGCAAACCATCACCATGGAAGGAACAGGCAAATTTTAGTAAAGTGGAGGCTCTGTGCTCTTGACAAAGTCTTGGCTATATTGAGTTTTGAAATATTGGCATATCTAACCATCAATAGTAATGATAACTAGGGATGCACCGAAAAGAAAATTTGTGGCCAAAGCTGAATAAAATATAAATGCTTGGCCCAATACTGAATATCCAATGTGGAGGCTAAGTAGTTCACTATGATTTTTAATATTGCATAAATAGCTTAGAATACATTTTTAGACCCGTTTTTAAAAGAAGGTATTTTTTTAATGCTTTTTTTGCTTTTCAAATAAAGCACAACAGTTTTTTAATTCATATAAGGCCTTCAAACGAAACAAAACATGCATTAAAAAAACAAGGTGCATTGAAGTGGATAAACCCACAACAAATGAAATATTGTCCTTTTGACACAAGTCTGCTTAGCCACAGTCACAAGCAATGATGCCCGGTACCTGGGAATCGGTATTGGTACTCAACGGTACCAATTTTCTTTACTTTTGTGTGTGTTTATGGGGTAATAAATATTAATTTGTTTAATATTAACAATATTACATTTTGTTTTGAAGCCACTTTTGTTACACTTAAGAACACTGTAGTTTAAAGGAACAACAATAAAACCAACAATAAGCATTAAAAATCAGCAAAACACAGCAGACAATGACAAGTGTGAAGATGTTGGGAAATGGTGCATGCAGTCGTAGAGTCTTTTTAGATACAACATGCATTGAACAATACAATATTCTATGAGCTTCAAAGGCAGCTGCACCAAAAACAGCCAAAGTTATGCAGAAAAAACATTCAGTCCTGTTTTTTAACCAAATCCTGTGTATGTGTAGCGTTGGAGGGGGGGGTTTAGAGTCTAACAAACTCAAAACCTACCTTTTTAGTCAAGCTTTTACCTGAATTACCTTTTAGTGTTTTTATTTATTCTTATTACAGGCCACTTTTTATAATTTTATCTTATCTTATTTTTTATCTTTTCTTTTTAAATCTATTTTTCCTTATTTTATTTTCTAGTTTTCCTATCTTATTCTTCATTTTTTATTATTATTATCATTATTATTATTATTATTATTATTATTATTATTGTTATATGTATATTTTTACTTAATTTCAAGTCATTTTTTATTCTTCTTATTTTTTTTAATTCATTTTCTCATTGTGCTTCATGATATATTTAATTTTATACTTTTAACCTAGCCTCCAGTGTTTTCTCATTTTTAAACCTTCAAGATGGCGTTTCCTCAGTACGTACTGGGTATAGCAGTGTACTTTATTATTGTCTTTTATTTATGATGCTTTTTATCGACACTGTGTATGGATTGCTGTGTGGGTGGGTTCAGGGGCTGGGTGGAGTGGGTTTGGGTTATAAGTCCTTCATTTAATTCATTTGTCTGTTTGTAAAGCACTTTGTGCTACATTTTTTTATATGAAAAGTGCTATATAAATAAATTTTGATTGATTGATTGATAGAGTGGGTGATAGTTCGAGCCCTTATATTTGTAAAAAAAATTAAAATAAAATACGGATCAGTTGGATGCTATTTTCTTGGATCTCAACATAAACAAATATTCAGGTCATTTTTAAGAATCCATATAATTTTTTCATGGGTTCATATATTTGGTTGTTTTATTCTGTGTATACTAACTTGTCTAAGCTCAGTGGAAGTGAATATCTATCATTGAATGTCAAATAGGGTCAAAACCCTTTGGCCTTTTCTCTCCCTCCTGCTAGCATCATCTCCCCTTTTGCACAGATTTTTCCACTGGTGGTCTTTGATCCTCAGCCGTGAACAGATTGAGAAGCTTCACTGAGACAGATTTGCACTGGCGTCTGCCTTGAGGTGGAGGAGAAGGGATGTTGGTACAGTTGTCGTAGAGTAAACATGACCTGTAATGTTGAGCATGGTTCACGTTGCATGTCCCAGTATTGTTTAGCTAAATGGTTAGATGTAAAATATATCAGTGTGAAATGTTTTTTCTTTTAAAGACATTACAAACTGTCATCACAATACAAGACCTACACCTGAGGCCACTTTATTAGGTACACTTTGCTAGACCATGCTGTAGCCTTTTTTTGTCAGAACTGCCTTCATTGTGCATGGATAGATTCAACAAAGTTCTGGAAACATCCTGCAGACATTTTGGTCCATATTGACATGATAGCATCACACAGTTGCTGCAGATGTGTTGGCTGCACATCAATGATGCCAATCCTCCATTCTGCCACATCCAAACGGTGCTTTGCTGGATTGAAATCTGGTGACTGTGGAGGATAGCAAACGCTTTGTCATAAAAGATTTGAGCTTTGTACTGCGGTGCATTATCCTGCTGGAAGTAGCCATCAGAAGATGGGAATGTAAAGTGATCATTAAGGGGTGGACTTGTTCGGTGACCGTCGGGTTGTGGAGTTTATCAATGCTCAGCCCAAATTGTGCTAAGAAATGAAACAACAGACCATTATACCAAAAAGAATCAAGAGCTCATCAAACCTGGCAACACTTCTCAGTCTGTTGTTGTCCAATTTTCGCGAGCCTGCAGGAATTGTAGCCTCAGTTTCCTGCTCTGAGCTGACAGGAGTGACACCCTGTGTGGTCTCCTGTTGCTGTTTCTCATCTGCTTCAAGATTTGATAAGTTATGCTCTCAGAAATGGACTTGTGCATACCGGATTTAAGTCACTGTTGCCATTTGATTACATTGAACCACAACTAACCATTCACATCTGACCTCTGGCAGTTTGGTGAAGAGGGCTTCTTTTAACTGGATATTTTCTCTCTCTCGACCCTACTCTGTAAACTCTCACTCAAATCACCTTCCTGCTCCCCAGGTCTTCTTGACCATGTATACATGCCAAATGCACTGAGTTGGTACCATGTGCTTGGTTGATTAACTGTTTGCATCATGTAGCTGTTGAATGAGTGTACCAATAAAGTGGCTGGTGAGTGTGTGTTAGCTTTCTTTAAAAAGATGGTGAAACTGGCACCATCAATGGCCAGATTGTCTGGCTCTTCAACTCCTCACACTTTAAGAGGCAGGTGATCATTTCTCATTCGTCTTTTTGACTTAGAATTCAGTCTTATGCTCTTCTTAAGAGAATTGCTCTTTACATTTCTATTCCTTTAAGGTGATGGAGCATCAGTGTGATAAGCCCATGTTTTATAGATATTCCCTGTGATTGTTGTCCGAATGTGTTCTAACATGCTCTCCATGCTGGTGCATATGCTGTAACCGTCCCTACTACTTAGCAGAAATGGTGTATCTTGATGCCCCGCTGGAACAGTGTAGACTCAGCCCTAGTAAAACCAAAAGCTGGGATTGACATCACAGATTAATGAAGATTACATGCAGCGATTACTGGCCACGGGATGAATCGTGATGACCTCATGTCCCATCAGAAGGCAATAAATCAGGAGATGTCAGAGGAACTCCCACGAGGAGGAGCTGGAGAACAGGGAGGTGGACATTCAGGTCACCTTTCAATGACATGGGAGCAGAAATAGCTCAAGGTTGCAGACAGAGTTTTTATGGGTGGTGCTTAACTGTGAATTTTATAGCGATTGCATGGGCTGGTTTTAAAGCAGCTCCCTGGAGTAACTCCAGCATTTTTGGTCTGAGGGACAGAAAAGAGTCAATCAAAGCCTCCTCCTCAGTGCAGATGCATCCCTGAAATGTTGGGATCTTGTATGGGATTACACAGCAGGCCTGGATCTCACATTCTTCTTATTCTTCGAATGCAAACAAGCACATCGCCCCACACGCAGAGGGCTGACCCCATCCTTTGAGAAGGAAGCGTGCAGATCCCATGCTTAGTGACCCCATCCTGCCCGGGCTTCCACTTCCCACTGACACCTCTTTCTGTCCTCATCTCTTTTTTATTTCACTGGCCACCATCCAATCATCCTTCCACTGCTCGTCCGCCGTGGGAACCTACACCTGTGGCTTTCCCCAGACATCAACACCACACCCTCCATGTTGACCAAAAGATGGCCCCAAGAACTCCCCCTACATGCAGTCAGTCTTGGTTGTTTCAATTGCTCTTGATTATTAGGTCACTCAGAGCAAACACAGGTTCACTCAGTGCATGACACACAAACATCCAATTTAGTTTCACCATGCCCCCCTTCATGACTTGAAAACTAGGATTTCTCTGAGTAAATCCTCTAATCCATTAGGGGAAGGGCCGCCAAGGGTTTTGGAGATTTGACTGACGGAGGCTTCTTCACAGTCTTGGGTGAAGTATTTCACACTGTCAGATACAGTTGACTAAGGTTGTGCATTGGCAAGAATCTGATATGATCTTTTCTCAATGACTTCTTGATTGAAATTTTTACTGTGCTAACAGAAACTGTATTAAATATTGCATCTTTACTGGTGTTGTATTAAAGTTTACATATCAGGTATTGTGACAAACTTAGCTCCTAGGTTTCCACAAAGTTTTAGATTTGTTAGGTACAGTTTGGTGTTATTTGCATTTTCACATCCAGCAGCACCCTTTCTCTTTAAGCTATAATGCATCTGCACTTAGGCAATGTTTACATGTAGACTTTGTTACTTAAAATGCAAACATTTTACTTTTGCATGTTCAAAGTCAATCTGCGTTCAGACGGAGATGCTTGAAACGAATGAAGCTGCTGTAGTATGCATGCCGGTTCAGTAGATGACGATGTAGGTTTACGGAGAGGTAGCACTGCTACAACATATGTATGAAGAAGAAAAACTTTTTTACAAACAACAATGGCGAGTGCACACAAAGATACTGGAGTTTCTTCTCTGGGCAACAAATCTGTTCGGACAACAAATCTGTCTGGATAGTTTTGTCTGGATAAAAAAACCAAGCATGGTAAGCAGAACACCGGTTCCTTCTGGATGGCCGAAGCTGTTGTTGTTCCTGGTATGTGCGCCCAGCCTTCAATTGAAAGAGTACTGCGTATGCGGTGATGTCATGCTCTGATTTTGGTTTACACGGACCTGCATGGAGGTGCATTTTGACAACTCTCCACATTGGATACTGGTTTCAAAAATTTCCGGATTCGGGCACTCCCTATAGAGTTTCGATGTAAACTCAAGGCCAAAATGCAATGAAAACTTATTGGATTTGATTGTATTCAGTGTCGTGTAAACGGCCCCTTACTCCCTACAATTAGGCAAATACACCAATTATTGCTGAATTATTTGGACAAACTTTCATATCTCGATTATTGATACGTTATGACTACGGTTTCAGTGAAAACCAAGCATTTTTCAGAAAAATAAAAACATCGTAGCACAAAAGAAAGTGGAAAATGCAGTTTTATTTATAGGAAATCTATGTCATTTATATTGTTGCTTTTTCAATAGCGATAGCCTAAATGTTCATATCTAGATATAGATACGATAACGATATATCGCTCAGCCCTAACACTAATGGTAGTTTGGCTAAGGTTTCTGCCCAACTCCACTTGATTCCACACAGTTTGATTTCTCTGCTCCATCATCCATTACAGTAAAGACTTTGATAGGCTGGATCATTGTAGCATGGCTGCAAAAATCTACAGCAGCATCCCCCACATCCGAGGCAGAAATAGAGGCGATAGAGCTGCCAACCCCTGTGTGGCTGTTTGTTAAGGGTGCCGATGGAGATGAATTTTGGTCGAAACACAGTACAGCATGAATTTTAAAGCAGAAGAGTTTGGCAAATAAGACTCCATCAGACAACCAATTTAATTTCGTTTTCACAAATCCACCTCTAATCCCCCCAAATTTTGACGATACTCCTACCAGTTAGAAATTAGCATTGACTCCATGTCACATTTATTTACAACTTGGAATCCAAGGATAGTAAGTATGATCCGAGTAAAGTTGAGCCAAGTCAAGCTGATACCAAAGTGAACAAGCCGCACAACAGAACTCTTCGAAAAAGTAGAGCAGTACTGGTTGGTTATTTGGTACCTTTTCTTGTCTTTGTCAATCAAAAAACAGAACAGAGCCAGAAAAGTAGGACAGTCCAGACTGGTTATTCTGCTGTCTGTCCAAACTTTTTACCGTGCAGAAGCACAGACCTCTCTGGACCTGAACAAACCTGAGCACTTAGGAGAATGCTAAGTGATAATAGTTCCTGTGCTGACTGTGCCTCATCACTCAAAGTGCTTTTGATTGGGCTGGGGGTGAGTTATGGTGTTGGGACAAGGGTCTTTGTTCAGTATCCCTCCCCCACTCCCTCCCCTTTATCCCCCCCCTCTCTCCTGCCCATCCATCTATCTTGTTCCAACCATTTGGGCAGCTGTCACTTAATCCAGCTAATCACAGACTGGGATGGTCTGTGGGAAACCAGACTAGTCCGTGGCTTTGCTCGACCCCAACATACACTGACTCAGGGATCTATTTAGCTGAACGTTTACAACACGCTGGCATGCAAGTAGCAGGGGTATTAGGTAAACCCAAAGGTGGAGGTCACCATGAGGCCACTTGTTCTTTCTTTGGCATTAGCATTACGTGCTTTATCTTCAACATTTGTAAACTCTCACAGTACAGGCAGCGTTGCGATATTCCTGCAGCGAATGCATCATCATAAAGTATGATCCCTACAGTCTGCATCAGAATATGTTTTAAGGACATAAAAGTTCAGATTATTTTAAAATTAGATTTTATTTCTGCACTACTTTGACTTTTTATTTATGATTTCATTTAGCTTTATTCTGATTTCTTATGGTCATTTGTTACTTTTCTCTGCCAAGAAGGTAATGTTTTTGTCAGCTTTAACTTATTTGTTCGATTGATTGATTGACAGATGGCTATCCATCCATGCATGCATCCAACTTTGAGTGAGATTTCCTGCTGCTCAACTGAAGGTTATTTCTTGCCGCCATGATGGAGGGATTCATGATTGGTATATATGGACTCATGTTGGGTGTTGGATGTATATATTTGTATATATATGTATATGTGTATTTTTATATGTATATATGTATCTATGCATATATGTGTATCCATAAAATGAAGAGTTTTATGCTCTATTGTAAAGTGTCTTGAGATAACAATTGTTATGAATTGGCGCTATACAAATAAAGATTGATTGATTGATAACTCAAAAAGTTCTAATCAGATTTTGATGGAATATTCAGAGAAATGGTTTGAATTTAATTTGGTTGTGGATCCAGGTATTTCTTGAATGGTTTATAACATTGTAAGATAGGTTAGTTGTCCACTTTTTTGTTAATAACTCAAAAAGTTCTAAAGATATTTTGATTTAATTTTTAGGGAATGTTGCTCATGGCACAAGGAAGAAATGGTTTGATTTTGATTGGATCCAAGAATTTTTGAATGGTTTACAACATTTTTAGATAGGCAAGTGTTCCACAATTTGTTAATAACTCTAAAAGTTTTCCACTGATTTTTATGAAATTTTCAGGGAGCATTAGTCATGGCTTAAAAGGGGAAGTGATGATATTTTGGTGTTGAATCCAGATGTGGATCCTGGCATTAATATTGTTCCCTGGGACATTTTTCCACATTTCTGAGAATAACTCGGTGATTTAAAAAATTGTTGAGCATATTTTCCTGCTTTCCAAGTTACTATGTTTCAGTATGTTTCTATGAAGCATCCTGGTGCAGTTTAGCACAGTAAGAAATTGTTGCTGATATTTTTTGCATACACTCAACACAATTTCCATGACTTGTTGTTTCATAAGCTTCATCTTTATTCCAGCTCCATTTAAACGAAGCATAATTTTTTCATTTTTTTGTTGCTTTTTATTGACAGTAATAACCTTGATGGATACACCCATCCACAGACTGGGGCAAATAGCCCACCCTTTTATGGTGGGGGGAGGGGGAATGGGTGGAAAGGTCAGAAGCCGAGCGACATGTCATGGGATGATCCACGTTCATGTCAAATAATCCATCTTCGAGGCTGCATCTGTTGTGCGTCTGCAGTTGGACGGGTTGTCCCGAGCTTCCGGCAACAGCAGCACGAGCATTACCCGTCGCCCGAAGCCCCCCCCTTCCCCGCCCTCCCAGCCCCCAGACTCACTCCTTTCCTCTCTTCGAGCACCTCCTCTGCAACCCCAGCCAAGCCTCAGATGTCTTACCGGTAGCCACAGTCTGAAACAGCTGTACCCCCCTCGTGTTCAAACTGTGACCCAAGCCCCCGTGGCTCACCCCTCGTCCCGTCATCTTCCATCCTCTTCTCTTGTCACCCGTGGTCTTCCACAATAACACTCCCCTCCCCTTCCTCCCGCCACCACCCACAGCCAGACAAGCCTACTTAATCCCACAGCCCAGCAGCAACCAGCCTACCAGCTTGTTGGTCCCCCAGATCAACAACACAGACTGACACACACACACACACACACACACACACACTTTTCCAATACCCCTCCCTGTGACTTCTCTTTCCCGCGTCACTGAATCAACCGCAAGTCCCTCAAATACTTGCCTTCTGCCTTTTTATTTTGGACCACCCCCCCATGTCAACGTCCTATCAGTGACATTACAGTAGAGGTCAAAGCAGTCACATTGTGGCTACTACAACTGTCACTACTGGTGACGTAATGACTGCTATTTAGGTCAGCTGGTTGCCTAGCAGTGTGCCCTGCAGCACACCAGCTAGATCACTCCTGTGCTGCTGGTTAGCTTAGTTAGTTTCCATCTATATGTGTAAAAGAGTTTTTTGCTGTGTCCAGCATCAGCTGATTAAAGTTCTACATCACTGAGTAGGATTTTGCATTTAAGGCCATTTAATCAGGGTTTTTGTCCAAGGTTCATCATCAGTAAAAAGAAGAAAAGCAGTATTTATACCAGAAAATTTGAGTTTTAGGCTCCCCTTGTTGAGTGTTTTCTGTTTTTGGACTGCATAAACTTTTGGTTAAAAGTATGGGGCCACTTTAAACACTACTTTCTCTGATTGGGTCTTGGCTGGTCCCTGATAGGTCTGTAACAGGGCCTGCCCAACCTGTAACTCATAGATTGTAAACTCGAGGCCTTTTTTTGGTGAATTTGTGAGGGTAAAGTTCAATCTTGGTTGGTTTAGCAGCTGATTTAAAAACCAAGGAAAATGATGAAGCTGTGTCCTCTTGTGAGGGAAGCACGGAGACACCATACAGATTCATGAATGGGCGTTTTCAGTGGATTTTAGGCAAACCCCAGAATGGTAGTTGGGCTTCCAGTGGCTGGTAACTGACTGGAGTTTGGTGAGCAGCTGGCAGGGAGGGAAAAGTTGAAGGAGCTTGACCTGTAACTTTATGATTGGTTGCAAGGGTCCGGGTAGGGGTTAGACTCACAGTGGATAGACACATTGCTTAAGGTACACCTAAATGCAAGCTTAAATTGCACAGCATGCCATATTGATAAAGATAAGAATCAACCTCTCTTACATCTGCCACCTGTCATGTCTACTGCTTGTCCCCTTCGGTATCGCGGGGGGACTGGAGCCTATCCCAGCCGAACCTTGACAAGTTGCGTGATGATTTCAAGGCCACATTAAATAAAGATCAGGCAACCATTCCTCTTCACACTTGCACCAAATGGCAATTTAGACTCGCCATAACCTATCCAGCAAGTTTTTGGTCAGTGTGAGGAAGCAGGAGTGCCTGGAGAGCCTACGCATGCACAGGGAGAACATGTAAACTCCACACAGAAAGGCCCTGTCTGACGCATCCATTTAAAATGAAATGACATAGAAATAAAGCAAATTTCGGACATTTAAAACAGGCTATAATTTGTGCTACATTAACAGATATTCAAGTTACATTTATTACCGCCACCAGGAGGCCTGCATTAGTTTGTTTTATGTTCGTTTGTTTGTTAGTTAATTAGTTACCTCCACCAAGGAGGTTGTTTTCGGGAGAGTTTGTCCGTCCGTCTGTGAACAAAATAACTCAAAAAGTAACAGATGGATTTGGATGAAATTTTCAGGAAATGTTCAGCATGGGAAAAGGAAGAACTGATTTGATTTTGGTGTTGATCGGGCTCAGCTTTTGGCCGCCATGGCAAAAAATGTGATTTCTGTGAATAACTACTGAACTAAAATAGATATTATGAATCCAGTTGCTAATGGTATGTTTTCATGGTCAAGGAATCTAAATATTTAGATGAAATAAAGGTAGGAGTAATATTTATGGTCAAAATGACAATATGGCTGAGGACTGCGGCGCTGGCGGAGGTCTGCGCTCTCTGAGTGCTTTCTAGTTAGTAAGTTTGTTTGTTTCTCTGTTAGCAACATAGCTCAAAGTTATTTCGACAAAATTTTCGGGAAATGTCCAGATTGGGACAAGGAACAAATGATTAGATTTTGGGAGTGATCCTGATCACCGTCTGGATCCGCCATGATGAAAAATGCGATATTCGCGAATAACAACTGAACTAAAATAAATATCACTATGAATCCAATTGCTAAAGGTATGTTTTTATGGTCAAGGAATCTCAGTTTTTAGATGAAATAAAGGCAGGAATAATATGATTGTAGCACTGGCTCAGAGTGCGTTTCTAATTTCCACTGCAACTGTTGGACATGTGATAGTTAAGCCAGTTCTCATTAGTTTGATGGAGTATTCTTGAAAGACTGCCTGATATCAGACAGTTGTTCCTAATAAAGTGGCCAGTGAGGTTGTCTCCCCCGTTCTACATTATAAAACTTTAGTTATTGGACTGTTCTATCGATCTGTTATATTAAAAAGCTCATTCAGAGGTCTTGATTTCAGATTTTCCAAAAGTCAATAATATCCTCAGGTGAAGGTAGCTACTGATCCCGCATCTGATCCACACAGTTACCATCCTAAAAAAAAGTTCAACACTATTTCTGGTTTCTCAATGTCGGCTTGCCCCAGGATATCAAGATGTTTTAGAGAAAAGCGTAGATCTTTTGGAGGAAACTCTGGTGCATCCGCGGCAGCTCTCTGCTCCCTTGTGTGCATCTCTGTCTTCACATCTCATCCCTGCATCCTCCCTTGGCTTCTTTTCACAATCATGCTGACGGTATCTGGCTCTCCTCATCTCTGAATCGTTGGGTTTCACTGTCGGCGTAACTCAAGCTCACCTCCTGGAAACGGGGCCAAGTTTCATACGAGACTCTGTAGTAGCAATGGGATCGATTTTTGCATCATGTTGGAGTGTGCGTGTGGGTTGGAGAGCCGAGGCTTGTATCAGAGTTTTGTTGCTTGGGCTTGAATGTTTCTGCCTGTTGTAAAGTCCATAATGTGAGCAAAGAGTGATTACTGGTAAACTTTACTTCTCTTTGGGATCAATTAACAGACAATGGTTCTCTGTTAGAAGTTCCTTTTTGTTTCTATGCTCTTGTAAATCATTATTTGCTCAGTTTCTCTTTCTTTTTAATGCTCTGTTTGTGTTAAAATGAGGATGTTTGTATGCAGTTGAGCTGCTATATTTAAGAGTTAAAAGGGGGAACATGATTTAGAGAATATTAACTAACAGGATTATGTCATCACAGGGCTTTGTAATCTGATTGTGCAGGTTAGGGCTGCTCAATTTTGTCCACAATCAAAACTGTGGTTGTTTTTATTGGTGTTTAGATACAGATTATCAAACACTGTTGCGTAATGATTTTACGTTACCTGCAGAATATGGATTTATTTGACTTGAACACTCTAAATCAGGGACAGGGATCTATGGAAACCAAGAGAGCCACATACATTTTAATAAGGGTTGCATATTATCAGGTCATTGGCAGATGTGAACATTTTTGCCAACACTGCAACTAGGGCTGAACAATTCATTGCAAATTAGATTAAATCGCTATATGGCTTTTTGCAATTTTCAAATCACAGAAGATTCAATATTTTTAGCCCAAAATGTGTTAAACACTTTGGCATTGTGATGTCGTTTTTTGCAATTTCATGCCTATTTTTATTCTATTTACCTCTATTCATGCACTTTTTTCCCACCATTTTTACCTTTTTTAAACCCTGTTTTTACAACGTTATGCCTATTTTGCCCCATTCATCTTTTTTTGGCCACTGTCAGAACCATATTTGGAATTTTTACATGGTTTTTGAAATTTAATTTCAAATTCTGTTCCCAATTTTGCTGCCATAATCACTTTCCTAAGCCACTTTTGGATTTTTTGCCAATCTTCCCCCTTTTTCTTTTTTTGCAATTTCATACCTATTTTGCACCTATTTGTGAACCTTTTTCCACTTTCATACAATTTTTGCCCATTTTTTACAATTTCATGCCTATTTTGCTTCTGTTCTTCACTTCTCCACTTTTTCTCAAATCTTTTATCCTTAGATTAATTTAATGTCATGTTGGTTTTACTATAAAAAGATCTACTGCTTATGTGTATTTAAGAATACATAAGATGAGGAACATTAAAACAATTGCAGGGTAAATCGCAATATTGGGGAAAAAATCTCACTTACATTATTTTCTCAAATCGTTCAGCCCTAATTGCAATTGCATACACTGGCCATATGTATCCTGTATTTTAGCTGTAATATTGACCAAATTAACAAATGTACCATCATGGTTCACCTCTTAAACACTGAATTTTCACTGTCATAAATCATTACTTTCATTTATTAAAGAATAAAATACTGATTCTCTTGTGTCGCATCTGATTCTAACACAAATAGACTGCAACAGTGAAAGAAACATGTTAATTTTAGTGGAGTGAAGGTTTTGTGCTCTGGACAAAAATATTGATATCTGTATGGGCGACAATGATTTTGGAAATATTGGGTATTGGCAAATATCCAATGATCACATTGTTGGAACTTTTAGAGTACTAGCTTTTCACTTGAATATTTTCATTTCTGTAGGTTTCATTGACACCTTTACTTCATTCAATTACATTTAATAATGCACAGACGGAAATTCTACAGTGATGAATGCAGCAACTGTAGCTCCATATTTGGGGAAATAATATAATTCCTATTGGATTTTGTCATGATTTCTTCATTCTTTTTACATTTTCAGATATTTTATATTAACTAGTGGGCCACACTGAGGGAGTAAATATATATATGTAGATTATTTCTGCTTTTTTCCCTCATTTTAATCTTTTATTATTTGTGTTTCTCTTCCAGCGTACCTACACCCTCATCGTAGAGGCCTTTGACTGGGACAACGGCACACGAAACAGTAAGTCCAAACCTGTCTTTCACCTCACTGATGCCTCTTCTAGCTGGTACCAGTGTTGGATTAAGGTGGATTAAGGTGGGGTGCTGTTTTGGCGGACTGGTGAGCAACCAGGCACCCCATGTATTTGCTTCTGCCGGTCCAGGTTCGAATCCCGCCTGTGACCAGTTTGCAGAGTGTCTTCCCCTACTCTCTCACCCCCTTTCACAAGCCTATCCACTATCTCTCTCCTATCAATAAAGGCACAAAATGCCAAAAAAATACCTTTCAAAAAAAAAAAAAAAAAAAAGAAAAGGTGGATTAAGGTGATTTCACGTGAAGAACTATCTACATACTTTGTTGTTAGGCAGTTTATTCATTATTCCACCAAGAGATGATGGATAAGAAATTTGATAAGTCTACTTTGATATTTTTTTGACTGACAATATTGTGATAGTTTTGTGTGTTTGCTTTGCTGCACATTTTAACATGACCCACCCCTCCATCGTTTTGGAGCAGCTCTGGTTGTGATGTTACAGGACTTAGAGTATGAACTAGCAACCTGTTGCTGCTTCTGACGGCGGTTGTCTTAGTTTCGACAGATGTTGAAGCTGACGGGGCTACTTACGTAAGCTTTTCATCCTCTTCATTACAGTATCTGATCTAGCTCATCAAATATGTGCCAAATTGAAACCTGACCAAGATATTTTTGCAAAATGCCTGATAACATCAGCGAACATGGTCCCAAGATAAACAGTAACACCCGTCAAGCTTCAAGTGTGTGGAATAAATTAGAAGGTCAGAGGCTTTGCAAAGGATTAGTTGACACTGTTTTATGGTTTTGATTGTGCTTTTTGGAATTTTATGTGGCAGAAGATGTTTTTGAAAACTTTATCGGTTAAGATGATTACTTTTTAAATAGCTTGGACACCTTTGTTCGAGTAAGCTCCCGTCTAAGTTAGACTTTGCTTTTGCCCTCAAGATGTCATGCTTGCTTTCACACCATAGGTAGCAGGTTGAAAACACGTTTGGAATGTATGAGATGGTTCATATAGAACATAAACTGCTCCTTCTTGGTTATGCTGTCTGTGGCGGTCAGTTTTGACCAGCTGTTTCCTGTTTTCCTTCGCTCATGTCCGCTGGGTGGACTCCTGTACGGCCCCCTCTTTCCCGTCTGAGCAGTAGCTGAGTCTGGGAGGAAGAGGTCCCTCTCAGGTCTACGATGTCTGAAAGTGTGGACGCAGCTTTGATCTGTGGATGCATATTTCACCAGTCTGTACAATACTGCTCTGTGTACTCAAACGGGGACATAAATGCATTTATGTACAGGACCACTCCATCCAATCAGAGCGTGTTCCTCATTTATATGAGGTCATTGCTTCCTGTTTTGTCCACAACATCAAACGCACTTCCACTCATGAACGTAGACAATGGAGAAGAAATAGATTTTGACATCACAGCTCTTTGATTGGACTCTGTTTCTGCACGTTGTGTACAGTAACAGTAATTAGAGCTGATGTTTCTGATGGACGGGAGGCCTGAGAGCTCATTAAAGGGAGAGGCCAACTTATTTTTCCTTTTCTTGTCTTGCCTCAGTCCCGAGTCCAGGACAAACGGATAGAAACCATTCTTTCAACTATGTGTACAGTAACAAGGAAGAGAAGGGCAGAGCTCACTCACCGCTCATCAGCTTAGCGCAAACACTGGAAGTCAATGGGGAGCGTTAGTCTGCCTCTGCCTACAGTCATAAGATAAACTCTTCAATAACTCCAGTCCTGTCTGCTTGTTGTGACTTTTTTTTTATACCGTGTATCTATTTTAAGACTAAGATTAGCTGTTTATGTAATTTTGATGGAAATATTTTCAAAACTAAACCCTGGGGTGCATTTCCAAACCACTACAAACATGCTTGTAAGTAGGTCAACAAAAAAAAAGCAAGTTACTAATTAGATTCATCTTGTCTTCTTAGAACATAAGTGTTTTAGTGTTGTTTTATTAAGACAAAAAGGTATGGTTTACCTTGACATGTTTCGACGTAACTCTGCCGCTTTTTTCAGAAGCTGTCATCCTGACAGCTGATAAAAAGACATGTCACAGCTGTCAGCTGTGACGTGTCTTTTTATCAGCTGTCCATACCTTTTTGTCTTAATAAAAGAACACTAAAACACTTAAAACAAAGCAAGTTTGCGGTGGTATGCCAAACAGGTAACGAGACAAAGTGTTTAAAGGAGACATATCATGCTGATGCATGATTTAATACTTACATATAATATAATAAATTTGAAAACAAGACCTTACACCCCCTTAATTTTCAAAAATGAGATATTGTATTTTTTCTGATATCCTAGAATGAGATTTGATGCCTCTGAAAATAGGTCATTGCGAGATGACCGCGAGATTTAAATCGTCGTGACGAGACAAGGTACATTTCTTTTATTGGAGTAATCTGATAAAACAGCTCCTCCTCTGTGATGTCCGTTAGCCTCAAAACCGTCACCGAGGAACACATCCACCAACCAGCAGTATATAGATCCCTAGCGCACACTCCCTCATTACCAGCTCTGGCCTGTAGGGGGACTCTCAATCTTGATCGCTGCTTTGAGCCTGCCGGAAAATACAGTAGAAGAAGAAGGACAGGCTGGCTCTACCTCTTTGCAGCTCTGACAGAACTGACCAATCAGAGCACAAAGGGCTGTGGACGCTATGCAGGTAACTGTAGGTCAGTCTGAGAACCGAGCGTTTCAACAAGAGCTTGATAATGGCCTAAAATGAGGATTTTGAGAACGCTATTGTGGGGCAATGAAGGAACTAAATGACTTGTACTGAGGGCAGAAATGCTTTACAGGCATCCCAGTCTATCATAGTGAAAAGGAGAAACAAGCATGATATGTCTCCTTTAAGAAAAAGAGTCAAATGACAGTTTAGAGTTGCTGGAGAGTTTATCTGATGACTGTAGGCTAGGCTAATACTACCCATTGGCCCCCAGTGTTTGAGCTAAGCTAATGAGCGGTGGGTGAGCTCTGCTCTTCTCTACCTTGTTATTGCACGCACAGTCAAAAGAGTGATGTCTATCTGATTGTCATGAACTTGGGAGTGAGGCAAGACACGAAAACAAAAAAAAGAAAGTTGGAGTGTCCCTTTAAGAAGCCGGCCAATGGCCAGATAGCAGCACTAGTCTAAGCCAAATTGGTCTGAATTAAGAGAATAAATCCAATTTAGATGGCTTCACCAAATTGTATTCCTTTATGCCCTCAATACAAGGGCTGGAGGCATGTTTGTGAGTTGTTCATCCATCTGTTGTCATCTACAGGCCTGTAATTTAGAGAATAAACTCTCCCTTACCCTTCAGGTTGTCAGGAGGAGGACTTTTGTCTGTACCTTGGATTATGTCAAAGTCTGAAGAGGAGGCCTTTAGTTACTGTGAACCATTGTTTTTGGAATACAGCTTGGTGCCAGGGAGTAGCCCGGTGGTTAGGGACCTCTGCTCTGCTGCTGCCCCAACTTTTACCCATTTAGTTTAAAAGACTGCAGGCTTTTGTCTTTGTAAGATATAGCCAATGTCAGCAGCACTTGATTTAACAGTGGATAGATTGCTTTACTTTTCCCCTCTGCTGTGGTACAGCTAATATATCATCACCAGTCTCCAGCAAATGGTGGCTCCGAGGGTCACTCCTCTTCACAGACTGGCGAGAAAGTCCTTGTCTGTGTCATAAGCGTAAGAGAATTGCAGGGCATTGCTGAGTCTGAGAGACCTCAAACAGATAAGAGGGGTTCATGCAGGTTTGGTTCTGCTTTTGTTCACACCCACAGATGCTGCTGGAATCTTGCAGACATCAGCTGATTCCAACCCCTAGAGTCATCGGTTCAAGAAACCAAAATGTCAGGAACAAATGCTCCAGGCAACCTCATGTAGGAGATCACGGGGGGGTCTACTCCAAGTGTGACACTTCCGAGGACCATGAAGAGCAGCACAAATTATAGACTTTGGCACATAGATAAGCTCAGAGAATGTCATGTTAATTCAATTACATGGGTACCATGAACTTTTATGACCAATCCATTTGTGATCCCCTGGATTTAGTTAAAAAGAGGTTTCAGTGTTGCAAATTCAGGAAGTCATTTTTGGCTCTGGGGAATCATCATGACCATTTTCACTTTTTAGGAGGTTGGTGGCAGTAAAAATTGATTAAAATCGATTTAATCTTCACTGCAGACCAATTATTCAACCTGCTTTCATAGTCTTAGACCTGACCAAATGTTTCAGATGAATACCCAGTAGCAGTGAAGTCACGAAGTCCAACAGTTTCCTGGGGTCAAACGTAGACAAAACAGGAATCTGCACACTCAGATCCTGCCACATCCTGATGCTTTGAACATTGAGCTCTTCGTTAAAAACACAAGTACATGCAATATAGGGTCTTAGTTTGAGGCAGGATGGATTCATGCTTTCACATTGCAGCAGAATCAAAACTCAACAGGCCAGGCAACATTTTTACAATCTTAAATGACCCATTTCGGCGAACCCATGTGAACTCCAACCTCAGTTTTCGGTACTTTCCATTCTCTGGTGGCTTTTCTGCTTTAAGATTTGACATGCTGCCAAGTCTGAAATGGAAACATTGGTTGTTACGAGTGCTTATTTGACTTACTGTTGCCTCTCTATCATCTTGAACCACTTCTGCCATTCTCTTCCAATCTCTGACACCAACAAAGGATTTTTGTGCTGCTCACTGGGTGTTTTCTCTATTTCTGACCATTCTTTGTAACGCTTGGACTCTAGAGATAATTTTGTGTGTGAAATCTCGGTAGGTCAGCAGTAGAGATTCAACTCCTTCCTTGTCTCACAGTCTGCTTGGATCTTGACTCTAACTGTACGTTCACACCAAAAGTGTCAAAATCGCTTGTCGACGCTCTGGCCGCTCTCACCGCGCTGCTTGGCAGTTGAAAACACACGGGAGCACGCAGGCAGGGGACTCGATATGAGTGGCCGGAGGGGCGGGGCTTACAAGTTGCGGTGCAGATGTCCTCTGCATCACCATCTCCTTTCACTCTCATTTTCACACTTATATGTTTATATTTAAAGTTTGAACTAAAATAAGACAACTAAACAGACGTACGCACAGTCTTGTGACCCTTATACAACAGCTTATTTGATTGTTATGACTTTACCCCCCTTTTTATGAAACATTTGCACAAAGGGGGAGATTATATGGGGGGTTGGAACGTATATGATGCACATGGGACTTCTGCTCCCTCTTTCACCGTGGATCACACTTGGGGGGCTGGAGAAAGCAATGATACGTTTTTCCTCCCTTGTTTTCTCGTCCTCCCTCTCAAAGTCTTCCGCATTGGAATCCAGATCGGCCTATAATTGGCTGACTCCTCGTTCGTGCTGCTCATTTGCATAAAGTTGAGCTTCTCCCAACTTTGGCTCATCGCTCGCAATGCTTCCATCGCGCCACTCGTGACGCTCGCAACACGCCACTTGTGATCACCTCTGCCTCGGTCGCCCCTCAACACCAGGGATCGTAGAAAATGAATGGCAGCTGGATGCCACCGACGCTCAGTCCGCTTCTGGTGTGAATGTACAGTTAAGGTAACAATTTGATTCAGAATCTATATTTTTTCTTGATTCTCAATCAAAGCATTTTCTCTAACAAGGGGTTCTTATATCAAGAGCTACTAAAGTTTGCCGTGTGCTTGTGAGTTCAGAGTACTGTTTCAAGACTAAAAAGACGGAAAATACTTAATACAAGGTTAGATGTAATTCAACTTTTATATTTAAAAATTGGTTTCATGAGCCGTTTCCCGAATCCAAAGCCTACATTGTCTACAAAACTGAAAGGTCTTAAGTCTTTAGAGCTGAAACAATCAGTGGCTTTAGTCCTGGAGTAAGACTGAAGTTCAGTGAAATTGTACAGTGATGGTCAGCACTCAGCAATGCCACTTCCTGCTGTTTTGCTTCTTTAATCTCTGGGTGATGGCATGTAAAATGTGAATATTAATTTGATTTTGTGGAGTCTGCATACGGAATAAGTCATGTCGAGCTCTACTTTACTCTGGGACAATGAAGAATCAAACATACACCCCCACAGTTGCTTTTAATAAAAGACCATCATGCACTTTAGATCTTTGTTGATTTACTTTTATTAATAAATCAAGGGGGGCACAGGTGTAAGGACTTGTGACTCAGGAAGAAGGTTGCTGTGTCAGTCAGGGTCTTTCTGTGTAGAGTTTTGGTCCACCACTGCCTGTGTAGATTTTCTCTGGACACTCTTGTGTCCTTCCACAGACCAAAAACATGCTTGTTAGCTTAGTTGGTTACTCTTTTTATTGTCCTCAGGTGTGATTGTGAGCATGAATGGTTCTCAGTCTCTCTATGTGGCCCTGTGGTTGGCCATATTGGTGACCGATTTTGGGTGTACCGCACCATTAACCCTATGATAGCTGGGATAAGCTCCAGCCTATTAAACTGTGGAAGAGAAAAACAGTATAGATGATGGTGAGAAGCTGATTGTGGAAGACAGGGTGAAGGCTCCAGTGGGATACTGCAACCTACTTACTTAATTTTTCGCATAATTATTTATTCTCTTATCTATTTTAATGACTTTATTGATATTCCTACTACTATAATGTGTATAAAAATAACCGACACAACTTATTTTTCCCTTGGGATTAATAAATGATTTCTGATTCTGATTTAGAAATTCCTTTTTTTTTTCTTTTCTGAAGCTCGGTTTAAGCTTTAGTATGTTGTCTTGATCATGTCAACATGACGTAATGCATTGAGTTACCACCATGTGGTTGGCTGTTTAGCTATTTGTGTTAACTATCAGTTGAACCAGTGAACCTTATAAAGTGACCCTCGAGTGTATAAGGTGAATTAGCTTATTTGATGAGTTTTTATTTATCATGTCTGCTACTGGTCCTCTGCCTTTGCCATCCATCGCCTTTACTGCCACAAATGTCCCTTAAATATCTGACAGCCCTATTGTAGACTTTACAGCAAGCCTGATGAATTTGCTAGAACAAAGGAGGGATGTTGAGCCCTGAGAGTGAATACCAAACTGACAGAGCAGACAGTTGATCTGGTTTTCTGTCCTGACTCAGCAGCAGCCTCCTGTCTCGTCCTACGTAAGAGCCTCCAGTGAGTGGATCTGTCTGTCAGTGAGATTTTTTTCTCCTCCTCCAGCGTCATGTCCTCCTCTCTGCCTCTCATCCCTTCCCCCTGTGTCCTCAGGAAAGGCGGCCGGCTGTTTTCCTTGTGTTTATCGAGCAGGAAGTGGAGTGGACTGGGCGGCCCGGCTCGATGTTTAGACACCGATGCAGCGGAGCCCGGCTCGGGCCCGGGGCCCATTGTTCTCTATCTGGCAGCGGCCGGGGGTTATTTCTGTTATTGTTGCTTAATTCTGTCAGACATTGTGTCAGTCCCCAGCAGAGGAAAGTGTGTGTATGTGTGTGTGTGTCCTGCTTGCTCACTTCTGCATGTCCACAGTTCAGTGCAGCCCACAGCCGCAGAGGAGAGGAAATCACGGACCCCCTCTTTCCAAACAGATTGTTTGCCAGCTTCGATCCCACTGTGATAAAGATTGCTTTCTTTCTGGAGGCCGGTGCTGCTGTGAGGCACCACAGAGGAAGAACAATGTTTAATGGGAGAGTCGGTGTGCTGGTGGTTAAGTGGTAGAAACCTCCTGACATGACAGTGCACATGCAGAGAGGAGCTGCTAATGTGTGTTATCTCCAGAAAATGGATCAATTTATAAGCAATGAATATCAATCACGTACTTAAGATTCAGAGGGGACTTTTCTCACACACAGTTTGGTATCAAAGTGTGTCTGCTGAATAACAATGAACTACTTTGGATACTGGAAGAGAGACTTTTGTCCAATGTCAATGTTTCTTATAAGAACATTCTTTATCTCTAATGAATGAAGTGGCTTCAAGGGCTTCTAAGGTTGTTTTCACTCCCAGATCACTAAGTTGGCTTTCTGTGCTCAGCAGGGTTTGTTTGAATATGTATGAACACAGCAGTCGACCTCAGTTTCCGCAGAAACAACCACCTGAAATAGGTGGTCTCAGCATATATTTTATATTGGCTTCTGGAGCAGTTTGTTTGCAGTGGAGACACTATTGATTCAGTGAGTTAACTCACCACACTCTTGTGTCAGTATAAGCACCATTTGGCTGCATGTCCTTACATAAAAATGTGGGCCGCAGGGGGCCTGTCAAGGACTCAGAATCACTGGGCTGAGCGCTTACTAAGGGACCATATACACAAGGCTGAATATGGTCTCCAGTTTTTACATGGGAACAGTAGGCTATACGGAGTGCTCAAATCCTCAAACTTTTGAAACCAGGCTCCAGGGTGGAGAGTTTTCAAAAACCTCCTCCATGTAGCTCCATGTAAACCAGAGTCAGAGGTAGAACGCTGATGTCCCCACATTCGCAGTACTCTTTGACATGAAGGCTGCATACCAGGAACAACAACAACTTCGGCTGCCTACCAAGTAACATATGTGCTGCTTACCGTGCTCCGTTTGAATCCAGACAAAAATATCCAGATAGATTTGTTGTCCGAACAGATTTGTTGTCCAGACAAGAAAGTCCTGTTTCTTCATGTGTCCACCTGCCATAATTGTTTGTGTAAAGTTTTTCTTTTACGTTCGTGAATTGTAGCAGCGTTGTTTCTCTGCAAACCTAAATCACCATCTACTGGACTTTGATGCGTCGTCTGAATGCGGATCAACTTTGAATACGTGAAGGAAAAACCTTTCCTTTTTAGCTCACAGAGTCTCTGTGTAAACAGGGCCTAAGGCTTGACAAATGGGCCATAGTAGACCAGAATCAGAATCAGAATTGGTGTTCATTGCCAAGTACATTTGCACATACAATATATTAGACATGGTAGATTGGTGCAAGATCAATCAACACATAATTAGAACGAAATAAGGTGATTCAGGACGAATGGAACAAAGTATAAATCCAGACAGTTTTTTTGCACATAATCAATACAAAGTGGAGCCCAAAGTGCTTCCACATGTTGCCCCTCCATGTTTTAGTATTGTTGTCCTCTTGGAGCAGCTTTGCCAGTCCTGTTCCCTTAAATTGCTGTCTTCTTCTATTAGTTTCCAGCAGACTAAATGCAGCTTTTGTTCAGGTCAAGAAATTTTGGTCTGCTTAGGTTGAGCTAGGAGTGTCCTGCCAGATGAGGTGCTTCCCAGCCCTACTGTGCTGTTGGATAGTTTGTATTTGTTGTTGTTTAATCGAGTTCCAGTACGAATTTTGACCCTCATGTTTAAGTGAGTTTAACATAAAGTGAAAGCTCTACACACTGCCTCTGCAGTAGATCATCACAGAACTCAACAACATGGACTGATTTTAAAAAAGTCTTTTGCATCCCAGAATTTAGTCCAGTTCGTTCAAGCAGGAGAATTTATCCCTTACAGAGCTGCTTTCTACTTTCCTGCATCGCCAAGATTTTCTGTGCGGACTCTTCCACAGGTGTTATGTTGTAGGTAGTTACCATGCTATCTGGTGTACCCTATGGTCTGCTGTAGAATTCAGGGAGGGGTAGAGGCCCTCCTATTCGTACACTAAGTTTGTTTACACTCACATCATAATGTGTGTCCCACATTGATAGTATTATGTGTATAATCTTAAAACTGAACTTTTACGCTCCTTATGATATGATAGTTTGTTGGTGGCGTAGCCTGTTAGTTTTCTTCCTGTAATGCACAGCGCAACCTGCAGTCAAAGCAACATCGGCTGTGACATAGTGACATAGAGTGATGCTTTTTATCCCAATCAGAACGGTGCTTGTGAGACACGGTCTGGATTTGGCCCATTTGGAATACTGCCTAGAGAATATGAAACTATCCAGAAGAGATATACAGATTCATAGTGTTTTTTTTGTTGCATTTTTTCTGTTTTTTATCATTAAATATCAGAAATATAATGTATTAGAGTATGAATTGTAGTTTTCTTGTGGTAATGGGATTCAAATATCAACCATTGTACCCTGCCAGTTTTAGACCTTTTATGGTGAAGCTAACATGTTGACTTGAAAGCTAACAGTTTAGCTACAAATTACATCAGTGCTCCTTTTCAGTGAACAGTCCTCCTGATAGAATGAATGATGGCAGTGTGCTTCATATGTTTGTCCTTAAATCTGTGGTCAATCCACAGATATACAGACAGCAGATCTACTAATTTGTCTCCACTAATTTATCTCCACACTCGTTTTTTTCCCCCCTTTCAGACGAGCAAGAGCTTCTGATCGAGCGCAGCACTCACACCGGTATGATCAACCCCGGTGACCCCTGGCAGACCATCCCGCACGACGGACCTGTGGCTCGCTTCATCTATCGCATCAGAGTGCGCTGTGACGAAAACTACTACAGCAGCAAGTGCAACAAGCTGTGTGTGCCTCGGGACGACTACTTCGGTCACTACCGCTGCGAAGCATCAGGGGCACGGGTGTGTTTGGACGGGTGGATGGGAACGGACTGCACTACAGGTAAGCTGCAAATGTTAAAGATCGAAGCAAGGGCTAAACATTTTTACACCAGTAAATGCAAAGAATGTTTTGAGTAAAGGGGAAAAAGGAAAAGGAAAAAAGGAATTGACCGCTCATACAGCGATTAGCATATGTGCTAACAGTTTCATCAGATCTGGATCATATTTCTTTATTTAACGAAAAACTATAGTAAGGATATTTTCACTCCACTTATGACATACTTTGATGACTTTGTTTAAAAATGTGACTTGGGTTCTACAGCCCAGTTGCTCCCACCTACAATATATCATTTGATTGGTCTGTAATAAATGTTGATTGACAGGACAGTTGTCCAGGTACCTGCTGAATATGCTTCTGGAAAGTTCTGCTCTCCCAAAACACTTTCTATGGGATCTTTTCCAGATGGACTAGCAAAATGTGTTGAATGGTCCATCAGGTGTTTCAGGTTAAAAGCATTTACCAGTATTTAGTTAATGAAAAGTTGGATTTTATTTTAAGGGTCCTTGATAGGGATGCACAAAATTATTGGTTTGATATCTGTATTGGCCAATATCAGCCTAAAAAGTTAAGTATCGTGTCGGCCGATATTAAAATTGTTCCGGATACTTACAGCTAATATATCAGCCACATATATATCTGCTGGAATATCGGCAAATTACAGGAATGCACCTTCTCATCATTGCACGGGTAAATTTAAAATTCAAAAGTTTCATTTTTGCAGGAGTTTAATGCCGTTTGTCCTTGTTTTACATCTGTTCCTTGCAAAGATATACTGCAACACTGAAAGAAACAAGTCTGTTTTTGTTAACAGAGCTGCTCTTGACCAGAAATAACGGTATCAGTATCACTGATAATGAATCAAAAAATCTCGACATATTGGGTGTCGGCAAAAATTCAATATGGTGCATCCCTAGTCCTTGATCCTGCTGTATGTTTGTCTTAAACCTTGAATCATTTCTGCATGTAGATGTAAGACAGCATGCTGTAAATGCATCACCCTCAGCCTTCTCCTGTTAACATGCAGCGTTGTGTTGCAGTCGTGCGTGTGGGTGGTGTCAGAGAGAGTGGGGGGCCTTAATAAATCACCCCTCTGACCTTAAAGACGAAGGGTGAAAAGAGGAGGGGAGCACAGAGGGGCCTGGCTTGTTTTTAAGAGCAGGGGGGGGGAGTGTTGTACATGCAGGCTATAAAGTTGTCCTGTCTAAACCCCCGCCTGAACACCCCTCACCGCGGTCAGGGTGCCATGAATTCTCACGTCTTGTTGCACTTGTTACAAAGACAACACAAACAAGCTTCTCCTCCGCCTCCCACCTTCGCCTTTCTTCTTATCTCACACCTCCCTCTGACTCTGCTTTTGAAGATGAATAATAAATGTAATGTTACATATCTCCCGGTGGGTCTGCTCCTGAAAATGTTTCTTCTGTTTCATTTTTTTACAGCTATCTGCAAACAAGGCTGCAACCTGTTACATGGCGGCTGTTCTGTCCCAGGACAATGCAAGTAAGAATTGCAGGACTATGACGTCTGTTGTGTTTTCAAGTCTGCTGAATCATCTGCTGATGCTGGTTTTGTACTGTTGTGTGTTTTTTATACACCGTAATGAACATGTATGTATGTTTTTTGAAGTTTTGTCCATGTAAGAAGCCATGGTAGAAGATAGCATGGTACTGATTGCATATCTTGTGTTGAAAGGCTGAACAAAGAATCTTGGTTGTTATGAGATCCCCCACAATTATGTTATAAACATGTATTTCTGACCACTTACATTTGCAGGATTTATAAATGAAAATTTTGCTCAACAAGGAAAATGCAACCATGTATAGAAATTAAGTACTAAAACAAAAAAAAAATCCTTGTTTAGACTTCTAGAGGCTGGAAGTTGGCTGGTAACTGGATTGCACTAGGCTGGCATTTGGCTGGGAGAGAAAATTGAAGCAGCTGTATTTGTATATTTACCAGTTTGGGTGCTCATGGAGTCATTTTGTTGCTGTTGTTTTTGTGGGTTATATGCATTTCTATATTTTGTTTTTGTTGTTTTTTATTCTAGAAATTTCAGCAACTCAACATAAAAGGACTGTACAAGAAAAGCAAGCACAGGAACATACATAGTGACAAAACAAAAAATAAAGAAACAAAAATAAAGAAACTGAAAAAATATTTTTTTTGCAGACGCATTAAATGACAAAAAGATTAATATGTTAGTATAGGCTATGTGACAAAATGATACAGGATATGTTGTTCTAAAGATACATCACATCTGTGGTGCCTTTGAGAAAAGAGATATTTTTATATTTTTTTAGTGTTGGATCAAAAATCCAAATTCTGATGGCGTAACAACTCTAGCCTTGTGTGAAATTGAACTAATTATTAAACACTGCTAACCTGGATACAGCCCAGTTCTGAAAGTTAGAACCAGACATGAACCGAAATGATTGGTGTGGAGAACATTACAGAAGGACATGTAAGAAATGCTGCTAAGTTTGTCTGGCCCTTAAAGTGTTTACACCTCTCCTCCTCTTGATAGAGCACCTCTGTGCACAAGACAAAAAAAATCAAATGTAGAGACCTCTTTATGTCACCAGCAGCTGCCTAAACAGCCTTCTGTGTAGACCTACCAGTGTTACATCCTGCCCTTGCCTCAAAAGTTTAAGCCCATTGGCTCGAAGTGGCAAGCCAAAAACAGCAGAGATAGTAGAATGACTGCAGAGTCATTGACAACATGGCACAGAGTAGCATTGACCTTACCATTTATCCTGGAGTCCACAATCATAGTGGACTTGGCCTACGTGGGGCAGGGGGCCTTATTGTAACAGGAGTTTTAACCCTTACGTACCCCTTCAGAAAATGATGAGGTCTGACCCTTTGTGTAACATTGTTCAGTTCCTGAAAAAGTTCTTTTAAAACATTTTATATGATTTTTTTAAACTTTCAAAGCATTAAAGCCTTCACCAACTTTTCCTGTAATATCGCTGCTGAATTTACATGTTTTTCTTAATTTAATTCTTAAATGCCATATTAGGAATGTTGACCCACATGTTTAAATGGTAAAAATACTACATTTTAAATATTTTCAATAGACTAAGTGCAGTCTGGATTTTTGGTAAGGGATTATCCTGTAATGTGTTGGGTATTGGCTACAACTTTGGTTCAAGGCTTTTTTGTTTTTTTTTTGCTTTTTTTTTTTAAATGAGCCAACTTTGAGCAAAAAGTGTTCACTTCCCCAAAAAGTGCTTTATATATGATAAATATATATATATTTTACTTTTAAAGCTTTAGATCTTTTCACCAACTTCTGTGCATCATAACTGTTGAATTTTCACGCATTTGTCATAGATTTTAACCATTTTAATGCCATTTTTAGAAAACTGTAGCACATGTTTTACCGTAGCATTACAGACAGACTGAGAATACAGCTGGATCCGGGGTACTTACCATGTTCATACTAGAAAGGTTATTTTTTTAACATTAGTGATTGTGAATGTACCCTAGCAGTCATCAAAATAAATATATGAACCAGAGTTAAGACAAAATAAGATTTCTATTAGATTCAATGCAAGGTTCTTGTTATTATAAAGGAGGATCATGTCTGACATTACAGGTTGTTTTTATTGTAAAAAGTTGTCTGATGCAACCAAAAATGATGATCTCTGCATTTCATTGGATTATTTCTTTAGCAAAGGCATATACCTACAGTTACAACTAAATGATTTAACCTTAAAGAGACATTTTACTGCACCAAACGTCAACTAAATTTTTAAAACCTGATCTATAGGGTCAGAATTTGTTGCTAGAATGAGAAACCTCCACCTGTTTTCTCCTTATCTCCCTTTCTGTCTCTTTATGAGCTTCATTTCTAAAGAAAAAGTGCATCACCGCGCCTGCCTTCTTGTATTTTTAGCCACCTTAGATCCTCCGCAGAATACCAAACACCTCTTCAGCTCGGGCTGGAGAAAAAGGGAGTTGTCGGTGTGTGAGTTTGACCGCCGTAAACGTGCTGGGAATGGTCATATCCCCTCCTCATCCGCATTGCAGTGCTCCTTGAAGGGCAGGGGGCAAGAAAAGGAAATGAATATCACGCTGTGTTATGTACGTCTCAAGTGGAAATAGATAAAGTGACATGGAATGGCCCCATCAGGGCGCATTAACAGGATGTGGAAGTTCCTGTCGTCATTTTTAACCCTCCCTCTCCCACCTGCCAGATGGATAGAGACGATCACCTCCTGCTACGAGGAGGAACGGTTTGGCCCGGAGCCGAGAGAAACAGGGGGATGACCACTTTTAGGAAGCTGCCTCACATTTTCTTTTTTTAACGTCTGCATGGATGAGTAGGCTGCATCCTTATTCCACCGAGCAGACAACAGCGGGAAGCACCTCATTCCTACGCAGCGTCAAACTCCAGTCAACAGGAAGAGTGACATGAATAGAAAAGCAGCAGCAGAAGAAGAATTCTCCTGCAGTGGCATGAATTTAAAGACGCCTCAGGTCACGAAACCTGGCGTTGGAGCTCTCGCCTTCTCCCCTTTATTCATTATTTCATCACAGGTTTACGGGCTGTAACCAGTCCACTGCCAGCTTTAGGATCCACAAAAGCAGCTGTGTGGTGTTTGTTAAGCTGCTGAGTGAAGCTCTGTTTTATTAGCAGATATTAGGCTTGTTCTGACAAACTCTTTCAAAGGGTTTTCTTGTTTAAGAATCACTTTCCTTTAAGAGGTTTTCACCACTTACAGATCAACAATTGGACCACACTGTAGGGCTGGGCAATATAGGACAAATAGCTTGATATGTTTAAGCAGGATGTGTATAAACAAGATATGCTTATGGCCACTTTGTTAGGAACACCTCTCTAGTGTAGAGGTTGCTGCAGAACTTTGTAGCATTGATTCGTCATAATGCTGGAAACACTCCACTCCAGAAAGTCAAGTCATGCTCACAGGAGAGCATCACACAATTGCTGCACATCCATGATGCTGATCTCCCATTACACCACATCCAGGGGTGAAGAATTGGGTAGGGACGCTAGGGACATGTCCCTATCAGTATTATTCCACTACGGCATGGTCCCTAACAGAAAACACAAGCATAGTATATAACTTCATAGCTAAAAAATGATTCTATTTAATGCCAAAGAGACATGTTTTGGTTGTTCTGTTTATTATCCATGTATTATTTGTGTATTGAAAGGCAGCAGCTGTTTAAGACCAACAGTAAAAGTTTGTTGGGGAAAAAAACAATAAAACCTCAGTTTAATAACATGACTTTATACATTCATATTGTTGAGAATATATATATATATATATAACCATATATATTTCTGTCAAGGAACAGACAGTAGTGATTTAGAGTAGTTTTTTCTGAATGTGATAGTTTGCTTGTTTGTTTGATTAGCTCTACATGACATTAAAAAACAGTCATATATGCAAAACACATCAACTTTCAGGCCGTCTTGGTGTAGATTTATGTCCCCACCAATGCCAAAATCAAACCTTCACCCTTGACCACATCCCAGTGGATTGAGAAGTGATGACTGTGGAGGTCAATGAATTAAAGTGAAATCATCATCATGATCAAACTTCCGGCACACTCTTAAGGCACAGATGTTGATTTCAGAGCTTAATAAGCAATCCCAAACTTTGCTCTGATTTCATCCATGATTGCAGTATAAACATATGGCATACATAACGTATAGCTTCACCTCATTCTGAGCCTCATTTCCTAATTTTTACTTATTTTCCTTTATAAGGAAGTCAAAATTTATTGCTTAAAGGCTCTGCATGTTGCAACCTGCTTACTTAATTTTCATGCTCTTTGCATTATATTTCATTTTAGTTGTATTTTTTTTAATTTAATTTTTACTTTTTACTTGATTTTAGTTAAATTAACGCTCCTTTCTATTCAAATGTCTTCATCTGATATTTCTGACTGCTGTACTGTGTATAAGAGTAACTGAAACAACCAAATTTCCCCTTTGGGATTAAAAAAGTATTCTGATTCTGATTCTGATAACATGCACGCAGATGGCTGTTACTGAACAATATGCCAGCACATGCAAGTAATCACGACTGCAACTTAATCAGAATAAATTAGAACAAGCTAAAATGATGCCAAAATAAAAATAAATTGAAGGATTTAGGCACACATTGACCAGTAAAGTGCACAGAGTGATATCAAGACACAGTGTCAAGTGCAGTCTCCCAAAGGGTGATAAATAAAGTGCCTCTCATTGTGAGCATAGCAATGAGAACAACAAAAATCAACAATAAAGGATACTTAGGATAATGGCAGCAGCCAAAACTACATGTGCATAACTTCCTTCTCTGAGCAGCAATCAGTACTTAAATGGAGACGGGAACAAAATGTGGGCATGTGTTTTTAGTGGCCTGTTCAACACACGGGCGGAGACCAGAAGGAATTGTCTGTACTCGGCCCGAGGCTTTATAAGATGAATATCCCCGATCCCAGAGACGGAATCATGGTGTTCTGTCTAAATTTGACAAATTTTGGCAAAGTGGGATCAACTGTTGAGGAGTAATGTATTTCCTATGTGACTTAATTTATTGAAGTTTTTTTGTTTGTGGTACCACGTGTCAAAATAACGAAGGTCAGCCTCACTTCTTGCCACACGCAACATGCAATTCAGGCAGAAAAATACCAACTCCATGCCTGTGCCTGACATGTTTTTGGAGCTTTTTCAATCATAAAAACTGAGGATTTCCTCATTCTTTCCCAGTTAACCTACTTTGTCTATATTTGCACAGTTTATATCATTCCCTGTCAGAGTGATTGTATAATTTAGACCTTGGGAGTTCACCTACCTTTGCAGTGCAGCTGGATCCACCTGATTTATTAGCTGTAATCAGGCAGATCCATCTTGCAAAGCCCCAGTCTGCAATGATTGTGAGCCATATAAATGAAAAGCAAATAACACTGAAAGCACTTTAAATAGAAACAATATTTTTGCTCCACTTCAGGCGAGAGCTTGTTCTTCCTGATGGCTCACATTTTGTGTTTTCAGAGCCGCAGTAGCGCCCACCTACTACATTATCTTATTGGCCTGTAATGATAGTGATGGATGGAAAGATCGTCCAATCACCTTCTAGTTGTGCTTTTGAAAGTTTCTGCCCATTTCCAAACACTTTTTATGGGCTGTTTCTCAGTAGGACTAACAAACTTTGTTAAACAGTTAATCAGGTGTGTCAGATTAGAGTTTACCAAATTTGAAGTATAAAAAATAACCTAATTTTAGATGTTAACACTTCTATGTCATCATCATTTAAACAGGCATCTAGTTTTTTTATTTAAACTTAGAATTTAAATCCTTTCACTCAGATGCTATCATTAAATCCTGGTTTTTTCGTCCCTGCCTGGATACATCTCTTGATGTATGTGCATGTACAAATACATTTATTATATGTATTTTTATACAGTACATGCTTATTTGTATCTATAAAACCAAGAGTATGGCTTTAGCCTGCTCTCTAGTTAAAGGGACTGTGAGGAGTTTCGAAGTAATTACAAAAAAGTCTCAACTTTCAGATATATGCCTAATGGAAATACACACTTTAAGATGAGTTTTATAGCATCAAAATAGGTTATCTATAAATGCTATTCCTTAGCTTCTTAGTCGGGTCGGACAGGGCTGGACTGACCTGGATACTCAACTTCGGGAACAAGACAATTAAAACTAGAGCAAATTTATATTATTCTGACACATCTTAGAGCACCGGGCTGTAAGTAGCGATATATAGCCGGCTACAAAACTACAATACTAAGTTTTTCAAAAATCACTTGTCACACATCAAAAACTACCGCTACGTAACTAGAAAGAGATACATTACCTCATCGCTTTGCATCCTGTAAGTCGTTGAAAAAAGAAGTTGTAAAGCAATGCAGAGTTCTGTGGAAGGTCCAAGCTGCATTCATTAGCATCACAACAAACACACACTTTAGTTTTGGTCTCGTCTTTTGGTGCGTTCCATTTGTAGTCAGAAGTAGGATTTTTCGAGTTCCGAGTAGGAAACTGCAACTGGAACATCCCCCGAAGCCTAAATTTCCTACTGGGAACTTGGTGAAACCTCGCCACCCGGAGTTGACGATCAAATATGGATGCCCCCAGTGTGAACAGTTATTTAGCTCCTGTAATAATCAATTTATTTGCACTTCTGACTGGGGTGTGTCGCTCTAGATCAGCTGTATACATAGTATTGTTAGACTTCTATTTACAAAAATGCTGCCATAGTGATAATCACATTCTTCATGTGATGTTTGTGAACAACAACACAGGGCGTGCTAACAACAGCTAACAATAGCCTGGTAGATCGGCATGTTTTTTTTCCAACTTCAACTGGAACACCGATAAGTCGGAGATGATGTCACTCCCAGTTCCGAGGTTACTGGAACGCAGCATTACGACAGTCGCCGCGCGTGCTCATGGGTAGCAGAGTCTTTTATGTCGCCGGTAATAGATTCTCCTCATAGCTCCTTTAAGTGTCTTGAGAAAACACTTGCTATGAATTGGTCTTATAAAAATAAAGATTGACTGATGATTGATTTGATAAATCTCTATTTACAAGTTTCAGACCTTGAATATCAAGTTTGAATTGGCACAAACTACATGAATAAAATGTGTTTCTTACCCTATAACTCATTTACAAGTACATTATTGTATATGAAAACATGAAATATTTCCCAGCCCTACCTGTCTACACCTTTAAGTAGACAATGAGTGATTGTGATGCGAGTGTGTCGCAGAATGAACCCTCTGAATACATCTTTAATGCCCTCAAGCTTAAAAAGCAGTTATCATGTCTCTTGCCAAAGTCTTCCCAGTGTTATTGCTGCATTGCTGTCAGACCCTCTGAACTGATCGTCTACAGTGAAAGAAGCATGTCAACTATTCGCCGATGCCCCCCCACCCCTCCTGAGTCGCTCTCACAGAGACAGCGGTGCCGTCTGCAGGAGCCTCAAAATAGCCGTCTACTGACAAGACAGCTGGTGCGACGACACCGCAGCCTCGGAATAGCCGAGCGCCGACGTGTACACACACAGTCGTCTCCAGAAAACGCCGTGCCACCCTCGTAGTCCTCGGTCTCAGACTCCAGCAGGAGCATGGGGAGCCGCTGGAAGTATTCTTAACCCCTCCTGCCCTGGAATGTCACTCTCCGCTAAGATTAGTTGGCAGGAGGCCTTGGGGAAGGTTGACGCAGATACAGAGTGAGGTGCGACTCCAGTGACAGACGGGACACATCCACATGAAGACACTCTACGTGACCTTTGCTCCTTTAAGCCTTATGTGGTCAGAAACAATATTATAATGGTAATATTCAACACCAATAATGAGTTAAGCATTTATTGTGCGTATTGTTAAGAACAGAAAAACAGTTAAAGAAGTTTCCCAGCCCAATATTTAAAAGAAAAGAGTCATAACTGATGAACTGAGGACACATGATCCTGAATGTGTGGGTGCATTCGACCTTTATGTTCACATTAGCATCAAAAACTGCATGCAGACTCCCACACACACACATACATACATACATACATACAAATGCATTTTTAGTGTTATTTTTAAGTCTTTGCTGCAACAGTCAAGGCTGGAGGCTTTATGCTGATGGGTTTAAGAGCCAGTGGACTGATTGACCTTTATTACATATGCAATTTCAAGTCTGTTGGCACAGTGGTTCTTTTCTTAAATAAAATGTTATTGTTTTTCATTTTAGAAAATGTACACATATGCATCTTCATATGCTTATGAATGTGCCAAACTTCTATGTTCACATTGTCGTACAAACATTGTTAAAATCAGTGGGGCACTGTCTTATTTTTTTAAAATGGATTTTAAGCACCTTTAAATGACACTTCCAGAAGAGAGTATCAGTAGTATCTTGAACTGCAGTCTTCCAGGCGGTCCATTTACCAATTTTCTTGAAGAATTCTGCATTCTGAATTCTTAAATTAAGTTTGAGTCATTATTCGCACAATATTTCAGTAAGACACTGAGGATTTTAGTCATATTTGGTACAATATTTGTATAATTTTGAGGTTTAAAGTCACCACAATTCTGCTTATCGTTAGGTTGCAATGATCATGCAAAACGTTGTTAATTTTGACTGCACTTTTTTATTTAGTTTTAGTCATTGTCGTTCGCCTAAAATTAATTTTAGTCATAATTTAGTCGTCTATGTTGTTTTATTGCCTGCCTCAGCACCATGGGGAGCAGGGCCTTCAGTCGCTCTGCTCCCCAGCTCTGGAACTCTCTCCCTCCAGACTATCGAAACCTGACCTCCCTGTCTCTTTTCAAATCCAGACTTAAAACCCACCTGTTCAGGACCGCATACCTCACTTGACAATATCATATCTCCCCATACCTGTTGTGCTTTGCTTTTGTTGATTTTATTATTGTTGATTTTATTGTTATTTTCGATTTTATTGTTGTTGTTTTAATCTTCTACAGCGTCCTCGAGTGTCTTGAAAGACGTTTTGAAATAAGAGGAATTATTATTATTATTATTTTAGTCAAGCTTTAGTTGACGAAATTTCACACATTTTTTGTTGATGAAATCTGTTGTAGTTTTAGTCAACTAAAATATGAAGTTTAAAGTGTAAGGCATTTTTTTGTTTTCTTGAATTTCTAAAGTCCACCACAGAGTTAAGAAAGTTGTGATTGGACGTCCCTCCTAACTCATCCAACCTTTTCACACAACCAAAGTAGCTGTGATTGGATATATTCCAACTTTCTACATGGCAAAATTAGGTCTGATTGGATTAAGTCTCTGTAAAACATTTTAGTCTATTTTTTTATTTGTTGACAAAAATGTCAAATAATTTAGTTTTACTTTTTTTCCATGTGCACTTGTTTTTATCAGTTACTGTCCAGTTTTTGTCAAGGGAAAAAATGTTGTTGACCAAAACTATGATGAAAATAAATAGTCAACAAAGTAACACTGGTACCAAAACTGTAGTTTTTAATAGAAATGCCCAGTTCAGAACACTGACTGAAGAAACTGTTGGATGAATACATATGATGTCAGTAATTTGATTGACAAAAAAGCCTTTAAGATATCGTTGATGCATTACAGCAAAAACTGCCATACTGCTGCACATCTGCTCAGCTGAACTTCAGATCAACCCACTCACAGAGAAGCTATGTTGAGATGGGACTTATGGCTTTGTGCGGACTTGTAGCCATGTCAAGCTTGTCTTTTATTTTCAAAATCAGAAAAATGTGTGCTCTGTAGAAAAAGAATCATCCCTGTTCAAAAAGAGCACAAGAATACTGAAAAAATTTAGAGGTTGAATTTTTTTCTAATATGTGGAAAAGCTCAGAATTCTACCCTTATCTCAAACTTGAAAACATCTTCTCAACTTCTAAGAAAAATGTTCAGTTGCCCTCTTCTGTAGATTATATATTTAAATGGAGGCCATTTCTTTACAACCAGGCTGTAAATATGTTTAGTTTGGCTGTAAAAAATCATCTCCCTGCACACAACCATGTGCCCTCCAGGTCTCCTGCAGACACTTAACCTTTATTAAGCCTTCATTTTTTTACTCCAGGAGGTTGACACACCTTTAAAACAAATTTTTAAAAGCATATTTGTTTCTTTCTCTATTTTTCAAACATGTGACCAAACGGTTTAAATCAACCAATCAGGATTTTGAACTAACCAAGCACAACTTGAGTTTAAGTAATGGCGGACTTTTCTGACCTGCTTCACCATCTTTATTTGAACATTTGTCCTCTTTAACTTTATTACTAACCCTGGCATTTTTTTTTTACTGTTCTGGACATTTATTTTGCACATCTGTTTCACCTCATATACTTGACAAGCTTTACATTTCTAAGTTTATTGCAAAACATGCATCTGCAGGTCTGGGCTCCTGAAACTCCATGTGATTTCTTCATATTAAGGCATTTGTGTTAGATCAGCCACAGTGGTTATAGCCTCCTGGTTTTTGATGCTTCAACAGAAGTTGCCCCATCTTGTTCTTCTCGTCTTTGGCCATCCAAACTCTCGTGCAGGTCATGGCTAAGCTACAAAGTCTGGCATTACTTTATGAACTCAGGAGGCCAGGTACATTGTTTAAAGGATAAGAAACAGGACATGTTCCATGGCAAAAAAAGGGGGTGAAATATTTTTGAAAAATGCAACTAGTATTTGAGAAAATAGTAAAATGGGCATTTTTGTAGTCCATTCATTAAAAGAGTGTTTATGTCAAAACAATTGACTAACATAAGCCCTCCACATAGCCCTAATTAGCTCTTACATTTCTCCTCACCATGAAAAACCTGCCACAAAATGAGCCAAACACTTCCTTTAAACCAACATTGTGTTTCTACTTTGTGGCAATCACGTACCTGATTATGTGGCATGTAACCACCAGGTGGTAGTTCTACATTTTTATGCTAAGTGTATCATTGAATACCTGTTTTTTTTAGTTGTTTCTGTCCTTGAAGTTGTTGCTATTTCACTGTCAAATTGTTGATTCTTTCCCCCTATTTATTATTTGTAGTTTAATGCTTTACGTTTGCTTAAATGTATATTTATTATGATGTGCACTGCTGACCTCTTGGCCAGGTCACCCTTGTGATGAGATCCTGATTTCTGTGGGAGTTATCTGGTAACATAAAGGTTAAAACAATTAAAAGTGAAACTTAGATTTAACTTAAGTACCGGTTAATATGATAAAACTTCTTATCTGTGTTGTTTGTAAGTAGATTTTTTCAAATCCTGCTTTATGATATTTGGCTTTAAAATGTAACCACAGTCGTGATTTCTAATGTTTTAAAAAATCTGTATTAGAAGGTATGAATTTATTTAATTGTTATGATCATTAAGAGCTGCCAGGCCTTTTCAGACAAGCTATCTACTCTTGAGACTGCAGGTAGAGGAATTATTTAAACATGATAATGAACACACTTGGTTGTTTGTGTTTGACTCTCTCAGGTGTAACTACGGCTGGGCTGGTCAGTTCTGTGATGAATGTATGCTCTATCCTGGCTGCGTCCACGGGACCTGCAACACGCCCTGGGAGTGCAAGTGTGAGAGGAACTGGGGAGGTCTGCTCTGTGATAAAGGTGAGAAAACTGCCTCTGATTTCTAAATTACTTCATCAACTAATACTCAAGAGGACGTCCAGACCCCTTATCCTAACCTGCTCCAGATGAAACATGTTAGAGTTTACACTGTTAGCTCTATTCTCCTGTGGTCAATTAACAAAAGAGGTAACAAACATAAATGTCATGTCTGAGTTGAGTTTCCTCCGAGCTCTGTGTGACTGCAGACCAGCAGCTGTATAGTTTTACTGCCTGTGATGTGAGCAGCAGCACAGACACTCGATCCGCTCTCGTCTCTTCGTCACTGAGGGCTCTTCAGGGGATGAGAAAGAGCCCTAAGATCCTCGGTGGGGACAGATCCCTGCTCTTTTATTTACCAGCCTGCAGGCCCAGCTGGCCTTCAGCCTGAGGATGATGCAGGGATCACAGACAGAATAATGATAATGTTCTGCTGCTAATATGAGTCTGAATAAAACATTGCATCTTATTTTCTTTGATAGGTGCCATGATTTTATGTAATAAAGCTTATTTTAGCAAACAGACAAAAAATAGTCCCACACACTTCACGAGACTTAAAATCATACATAATTCAAACTGACAAACCTCTGCCAGGACGACTTGTCCAAAATGTGGAAAACTGCCCAATCTTGTACTTTTTACAGAATCCAGGATCCACATACGGCTTCAATTAATTACCAAAACTCACTTTTCCATTGTGCTGTTAACATCATTCCCTGAAATTTTCACTGAAATCCATCCTGAACCTATGGAGTTATAGGCAAATATGTGGAAAACTGCCCTATTTTGCCATATTACAAATCATTCAAAGATTTCCTGGATCTGCATATGTGTTCACATCACCACCATATTCAGGTCAGTTTTCCCAGTGCCATGACAAACATTCCCTGAAAATGTCGTCTAAGTCTGTTGAGAACTTGTTGAGTTATAAGCAAATATGTGGAAAACTGCCCTATCTTGCACTGTTAATACATCCTTTAAAAAAATTCAGGATCTCGTATGGATTCAAATCATTGCCAAAATCAAGTCACCTATTTCTTTTCCCGTTACCAAAATTCCCTTAAATTTTCACCATAGTTCATTCTCAATTTTTTGAGTTATTAGGGAAACTGCCCTTTATTACTGTTGCAAATCCTATAAATAATTCCTAAATCTGTGTTCTTATTCAGATCACCACCAAAATCAGATCAGTTTTTCCCAGTGTAATGATTAATATGCTCTCAAACAGTCTTCTAAGTCTGTCAAGACCTTATTGAGTTGTTAGCACATCCGGATTTTAATCACCACCACAATGTAGTCACCTCTCTCTTATCCTATGAGCAACATTCCCTATAAGTTTCATCAAAATGCGTTCATTACTTTTTGGGTTATCTTGCTAACAGACAAACAGACATCGATAAGAACATAATAAGGGTCTTGGTACACTGATGGAGACAGATCTACATACACTTTTTTTAGTAATTCAGCTCTTAATATGGGAAATATTGATGTTTCTCACTAAAATCTGCCTCTTTGTGTTCATCTACCTGCAGATCTGAATTACTGTGGTCGCCATCAGCCGTGTGTAAACGGAGGAACCTGCATGAACACCGAACCGGACGAGTACGCCTGTGTCTGTCCGCAGGGGTACTCAGGAGGGACCTGCCAGATTGGTAAGAGGAATTAGATTTTTCTACCCGGGTATTATTGTTCAGTTCTGTCTACTTTATTTTAATTTTCCAATAAAGCTGAAGATTATGTCAAGTGATGATCATCAAATGGGCCATGTTCCCATCTGATTCCCAAAATGTCAAATGCTTTAAATGTGAGAGGGAAAACTATTGTTGTAGCTTTAAGGGTTTGTTTGTCATTAAAACTTAACAACTATAAACCCCACCCCCAAAACGACTAGGACCCAGGGTGTACCATGCCTGGCGAAAGAGAATAGTGTTTTAGGAAATGCATGGATGGATCAATTGCCTTTTTTTTTTTTTGCAGTTCAAATCATCATGAAAACTGTAAAAAAAATATGATTATCCCTAGTTTTCTTTAGCCCTTATGAGTATAAACGGAAGTACTTTTATTTGTTAGATAGAGCAGGAACTTATGAAGAGATAGTAGGGAATGACAAAGAGGGTAATGACCTAAAGGTTGGACTTGAACTATTTCACTTCAAGGGCTAAAACCAACTATACATGAGGTGTGATGGGAACTTCAGATCAACCTACCTAAGCCCGTTAGTGCCTCATAAATTAAAGTAATTCAAAGACGTGTATAACTGGAAAACGAACCAACTTCATAGAGTTTTTGGTAGTGTTATGTACAGAGGCATGCTAAATATGCTTCACAAAAAGCCTTAAAATAACCATTAATTAGATTTATTTTTGGTTCCAGCTGAGCACGCCTGTATGTCCGATCCCTGTGCCAATGGTGGCACGTGTCATGAAGTGGACGCAGGGTTTGAGTGTCAGTGTCCAGCAGGCTGGGAGGGGCCAACCTGTGCTAACAGTGAGTCAGACGCCTGATGTTTACATGAGGACCTGAAATATGTTTTTGATTGAGCATTGTATGAGTTGAACTGTGTCTTCCCCCAGATGTGGACGAGTGTGCATCAAGTCCATGTGCTCAGGGTGGGACCTGCATCGACCTGGAGGACGGCTTTGAGTGCGTGTGTCCTCCTCAGTGGGAGGGAAAGACGTGTCAAATAGGTAAGCTTTACAATGTCGTTAACAATCTGTTTAAAGGTATTAATTATGGTGGTATTAGCAAAAACAACCCTGTATAGAGAAATTGACCAAATATTAACATAACAGTTGTTATGATAATAAATTGCAGGGGACATATGTGAATGGATAAAGCAGCATTTAAAGGGGTAGGCCAACATTTTTTTGTTTTCTTTTGAAAGTTACATAAAGTGCTAATCTTAGTCTAAAAGTAGGTAACAAAATAATTTGGTTAAACACATTAAAACAAAACAACAAGCACACAGGACTGTTTAGAGTTACTGAAGAGTTTCTCTGATGGCTGTAGGCAGAGGCAGGCTAACACTACCCATTGACTCCCAGTATTTAAGCTAAGCTTATTAGTGGTGGGTGAGCTCTGACGGTCTTTCTTGTTATTGCACGTACAGTCGAAAGAATGGAGTCTATCTGCTTGTCATGGACTCAGGAGTGAGGCAGGAAAAGAGCAAAAATGTTGACATGTCCCTTTAAAGCAATGAGAATAAATTGGGTTTAATCCATATAAATCCAGCACATTGAGTCAAGCAGGTCCACAGCAGCAGGTCATCCATGTTGGTCGTCATGGCTGCAGTGATACATGTGTGATATTTGTACTATTACGCATTTCAAAATATCTGTTTCAATGGTTGTAACCGGGATAATATGTCTAGAAATATCAGCAGTTTATAAATGATCACAGGTCCTGTGAAATCTTTTAAAAGATCCACCAAGAGTGCATTATATTAAATATTTCAGCTTAATATTCTGCATCAAAACTTGTTTATCTATATTCCAACGGCATGAGATCTACATTTTATTATGTTTATTTTTAACAAATTATCAAAGTTTCTTTTTATGCCATATTTTCTTTTCATTTTGTTCAACCTCCTCATACATATCGAGGTCTTTCTGACGCACCCACCTTGTGTAACTGTATTTTGGAGATTCAAAATCGCAACCTGAGCCTCACACCCGGACTGCACACCGTTGATATCCTGTACACGCTGGCAGCTGCACGCTCGCCTCTTTTATTTTTTTCTGAATGACTTTATGAGCCACCGGTGAGTCTATATCCGGCCATTTGTTTGTCACTGGTGGTGGCATTCGTTTCCATATCACTACCATTACAGCAAGCGGACGTGACCAACCCGAAGCCAGGAAATGGATTACGAGCAGTAAACAAAGATGGGCCGGTGTGCGTGCGAGCGTGTGAGTGTGTGTGGAGTAGATCAGAACATGGAGGGCTGCAGGTTGGAAAGAGATCCGAGGAGTACAGTGTCATCTTACCAGCTCAGGTCTCAGCTTACAGGCAGCCACCGGCCTCCTGTCTTACCTGCTGATTGTGTGTGATTGGAGTGTAAGGTTTCACAGAGCGACAGGTGTGTGTGTGTGTGTGAGCACAGCAGGACTCCCTGTAGGACCCCCCTCCCCCGTTTTGAATATTTAAGCAGCTCTGCTTTTCTTTGTTATCAAACTTTTGATGTGTTAAAGCTGTTGTTCTCAACTGGCCTAGCCTCAGGACCCTCTAGCACCTTCTTTATTAGACATTGCATGACCAGTACTTTAAATTAGTGAAGGAAAAAAGTTTCACTTTGGATCATGAATAGAACAAAATACAGAATTTAAGGAAGCTACCTGGGTCTTCAGAGACCCTCCAGTGGAGAATCACTACACTGAAAATTTGTTGGTGACACTTTGTGGATTTCATTCAACATCTCTTAGAAATTAAAGAAAAAAGTCTTTGTGTAATTTTTGGATTCACAGGACCTGAAACTGATCTAAATGTATGTATATATTCATTTCAGTGTTTTAAAAGAACTTCATCTTCAGCCCAAAAGTTGCAAAGGCTGTGATGTACAGATGTCCTGATAAATCAGCCATCAATCAGTGTTGGGAAATTTATGTTATAAAACATATTCAGTTGATAGGCAGATCTTCATTCAGCAGGCCAATTTTGTTTAAAAAAACGTATGAAATCTTCTGAAAGTGTGTAAACTTTTTGACTTAATTGTTTGTGTTATTTGCCCTGCTTTGCCACTTGGATTGAAATAATGATTTTAATCATTCTGTCAATCTTTTTTTAATTAGCAAAAATAGAAATAAGCAAAAAATTAGTTATTTTATTGTGTAATTCAGATGTCCTTGCTGTATGGTACTTTGTTGTGTTGCTGCATAAGATCTTTTTTGACTGCTTTGTTGAACAAATACTCAACCAACTGCCAAAACAAAACATGAAACATAATCAATATTGGAGATCCCACAAACAGGTGATTGGGGATCAATAGTGACAAAGAAAAGCCTGATATCATCAAATGATAGGCATTCCTGCTTTTTTTGTCTAGGGATAACAATATTTGGTTTTTGCTGATATCTGTTATGCTGATATTTTTTAATTCATTATCACTAGTATGATAAAGATACTGGTACCAATATTTCTGATCAAAATCATAAGCTCTGTACTTAAAAATTGACTTGTTTTTTTCAGTGTCACAGTGTATATTAGCAAGGAACAGATGTAAAACAAGAAAAGCATAATTTTACTCTTGCAACAATGAAATCCTTATTTTTTTTAAAAGAACCCATGCAATGATGAGAAGGTGCAACAATATTGTACATTTGTGTTATTTGCTGATATTCCAGCCGACACGTGGCCGATATGTGAGGCCGATATATCAACTGTAAATATCTGCAAAAATGTCGATATAGGCAGATGCCGAGAGCAAACTGATAATATTGTGCACCCCTGTTTTTGTCATTGTACTTCTGTGCCAAACAGCAAAACAGCAAAACTATGATGACACGTGGGAAAAGTCTGGTGGGCTCAGTCAGAAGAGAAAAACAATAGCGACCCATTATTGCACCATATATCACTCAAAGTGATAAAGAACTTCACTGGGCATGACAGAGTCTGAAGCATCAGGACCTCTCCCCCTCCTCATGTTCACAGCATCAGTAAAACAGCTTGTTCCCCTGGTTCTCCAAATAGACCCACCAGCGTGGCGTCCTGCCATTGTGTCCTTGGCAGTTTATGCACATTGGCTCCGGCTGGCAAGCCCAGAGCAGTTACCCCAGAGTAGACCTGTCTACCAATCAGAGCAAAGCTGGGCCCATATGGGGAGGGGAGCCTTAGAGAGGCACGAGCTCCGACAGAGCATCTCAGACAGACTGAGGCTATTGCTGCATCCCAGCTACTTCGGACTTGGGAAGAGGGGGGTGGGAATAACGTTATATACAAGTTATCAGCGTTCCTGTTACAAATGCGGAAAAATACCGCTATCTATCTGGCTATTTTTAGCCACCCTGCATTGTAGTTCATACATACTGAGTGAAGAATGTAAATAGCACTGTAGCAGCATTTCTATAAACGTCCAACAATGCGATGTATACGGCTGATTTAGTGCGAAAAACACCAGTCAGATATAAAATTGGATATATATACTTATTAAGTGTTTACGCTGAGTTATCTTTCAGACTGAGGTTTTTCTCTACATTTTGTCCTTCTATCCACATGAACTGTGTTTAATACATATTTTTGAAAAATCTTTACCAAGGTGAAGGTTTGTTTTTTAATTTGGTGTTTTGAACTCAAAATGTCAAATTTCCTGCCATTTGTTTTGTTGCTTTTTTAAGTGTTGATAGCTGGACTTGCATGATCCCAGACTTCCTGTCCCTGCTTCATTATGATCATGTTATGAAAACTCTTAAGGCTGAAGACATTTGGTCGGTTTTGGTCGAGACCCAGTGTTAATGTTTCCTAAGTGAGTGTTGACTGGTGACCCATGGCTGCTCGCGTCATGGTTACAGTAATTGATTTGAAACCATCAAAATAACCCCAAAAGCTTATTTATAACAGGATTGGACATAGATTATGAGATTTGTCTCAATTATAAAAGAAACAAATGAATATTTACTCAATAAGTCTGCTGATGCCAGTGAACTTAGCCATAAAATAAACCATAACACCAGTCAGACTTGTGGTTGGAATAGGTTTAAAACGAATTTGCATTAGCATAGAAACTTAAACATCATAACAAGGTAACAAACAGCATTCAACATTCCATTCATGTGTTTTAATGTAGACAGAGCTGTTTTTAAAAATCCCCTTTGTAGATCGGAGTATTTCTGGAAATTGAGGACAGATTTGGGGCACTATGTTTTTGAAAACTAGATGGTTTTTGGAACATAAGGGATTCTGAACGTTGACTTGCACTTTGCCAAGTTTACATTCTGAACTGGACAAGTAGTTTGGCAACCCTTAGTCCTGCATCATATTCAGGATGCACCTTCAGTTGAGCCTCATGTCCCCCATAGTGCTCTTTGATCATGCTTTTAGTTGAAGATAAGACTTAAGATTGTAAGCTTCCTGCTCTCTTTGGTACTACTGATAACTATGACAACTTTGAGACTAAAATTAGTACTCCAAATAGGACATTATTTGGTGTTTTAGACTTTCATTACTGCAACCATGGTATAAGAACTGCATAAATATGAATAACAGTTGTTTTTTTTTACTTTATTGACAAAACCAAAACTGTCTAACCTTACATCTTTCTTTAAAAATTGCATTATATCTTTAAAACTTAATCTATTTCCCAGCTTTATAGCTAGTTATGAAGTCTAAAAGTATGGTCTTGCATTTAATTCTTCCCTCTTGTATTTTTCTTTGACTGTTTCTTGAATACTGGTGACAAACTTGGATTTTTCAGCAGCTTCAGTCCGTTGTGTGTGTCTCAGCTTGCTCTCAGAGGTTGATTTCTGGTTTCTGTTCTCTGTCTCTGTTATTTCTTGGTTTATTTTAAATGATGGACTTGGTTTCCCTTTACGTCCTGCTTCCACAGATGCAAATGAGTGTGCAGGGAAGCCCTGTGTGAACGCTTTCTCTTGCAAAAATTTGATCGGCGGCTATCTCTGCGTCTGTTATCGGGGATGGTCTGGACAAAACTGTGACATCAGTCAGTATTTCTCACTTTAAAAAAAGTCACTTATGTCCTCCTAATGATGCCCACTCCTTCTTCTTCTTCTTCTGGCTTATTTAAAACTCCTCCTTTCACTTCCTGGCCACTGAACATTAGACTGTAGCTTCACTTGCTTTTACACATGTGGTAACCCGTTTCTTCCTCGCTTCAGCAAAATGAAGCTCCAGCTCTGTTCATCATGACTCAACTTGCATGCTTAGTTCTTTAATCCGGATCCAATGCATGCAGGTTACGATCCATGCAGGTCTTTCTGGCACTTTTCTTTCTCTATAAAGCTTTGACTTCATCTGAGCACATCCTTTCTTGTAGACTGCACCAAGTGATCAATAAAAAGCTTAGTAAGCCATATTCTCTTATACTTTCAAATGTTTAATAGTTTTTCCATGTCTTTTTCCTTTTCAGACCTCAAGGGCTGCCATGGTCAGTGCAAAAATGGAGCTACATGCAAGGTAAATTCTATTGTAGAAGTCAAGTTTAAATGTATTTATATGGCACATTTAAAACAGCACACATTCACCATAGTGCTGTAAAATCATATGGCGCTATAAAAATAAAGACTGAGTGATGTAGGATCCTTCCAGGCTGTAGACGTTTCATTCCGAAGCCTGATGGCAGTCATATTATAATTACAATGTGAACAAACACTGAGTAAAAAGCATGAATGGATACATGTACACCTTGAACATTTCTATGTAATTCCCTTACATATATGTTTTGTGTTCATTGATGCATAAACTGCAAACTACCCATGCATCTGCTTCTCCCAAAAAGTAGAACTATCACCTTGAGGTCATGCTTTAAGTGGGGTACACACGACATAAAAATGAGGCCAACTTTCGGCTTGGATCCCCTCTTGCAATCAAACTCAGTAAAGGCAGAATGTTTGGAGGTCTTGAAGATGTGGTGGGAGGTGTTTTAAGAGTACAGATGTACACATTATGTTGTTCACTTTATGTAAGGAATAAATAAACTAAGACTAAGAGGCATTTTATCCTCTCAGAGGAGTTTTGTGTTCACCGGACTTGAAATTGTGACTATTAAACATGTTCAATAGAGTAAAGGTGAAGCATAAAGTTAGACAGATGTCAAAATGGAGGATAATATATTTATGTTTATAAAACACAAGCATCTAAACAGCATAACCTGTAAATTACGTATGACAAACTGATGTGGAGAGGAGTTGCTAATCATGATTTGACACGTCATACGCTCAGATTGATTTAAACATCACATGATTTATCAAAGATGGCGGTAAGTAGGTGTTTTAATGAATTATTTGAGGGCTGTGCTGTTTAGCCTTATAGTAACCGGCCTTCAGAGTTTTCCAGCGGTTCCTTATTTGTTGGATGTTTTGGTCTATCCCGGCTTCACTGAGTTTTCGTAGACTTTATTAAATAGTTCAGTATTTCTTGTTTTCCCACTGTCTGAACGTGCGATAATGTTTGTATTAAAAACCAAACTGTCCGACGCAGACCAGTGCTTTGTGCTCTGTTTGGAAGCCGCCATGTTTCCAAGTGAGTAAGCGTCACTGCTCGTTTTCATCAAGACTGAGCATGTGCAGACAGAAGCCAGCCTGACAACTTTCCGATTCACCGTTTGCATGACAGGATTTTACTTTTCATCGTTTTCGGAAAATAAACAGGCCAAATCGGTTGCACAGGGCCAGTGTATTCCAATTGAGGTGTTCATATGGAGCATTTTTATTCTGTTTGGGCTTCTAACCCGATTCTAATCGGAATATTAGGCTACATGTAAACCAGGCTATTGTCCACCATGTTTGTCTATGTTAACGCCGCATGTGACCCATGAGATCTTCTTGGTAAATTAATCAGTGGATTTGTGGAACAAAACTGATAAATCTGACATTATCTGTGTTTAAGTGTGGATCTCTCACTGTTTAAATTGGTAAAGAGTTTGAAAATCTTGATGTGTGACGTGGATCTTAGTGTCGCATACACCAGCCGAAGACTTAATGTGCAGTAGCTGGTCTAAAAAGGTTGCTCCCAAATGGGGAGAAAGGGCCAACTGGTGAGCCTCAAGGCAAGTTCAGGTGAACCTTTGGGTTTTGTGCAGCCATGTGTTATTATCACAACTTCACAGCAACTAGTAAATGGGTTTGATTTACCCTTAAAGCCACACTGCCGCTCACCTTGAAATCCCCCTTGACCTGATTATCTCATTTTTTCGTTCTCCAGGAGGACTCGAGGGGCTACCACTGCCACTGCCCTCCAGGCTTTGTGGGCACTCACTGTGAGATCCAGAGGAACAAGTGTGAGAGCAAACCGTGCCAGAATGGAGGCCTGTGTCACGCGGTGTTGGATGGTTTTGTGTGCCAGTGCCCACCGGAGTTTGCTGGACAGCTGTGCGAGGTGAGTTTCATGTTGCTCTGATCACAGCTTTGGATTGTTGCAGTCATAGTGATCGCTATTGAGATGGGGTTGCCAGACGGTTTTATTTATAGACTTAATATTAAAGAGTGACAAATTATACACCAGAGGCACTGTAGGCTTAAGTGTTTTGCTTTACTTTGTAGCTCAGTTACACAAATAAAGAAATAGGGGTATCAATATCAGTATATATAAATGAATGATCCCCGTCTTCCCTCTCTGTTGCCCTTTTTCTTACCATCCTTACCACTATCTAATAAAACCAGAAACGCAAAAAATTAACAGAAAAGAACATTTTCGACGTTAAAAAGACACCATAAGACACATAGCAACACAAGGAGCAAACATTATGAAGGCCATAGCGATATGTTGGTTACACTAGTTACCAATGTGCAACCATTTGTATTTTGGAAAATACGCCCACAGTGAAAGTAAACAAAGTCTGTGTACAGTATACTTTACAGTAATTAAAGCTGTCTGCAGTCCGCCAAATTATTCAAGTCATCTTCCTAAAAGGTGTAAAGAATGTTCCACACCCTAAAGGGCACAGATTTGACTCCAGACGTCTCTTGTTCTTAAAAATCTTGTACAAACACACGTTACAGATGTGCAGGCTTTCATATCACAGCTTTCCATGTAATGTAGGTTAGCCGTGAGGAAACCGACACTCCTCTGCATCTCTAGGGTCCTGAATGGAGGACATTTCTGGTCAGGAGCCAGTCCTGTTTTTAGCATCTCCACTATAAATACGAGCCTCAGTGAATGAGGTGACGCTGGATCTCTGCCTGCATACTACACCGCTCTGAAGCCTGCTATGGCACGGTGCGCATTCCTGCCCTGCAGTGCCAAAACTACAACGCCTCCGACTTCATATTTCAAAGATTAGTATCTCCTCTCTGGTCCATGAAGGTGATTGTGTAATGGTGTTTACGCCTGCCCTGATCAAAAATGATTTCCTCAGGAGGGATAAGGTAAATTTAAATCCAAGTGAAAACACAACTTTTACCCTCTGACAGAAAAGGCAACAAAACTTAACACAATTTCAGTCTCTGCTTTTGGAAATTATTTAAACTAGGTCTTCAGAATGGTGGTTTTATGCCTGCACAAGGTGTAAGAGAGTAATCACACAATGGTGGGGCATTGTACCTCCTAAACTGGATCAGTTCATCCTCAAGATGATACATAATCCATACCAGTACGCAATCACACATCTCAATTCTTCACTCTCTCTGTACTGAGGTTAAACATGACTTTTAGAAGCTAATGTGATTATTGTGGCTCCAGGTTAACACCTCTCATATTGCACACGCACACATATTGGTATCGTTTTTTTTCTTTGATATTTTTTAAATAATTATTTGGAAAAATAAGGCTTATTATAACCTATAATATGAACTTTGTTTTCTGGATTGTAGGGATTTAGGATGCGAGACATATGTGTTTTAATATCTATATGAGGTTTGACTATGAAATAATGAGACTAGGGATGGGAACAAAAAAAACAATTCCACTTGAGAATCGTTACAACGCCCTAAAGAAACCAATATTATTAGTGTTTGTGCTTAACAATTCCCCTATCAATTCCTTTAGCTTTGCTCTGTTTGCTTGACAAATTATTGGAGTCATACCTCTAATCAGGTGCCGACAGCAAAAATGACAACAAAGAAGTCAAAACTCACGGGGACATGGGATAGAGTTTGTAAATATGGTGGCTCAAGTTTCAACAAAAAGACACTTGTAAGTGGAAAATATGGCAACTTGTAAAAGAATTTATCTATGCAGTATGGCATTAAATAGAAAGCACGGCAAAGCAAGACCAAACTCAAAACCATGTTGATTGTTTTGTTTGATAATTTTTGGAAGAGTTGGTTCCAGAGGAGTCAACACTGAATCAAACAGGTTCTAGAAAAACTGTGAGGAAAAAATCTGGTGTCAGGGAGCACAGCTGTGAAAAAACGGTGCCATTAGTCATCAAGACAACGCACCAGCTCACACTGCGCTCTCGGTAAAGCAGTTTCTGTTCTAAGATCAAATCACAGAGCTTGATCACCCTCCCTGTTCACCTGATCTAGCATTGTGTGACTCTTACATTTCCTGAGATCAAATCTGTGCTCAGAGGGACATGTTTTGAGTCTGTGTTGGAAGTAAATAAAAGAGCAACAGATTTTCTGAGACAACTGTCTGAAGAGGACCTGCTGCACGGCTCTGATCAGTCACCTGAATGCAGTGTTGTGTTGATGCAGAAGGAGAAAGACTATGTATGTTTATGATCAATTTAACTGTAACAGCATTAGTCTGAGATTAATTCATGCTTCTTGTGGTTTTTTCACTATAAATATATTCCAAACCCATCTTGCTGGTATGAAAAATGTCCTTTGCTGGGAGCCTTACAAACACCAAGACTAATGCGCTCAAAGATTTATGGTCTCTTTTGCCCTCAGCCACGCTCCCCTGACCACACACGTGCAAATAGTAAAGAAAAGAAATGTATGTGGCCGTGACACTTGGGGTAAAATAAACTGTGTGACCGCAGACTTCACCCACACTGCTCTCTCATATTCAGCACCATACATGGCAAACGGGTGCTACAGTAGACTCCTGTTTATAAAAACAGAGACTTTTTTACTTCATGTCTGTATTTCTGCATGTCGAAATGGTCAGATGGCACAGTGGGCTTTGGATTTATTGTTTTCAGTGTGCCTCTGCTGAAATCAAATACTTACTGTTAAGATAAATGCCCATTCATTCAGACTAAAGGTTATTTATTCTTGTTAAAATTTCAGTCTCTAACTAATCTGATTTTCTTCTCTGGATGACCATAGATCTCCAGCTGGTCCCCCTCTGACGCTTGTGATCCAAACCCGTGTGAGAACGATGCAACGTGTCACAGCATGGATCAGGACTTCTACTGCGCCTGTCCCGAGGGCTACGAGGGGAAAACATGCGAGAGTGTCAGAGAAGACTGTCAAACCACGCCGTGTCAAGGTGGGCAAAGCAGTCAGCACTGCTCAGACTTCATTCACCAAGCTGCTATATGAAGAACAAAAACTCAAACTATGTATATTACTCCTGCAGTGATTGACAGCTGCACTGTTGCTGTGGCGACCAACGACTCAGCAGGAGTGCGACACATCTCCTCCAACGTGTGCGGACCTCGAGGACGCTGCATCAGCCAGCTGGGGGGGAACTTCAGCTGCGTGTGCGACCCCGGGTTCAGCGGTGCCTACTGTCATGAGAGTAAGTTCGCTGAGCGGCCTCAGGGTCTCGAACTGCTGAGGAGGTTCTGTTTTGGCTGGCGTTTGTCCATTCGTTGGTTTGTTTGTCTTGATGATGAGGTTTTCAGGGAGTGTTGGCCATGACACAAGGAAGAAGTGATTAGATTTTAGTGTTGATTAGAATACCGATGCAGATCCAGGAATTTTTAGAGGATTTATTGATGTTGCAAAATGGGGCTGTTCAACACATTTTTGATAAGAACTTATCTTCTAATGTCAGAGGTATTTAAGAGGAGGTCAAGGATGCTTTCCAATAGAGAATAAAAACTTTAAATGCTTTAAAATGGCACATCTTACCCTTTACTTTGAGACCAATTAAATAAAAGAGTTAGATTTCAGTATAATCACAATCATTAGGTGAGATATACACTGATGAGGGAAATATGTCAAAAAGATCCTTAAAAAGGTCAATTTGCACTTGACACTTATAATGCAAGTGCCTTTAAAGTTGTAAACATCACTATTTTGTGAGGTTGAAAAAATTGAGAACTGGTCTTGATTTGGCAGCACCTTTGATTTAGTTTTAATGATAGTCTTTTGCCTAAAATATCTTTTAGTTTTAGTCATAATTTGGTCAGCTGAATTCATTTCATGAAGTGTAAAGTGTAAGGCATTTTTTATATGTTTCCTTGCATTTCTGAAGAATTTAGTTTCTTTGTCCATGTGCTCTTGCTTTTTTTTTTTTTTAGTTATGGCCTAGTTTTCGTCACGGGAAAAAAATATGATGAAAAATATGAAGAAAATAATTGGTCAGCAAAGTTAATACTGTCGAGAACCCCTGGCTTTAACCAGGGTTTTCAATTTTACAAGCCCCTGATATAACAGTAACCTTGCATAGCAGATGGGCCTGCCTGATTCAGTTCCTGAAGTCCTGCAGATCCCATCTTGTAGCGCCCCGTTGACCAATGGATTCACTCGGCTAAAATTTTAACGGCCCAATCAGGGAAGAGAGGCGGGAGCTGCAGAATGCGGACGTGACGACAACCGGAAGTTGAGAACGGAGATGCCGATTAGCCTATTGTCCTCAAAGATACTTAGTAAAACTTGGCGAAATCTGCCTTCCTCAGAAGCTTACTTGTAGGGATTGTCTTTGACGAGGTTCATGTTACATATAAGTGTTAAATGAATCATCTGTGTGGTACGATATAGTGTAAAACGATAGTATAAGGCCGTTAGCTGTTAGCAGCTAAGTTAGCGGCTAACGGCTAACGGTCATTTGCTGTCGTTTGCCGTTAGCCATTAGCAGCTAAGTTAGCTGCTAACGGTTAACAGTCATTAGCTGTTGTTAGCTGTTAGCGGCTAAGTTAGCGGCTAACAGCTAACAAAAAAGTATGCTATTTTTTTTTTCAATTCTTTATTCAGCCATTTCAAGTAACAAACAGGCACATTTTGCATCATACATTCTTCAAAAATCACTGAGCAGCATCAACAGCCAATATAAACAAAATAATAAAATAAAATATAGAAAAAAAAAAGACAAATTCAATGAAAACATTGCTTCATTATATGAGGCAACCCTGCTTGATGTGGACTGGTCTGTGATGAATGTGACGAGCAGGAAGATTATCCAATCACAAGCTTGTGTTTTTTTTTCAACGTTCTGCCCCTGAAAACAAATTTAAAGGGCCCCTACCCAGATGGACTTGTAAAATATTTCTGTGGCAGATATATGGAGCTGTCCATCTGGCTTGTCAGGTTAATATAACAGGGCTCTAGGACCCTCTGGCAGAGGACCTAAATATTGCTCTCATTTGCTCACCCAGGTTTTTTAGGATTTAATAATAGTATTAACAATAATAATGATTAAAATAATGATGATTATAATACATTTTATATAACCAGGAAAAACCCCATTGACATTAAGAACCTCATTTACAAGAGTGTCCTGGTTAGGGATGGTTATTTATATTATTTTATTGATAGCAATGCCATGAACATGCCTATCAGTCCATTTCTTAAACCATGCCTTTATTGATGCCATCAGCAGGACTCACTCAAAAGAATTACTTTGCTGTCTCCAAAATTCATCCTGAAATGGGTTAAAAAAGTTTAAGTGCAGGAGCAGCTGGATAGTTCAGGCCTTGGGGGGTCTGCTCTCTTTGAATTTCCTTAAAAAGCAGATTTAAGTCATTGGAGGAAGATTGGCTGTGGATGCTTTGACTGATGAGCTGTTTATTTGCCTAGATATTTGTTCATAACTTTTAAATGTGACGCTCCCGTCTTGGCCAAGACTAGGGATGAAAATCAAACACCAATTTCAGATAAGAATAACAGCTCCCTCAAGGAATCTATCAATGGTCTTTTTGCATAAGAACTCTCTTATCACTCCCTTCTTTTCTGCATGCCTTGAAAATCAGAGATGTCAGCCTCTCGTCAGAGGCAGTCAGCATGAATGACAACAAACAAGTCAAAAATCTGTGTAGACAGGGTTTTGACTTAGTTGTTGACAGAAAGATGCTTGTGGTGCAACTTTGAGTAAGTGGAAACACCAACATCTCACAGGAGCATTTATAATGTAGCACAGCATTAGGAGTGACATGTGTGACGATGTTGCTACTGAAAACCTGTGTAGGCCAACTTTTGCCCACACAGAAAATCAGCAGAACTTGATAAGGGAACTGTGAATGAATTGATTTTATTTATTTATTTATTGATTTAAAGAGGGAACAGCGCATATTAATGAACATTTTTGCAAATGTAAATATGCCAGATTATAGCCTTGGGCTAATTTCCATCTGCAGACCCCCTGGCAGGTTGATGGTAACATATACATATGCATACAAGACACTAAATACAGTATGACAAACCCAAGGACAGTAGACAAGTATGAAAGGAAACAGAAACATATATATTGCACATCCTCCCATCACACAGAGTCCATCAGGCATTTAGCAAATGCAACTTCTATTGTACCAACCCCGATTGAATTAGATCCATTATAGCACCGGTATCAATTGTGTTTTGTAAATTCCCATCCATACTTGTCAGCCATAGGTCCTTATAATTAATGTACCCTTTCTGCCTCCTCTTGCACCTCTAATTGTGGTTGATGTTATAATTTAAATACATGATTTTCATATTTTTCTGAAAATGTTATACCTTTAAGGTTGTTGTTGGACCTGATAGACTCTTATTAAGGCTTAACAAACCTTATATATGCATGCTAATGTACTTATAAACATGTTTTTACTAGTCATTCTGTAACTGTTTCCTTTTTCTGACCTTCCTTTTAAACTTTTTCAGACATCAACGACTGCATCGACAGCCCGTGTCGAAATGGAGGGACCTGCATCGATGGAATAAACTCTTTCCAGTGTTTCTGTCCTGACGGCTGGGAGGGTCGACTCTGTGACCTCAGTGAGTTTCTACAAGTTTTCACCTTTTCTGCCTATGTAGCACTCTAAAGAAAAGTTCTGCTTAATATATAATGATGCAAACCTCTCAACAGACGTGAATGAGTGCAGACACAACCCGTGTAAGAACGGCGGGCGCTGCGTCGACCTGGTGAACGACTTCTACTGCGAGTGTGCCGACAACTGGAAGGGCAAGACCTGCCATTCCCGTGAGTTATATCGGCTCTGTGTTAATGAGTGTGTTTATGTTCAAAGATTACTGCGGCTCCAGCTCCACCGTGCTACACAGCTCCGTATGTTCAGACAGATAAAGTGATGTTTCTGACTACAAAGGAAGATCTGGTTAATTTGACTTCTGGGTTTCTCAGGTGAGAGCCAGTGTGACCCGACTACCTGTAGCAATGGAGGAACCTGCTATGACCACGGAGACGTCTTCCGCTGTGCCTGTCCACCTGGATGGGAAGGAAACACGTGTAACACAGGTGAGAGGGGCAGTGGGAAATATTCTGGAGAAATGACTGCAAGAGAGCAGAGAAGATGACATTTTTATCACGGGACTGACACAAAAACTTGAATTAGATGTGGACTCGATAGCTCCGTCCACCAACTATGTGTCGTCTTGTTTCTCTGTTTTTATTTATTTGCTGAGGGGTTAAAAGAAAGACCTTCATTTTTAATGTATGTGTATGGATGCATGAGTGCATATGTGAAGGTATGCATATATGTTTACATATTTATGTGTATACTGTATATGCATATATATGTTTATATGTATATATATGTAAATGTCTTCTGTCAATCTTTTTTTAAATTGTACTACTATTATTAAAAAAATTTTTCTTGTGTTGTCAATGTATGAACTAGGCTATATAAGTACATTTTGACTGATGATTTACATCTTGGCTCATGAAGTGACGAATGATGTGATGTTGGAATAACGTACAGACTTTGATAACCTTGCAGCTTCATTTTATGCCAATTTTAAACTTCTTAAGGAGGACTTATTGATGCTGCTTCCCTTTGTTAAGACTCTTGAGATTTATGTTGTTATGATTTGGCACTACACAAACAAAGACTGATTGATTGAGAATGATGTTGCCCTGCTAACACACTGTAAAAGTATTCTGACAGTATCTAAACATGTTTTTTCCTCCAAAAGCCAAAAACAGCACCTGTGCCTCCAGTCCCTGCTCTAATGGTGGGACATGTGTGGGAGGAGGAGACACCTTCACCTGCATCTGTAAGGAGGGCTGGGAAGGTCCCACCTGTGGACAAAGTGAGTCTTTTTTTGTCTTTATTTAAGATTTGATAATGAAGGTCCTGCAGCAAGACACTTGTGCCAGTTAGTACTTAAAGGGATACACCAACATTTTCACTGTTTTTATTTCTTGCCTCACTCCCGAGTCCATGACAAGCAGATAGACACCAATTTTCTGAGCTCACAGTAACAAGGAAGAGACAGGCAGAGCTCGCCCACCGCTTATTAGCTTAGCTTAAACACTGGGAGTCAGTGGGTTGCATTAGCCTTCCTCTGCCTACGCTCATTAGACAAACTCTTCAGCAACTCTAAATGGACCTTTGTGCCTATTGCGACTCATTTTTTGGACTGAGATTAACACTTTATATAATTTTGGAAGAAATACATCAGAAGAAAAGATTGCAGGGTGCATGTGCAAACCACTGCTGACGTGGTTGTATGTAGGTCAACAAACAAAAGTGCATGCGAGGTGGTTTGCACATGCACAATGCAGTCTATTTTCTTATGTATTAGTTTTTGAAAATAACATAATGGTGCTAATCTTCGTCTAACAATAGATAATGTAACATAATGCAGTAAAACAAAAAAAAACATATCACAACAAGCAAACAGGACCGTGAAGAGTTGTTATATGCAATCTTACAAAACAAAATCAATCTTAACATCTTTTCTCCTTGTCTTTGTTCCCAACAGATATAAATGACTGCAACCCTCATCCATGGTATGTACTGTTTCCTACTTCATTCACTCTGTTAGCATATTCAAGCCCCCCACCTTAAATCTCCCTTTTTTTCCTCTTGTCTGCCAAGAGTTTCACTGAAAACTCAATAAAAAGTCTTTTTTAGTAAAACATGTGCACTTTTGTCAGTGTCTAGCAGTTATCATAAGACATCACTTGTTGTAAACTTCTAAGTGATATATATGCCCAAATAAACAACCTTACATATTTAACACTAAGTGTGACTGTTAACCACACTGATTATCGTCATAAGAGCAGTCTCAGTATTTTATTTTTACATTATTTTAAATGTTAAACCAAAGTGGGGAATTACGACTTCCTGTTGGATCAGCTGTCAGTGATGTTATTAGTTTAAACAAGGCTATTCTGATACCTCTTTGATACCTCAGTATTAAAATAGAGGCCTTAGATGTCTGATAAAAACATGTTAACTCCTACACACTAAACAGCACAAATACATGGCAACATTTGAAAATATTGGAAATCCAAAATGTTTCCCTAATATCTGGACAATAAAAACAGTACAATATGCATGATGATCACTCAATTATTTTCATTTTCCCCAATTAATACAATAAGGATGTTTGAAACACATTGAAGAAAATTCTTACACATTCCTTAAATATTGTGTACAGGACTTCTATCTTTGTTGCCCACAGTCAGGTAGCAGTATTGTTCAATATGATTATATTGAATATTTAAAGTTTAGAATTATAGTTTTCTGGCAACTATTTACTCATTTTCAAATGTTAAGATATTTTGTGGAAATGTGCACACAATACTCTGCATGGTATAGTGAAATATGATATTCCGATGAGCTTCATGTTGATTTACTTGTATATTTTGAATTCTTATATTTGATTAAGGGACACATACTGTATGTGGAAATAATTAACATTAGTTAATAGCTGCTTAAATTAATATCAATGTGAATTCCTTGGCCTTATTTATAGTCTTAAGTCTACATAATTATTTTTCCCCCTTAAGGACATTGATATTGCTCTAAGATTCTGCATGTTGCAACCTGCCCACTTAATTTTTCATTTCATTTTATTACAATTGTATTTTTCAGTTTATTTGATTCATTTAATTTTATTTAAATATGATGCTATTATGTGTTAAAGCTCTATTTGATATTTCTTGCTGCTTTGCTGTGTATGAGAGCAACTGAAACTACCAAATTTGCTTTGGGGAATAATAAAGTACTCTGATTCTGATTCTGAAGCACAAATGGAGGACAAGTGGAAAAAAATGTACGTTATTGAGGACTAGCTGAAGCATCAAAACACCCAAAAAAGAAAAAGAAATGACTGATACTGAAACAGTGGACAAAAAGCTTCTGGGGATTAAACTCGCAGTACCCTGTTGTCTCTTTTGTTTGATATAAATATAATTTAATGTTCACATGTAGCGTAACAAACATGAAAAAATCAATTTAACTTTGGGGACAAAAATATATACATTTTTTCTTTTGTTATCCAGCTTTAAAATATCTGAAAGAATTTTGGTCCTTAGGCCCAGCCGTAGGTGGATTCATGGTAGTGGTCCTAGAGGGTGTTAAGGTCCATTTTTCCCGTGTGACCCGGGGAGTGGAGGGCTTTGAGCAGAGAGGGATAAGAGGGATGATGAGAGGCAGGGAGGGGAGGGACTGGACATGGCTATTAGCATCTGAAAGGTGGGGACTTGTATTGATGACCCCCTTCACAACCCCACACCCACAAAAAGGATGTGCTTTGTTGCAGCTGCAGAGGATGTGGCTCTTCTATTGCTGCGTTTAACTGTTTTTATTCCTTCCTTTTCTCAGCTATAACGGTGGGATCTGTGTGGACGGAGTCAACTGGTTTCGCTGCGAGTGCGCTCCTGGTTTCGCCGGGCCAGACTGCAGAATCAGTGAGTGATGGCTCTATTTTACACACAATTTAAGATGCACAAGCCCCTAACCGGACCACAGCATCATTAGGAGGATTTATGGACAAGAGTGAGAAAATACCTAAAAAGAAAAATGAGTACAAGGCAGAGATGGACACATTGACACCTATATGTAAGACCAGGACGCCGCCCTCTCCCTTTTTCTTGTCCCATCAACGCCCCGGGGGTCAAAGGTGGTCCCTCCTCCATACTCACACAGCCACACAGGCACACACTGGAGACAAATCACCCGGTGACCCTGAAATTCTTCTTCTCTGTTCCTTTGTCTCCACCGGATAGCGTTCACCTTTGCTGTCAGGATTGGATTTAAGAATTCCCATTCAGTTTGTGTTCATGAGGAATCTGGATGACAATTGTTGAGGTTCACGCTGATTTTGGTGAAAGGCAAAATTGATAGGTTTCATCTCGAGAGCAGAATGGTTTGACGATCAGTCTGTGCACACTTGCGTAAACGAGTGAGATGAAAACAATGCATTGATCCGGCCTTATAATAGGCACATTATGCAAAATATCTATTATGAATGAGAATTTGAAGGAAAAATGGAAATGAAAAAACAAGGACATTTTTGTCCCAGGTTTTCTTAAAGTTACAGTACAAAAAGGAACACAAAAGACCCTTAAGTTAAATTTGAGATATCTGTGGACATACTGTGATATTAGTTTGGAGTCAATGTGGGTGAGATTTGAGGAAAACGGCTTGAAGAAAGCAAAACTAATGTATGATTGTTCATGTAATTGTCAAATATGACAGTAATTACCCCAATGATTGAAGGCATGGAAATTAGATACAGACCCAGTCTCTGTTTCGTGGGTTGTATTCTGGAAATTACCACTATAAGAGGTACATGAATTATTTATGAACGTTTCTTTGTGTTCATTTTTCTATTTAGTGCAATGATAAAGTCATATAAATACGTTAAAACGTGTTCAAGGATGCATAATGCTGTCTAATATCTGCCACCACAGTCCAGAGAAATGACAGGTTGCTTCTCCAAACCTGGTTTAGCAAGAACATTTGTGTGGGTGCACCCCTTATTTGAGAAACATTTTCATGCAGTGAATGAACACAAGGATTTTTCACAACAGGACTCTGTAGCCTGCTGCCGAAGTTATGCCGTCCTGAAAGCAGGCATCAGGGGCACTCTGTGAACACAAGGCAGACCTCATTTTTCCTGTTGAAGGTCTTTGAGCCCTATCGTATGTCCAGCATAAAGGTTCTTGGCTTGCATTTTTCTATTGTTATTAATGTTGTGGGAATGCTTAGTGAAATATAACTTCAACCCAATCGTAAGTGGCTCAACAAAAGAAGAGACATTGGATGATGAAGCAAAATCTGGACCAAACAATCTGGTTTGATTTATCAAGACCCAAAACACACTTATGTTTAACCAAGGCTCATAGCTCATCCTATTTTTACCTTATGCCTGCAATACCTTTAATGAGAATTTACGTTGTCATAATGGAAGAGTTTTGACCAACAAACCCCAAATTACTGTGCGCAAGGCTCATAGATAACATGCATCAAGCTGTAAAAAAGGGCCTATTGTATTAAAAATCTGACAGTATAGAAACAATTATTTCAATAGCAAAAGCACCTTTTGTCATTTCTCAGAGTTAAACTCCATTTAAACAGAATACAGTAAGAAGACCAAATATGGGCGAACATGCGACCCATTTCACAGACCATTAACAGGTTCTGACCTTGACTATCGCCTGGCTTTAAGTGTTTCCAGTGGTAAAAAGATGCTTTTCTTCCCATCAAAGATATCAACGAGTGCCAGTCTTCACCCTGTGCCTATGGAGCCACCTGTGTGGACGAGATCAACGGTTTCCGCTGCATCTGTCCGCTCGGTCGCACAGGAGCTCGATGCCAAGAGTGTAAGTTCACCTCAGTTTTCGGCCTTAGTTTGTAAAATCGCTCTTTGTCTCTAAAACACTGCAGCCTGTGGGGTGTGTTGTCTAAATGCGCACTAATTGAGTTGGAAATCAAAGACTTTTGATTTAATGCAGCCTCCTTTTTTCACTAACTCTGTTCCTCCCCTGATGCAAAAGTTCATCATGTCCTTCTGCCCCACTCTGTTTACAGTCATCGGTATTGGGAGGACTTGTCACTATGCCGGGCTGCAGTTTCCCCACAGCAGCCGCTGGGAGGAGGAGTGCAACAGCTGCCACTGTGTTAATGGCAAAGTGGAGTGCACAAAGGTAACATGCCTTCTTGGAAAGCATATCCAGCAAGAATCTGCTGCTCCTCACTGACACATAAACACTGGAAAAAGTTGTATGATAGCCAAACTGAAGTCTCAGATGCTGTTGAATAGATAATAAATACAGTGCTATGCAAAAGACTAGACGTGTGGGAAATAAAGCTACAAAGATTGCTTTCAGATTAATATATTTGTTCTGAATCGATTGTCCTGTTGGTGTGCCAAGGAAAGTTAGGCTGCGGTCACAAAGTCATTTTTGCTTAGGAAGGTTCGAGCTGTTGGAATAGTTTAAAGGAGACATATCATGCTGATGCATGATTTAATGCTTACGTATAATATAATAAATTTGAAAACAAGACCTTACACCCCCTTAATTTTCAAAAAATGAAATATTGTATTTTTTCTGATATCCTAGAACGAGATTTGATGCCTCTGAAAATAGGTCATTGTGAGATGATCGCGAGATTTAAATCGTCGTGACGACACGAGGTACATTTCTTTTTATTGGAGTAATCTGATAAAACACTTCCTCCTCTGTGATGTCCGTTAGCCACAAAACCGTCAGTCAGGAACACATCCACCAACCAGCAGTATATAGCTCCCTAGCTCACACTCACTCATTACCAGCTCTGGCCTGTAGGGGGACTCAATACGTGGTTGCTGCTTTGAGCCTGCCGGAAAATACAGTAGAAGAAGAAGGACAGGCTGGCTCTACCCGATAGAACTGACCAATCAGAGCACAAAGGGCTGTGACGTTGTGAGGTTACTGTAGGTCAGCCTGAGATCCGAGCGTTTCAACGAGAGCTTGATAATGGCCTAAAATGAGGATTTTGAGAACGCTATTGTGGGGCAATGAAGGAACTAAATGACTTGTACTGAGGGCAGAAATGCTTTACAGGCACCCTAGTCTGGCATAGTGAAAAGGAGAAACAAGCATGATATGTCTCCTTTAAATGTATCGGAAAGGTGGCTCAATGCTTCTTTTATAAGCTCCTGTGGCATAGGATACACCAGACCATGTTGGTTACTTTTGCTGTTCGATCCTTTCAAACGTATACTGAAACGTGCATTAACTTTCCAGTAGTCTGATTCTTTGCAGAGAGCAGGATACAGGACATTTGATGTTGATTATGTTTTAAATATGGTTCAATATTAATAATTTGTACACTATTACATCGTGGGCTGACCAATTATGCCTTTCTTTCATTCTGTTATCATTTATTTTCTTGCACTGATTGGTGATCATGTTGAAAATGAGTGGACACATTTTTTTAAATTCTCACTTCCAACATCAGTTATGCAGACATATTTTTCTTACTAGGTTGTTAATTTTCAAATTGTCTAAAATATGTGTGTCAAACTCAAGGCCAGGGCCCACATCTGGCCCGATGGACAATTATAAATGGCCCGCGAGATTGTTTTATATAGTTTTTGTTTTTGTTTTAAATGGCCTGGTGGTATGAAGTGCTGATAACACACAAACTACAGATCCCATAATGCAGTGCAACAGCTGCCTTGCTGACCAATAGACAACGGGGAACAAAAGCACAATTTTTATATGATATTTTCATTTTTTCATGTTCATATTTCCAACTTTTTGTTTTGACAGAAGATATTTTTATGGAGAGCAAAAGCTTTTTAGTTATTTATAGTTTCAGTTTCTTTATTCTGTAATGATGGTATTTGTGTCCATTTATTCATATTTATTTTTTTAAAAAAGTTTAGTTTTAATGTGTTCAATAAATATTTTTCCTTTCGGCCTCTGACCTAAAGCGTGTTTTGAGTTTTGGCCCCATGTACAATTGAGTTTGACACCCCTGGTCTAAAAGAAACAACATTGTTATGATACATGAGCACTTCTACGATGCACCTTTTCTAGTCCATCTTCAGAAAAGTTTTATTTTCACCGCAGCAGTAACATCCACCGTCACATGATGTCATATCGTAGTGAAAGTGCAGTCGGATTCTCTCTGCACTGCAGTTTTCCTTTCCTAAGTCCTTCTGAATTCTCCTTTCCTTAACCTCATGACGTTTTCCATGGAGGTTAAGGAAAGTGGTTAGGAGAGGCCTTAGGAGGTGACTATTCGACCGCAGCGTTAGTACAGCAAAGGAAAACTTCAACTTCTCTTTGAAACTGGAGGATGTCCAGCCGAGCCATCTGTAGCCCAGGTGCACCTATCTATCACCTATTTATCTGTATCATGGAGGAATTTTGGCCAAAAAGCGATACCTCCCACGTGGAAACAAGGCCAAGTAACTGAAACCATGCACATAAACAAAAAAGGCATTAGGTGCTCTGGATGGATGTGTCAAATGTGAAGCACTTGGCTGCAGCAGAGGGCAGTTTGTTCACTAAAGGGCTGAGGTTCACTACAATTATGAGTCTGCAGGCAAGTGTGAAGCATGGTGGAGGTTCTTTATGAGTCTGGGGATGGATTTGATGATTGCAAATGGAGTTAGATATATTGGCCAGAGTTACATGATGTTTTTTAATTCTGAATTAAGTATTCAGAATCAAATAATTTAGAATTATCTCCTTTGCATTTACATGGAAATAATAATTCCGAATTGAGATTTACACGAAAAACATCTTTATTTGTCTTTATTCAATGCTGCTTAAGGTCTGGGGGTTGGTAATGGTTCTGATTGGACGGGTGGCAGACATGTCTTATTTACACCTGCTGGAAGAAAAAAAAAGCTCCAGTTCAGCGTCTCTGTCAGGGAAATCTCTCTAATTTAATAAATTTGTTTTGGCTCGAGCCCAACGTTTGCATCGGTCGGCCATCCTGTTCCCATAAGTGCCTCATCCCAACAGGACAAGGGAGCGAGCCTGCGCAGAACGATCAGAATTAGTTTAAGGCAGAATGAACGTTTACATGATCGAGGAATCATTCAATTGGAATTTGAAATCAAGTTAAACAGGCCACCTACTTTGGAATTAAATTTAATTTGGAATGGTTGTTGTAATTCGTAATTTGGTGTTTACAAGGTCATTTTTAAGTTAAGAGGATTTAGGTTTTATTCTGAATTAAAGGAGAATTAAAGCTCTCATGTTAACAAAGCCATTGTGTCTTTAATGCAGAGAAAAGCTAGCAGATACCTATCCATCATGCAGCACTGTCGTGGAACCCTAAATTTAACCTGCAGCGTGACATCGACTCAAAACACACAACCAGTTTCATTAGGGACAAACTTCAGATGAAGCCTTGTAGGTGCTGATGCCCTCCCATAGAGATGTGATATAAGCATGGATGTGTCTGGAGGGACAGAAGATGATGGATAATCATGATAATAGATTTGTACTCTCACCAATTACCGTTAAGTTTATTTGTAAAGATTATCATTTGGATAACAATGACATTTATATTGGCAGATACAACAGTTTTGCTTAGATTCACTGCTGTAATTTCCTCCTTATTGTGCATTAAGATTGCAGAGTTTTTTGTAAAGTATTTTAAATTAGAGTATAAACTCCCACAACCAGGCCATTTTTCTGCCAGCTGGTAACATATGAAGTTTAACTTTTCCATTTACTGTTAAAGATACATTTTCCATAAGCTGAAGTTGGAGTGTAAAAAGACCAACTTTCATTTACTTCTATATATTACAGATATTGGTTTCATCCAAACTGAGTGTTGGAATATTGGCATATTTGATACTCGAGGGAACTAACGTGATGCTAACTTCCTGGTTGGCCTACAAAAATACATTATCCGTGTGTACCACTCTGTTAGGAAACTGTGGTGCATCTTTTTCTTTTTTTGACATTTTAAAGGCAGTTTGGTCGAGCTATTGATCAGACAAATGTCAGAAAGAGAAAAAAAAGCTTGAAATGAGAGAACTCAACATTTGTTAGATAACATGAGGCAGCCAGAAGCTAAATATCCCCTGCTCTTTGTTTGAGACGGTAGATGGTGAATAACTTTGCTCTGTGACACCAGGTGCTGTGTGGTCGTCGCCCCTGCCATCTCAAACCTTCAGGTCAGGACCAGAAACATCAGTCCTGCCCAGCAGGGCGGGAGTGTGTGGAGCACAGCTACCTCACCTGCTTCTCCCCTCCTTGTCATGAGTGGGGGGTTTGTTCCACGGGAGGACGGTCTCTCCCACAAACGACCACAAAGTGCCAGCCAAACAGCGGGCACTTGGACAACAGCTGTGGACGGATAACACTTGTTTTCAACATGGACAAAGTACCAACAGTGAGTCAGCTCTGTGGACTTGTTTGTCGTCGATGTGCCGTCACAAAGACATTTCAAGGAAGGTGTTTGGTTGCATTATTGCTGATCAGTGTGTGTCTGTGTACTATCAGGGGACGACAGTGGAGAACATCTGCTACGAGCTGAGGTATCATCCCGACACTCGAAGTTTGGCGAAAAAGCACAGCCTTCTCCTGCTGTGTGACCTCTCTCACTCCAACCAGGACGCTGTGGAGGTGGCTATAGTAAGTGAAATGTTCAGACTGTGGTTATCAAATATAAGTTTACTTTCCTCATTTTTATCTTTTTATATATACTTTTTCAACTTCTCCAAATTCTTGCAGTGCAATATGATACAGCCAAGCTGGTTAAGATATTTTTAGATGCATTTTTATGCTTTTCCCAGCTCTTCTATCATTTCTTAAATATTCCCTGCTCTGGTTTCTAGTCTTTCCAGCCAGAGGATCTACCCGACCACAGTCTGATCCAGCAGGCTGCCAGCACCATAGTGGGTACCTTGTCTAAGCGGCACAACAGTACCATCATGCTTGCCGTCATTGAGGTCAAAGTGGAAACACAAATCATGTCTCCTTCAGTGGGTGAGTAATGTTTAACAAAGGTGTCCCACAAGGCTTAGTAATGGGCCTTATTCAGTTCCCTATAGTGACCTTAATTTCAGCTGATTTCTATGGTCTTTTTTCTTCCTGCTCTGTTCACAGATTACCTGGTGCCTCTACTGTGTGTGCTCTTCTTCCTGCTCTGCCTCATCTGCATCATTGTTTGCATTTGGTGGACGCGCAAACGGAGAAAAGAAAGAGAGAGGAACGTACGATCAGCTGCTGACACCAACGTGAACAACCAGTGGGAGCCGCTGAGGCTCATTGTGGGACGTGAGCAGCAGCAGCAGCTGAAAGAAAGCAACAGGGAGGCCGAGCAGGAGCGCAAAAAGCTCATGGGCCCCTCCTGTCGGACGTGTGATGATGGGGAGGAGGAGGAGGAGGAGGAGACGGAGGGAGAGCTTGAGCTCGAGGAGGAGTGTGGTGGAGCGGAGGCAGGAAAGCAACACGTTTATAAGTACTCTGAGACTGCAGTGCAGTCCAGCGAGGGGGTGATCTGTACCCTGCACAGCTCCAGTTCACCCCTCAAAGCACCCCATCGGACCCCAGGCTACAGCCCCAAAGACAACCGCTGGAAAAATAACAGTGCAGCCTTGACAGGTCAGAAAGACCTCAGAGACCATTGTGTATACGAAATCTAAAATAAGGACTCGCAATTTGAAGCGAGAGGGGCAAGAGAAGCTGCTAGGCAGCGACTATTCTTATTTTTGAACTATTTTGGAGGAAAAAGAGGCTTTGTGTTTGAATAAGCCATTCTTTGCTTTGTTTTCATGTTTTTTGTCACTGTCACCTGAAGCGATTTATGATTCAGGAGGCCAGAGCACAGTGAACATCTTTTATTTTGCTTCTGTTCACTTATTTTTCTTTTTTAAATGTGTACAGAGAGAGCTGGATTGAAATGTTTTTCCAGAGGCAAAAGAAGCTCTGCGATTTTTGTTTATGGGATTGTACCGTTTAAGAAACAATGAATCATCAAAATGGAGGAAGAGAACAACCTGTATAAAGATGTTTTGGGTTTACAGATGATTAAGATTTTGTTGAATTGTCAGCGGGCTCCTGTTCAGTGTGTGTGTGTGTGGGGACAGACGCACACAAAGAGATGGTAAAGGAGGGAAAAGGACTGTTGCAGCCACAGTAACAGAGGAAACCCTGCCTTTGCTCTGTCTCTTCCACCTGTGGCCGTCATGCGCCAGCCTTACCAAAACACTTGGCCTGGAGGGGAGAGGGGACAGAAACCCCAGTGCCTACTATGTGGCCTTCCATTTTTTCTCCTGTCTCTCAGTTGTCTTGGCTGAAAGGTCTGTTTGAGGATTTTTTGCAGTATTTGAGTTGGTAGCAAGTGCCTTTCTAAAAGCCGTGTCGAGGCTTCAAGTCGCGCTGCCCAGTTTGACCTCCTTGTTCTCAAATCTCAAAGGGATATAAGTGTACATTTAGAGAGCTCAATTTCACAGCAACGCCATTCACGGTATTTGATCCAAACAGAAATGAATGCTCTGTACATATGTGTAAATACTAAAGGAGTCGCTGTGTATATTTGAAATAAGTAACTTAAAGACAAGTCACACATTTTTATTATTATTATTATTATTATTGTTATTATTATTATTATTATGATTAATATTATTTTTATTTTTTTTACAATGCCATTCCTTTTATTTATGCCAGTCAAAATAGGCACGTTTTATAACACTTCATATCCAGAGTCCCACAGTAAAGAATCTTTACAATGAGGTACCACCAATGAAGGAATTTCTGAAGGGTTTATAAATGGTTTGTCATTTGAGGATGCATTTCTATTCTTTTTCACATTATTTCTGTTAAAGAGTGATCTTTCTTCACTTCCTTGCAATAACTTTTACCGGGCAGATCAACAAATTTTAACTATTTATATTTATCATTTTACTTTGCATGGTGCAACACAACTATTTCCAGTCTCAATATTTAAACCTGATTTTCCTCTACAGCCTCAAGAACACTAACCTCTTTTTGTCAGATCCATGAGCTGAACATATGACCTTGGTATTGTTTTTTCTTAGGGAATAGATCAGAATACATTTCCACTGCCTATACTATACTTAAGGGACCTTTTTTAGGGAGATGCTAAATGTTTAAAATGAGTTCCTAGCCTTTCATAGTGGCATCGTCAAATAGAACAGACACATTTTTAACCTGGTGATTTTTAAAGGGGGAAGTCCTAACTAAAATATGAACAAAACTGGACAGGAACAACTGCTCCAACGATGTAACAAAATTTTAAAGATGATACATTCAATTTATAGTCAAAATTGAATGGTTACTCCAATGGTAATAAAACTCAAAACCAATAAATTAAGTAAAATTGTCTGAAATTATCTGCAGGTTAGGAATGTAATTGGTTTGACAAATATGGACAATGATAACATGGCTAAAAACAAAAATATTTGCAGGCTTATGTCCTTGTTTTCCCAACTGAATGTGGTGACTCATTACAGACCCACTGCTGCTACCTATTCACAATGCTTGTTTACGTCTAGGCAGTAGAGCCAGAGTAAAGGGCTAGACTGTGCAAGTACTGCTCTATCTATGGCAGGAGTCTTCTTAACAGCATGAAGAAACATGGACTGTTTGATTTAGAAATAGTTCTTGTGTGCAGCAAAAAGCTGTCATGTGCTTAAGGGGGGTTTCATTTCCAGTGTGCCAGATATTTTCTTCAGATATTTCCTAGTATGATGTTGGTGATAAAATCTTACACCTATCCTCTGCTATGATGAGAAGTTTTAATGTATTAACAGCAAACTTTCTCTAGCAATTCAGAAGATATGTTTGGAGAGCAAGAAACACTTTAAGAACGCATTTGATTTTGTTAAAAAATAAAGCATAATATGCACCCTCAAAGCCGTCTTGTGTCAGCAAAAGACTAAATTTGCATATAAGATAGTGTTTTGTGGTAGTGGAAAACTCTTGTGCTATTAAAATACTTTTTTGTAGACAGTAACAAGTTTTAGCTTGCAAAAATCTTTCTGTTATGTGCACATCAAGCTATACTGTACTAGCAAAAAATGGTGATGTAAAAAACTTATATCCAATGCTGCATAAATGTAACAACACAAGATCCTATTTCATGCTAACAAGGAACATTTTGTGCTCTGGAGGCTATCTGCTAGCAATACATTTAAATGTGTGTACTTAAACCCATCTTCTGCCAGCAAGAGAGTGTCCATGAGACAGTATCGTATGTGAATAAACTTTTTCAAGAGCCTCAGAAACTATCTTCTGCTAGCAAGTAATGCCTTAGTAAACATTTGAAAGTATTTTGTTCAAACAGAAACTTTATTGTGCGCCCTAGGAGCTATGTCATGCTAGCAAAAACGTAATGTGTGCATTAGGAGGAATTTTATGGTAGTAAAAAACTCTTTAAAACTATTTTGTACTTTAAAAACTTCCTTGTAGACATTAGGGACTGTCTTATGCCAGCAAAGTCTTTTTCTCACAAGCTAGCTAGAAATTGTCTTGTGCACACAGCAAGCTTTCCAGACGCTTTGACGAAATCTTGTAGTCAGAAGAACCTATTTCATGCTAACAAAACCTATCTTCAAACTAACCTTCATTTCCTTGAGAAACATTTCAAATGCAGAGGCTACCATGTATGAGCCAAATGAATAACTTCTCTCTTGTGCATTACAAATTAATTTGCACTTACAGGGAAGAAAGCACAATATTTATGGAATGCACAAGTTCTGGGTGCTCACCTGCCCATGTAGGTGCTCTGCACTTTGTAATTTTTGGTCAAGAATCTATACTTTTACTGATAGTCTCTTGGTACTGTGCAGCAGTGGTTTAGTAAACTAAACATAAACATCCCCTGATCACAGTGTGTTTTCCCTTTATAGAGAATAATCTACGATACCAGAAATGGGACTAGTTTCTGTAAACTTACCTGCATAGCTTTGTTTTCTGCCAGTGTCCACTCTGATGCTGTTAATTCAGGTTTTCAGGTTTTACTTACCCTTTTACTCTTGAGTTTCTTTTATCCTGATTTTGACCAGAATAATTTAAGATTTTTGTTTAATCTGCATTATTTTAAAACAAGTTTATTCTACAGTTGCTTTTGGCAGTAAGTTAACTGCTAATATCATAGCCTTAAAACATTTTCAAACCATTTCTAAACCCATCACAAACCCCTTTTGTTTCAGGTGCCTTAATGTAATGCATATTTTGTGTATTCATTGGTCATTTTTTATGTTGTTGGTTTGTTTTTCACTATAAAGGAAAGTAACTCTTTAAAACTGTGTGTGGTGTATAGTGGCGTGTTTTATTCGCCTGAGTAAAGTGCTCTCCTCGTCTCACTTTGCTATCATGGAGATTTCTGGAATAAAACACTCGACGGAGGATTGGAAAAAAATAAAACAGCCATGGCTCTCTGAGTGTCATGAATGTGGACATTTGTAGGTCAAATCATGTTGGTTTCAAGGCTTTAATGAAGGGAACAATATTTGCAGATGTTTTTTGCTACCATGCAGATGTTTTTCTTTTTTTTTAAGATACCAACTAAGTTCAAAGTTACCCCTTTTCATATCTTGTCATTGTCTCAAAGCGCCATCGTATTTTCTGTAAATGGGACACCGCAAAATAAAGCATTAAAGAAACTGCTGGTGTTTAAAGCTAAATATGCATACTGCATACATTTTACTCTTAAAGGGACATGGAGTTCATTTTATACAACTGCAAAGGTTTCCATTCTTTAAGTAGATGTTTCATTGTTCCAAATAATTAAACCAGTTATTTATTAAAACAGTTTTGACACTTCTTTATCACGCTTGTGATAGTTGGTTTACATTACACTGCATTCGAAAAGCATTAGTACCCCAATGAAGAAATGCTGCTGTTTTGGATATCTCCTAATCAAACCATGCTGATGTGGCCAGAAGTTTTTTGATTTATAGACCAACCTCATGACAAGTCCACATGAAAGCAGCATATGGTGTTTAAAAAAAATGCCATGATAATGTCAGCTTAAATTTTTACAAATGGAGTGAGTCACTTTTGGGTAAGCTTTCTCAAGGCATCATGTTAAAGAGTTTTATTGTGTGTATTCATGAAGGTATTTGGAGGAGCGCCCACATCTGATTTAGAGACAGACAAACATTTAGTTATGAACATGACAACATTTCAGCCACCAATATATTCCATATATATGATAACGACACAGACTTCACTGCTCATCAGTGTCTTCCCCTACTCTCTGTCAGCCCTCTTTCTTAAGCCTGTCCACTGTCTTCTCTCTCTCTCCTATTAATCAAGACGTAAAATGCCCCAAAAACATTCTCGAAAATTGGGGAAATGTTGCCTGGTATGGTGAGTCTCCATTTCAGCTGCAATCTATTCTGCCTTGTATCATCTTGTGGTGGTGGCATAATGGCGTAGGGCAGCGGTTCCCAAACTTTTCACAGCCTGAAATGTGTCCGTAAGCCTGCCGCCATCCCACCTCCCACATTTAACATGCATAACATACAAATAAACTCTCCTGAAGTTAACTATTTCTCATGAACGGAAGAGTATTAGGGCCATATTAAATGGAGAAAATCATTTTGGCGAAGTCAAGATAAAAGTTGAAATTCTGAGATCAAAGTAGAAATGATGACAATAAAGTCGAAATAGAATTTTGTGATAAAAAGTTGAAATGTCAAGAAAAAAGTTGAAATGTCAAGAAAGAATCCGACATGTCCAGAATAAAGTTGAAATACATTTTATGTCGACATTATTCTTGACATTCCACATTTTTTCACATTTTAATTTTAACATCATCATATTGACTTTTACTATGAAATTGTATTTCATTTTTATTGACATATTAACTTTTATCTTGTCATTTCAGCTTTTATTTCAAAATTTTGACTTTATTCTCGTCGTTTCAACTTGAATCTCAACCTCACAATTTTTTTTCCATCTGAAATGGCCCTCATACTCTTCTGTACTCACGAAATAGATTTATTTATCAGTAATTTCAGTGGCCATTACAAGTTAACTTGTTTTGAAAATTTACATTTCTGGAACATATTCATTAAAGAATTTGAAACTGTAGAGTAGAAGTTCACCACAGCTTTATTAAGAAGGATTTCTTACTGAACTTATGTTAATAAAAGAATCTTAAATAATGTCCTTCTCCCAGATGCCTCACAGATCCAGTCTTCAGCCTCTCTGACAACACTTCAGGCCTTCATCATATCTCACAATACAAACATTTGCCAGTTGGATCTTAACTACTGAAAAGGTATTCGTGTACCCCCAGAGGTGGAAAGAGTACTGAAAATCTGTACTCAAGTACAGGTACTGTTACATTGCATAAATTGTACTCAAGTACAAGTAAAAGTACTGGTGTTAAAAATACTGAAGTAAAAGTACAAAGTACTCTTCTCAAATTACTCAGAGTATTTATTACTTTGGAACCAATTGATGTTTTATTGCATCAGTGACTACTTGGGCCCCGGATGCTTTCTGAAAAGCCCCAAATCTTCAGTAATGTGAAGTCCCAGAGTTCAACAGAAATATATATTATATACAAAGCAAACAGGCAGAAGGACATGTACACTAATATTTTGTTGGACAACCCTTTGAAGCAATTATTAAAAATCAAGCTTTTTCTGTAACTCTCCATCAGACTTCTGCTCCTGTTCAAAGGTATTCTGGTGCTCTGATTTGTCCAGGACAGTTTTTTTTTATTATTCTTTTCAACCATAATTCCAAAGCAATGTCTTATTTCAATAAATTAAAATTTAGCCATTTTTTTTTATTATAACTATTTCAGTTTCTAGTTATTTGAGTGACTATTGTAAATTTTCTTTAATGGAAGGGTATGAATATATATATCTAAAACATGGCTCAAATCCATCTTAATGTATGCAATTGCTGTAAAGTGGTTAGAATTTGGAAATTGAGAAGCTTTATCATTTTTAAAAAAGCACCAATTTTTTGCACATGCTAAAAAAAACTATCACTCATCCAGGCTAAGCCCTGGAACTTCTTCAATCCTAAATCTGGTCGGTGGCTGTCCAAATATGAGCTACAACAAGAATTGCAGCTCAATTTGCATGCACGTGCGAACACGTTAGCTAGCTCCGTCTGATTTTATTTTCAGGCTAACCCACGGAAGTGACAACCTCGTTGCAGGCATATCTTAGCCAAACTAGTAGCCTGTACACATGAAAAGTAAGAAAGCAATATTAGACAAGGATAGTCGTAGTTCGTCTTACTGCAATGTGTTTTTAGCTTCTTTATTTATAAATCAGTCTATAAGTAAGTCTCCACTCTGCTGCGTAGACGTACCTCCAGACACCTGTGCCTGCACTGGAGTGTCACCACCTTACGTCATGGGTTAATTGGCGCTGTTGTGATGTTGTGGGCATATTCTGAGTGTACTCAGTAGTGACTTGTGATTTTAAATGTAGCGAAGTAGATTACGTGGTGTAAACTGTACTCAAGTATGAGTAAAATTACATGCTTGAAAAAAGTACTCACCATAGTACAAGTACCCAAAAAATCTACAGTAACGTGAGTATTTGTAATTCGTTACTTCCACCTCTGCGTACCCCCTACATCACTTTGCGTACCCCAGTTTGGGAATCACTGGTGTAGGGGATAGTTTATTGATACACTTTGACCCCCTTAGTACCAATGTAGTATTGTCTAATTGCCACAGTCTACCTGAGTATCGCTGTAGACCATGTCTAACTCTTTATGACCACAGTGTACCCATCCTCTGTTGGCTAATTCCAGCGGGAGAACATGCCATGTCTGTGGTTTCTTGAACATGACAGTGAGATCACTGTACACCAGTAGCCTCTACACTTACCATATCTGAGTGTAACAGAGCACCTTTGGGATGTAGTGGAATGGGAATTTCACATCATGGATGTACAGCAGACAAATCTGAAGCAATTGCAGGATGCTATCAAACCAATACATACCAAAATCTCAGAGGAATGTTTCCAGTAATTTATCGAATCTATGCCACTTGAGTTCTGAAGAAACAGGACCGAAGAGTCTCCAGCCTTAGGTATGTCACCAAGTTCGGAAAAGTGGGTTTCATGTACAGAACGTCCAAGCAGCTTTGTTCAAATTCATATTCTAGTATAAGTTTTATCAAAATATTGGCTTATAACTAAACAGCCATATTCCCCACACGATTACACATCAACTTCCACCCTCTTTACTTCCATCTGCACAAGAATAAGAGCACTGAAACTCTGCAGTCCTTGCCCTTGCCCTCATCTGTGTGGGCTAAAGACATTCTGGATCGATCCATCCAACAACCTCCATGGCCTCTTCCTCCGTCCTGCCATCACACCCGCCCCCGCCACTCCAATAGAACCTCCTCTCCTGTTCTGGGCCGATCCAGTTCTGGCCAATGGGAGGCTGGCGTGATCCTCCTGGCCACGTAGGGATGTGAATGTTTCATGAGTGATGTTATGATGCCTGGTGGAGTGGTGGTGGTGGTGGGGTGGGACACTTCTCCTCCTCACTCCCATGGGTGCCTCTGGCTGGAGCTAATAGGACCATCCCCTCGTCGAAAAGGCCGGATCGACTTACACAGCTATGTGGAAGTGGTGGAGTTAGAGGCAGGAAAGGAGAAGAGCTGGGGGCTGATGATGTTTACAGACATATTTTATATATGGATTGATGTGGAGTCATTGTGAGAAGTGTTTAATCCTGTAGTTAAAGTATCATTTGGCCCTGTAATGGGATAAAGGCTATAACAGTAGATATATTTTTGATTCCATAACATAACTTATTTTCTTTCTTGACAGGTCTATAAAGAAAAACTTAAAAGGAATGGGGGCCAGTCCCCAACAGGATTGTCGTTTTTAGACTATTTGTACTTACTGTCTAAATCTAATGAATTTTGATGTGAAGTAGACACTTAAAAGGCAAACATGATGCTCCTTTTAAACAAGCTAACACTGATCCCAATGTCCCCTTAACACATTTTTATGGTGTCTTTATTAAACATTTTTTCATATGGATTTTGGCATGCGTACAAACACCTCAGTTTCATCCCTGACCAAAACTGGCTGTTTTAGTATAAGACCTCATTAGCTGTGTCTGAATAGCCCCTCTTGGTAAGAGAGTGTGGCATTTAATGCTGTGCTCCAATGTTTACTATGGCTGCACAGGAATGTCCCTTCAACCGAAGCTGGTTGGGCGACAAACTCCGTTGAATCCCCTAATGGCATCATGAATAGTTTGGACCCCTTCTGCCATTACAATGGCCTGAAGTCTTATGAAAGAGAGTCAAAAAGGTGCTGAAAACCAACAACCATGCTGCATTCAAAGTCATTTAAAGCGATGCAGCAACTTTTTTTTTTCTTTTTGTGTCTTGCCTCAGTTTTTAGTCTATGACAAGCAGATAGACACTGTTCTTTTGTCTGTGTCCAGTCACAAGAAACAGATGGCCAAGGCTTATCCTGGGTATAGCTATCCTGGGTACTGGGTATAGCTAGCCTACCTCTGCCTACAGTCATAAGATAAACACACAAAAGAATGGCTCACTTACAACTGCCAGTCAGCTCACATCTTTCCCTTTCACGAGTAAGGACCACACCATCAACAGGATGAATTTGACAATTATTTATTGTGTACAGTCATAGACCGCGGAAGCGGGGGGGCCAGGCGGGCCGTGGCCCGGGTAACTTTAAGGCCCTGAGGAAGGAGGGAAGGAAGAAGTTTTAAATAAGGGGAGGGAGGGAGGGGTGCGTCGAGTGTGCGAAACGAGAGGGAAATGGTCAGTTAGAATTGATAGGAACACAGGAAGTGGTTGAGTTGAGTCCACTCCCAAAATTCGGCTTAAAGCTCCACTAAAAGAGCTGTTCAAAAGACTTGACTCGTCTGCGAAGCTCACTTCTCTAGCGAAAACCATCTTGGAAGTAGGTCAACAAAACAAAACCTCTGTTTCAGAGTAGAAGATAGTAGAATGGTAGAAAATAACTTGATATAACGATATAAAAAACAACAGCCTACAGGACCATTTAGAGTTGCTGAAGAGTTTATCTGATGACTGTAGGCAGAGGCAGGCTAACTCTAAACATTGATTCCCAGTGTTTGAGCTAAGCTAACTAGCATGGTTACTGGAGGCACAAATGAAAGAATGGTGTCCATCTGCTTGTCATGGACTCGGGACTGAGGCAAGACATGGAAAGAAGAAAAGTTGGCGTATCACTTTAAATCACATTTTCCCTAAATGCAATAAACTGCTGAGATGTGATTGGCAACACAAAAAATAAACTTTTTTTGCTACTCCTATTAATAATGCAAAGTCACAAAAGTTTTTATGGAAGTGTTCTTGATGATTTTATTTTTACTGCCCAGCTATTAAGCATAAACTAAGTTATTTATTGTCATTGCTTGGTACAAAGTAAATATAAGAGTAGATGCCAAGTTTCCTTTATGCCTGTCACACTTATTACCCCCACCCTCCTCCTCTGATCCCAGACTGCATCAGTAAACCGACACCAGAGTCCAAAAGTGGCTCCTTACAACAGCCAAGGACGGCTCAGTCAGAGTGCTGCATTTGTAAACATGTAGTACTACCACATTGCAGCAATACAGCTTAAAACATTCACAAGCACAGCAACAAAAGGAAGGTACAGGGCATGATTATTCTCTTTATGTTATCTGTGAAAGCAGAGGGGTTTACGGTGTTTCTTTTACACACACAAACAGACTGCAGGGGACAGACCGACTGTGAGATGGTTATTTTGTGCTCTTGCTCTGTCGCTGCTCTGTACATCTGTTGATGTGGGTCTTTGGGACCATCTGACAGTAGAGGCAGCTGGGTGACGGGATTTTAGGCTAAGCCCTCCGCCGCTTTGGACACACACATACATGCTCGCACACACACATGCACGGAAGCACTCGGTCACAAACCAAACACGGCCCTTATGGGACATCAAGCTGGCACGTGCTGGTGGACAGCGGGCTGCAGCTGGCACTGAGGGAAACAAACCACACTGAACTGACAGTGTGTCTGTGCCTGGATGTGTGGGTCTGTTTGTGTGATGGTTGGCACTGCAGGTCTGATATGCCACTGCAGGAGCCCACCACGCACGAGGAGGGGGGCAGCAGAGGGGAGAAAATGGTGCAATTGGGAGTCTCACAGCAGCATTTTTGTGGCAACTGTGTTCAAGTGTGGTTGCACGTGTCAAAATGGGCAAGTGCTGGGAAGAAACTAATATGGGAGGTTACGCAGCGAACCAAGAAAATGTTGACTTAAGATTGAGAAAGAGAGAGGACGTTTGAATGAAAGTACATGCAAAGAAGATTTAGATGACAGTGACACCTGTCCCTAATTAGCACGGCTCCACAACTACAATTAAAACTCCTAAAGGGACTGTGAGGAGTTTCTAAGTAATTACAAAAAAGTCTCACTTTTAGATATATGCGTGATCGAAATACACACTTTAAGATGAGTTTTATAGCATCAAAATAGGTTATCTATAAATGCTATTCCTTAGCCTTCCGGTTGGGTCGGACAGGACTGGACTGGCCTGGATACTCAACTTCAGGAACAAGACAATTAAAACTAGAGCAAATTTATATTATTCGGACACATCTTAGAGCACTGGGCTGTAAGTAGCGATATATAGCCGGCTACAAAACTACGATAATAAGTTTTCCAAAAATTGCTTGTTGTCACACATCAAAAACTACCGCTATGTAACTAGAAAGAGATACATTACCTCGTCGCTTTGCATCCTGTAAGTTGTTGAAAAAAGAAGTAAAGTAATGCAGAGTTCTGAGGAAGGTCCGAGCTGTTTTATTATGAGCATCACATCTTTTGGTGCTTTCCAGTTGTAGTCAGTTTCCGGGTTCCTAGTAGGAAACTGCAACTAAACGTCCCCCGAAGTCGGAATTCCTACTGGGAACTCGGTGAAACCTCGCAACCCCCAAGTTGACAATCGAAGATGGATGCCCCCAGTGTGAACAGTCATTTAGCTCCTGTAATAATCAATTTATTTGCACTTCTGACTGGGGTGTGTCACTCTAGATCAGCTGTATACATAGTATTGTTAGACTTATATTTACAAAAATCCTGCCATAATGATAATCACATTCTTCATGTGATATTTGTGAACAACAACACAGGGCATGCTAACAACAGCTAACAATAGCCTGGTAGATCGGCAAGTTTTTTTCGGACTTCAACTGGAATGCCGATAAGCCGGAGATGATGTCACTCTGAGTTCCGAGGTTACTGGAACGCAGCATTACGACAGTCGCCGCGCGTGCTCATGGGTAGCAGAGTCTTAGTTTCGCCGGTAATAGATTCTCCTCATAGCACCTTTAACTTCTAAGTATCCCACTGAAGTTTAGGGATAGCAAACAAAAAACAATTCCCATTAAGAACTGATAGCAAACAACTAAAAGACTTGACATCATAAGTTATTTTGGTTGACATTTACATCATCACTTCCTTTCAAAAGTGTGTGGTTCTCTTGCAAACTGAGCATGGCATGCTTTTATCCCAGACAGTCAGTCAGAAGGACGCCAAAGCAGCAATTATGGCAGAGATGGAAGCAATCAGTGGTGTAACTTATCCACCCATCCATCTTTTAGATTACATCATATTGTATTACATATTACATTCTATTAGATAGAACTTTTTTTAACCCATTGGAAAGACTTCATCAGGGAGATTCCAGTAACACTGCATACAAAGGATAAAACAACTGACAGATATTAATGAAAAGTATATAAATAACTCTGAAAAAACTAGATAAAAATAAAAATATGGCATCTGGCTTGCTACTGCTACTTCCTGTCTTCTGTCTTCCTGTCACTCCTCATCCCCCCAGTGAGGAGCTGTACAGTCTGATGGTACTTCTTATCCAAGGCATGGTCATGGGGTGGCAGGCCAAGCAGGTCAGCCCACATTTCCCTCTCCCCTGACACAATTCCCTGGGGGATTTCAAGTTGTTTCCAGTCCAAATTGGATACCTAATACCTCCAACAGGTTCTGGGTCTACCCCCCAACCCCGTTTGGGCATGCCTGGAAAACCTCTGCAGGAAGGAACCATAAGGCATCCTAATTAGGTGCTCGAACCACCATAGCTGACTCCTTTCAATTCGTAAGAGCAGTAGCCCTTCTTTGAATTCCCTCCTCATCCTTTCTTTCATTATAGTGCTCATGACCGTAGATGAGAGTTGGAAAGAAGCTGGAGCTGTAAACAGAACTTTGCATTGCAGCTTAACTCTGTCTTTACCACAACAGTTTGGTACATTTCTTGGTCCATTTTACCCTCATTCATAAACAAGACCCTAAAATACCTAAACTGCTTCCCTTGGGGTAAGGATAATGTCATTATTAGCTGATCAGCTGTCATAACTGGAGGAGTTGATGTGATGGTTAGCAGGATCAGACCCAAAAGCAAGGCTATGACAGGAGAAGTTTTCAATGATTTATTTAAACAGAAGGTGTGGTGTAATCTGTTTTATAGCATATGCGCTCTTATTGTGGAGGAGGCACATGTTGACACAGGAAGTGTTTATGTTGTGAACATGCGAGACAGAGATTGTTACGTAGGTGATTGGGCATTAAACAGACAGTGAAACGCTCCATGAACCGTCTCTAGAAATTATTTACACACATCACAGCAGAAGGTAAGATGGGTAGTGTGCTAGTGAGGGACTGAAGAAAAAGAAGAACAAATAAGTAATGTTGTAGATACACTACCAAAGAGCTGGTACAATCTGGCCACCTCCATGAGAATCAAAAGAGCTTTCAAGGCGGTTGTCGATTTAGTGTGAACGAGCTGCAAATGCAGGAGAAGCCTCAGCCAAGAACCCCACCTCAAGCCTCTGAACAGGAGAAACAGAAACAACAAAAACACTAAGGAAAAATAAATCTGCACAAACAAAAAGCCCAAACCATGACAGCTGGGAGTGTGAGGACAATGAGATAGGTCAGTTGAGTTGTTTCCATGTGGGCGGCATGGTGGTGCAGCAGGTTAGTGCTTGTGCCTCACTGCAAGAAGACTGCTGAGTCGACTTCTGAAGACTTGCCTCTAGCCCAGTGTCAGCTGGGACGCCAAAGGATGCAGAATAGATGATGGATGGATGGATGCTTCCATGTTATTTACATATGTTTTAAATAATGTTTAAGACCTGTAAAATAAAGGGGAAATTCTTCTTACTCACATTTTTTTCAAATCATTGAAATTTTAAATCCCTGGGAACTCAAACAAAAACATCCTTATAAACATATATGCATACTATCAACTATCTTAAAATCCTACAACTGATCTTTTCACAGTTTAAATATCAACAGTAAAGCTTTTTAAGGTGCTCTGAAACTGGATGTTAAGTGGAGTAGCTTTGAAAACCACTTAGAAAATATAGATAATAACCAGCTCAATAAAAACCTGAATTTCTAAGAAACATTCTCCAATGTAAATGAAGCTGTTTTAGAACAAGATTTTCTTATACTGAAAGAGTTTTTTCTCTCTTCAGGTATCAAATTTACTGTGATATTCTATTAAAATTCTAAATTTTCAGTCATTTTTACAGAGGCTTTTACCCTGAGGCTTTTACCCCCACAGGATCTTGGGTCTCATCAGTGTATGATAGCTGGTGCATCAAACATTCAGTATATCACGAGATAATATGAGTAAGAAACATCCATGTAAAGCTTAAATAACACCATTGCATTGTCTCTTTCCTGCATGTTTACCATCAAGATGCAGAAATTGTGTCTTGATAGTTTCAAAAGTGCAATAAATGTAAAATATAATCTAGCAGAGGCTGTTAACAGCCTTGGAAGTCACTCAAAACACACATGTTGTATTTTGCAGGGCAGCAAATGTCAAAGGTCAAAGGGGGGCAAACTAACTGTGAGTCTGCATACGGCTTCTCTTTCAGTGTGGAGCTACAACCCACACATGCACACACTATCTTACATGCACACATATTCATGCAACACAAACTGTGTGATTGTATATTTGTTGCTTATCCGGATATCTGTGGTGAAAATGTGGTCTTTAGCAGCTGGAAGTATAAATCAGAGCATGATTTTAAAAATCTTGAATATGTGCATTTTACACACACACAGCTCTTGAGGGAAGACGATGTGCTCTACTTTGTGCTTATTTGTTTTATAATTAAGTTTTTTTAGATTTTAGTTTTCCCTTGCATGTTTGCCCTCACATATAACATGCAAATCTGTTTGTACACGCTCAAGTGACAGAACACAGTGCAACCTAACACCCTGCACAGTGATATGCAAGGTCAATTTGCACCTCACACAACCTGAGTGACACTAAGGAGTGTAAAACACCCTCTGGGGCCACTCTTAAAAAAGCTCCATGATGCATGTTATGGGAAAATTAAATCTACATAAGTGCGCAAGAAGTTTTACTGATAATCCTTTTACTTTATATACCTTTCTTTTTGAATATACTTCTCCAACAAAGTTGAACATCATTTTGGTTGATTATTTCTCCCCATGAATAAAACCAGTTGGTATGGTATTCTATATTGCTGGAAAGCCTGAGTACATACAAGAAAAGCAGTGACAGCAGATGGATCTTGAATAGTGAACCCTACAGCAGTTGTCCTCTAATGAAATAGCAGAGCACACTGGTGTGCCTTGAAAAAAGTTCAGGTGTTCCTTGAAATTTGTATAACCATGTGTTATTGATGCAGCTTTACAGCAGCTTATAATTTTGTTTGCAATCTTCAATATCAGGACATTAAGTAATGTATGAAATGCAAATTTTGTAACTTAAAAAATCCAATTTAAAACCTTTAAATTATTGCAGTTCACAAAATAAGAAGGTCAGAAAAGAAAGAAGGATTTCGCAGATCATGTTTGGCATCTTTGAAAACCTAAATCTGAAAATATTATGATGATAATTTAGCTTCAAGCACTTCAGGACTGAGCATCAAAATAAACCAAAATTCTCAACTTTTGGACTTTTGGTTGGGAAGAAAAAAAAACAGAACTCTCAGCCGTGTTTATTAAAAATATAGATATGATGTAAAAACCTGAGTCATATTTGGGAGACTTTTTCTGACTTAAAAAGACTGTTTTGTCGTTACAGCATGGTATGTTCAATGTCATATTTTCAGGCAAACTGTCATCATGATTACTTTAAACAAAACATCAACAATTATTATATTTTTTGAGAGAAACATTAATTTCTAAACATTTCATTAGCAGTAGTTGTTGATCAGTTTTTGTTAAGTTGGTAGATAAAAATGTATTATATCCAGAATGTCAACAAAAAAGCCTTTGACATGGGTATAAATATCGTTTGCCGTGAGGTTTAGACTTGATCTTTGGTGTACCTCGAGTGAAAAAAGTTGGAAAAGCACAGCAGTAGCCTACAGTGTTGAAAAGATTAAGCAAAAATTTCTGTTAAATTTAAATGTCTTTTTGAACACCTTTCTTTTGTTAGTTTTGGCCTAGCCTATTTGTTTAACTTAATAAAGTTGGACCTAATACTAAACTAACATTTGAATAAAAAAACATAAGCCTTTCAGTGCATTTAATCAGTGGGTTAAGTCCCCAAAATAAATCAAATAGACCTACATGCAGCATTTTTCAATTAACAATGGAAGATTTTTCAAAGCTTCATTTTTTGACTTTATAATCATGTCATGGAGGTCATGTTGATAACCGCCTTAATATGGCAGTTATCAGCTGAGTTTCAGTTAAATGCAGGAGGTGTTCTTCTCTTCTGTTTAGCAGTTGACTCCTCACATGTAGACAGGAGTTGGTCAATGCAGCATAGTTTAGCGAGCTAAGGCTTGAGCTTCTCTGGCTTTCTTATGCTTTTAAGCGTCATAGTAAGTACCATAAGAAAAAAAAACATGTTATATATGTATTTAGTCCAGACTTGCCCGTCACTAATACCAAATCACTTCTTTAATTACAAAAGTTTTACTCTACAACCCTTTGTGCTAGCTAATGCTAAACAGGTTTTAAAGCTAACTTTGGTGCTTTGGTAGTCCAAAAATTTGCTGGGGCTTCTGCTGCTGTGGTAATTATCCATTTCAGTTTCTATCTGGTGTTCAAATTCACACTAGAGTGGAAAAAGTTTGCTGTATTCAGGCAGAGTTGTTGAGAAAATATCTCTGTGCTACTCTTAAGTTTTAGCTAAGTTTGCTAACTGGAAGCTAGCTTTCTTCCTCCTCCTGTTTCTGGCTCTGCTGTCAAGTCTTTGAAAGTTTTCTCCTCGAAGGGATGCAGAGGATCACATTTTCTACTCTCGGAGTGTAAGTACACAGCCCATGCTTACTTATATGGCTTAAATGTGTGGATTTGTAGTGTGTAGTTTTGCTTAATCCTGCATCTTATTAGGAGGAAGCTCTTTTGAGCTTAGGCTACAGTGCTGCTAGCTTACAAAGGTGTGCTCATGTAGCCCATTTTCCAGCCCTCTGTGATTGACTTATTGTTTAATGGTCCTGCACTTTTGGTCATTTACAGATCTGGTTTATAAGATCTTGTTAAGTATAAAGCTATCTTGTAATTGAAGTAAAGCAGTTGTATTTTGATATTGTCTGTTAGTAAATGATGTTGCAGATGCAACATTGCCTTTCATACAGGCTACAGTTATAATTAGGCTAATTTACTCGTTTGACTTTTACTTAAGCAGGGAGGACCCCCTGAGACCAAGGACTCTTTCTATGGGTGCTCTGCTGCAATACAAATAAAAACCAAGCAAATGGGTAAGATTAATATTCAGAATTTTACATTTTACAGTGATGTCACACTTGCATACCTCATCTCTCTCAAACCATTTTAAAGTATTAAAGCAGTTGCAGCAGTTTTTTATGTCCATATCGTTTTGTGTCTGCCTTTTATGTTGCCTCTTAGCAAAGTCATCATTGTAAATGAAAACTGGTTCTCAATTGACCTACCTGGTTAAATAAAGGTTAGCTTACTATTATTGTTATTATTAATATAATCATGAACCAGATTACATTTAACAGTTGAGTTTAGAGTGGAAGAAAATCACTAGTGTAACGTAACAATTGAGTTAATATTGATATGGTAGTATTCATCAGGCTTTTTGGAGACAGAACAAGCCCAAATAAGTGACATGCATTGTTACTGCATGCACAGTAACAATCAATTCGTCATGATTTTGCATGGTGTAATCAGGGACCCTCCAATGAAGAAGTTAGGTTAGGTAGGTAGGTAGGTTTGCTTACACTGGATTCATTTTTTTACAGTGAGTAAGTTGACTTACTTTTCCGTCAACCAGCAGCATAAGCCAAGACATGCACAACCTGACGTCAGTGCTCAAGACTAATAAGGCATCCTTAGTAATACAGGAAAGGGGCACTGAAACGTAGGTTAAACAGAAGGTCAAATTTCCTTTCCTCATTCTATTTTAATGATTTAATAACCTTGCATCCATGCTGGCTTAAAGGATTGCGTGATTCTCACCTAATTGATCGCTTCAAAATAAACCTCAAACATTGCTTTGAAAGTTCAGGTTGAACATTTAATGCCAGCAGTTAATCCAGTCCATTACCTCGCACACTGCCTCTACAGATGAACAGGCTAGCACATGAATGCAGAATAAAGATAATTTTCCAGAATTTACAGTAACAGGAAGGTTGTGTGGGTTAGGCTTTGATTATAAAAGCACTGTGCTTTTTATTGTACATTTAAACCATTTATTGTTCATTTTCTTGACACACCCCGCTGCGTGACTCATTCTGCATTGACTCATTGGATATGTAAGGAAATAATAAACCTTTGATTTAGTAATATTGCACATTCCATGGTTGGTTTGGGCTTGTCATAGAAATTTGTAGCCTTGAGCCATGTTAAGTTGGGTGAGTCAGTGTGTTTGAGAAACAGTTCTCAAGAAAAAGTGATTAAACATTTTAGATATACTGAAACCTTTAAAGTGGCTCTGACTCACATCTAAAACATTTACAGCCACTCAATTTTAAAACCATTAAATTACAGAGATTCTAATTAGGAATCTTGTACCTTTCCTCATGTCTTAGCAGTCAGTATTATCAAAAATGCAGCATGTAGGAGCTTGATGCCTTGCTCAAGGGCTTTTAAATGGGCAACAACTGAACTCCCTGCATTCCCCTTTGAACAGCATCACTGTGAAAACAGTGCTCTAGCAAAAGACTTTCTGTCATGCAAATTTTGTTATTGACCAGATACAATTTATGATGGACAAAGTGAATATAAGACACCTCTCAGGAGCTATTAGCTTTATGCTGAGGAAGGGTTCAACTTTGTTGACTTGTTGTAGCTAAGAATGTTCACATCTTCTTTCTTTTCAGTATTTCTCGCAAGGAACTGATGGCTGCTCTAATGTTTACTGATATGTTGAAGTAAAGTGATTCTCTAATGTGGATTAAAGTCAATTCATTGGCTACAGTTATATACTAAAACTAGAAAGCACTCGGAGAACGCAGACCTCCGCCAGTCCTCCTCAGTCCTCAGCCAAATTGTCATTTTGACCATAAATATTACTCCTACCTTTATTTCATCTAAATATTTAGATTCCTTGACCATGAAAACATACCATTAGCCATTGGATTTGTAGTGATATCTACTTTAGTTCAGTTGTTATTCACAAAAATCACATTTTTCACCATGGCGGCCAGACGCTGATCCAGATTAACACCAAAATCGAATCAGTTCTTCCTTTTCCCATGCTGAACATTTCCTGAAAATTTCATCCAAATCCGTCAATGACTTTTTGAGTTATTTTGTTCACAGACGGACGGACGGACGGACGGACAGACAGACAAACTCTCCCATAAACATAACCTCCTTGGCGGAGGTAATCAGCTCCCTCTACTAACACTCAATGAACATGATCTTGGTAGAATTGTTCCGATTACAATGCCAGTACCGGAAATTGCCCCGCTACTGCTAAAAATGCTGCTACTGGTATTGGCGAGTACCGGCGAGTCCAGGCACCACGTTATTTAATAAATTAGTAATCTATTTACTTTTTAGCACCGTTAAACTCTGGCACAGTTCTTCTTTGCCGCTCTTAAAACAGTAGCACTGTGCTGCAACCTGTAGTGACCTGGTGGAGTCAATCATGACACATGTGCGTCAGAGCCAGATGACGCGAGGCTTGGAGCTATGCTAACTAGCACAGTCATGCTCTTTCATTGCTGTATTTATTCATGTCTTACAAAGGGTTTAACCTGATACAGGCCTTACCAAAATGATGATCATATCGCAGTCAAGCAGACATAGTAAGATTTTTTTATAACATACTGGTGTTGGATCAGTACTCGATATAGGCCCATACCCACAGAACAAGTATTGATATTGGTATTGAGAGGGAAAAAATTCTATTGGAAGAACTCTAGAATCATGAAATGCTGATCAACTACAACTGACTCAATCAATTTGGTTAAAATGCCCAAAATGAGAAGATAATTGAAGGGGAATATCACTTATTGCTTTGTTCTTGAAACAATGATCTTTTCCTAACATTTAAAATGAGATTAAGATTCAATTAAGCCCAAAGAAAATGCTTGCAACTACCACCAAATATTTAAATTAAAGTCCTAAAGAATGCATGGATGCCTTATATTTATTTTCTTCTTTAAAGAAAGTGGTCAACATTTCAGTGTTTTTACCAGAGGAAATAAGAGTCTAGAGAAAATTTGTGGTCTTGAGAGGTCATGCCAGGACTCAGTGTTGGCATTTAGTGATCAGGGCACAGCTGGGAATAGCGGGAGGATGGATGTGTTGCTTGGCATGGTGCCCGATGTGACAGCTGACTTAATAAGGAAGACCTTTTTGTCCCGCAGACAAACATTTGGCTGACAGACAGACAGGCAGAGGGTTTATGTGTTTTAAGGACTGGGGAACGTTACCTGGTTTGGTCCCACCTTTCCTTTATGGCCTTTGACAAGATTACTCATAGATTGGTTTTGATATTTGAGTTGGATGAGTATTTGTGCTGAGGAGGGTGATGGAAGTAAAATCAAAACATCATGGTCTATTTGTTGGATGCTTTTTTTTTTTACCAACAATAACAATAGCAACACATACAAATACACAAGACACATATAACACTTAATGAACAATGAAAAAAATAAAAACAGTTAATTGACAAGCTGGAATAATGAAGGAAACAAGGAAACATCTGTCAAAACATCTGCATCCAGATGCCTCAGTATTCACATCATTTAACATCCTCTTAAAGGTGTCCCTCAAAACCGGCTTATTGAGTTTTAGAACTTTTTGCAGCTCATTCAAAGCAAATTGAGCAGCACTTTAAAGATCTTTTTACTCTGAATATTGGTTTGGAAAGTAAAGGTTCCATGTCCTGCAGAATTATTATTTTTTGCTTTTAATTTTGTTGAACTCCAGGGGCAGGAGAACATGACACATTTTACTAAACTCTCAGTTAATGGAGAATACTTCATACCTCTTAAGAAAATGCCACTTAAAACACCAAGTTTTTTACTTCCTGGGGTTTATGATGTCATAACTATACAGTCTCCACCTACATGTGTGTCTTCTGCTCATAACAGGCAGACACCATGACTGTCTTGAAAGTCCACTGCGCAGTCTAACCCCTCCTCAGCCCTCCCATCAGACATTTATCTGCTCATTACCATAGCCTCCCCTCCCCATCTGAGCGTTTCCTAAGGGGAGGGAAATTGAGCTTCAGCTGATCCTCTACAAAAACATTCTTTTTTTAAATCAAACTGAAATCAGATGTTGGCTTAATAGAGACCCAAGACTTGATAGAAACAGTCAAACACACCATGAACTTGGATCTTTAAACCTATGTTGACACTTTAAAAAATTAAATACAACTTTTTTGGGACTTTTTTATTTTGAAAACAATGCGGATATACAACATTTCATCTTGTCCATATCAATCCCCCCACCCCCACAATCAACTTGCACAGGCAAAGATCCGTGATTAATAGGTACATCTTTAAAGTAAGGCATCAAATTTGTCCAGTTTGAGATTGTACTCAGTTTTGCCCTGTTGATTTTTCCTAAAGAAAGTTTCAGGCAAGTAAAAGCTTTGAACCTCGTGAGTACTTGAGATATCTCGAGGAGGTTTCCACCACTGAGCTACAATCTTCTTCACTGCTGTTGGATCCTGCCGGCCACACTTTGCACATACTTTCTGCAAGAGAGATGAGAGAGTCATCATTAAGAAGAGGTTGAGTAGGGTCCATTGAATACTTAACTCTGGTTGGTAACGAAATGGTCATTAATCTGTCTCCACATGTCAGAAACACCAGGCCATTCCCATACAACATGTGTAAATGCACCTTCAGTTCCTGTAGGGCTGAATGAACAATAAAGGCCTGGTACCATCCCATTTGATGTCTTTTTCTTGGTGTAACATATGCTTTTTGACAAAATTTCAGATGTGTTGATCATTTGGGTTTTTTGAGACGCCAGTAATGTTTTCCTCAACTGTTTGGTATTTTAGATTTTGCCTTTTTTCTAACAATTGTAGGAAAACAATTCTGGGAGTTTAATTTTTTTATAGATGTAAGTTACTACCTTTTTCTGAGAAATAAAGCTATGTTGATACTGCTTTAAATAATGTCACACCGATAAGATGGTCCACATACATTTTAAAAGTCAAAAGTCATCTAGGCTGACACAGTAATGATACTTTTTTCAACTGCAGTTGAACCAAATGATAGATGATCTAACTGGTGAGGAGTTATTCTTGCTTCTTGGGAATTTTCCAGGCCAATCCCTCTCTGAGGAAGAGAAATTAAGTTGGGAAATACTTTCTTTATGTCAAGGTATAAAGTAGGTGAACTGCAGATATCCCTAAATCCAGTTGTAACATGTTGTCATTTCTGCAGAGTGCCTCTGATGAGATCGTGACGTTTTTGACTTGCAAGGCTTTCAGAAGAAAGTGGGAGGAAAGACAAATGATTTTTTTTTTCTTAAGGAAGTAGGGATTCATTTTCAACTGGAATTGGTTTCCAATTCTCATTCCTTGTGTGGTTAGTGTCTAATTTTTGGTAAAATGAAGCCCTCCAGAGCCCTTAGGTCAGATATCCGGATGGTTTTGGACATTCCTCGATCATTTTTAAAAACTAGAGGAGATCGAGCCTTCGAAATTTTGGCACCCACATTACCTCCTATGATGCGGACTATGAATAGTCATGCTGTTTTTAAAAGTATAGTTGCTTTTATTAGGTCTTTTGTTATTTTTCTCTATATTGTTTTGTATATTGCTTTCGCACATTGCACATCGGTAGGCCACTGGCTGTTTTTAATGTGCTTTATCAAAAAAGCACTGACTTTGTCAAAATTAAGCCACAATTTAAACTACCCTGCTTCCTGTCTGCCATATTTACAACCCTGGCTCTTTTGTCGTTGTCATTCTTGCCAACACACACACAGAACTAAATACAGGACAATGATAAAGGAGTTTTAGGCATAAAAGTACTTGATATTCAAGCCTTAGACTCTTGAGTTGGTTCTGCATTCCCATTTCCACAAACATCCAGTGCTAAGCCTACTTCATCCAAACTAGGTTATGCTGGACCACTTGTCAAAGTTAATGCTGGTAAACTATATTTAAAGCAGCAATTACAGTTGGAAGACTTGCCAAGTACATCAGAGCCTGACGTGGTCTGTTTAACTAGCATTTCACCTTGTGCCAATATTAGACAGGAAATGTGATGTCTTGTACGTGCCTTGGCCTACATTGTGCTAAAGTTTACTTACCGGCCCACTGTGTCTAACCTTCTTTGGAGCAAGTCTTTAATCCTAAACAATCTAATTGAACAAGCTTGGACAAAATGTTCTTACTCAATGGCATTTTCTGTCTCATTCTATTATTGTGAGAACACAAACATCCACATGAACCAAGTGAGTTATCCCTTCACTCACTGCTCCCCCTTTCCTCCCTCATCCGTCTGACTGAGTTCCTGTTCTCATCCAAACAGAGGGGCTGTCCGCTGGTGATGCTCAGAGAAGAAAAACACACTTGTTTTCTATGACATTAAAGGCGGACAGCCTTGTCACAGTGTTCCTGTGTGTGCTACCTTGTTTGATAAGGAAATTGGATCTTGACTTGAGAGGGGAGTTTAATGTGGTTAAAGGCATCAAGGAAGGCCAGCAGTAACAGGATTTCATCCTTCGTGGAGCTCAGGCTGACTGCTGCCGTGAGGCGGGTCATTAGGGAATATCCGTGTGTGTGAGTGTACATGTTGTGGTTATGCTCATCTGCCTTCTTAAAGACACTGTGTGTTCAACTGTGGTGAATCTGCTGAGCAGAGAGGCCACTCTCTACCTCCTTGGGGGTAAAGAGTGGCCTGGGGTCTAAACAAAGGTTTATTTATGCTGTAGTTCAGAGGAGACAAGAGAGGTAGCAAACAGCCATCAAACAGGAAATAGTTTGGTAGGTTGGGAGATCTAAAAATAAACAGTGAATCTATGAATAAAGATATACAAATACTATTTTAAATTTTGGGATTCAGCGGTATTGAGAAATAAAAGATGACCCGTTGATCTAAAAATACTGAATAGAACAATAGAAAATAGAAAAGATAGCAGGGCAGCACTGTGGCGCTAGCCTTGCAGAGCAGACGGACCTGCCTGATTCATTGTCGAAAATCCTGCATGTCCGTCTTGCCAACCTCCATTGTCCAATGACGTCACTCGGCTAAATGCTTAACAGCCCAATCAGAGGAGAGAGGTGGGACCTGCGTATGTGACGACAACAGGAAGTGACTGCATGTTTGATAACAGTGGTGGCTTCTGAAGCAGTCTCAATATCTGTTTTTTTTTTTTTATCAGAACTGGACTTTATTCAGAAAATCGTCAGGGACATGACGGTTAGTCTATGGTCGTCATGACTTCAGTGATATTTGTCGAAATCCACTCTTCTCTGAAGTTTACCAGGAGAATTTGGTAGGAATTGTCTATGACGAGGTTCATGACACGTGTAAGTGTTTAATGATACATCTGTGTGGTACGATGTGAGACGATAGTTTAAGGTAGCAAGTAGAATGCGAGTTATCAGTTGACGTAGTATCTCATTACATCTTCACACAGAGACAGTTCTGATGGTGCACAGAGGAAATTGATTATTGGTACATTGATTATTGGTGTTTATTAAGTCAGTTTTGACTCTCAGACTTACCGCCATGTTTGTATTGTACTTCTGATACAACAGGTAGGTACATGCAGTCTCGGGTGTTTTGCACCCTCTAGTGGTGTCTTCCAGTAACACACATCACAAACAGGCAGGTACATACACAAAAAGCTTATGACGCCAACAGACGCAAACATGTTCTCAGGAATAAACTGCTGTAAACTCTGTCAATCTGGTAGTCCCTGGTTCCACTGAATGGTCTCTGCGCTCCAGCTAAAGCCACGTTCATACCAAATGTGACTCTGCGATCAAAATCATATCACCCACTGAAGTCATGTCGCATGTTCATAAATACCTCATTTTTGTCACTGTCACCGTGGTCGTGGCTCGATAATGTCACGTCTGCCCAAGTTTAACTGCAAACATACAGTATCATATATCAATTGATAGGATGTGTAAGCTAACATTATTCCAACTGTATCCTTTTCACTCATCTACCAACCACAAAACACTGCAGCTGATGGCCCTGCAGCAGCATCCTCTGTGAGATCCATCTAGGCTAAGCTAATGTCCTCACTGCCTAATGTTTCCCAAACAGACATTGATTGTTACTCTGTTGTCCAGAAAAAAAAAAAATGTCTGTCATCAATCAATCATCAATCAATCAATCAATCAATCAATCAATCAATCAATCAATCAATCTTTATTTGTATAGCGCCAATTCATAACAAGTGTTATCTCAAGACACTTTACAATAGAGCATAAAGCTCTTCATTTTATGGATACACATATATGCATAGATACATATATACATATAGAATACACATATACATATATATACAAATATATACATCCAACACCCAACATGAATCCATATAGCCAATCATGGATCCCTCCATCATGGCGGCAAGAAAAAACCTTCTGTTAAGCAGCAGGAAATCTTGAATGTGGATCCCAGTCTCATGATGAACAGCAAATCCACACGATGCTGTGATGGGTGTGAGGGCAAAGGAAGGGAAGTAAGAGGAGACAAGTGGACGAAGTAAGAACTAAAGTTAGGGACAGGTCCATGTATCATCGGCCTGTCGTCTGATTTATTAGAGGGTAGCCTCTTGAGATGCTACATCTCATTTCTGGAGGGTCCTCATGTCTGAATGGTTGTGGTGATCATTTTCTAGAAGTATAATCTTAGATATTCAAACTGAAAATAAGAACTTATGGTAGTGACGAACTCATGGGTGCCCAGACCACAAGTGCATCCCAACCATATTTGTCTCCGTTAAATATAAATGTGTTAAAGGCCTCTTGAGATGTGACATCCCATTTTCAAGAGGGACTTCATGACTATGTGGTAATAAGAAATAGATACTGTAGGTGTAACGATCATGGATATGGAGATCATGCTAATAACTACATGAACAGCTATAATGATAATGAGAATGGAGTGTTCCTAATAAAATGGCCAACTATGTGTGTCATGTTTATAGCTGTAGTTTTGAGGATGTCATGGGTACCATCACACATGCACACACTGCTGATTGGCTGTTGCCTTACAGCCACACATGACATCACCTGAAAAGTTTTTTTTTTCAACATTAGCAAAGCGTGTCTAGCAAAGTGATTACCTCGAACGCGACCAATGCGTTGCCAGTCAGTTAGCTCTTCCCCATGGCGGCTGTACATTGACTTTGCATGGAGAGTGATCGCAGAGGACGCTCAAGTTGCATTCGGTGTGTAGGGACCTTTAGACCGAATGCTATAGAACATCTTGCAAGAACAGTGCATTTTGGCAGTATTTTGATCCATTAAATAAAGTTGAATGCAGGCTGTATCACATCAAATACATTTTTTGATTTATGATTTCATGTTCAGCATTAATCTCCTCAATAGCTTCCCGTATTATTTAAGAACCTCATAATTCAGTGTGCAAAATAAACAGTTTTTTACAGAATTATGCTGCGTTCACACCGCAAGCAACCCAGCTACCAAAGTCGCGTCGCCCACTGACGTAGCGTCGTGCGTCCATAAATACCTCATTTTGGTAACCGCTGCCGTCGGCCGTTGCTCGGTGACGTCACGCCCACTTGAGTTTCACCGCGATCATATCATATATCATATAATAGGATGTATAAGCGGACATTATTCCAGCTGTATCCTTTTCACTCACTTATCAAACACAAAACACTGCAGCTGATGCCCTGCAGCAGCATTATCTGTGAGTTTCCAGCTGTCTGTCTAGGCGGAACTAATGTCCTCACCGCCTAGACGGAACTCATCCGCCCTGTAGTCCGGATGAATAACTGTCTGTCTCGGGTACCGTCACACATACACACACTGCTGATTGGCTGATGCGGCACAGCCACATACGACATCGCCTGAATAGATCAACTTTTTTTTAACTTTGACATCGCGCGACGAGTGAAGTGATCGTCTTGTACGCGGCTGTCGCATACCAGGAGGGTTAGCCCCGCCCCATGACGGCTGTACATTGACTTTGAATGGAGAGTGATCGCCAAGGTAGTTCAAGTAGCGTCCGGTGTGAATGCACCTTTATGCTGTTTTAATAGAAAGCAATGTGATGTTGTTAGAATTTGGCAGTATTTTTGTGACAGTGTAATGTTACAGAGTGAGTTTATGCTTGAAATCTTTTAGGATTTAGAAGATATGCAATGATGTTAAGATGTGATGCAACATGCTTAACAAAGGATGAATGATCAATACAGGCATTTGGGCATTAAAACAAAATATGAGGCCAGGTCCTTTTGGAATAATTTGTCCTTCTCCCTTTGTTTGTTCTTACTCAGAACCTATTACCGAAACATGTTTTTCTTCATACAGGAGCATGTTTTTTTGTACCAAGGTGACTGTACATATGCGTGTTCATTGGAGAACAATTTTAATAGCCTCTTTCCAAGGTCAGCGCCTTCGCTGTGCTATGTGTGGAATGAGCGAAGGCCTTCGTTCGCAGTGCCTTCAGCCGACTCCAGAGAGTCGCGCTCATTGTGTGGCAGCCGAGGGGGAACAAAGACATTTCCACTGGAGGAACTTTGGGTTCCTGTCGATAAGGAGGGCAGCGTTGTGAGGCCGGGCCGTGTTTATATGCTTGTGTACTGCAGGGATCGACAGAGCAGCAGAGGCTTGCACTTTCCAGACAACAAGTGGTGGCTGTATAAATAGTCCTGCTTGGAGAAACTTCAAAGAGAGGGAGAAAATTCCAACCCATGATCAAGATTCCCAACCTGACTGAAGTCAGTGTGTTAACTGAGGGTTAGAGGTCTGATCGAGGAATATTTTGGAACAAAGCCTGAACTCAATTCTCAGCTTCATGCCATCTTAACCCAGACAATACCAGGAAATGTCCCTGTCTTCTTTGTCAATAACCGACCTCACTGCCTGCCCTAATTTCTATTTGGTTTGATATTTTGTAAAAGGATCTAAAGTTACTGAGTGCATTTCTTTGAGTTTATTTGTTTGGCTAGTTTCTTAATGAGAAATAGAGTACTTTTCCATTGAAACACCTCATATTACTCAGAGCAGGTTAAGCAATTACTCAATGTGAATAAACGCTACTAAAAAGAAGGAAATAGGTCCTGTCATTTAATCATAATACTGCTTCTGAGGTGTGTTGCATATTTAACCTTTCAGAGTATCATTGGTCATGTATGTGCATTTTTTAGAATATTAATTTTCAGGCTTTCAGGCTTTTTTGTAAGGGCAAGTGCTGAAAAGGTAAGAGAGAGTGGGTATGGTACATATGGAAAAGAAAAGATGGGACACATTTGAGCCCAGACTATTAGATCTGAAGACATTTTTGCGTACATGGACCAAGCGGACATTGGTGGGTCATATTTGAACTCTGGTTGGCCCTCTACTCAGATAATATTTTCTTTTATAGTTGTTGTATTGCACATATATGTCTCTCCTTACTGTGAAAGTGTTTATCAGAATATTATTTAATTCAGAGGAAATCTACAGATTTCAGATAGCTGAGTTGATTGACAGTAACATTACGCCTCTGCTATAAACCTACAGATGTCTCAGGTAAGTTGATTGACAGTAACATTATGGCTCTGCCTGTAAACCCACAGATGTCTAAGATAAGTTTAATGCATTGAGCTTTATCAGTCAGATCACAGATGCTCTACTGGGTCTTATCAGTGCTTTAGCTGGTTGTTCAATTTAAAGGATGTTATCTGTTTTTATTATTGGCAGAAACATTTTGTGTTTCATCTTTGCGGATCTGCTTTAGATTCTGTTTTTTTCATATATATTCTAATGCCCTCTACCTGCTTACTAAAGGACAGGGCTTCCCAGCTGTTATCAGTGGTGCATCCACTGATGTAACTAAGAAGGGTCAAGACCCTAGGGACCCACGAGAAAAAAGCAATATAGTGGTGTGCAAAACAAACATTAATCTTAGCAATCTTAATTCTATTCATGGTTATATTGAGATAGAGCTGGCCCTTACACATGTGGTCTTATTAAAAGTTGTTTAAAAGCAAGTCTTAGATGACTGAGCTATCATTGCTTTTATAGGGCAGTGCAATGAATCAAAAAACGCAGAAGTGAGATAGCATTTGACACTTCTTGGTTCCAAAAGTTTATGGGATTTTGTGTACCTGTTTTGGAAAAAAAATGCCCTAATGAAGGTTCCTGACAAACTCATGAGATTTTAATTTTTAATCCAAAACAATATAAAGCATCTGATAAAGCACACATTTTGATTTTAATGTGTTGTAATGTATTTTAAAAGACAGTTGCCAGAGAACTGCTAACAAGGATGACAGAAATGGCTGGGCAGTCTACTGCAAGCATTTCTGATTGTTTTGTTTTTAATAATTAACAATAATTCATTCACAACTGGCACAGCCATGAGGACCAACTTGATCAGACCATTTAAATAGCGGAAACTCTCAAACAAGTTAAGTAATAAATAATATCAACGTGTCAAACAACGTGTTTTACACATTTTACAAATTTATTTGATGTGAAACGCTGCCTTGCTACTTACAGCTATTTTTTACTTCATACTTGAATGTTTAAACAGATTCAAAGATTTATTTTTTAATATTCAGAACTTACTAACTACCCTGAAATTGTACTTGGATTTCTCGTTTACACTTGTCTCTCATGGCAGGACATTTTCCTGTAGTTTTCCTATCAATGAAGGAAGGGATGAGGATGGGAAAGACGAGTTGCTCTAAGGCTTCATGCATTAACACATGACGTCCAAAAAGCTGTGGGAAGAATTTCTGTAATATTCCCCAAAATTTAGGGGTGAGCTGCATGTCAACATGTTTTTTGTTGGAGCACAAAAGGTCATATTCTGTACTTAACAACATATGCGACTACAGTATGAAAGATTTTTGAGGCAGCTTGCCTAAAATGACTTTTTAGAGAATTTAGAGAGTAAATAATTAAATCTATTGTGTCAAATGTTGGTTTGAATTATTGAGGCCATTCATTGTGGGATCAAGGTGAGTCACACACTTATTGAAATTCCTGATTTTCAGTTTAACAAGATGGAGATTTGATGTTGTTGGCCCGTCTTGGCGCAAACTCTAAACAAAATTGAAGGAGCTTCATTTTCCTCTTAAATCTGTTGGTGTTGGCGTGCGACAACATTAACTCTGATCCTTCTGTGTGGCTCATGTTAAGCTCTTTGATTACTTTCACGCACTGTCTGCTGTCTCTCCTGCTCACCTATTAGCTGCTTATTATCAGTAATATTGAGGAGACAACACAGTGTCTGAACTCTTCATTCACTTACCCTGGTTTTTAGAAACAGGCTTTCATGTACTGAATTCCCACGGTTTTATTTGGGACTTTCCAAACATGCAGACAGTTCAGGAAGAGACGATCCTGGCTCAAGTCACGCTAACATTAGTCTTACAAGCAATGCGGAAATTTCTCTGTTTTGGATTTTAAAGTTGTCAGTGTCACACAATCACTAATATTGCTCGATTTCCAGAAGTGGATTATAAAGCTTTGATGATGTTGCAATCTGAAAACAAGGACTTCTGAAACAACCCTCATGTGCCGCGGTCAGCGTTTTCAACACTGCATTCAAATCCTCTCTGTAGTGTCATGTACATGACTTGATTGATGGGTACAGAAGTATTGAACTTTATTGCAGCTCATTAAGTCTCCCTGCTTACGAAACAAATTCTTATCCCAATTAAAAAGCTAAAATCATATTCCCTTTCAAACATTAACAGTCCCCTTATTATCTCCAGACATGATGAACAGCAGCTGCTGATTATTAACCTAACACGCCAGATGGAGAGTTCGACATATCTGCCACAGAAATATTTCACTAATACATCTGGGAAAGAGCTGTTTAAATGTTTTCAGAGGCACAACCTTCAAAAACAACAGCAGCTTGTGACTAGATGATCATTTAGCTTGTCACACTCATCACAGACCAATCCACATCAAAGCAACGCCGCTACGAATGATGTAGCAGCTCGCATTGTTGTTAGCCATTAGCTTAAACGACTTTAAACTATCGTCTTACATTAAATGATACTACACAGATAAATCATTCAATACTTTTATGTGGCATTAACCTCATCAAGGACAATCCCCACCAAGTTTTTCCAGTGAACTTCTGTGGAGATCATATTTCCTAAGGTATCACTGAATAATGAGGACAACCACAGACAAACTGTCATGTCCATGGAGGATTTCCTCATCTCTCCCAGTTTCCCAGCAGTAATCCTCGGTCAGGAGAAGAGCAAAACATGATTTCTTGCAAGACAAGCTTCAAGTGATGTCCTTTGCTCCTCTTTCAAAGAATAATTTGAGTCTGGTTCTGATAATTAAAAAAAAAACGTTGATATGGAGACGGTTTCAGAAGCCGCCATTGTTTTAAAACAAACACTCACTTCCTGTTGTCATCACGTTCGCAGCTTCCGCCTTTCCTCCCTGATTGGGGGTTAAGCGTTTAGCCAAGTTAAGTCGTTGGACAGTGGAAGTTGGCAAGACAAGGCGACTTGATTATCGGACAATGAGAGAATTTGACTTTCCAAAAGTGTAAAAACATGAATTAGACAGAGACTCACCGGCCTCCTTCTTTAGTGCACATGTTAAACTACTTGTCAACGAAAATGGCTTGTTTGCCTGCCACGTGCCAGCAACTGAATGCATTGTAGACATGGTCAAGATGACAAGCTGAAGTTTAAACTGCACATCAGAATAGAGAAGAAGGTGATCTTACTGACTCTGAATATGGTATAGTGAGCTGGTCCAAGTATAACACGGGCTACTGATCTAATGGGAGTTTTATACCCAGTGATCCACAGGGTTTACAGATTGGTCTGAAAAAGGGAACATAACCAGTGAGGATCAGTTATCTGGCTTATTTATGCCTTATTTATGTCAGAGCTTGAAGGAGAAGTGGTTTGAGATGATAAAAAACAATAGCTCAAATAACTATTCGTGGTACCTTGAAGACCATTTCTGAAGACACAACACGTCAAATCTTAGGATAGATGTGCTACAGCAGTGGAGGTCCACATCTGGTGCCCCTCCTGTCAGCTAGAAACAGGAAACTGAGGCCACAACATGCAAACAACTTGCAAACAACTTGCAAAAATGGACAGCAAGGGATTGAAACACTGTTGCCTGGTCTGATGAATCTCCATTTCTGCTGAGACATACAACAGCATGAAAGCATAGATCCATCCTGTAGCTTCAATGGTTCAGGCTGTTTGTGGTGGTGTAATGGTGTGGAGGAGATTTTCCTGGCACGCTTTGGGCCCATAGGTGCTGTTGCTGACTGTGCCCATATCATCATGACCACAATGTACCCATGCAGTATGTCATGAAGTCATCAAACTGGTTTATTGAACATGGCAATGGATTCAAATGCTCCGGGGGGCCTTCGTGGTCATGATAGATATGGTGGAAAAGGAGATTTGCATCATGGTTGTGCAGCTGACAAATCTGCAGCAAGTCTGTGCTTCCATCATGTCAATTTGGACCAAGATCTCTGAGGTGTTTCCAGCACCTCAATGAATCTGTGCCACAAATAAGGCAGGTTTGAAGATAAATTGTATTGCCAAAAGTATTCGCTCACCCATCCAAATAATCAGAATCAGGTGTTCCAATCACTTCCATGGCCTGAGGTGTATAAAATCAAGCACCTAGGCCTGCAGACTGCTTTAACAAACATTTGTGAAAAAATGGGTTGCTCTCAGGAGCTCAGTGAATTCCAGCGTGGAACTGTGATAGGATGCCACCTCTGCAACAAATCCACTCGTGAATTTCCTCGCTCCTAAATATTTCACAGTCAACTGTCAGCTGTATTATAAGAACGTGGGAGTGTTTGTGAACTACCGCAACTCAGCCATGAAGTGGTAGACCACGTAAACTGACAGAGCGGGGTCTGCGGAAGCTGAGGCGCATAGTGCAAAGAGGTCGCCAACTTTCTGAAGAGGCAATCACTACAGACCTCCAAACTTCATGTGGCCTTCAGATTAGCTCAAGAACAGTGCAGAGAGCTTCATGGATGGGTTTCCATGGCCGAGCAGCTGCATCCAAGCCATACATCACCAAGTGCAATGCAAAGCGTCAGCTGCAGTGGTGTAAAGAGCAGTGGAGTGACGAATCTCCCTTCTACATCTGACAATCTAATGGACCAGTCTGGGTTTGGCGGTTGCCAGGAGAATGGTACTTGTTGGACTGCATTTGCCAAGTGTAAAGTTTGGTGGAGGGGGGATTATGGTGTTGGGGTGTTTTTTAGGAGCTGGGCTTGGCCCCTTAGTTCCAGTGAAAGTAACTTTGAATGCTTCAGCACACCAAGACATTTTGGACAATTCCATGCTCCAGTTTGGAGCTGGCCCCTTCCTCTTCCAACGTGACTGTACACCAGTGAACAAAGCAGGTCCATAAAGACATGGATGACAGAGTCTGGTGTGGATGAACTTGACTGGCCTGCACAGAGTCCTGACCTCAACTAAGAGCCAGGCCTTCTCGTCCAACATCAGCGTGTGACCTCACAAATGTGCTTCTGGAAGAATGGTCAAAAATTCCCATAAACACTCCTAAACCTTGTGGACAGCCTTCCCCGAAGAGTTGAAGCTGTTATAGCTGCAAAGCGTCGACCGACATCATATTGAACTCTATGGATTAGGGATGGGATGTCCCTTAAGTTAATGTGTGAGTCAAGGCAGGTGAGAAAATACTATTGGCAATATAGTGTAGATAGTGGTCCAACCCAAAACCATTGTTAATTTTGAAAACACTTTTTGATTTAGTTTTAGTTATAGCCAGTTGCCTAAAATATATTTTATTTTTAGTAACAATTCAGTCATCTAAATTGTTTTAATTTGAATCTAGTTTTAGTTGATAAAATCTACTTTAAATTGTAATTTTAAAGTGTAAGACATTTTTTATGTTTCCTTGAATTTCTAAAGTCATGTTTTACACTTGGATTACGCCACCATAAAGCTAAGGCAGTTGTAAATTGATGTCCTTCTTGACTCATCCAAATTTTCCACACAACCAAGGTAGCTGCGATTCATAACTTGTCCCTGCTTTCTACATGGCAAAATTAGGTCTGATTGGATTATATCTCTGTCAAACATTTTAGTCTACTTTTGATTTGTTGACGAAAAAGTTTATTTAGTTTTAGTTTTTGTCCATCCTTGTTTTTTTTTTTTTAGTTATTGTTTAGTTTTCTTTAGGGGAAAAAGGTTGTTGAAAACGAAAATGAAAATAATTTGTCGACAAAATTAACGCTGCCTGGAACTTGTGAGGTGCGGCAGCTCCAACAGAGTGTCTCAGACAGACTGAAAGTAAAGGTGAATCAGAGGTACTCAGACGGCTTTTTGAACATTTAGGTTTTTAAATACTTTAGCAGTCATCAAAACTGAATACAAGAACTAAAGGTGAAGCAAATACTTAATATTAGGACTTGGGAAAGAAGTTTTGATTGTAATTGTCGCCTTACAATGTCAGATAAGCTCAAAATATGATGAAGTAAGAAAGGTTGAATAGATTTAACCATTTTATTTTAACTTAAACAAAAGCAAAAAAAGAGTATTCATCTTTACATAGATGTAGTTTTGGTGTTACATTTATTTACTAGTATTTATAACAACAAATAAAAAACATATGTAGCTAAAAAAAAGGAGGATACTTGACCACATGAAGGGAAACACCAGCTAAAGCTAGAAAGTAAGGACATTCATGTGACTGTTGTATTTTGTCGACCTACCAGAGCTCAAAAACTGGGCGTGAGGGAAACAGACTTGGCCTCAGTGACACCAAAGCCACATCTGACACCTGATAAGGAGCCCGAGCGCTGTGTGGACACCAGCAGGCTCCTGGCCAAAGATACTTTTCATGATGAGGGCCGAGAGTGCTGAGAGGTGACAGGCATGTGCGGAGAGGCGGGGGGAGGATGCTGATGTCCTCACATTAGGATGTATCAGAGGGTTTCCTGTGTATGTCAAACATCTGTTAAGGAGCGTCTGCCCATCTATGTAACATATAAAACAAACGAAATGTGGGTTTTACTCCTTCTTAGGCCCACTTAATCAGAGTTTTGATAGAATTGTAAATGTCCTGGATGCAACCAACATATAGCTGGATCTTCTAAGGGGTAAAATGCCTCTGTGAGGAATGCAGTTGCATGGTTGTGGTGTGACTAGTAGAAATCAAATTTCTTTAACGGTGTAAAACATGAATGCTTGTGACGAGATTTGAGGTGTCAGTGAGCTACAAGTAGGATGCGTTTATCCTTGAGCCAGCGTGAACATTTCTTTTTTTTTATTTTTACTTCTCAGTATGTTTTTCATTGTAGGTAAAATGACACAAATATGTGATCATGCATATGTTATAGATTACCTGATATTCATAAAAAAAAAAAAAAAAGCAAATAGCAAATAAAAAATAAACTGTACGATTGTATTGTTCAGCTTAAACATTTTTTTTTACTTTGTTGGCATTTAAAAGAAACACAAGGAACGTATGCAATAATAAATGGGTAGGTACAAATCCAACTAGAAGTGTGACTAGACCGATAACGTCATTTAAAGGTGTAGTGTGTAGAATCTGGCAGCCGAATATAGGATGAATAAAGGATATAATGTTTCTATTTGTATGAAAATTCCATCAAAACGGGAGTACAATCATCCCCATAAAACGATTGTTTTATTTTTATTTAGTTAGAAAAAGCTTTAAAAAATTTACATTACAGAGGGCCGTGTTCATGTTGGCCGACATAACGATCAGCCATGTTGTCTACAGGTGGGTTTTGGGGACAAAAAGAGCAGAACACGATTTTAGTACACAAGTCTGGCAGCCAGTCCTGAAATCTACATGGATGGCATGTGGCATCTTAACTGAACCATGATCTATTAAAATAAAAGTTACATATATGAATGAAAAACCCTTAACTTGTAACTGCTGTAAATGATGCCCTGTTAATGGTCCTTTTCGGTCTTCCCCCGTCACTCCATGATGTGATGGATGGGCTCATTCCAAAATCTGAACACTCGATGGCACTAAATTGCAATTTTCTACACACTGTACCATTAAATCCCAGTGCAATACTGAAAGATCACGTAAGATCAAGGGTACTCTCTCTTTATGAAAACATTTTTTTTACATTGATGAGCTTGTCTTGAGCCAAATTATTTACCTCTTCAAGTCAGAGTTGGTGTTTGTGCTATGTTTGTAGAAAATTTAACAATGCATTCTTAAACTAGAAAAGCACTCTAATAGCGCAGACCCCTGCCAGCACCACAGTCCTCACCCATATTGTGATTTTCACCATAAATATTAGTCCTACCTTTATTTCATCTAAATATGTAGATTCCTTGACCATGAAAACATATTATTAGCAATTGGGTTCATAATGATATCTGTATTAGTTCAGAAGTTATTCATGAAAATCACATTTTTTGGCATGGCCATGTTACACTGATATGGATCACTCCCAAATTGTATTCATTTGTTCTTTGTATCGATCCAGACATTGCCTGAAAATTTCATTGAAATCCATCCCTAACTTTTTGTGTTATGTTGCCAACAGAGAAACAAGAAGTTGTGCGAACTAGCAAGGGATGAACATGAGGCTGCGTGACCTTCTTCAAAATATACAGGCACAATGTTCAGTTTTGATTTATATTGGCATTCTAGGGATCACTAACTTTTACTCCTGACTTTGCAACCATAAGGAAGGGATACTTTTTTGTTCAGTAACTTTTACTTCCTGACTTATAACCTGAGTCCATGACAAGCAGATCGACACCATCCTTTCAACTCTTAGTGCAGTAACGAGAAAAAGACGGGCAGAGCTCACCCACCACTGGTTAGCTTAGCTCAGCACTGGAAGTCAATGGGAAGTGTTAGCCTGCCTATTCCTACAGTCATCAGATAAACTCTTCAGCAACTCTATATGGTCCTATGTGCTTGTTTGACTTTTTTGTGTTATGTTACTTTATCAATGTTTAGATTAGCACATTATGTAATTTTTGAGAAGAAACACACATGAAACTAAACCGCAGGGTGCATGTGCAAACCATCATGCAAGCTAAATTAAAAGTTAAATCTAAATTGCCTGTCACAAACTCGGGGCTGAGGCAAGACATGAAAAGAAAAAAAAAGGTGGCATATCCCTTTAACTTAGTATAACAAGTATAGAGCTGAACATGCACCTAAAAAAACTTAGATCTAAGAGAGCATTTGTCCAATTTTCAAGACAAAAATACCTCACTACACTTATTCTAAACCACAGTATCCTTGCATGTCTGCATTAAGATCTTATTTGAAGATTTAAAAACTAAGGTAAGATCTAAGTTTCTTGTATTAATAGGTAAATATTCTTCCAATAAGACAAGACAAATGTAACTTGAGCAAATATTACATCTTAATTTAAGTTAATTTTTTGCATTGTGAGACCTAACACCTGACTTTTGACCAATGACTTCCAAAATACAATCAGATAATCCTTGAGTCAAAGTGAGCATCTCTGCAAAGTGTGAAGAAAATACCTCTCAGTGTTCTTGAGATATTGGCGATGTCCCACACTATCACACTATCACCAGTATGGGGGCTTATGATGTTAGTATATGTACAGATGGAGGGGAAGATAAAATCCCTCCACTTGTGTCCACAGTTGTATCCTCAGTAAATCCAGCGCTGATGGTTTTATAGTGTTACCAATACTCCCTCCTTCAGTGGCTGTTTTGACCCTCACTTATTGATTTTTCTCCACAGAAGGAGTCAATGCAGGGATGAGCACTACTGCTGCGGCAGAGAGGGTCAGGAAGTTTACGGCCAAATGAGGGAGGAAAGGATTCATGCTGCTCACACATACAGACAGAGGAGAGGAGGAGGGAAGGAAGCGAGGTCTGTCTCCCAGGGGGTGCGGGTTTATTTTTAAACACAATGGCCTTGAATAGCATTTTTAAGATGTGATAATATCTGCAGTTTGGAAATTCAGTGGAAAGAGTCATTTGATTTTCTGTGCAGAGCTTCAGGTGTCCTTATAGATGTGGGGAATGGGATTTAACATGTGCAGTTGAACTATTAAGTTATTCTTCCACCTTCGAGAAAGCTGTACATCCACATGCGCTGGACAGCTGGATAGTGCGCTTGGTCAGTGATCGGGAGGTTGCAGGTTCAAGCCCAGCTCCAGGTGACACATGACGACCTGTTCTTGGGCAAAACACTTAGCCCACAAATATGGTAGGGATGCACTTGTGGTCTGGGCATCCATGAGTTTGTCACTACCATAAAATTCTTATTTTCAGTAAGAATATCATTGATTATACTTCTATGAAATGATCACCACAACCATTCAGACATGAGGACCCTCCTGAAAACGAGATTTAGCATCTCAAGAGGCTAACCTCTAATAAATCAGACGACAGGTCTATGGTTCATGGATCTGTCACTAACTTTAGTTCTTACTTTAGTCCACTTGTCTCCTCTTACCTCCCTTCTTTTGCCCTCACACCGACACAGCATCGTGTGGATTTGCTGTTCATCATGAGACTGGGATCCACATTCAAGATTTCCTGCTGCTTAACAGAAGGTTTTTTCTTGCCGCCATGATGGAGGGATCCATGATTGGCTATATGGATTCATGTTGGGTGTTGGATGTATATATTTGTATATATATGTATATGTGTATATATATATGTATATATGTATCTATGCATATATGTGTATCCATAAAATGAAGAGCTTTATGCTCTATTGTAAAGTGTCTTGAGATAACACTTGCTATGGATTGGCGCTATACAAAAAAAAATTGATTGATTGATTGAATGTGAGAGCGAATGGGTGTGAATGGGTAAGTGTTACCTGTGGTGTAAAGTAGGCAAAAAATCGATAACATTTAAAAATTGAGTTGGCAAGTCGATTTGATTTGTTTTTCCTAAAACTCGAGTTTGACTATTTTTTTTTAAGACAACCCATTCGTTTCACATTCGCACTCTGCGGAACTATTCTCATTACTTCGTACACTTTTACATTTTTAACAACAAGAGTTGAGTTTTCTATTAAGATTTTTATTTTTTCACAACAAGCGTTACAACAGGCATTTTGTTATCTTCATAGTTAATCAAACAAGTGTTTAAAACTACAGTGCACAGGCACTTTGTCTCGATTTCTATGTTGATTTTTTGACCTAGAGGCACTTTAAATGTATATTTTTTAGTATTTACGTTTTATTTAAGTAGTTTACATTTGAGTGATTGACTTTGCCCGTATATAGTCAAGGAGGAAAAAATCTTCTTAAACCAGGACTGAGAGATGGACACATTTTTTTTTATAATTTAGACAAAACCTTTCTTCATATAAGATATATTTTTAGACAATATCTTTTTAATTGATACCAAAGTTGCTGTTAAACTAGAAGATAAAATGCTGCATGTTAATGCTTTTGCAGCACAAAAGCAGCCAGTAAATTTTTAGCTTGTCAAATTTAGATACCTTTTAATCATCTTGAAGAACAGTAGGAGACAGCTTAGGTGTGCTCCAAATCGTTCCCTATCATGGATATAGTGCACTATACAGTGTGTTTGCCATTTTGTAGTGTTGTTCGAATTCTCAGCAGTTAATTTTATTTACTATATAGTGCACTATAAAATACCCACAATGCACATCAAATGTGAGTGTACCCTATATTGTACTCCCGTATACCACAATGCAATGCGGTCGTGTTTTTCCCCGTGGAAGAAGAAGAGAAAGAAGGCTGCTAGGGGCTGCTTTCATTTATAAATTTAAAATACGTTAAAGTGTCTTTAAGACGTTCGTAGCGTAGCTCTTCTACATCCTTTAGCGGTTGTGAACAGCTTAAAATTTGTTACTTATCCTCCTGAGTGCCCGGTTTGTTTGCGTGAATTTTGGTGCGTCCTCTTCCGTCACTGGGATTTTTTTATTGACAACTTACAAACACCTTACAAACGTTCAGGATAAATGCAGGTACAAAAATTATAGAATTCAACAGGTACATAATGATTAACATAAAATAAAAAGCAATGTCACTAGGGTTTTCCGGCTCATCTACTGACGCTATGATGTTCAGAAAATTTCAGTGTAATGTCTGAAATCTCCTTTGGTCATTCCCTATGTAGTCCACTATTTAATTTACACTACATAGGGAAAAGTGAATGAGTGGACGATTTCGAACTCAGCTCTTGTGTCAGGCTGTCAAAAGTTGCATTTTTGGTTTTCTTGTTTACTCAAGGCAGAGTTTAAAATGTTCTGGATGGGGTTCTGTATCAGTAACAGGTTTTTATGTTTATTTAAGGTTCAGGATCACAGATGGTAAAGTACTGAGGTACGACCATAGTATCTTTCTCTTTTTTGATTTAATGACGGAGAGCTCTGTCAGCATTCAGTCACAGCACTGATGGAAGTGTTAGTGTGTGTACCTGTGACAGAGAGATCAGCAGGGAGGCATTGGATTGATTTACTCTTTACAGTACCAGTCATGTATTAAAATTTGGCTACACTGCCACCTACTGTTGGATAATCATCCACACAGCTCCTCACTGCTCAGAACTGGACTGGAGGGTCCTTTTGTTTCTGCTCGACCAGATCGATGCCTCTTTCAACTCATTTGTTCTGGCCGAATATAATAGTGAAATTCAGATGTTTTTGTTTTTATTATTATTTGAATATTATTATTTAGATAGAACAACCTAAAAGTAATCTAGTTGAATTGTTACACATGTAAGAAGTGGAGTTGTGCAAGAGAGCATCATCACCATGTGATACAATTAAAGTAACTCTTGCAACATAAAATCAGGATTAAAGTAAAGGAGAGACAAAATTAATAAAACTGGGGATGCACTATATTGAATTTTTGCTGATATCCAATATAATAATAATACATTTTATTTAAAAGCGCCTTTCTAAGCACTCAAGGACACTTAACAAATACATCATAAAAACACAGTGCATTAAAATCTCAATTAAAATAAATAAAAACAACATACAAGAGTGGCACAGTTACATGACAGTGGAAAATTAAAGGGAATAGGCAGTTTGAAACAGGTGGGTTTTGAGTTTTGATTTGAAGCGGGAAAGGGAGTCGATGTTTCTGAGGTCCGGGGGGAGAGAGTTCCAGAGTTTGGGAGCAGAGCGACTGAAAGCTCTGCTACCCATGGTGCTGAGCCGGGCGGAGGGCACAGAGAGATGGAGGGAGGAGGACGACCTGAGGGAGCGAGAGGGGGTAGCGATGTGGATGGCCTTGAAAGTGTACAGCAGGATTTTAAAATGAATTCTGAACTTCGTGGGGAGCCAGTGAAGCTGCTGGAGGACGGGGGTGATGTGATGGAAGGAGGGGGTTCTGGTGATGATCCGGGCTGCAGAGTTTTGAACCATTTGAAGTTTATGGAGGGATTTGTGGGGGGCACCAAAGAGGAGTGAGTTGCAATAGTCTATCCGGGAGGTGACGAGGCTGTGGACCAGGATGGCTGTGGTGTGAGGAGTGAGGGAGGGGCGGAGACTGTTAATATTACGTAGATGGAAGTATGCAGACTGGGTGATGTTATTGATATGAGAGTGAAAAGACAGAGAGCTGTCGAGGATGACACCCAGACTCTTAACCTGAGGGGAGGGGGACACTGTGGAGTTGTCTATGGTGAGGGAGAAACTGTCAACTTTGGATAGATTGGATTTAGTACCGACCAGGAGGAGTTCTGTTTTATCTGAGTTGAGTTTGAGAAAGTTGGAGGTGAACCAGCGTTTGATTTCTGAGAGGCAGTGGGTGAGGGAGGAAGGTGGAAGAGAGGCGTTGGGTTTACTGGATAGGTAGAGCTGGGTGTCATCCGCGAAGCAGTGAAAGTGGATACCAAATTTACGGAAAATATCATCAAAATGTCAATATGCTGAAATGTATAAATTCATTGTTGCCAGTAATGATATTTCGTGTCAGAACAAAGTGCATAGTTGACTAAAATGGACTTGATGATAGAAGCACTTTGGATATCATAAAAGTGGACATTGCGTGTTGTAGGGCTGGGCAATACGCTTTTCTCCTGATTCGATTTTTAAAAAATACTTTAGGTGCCGATTCGATTTGAATTGCGATTCTACGATATTGCCGATTTTTGCAGTCTTTAGTTAGCTGTTTTCACACCAGTGAAAAATATGAACAATGATGATGCCTACAGACTATATCAGGAAAAATACACATCACATGTGAGTCTGTTTCAGGATTAATTCAGCAATTTATTTTAACCAGCTGTTTATTCTCTCTCTTCAAAAGCCTGGATTGCATTTAAAAGTGAGTTATTAACACAGACTAAAATTAAGCATTTAAATTTGGGAAGAAAATGATTTTTGAAAAAAATAAATCTATTAAAAAAGTTTCAAACAAAAAAATCCCAATACTTATGTAAGTTAATTTTTCTCCCATCCCTAGCATGTTGATGAGGTTAACAATTATGATAGTTTTCACATTTGCCATTAGTACACCTAGTAATTTTTTTTGGCCAAGCTGTGTGGTCAGAATATCAACTGCAAATATTGGCAAACTTTTTCATATCTGCAGATACTGATAAACTACTTTTTAGGCAAATGTCTGCCAGTAACAATATTGGCTTGATATGATGCATCCTTTAATAAAACTTACGAAACAATGTTGAAGGAGTCCAAACTTTATTGCACAAATTGTAATAACTGCATGAAGACCAAAAAAATGCAGATTTAGGTTTGAGTTACAATGTCTGACGGACTTTAGGACTTAAAAAATGGATTTTCAGAGGGGATAAAAGTAAAAATGCTGTTTTATTTGAACTCAGACTGAGAGATGTTTTCAATAACAGACAAAATGAATGAAATATTAAACAAAGTAAAACACATTTACTCATATGAGAGGAAGATAACGGGTCTGTATGCTCTTCTTTCTTTATGTTATTTTTGATCAAGGCTTCTGTACTGTTTTGTTTTTTCTTTTTCTGTTCTTGTTTTTCTAGTTTTTTTGCAAGGTAAAAAAAAAAAAGTCGTTATTGTCAAATTATATTTAGAAAAATAAAAACGAACTCGAAAGGAACTCCATATTTGCGGGGGGGTGGAGCCTATCCCAGCTGTCATTGGGCGAGAGGCAGGGTACACCCTGAACTGAACACCAGCCAATCACAGGACCACATAGAGAGACAGACAGCTATTCACACACTCACCCACACCCAACACCAATGTAATTATTGTATGAAGGTGGAAGGTAAAAAGAAAAGTATAAGCATAAAGCATATTTTTGGTCTGTGGGCAGAAGTTGGAATGAATGAAGGGAAACTTTGCAAGCACAGGGAGAACATGCAAACTCCACACAGTGAGGTGATGGCTGACTCTGAGTTTGAACAGGTAACCTTCCTGCTGTGAAATGCAGCACTTGCGGTGCGACCGTGCCGCTCCAGTACTCCAAACTGTGCCAAATATTAGAGAATCCTCCCACATAATAGAAGCTTTTATTTCTGACACTTTTGTTAAGTAAAATAAAAGCCTAATTTTAACATCCTTTGACCAAATACTACTGTTTATTATTCATTCAGTCAGTTTACATTTTGAAGTATTACGCTGTTTTCCATGCATGATACCTCTGATAGTACGACTCTTCTGTTAGACGCTCTGAATCCTTTCTTTACATGTTCTGAAAAAGCGTCTCTATGTCACAGGCTTTGACTTTTAGCTCTCAGAGTATTTCCTCACCCCGCCTTGACCATCAGTCAGTATGATCTGTTTCTTTTAGTATCATACCAAAACCCTCGATATAAAGGTATTTTTATTCCCTGTTTACACCTTTGTGTGCCCGTGCTTTTGTTTCCACACAGCAGCTTAATGATTACCAGTGTCCCTCATACAAAAGCACAACAAACTGCCTAATTAATGGAGCGTCCAACATTCCTGCCTTTTATACGGGCACACAAAGGACGCCTTTAAGTGTCTGGGTGATAAATCAGCTGCTGCAGTCACTCAGTGACACTCCAGCACAATGTAACAGTCATGTTTCTGCAGCGCTCACAGCCTCAGTGGCGACGCAACAATCACACGTTTGTGACCTCGTCAGTGTTCTGCTTTTAGCTTTTGTTTCTTAAAGCATGAAATTGAAGCATTAGGGGAGGTTAACTGTTAACCAGAAGAAATGTTGGCCCATCAGGAAACAATGACAAAGCTTTGGAATAATTATTTAGACTGAAGAACAGAAACAGCCCAGGAAATGTTTTTTTTTTTTTACAATAAGCTTTTCCAGACTTTAAAGTATGTTTTAATTCACTCTAAGAAACTACGAGGACTTTAAGAATGGATATGAATCAAATTGAAAATTCATATTCATGTGTTTTTATGACCACCTATATATAAAAACAAATTTATGCCTCAGCTGTGCTAAATTAACAGCACTGGTTACTACCATAATCTGTTTCTGTGATGGTTAATACACCAATATATTGAAGGTTTTTACTGATTTTTATGCTAAAATTTAATCAAAGTTTACTGATTAACTAAACCACAGAAAACAAAGGAAAACACAAAACTATATCTTGATTAAGACATTAAATTATAGTTATTTATGTCTTTTCCTGAACAAAAAATAGCTTAATCAGCTGAATGTTCTGCTTTATTACTTCCTGACTTCTCAGAAAAGCAGCTAAAATTTGGGTAGAAAAAGTAAATTCAGTTTTTATTTTTCATCCCTTTTCAAAAAAAATGTGTCCAACAATAAAGTTTTCAGTTCAACCCTATAAAGTCAATTGTATCATATTTAATACATACTTTTATAATACCTCTATCTACTCAATATGATCAACAAATGACAAAAAAACCATCTGAATACAATCAGATAAATGATAAAAATGTCCTCAAATGGATTATCAGTTGCCAAAAACACCTAATGTATCAAATGAGATATGAAAAATCTATATGTTGAATTTTATGGACATTTTGATTTTTGTAGGATTTTAGCAGAAAGTGAAATAAACATTTCAGCTCCATAAAATTCAAATTTTTTGGCTATAATCTATGGTCTTGGGCCTTAAAGGGTTTTTTTTTTTTTTTTGAAAGATTTCTAGTATATTCATGTTTTGTCATTTATTTGACCGGTGCTTTAAAGCTAGGGTCTACAATCTGAAAACCAGTTTGGCTGTTGAGACAGATCTGAAAAACGCAGCCTGCCCCCCCTTCACTCACCCCTCTCCTCCGTGTTCCAAGATCCTGCCCCCAAGCTCGTGTCGCCTCCTAACAATATATATATATATATATATATATATATATATATATATATATATATATATATATATATATATATATATATATATATATATATATATATATATATTTCTTCCCTACTTCAGCCTTTTCCTCGAAACTTTTACGTTTCCTTCCCTCCGATGTGGAGGGTAACAGAAGTGGCCTCCCGGTTTCGGTGCTGGTCTTCTCCGGCTCCATGATGCTTCAGTAGCTTTGCTGATAGCTGCTCACCGGTACATGAGGGAGGTAGTGGGGAGGAGGCGGGACCATGGGCGGGACGGTGCGGAGCAGGGGAGACGGGGGATTGGATGGACTCATGGACCAATTCGAACTGCGGGGAACGGCGGTTCAGATTGGTCAACTATTACGCTGCTTTGCAGTGGATATACTGAATGGATTTTTTTCATTCTTTTTGGTCTTTATATTGCGTAGATCGGACCATAGGACCATAACGGCCTTATAAACGGTGTTATTAAGATGTACCAATAGAATCCTGAATCATGTAAGGATGAAATTTAAATCAAATTTCATTTTTAACAACTAGAACAGAAGCTTGAATCAGGACTGACCCACAAATTAAGAAAATAATTGATTAACGAAATAATCATATGAACAAACTATAAAAACAACAACAAGTGACGCACAATATCCATTAGAAGGCAAGCAAACACAATGTATCACTTTAGTTCTTCAGGAACCTAAAATAAGTATAAACATCAAGTTAAATATAAAAGATAAATTAAGCTGAAGAAAAAAAAAATGTGTCTGGATCTCATATTTTATAGCCAAACAGTTCTTAGTTAAAACACAAAGTTTATAATGATCAAAATATGACAAATGACAAAGAAAACTGTAATTCTGTAGGTTTAGTCCAGATGGATTGTAGCCGCTTGCCAGAGCAGATCACAAAGACAAATTTAGTTATGTTGCTGTCCGTAGTAATTTACCTTCACATGATGAAGATACCTTTATTAAAGTTTTACGTGCAGGTTGCTGAGTGTTTGCTGTTTGCATGGGGTCAAATCTGGGCCTCGAACCTTTGCTGCATGTCTTTCCTGCCCTCATGCACTTTTTCTTTTAGCTCTGTTCACTGTTTCTTTCTTTACACCGTCAAAACAGGGAGGAAAACTCATAAAATCACCTCAAAGACTAAAAGATCAAGTGTATGAAGAATGAAAAAGGGGAATATTTACATACAAAATCTTTAAGTCAAGTCAAAGTTTATTTGTAGAGCACGTTTTAAAACAACCTTGGTTGACCAAAGTGCTGTACAGGGATACAAAATAATCTCTCATTCACTTTGCATTAAAAACCCAGTAATGATAATAAAACAGTCATGATAATAAAAACAGTAAAAAGAATTAAAATGAGCCAAACATTAATTATGCATAAAAACAGAAATAAAATAAGATAAGAATAAAAACAATAAAAGTAGAGTAAAAGAGAGGATAGGGAATAAAATATAAGGGATAAAAGATACAAAGATAAAAGAGATAAAAAACAAGATTACTTGTTTTGCTGGGATTGAACGCCAAAGAATAAAGATGTGTTTTTAGTAGTGTTTAAATCAGTGTTAATCTGCCTCATGCTCAGATAATGTTTTGTTTTTCGGTGAATCAGTTGGGAATGAAATCTCATTGAAGCAGACATGTATAAGAACTGGATTTTTAAAAGCTAAAGACACTGAGACAAATGAAAGACTTTGTAAAGCTGTAATCACTTTGAATTAATTTGCTATTATTTCGATGTGGCTGATTGTATTGTTAAAAAAACAGCCATCACATAAATGAATGTTCAAGATGGTTGTTGAGGCAGAGAGAGAGACAGGCAGCAGATGCGATGGGAGAGGGTCCCTAAAAGAGGGGGGTGAGGATAATCAGTGGGAGAGGGTGTGTGTGTGTGTGTGTGTGTGTGTGTGTGCTGACAGAGAGGGAGCACTCACCTCCATCAGCTTCATTAGTTAATTATATTGTCAGAGATCCCATTAGTGTCTCTACACTTCACTGAACTCCTCCCTTTGTATCAGTGTCTAGTGTGTGTTTGTGTGTGTTTGTGTGTGTTTGTGTGCTCTGTAACACAATATATGCTGACCACATGGAAACATGGAATAGATTTATTCTCATTAAAAGCATTTTTTAAACAACATTGTCCAGTTTGTGGACATTTTACCAGAGAATCCTCGTTATTGTTCTAGTGCAGGGGTGTCCAAACTGTGGCCCAGGGCCAAATGCGGCCCCCTGCCCTTTTTGAATTGGCCCCCTAAACAGTTGAGGAATCAAGACATTTTGATTACAGCAGCAAATACCATCAACCATGCACATTTTCTGCTGTATTTACTTTGCCACAAGGTCTCATTTACAAAGTTTATTGCAATATTCATCTTCAAGCACCAACATTCTTGCAGTTTACTCTTGTTTTGTGTCTGAAGGTGAAGACAAGATGTCAGTGTCTCCCATCTCTGCTGCTGAAAAGGTCTCGCCCGTACTAGGTGTGAATCTAGTAATAGCCTGGGGTAACAAAGGCCCCTTGACAGATGATAACCCACCCATAAACCTTAAAATTTGACTTGAATACAAAATATAAAAGTGAGGCGCAGAAAGTGGCTCAGTTGTCCATGTATTCCTCTTAATGCGGCCCTTGATGTAAAAAGTTTGGACACCCCTGTTCTAGTGTAAGTGGAAAAGGTAGTTTAGGTTCACTACAGACCAAAGGTGGCAAGGAAGTTTTTTAGTCTCAGACAGTAACAGAAGTTGCTTCAACAAGAAATTAAAGATGTATTTGTTTACATATGGGTTATCTGAAAGATCATAAAGGTAAGTGCTTCTCCTTAGTGATGTGAATTTGTCTGGTAATCCCAAGAGGTAAGGAGAGTCCTGTGGTTTGTCTGCTGTATTTTATTTTTTTAAACATATTTTATTAGAACAAGTCCTGCTAAAGTGGAAACATGCTAACATAACCCCCCCCCCACACACACACACAATAGCTGGCTAAAGGAGGTCTTGAATCATATAAAACTAGAAAAGATTTGTTTCACACTGAGAAGCTCAGACACACTTACACAACCTTTCATTAAAACCTGGAAACTGTTTCTTGATTATTTAAATGAAACTATTATCCAACTGAAAAGCACTCGGAGAGCGCAGACCTCCGCCAGCGCCACAGTCCTCAGCCATATTGTCATTTTGACCATAAATATTACTCCTACCTTTATTTCATCGAAATATTTAGATTCCTTGACCATGAAAACATACCATTAGCAATTGGGTTCATAATGATATCTATTTTAGTTCAGCAGTTATTCACAGAAGTCCAATTTTTCGCTATGGCGGCCAGACGCTGATCCGGATCAACACCAAAATTGAATCAGACAGACAGACAGACAACCTCTCCCGAAAACATAACCTCCTTGGTGGAGGTAACCAGATGACAGACTGAACTAAAATAGATATAATTATGAATCCAATTGCTAATGTTATGTTTTCATGGTCAAGGAATCTACATATTTAGATGAAATTAAGGTAGGAGTAATATTTATGGTAAAAATCACAATATGGGAGAGAACTGTGGTGCTGGTGGAGGTCTGCGCTCTCAGAGTGCTTTTCTAGTTGTTATTTTAAATACTTAACTATATATATATATATATATATATATATATATATATATATATATATATATATATATATAAATATAAATATACATATATATATATTTTTCTATATATATATATACATATACATATATGTATATCTATATCTATCTATCTATCTATATATCTATATATATATATACAATATATACACATATATATATATATATATATATATACAATATATACATATATTTATTCTTTTATTCATTACAAACATTTTTGTACATGTCAAACTCAATATAATTTATTTAAACTTTTTTTTTTTTGCTATTTTATTTACAAATATTTCTGCCTTTTGCAATTGATTTTGTCCTGAATATTTGTGCATATTTATGTCATCATGTGATCAGCTGTTTGCTTTTAAAACCTTGAAGTCCCACACCAAGAAAGCATCAGTTTTTTTGGTTTGTTAGTACTTTTCTCTGTGCCCTTAAATGTCAACAGTGTCAAACAATGACTTGATTTGTTCTGTTTATAAAACATTAAAAATCACTGAATTTATTGACGACCTCTGCCAAACAGTTGAGCTGGTAGTTAAAGGGATATAATCATGTTGTAATATGTTAATAGTGTTATTCCTTTTGTTCTTTTCACTTACTTATGTATTTTTTCCTTCATAAGGAAGTTGATATGCTTAAAGATTCTGCATGTTGCAACCTGCTTTTTTTTATATTTTTACTTAATCTGTCATAATCTTATCTATTTGATGTCATTATTTGATATTCCCACTGCCATACAGTGTATACGAGCAACTGAAACAACCAAATTTCTCTTGGAGATCATAAGGTATTTCTGATTCTGATGTGAGAAAAAACAAACAAACAAACAAGAAAAAACGTGAGAGAAGATGAGACTAAGAAGAAAGAACTCACGGAAACTCAAAGACCTTATTGATATAATCACCTAAATACTGTCCATGTCTGGGGTTCCCAGTCTTGATAGTCTACAACCTCCAAAATAACAATACAATGATATAACTTATCACAAAATTATCTTTTAAGAATAATTGGAGAAAATGCACTAATTTTTGCATAATTCTTACTACATGTATAAAATGTGGTTTTATTTGCAATCACATTCATTTTATGTTGAGATTTTCCAAAAGTTTACTATCATTAAAATGCGTCTTTTGTTGTTTTAATCTTGCAAATCCCTCTCTTTGTTTTCTGATCATTACTTTAGAAAGCTCTTGTTTTAATAGCAAATTAGAGGAAAACATAACCAAAAGAAAACACCCAAGCAGGAAATGAAGAACATTGTAGTAATAGTAATAATAACGTTGAAAAAGTGTTTTTAATTTGATTTATATTTTTTAAGATCATCAGATTGAGCTTTACTGGTTTGTTTTGAGCTTGACAATATAAATATATATTATAATACAAGCAGCTAGAAATTCATTGTTTCCCTTAACTATAGGTATTGTTTTCTTCTTTTTTTAAAATTTGATCAAGAAAAAATAATTCAACATATAAAAATTGTGATTATCTTAATGATAGTAGCCCTTTATCTAATCCTCCAAAAGTTAGAGCACAGTGAATGTGGCCTCTGAGTAGGATACATAAATAAATCACTTATTCCAAAGAAATTAGAACCGTCACAAAATCTTAGAAAACAGAATTTAATGATGACATTTTAGAACATCTAGAGGCTTCTTTTGACTGCTATATGGATAATTTTAATAATACTAAATAGGGGCTTAATCTTATCTGGATTATTGAGATTTAGAAGAGATGTGAGGCTTGTGCAAGTTGAACATCAATCAAACTTCATTTCATTAAATCATCAAGCAAATTTCTTCTGTCAGATCATCAACAACTTTATGAGTACAAAATAAATAATGATAAATTCTGATAAAGGTGATCACACACAGATAATGAATTGTGGTGAAAAATTGTCCTCTTTCCAGACGAGAACCTTTTTTATTGTTTTGGTCTTAAATGAAGTTGTAGTAATCAGTTTTGCCACTAGAGGGCGCTATTTTTCTTTATGAAAAAGTTCAGGGTTGATGGTGCCATCTCAATATTTGTCAAGCTACCCAGTCAGATGATGCCTATTTGTTGTATAAGACTCCTTTTAAGATGTAACCCTGACAAGCTTTAACATCAGCATATCAATAAAATATGTTTATATGGCATTAATTCAAGATTTTAATTATTTAAAAGTAAATCTTAACATAGTAGGTGATAACATTTATAAATACTGTCAGCAGCTTGGTTCTGCTGACTCTGAGTGAAATGGCCAAATGAAAAATCTGTTACCATTTTTCATCACAGATATAAATCTGTTGTGTATATATTACTAAAAGGAGAATAAATATTCCACCTGCTAGCTGCTTCTTTCCCCCAATGCCTTACTCAGGGGTTGTTTTGCCATAAAATTAGAGTAGAACAACTAAGAGCTCATACTTAAGGTGGCCTCGTGTCAATCAATCATACAAAAAAATGTAGCACAAAGTGCTTTACAAACAGACAAATGAATTAAATGAAGGACTTATAACCCAAACCCCCTCCACACAGCAATCCATACACAGTGTCGATAAAAAGCATCATAAATAAAAGACAATAATAAAGCACACTGCTGAACCCAGTATGTACTGAGGAAACGCCATCTTAAAGGTTTAAAAATCAGAAAACACTGGAGGTAAGGTTAAAAGTATAAAATTAAATATATCATGAAATAAAATATGAAAATGAATTTTAAAAAATAAGAAGAATAAAAAATGACTTGAAATTTAGTTAAAATATACATATATATAATAATAATAATAATAGATGAAGAATAAAATAGGAAAACTAGAAAATAAAATAAGGAAAAATAGATTTAAAAAGAAAAGATAAAAAATAAGATAAGATAAAATAATAAAAAGTGGGCTGTAATTAGAATAAATAAAAACACTAAAAGGTAATTCAGGTAAAAGCTTGACTAAAAAGGTAGGTTTTGAGTTTGTTTTTAAAGACATTAACATTAGGTGCAGCCCTCAGGTCTTCAGGTCGGCTGTTCCATAAGCGGGGGCCATAGTAGTAGAAAGCTGCCTCACCGTAAGTTTTTGTTTTAACTATATATTAAAGTTTGTAACAGTCTGATAGTGAAGCATCAAACATGACGTATTCCTGTAAATTACAGTATTTAGTGATAAGGAGTTATATTTTGATTTGTGAAAAGGAGTTAGGCATATTTAAACATTATATAGAAAATTTTTGACCATTCAAAAGCTGTCTTTGAGGCAGACCCCAACAACAAGATATTTGCCCTTAAAGCCTCTGAATAACATAAAATCAAGCAAATTACTTTAGGAACTGACTAAATAATTGCTAAATTGCCATGTGATAAAATGGCATGTCATAGATTTGTGACAGGACAGGCAATAGTGATCATTTGTTTCTTAAAAAAACAAACTATAACTTGCCGCTGGCCTAGAGACATGATGAAAAATTCAGATTGAGTGAGTTTACATGATGATACCTCAGAGGTGAAGCTCAGGCACTACTGGTTATCTGGGTGTTTTATTTTGGGGGGTTTGTCTTTGTTCTGTGGCCTTATTTCCTGAAAATAGATGTTCCAAAATCCTCTGTTCAAGGGCTAAAATAGATTATCGCCAGATGGAAAATAACTTAACATTTTTGTCTTTTCTCAAGGCCTAAATTTAGCTTAAACCACCTCAGACTGCTGCTACTACTGCTACTTAATGTTTTGATTAATTGAATTAAACAATCCTCCTCCCAGCACCAGAGCTTACATGCTGTGGATTTCTGTGTTGGATCTGGCTGCAGATGTTTTGACTGATGATTTTGTTTCCTTAATAATACAGCTTGTTAATTGTTATTTATTGTTTTACGTTGTATTTTAAGTGTTATACATGGTATGTGTAATTGTATGTTGTTGTTATTGTTAGTAACTTTGTTAACTTTGCCGCTGCCTGTCAGGAGGGTCGTCTTGGGTGAGTGAGATGTGTGCCTGCTTGTGTATGTGTTCCCACCACTGCCTGCCTTTGGATTGAGGTTGTCACACTGCAGCAGGTGATTGGCTGTGGAGAAGTGAAAGGCCATATTTGGACGAGTCACTGATGTCACCACAAGAAGAAGGAAATTTCCAACTTGACCAAGCGTCAAACGTCCATGCCAGTTTATCTCAAAGTGTGTGTTTATCTGCACCAACAATTTATAGTGAAGTGGTTGAGTAGAGGCAAATGAGTCGCCTATAGGCTAACTGAATTGTGTTTATTGTTGTTAATATTAATTGGTAATAAACTGTACCGTTACCCTGCTTTAAAGGTGTAGTGTTACAAAGTTGGCAGCATTTTGCCAATCAGAAACAATGAATATAGGGTATAATGTTTCTATTTGTATGTAAAGTCTGTCAAAATATGTGTACAATTATACCCATAAAACTTTTGTTTTCTTTTTATTAAGTTATAAAAAGCTTTTTAAATGTATGTATTGCGGGTCTCCTCTCTGCGGAGGCTGACATAATGATCCGCCATATTGTCTACTGGTGGGTTTTGGGGACAAAAAGAGCAAAATGCGATTTTTGAATACGAGTCTCCAATATTTACGAAACCTATAATCATCATCTTAAAGGTGTAGTCAGCTATCTTCTAATCTTCTAACCTAATGCACTATTTGTCAAAATCCCCGTATTGCTCCTCTCCATCCACAAGATGTCACCACGGACAGCATGTTGAAAAAAAGTCTGGTTTCAATACACAGCCTTGGCTCTGAATTTCAATGGCTGTAAAACAGCCCAAAAGAAAAAGGTCAGAGGACTGAAAAGTGAAAAAGAAGGGCTATGACCATGAAAGAGGGAAGACCCGGGTCAACATTGGTGTTGCTTTCCAACGGTGGAGGGAACTCCGCGAATAGAAAGACCTGAAACGGACGCGGATGTCGCCGTCTTTCTGCTGGACAGGTAAGCAACATTAGCTTTGTGGTGCTTCACATAACAGTAACAGCCATCAGGCGTTCATCTTATTGTCTAATCTGCCAAAATGTACTGTTGTTGTGATGTTATCAATATCGTCAGTCGTGTTGTCTGACGAGTCGGGGTTACCTTAGCTGCATTGGTCAGCTATGCAGTTTCTACGGCCGTTTCCATGATGATGCACGTCCATCAGCTTTCGGGGGTGGAGCCAGAGGTGAGGTATGAAGGGAGAGGTGGGTCTGAATTCGTTTATCAACAACCTCTCCACTCGTTTTCGCTGACTACACCTTTAACTTACCGATAATCTATAAAAATAATAGTTACAAATATGAATGAGAAAACCCTCACCTTATAACTGTTGTAAATGATGCCCTGTTCACGACCTTTTTGGTTTTCACCGGCTCACGTCGCTTAGTGGTGTGATGTTTTATGAACATCTGAATGCTAGATGTTGCTAAAAATGCAATTTTCACACTTCACCCTTAAACTTAATATAGACTTAAGTGGCTGCTTCAGATTTCGTGGATTCTGGGCTATTCATGTTGTGTCTTGACCATCCCTAGATGAGCATAACAAATGTTAGATAAAAAGATAAATAAGTATTTAGGCAGTCTGAATGTTGCAGTAGCAGACTAATGCTCAGTACTTCTTGACCCATCAGCGGGGTTATTCGGGTCCAAACTGCTGGTGTTACATCATACAACCAGTGTTGTGGTTATGTGATGCACCACATGTCCGGTACATTAGATTCTTGTCTGGCTGCACATATTCCAGATTTTTTTTCAGATTACTTTCTGGTCTTTCTCTGTTTTTATTTGATTGAATCAGGACAGTGGATCGAGTCATTAAAAGGGGGAAGGGGCGCAAGGGAAGACTCACGGCAATGGGCCCTTGAATGTCGAATGTGGACTTCAGGCAGAATGGCATAACACTATTGTATTCCAAACATTCTAACAAACATAGACTCTGATGATAAACTGTGAAGAGCTAATGATGTTGTTAGTTAGAAAATATAATATGCATCCTCATTAGCAACACATACTCCATCTTTCTCTTGCTGTGGCCTCACAAGTATTTCAGTGTACCCCCCATTTGTCTGTCTTGTTTTAGCAGTTGGTAAGACCATCTCTCCCTTTTTCGTTTCAGTGGCATGACTAGAGTAACTTTTCCACCTTATACATGTTGTAAACTAACTCCCTTTGATAGTTTAAATCTATGAGAAATACGTGACTTTTTTTAAGACACTTCCTTAAGCATGTGACTCCCTTCATGGTGCCGAGTTCTAGTGCCTTTGTGTAAGTTCTGTCTCTCAGTGCTAAACCCTCACCAAGAGGATGATATTTTATAGTGAGTTTGGTTTGATTGATAGCTTATTTGTTAACAAGATAAAACAGAGAAGCAGCCAAAATCTCCCCAGAGCAAGTATCAATGACAGCAAGACATCGATTAAGGCTGCGTTTACACAGCGCTGAAAACGGTCAAATCCGATAAGTGTTCATAGCGTTTTGGCCTTGGATTTATGTGAAACGGTAACCTTGAAAACTGGCTCCAGATTCGAAAATTTTGAATATGCATGCAGCTCCATGTAAACCAGAATCAGAGTGTTTCAGGGTGAAACGCTGACGTCACCGCATGCACAGTAGTCTTTCACATGAAGACTGCACATGCATACCAGGAACAACTAGAAAAGCACTCAGAGAGCGTAGACCTCTGCCACAGTCCTTACCCATATTGTGATTTTCACCATAAATATTAGTCCTACTTTTATTTCATCAAAAAATTTAGATTCTTTGGCCATGAAAACAAACCATTAGCAATTGGGTTCATAATGATATCTATTTTAGTTCAGTAGTTATTCACAAAAATCACATTTTTCCTCATGGGGGCCCGACGCTGATCCGGATCAACACCAAAATCGAATCAGTTCTTTCTTTTCCCATGCTGAACGTTTCCTAAAAATTTCATCCAAATTCATCCATTCCTTTTTTTTTTTTTTTTTTTATCCCCTTGTCTGCATTATCTTTACAGCTGAGCACTGTGTCCGGTGGTAGCGTTGGAAAGACTAATGCATTTTTTTTCTAGCAGTGAGAGATATGTGAATATGATTCACTGCTATAGTGACCATCACCAGCCCTCCCCGTAGGCTACTTCATCATATAAAACTTTATTTAACCCCTGATGGGAGCTGAAGGGGAGGACCGTGCCACACCACAGTGTGAAAGAAGGGGAAATAGTGACAGACAAGACATGACAAGACATGACAAGACAAGACAACTGGGAGAAGAACAAACAGGTATTGTAGCTAGTTTAAGACAGTTAGAGTGCTGTGCTGATGCAAGTCCATACTGGAAGTATGTGGTGTGTATGAAGAGGGTGGCTCATGTGTAGAGTGTGTGTGTGTGGGGGGGGGGGGGATGAAGACCCTGGTTCGGGTAGTGGAGGTGGAGGGGAGGTTAGGAGAGGGATAAAGACCCTGGTTCTGGTAGTGGGTTAGGACAGGGAGGGTTGGAACGGGAAAACTTATTTCTTAATAGTGTTAGAGAGGGCAGTGTTCCAAATTTTTGACAATAGCTCACCTGCCATTGTTAGAAATGCTTTATGCTGCTGCAGCTACCAATAAATTACAGGCATTCTCAAGGGCGTAGAATTGGGTAGAGACGCTAGGGACATGTCCCTACCAATATTATGCCACTACGTACGGCGCTGTCCCTCACGCTGTGCGTAGGGCCCCATTTTACGCACGAGGATGCATTCTTCGCCGTCTGATGTAGCCATGATGTGGACCACAGACCTGATATTTTCCATTTAAAGTGTGGCTGTTACCATTGTTGTCTGTCAGCAATGTCTTTTCAGGGTGCAGCCGATGTACGTGAACATTTGATCTAAGGAGAACTTTTATGTCCCCACCAATGTCAAAATCAAACCTACGCCCTTGGGCATTCTAATGCCATTTTAGTATATTCTGATTTTAATAATGATGTGATTTATTTTTTAAGGAGAAAAAGTTGAACTAATTCAAGGTTTCTTGGGTGTTCAGGGAGGTGTTTTTGTTTTAGGTGCAAGGCAACTGTCAGTCTTAAAAGAGTAGCTGTATTGGAAGGTATGTGTTGTACGTGGGTTGATGCCTCAGATTTTCCTCAGACGCCTTTTTATCGCCATGTCAGTCTGACTAGGTGGTTTAAGGTCAGTCATTGGTTTAAGTCGGGTTCATGTTGAAGTCAACTGGAGTTCAAAGCTTCACAGTGACTACACTCGACGTCTGAGCAATAGTAGATCAGAGGGCATGGTTTTAATTTAATCTTATCTTTTAAAAAGTCAGCGTCTGACTCATCTCATGAGTTCAACCTGACTTCACTAAACTGCGGTTAGTAAAACTGTCAAGAAACAACTCATGAAACTAAGTGAACCCACATAAACTCGTCTGGAGTTTCGCACCTCCTCAGTGGTCAGGATTTAGTGATTCATTTGGTAACTGAAACTTTATCAAACTGTTTAACTGCTTTAAAGTTTGTTCAAATGAAACATAATTGGTGGATTTTATTGAATCTTAAGATGCACTGGCTTAGTAATAAACATAATCCCTGATTCATCTGAGTCATACTCAAAGCAGTACTACAGTGTTTCCATAGTCTAGACCAGGAATGTGCAACTTTGATCACAGTGAGGGCTGTATTAATGATATTCTTACTTTCAAAGGCCTAATTGAAATAAACTGAAAAGAAAAGTTTGCAAATATTATTCAGTTGATTATTTCTCCCCTTCAGTAGCATCAACTGGTGCTGTAGTTTATATTGTTAGAAAGCTATATTAGTGCCCTTTTACAATGAGGAGCAGCTTTTAATGGTGTGGTCAGCAATGTGGGAGAAAACGAGTGGAGAGTTTGTTGATAAACGAATTTTGACCTGCCTCTCCCTTCATACCTCACCCCTGGCTCCACCCCCAAAAGCTGATCGACGTGCATCGTCATGGAAACGGCCGTAGAAACCACGTAGCTGGCCAACGTAGCTAAGGTAACCCCGACTCGTCAGTCAACTCGACTGACATTATTGATAACATCACAACAACAGTACATTTTAGCAGATTAGACAATAAGATGAATGCCCGACGGCTGTTACTGTTATGTGAAGCACCACAAAGCTAATGTTGCTTACCTATCCAGCAGAAAGACGGCAACATCCGCGTCCGTTTTCAGGTCTTTTAATTGGTGGAGTTCCCTCCACCATTGGAAAGCAACACCAATGTTGACCCGGGTCTTCGTTCTTTCATGGTCATAGCCCTTCTTTTTCGCTTTCTGCTCCTATGACCTTTTGCTTTTGGGCTGTTTTTCAGCCATTGCTACTGCACCTATTGTATCTCTCTCTTAACTGTGCACGCTACGCAACCTACGACTCCCCCTCTCCCCTCTGTCTGATCTGCGCATCAGTATGATCGCCCCCTGGACGTGGGGGGGTGTACCCTGTTTTGGTAACTCGACCTGAGCCACAGTATTTACCTGCTGAAATCCAGAGTCAAGGCTGTGTAATGAAACCGGACTTTTTTTTCAACATGCTGTCAGTGGGGACATCTTGTGGATGGAGAGGAGAAAGACGGTGAATTAGACAAATACTGCATTAGATTAGAAGATTAGAAAATCGCTGACTAGACCTTTAAGGATGGTACATTCATGGAATAAACAACACGGCTAACCATGTAACCAAAGGAAAAACTGTCAGAATGCCCTGCAACTGGTATCTGGTGTTCCGATACGTAGAGTGGCAGCATTACCTGGTTTCAGCAGGTACTGTTTCCAAACTTCGGACCAATTTTGTGGGCTGGCGAAGTCAGAGACAGACTCCAAAGTGAAGACAACAGCCCAAGAAGAGCAGTTCCTCACCCTGCTTCACTTTCTTTCAGGGGAAATCCTCTCCTTTGGCACAGCCCACAGATTAAACTGTAGTGCACAATCCTTATCCCCCCTAACCCAAGTATTTTCCTTGTGTGCACTTGCTGTGCGTGTCAGCTCTGGTGTGTAGCCCTACAGCTTTACTCCAGGTGTGCATGTCCTGCAGCCTCAGTGGGTCTCCCTGCTGTCACAGCTCCATCTCTCCATATATTTCACCCCAATGAAGAGCTCCAATTTTACACAGTGAATCTCCCTAAAGTAACCCGATTCATCACTTTACTGACCTGGGAAACCTGAAGAGAGAGAGCATTCTGATGACCAAGAGGAGTTTCCTCACAGAAGAGGAACACCAAAACTTTTATTTTGAGAGGCACAGACAGAAAGAGTCATTGGTTATCTATCTTTAGTTATCTTTTCTTAACATGTTTTACAGCTGTGGATAAATGCATATGAATATGTGGATACATACCAGCTGGATTAAGGTAAATATGACTCAATATTATTTTTCTCTCTGTTATAGCAAAAAAACATGCACAGCTCAAGGAAAAAATGGGTTAGCCTCTTATTTTCAAGTTTTTCAGCACAGGAGACATACCTGTGACTTGTGGCTTGTGCTTGTGATACGCTGTAGCTCAGGTTAGGGCTGGACAATTAATGAAGAAATAATAGAAATCAACATTTAGACCCCATAATCAATGTTATTTTACTCATGATGATTATTTTGATTATTTTCCCTGTGGAAGTCACGTGACCCAACCCCCTCCATACAGTCTATGTTCACTTTGACCAAAAGCAAAAGATGCACCACCAACATGGAGGAGACAAGCGCCAATCTATCAGAGGACCTAGTAGCAAAGAAAAATACAGTCTTCATTGTTTGGGCACATTTTGGATTCTGTGCTGAGGACATCAAGCAGAAAGAAGCTACATGTGAATACAGGAAGACCATGTCAGTGACCACTGGTATCACCACTAATTTGTTCCAGCATAGCATAAAATAATCGTTCATGAATCATAATCGAGGTAAGAGCTTCAATTAATCATGATATTGACATTCGATGATATCCCCCAGTCCTAGCCCAGGTGACACTGGGCAAGAGAAAATGGTTGCCACTCGATCGCAGTCTCTGGGAGCAAGATGTCCGTGTGTGTGCGCAAAAGTATATATACAGACAAGTATGCATTCACAACGCATGGATATGTAAATTTATATATGAGTTTATGGTTATCTGCATGTGTATAGAAGTACTGTATATATAGGTGTGATGTTTAAGTATACACACAATATCTATAACTGTCAAAGAGACATCTACACCTGTCGACAGGTATGTTTTCTCTCTCCTCATCAGCAAACTGCTCCAGCTGTCACAGGTTATAAGGGTGGATCAGGGATCATAGCAGGCCACCTCAGAACAGTTTTGTTCTTTCCATTCTTGGGTGATTTTTACTGTGTGTTTTGGGTCATCCTGCTGGAGGACCTGTGACTGAGACCAAGCTTTCTGACACTGGGCAGCACATTTCTCTCTAGAATACCTTGATAGTCTTGAGATTTCATTGTACCCTGCACAAATTGAAGACACCCTGTGCCGGATGCAGCAAAGCAGCCCCAGAACATAACTTAGCCTCCTCCATATTCCACAGTAGGGACAGTGTTCTTTTCTTGGTATGCTTCATTTTTGCATCTGTGAACATAGAGCTGATGTGTCTTGCCAAAAAGTTGTAGTTTCATCTCATCCATCTAAAGGACGTTTTCCTAGAAGCTTTTTTTATTTTCAACAATGGTGTCCTCTGTGGTCGTCTCCCATGAAGTCCACTTTGGCTCAAACAACGACAGATGGTGCGATCTGACCTTGACTTTGGTGTTCAGCTTTAATACCTTTGGAGGTTGTTCTGCGCTATGTTACCATTCGTGTAATCTCTTCAGTTTGTCATCAATTTTTCTCCTGCAGCCACGTCCAAAGAGGTTGGCTACAGTCCCATGGATGCTAAATTTCTGAATAATATGTGCAACTGTAGTCACAGGAACATCAAGCTGCTTGGAGATGGTCTTCTAGCCTTTACCTTAAACATGCTTGTCAATAATTTTCTTTCTAATCTCCTGAGACAGCTCTCTCTTTAGCTTCCTCTGGTCCATGTTTAGTGTGGTACACACCATTGTCACCAAATAGCACAGTGACTACTTGTAACCCTATAAATGGGCCGACTGACTGATTACAAGTTTGTTGACACCTGTGATGCTTATTAGAGGACACACTTTCATTGAACATGTCCCTATGGTCAAATTATTCTCAGTCTTTTCTAGGGATACCATCATTTTTGTCCAGGACAGTTTCATGAGTTTATTTTTTCAAATAATTTTGTTCGACCACAGTTAGAAAGCAATGTCTGATTTTCATTGGCTAATGTTCATAGAATTTTTATTTATTATTACTTTTGTCAGATTCAAATAATTTCTGTGACAAATCTGGGTTTTTCTGTCATTTACCGAGGGGTACCAACAGTTTTGTCCACGTGTGTATATGGATATGAGTAGGTAATCAGATAGGTAGAGAGGTATGTGCATGTGTAAAAAATTAGGAAGGTGAATGTTTAAGTATATTTCATGAGTCCATGTAATTTGCTTTCATGATAAGGCTATTGGAGTAGATATTTTGAACATAAGTCAAATATGTAACAGAGAATAAGGGGTAGGACCAGAGAAGTTTTACTTCTTCCTACTTCTTTTTCTAGCATGTACATTGTAACTTCCGATGAATATTATACATTAGTTATCTGCTTTCTTATTATTTCCTCTTGTTTTTTTGTTTTGTATATATTTTTGTTGTTAATATGACAAGCTTTTACTCAGATCATTCTCTCCATCAGAGGACAGCAAGTCGAGGCCAAAGTTTTCTACAGCTATTTAAATTAAAATAGGGTAAGAATAGCTGTGGGTTTGCCAGATATTTCATTGATTGGTTTGGTCAGTGTGTTTAATTAAAGTTGATGATTGAGCAGTAACCTAGTAACACTGAGTGCTCAAGTGGAGGGAATGTAATAAGCCACACCAGCCTTAAACACATTCTTCAGAATAAAAAAAGTACTTTTTGTTTGATTGCTCTGAGTACTTACTGTGTTTTTCATACTCTTTTTTTAATCCCAGATGGTTTTAATTGCTTTTCAGAGGAGCAGCATTACTCCCACATAACGACATGTACCGAGGGAGAATGCCAGGCACGGTGCTCTCCAGCAATAAATAACCTCTTCAGTGTGTTGCAGGAAACCAGCGTCTAAAAGGACTGACACACTTATGCACTTTCACACATACACACTACAGGCCTCTGCACTGAATCTTTTCATCACACACCTAAATGTCTCACACACACTCATCAACCTTTTCTTTTTCAGCCAAGTCTCACCTTTTTCATCTGTCATTACTTTCTCTGCCATTTCCCTCTCTTATATTACTACATGGGTACACGGTCAGCTCCACACCACAGTCACAAGGGGGTCTCTTCTTTGGGATTTATGAAGAGTATCCAGCAGCTAAAGGGGGCAATACCACAAAGAAAAGTAACTGTATGAGTGTGAATGATGTTTGTGAGGATAATACTGCCATCCATTATTCATACCACTTATTCTTTTCAGTGTCTCAGGGAAATGGAGTCTGTCCCAGATGTGATTTAGTAAGAGGCAGGTACACTCTGGACTGGTCACAAGCAGTGTTGATTTTGACAACACTTTTTAATTTTGTTTTAGTTATAGTCTTTTGCCTAAAATATCTTTTAGTTTAGTCATGATTTAGTCATCTAAATTGTTTTAATTTAAAGGTGCTATGAAGAGAATCTATTACCGGCGACATTAAGACTCTGCTACCCACGAGCATGCGCGGCGACTGACGTAATGCTGCATTCCAGTAACCTCAGAACTGGGAGTGACATCATCTCCGACTTATCGGCGTTCCAGTTGAAGTCGAAAAAAACATGTCGATCTACCAGGCTATTGTTAGCTGTTGTTAGCATGCCCTGCGTTGTTCACAAATATCACATGAAGAATGTGATTATCACTATGGCAGCATTTTTGTAAATATAAGTCTAACAATACTATGTATACAGCTGATCTAGAGCGACACACCCCAGTCAGAAGTGCAAATAAATTGATTATTACAGGAGCTAAATAACTGTTCACACTGGGGGCATCCATCTTCGATTGTCAACTTGGGAGTGGCAAGGTTTCACAGAGTTCCCAGTAGGAAATTCAGACTTCGAGGGGCGTTCCAGTTGCAGTTTCCTACTTGGAACTTGGAAATTCCTACTTCTGACGACAACTGGAATGCACCAAAAGACGTGACCCAAGCCAAAGCGTGTGTTTGTTGTGATGCTAATAAAAATGCAGCTCGGACCTTCCTCAGAACTCTGCATTGCTTTACAACTTCTTTTTTCAACAACTTACAGGATGCAAAGCGACGAGGTAATGTATCTCTTTCTAGTTATGTAGCGGTAGTTTTTGATTTGTGACAACAAGCAATTTTTGGAAAACTTAGTATCGTAGTTTTGTTGCCGGCTATATATCGCTTCTTACAGCCTGGTGCTCTGAGACGTGTCTGAATGATACTAATTTGCTCTAGTTTTAATTGTCTTGTTCCCGAATTTGAGTATCCAGGCCAGTTCAGCCCTGTCCGACCCGACCGCAAAGCTAAGGAATAGCATTTGTAGATAACCTATTGTGATGCTATAAAACTCATCTTAAAGTGTGTATTTCGATCAGGCATATATCTAAAATTGAGACTTTTTTGTAATTACTTCGAAACTCCTTACAGTCCCTTTAAGTCTAGTATTAGTCGACGAAATCTACTTTAAATTCAGTTGACTAAAATAAGAAGTGTAAAGTGTAAGACATTTTTTGATGTTTCCTTGAATTTATGAAGCCATGTTTTCCACTTAGATCCCACCACCATAAAGCTAAGGCAGTTGTGATTGGATGTCCCTCTTAGCTCATCCAACATCTCTACACAACCAAAATAGCTGCGATTAGATATATTCTTAACTTCTTCCTTTTTACACAACAAAATTAGGTCTGATTAGATGAATCATCCATCAAACATTTTAGTCTAGTTATTATCAGTTGATGAAAATGTCAGTTAGCCTAGTCTTATGTTTTGTCAATACACATATTTTTTAGTCACAGTGTATTTTTTGTGAGGAAATATTGTTGTTGAGGAAAACTGATGAAAATAGTCACCAAAATTAACATTGGCCACAGGCTAATCATAGCTCTTACATGAAGGGGAAGGCAACTATGCATGTCCCAACTCACACCTACTGCATTTATAAACTCACAATTTCTAACAAGGAGGTGATTTTTTTTTGCCAGTTTGTTTGTCTGTTTTATGGTCAGATTACACAAAAACTACTTGACAGATTTTGCTAAAATTTCCAGGAGGTCTTGCTAATGGCTCAACTTAGAACTTATTAGGTTTAGGTGGTGATCCAGATAACAGTGAAACATCATTTTTGTTCAATAACTGGCTAACTATTAATGATATCAACATGATTCTGAGAGCTAGGTGTGTCGGTTGGTAACTTTTCCACTAGCACGCCTTGGCCCTACTCTACTTGGCCCTACTCGATTTGCAGCGTGTTTCCACTAGCCTGGTACCTCCTAAAACAAGCTAGTTTTAGTACCTACTCCGCTCTGGTTCCAAGCGAGCTGAATTGATACTAAAAGATGACGTCACCGACTGCTTGCTACTGATTGGTCCGACAATGTCGTCATCGATGAGTCACGAGTGCGACGACCTAGCAAGCTAGCGGTAGCTACCATTAGCTTACCCTGTCTTTTCTTTGCAGCTCGATTGTTCTCGTCCTCGGCTTCATTCTGTTGTAAAGCTTCCAAAACTCTCCTGTGCTTCTCAAGGGGTATTTCTTCTTGCCACCTGCAGCCTTCTTCTGCTTTCCTTTTTTACTAGGTTTGTGACAAAAAGCCACAGGTTGTTGTGTCGCGCTCAAAATGATGTCACCGCAGTGCCGCTCAGCTGTTTACAGCGACACTGCACCCCGTTGGGCAGGCGACTGGAGCTAGCACAAGGCGAGTAGAGTAGAGCCGGGTAGAATCGAGTAGAGTAAAGCAGGGCTAATGGAAAAGGGCCATAGATCTTTCCTAAAATTAGCAACTGTGTAAACGTGCTCTCGCTCAGTGGTTCACAATCTTTCTAATTCTGAGCTCCCTTTTTATAACTAGGAAGATCTTTACAAAAATCTGTATCATTGCTGTGCTAACTTAACCCTAATGTTAAATATTTTCATGAATAAAATCAAGATTAAAATAGACTTATGTAAGAACTCTTAAGTATATAAGCTCTAAAGTAACCCTCAGTATGCCACTGTTTTGGATATGTAATTCAAACCACATTTTTTGAACCTTAAAGCTGACAGAGCCTTGCAGACCCTCTGGAGCCACCTCTTTGGGAGCCCTTACCCTGAGTGGGAACCAAGGCTCTAGCAGACATATTAGATCTATTTCTGTACTTCATGAAGACATTATACCTAACAGGCAGTTAAATGTTTACACTTTGGTAAAAAAAATAATGCAGTTCTTGTACAGTAAAAGACAACAGACTCACTTTTTTGCATTTTGAGGTAATGAAACAATATCTACTTCTGTTTGTTTCCTGAGAACATTATCCACTGTGCAAGTTTGCTCCCAAACTTCTGTGTCACTCTTGGATCAGGCCTTTTCTGTCTCTAGGTTGTTTGCTGTTTCTCAATGAGTTGCTGGTGAGTAAAACAGAAACACTCACAGATCCAGCCATGAGGCAGCTGCTAGTCTGAGGACAAAACTGTGCTGTGACTGACCTAAAGTTCTCCGATCAAAGTCATTCCTCCTGTCTCCTCTCATCTTCCTTTTTCTGTCCCCACTTATCTCATCATCCTTTGTTGTCCATTTTATTTGGAAAGTGTCTGCAACAAGCCTCACGCTGTTTTCATCCCTCCACGCAAGGTTTCCAGCTGTATCAGTTTCAGTGCTGACTCATGCACTCTCTGTCCTTTACTTTGTGAAATCATTAGCTGGGCCATCACCTGATGCACTTTGTCAAGCTCTGTGTTAGTAGGTAAATGATTTTAGAAAAAGATCAACACAAACGTATATAAAGCTCAATTAAAACATTTAGAATATCTGTAGTTTAAAGTAATGATGAAACCATTAACTGTCTTTTCTCCAAACACAAATGCAATTTGTTAAATATGCCAAGACAGTCATATTTTTGACGTTGTTTGTTCAGTCAGGACTGCTTTATCAGGAAAAGACACCAGGACACTTCCATAAATTTAACTTACATTGTGCAATGCTAATTATGGAAATCTTCAGCAGGAACAGAACAAATCCCCACCTACCTTTCCTCTACGAGGAAAACCTGAGGTAGGGAGAGAAGCAGCGAAGAGTCCTCCAGAGCAGGCATCAATGACAGCAACACATGATTTAGTCTGAAAATGGTGTACAAGAGGAGTTGGGATGGAGGAGAGTGGCAAAGCTACTTGTAGAGGGAGCAGCAAAGAGTAGGCAGGCCAGAGCAGCTAAAGTGAGACAGTCTTAGTGCATTTAGACAATGTGGCGTAATCAACTGGCTGTTGGCTAGCTTTGGATATAGTTAAGACAAGCTAGCACTAGATGATTTCAGTGACTGTTGGGGGCAGACTGACTGGTAGTTTCAGAAACTTCTACTGGGATTTTCATGAAAATTTTCTATGAGTTTTCAGAGAATGGTCCAAAAAAGGGAAAATATCTCGTGAGCAGTGGTTCCTTAATCAAAAATGCTAAGCTGATTCCTGAGGTCAGAGGACACTGACCAGACTGGTTTGAGATGATAGAAAGGCTAAAAACCTCTCGCTACATCCAAGGTATCTTCAAATCTTAAAGCATATGGGTTACAGCAGCACAGGTCCACTCCTGTCACTGAAGAACAGGAAACTGAGGTTACAGTTGCACTCACTAAAATTGGACAATGCTGCCTGGTCTAATGAGGCTGGATTTCAGCTGGAACATTGAGATGGTGGGGTCACATTGACTTAAACAATGGCCTTTTACACGACAATGAAAGCAGCCGAAAACTGAGAATTTATTTTGTGATTGCTCCTTCTGTTCATACAAAAATGGTGCTGTGAATGCCTGAATACACAAACGTTTGGAGCGAGGGTCCAGAGTGAAAAGTTTTGAAAATGTTTTTGTGTTATCATGTAAACAGGAATAAGTGCCGTCAAGCAAAACAGCGATGCATAGTTCTCTCTCAGATAAATGCACATGCACCTAGGAACAACAACAATATATGTGGCTTGTTATAACACAACATGTGCGCAGGTAACTGTGTTGTTTGTTATCACTCCTCCAACAAAATGTAGATTTGCTGCGGCAATACTCTGACCAGCAGAGTTATAGTCTGTTATATTTGCTAAGGTCTCAGAATGTAACTGAAAAGTTTTTCTTCACCAGAAAGCATTAGTGCACAGACGCGTATTGTAACACCTGTATTTCACTAATAATAATAATAACTTCATTTATATAGCACCTCAAAAAACAGAAGTTTACAAAGCCCTTTAACAGACAAAACAAAGGCAGAAAGAGGCATACAAATTTATATCACCAAATACTGGCCTGGCTTGCATGTTACCACGTGTAGCACCCTATAGTGTAATAATATACAGATAATGTAATAACACCTGATAATGTAACAAAATCTGCATTCTACTCAATGAAAAATGTAATAAAACCTAAAAATGTAATAACCAATAATATAATAAAAAACTCTGATATTGAATTGACATTTTAACTGGTATTGTAGTACCTTATGACATTTTCAGGAATGGAGGAGGGTGGCAAAGCTACTTGTAGAGGGAGCAGCAAAGAGTAGGCAGGCTAGAGCAACAAAAGTAAGGCAGTCTGAGTGCATTTAGACAATGTGGTAGCTTAGACGTAACTGGCATTGTAGTACCTTATGACATTTTCAGGAATTAATGGCTGAACTTCCTGTCAAAGAGCTGAATGTCTTTTACAGGTTAATCTCGTAATATACCAAAAAAAACAATAATGCCACAAGGTATTACAGTGCCAGTCAGTATATTTTTTATTATATTATTGGTTAAGTTATTACATTAACAAGTTTTATTACATTTTTGATTGAGTTACACTATCAGGCATTATTACCTTATAAGGTGCTACACCACGCTTTCAGTAGTTCTTGTGGATCCATGTGAACACGCATTGTATTCACACTATCTCTGTGTTATAAAGCAATGGAAAAACCTTTCCGTTTCTGGTGTTCATGAAAACACAGCCTGAGTTCGCCTTTGGGATGTAGTAGACTGGAAGATTTTTATCAAGAATATGCGTGATGGGGGTGCTGGTTTGGCGGAGTGGTTAGCAACCAGGCACCTCATGTACTTGCTTCTGCCGGTCCAGGTTCGGATCCCGCCTGTGACCAGTTTGCAGAGTGTCTTCCCCTACTCTCTCTCCCCCTTTCACAAGCCTATCCACTCTCTCTCTCCTATCTATAAAGGCACAAAATGCCCAAAAACATACAAAAGAAAAAAAAAGAATATGCGTGATTGTATCATATTTCCCTGAGTAGAGCTAATAAACCATTCCACAAAATAGAAAAAATGAACACCCCCAATAAGAATGCATATCCACAGTGTTCTTATTCTTCAGCACTGACAATTTGCCCTTAAACAAGGTACCAAATCCTTATTTGCTAAAGGCAAGTGCACCTTTGCTGCTGCAGTCCCTCACTCTGACATCTCCATTAGTGCATATCTGAAGGATCCTTTTTAGCATGTGTGTGTATTTCTGCCCATGTGTGTAGCTTTTATAATACATGTGAAAGTAAATTTCCTGTTGTTGGGTTAGCAAAGGTAGTGGTGGTGTTTTTCTTCATCTAAACAGGCATAAATATGCATTTTTACTGTTGTTGCGAGTAGGAAATGTTTTTCTTTGTCCCACTTGATCAGTGTTGTGCTGTTCAGTCCAGGTACTTAAACAGGTTTGTTCTAGAGGTGAAGGTGAGATGGGCTAAAAGCATTCCTAATCCCTCTGCCCACACAAACCTGTATCTGAAAAGCTTGTCCGGCTGAATCCATTTCTGTGCTGACTCATCGTTGCCATAATTAAATCACAGCCGATAAACAGTTCCCACAGCGGTCAGCGTGTGAAAACCAGCCACCCAAATGCCCAACATTGCCCTGGCAGTCACCTCATGTGCCATCTATGTACCACAATAAGAGCAGCAACTTCCCACTCTCACTTCTACAAAGCTGGCAGCATGTGCCCTGTGCCGGGCCTGCAGAGGTCAACATGACCTCTAACCTGCACAAACCTGCTCTGCTGTGAGGACGGGCAGTTTTGATTCCTTGTTTTGATGCTGGAAGACGGTGGCAGACATGTTTGTTTGTGAGCTTTTGAGTCAGATGTGCGTTTGTGTGTTTGTTTGTTGGCATAGAATAATCCCCAAAAGTTCAATTTCCAGGGAGTTTGGACTTTTAAAGGGACAAACCCACCTGAGGCCCACATCAGTCCTTCGATTTTTTGTAGCTTTCCCATCAGAGACAAGCCACAATGTAGTTTACGTAACAGTTGTACCCATAAACAAACAATGAAGGTCAGCTCTTCGGGGTTATGAATTTTGAAGGGGGCATAACTTTTGTGTTCCTCTTACTGATGGTCAACTTTCCCTGGGCACACAGGACTTCTCCTTTCTCTGTGCCAGCTGTTTCCGCACACAAATCATTTTCATAAAAAATCTGAAAAAAATTCTCCCATTCTTCATGAAATGCCATACTCATCATTAATTTGCTTGTAAAAAAAAAATCAAAAAGCAGTAATTGTATTTATAAGAAATGCAGCTCAAACTGCCTTTAAAAAAAGGAAAAAAACAGATCAAACTATTTTACTATTTTATAACAGACAAGATGAAGATATTTGATAAAACTGCATAAGAATGTCAATCACAAAGATGCATAAAAAAAGGGAAAGAGAATAACCCACCATGTGACACCTAAGAGTCAGATATGATATGAGTATTTTCTTGCAGTAATCCAAATTTTTGGACTGAAAACGCAATTTAAACCTGCTTCATTTTAATGCCATCAATGCCATACTACATTTCTGATCTCTTAAAATCACCAACAAACCTCGTGACCTTCTGTGGAGAAAAACAAATGAGGACATTTTTAGTTTTCAGTTTTTCAGGTTAGGTAAAGCTTGACAGTGCGTTGTTTGTTAGCAGTTCTGGGCCACAACTGTGGACCAGTCTGGCTGATTTCTAACATGTTTGATACTCTCGTCATATGACTGTGTTCACTCGCCATTAGATCAACTACAAACAGATCATCCTCTTTTTTTTCTTTTTGTGCTTTCAGACAAAATCTGAAGTCAACATGTTTGTTTGAGCCATACCAAGTTTTGCAGGGCCACATCTGGCCAATATGAGGCCCTAAGAGGAGTTTTTCCCTTAAAGGAGACATATCATGCTGATGCATGATTTAATACTTACATATAATATAGTAAATTTGAAAACAAGACCTTACACCCCCTTAATTTTCAAAAAATGAGATATTGTATTTTTTCTGATATCCTAGAACGAGATTTGATGCCTCTTAAAATAGGTCATTGCGAGATGTCCGTGAGATTTCATCTGATAAAACACTTCCTCCTCTGTGATGTCCGTTAGCCACAAACCGTCACCGAGGAATACATCCACCAGCAGGGGTATTTAGGTCCCTAGCTCACATTTCCTCATTACCAGCTCTGGCCAGTAGGAGGACTCAAAACGCGGTCGCTGCTTTGAGCCTGCCGGAAAATACAGTAGAAGAAAAAGGACAGGCTGGCTCAACCCCCGATAGAACTGACCAATCAGAGAACAAAGAGCTGTGACGTTGCGAGGTAACTTTAGGTCAGCCTTGAGACCGAGTGTTTCAACGAGGGCTTCATAATGGCCTAAAATGAGGATATTGAGAACGCTATTGTGGGACAATGAAGGAAGTAAATGACTTGTACTGAGGGCAGAAATGCTTTACAGGCATCCTAGTCTGGTATAGTGAAAAGGAGAAACAAGCATGATATGTCCTCTTTAATGAGAGATGGTGTATTGACGGAGATTGTCTTATTTCTTGCAAAGTGTAAAAAGATATGTTGATATGCACCGATGTGATTCCCATTCAAAATTGTCTGGACATAGCTTGATCTTCAATCCCTAAGTTATACCACTCAAACAGACTACAGATAGATGTAAAGGAAGAAGAAAGTGAGGCCTTCACAGATGATGAGGCCCTGCACACTGCTCATCGAGGAGGGCGGGTCTGGTTCTGTGTTTGTGCGCAGTAGAAATACCTGCAGACATGACTTCAACCTCTGCTGAAGTTTTTAAATCAAACTTTTTGTCAAAGCTCTGTCCTGATTTCACTTGTACTGTGTGAGCACCAGGGTCATATCCAGGGGTGGACAACTGGTGGCCTGGGGGGCACAAGCAGCTCTCCTCCTATTTTAATGGAGCTCACAAGCAAGTTTGAAATTAAAAAATGCATGTGTATGGTAAAAACATGACACATTTAGCCATTGCAGTATTAAAAATACCAGTAATCAGGGACCAAGCAGTAAAGGCTCAAAACACAGGATTAATTTAAAGAAAAGTGGGGTGTTTATTTTACCCAAAGAAAGTTGTTCAAAATTACAGACTAAAATATTAAGAATTAGGCCTATAAAAGCGGTCAACTTAATATAACACTAAATAAACTAAACAAACGGTGAGCGTCAACTTAACAAACAGACCTGACAAAATAAGACAAAGGGAGCACATACAGGGGTTTGACCAAACCATAGGAAACAAAGGGGGTAAACAAAATGGCTGCCACATTAAACTAAACACAAATCAAACTAACTAAACCCCAAATCTTCCCCATGATGTCAGCAGACTTGGTCCATCCAATGAGCTTGCTCCAGCATAAATTTCCTTCCAGCCCTTGGCCACGCCTTCTGACTCAGGAAGCTCCCCTCCCCCAACATCCAGGTAACTCAAAGAAAAGAAACCAGAATTAACAGAAAAATTGATTTAAATCTTACAATGAATAAACTGCACGCACAAAATTTAAACAGTGTAGGACATAAAGCAACTAATAAACTAATACTGAATCAAAATAATGTGTAGATGTGTTCTTTTAACTGCAAAATATGTGTCAAACCTATGAGGTGAGCAGCTGATGAGGTGAGGGTGAATATTACCCATGTGTGGCTGTGGCCATCACAATTCCCCAAAATGTAAGTGTTATGTGACTTTAATTGTTTCTCCTTAACTCCTGTTCATGCATTTGCAAAGAAACAAAATAAAATTTAGCAAATAATGCTTTGAAAGCCAGTTAATGCTCTGTTATTTGCTCGAAAAGCAAAGCCCAAACCGTCTCTTATCTCTTGTTTTGCTTATTAGATTGAATATTGCTATTTTCTTTTGAGTTTAAATATTCCAGATGCTTAAGCCAACACTATGTAGTTTTTCAAACATAATATAATCCTTCGATATTCATTGTGATGGTCCACCACTTTACAATAAGTTGAATTACACCTCTGTCGTGGTCTGGAGTGGTCTGTATTCCTTTCACTGGGGTTATGTAACTTCGAGGTGGATAGTGGGAACTCTGCCACACTAAAAACTACACATTTGGACAGCTTTACGGCATACGTCACTTCCCCCGATTCCCGATTCGTTTAAAACACGGAAGTCTCTGCGAAAGCCAAACGCGTAGCTGTAACCATGGCGGAGGCAACAAAAAACGTAAGGAAGAGAAAAGTTTTGTCGGAGGATACAAAACAAAGAAAGCGAGAGAAAAACAAGCTGAATGCTCGGACCAGAATAAACATCGGTTCGGCATTCACTCGCTGGTGTGAAATAAAAGACGAGGAGGGATGTCCGACTACTATCAGGTATGTTAGCGACTAATTTATGACGAAGTTCCTCAAAAAAACTTCACAGGAAAAAAGTACAGGACAACAAATCCAGAACGTACCAGTTTGTAGTTTGGACCTTTTTCAAGTGTGTGATATTGCCAGCTTGTCGTCGTCTTTACTTTTATTCACTTTATCGCTTCAATAGGACGGGGGCGGGGGCGACTTTACAGTAATAAAACCAAGTTGAACTTAGCGATTTTTAACATCGTCATTTAGTCAAAAATAAATACATTACCCCGTCACTATCCATCCTGCAAACAGCCGCTGAAGACAGAAGAATACTTTTGAGCAAAGTCCTGGCTTCTGTGATTCGCCTACAAAGGAAATGCAAGCGACCAGCAGATCTGTATCCTTACGACAGTAGGCGCGCGCTAGTGCTCATGGGTAGTTGAGTTCTCATTGCAGTCAAGCGGGGATCTTCCGTTGTGCTGCTTTAAGTAACTTTAAAAATGTGTCCCTCCATTGATCAAAACAAAGTTTGGCCCTCTGGCAATGTTAATGTGGTCCTCTTAACCAGAGAGTCCCAGCCCTGGTCTTGTCCATCGAAGCATAAAGGTTGAGCACTTTAATCATGTGACATAAACAATTCAGTCTCACAGTGTGAGCTAACATTCCAACATAACTGGCAGATGACTCCTGTTTTCATTTTGGAGCTTAAATGTTATCAACAAAAGTTACATATTATGTCAGGCTGTTGTGGAGCTTCAATATGACTCCAACACAGACACAACCAAGCTTTCAACTTTTAATTCATACAGTTGATTATTCTCCAGAGGACCATCTTTGTAGTGTGGCTTGATCAAGTCAGTTCTGATGGCTATGCCAGTCTTTTTAATTAACTCCTTTTATTCATTTATTTAACATGGACTTACAGTGATATTTGTGCTTGTCCAAGATGCACTGCTTTAAGTGTTTGTAGCAGAATGCCGAACACCTGTCCTCAAATGAGGCTTTTAGGAAAAGTCATAAGAATAGCGGGAAGAAAACTGGAAAATTGTCAAGAATAGATAAAATCACCATGACTGCAATACAAGTATTAGTGTAATGAAGTCTTCGATGTGGAGATAGACAGATAAGTAGAAAATAGAAATCCTGGTGCTTCTTTTGTTTTGTGTGTTGAAACAGTGCTCTTGTTCCTTGAACCAGGATTTAATATTTCTATTAAAAAGTTACAACTGTGTTGCGATTTTATCTCAGTGGGTAGATCATTACAAAATTTTGGTCCTTTAACAGAAAAAGCTGATTGTCCAGGTGAGGTTTCACCAACTGGAACGAGGTTTTACGATCTGGAACGAGGTTCTGTGAAAAACAACACCACATTGTAGAGGCAGTGGGGAAAAAAAACGTTATGTTCAGTATGTGCACAGACTCTGTTGACCTAATAAGCAAGTTGTTAGCAACTATCTTTTTTGAGATGTGATTAGGCTTTAGAATCCTTTTGTGTAGAAGTAGAATAAACATAGAAACTGCAGACCATCATTAAGTTATCTGAAATTTCATCCAAAATCCTTTAGACTTTGAGAGGAGGGAACCAAAATTTCTGCATTAGGACTCATTTCTTCCCTACTCTTTAAAACTGTAGCTTGTTTAACTAATCTCATGAAATGTATGCCTGTCTTTTGTTATCTGTGCTGATTCCAAGTCTTCAAATCAACTTGGGAAACAGATCCTGGACCTGTTTGACCTTTAAAAAAACATGTAAATAAGCTATTGATCTTGGTGTTCCTATTAGAAAAGATTAGGGTCAGGTTAAGAGGCTGAAATGCCAAATATAGTCCTTGATGCTAAAAATTTAACATAGCTGATGAGTGTGTTTTGTTTGAATCACAGCTGGTTTTCCCTTTCACCGTGATTACATCCATTTCCTAACCTCAGTGTCTTAATGCTAACCCTTGAACCACAGTTTTTCTACACACACACACCACATTTGTTGTCTCTAAACCCAAAGTTTACTCTTTGCTGATGACAGGAAGTGACCTGATTTGCTTTTTGTCAAACTCTGACTTGTGTTATTTATTCATTCCACCACTCTGACTTCCTCCATTTGTTACAGCATGGTACAAGCTTTTTTTAACCTGACGGAGTGGCTGTTGTCTCCTTAAAGATACCTTTTGTTCCAACATTTTACAATCTTTATTTTTTTTAACTTAGATCAACTGAAGATATTTAAAAAACAGAGATTTTGGAAGAAGCACCTTACAGTTACCAAAGTCTACTTTTACAGTTAAATTTGCTGGATGCTAAATATCTTACATTAGATCTATAAGAAACACAGCTAAGATGTAGTTTAAAATATATTATAATTATTTGGAAAGGAAGACAAACACTTAAGGCCTTCTGCTGAAATATCAATTTGTTAAGACAAAAAAGACAGTCTGAAAGAAAAAAAAATAAACATCTTTTTTCATAGACACCCATCAGCTACGTTAGGCTTCTCCATGATATTCTGGATGTTGACTTTACTTTTAGTCTCTTTCTACCTGGTCTAAAGTGTAAGTGCTGTGGCCCACATCAGCTAGATCATAACACAATTTACTGAGCTTGTCTCACTCATATGGGATCCACAGCAGCACACCTTGACTGCTAAATATCAGAGTATTTGTTGAAAAATTTGGTTTAAAGTTCACAACAGAAAGGAGAGCTAAGAGACAGTGTGGCTTTGTTGCAGGTCTACTGGGTGTGCTCAAGCACACACAATACTCCAAGAAACAAGAAAAAACCTCATAGGATAAAAGATTTTCTCAAAAACACAGAGCTGAAAATATAATATTTTTATACATACAGTACATCTTGCCAATAATAATGCTCACAGATAATAAAACGGGCTGAAGAGTGTGTTTTACATGCACAATAAAGAGCAGAGCCACAGACTACACCAAAAGAAGAAAATAAAATGCTTAATGCAACAAGAAAAATTGAGAGAAAAAAAAACAGAACAAGAAAAAACAAGAAAAAAACTCATAGGATCAAAGATTTTCTCAAAAATACAGAGCTGAATTTATAATATTTTTATACATACATCTCACCAATAATTATGCTCACAGATAATTAAACAGGCTGTGAAGTGTGTTTTAGCACACACTATAAAGAGCAGAGCCATGTACTACACCAAAAGAAGAAAATAAAATGCTGAATGCTACAAGAAAAAAACAAGAAAAAACAAAAACAAGAAAAAAACAAGAACAAACATCATAGGACCAGATATTTTCTCAAAAATACAGAGCTAAATTTATAATATTTTTATACATACATCTCACCAATAATTATGCTCACAGATAATTAAACAGGCTGTGAAGTGTGTTTTACACACACAATAAAGAACAGAGCCACTGACTACCCCAAAAGAAGAAAATAAAATGCCTAATGCAACAAAAAAAAGAGGTAAAAAACAAAAAACAAATAAAACAAAAAACAAGAAAAAAAAAACTCATAGGACCAGAGATTTTCTCAAAAACACATAGTTTAATTTATAATATTTTTATACATACATCTCACCAATAATTATGCTCACAGATAATAAAACAGGCTGTGGAGTGTGTTTTACACAATAAAGAGCAGAGCCACAGACTACACCAAAAGAAGAAAATAAAATGCTTGATGTAATAAGAAAAAAAAAAACAAGAAAACAAAAAAAGAAGAAGAAACAAACAAAAAAAAAAACAAGAAAAAACCTCATAGGATCAAAGATTTTCTCAAAAACACATTTTTATACATACATCTCTCGATAATTATGCTCACAGATAATAAAACAGGCTGTGAAGTGTGTTTTACACGCACAACAAAGAGCAGAGCCACAGACTACACCAAAAGTAGAAAATAAAATGCCGAATGCACAATGTTATTTGATGCTAAGTAAACAGGTCAATAAAAGATATAAACCTGCCTGAAGCCCTCAGGTTTTAAAGGTAATTTGAATAATCTTTTAGGTTTTATTTTTTCATTAATGTGGACATGTCTGACCTGACTTTTGGGTTGTTGCTTTGATGGAAAAAACCTCAAACCAAACAACTAAACCTGAGTAGTAAATAGCAAAAGGTCAGCCATCTGACGCACAGGAGGAAAAGATAACGAGAGCTGACACTCTGATTGGTTTGACCAGACAGCATTTAGACTTTAGACCAGATCTGACTCATGTTCGTCCCTTTTCTTATAAAAATTTCGAATCACAAGACATCAAAACCACTCCAGACCTTCCTCTTAAACCATCACTGTAGTGTCAATGTCCTCCTGTTACATTGTGGAGACAGAACAAACCAAGGTATCCTTCTGGTAGTAAGGAGCTGTGCTGTGGCTGCTGATTTAAATGCAAAATGCACCGAATTGTCGTCACTGTGGTCAAAGGTTAACAAGAAACACCAGACTGAAAAAAAGCCATTAGTTTTAAGGGGAAAAAATTCCTCCTGTGAGCATTTACCCTTTGTGCCACAGCAGTGAAGTGGCATAGTTATGAAACCAGCAGGTCCAGGTTCACAAAATGTTCATTCGTTATGTTCCATCATTTCAACCAGGGGTTAAAAGCTCAATTTGAAGGGGTAAATTGCTCCTTCAGGTCCCTGTTAACCAAATGACAGCAAGACGGGAGGAACGGCAGTTACATCTCCCGGCACAATTTGCACCTTTGCAACTTTCCGAGCACTCATGTAGGCTTGGTCAGAATGTAAAGACTGAAGTCCATTACCTGGCAATGTCAAATGAGCTTCTGAAGCAGCCACCAGATGTAATCACTGAAATTGGATTTTAAGAGGTGAGAAATGAGCACATCGTAATTCTAAATGATTATCTCGCCAGGTGTGGTTGTGGTTCAGGAACGGAAAAAAGCTTTTTTTTTTCTCCAGAGAAAATTGCATGGGTGGAAATGCTCTTTGAGGCACACATACCGAGCCCCCTGCCTCCTTGGAGAGCAGGTGTGGAGGGGGGATTGAATCTGAAGGATGCATTCAGGTACAAGAGCTAATAAATGATACATTATCTTATATAGTGCCTGTCTCTAATTGCAGTAGGGAGCATATTTTCTTTTTCAGCATTTTTTTTTAATAGATCAGAGCTGCAGTACTGATGTTTTCTGATGTGCATTATTGAGGGGAGCAGCTTGTGGGGACGTAGTACGTAAACACTTGAAGCCCCATAATTAGCAGAGTGGATAAGAAACCTCACTGCAGACGAGTTTGAGAGTATCCCCAAAGATTTTTTTTCAACATACGGGTATTTCATCAGCTTGGATCAGCTTGGATTTCAGAAACATCTTATGATACTGCATCATACTTTTAACTTCATATCACACTCGATTAATCCACTCTCTTTCATGTGAAATCTCATACGACTGCACTGTTGTGTTTTTACTTAAAGGTGTACTCAGTGATCCTCTAATCTTCTAATCTAATGCAGTATTTGTCTAATTCACCGTATTTCTCCTCTCCATCCCCTAGATGTCCCCACTGACTGCATGTTGAAAAAAAAGTCCGGTTTCAATACACAGCCTTGGCTCTGAATTTCAGCAGGTAAATACTGTGGCTCGGACCGAGTTACCAAAACAGGGTACACCCCCCCACATCCAGGGGGCGATCATACTCATGCGCAGATCAGACAGAGAGAGGAGGGGGAGTCGTAGGTTGCATAGCGTGCGCAGTTAGCGTAAGAGAGAGATACAATAGATGCAGTAGCGATGGCTGAAAAACAGCCCTAAAGAAAACGGTCAGAGGAGCAGAAAGTGAAAAAGAAGGGCTATGACCATGAAAGAGCGAAGACCCGGGTCAACATTGGTGTTGCTTTCCGAGGGTGGAGGGAACTCCACCAATTTAAAGACCTGAAAACGGACGCGGATGTCGCCGTCTTTCTGCTGGACAGGTAAGCAACATTAGCTTTGTGGTGCTTCACATAACAGTAACAGCCGTCAAGCATTCATCTTATTGTCTAATCTGCCAGAATGTACTGTTGTTGTGATGTTATCAATATTGTCAGTTGAGTTGTCTGACGAGTTGGGGTTACCTTAGCTACGCTGGTCAGCTACGCAGTTTCTACTGCCGTTTCCATGACGATGCACGTCCATCAGCTTTTGGGGATGGAGCCAGGGGTGAGGTATGAAGGGAGAGGCGGGTCTAAATTTGTTTATAAACAACCTCTCCACTCGTTTTCTCCCACATCGCTGACTACACCTTTAATATCATCAATCACATGTTGTCACTCCCTTGTCTTTTATACCAAGTCACTTTTTTTCTACTGCACTGTGTCACTTTATCTCATCTGACGGGACATTTATTGCACAGGATATCTTTTATGTCCCTTAAACTGCAATCCACTGCACAGAATATATTATGTTGTCTGGTATAAACCTTATCCCTTTGTATAATAACTGTATTTTTACTGCTTTATTTGAACTACTTAACTTAATTTTTTATTATCTTGTATTATCGCCTTTGGCTCATACTGCTGTAACACGGGAATTTCCCACTAAGTATCAAATAAGGATTAAAATATCTTATCTTATGAACACAGTGTACCTGCTGAAGGCTACTTTCAGAGATAATGCGCCATGTCAGAAAGCTCAAATCATCTCCAACTGGTTTCTTGGACTTGACAATGAGCTCACTGTACTCCTGTGGGCTCCACAGTCACCAGATCTCCAACAGATCCCCTTTAGGATGTGGCAGAATAGGAGATCTTCATTGATAAATCCGAAGCTACTGTGTGTATCATGCCTATGTGGGCCATTATCTCTGAGGAATGTTTCCAGCTCCCTGCTGAATCCATGCCACAAAGAATGAAGGCAGTTCTGAAGGCTAAGGGGTCGAACCCCTTGGAGAACACATCATTCACTGAAGCCAAATCGCAACAGAATCCATTCGCCAATTGACTTAGCATTTTTCAGTATCAGTTTCTTATCCTTGGACTCGCTTGTTAAGATGCCAGTCAACACCATTTATCACTGCTTTTGCAGCAGTGTATAATGTTTTCATCACAAACCGCAATCAGCTGAGGAAAGACAAATACAAAAAAACTGAAGTTCAAGGAAAGTTAGCTTCAGCAAAAAAGTACAGAGTGGTTGGCAGAGAGAAATAATAATCATGTTAAAGCATGTAAGAAAACACCACAAATGTTTAAACTTGGGACTTTAAAAATTCAGGCTGGTTAGTTCTATGGGAAATCTGAAAAGATCAGATACTTGGCCATGCAGAATAATGCTTTTAATTTTGGAAAAATTTCCTGTTGTGTTCTTTAGTTTTTTTATGGCCTTTACCAAGGAGGTTTGTTTTTGTTTGTTTCTTTGACCATCTATGAGCAAGATAACTCAAAAGGTTCTCAACAAAAAACGATTAGACATCCAGGAAATGTCGGTAATGGTATAAGGGAGAAATTTCCGTGATCTGAGGAGATGTAGATGGAGGTACAGGATTTGTTCACACTTAAAATAGGGCAGTTTTCAACATTTTTACTGATAACTCAGAAAGTTATCAGTGAATTTTCATGAAGTTTTCAGGGAATGTCGGTCATGACACAAGGAGAAGGTAATTTGATTTTTGTGGTCTGAATCTAGATGCAGATATGTGAAAATTTCAAAGTAAAATGCCTTGGCAGAGGTTTGTGCTTTCTAAAGACTTCTATTTTCATATTGTTTGCTTAGGCCTTTGTCAAATTATTCTTGATTGTTGTAATTGTAAGGTCTTCCTGTGCATGCCTGGGTTAGGTCATTCTACAGAAACGTGGATTTTTAGGATGGCAAGATGTCTTTTGTTTTATTTCTTTTTTTAACATTTAAACTTCAACTACATTGTTACGTATGTCATTGACTTTATGAATAAACATAAATGAAAACTTGATGATTTTTTTTGGTACATTTATCACAAAACACCATTTAATAAAGTGTATCCACACATCTGATTGTCACTGGTGTTCCTTATTGTTACCCATAAGAAAGGTAACACCAGTGACAGTAACACCGGTGACAGTTTCACAAAAAATGCCCTTTATCAAAATGGCTGCTGCAGAGCATGACACAGCATGTTACTAATCTTGATCTATTCACTAAATTATGTCTTCTAAATACATTTTTATTCGTTTGTTTGCAATTCCGTGCCAATAAAGATGGTTACACCAGTGACGTCAACTAACAGCTTCATATGAAATCATGAGATAAATGTTAATATTTCTGAAAAATGAAAAGGATAATGTTCTTACCAGGGTCCCTCTTCACATATCTTCAAGAAAGAGGTCAAAGGAAGTCAAGTGATGTCATCAGAGTGATTTCTTTTTCCAAAATAAAAGACTTTTGTCACATGGTAACACGAGTGACATGACTGCAGGGGACGACTACTTTAAAATATATTTTATACTTATTTGGCATTTTGTTTTAAATTGTAATTTGTATCATATATTTGATAGTTATTTATACATTTTTGTACTTTTTTTTTTTTAGAGAAACATATTTCTAAACTCAAAATACAGCACTTTCCCTCCATCAATGTCTGTGGAGACGAGCACTTTTGTTGTGGTTGGGGTTCTAAATAATTGATTAAAAAGCAAATATTACCAAGATGGTGGCTCCAAATAGTGTGGTAGCTGAAATAATATGTTTTTTAAATAAAAAACTTAAAAAAGATCTAACACAAACTGTTTTCTTCAGGAGTAATGTGTTTACGGCCTGCCGCTCCAATCCAGTGTAGGAGCAGGGTAAGATTTTTAAGCAGGCTTTTAGGCTCAAAAAATGTACTAGGCTCAAAAAAAAAAAATTAAATTATTAATTATGGACGGACGCACAGGACTGCTGGCGACAGCAGCAGAAGGAAAATAGGCACGTACTTTTGTGGACTTTATGGACTTCTTTCTTCGGGCGCCCCCCCTGTTAGATGGACGTTTGTTCACAGCGAAAATCACCCCGGACCTCCAGCTGCATTTGAGACATCAAAAAAGTGCTCCAGAGTGTTTCTCCGCATGAGGGTGAGTAGAAAATTAAGGCATATCATTCTTTGGGTGTAATATTCCTTTAAGGCTAGGGGACAGAAAAATGTATGTTTCTGTAGAATGAGCCGGTTCTCTCCAGGCACTCCAGCTTCCTCCCACAAACCAAAACATAATTAATTAAGTTGATTGGTGAATCCAAATTGCATTAAAGTATGGGTGTGAGCATGAATGGTTGCCTGTCCTTCTGTGTGGCCCTGTGATTGTTTGGCGAAGGATTCATGAATGAATATTGAAGGTAAGATGCAATAGAGGTGGATCAGGGATATCCAGATGACAAAATCTAGAAGGTTTTTAAAATTTGCAATTGTGAACATGGTAGAACTGTCATTAAATTGAATGTATAGAACTGAGCTATGGCAAATTATGACCACTCTAGGCCAGATTTAGGGCCCTATCACACCCCCTGCAACTAGTCCAAGATCAGTTAGGGCGACAGTGAGGCGATTGAGGACTGATAACTTATCAAAGTGATTCTCAAGCGTGATATTAACCCTCTCATGCATGAATTATTAAATCACAAATGAATAATTTGTTATATGTTTGGGTTTACTTTCAAACAAGTTGAAAATCATGGTCATTTTTTTCAGTGTTATATTTTTAGAGAGTTATGTATCCGTCCACTTCATGGTGCATCAGTGGTATAAATAGGAGTTTAGTGGAACTAAATATAGATCCACAAACACGTCTGTGACAAACATTTATTTAGAGTTAATTAAAGAAAACTAAAAGTCTAAATAAATGTATTATTGCTGTTTATGCAAACTATTCACTTGTGAATTACACCAAAAGTTAAGATAAAATAAAAAAAAAACACAAAATTATGTAAGATCTTAATAATGGTATCATGCCCAGGTTTGCCCTTCGTTGGCTGTTTTGGATTTATGATGCAATATCTCAATATGGTAAAAAAAAAAATGCAAAGTTAAAATTTTTATGAAATTTAAGACAAGGGTTTGGGAGTTCACCATTTGGTAGTTGGGCATTGTACTGCAACCTCAAGGGTATTACATTTATTTCAAATATCTGTCTACTGTAGCCGACATCATGCATGAAAGGGTCAACACTTTTTTTTCTTTTTTTACCTCACTTATAGTTTGTCACAACCCCCTGATCTGAAATCATAAATATTAGCATAATTGGCATCTGGTTATCATGCATGTTTCTCCAGGCACCTGCTTTAAATAGTGTAGGATGACAGCCAATGGAGAGCCTAAGAGAGGTTGTGTTTAGTCTCTAGTAGCACTCTTGATTATGCAACGGTGTTGAATTGCTTTGGCATCGTCCCTCTTCAAATTGCATTGTTTGTTTTCCTGGCCCCTTTCTGGCCTGTTTGGCTATGAGCAATTTCCCCTCTGGACTCATTTCTAATGAGCTCAGAGGAAAGAAGAGGTCAGACTCCAGTTCTGCTACTCTGCAAGTGAGGACATTTAACTGAACCAGACCTTTGCACGGCCAAATACACTCTGCTGGATAAACAACCAATTATACTGACAACACTGCAGAAAGTCATGTATGACTATGCTCGTGATTCAGATTTAAGTCAATCATACCATCAGCTCTTCAAATAATTAGCCAATTTACCTAAACATATCAAAATGCAGAGCACCTACAAGGCACAGAAAATGAAATGGACTTCATTTGACTGAAGAGTTATCTCAGCAGGTGTTGAAGTGACCTGCTTTCATATTTTTCTTTGCTTCAGTAATTTAATCTCCTGGGGAAAGAATGCAGTGCGGAGAATTCAAACAGACAGTTGAATTATACATTTAGGTTAGTAAAGTAGAATTAAACCAGAGATACCACCTAGCGGGTTCATACATCTAAAAGAGCCTGTAAAACACAGACGATATAGTGAAGGCAACGTGATGGCTTAGGAGGAGGAACTTTTTATTTGTTTGGCTTTTAATCATCTTTAAATTCAGTGATAAGCTTGAGGCACAATAACAGGAACCACTAAAGTCCAAAATCTTAGGTCTAAATATCATTTTATCAAAATATAGAGATTACTGGTAAGTACCATGTAGTTGGGTTATCCCTGAGTTAGAGGCGAGGGAGGTAAAATAAACCCCTCACATGTGTGTTGGTGGTCCTGTGGTTGTTGGAAACCAGTTCAGGGTGAACCCTCACCTATGGCCCTATTCCACCAGCACACCTTGGCCCTACTCTACTCGGCTCATACTCGATTTGCAGTGTTTATCCACTAGCCCGGTACCTCCTGAAACAAGCTAGTTTTAGTACCTACTCCACTCTGGCTCCAAGCGAGCAGAGTTGATACCAAAAGATGACGTCACCGACTGCCGGCTACTGATTGGTCAGACAATGCTGTCATCGATGAGTAATGAGCGCGATGACCTAGCATGCTAGCGGTAGCTACCATTAGCTTACCCTCATACGTCTTTTCTTTGCAACTCGATTGCTCTCGTCCTCGGCTTCATTCTGTTGTATAGCTTCCAAAACTCTCCTGTGCCTCTCAAGGGGTATTTCTTCTTACCACCTGCAGCCTTCTTCTGCTTTCCTTTTTTACTCGGTTTGTGACAAAAAGCCACAGATTGTTGTGTCGCGCTCAAAATGACGTCACCGCAGTGCCGCTCAGCTCTTGAAAGCGACACTGCCGTTGGGCAGGCGACTGGGGCTAATGGAAAAGCAAAACAAGGCGAGTAGAGTAGAGCCGGGTAGAGTCGAGTAGAGCAGAGTAGGGCTAGTGGAAAAGGGCTATTAGTGTTAGCTGGGATAGGCTCCAGCCCCAAGAGGCTTCAAAAGTGGGACCGATAATGGATAGATGTAGCTTATCAGAAATACACTAACAACTGATATCTATGTGGACAATAAGGTTAGGTCTGCTCACAATCCTTACTTCTGACCTACATAATAATAATAATAATAACAATAATAATAATACAATTAATCTTAAAGCACCATTCTTAGCACTCAAGGACACTTTACAAAGGATTGGAACCATTTGAAATAAATTAAAAACAGACTAAAGTGACACAAACTTAAAATAGATCGAAGAAACTAGAGGGAATATGCAACTTGCAACAGATGGGTTTTAAGTCGTGAACTAAAGAGTGGTAGAGAGCCAAAGTTTCAGACCATCAGTCAAAAGAACACAGGACTTTATAATGTTCTGTCCCAGGATATTTTCTCATTGTCTGTTCCAATAGTAAGAACTAAACTGGGAAGAAAGGCATTCAGATTTGCAGCTCCACACACTTAAAAAATTAACTACAAAAAGTCTTATAACTAAAAGATCTGGTTTCACTTGGCACTTTTAAGATGATGCTGAGCCACTTGGAGGCAGACCCATCTGGCTACAGAAGTTTTGATTGATGCACTGTATCTCTCTCACATGTGCAACTTTATCAAAAGTGGCTTTCTGAAACTCTGACTCTTCTTTCTTAACGTATTGAAGTCTTGTTTTCTGTTTTTGATGTTGAATGTGCTGCTGTCTTGGTCAGGACACTCTTGAAAAAGAGAATTTTAATCTCCAAGAGGTTTGTCCTGCTTTAATAAAGGTTAATAAGTAATAATAAATGATAATGTTTAAATACAATAGTATACTGATAGAGCTGAGGGGAAAAATCAATACACCACAGCATATTTGGGGTGGTGATGGAAAATTGATTCAAGGCTGCTAAGTATCAATACATTTTTTTAAGTATTCATTTCCAGCATTTAACAGAGCTTTTGGTTCTATAAAAATAAAGTCAACCTTTACATGATGGTGCGTTGAGCCAATGCGGGTGAAGTCAGAGGGTTGGCATCAATACCCAGAAATGATTTAATAAACAAACACGGCTGTGCAGGAGAGGGACAGAAGAAAAGCAATGCTGGCATTTAAATGCATTATTTGGACTTATTCTTGTCCTTTAAAGTTACAGAAGAGATGGACAAGACACAGGGTTTGCAAGGAGTGACACGTGAAAAAGAGGGACTATGAAAATATGGCTCACATTTTGCACCAAAGTAAGCTGAGTTCAGCTAAGCTAACCCAACTGGTAAACCTGCCAACACTTGACATGCTTAGTTTGAAAAGTTGCCTCCCAGTTCTGAGAAACCTAAAAAAAAAAACAAACAGAATAATTCATTACTGACTTTATGTGCAAAACTGAGACTCAGTGCCTCACTATATTGTGGAAAACAAGGTATTATTTGATGGTGAGAGCTCAGGTTTGTGCCCCCCTCTCTGCATTAATTTACAGGTACAGCTGTACTGAAGCCCTACAGAGCAGTGAAGCTAAGAGGGGGTAAGCACAGCAGAGTGGGTGCACAAATTGGCTTTGTGTGGTGTGTGTGTTACCCCTGTTTTTGATCAAATGGAATAGAAATTATGAAAATATTTAAATATGTTTCTTATTAAATTTTGGAATTCACTTTTTGGATGTAAATGCAGCTAAGAAAAGTTTCTAAATCATAACTTATGTTGGTGTTAGTATTCAAATACTCCACATGTTAAAAAATACTATGCATTGCAATAACCTATCATGATAACACTGGTGAATCCCATCAACTTATGCTGACCTTACCTACACAAACAGACAGTTTAAGAGTTGTGGTAACCTGTCTCAATACTCTTTGATATTTATAAGCATGTTTTTTTATAGTATGTTTAATTTTATTAAAACATATTCAACAATATTTATATTTTCAGATAAGGTTTATGTATATTCATAGATATACAATATGCTTTTTTTGCAAAAATATAAAGAGATTAAAAAACATGAACTGTTATTTGTTATAACTTCTGTGGTGATGGAGAAACTCATATGTGCACTCAGTGGATGCAAAGGCAAACTAGATTGGATGAGGAATAAGCTGTTTGTGCTTCACAGTGACTTAAATCCATCCTAAACTTTGAAATTGGATAATATCCTCAATAAGTGTTTGATTGACATAAAGGAAGGTGTTGTTTATTCTGATGTCTGCGGGCTACTTTCCAAGAACAGAGTCAACATCACAAAAGTATTTACAGGACTGAGACCAGGGGATCTACTTCAAAATAAAAGCACAACATTTTTAGGTCAGAAAAAAGTATTAGAACAGAAAAAAATGTATACAAGTGTTCCAGAAATGATTGGTCTTTATTTTTAAGGCTCACAAACCCTTAATATTAACAGACTGCATAGTAATATAAGCATGATGCTTAATACAATGAGCTGAGTTGTGTCCACTGCTGACTTCAGTGTGCTGTGTATATTGTTATCATTACTGCATTGATATATTAAAAACATAAAAAGTATTTTATTGAAAAGTAAAAAATATAAATAACAACCTTAATGAAAAGACATGTCTTCTTAACTTGACCTCATTGACATCTCTTATATGATGCAAACTGTATGGATTTTGCTGAAATGTTCAGGAGATATTGGCAGTGGTTAAACTTTATATGTCTGTATTTATGTTTGTAATTTTTTTATGGACTTACATTGATAAGGAAGCCTAATAATACTTTGTGGATAAGGAGTGGGATGAGAGCGATACTACTTCCTCTCCCTTCAGATACTGCATGCTAATCATAGTTTTCATTTTGTTCATATTTTGTCCGTCTTGTGTTGTATTGTTACATTGTATTCATGTATTTATTTATTTATTTATTTATTTATTTATCTATCTTACAATTCGTTTGCCTGTTTGTTAGCAAGAATATGCAAAAGTACAGGACAGATTTTGTTGAAATTTTTCAGGAGAGGTAATGGCCCAACTTCAAAAAAAATAAGATTGTCATCGTTTTTGCTCAATAACTTTCTAACTAATAATGATATCAACACGTCTTTGCTAGGTGTGGTTTGTAAGGGTGAAGGAATTATGCTATGATGGTAATTTTATCATGGAACTATGGCTTATAGATGTAACAGTTATATGCAGGGGTGACAGTAACAAAGTAGATTTACTTGAGTACTGTACCTAAGTACATTTTTTGGGTATCTGCACTTTACTTGAGTGGGTTTTTTTTTGGAACTTATAACTTTTACTTCACTACATTTAAAAGACAAATATTCTACTTTTAACTCCACTACATTTCTATAAATGGCCTCCTTACTCGTTACTTTTAGGTACAGGTATGAAGTCAGCAGATGAAATTTATTTTCTCTTCTAAAATGTGATTTGTTCAAGTGGTGTTATCTATACTTGATGTATCCTGTTCCACACTCCAGTCCAGTTGGTGGCGGTAATGCACTTTTGAGTTTTAAACTTTAAACAACAAAGAAGAAAAGAAGATGCGCATGAGCTACTGCAATCGGGCCTGCATCTGAAATCTCTGATATCAGCACTCCGATACAAGCAGTTAATTCTGATTTATTTATTTATTTTTAATTCAGTTGTAGAATATGCTTATGTTTCAGTTAAACACAGTGGTTATTTTGCAATTCAAAAGTATATGTTTTTGTTTTTTATTGGATTTATTTAGGTTATTTTCCAGGGTTTTCAAATTTATTTTTTATTTATTTAATTTTAACTGTAGTATATTCTTATGTGTAAAGTTGAATCTATTTAACCTATTGATTAATAACAAATTGGTTAGTTTTACTCACTATTGCGGACTTCTGTTCTCTGTTTGAGTAATCTAACCTGATCAAGCCTTTTCTTACAGTCCATACTACAAAATAAGTAATAAAAGTACTTATGATTCCTGCTGATATCGTGTCGGATTGATATCGGCATTGGGCAAAACTCTGGCTGCAATATCGGTATTGTATTGGAGGTGTAAAAGTTGTATCGGGACACCCCTAGTTAGTGATATTTCACTGTCTTAAAATAATGTTTGGTTATTAATTAATACAATCTTTACTGAGAGATAAACAAGCACTGCAGTTGTTTTTTTGTCTTTTTTTGCACTGTTTGGTTGTACCTGTGTCAGAACACTTCCATGCTGTTTTTTTTTCTTGGGGGGGGGGGGGGGGGGGGGTAAACAAAAAAAAGAAAATGGCGATGGTTGCCCTTTTGTTGATTCATTCGTGTTCCAGTATGCATTTCCATGGGCTTTGTAGCATATTTTCAAACTCTATTCTACACGATCTATAAGCAGGTCAGTGCATTCTGTAGATTGTTTCAGTCATTAGGTTCTGAAGGGCAACGGGAAAATGTACTTTCAATACTTGAGTATTTTCAAAAGCAGGTACTCCAGTACTTTAACTTAAAGGAGACATATCATGCTGATGCATGATTTAATACTTACATATAATATAATAAATTTGAAAACAAGACCTTACACCCCCTTAATTTTCAAAAAAATCCGATATTGTATTTTTTCTGATGTCCTAGAACAAGATTTGATGCCTCTGAAAATAGGTCATTGCGAGATGTCTGCAAGATTTAAATCGTCGTGACGACACGAGGGACATTTCTTTTTATTGGAGTAATCTGATAAGACACTTCCTCCTCTGTGATGTCCGTTAGCCCCACAACCATCAGTCAGGAACACATCCACCAACCAGCAGTATAGCTCCCTAGCTCACACTCACTCATTACCAGCTCTGGCCTGTAGAGGGACTCAATACGCAGTCGCTGCTTTGAGCCTGCCGGAAAATACAGTAGAAGAAGGACAGGCTGGCTCTACCCCTGATAGAACTGACCAGCGAGGTTACTGTAGGTCAGCCTGAGATCCGAGCGTTTCAACGAGAGCTTGATAATGGCCTAAAATGAGGATTTTGAGAACGCTATTGTGGGGCAATGAAGGAACTAAATGACTTGTACTGGGGGCAGAAATGCTTTACAGGCATCCTAGTCTGGCATAGTGAAAAGGAAAAACAAGCATGATATGTCTCCTTTAAGTAAAAATTTGACTGAGCAACTTTCACTTGTATTGGAGTAATATTTGAACATGAGTATCTATACTTTGACTTGAGTACTGGCATTGAGTACTTTGTCCACCAGCTCTCTAGTTAATTTTAGTCTTCTTACATGTTTAAACTGAGCCCCATTTTTCTTTTTTTTTAAATACGTTATTGAAATCGTAACAGCATAGCGGTTTTATTGTGAAAGTCCTGACCGGATGTGACGCACTGCGGAGCCTCCTGCTTGACGCCGTCCCTGAAACGCAGCTGGTCTTTCGCCTGTGGACCGAGAGCGACAGATGAGTCTCATGTGGACGGTGACAGGCGGAGGCTGAAGTTTACCGAGAGCTCGACCCCTCATTTAGAAACCAACTCTTTCTTCCTCACTTTGAGTCCCCAGGACACCGCGGGAGGACCTCATGCGGCCGAAGGGACAACTTTCTCCAGCTGCTGGTGTTTCCCCACCACCCGGTAAGAACATTTCTGCCTTTTAAAACCAACTTTAACCGTGTTTGTTGACGTGCAGCTGCTCGGGTGGGACATTAAACTCAAGTCCAAACTGTCTGAGTGATTAATTGGCTTATATGGATGCTGTATGCAACAGGTCGCAGGCCCGAAACTGCACAAATTTAACACCAAACTCCGTATTTATTGAGCTTATGAAGCGGTAGTAATGCAGAAATATCACCAGGAATATGCGGGGTTATAAGTGAGCCACCTTTTGCCATCATTTTCAACACTTCCAGCAAGAGTTAAACTCCCCTGATAACACTTCAGCGCAGAGTAAAACATCATGTGTCTTTAAAAAGAATTAAATCAAGCAGCGAAAATTAGAGGTCTCGCCAAACAGTCCCGTGATGCATCCTGAGATATGACCACTGAAACAGATCCGTGACTCCAGGGCCCTGATTTGTATCTCTGTGTGTGACCCTGATGTGGTGTAACATCACCACTAAGAGAATAAACACGGCTTATGTGAATACCATCTCCTTCAGAAAGACTCTATCACTGAGCAAACATCATTCTTCCAGGCGCCTCTGTCCTCATAAACCTGAGAGATGAGGTCCTCACTGCTAAAATGTTTCATGCAAAGTACTCTGATTTAGACAAACAGCTAAACATGATGAGTGTTAAATCATCTGTACCCTCATTTAGAGCATTAAAAATAAGACGTGCATCAACCTCTCTTTATTATCTATTAGGTAGGGCATGATGATGTGCTCAAAAATAAATCCCCAATTCTTTCTCTGTAAACTTTAAATCAATTTCCACTCTCAAAGAAATTGCAAAAGAAGTTGCAAAAACGTGTCACCTTAATGTTATCAAAATATATTCCGAAACTAAGAAGAATTTCCCCATTTTAGTTAAAGTGCATGCTTTAATTTTGTCATCAAATGTTCTTTCTGTGGTTTGAATAATGCAGAGTCGCTTGCATTAACTCTGAATGTGGCTTTTTCCACACTATATAACCATGGAGCTCTACTATAAGTGTTTTCTCTAATTTAATAAACAAATACAAGCCTAAAAACAAGCTTGTGCAAATCCTGACAAGGCCTGCCATTTTGAAAAGTCTGTACATTTGAAGTATTTATATTTTCAAACACTGCAAAAACTTACAAATTAAATTAGAGCAATTAACAGAAAAAAGGTTATGTAAAAACATGATTTAAATTAATCATTATAGCTGATGTGTCACCAAGCTCCTTGAACAGTGCTGTCATTCTGAGTATTCTAAAGGATGAAGGAAATGTTATGGTTGTGAATTAACTGATAACTATAAAGTTGATTTGCTTTCACTCTTGATATTATTAAAATATTAACATATATATCAAGTTTAATGTTGTTTAAGATTACTGCTGTCCTCAAATATAAGCATAAAAGGTTCCTGAGCTATAGCAGGGTTCCCACGCATCCTGGAAAACCTGGAAAATGATTGCCCAATTTTCCGGTCATGGAAATCAAATGGAAAATGTGGAAAAAAGTGAAATGTCTTGAAAAAGCTAAAATTGTCCTGGAAAATTATTTGTCTTTCTTCTAGCTTGAAACATAGGAAATGAAGTTAAAAAGTACTTGGTAACTAATGTACAAGTAGCCAGAAAATGTGAGTAGGTAAAATAATGCAGGTTAAGGCATAAAAAATAAAAACTTAAAACAGTGGGGACAAAAAGAAATAATACAAAATTGACAAAATAAAATTGAGGCTAAATTAACAAAATCTATTCACAAAAAAGCAGAGTAAATAAAGATTAAAAATACGTATAACCATGAATTTATAATAGTAAGACACATAAAAGCCAGACTAAACAGATAGCTAACAGACAATGTTCGTGCTGGAGAGTTAGAAACAAAGATCTCAATAGCTAGAGATATTGTTCAACAACTCCAATCTGGTTTTTTAGAAGGCTAACTAAAATTAAAAACTGCCCACAGCAACAGAGTAACTTCAGTCGGTTATGTGACACTGGAAAAAGTCCTGGAAAAGTCCTGGAAAATGATTTCTAGAAAAGAGTGGGAACCCTGTGGTGGAATGTTTTTCTTTTTCTGTTATTATCAGCGTTGGTTTGAGATTTGTATGTTTACAAGTGTATTTACATGCTCTGCCCATTCTTCACTTTTCAAAATGACAGCTTCAAAAGCATTTAGTGAAAGCTTTTGGTGTGAGTTTTAAACTCAGCGAGAAAAAATGTTTAATAACTATAATCTTAATATATATCACAATCACAATTATGTTTTTTCCCTCATTAAGCAGCCCCTATGACTTCCTGTCTAAAACGCAAAAGTGCACAAGCCGTGTTTTAGTACCTAAAAGTTACAGATGTTGCTGTTGAAATCTTTCTTTCTGGCAAAAAGACATAAAGTATGTATTTTTTATTTTCTTTCTTTCTTTATATTTTACCAAGGACCATATTAGGAATCATTGTTGTTATTTTTTTTAAGAGCACTGTCAGAGTTAACCCTTTCATGCATGGTGTCCACTACAGCAGAATGATATTTGGAATATATTTTATACTCTTTAGGTTGTAATACCATGTCCAACTTCAGTCCCAAACCCTTTCTGTAAGTTTAATAAAAGTATTTTATTTGCACATTTTTTTGATCATATTGAGATATTGCATCATAAATACAAACTAGCTGACGAAGGGCAAGTTGGGTATTACATCTGTATTCAGATGCACATCATTTTTGTATTTTTTATTCTAAGTTTTGGTGTAATTCACAGGTGAATAATTTGATTAAGCTTTTTCTTTTAGTTAATGTTAAATGTTTGTCAAAGACATTTGCTTGTAGATCTTTATTAATTTCCACTAAATTATTATTTATACTATTGATGCTTGGTGCACACTGTTGTGGAATGATGTATAACCTCCTAAAATGTCACATTTAAAAACAATTACTATGACTTTAAGCTTGTTTGAAAGTAAAAAAAAACATTTTTAAAAATAGTATTTCTTTGAGTATTAATAATTAATACATGAAAGGGTTAAAGTGGAGTAGTGCTTAATATGGACCTATGGGGGAAAAATGAAATAAAAGAAATGTCATTTAGGTATCAACCATTATTAGCTATATTTAAAAACTTTGGATGTGGACAAAGTTGCAGGAATATGTAATATCAAATAAATTAAACCTCCAAGCGGATCCAACGGCTTATCCAGCAGAGATGCTTTTTAAGTGAATAATCATTTCATAATCCTCATATCTTTTAAAAAAAATCACAATTATGTTTTTTAATTTTTCAAGTAACCTTATAACTTATGGTCCAAAGTGCACGTGCAGTGTTTTAGCACCTGAAAGTTGCAAAAGGAGTCGTTGAAGGACTTTTCTTCTTGAAGAAGGGACATAAATTAAATTGAATTTATCACTGAAAACCAAGGAGTCAATTTGTTTTTTCAAGGTTGACTTAAAGAGTTTTTCAATTTTGAAGTCCAAACGTGCTCCACAAGATTTTAGGGAAAATAAATCCTAAAGCAGTGGGCTTGCTTCAAAGAGTTTAACAGATTTATTCGCCAACATCGCCTCTTTTTAAACTTTGCACTAGGGATGTAACGGTATGAAAATTTCATACCACGGTTATTGTGACCAAAATGATCATGGTTATCATTATTATCATGATATTGTTGCAATGCGGTCAAAATGTTCAAAAAGTACTTTTACACAGTCTTGAAACCATTTAATCCCTTTAATATTCTAATTTTAACACTTCTTTTGTCTTTTTTTGTCAATAACTGTCAGGAAATGTCCCATAAGTAAATTTTTAAAAACTTTTTTCATTAGAAAAAAACAATTCTAGCAAGTATTTGTCATTATTATGTTATAAATGCTTAAACTGTGTGTAATTACAAGAAAAAAAAACGGATTTGTACTTTAAACAGGATTCTCTTTATAAACAATTGTAAATGAACATGTTCAAAGTTTTGAGACGGGCAAAAAAATTTAACCTGTTTTACAAACACTCCCACATTTTATTTGGGGGGTGTGATAACTGGTAAGAGTCTGAGCGAGGCTTCAGGTGCTGGACTTTCAGAGGCCAAACAATGCAAACTGCTCCTCCGTCTGTGAGAGACGGCTGCTTCACCGAGGAGCAGACACACATAGTTCAGGCTTTTCCAGGTAAAGAGCAGCATCACCGTGAGCTGTTGAAACAGCGTGGTAATCAAACACGATATAACGGTAATTTTAACAGGACACGGTAATGATTACCGTGGGAAATTTTATCGCGGTTTACCATTTTACCGGTAACCGTTACATCCCTACTTTGCACATGGGCGAAGTTGCAGATGTATGTAATCTAAATTAAATTAACCTTCTAAAGACATTTAACTGCTTATTCAAAATAGATTTTTAAAAATTTAGTTTCACAATTTAGCTGAAAAATTTTCATGGGTTTATGTGAGCTTAAATTATAAATGAAAATGTTGGAATTTGCGGGAAAGTTTCAGCCAAAATATCACAGAAAATATCAGTAATCAGCTCATCTGTTATTATGAGCTTGTTGACCTGATAAACAAATGATGCATGACTAAAGAAGATAACGTGCAGAGATCCAAACAGATCATGAGTTTCTAGAAGAGCAAAAGCTTTTCCTGAGGGCAGTAGCCAAAGAAGAATAGTTCCACCAGAACTATTATGGTTAGGCCATCAGACTGTTGAAATGATTGCAGCACCGTTCATGTGTGTCGCACATTTTAAAGTACGTTAACTCGCTGTTTGTCGGGTAAATCCTGAATTTAACCGTGATGCACTGCTTTGGACGTGCTGTCTTTTGTAGCTGATATTTTAAAAAAGTAATATGTTGTCAAAGTGAAACCAATTTTGTTTTAGACCAAAGATAAGCCCATCATATAAACTTACACCCCAGTTAAACTGTATAATATGAAACTATAAGTCAAATGCAGACTAAATGAGCTGAAATTTTTATTATTAAATATTTATTTAGTGTAATTTCAGAGCCCAGGACTTTTCTCTACTTTAATTTTTTAGACTGTTTTAGAATTGAAGTCAGAAAGTGCTTCAGACACCCTGAAAGAAACAAACAAAACTATCAGAGATCAGTTCTTCTTTCTTTTCTTGTGATAATTCAATTTTTTAAGATTTGTATGGCACTTTTGAAGAAACTTCAGGATTTTTTTTTAAAACGATGTGAGAGTTTTTTTCATTATTTTATCGATTGTAACTAATGACTGAGCCATTTCAGGCACTTTGTTCTGATTATTACTTTCATAAATTCAGTTGTTTTTCATATTCACGGCTTTTTCAAAACACCTAGGGGGGATAAGGGGACTTTTTCTGCCATATCTGTACAATAAAACCATGAAGTTACCCAGTACAGCCTGAAGCCCTGTCACAAGAGTAAAGTAAGATATATATATATATTATTTTAAATGTCCCATCATTTAATAATCCCATCTTTATTTATGGCCAGTGTAAAACGAAATGATTATACTTTCTATTATAAATAAAATAAGTTTATATTTGGATAAGTAATGTTTTAGAAGGTCAATGTGGGTTGAACTTTTCTTATTGGGAATATTTTAAATTTTGAGTTGCAAAGTGGTTAAAAAAGCTGCAAGGAAAACAAAACTATATTTACTTTTTAATTGATTCATTTGTATTGAATATTCTGCAGAATTAGCGAGTTTATGGTGTAAATCTCAAAGACTATAAGTGGCTCTAATTCTCTCGTAAGTATGAACATGTTGGTGAAATTTAAACATATGTTCTCTGTGGTATTGTATTGATTTATATTTATCTACTATATGAAATTAACAAAAACTTTTGTTTTGAGTCAAATCTATTGTCAAATGTTTAAATTTAAATATTTGAAAACTAAATTAGGAGGAACAATATTTAATTTAGTCTCTTTTCAAAATATGTTGATACAGGTACATCTCAAAAAATAAGAATATCATGAAAAAGTTCAATATTTTTCATCACTCATTTGAAATATTTCAAACCTTTATTGCTTGAAATGTTGGTAATTCTGAATTGAGTGATAAAAAATATTGGACTTTTTCATGCTATTCTTTTTTTTTTTAGATGTACCTGTATATCCAAACTCATTATTCGTAGTATCCAGATGTTCATATTTTTATATCAGTGGCACAAAGCCAATCTTGTTTGAGCTGTTTGTGTGATACTAACGGTCCATTTGAGTGTTAGAAATGGATGTGAAACAAGAAAAGGATTCTTTAATACATGAAACTGATTTTTTTTAGATATAGAGAATCAGTTATCAATCAGGCTAAAGCCATATTCTTCATGTTTGGATACACAGATATGCATAAATAAAACTACATTTAAGTTATCATATAGTTTTAAATCAATTTGACACAATCTGATGATATTTTAATTCACACATATGGCAGATAAGTATCATAGATGTATCAAATGTAAGTATTGACAGAAATTTTCACATCTTAAATGAACAATCAGCTTTTAAAGCTTTTATTTGCTGCTGTCGGTAATCTTGTGTAACTTTGTGTATTTGTGAAAATGAATGCACTGAATGTAGAGATGCCTTATTATGTTGCTTTGGTACTGAAGCACTTGCAGAATTTACAAAGAGAAGTCCAGATTTCTACTGAGAAAAGTAGAATTAAGAGGAAAACATCTATTCATTAGTCAGCCTTTCTTTTTGAGCACAATGTGCCTCCAAGTTAGAAAGAAGCTAAATGCAACACTCAGAAAGACAGCTTGTTGTCGACGCAGTGATGGTGTTTTCCTCTCTTATCTGCCGGGCTCTCAGAGGATAACTTCACTGAGGCACACCATCAAGAAACTATTGTTAATTCTCTTTTTTGTTCTTCCAGTCATCAGTCTCTTAGTTATGTCTGTGTATATTTGATGACTAAAAGAGGAGTGCAGTTCGGCTTCCTCCCACGGACCAAAAACATGCTCATTAGGTTGACTGGTGATTTTAAGTTTCCTTTAGGGATGAGTGTGAGCATGAATGATCTCTCTATGCGGCCCTGTGATTGGCTGGATTCAGGGTATATCTCTGTCAGCTGGGATAGGCCCAGGCCCCTGCCCCCCTGATAGAAATAAGCAGCATAGATACTGGATAGATGGATGATTTGGTTTCATAGCTGCATAATTAAAGCCTTTACTCTCTTCTGCTAACATTTAAGCTTAAAAAAATCCTGAAAGTTAGATTTGTTTGTTTATCACAGAGAACAAAATGTACAAGTTTAATCATTGTGGTTTGCTACATGTTATTACCAGTAATCATCCAAGAACACAATGAACTAGGAAAGCACTTGGAGAGCGCAGAACTCCACCAGCGCCACAGTCCTCACCCATATTGTGATTTTCCGCATAAATATCAGTCCTACCTTTATTTCATCGAAATATTTAGATTCCTTGACCATGAAAACATACAAATATGTAGAAATGCAGAAAATGGTCCTATCTCGCAATGTTAAAGAATCCTTAAAAAAAATCCTGGATCTCGATACATCACTCCCAAAACCTAATCATTTGTTCCTTGTCCAAATCCGGACATTTCCTGAAAATTTCATCAAAATCTGTCCCTAACTTTTTGAGTTATTTTGCTAACAGGGAAACAAACAAAAAAACAAAACACAAACAGACACAGCAACAACAAAACATCCTTGGCGGGGTAAAAATCCCATTGAATGTTAGTGAAGAGAACCAGAGCAATGCTAACTGAACCTGCAAACATGCATCACATGCAAGAAATAATAGTTAGATATTGTGTGCATTTATTTAAACGCACCAAGATATGAATACTAAAGTAATTAAAGGTTCCTTCAATAGAAAATAATTGATCCTCATCTACCTGCTTGAGAAGGACTTGGAAGAAGTACCACCTTATTTAATCCCACCCCTTCTTCATTGGATATCAGAAGTCAATTATTCCATGTCCTGTTTGATATTAATCCAATTACTGAATCTCAGACAAAGTCATCAACAACTATATATGCCTTATGAATATATATGGATGTACATATATATACATATACATACACACATACATATTCATACACACATACATACAACTAACAAAAAAGCATATAGGCAAAAAAAAAATAACAAAACAAAAATACATTGAACACCTGGTGAAGGCCACGCCTTATTCCTCCCTGTATCATGTAAAAATAAGTTCTTTGTATCTGTTTTTGAATTGATTGATGTTTGAACATTCCTTAAGCTCCACATTCAGACTGTTCCACAGTTTCACACCGTAGACAGAAATACAAAACTTTTTCATCACATCATTGTGACTTTTATTAGAATTACCCCTTAAATTGTTTGCCCCTTCCCTTTCCTTTTCCTCGTCTTAGGCGAGTTAGGCGCACTCTTGCAAATTGAAGTTGACAAAAGTAACTGAGGTAGCAGAAAAATCTGCTGAAAACGGACAAGACACAGCGCCTGCTTCCTCTCTTTTCTCTGTCCCTGCATTGCATCTTCACAGGCTGTAGGCCCGCCTAAACACATGCACACACATGCACGTACACAAGCAAACACAGCCCTCAGTAATCATCCAATCAGCTGTTAGTATGTAAATGAGGTAAAGCGGAGCCTGACTGTGGTGTCAGGTTTCAGCATGGAAAAGTAAAAGTTATGGAGAGAGATAAAATGGTGTCCTTATGACATTAAAGGTGACACTATGTAAAATTGGGGTGCGCCTAATTTTTGTGTTGGTGCACCTTAAAAAAAATTTAGGCACACCGTTGCAATCAATGCAAAAACTTAGTCTGGAGCCCTGCAGCTACAGTCTTGGACCTCTTAAACCAACACTATGTAGATTTTTCCACCCTAATATAATATTTATAGATTATGATGGTACGTCACCTTACAACAGGTTGAATGACACCTCTGTCAAGGTCTTAGGATCTGTATCACCTTCACTGGCACTATGTAAGTTCAGCGTGGATGATAGGAACACTTCCACTCTAACAAACTACAAATTTTTACTGCTTTGACTGCATTACAGCATACGTCACTTCTCTCGCGAGGCCAAAGATAAACGTTGGGAAAAGGAGAATATAAAGCTGTTTTTGAGCTTTTAAAACAGATTCAATGAACACAATTTATTTTAAAGTAAATATAAATATGCTGTAAAGTACATATGTGTTCCTAATGGAAATAGGGAGCTCTGGCTCACACTCCTGCAATGCTCCTCTGATGTTGGACGCATCCACTGTTAAATAATAAGAAGAAAAACAAAGGTAAATGTAGAGCTGTTATCATGGTGAAAGCAGCAAAAGCCTGAAGTAAAGGAAAATCTTAATGGAGGATACGAAAAATGAAAAGCGGTAGAGTAACAAGCTAAATATCCAGACAGGGATAAACTTTGGCCCAGTGTTCATTTGCTGGTGTGAGCTGAAAGTTGAGGAGGGATGTCCAACCGATGCAGATTTGGCCCTGTTATTGTTGAACTTGTCAGTACATGATGATTTATTCAAATCGAAACATAATCAGATTGTACCTTATCAGTCCACATGGTTTATTTGTCTACATACACAATACAGCACAACCTTTTTTTGATCAATTTTAAAGTTCATTATGTAATACTTGCAATCCATATAATCATGAGTTACATATTTTCCTTTGTTAAAAAAATGTCACGATATTTTCACATCCCTCTCTCTTTCACGCTCCCTCGCTGCATATAAGTAGACCCACAGTCTCTCTGTGGGACTGTTTCACATCTGTTACTGTCTGATTTTAGGGAGGAGATTCATGTTTTGGATGAGAGTAGCACTACGACCTTGAGCTTGGTCTTGTGTTGAAGGAATGTTCTGCAGGAATGCTTCTGTCACATCACGTTTAGCTTTTTGGCTTTTACATTTTAAACATATTTTTGGGGGACTTAAGTGTGTGTGTGTGTACGTATAAATGTGGATGTACATGCTGTGTGATGAGTGTTTCCATGAGAACTTTGGCCATGCCAGCTTCTGCATCGTTTGGTTTCCTCCTTCACATGCCATCCATCTTATTGGGTACAACGTGCTTGTATTGTATTAGGTTTGACCTATCTGCCTTCAGAACCAGTGTTAATTTTGTTGACTGATTATTTTTGTCATAGTTTTCATCAACAACCGTTTCTCCCCTGACGAAAACTAGACAGTGACTAACTAAAACAAGAACCAATTTTTTAAAACAAACTAAAATAACTGACATTTTTTTCAACAAATAAAAACTAGACTAAAATGTTTGACAGAGACTTAATCCAATTAGACCTAATTTGGTGCCCTTTTACTTCATATCTGTGCTTAAATTGGGCCAGGACATCACACTACTGCTTCCAGTGAAGAGGCAGCAATATGCACTAGGGATGTCAACATTTAAACGTGTAAACGGATACAAGGATAAAAAATCATAACCGTTTAGAAAAAAATTGCTAATGGTATGTTTTCATGGTCACGGACTCTAAATATTTAGATGAAATAAAGGTAGGAGTAATATTTATGGTCAGAATGACAATATGGCTGAGGACTGAGGAGGACTGGCGGAGGTCTGCGCTCTCCGAGTGCTTTCTAGTTTATATTATTATTTAGTGTGTGGTGGTGACAGTCTTGCCTGAAAGCTTTAGATAATAATATTAACCAACTAGAAAAGCACTTGGAGAGTGCAGACCTACGCCAGTGCCACAGTCCTCACCCATATTGTGATTTTCACCATAAATATTAGTCCTACCTTTATTTCATCAAAATATCTAGATTCCTTGACCATGAAAACATACCATTAGCAATTGGATTCCTAATGAGATCTATTTTAGTTCAGTAGTTATTCACAAAAATCCCATTTTTAGTCATGGCGGCCAGACACTGATCCAGATCAACACCAAAGTCAAATCAGTTCTCTCTTTTCCCATGCTGAACATTTCCTGAAAATTTCATCCAAATCCATCCATTACTTTTTGAGTTATTTTGTTCACAGACGGACGGATGGACGGATGGACGGATGGACGGACGGATGGACGGATGGACGGACGGACGGACGGACGAACAAACTCTCCCAAAAACATAACCTCCTTGGCGGAGGTAACTATACACTTAAATGTTCCCACTAGTGTAGTTATCCGCATACAGTCCTATAATAAATGATGAATGGGGTGCAATGTCACATTAATATAAAAGATCTGCAGCCACAGCCAGTGTCACTTCAGGTTGCCTCGGAGACACGGAGGCAGCTATCATCAAGCGGAGCACTGTGTGGCAGTTTTTCAAACAAACTACCAGTGGAAATACTGTTTAGTGTAGGCTATGTCAGGCAAAACTGGCTTATAACAGCAGCACGGGATGCATGCGAAACCACCTGTGATGGAAACACCTGAACAAGTCCGAGGGAGAGACTGCTGCTGCTGCTATGTGCTTGAGCTCAGTGCTTGTTACTTTTGCCTGTATTATTACGTATTGTACATTATATTGCTGGTTGTCGGCTTTTCTTGACCCGATCACAAATTCTCGCATCTAAAGAGGATGAAGAAAACACATTTTTTCTGACAGTTTAGTGAATACTTATGAGTTTCCCCCACTACTTTTTTTTTTTTTAACTTTGTGCATATAAAAGTGAAGGTTTTTCCTCTCCCAGCTGACTTTGGCTTCTTTTTGAGTTGCTTTCTCTCGCCAATCCCAGATTACTTTTACTATGAGAAATATTAAATTCAGACACGGCTTTTGTTGTGAAAGAGGGATGCAGTTTGCACTGTAAGTTTTAAAAAAATATTGTACAATAATGAGCAAAAGTTTAAACAATGAATTAAAAAGAAGGTCAAACTTTTTTTCAGCTTTCACTTGTACATTTTCTTGTCTGGCATAATTATAAATGGTTTTATTTTCAGCTCGTTTTACTTGCTGTTGTAAGTAGGCCTAAGCCTTAAAATGGTGAGATGGATTGCCTACTTATTAAGTTCTGCTCCCTGAATAAAGTTTCTGTCTGATAACTACTGTAATGTCTTTGATTTCTAAAGGAGACCGAACCCTCTAGTGGTTATATAGGGCAACTGTGTTTGAAAATGATCATTAACGTGTAACCGTGTACACATGGGTTAGTAGCCTTGTGTAAACGTTTAGAAAAAGTTCTACATGTTCACATCCCTAATATGCACCCACGCTGGAAAAATTTGAGGTCCCTAATTCAAGTAGGGAAAAATGGGTCAGCATTTGCTGAACATGACATTAGTGGTGTGCGATATGACGATATTAAGTCATTAAGGATTATAACGTGGGGATGATCTCATAAAGCAAAAAGATCATCTAATTGTCTGGTGGGCGTAGTGACTTTGATGCGCACCCGACTAACGAATCGTAGCACATTAAGCGCAGTGCATGGTGGGATCTCCTGTTTGGTTATGTAGCGTGAATCCATGGCGGAAAGAGAAAAGGAGATAAAAGCTTGAAGATGTCTGAACAAAAATCTGTTCTAAAGCAGCTGTATTGTTCACTCAGGATATGGACATTACAGTTAGATAACATTTGTTCTAGATTATTATTATAATCATTATTTGGTGTTTTTAGTTTTTATGTTACAAAAGTGCACTTTATTGTTTTTCATTACCTTTTATGTTTACATTTATTGCACATTTTTATAAAAACTGCACTATTTAAATTAAAACCTGTTCAGAAAGTTTATGTGGCTCAAATTGTCATTTCTTTTTTCTTTTAGGGTTTTACAAGTTTTATATGTTAAACATAGGGAAAAAATGGTCAAATGTGCAAATTACTCTAGAAAAATCAACGTAAAAAAGAATTGTGATAAAATCGTGATCTTGTGCTTATTTTTAAAAAATCGTGATATGATATTTTGCCATATCGTCCACCCCTACATGACATTAATAATGTTTGAACATATTAATATGGCAATAGTGCCCTGTGGGCCCCAGTACACAATGTCATTGTTTAATCCACTGATGCACAAACATGCATCAGGTTTGGCAGGAGGAACATAAACTCAAGGCACATCAGCACTGTACTTTCACTTTAGCACTCTGGTTACTCCACAGCAGACTGATAATATAAAGGCCCCTGCAGCTAGAAGAATGACCCCCATCTGCTCGAAACAGTTATGAACGTCATCTCACAGTGTTAATTTTATTGGCTCATTATTTTTGTCATAGTTTTTGTGAACAACCTTTTTCCCCTGACAAAAACTAGACAGTACCTAAAAAAAACAAGGGCACGTGGACAAAAACTAAAACTGATGTCACTGACATTTTCATCAACAGATAGAAACTAGATGGAAATGTCTGACAGAGAATAAATCCAATCAGACACAATTTGGTCATGTAGAAAGTAGGGACAAGTCAGGAATATATCCAATCACAGCTACTTGGTTGTGCAGAAAGGTTGGATGTGTTCAGAGGGACATCAATCACAGCTGCCTTAGCTTCATGGTGGTTTGATAAGTCTGGGAGCGATCCAATCAGAGCTGCTCTTTCTTTTAATTGATATATTCATGTAGAGCAGGTTCACTGTTTGTTGTCAGTTCTGGTGTTGTAACAGAGATGCTCTGCCAGGTAGCCTAAATAAAGGTGACTGCATTTCACACAAAAGTTAGATTTGTTTCTGTTAATTTATTCATTCAAACTTTACTAGCATTCAATAAAGGGCTATTAGTAGGGGTGTGCGATATGACGATGTTAAATCGTTAAGGATTTTAAAGATTTAATATTGTCATAAAGCAGAAAGATTGTCAGATCATCTGTATGGGCACAGAGACTTTGATGCACACACAACTAGCCAATCGTAGCACATGAAGCGCAGGGCATGGTGGGATCTCCTATTTGGTTATGTAGCTTGAAGCCATGGCGGACAGAAAAAATGAGATAAAAGCTTGAAGATGTCTGAACAAAAATCTGTTCTAAAGCAGCTGTATTATTCACTCAGATTATAGACATTACAGTTAGATGACATTTGTTTTGAATTGTTGCATTTTAAGAGATAATGTTGATATTGTTTTTCATTACCTTTTATGTTTACATTTATTGCACATTTTTATAAAAACTGCACTATTTAAATTAAAACCTGTTCAGAAAGTTTATGTGGCTTAAATTGTCATTTCTTTTTTCTTTTAGGGTTTTACAAGTTTTATATGTTAAACATAGGGAAAAATGGTCAAACATGCAAATTAGTCTAGAAAAATCAACGTAAAAAAGAATCGTGATAAAATCGTGATCGTGATTTTATTTTTAAAAAATTGTCATATGATATTTTTGCCATATTTCCCACCCCTAGCTATTAGATAGTTTATATTATCCAAGTGGAAAACATGGCTTTAGAAATTCAAGGAAACGTAAAAATGCCTTACACTTTACACTTCATATTTTAGCTGACTAAACTTACAGTAGATTTCATGGGCTAAAACTAAAACTATTTAGACTAATAACTTATGACTGAAACTGTATTTTAGGCAAACTACAAAAACTAAAACTAAATAAAAAAGTGTTGTCAAAATGAACACTGCTCAGAGCGGCCTTTAAGTCTTTTTGGTTTACTCCTCAATGACAACAATCTGCAGGCTCAACTGTTGGCTTTTTCGCCTGAGTCAGGAAGCGAAGCTAAGCAGCAGACTTTGACCTCAAACAAGTTAATAGTCCTGTGCTACTGGTCAATTATATCAGAAAATAAGTCAGTCACTATTTCAGTGTTTTGAGTAAAAAGCTTTTAAAGTTCTCTGCCATCTTTCTCTGCGGCATTTTCTTCATTTTCGTTTTCATGCAAACAGATTTCAAAAGCCACATTAAAAGAATAGCTAATACAGTCAGATTTAATTTGAACAATTTCAACAAATAAGACCTTTCACAACACTGGGTGCTGCTAGAATGTTCTTACATTCAATTATATTGTCACACATTGAATATTGTATCACATGTTGGTCACTGGCATGTGTAAATACGTGCAAAATCATAGAATCACTCTATAAAGAATTACTCAAGATCCTTTATAAAAATCATTCATTACCATTCCATGTTTGCAGCATTTTAAAAATATACAACTCATGAGCTGTGAGAACTTTATACATTTTAAATTTGCTTGTTTATTGTATAAGGTGCTCCATGGACTTGCTCCGCCTCCATTGTCTGACTTCTTTGAAATAAGGGCTCATTGCGGCCACACCGCCAAGGCCTCATCGAGAGGGGACTGTGGGGTGCCACACAGAAAAACAGCCTTTGGACAAAACTCTGTTTCTGTAAAGGCCAGTAAAATCTGGAACAGTCTCCCACTCGCCATAAGGGAGGGCCCCACATTACAAATTTTTAAAACACGTATAGCTGTGGCTGAAAGCAAACCAGTCCTGTAACCATTAACATCCAAGGTTTTAGAAATGAACTGTGTTGTGTTATGCTCTTATTATGATCTATTGTCCTGTTCTGTGCCCTACTTTTGTGTATGTGGTGTCTTTGCCATAATGTTTGTGTTACCTGCCAAGGGACTGCAAATGTAAATTAGCATTGATGCTATATTCCGGCATATTTACATCTATTGTTCTTTGAATAGATGTTCATTAATGTGCACTGTCCCTATTCAATCAATAAATCAATCAATAAATAAAAAATATGACCATGACTTCCATTCTGCTTTTCTACTGTTATGGTCATCTGAGAAAATAGCATATGCTAAATCCTAATGACTCTTATTTTATGGTTAAACAGATGTGCTGTGCCTTATATTGTCTAGGAGATGATGGAATTGACTGAATATAGTACCATCTTACTAAATGCATGAGGTTGTTGAGGTCTTCTTTCTTTATCTGTCAACAGTTTATGAATGACAAAAATACTTGGTTATTTAACCATCACTTGTTGCTTTAGAATAGAATAGTTCTTTATTGTCGCTATTCAAACATGTTAGGCAACAGAGTTTGTACAGTAAAACAACATTTGGAATCCATAGAAGGGCAGTAAACACATTAAGTGGACCAAGTTATTAAAAGCAATTAAATAAATACAGATAACAACGAGATTTTTTTAACTTTATTAATTTCTTAGCCTTTTTTTCTGGTTAAGCAGCATAGAATTATCATATCGAGCTATTAGCAGGTCGATGAGCCAACATGAGTGCTTGAGTTGTTCATAAGGCAAGGGACTTTCTTACCAAAATTAATTCTCATTATCTCTGTTGAAAAGTTGCATCAAATGCATCACATCATTCAGAATTTATCCAACAATTAATATAATCACCAGTCCAGATTCCCAGGCTTTACTCAAGCTGTGCTCTCTGCAGCAAATGGCCTCTATTCAAGTTAATCATTTAGTTCACATGTCCTGCCCTGTGCTGTGTTTCAAGCATGTGTCAGAGGCACAGCTCCATTTTTCTACACAGTAAGATTAGCTTAACTTTGTCAACATGGCCCCAAATAAGGAAGCAGTTGAACAGCAAATCAACTGGGACAGGGTATTTATAGCAACTATATCCCAATGCAATACATATCCCAATATCTCTGAGGTAGTATGTGTCAGTAATGGACATTGACCGTGCCTTAATAGATTTCAAAACTTTTCTTTTGCAAATACCAAAAGAGTATCCTTACTATCTAGCCTTTCTATACATGTCTATGGGATCTGCAGTTAGCCAGGCAGATTTAGCTGGTTTGCAAGGTTAGCTGTGCACATGGTCAATGAAAAAATGAACAGTTATGCAGGCCCATTTTAACCCTTTAACTCCCAGCTCAACTGCTCGGCAGGAGTCAGTTAAAGAGACTGTGAGGAGTTTCGAAGTAATTACAAAAAAGTCTCACTTTTAGATATATGCCTGATCTAAATACACACTTTAAGATGAGTTTTATAGCATCAAAATAGGTTATCTACAAATGCTGTTCCTTAGCTTTGCGGTCGGGTCGGACAAGGCTGGACTGGCCTGGATACTCAACTTGGGGAACAAGACAAAACTAGAGCAAATTTATATTATTCAGACACGTCTCAGAGCACCGGGATGTAAGTAGCAATATATAGCCGGCTACAAAACTGCGATACTAAGTTTTCCAAAAATTGCTTGTTGTCACACATCAAAAACTACCGCTACGTAACTAGAAAGAGATACATTACCTTGTTGCTTTGCATCCTGTAAGTTGTTGAAAAATAAAGTTGTAAAGCAATGTAGAGTTCTGAGGAAGGTCCGAGCGGCATTTTTATTAGCATCACAACAAACATACGCTTGGCTTGGGTCACGTCTTTTGGTGCGTTCCAGTTGTAGTCAGAAGTAGGAATTTCTGAGTTCCGAGTAGGAAACTGCAACTGGAACGCCCCCCGAAGTCTGAATTTCCTACCGGGAACTCAGTGAAACCTCGCCACCCCCAAGTTGACGATCGAATATAGATGCCCCCAGTGTGAACAGTTATTTAGCTCCTGTAATAATCAATTTATTTGCACTTCTGACTGAGGTGTGTCGCTCTAGATCAGCTGTATACATCATATTGTTAGACTTATATTTACAAAAATGCTGCCATAGTGATAATCACATTCTTCATGTGGTATTTGTGAACAACAACGCAGGGCGTGCTAACAACAGCTAACAATAGCCTGGTAGATCGGCATGTTTTTTTCCGACTTCAGCTGGAACGCAGATAAGACGGAGATGATGTCACTCCCATTTCCGAGGTTACTGGAACACAGCATTACGACAGTCACCACACGTGCTCATGGGTAGCAGAGTCTTTTATGTCGCGGGTAATAGATTCTCCTCAGAGCACCTTTAATTCAGAAATATGTTTAATGTCTTAACATGTCATCGCTTGTTTCTGTCAATTTCTTAGGATACAGAAAAAACAGCACGCAAGCCAAAGAACTGGTATATCCTTTGTGTAGGATTTCAAGGTTAAAAAAAGCGAAAAGCTCTTATTATTATTACCATCATAATTATTTTAAAGACTTTACTTAACCATTTACTGATAAAGTGATGAATATATTAACTAAAATTCATCTAAAACATTTTGTACTTTTGTCAAACTCAGTGCAGTATCGTGTATTTAAGTTATTTTTGATTGCTATTTTATTCACAAACATTTCTGCATTTTCTAATTGATTTTTATCCCAAGTATTTGTGCATTTTTATGTCATCACAGCATTTTATCTTTTTAAGCCTTTAAATACCATACCAAGAAAATATCTGTTTTTTTGGTTTGTTTTTTAATTTTCTCTGTTCCCTGAAGTATTAATGGAATCAATTCTTTGATTTGTTCTGTTTTAAAACCTTAAATATCCCTGCATTTAGTAATGACCTCTGCCAAACACTTGAGCTGAAAGTTAAAGGGTTAAACAACATGTACACAGAAACCACTAAGAAGCAATTTTGCTCATCGTTATATGATATCAGATTACTGTCAGTGAACCCAGCACGTTCAGGATTAAGCGATTTCAGCATAGCAGCATCCACAACTACAGCTCTAACTTGCAGTAAAGCTCAAGTCAGTGACAGATCCAGCTGTTTTTGAGACAGTTGACTAGTCTGTTGCATACCATGGCCTCACTCTGTGCAGTGTGGAGGTTACACAAATGTTAACCAGATTGAAACCACAGGGACCATGGAGCCTGTCGCTGAGGTTGTTTGAGGTCATTCTGTAACATTTACATGTGGTTGTGGTGCTCTGCTCAGAGTGTAAACTCACAGAGCCACCCGGAACTTCACCTTGAATCACCTTGTTCTGTTATTATCTTTGGACTTTGGTTTGTGTATAGTATATCTGAAGTCTACTGCATATTCTGTTTTTGCTCAATGAAATCATGAACAGTATCTGCAGATATCTGCTGGATTATTTGAACATATATTCATGCAGAAAGTGTTTGAAAGTAGTTTTGTGTGTAGTTGCAATAGAACACAAAACAGAGGGAAGGAGGGGCAACACTGATGACCAAAGGAAGAGAAGTATTACAGTCCTGCTCAGTATTATTGGCACCCTTTCTTTATTTTCATTACTTTAACAATATCTTCAGAAATAAATTGAAATGTACCCAATTTATGTCATCAGGATCTTTTAATTGAAGGTCCAAAATACTTTTAAAAAAATCATTTTTACAAGTTACTTGTAATTTCAAAGAGGGAACTGGAAAAAAAGCATGTGCAGCAATAATGGCACCCCTCTTCAGTATTTTGTTGCACACCCTTTGGCACTGATGACAGCTTCCAAATGTTTCTTGTAGCCATCTATAAGCTTCTTGCACTTCTCAGCTGGTATTTCTCCCACTCTTCCTATGCAAATTCTTAAAGCTCTTGAACATTTGCAGGTTGCTTTTCCCCAATGGCAGATTTCAGCCATACCAAAGATTTTCAGTCAGATTGAGATCAAGACTCATTGCTTGCCATTTTAAAACAGGCCATTTTTTTCCTTTTCAACCATTCCTGCGTGCTTTTGGATGTGTGCTTTGGGTATTTGTCTTGCTGGAGGGCCCACAATCTTCGACTCAAACCAAGTTTTCTTACACTGGGTAGGACATTACGCTCTAAAATTTCTTGATAATTCTCTGATTTCATGATATCTGTGTTACAGTCAAGGCCTCCAGTACCCGATGCAGCAAAGCAGCCCCAAACCATTATGGAACCTCCACCATGCTTAATGGTAGGGTGTTCTTTTTCTTGTAGGCTTTCAAAGGGCGGCAATTAAAACTGCCTATTCTAAATGTGACTGCATGATCATAGTAGCTAATGAAGTATAATTTAAAAACCTTAATATGTGAACATTACTTCTGCTAAGTTTGTGTCTGATAAAGTGATGCAGAGCAAAGTTAGAGAGGTTTGTGAAGAAACTGTTTGTACTGTCACATTGTGTGCTTAAACTTCATGGGTGCCAATAATGATGAGTAGGACTGTACATTACTAGACTTAATTTGCTTGTCTTTTCAACATCATGATGAATGATGTGCTAGCTTTTTACAAATAACAGTTACTCAGTGTTTCTTTATTATATTTCTCTTTATTTCCATCTGTTGTTACAGTTTTTCTACAACACACCTTAAAGACAAGGTTGTTTTGGGCTCAAAAAAACTGTTTCCTTGTCTCATATCTCCCATCTTGAGGCAAAAGGCTGTGGAGAAGCTGGCAGTATGTCTGCCACAGTGACCTGCCAGCTGCTGGATAGTGAGACAGTAAGGAGGTTTGATGTAAGGTCAAGGCTTCAAAGGAAACAAAAATGCTTCCACATCTGCTTTACCCCTTTGGAATAGATGCAAGGTTGGTGATAAGACTTGAGAACACCTTTTTACGTAACACTTTATGCTTAAGTGCAAAACATTCAGATAATGTGACATTTCTTAAAGTGATTAATATATAATCATGGTATTTACTTAAGATATTCAGGTTTTGAGCACTGACGTCATACCTTTCATCGTCAGTAATCCTCATGGTTCAGCAAAACAGATGTGCTGGCAAATCTTGGGATTACATTTCAAACAGAAAACAGTACAAACTCCTAACTTTCCTGCAGTTTTTTCAGTGTAGATGTCAGATATAAGTGATAAGCAACAAAGAAGACAAGAGGCTAAGCCATCCTCCCACTGCCAAGACAAACTATGTTGTCAGCCAGAAATGATCATTTGTCAAACCAAACTATTAAAAGCCAAAATATGTACCAGGCAGCTGGAGTAGCACCTGAGTTTGTGTGACTTGCTACATTCAACCTTTTCATTAAAAATGTAAAACATAGTCTGTCCAAATCCTATTGCATATTCTGTTCTCGCCCAATGAAGTCATAAACAATATCTGAAATATATGTTGGATTTTTTTTAACATATATTAATGCAGAGAGTGTTTGAAAGCAGTTTTATGTGTAGTTGCAATATATCACAAAACACAGAGAAGGAGCAGCAACACTGATGACCAGAGGAAGAGAATGTATTACATTACTAGACTTAATTTGCTTGTCTTTTCAAATGTCATGATAGATGTGCTAGCTTGGCTTTTTTTATAAATAGCATATACTTAGTGTGGCTGTTTCTTTTATTTATCTTTATTTCAATATGTTGTCATTGTTCCTCTACAACACAACTTAAAGACAAGGTTGTTTTGAGCTCAACAAACTGATTCTCTGTCTCAAATCTCCCATCTTGAGACCAAAGCATCATCTTTTTTTGCTTTGCTGTTTAGTTTATTTACATCCATGACTATTCTGTAGAATGGTGAGCACTCCGTCAAGGAGGCAGGACAAATATTAGACCAGAACTCTACATCCTTAGGCCTGGGACACAAATAAAGCTTTTTAAGATCTTCACAGGTTTTGAAAGTGTGAGAGAGTCCATTGATGAAGACAAATAATGACAGATTAACCTGTTTTGTTCTTGTAATGTGTGTTGTGCCACAACAAGAGAGACATAGGAGACCACACATTAACCAATTTGTTCACCTAAGTCATTCACTAACTTCAGGCACCTCTACTCTCACAGATTGTACTCTGGCAGGATAAAATGCAAGTTTAAAGGAGACATATCATGCTTGTTTCTCCTTTTCACTATGCCAGACTAGGATGCCTGTAAAGCATTTCTGCCCTCAGTACAAGTCATTTAGTTCCTTCATTGCCCCACAATAGCGTTCTCAATATCCTCATTTTAGGCCATTATCAAGCTCTCGTTGAAACGCTTGGTCTCAAGGATGACCTCCAGTTACCTTGCAACGTCACAGCCCTTTGTGCTCTGATTGGTCAGTTCTATCGGGGGTAGAGCCAGCCTGTCCTTCTTCTTCTACCGTATTTTCCGGCAGGCTCAAAGCAGCGACCGCATATTGAGTCCCCCTACAGGCCAGAGCTGGTAATGAGGGCGTGTGAGCTAGGGAGCTTTACACCCCTGCTGCTGGATGTGTTCCTCGGTGAGGGTTTGGGGCTGATTGACATCACAGAGGAGGAAGTGTTTTATCAGATTACTCCAATAAAAAGAAATGTACCTCATGTCGTCACGATGTTTTAAATCTCGCGGACATCTCGCAATGACCTATTTTCAGAGGCATCAAATCTCGTTCTAGGATATCAGAAAAAATACAATATCTCATTTTTTGAAAATTAAGGGGGTGTAAGGTCTTGTTTTCAAATTTATTATATGTAAGTATTAAATCATGTATCAGCATGATATGTCTCCTTTAATGTAAACTCTTGTGGCAGACAACATCAGAAAAAAATTGCTAAGCTACACGCTGCTAACAGTTCTCTATCTTCGACATCTTTGGCATCATTTGTTATTTCCCTCCAGCTTATCTACTTTTCTGTCATTTATAATTTATGCTGTTAGGGCTCTTGTGGGTTTTACAAAATTCGGGAAATTGGCCCTCCGTTTGTAACATTTGCTACTTACATTTGCTTCCTGCTCCAGCCAGCTTGCTCCCTGATTATCTTTGTTCCTCCTATGTAATAAAACATAGACAACATTCTCTGGTCCTCGATGCACTCCACTCGCATAAGGACTTCAGGTGGTAAATATTGAACAGGTTTGATATTTAAGATTTAAGCCAAGGTGTCCCTCATCTTCTTCCAATAGTATAAAATGCCTCTTAACTTGCCTCACACCACAGGATAATCAGGTAAGATAATCTTGTCTTTGCTAAGTTTGTTTGGTAGCAGTGATCCAAGACAAAACCTGGAGGGCTCAACCACTGGCACGCTGAAAGAAATGTGTAACTGCTTTTCCTTTCTTTTTGAATTCATCATGTAAACCGCTCTCAACCCTGCCTGAGATGAGCAGATGCGCATTTCCTACAGGACAGTTTACAGGTGCTAAGCCCTGCAAAGGCCAAATATGACCAACTTACGATCTCAAATCTGAATACAATGAGCTGCAAAGTATACTTTAGTTTGGCACCTGTCTTTGTGATGATTCTCCTTGCAGACCCCTCTGTCACAGAGGGGGAATGCAAGACTGTTTTAGATGTTTTAAAACTGAGCACAATCAAGCTTGTTTGAAGCTTTAATGGTAAACAAGCTCTTAAGATGACAGAACTAAGCAATGAAAAGCAATGCCAGCAATCACAGTGTGCAGGACGTATGAGTTTGTAGTAACCTTGCACAGCAGCTGGATCTGCCTGATTCAGTGTCTGTAATCAGGCAGATCCATCGTGCCAAATTCCAATCTACAATTGTGAGCTGCCCAAACGGCACCGCCCAGGGAGAGTCCTTTAGAGCAGGATAAGGAACAAGCTGTGAGTTAGAGCATTGACGCGTTCCAGTTGATTTGGAAAGCCAGATTCAGATTCTCTGAATTGCAAATAAATTCTGTCACTGGGATTTCCCAACCTGGCATAGCAGCTGGATACATCTGAGATGGTGTCCTAATCAGGCATATCTAACATGCCAAGCTCCAACAGTATGGAGTTAGATCAGTCTCATAAGAAATAAATGCACACAGAACAATTCACAAATGTATACTGGGATTAATATATAAATGTCTCTCAACTCACAAATATTTTTCAAAGTTCACAAATGTATTTCTGATGCACACACAAATATTACTTGTTTTATATATTTGTAATGGAAATCCACAAATGTCTATATTTAAAATAATTTGTAATTTTCGTTTAAAACAAATATTTATGTTGTGATATTTATTCACAAACTGTAGAATCTGCATTCACAAACCGCTCTGCATTTGTGAACATCGCTACATTTGTGTGTGAATCTTTTTGAGACTCTCTTGACGTGTCTCGATTCACAAATGCGTTTTTTTCAACAGGGAAGTATCTGTAGCCAATCAGATGTCTTCCTCCTTTCAGCCAATCACAAGAAATCGTAGCCAACAGCCAATCGTATGAACGCGTTCTCACAGCTTAACTGACACATTGGACTGAGAGAACGAAGTTGTCATCCAAGTGGACATGGCGTCAGCATCTGGTTATCTGCAAAGTGTAAATGAAACATTTAATTGGGGAATTGGGAAAGTGGGGAATTGCATGAAATGTGCAACTACCTCCAGTGCCAGCGGGGTAACCCGGTCTCTAACGCCGCCAGTGCTATCGGGGCTAACACTGTATCCACCACCACTAATGCCGCTAGTACCCATCCTCCCCTGCCGCCAACAGTGTGCGCCATCACGGCCACTGGTGTTATGTACACACCGCCAACCATCAGTAGGCTATATCCGGTGTGTCAGGTTAGGAAATGCCCCCTTTAGTTGGAATTTCTTCTTGGGAATTTGGATGGTCTTCTGGTACATTAACCTTATCAGCTTGTAACTAGACATGGGAAGTGGGAATTACATCCCACTGAAGCGCATTCTGAGTTATAGGGTAAAGGGTGTTCTCCGTATGCTCTGATGAAATGTATCCTTGATATATGACTGCAGAAGCTGGGGATCAAACCCTAGATTGGTTCTTATGTTTATCCTCTTGTAACATCACCATAACTGCTTTTGTGCCTGCTGTCTTGTGGATGTTAACATCTCAGTGAGCCGTTTTTATGGTTGTTAGGTTTGATTCTCTTTTCTCAGATTGAAACAAATCCTCAACAGACTCTCAATTCAGTATCAAATGTGCCTTTTCACTTCTTAAGCCTCGTTTCCAGAGTTTCAATGCCAACCCACAGTCCAAACACGAAACATCATCCACTTTTAGTTAACATTACAGAAGATCCCCTGAGTCTCTCAAAGATGCAGCCTCTCTTCTCTGAAGATACCTAAGACTAGCCAGTTACTGAAGGGAGCACAAAGTGGAACAAGATTTGATTTATGATGGTAATTTCCCATCTGGAATTTTGTAAATATGTTGCCACAAATGATAATTTCATCTCTGAGTTGGGGTAAGGGTGACTAACATTGCTCTTGTGGACACAGTGGTGAGTATAATCACTTACACTACAAATAAATCTCACAGCTGAAGAAGAAACATAAAAAATACCTGCAGTTTTGTTGAAATTGACATTAATTTAATGTTCAGCACCCTTAAAAGCTTCATTTGCATTTGTACAGCAGTAAGTGCGATTTCTCCGATTAAACTTTAGTTTTAAATAATAAAATGTATTAACCTTTCCACTGCATCCAAAGGAGTTAATGTCCTTGAGTGCTTGTTGCAGCTTTGCAGGTTTAATTACGGACAGTTTTCATCTCTGTTCATTTTACGCTCACAGCACAGACTCCAGCTACTCCCACAGATTATTGAGTTTTGTTGGCGAGCAGAGCCGGTGCTTCTTTCAGCCGGTCGGCAAGATTAATGGCCCCCTTTTCTTTCAGGATAAATAATGACTTCCAGAAGTAAGGTTAATGCCAGATAGGTGGGGACGATGTGTACCATCTCAGACTGAAAATGGACTTCTGCCACCTGAGAATGATTAACTCCACTGAAGCTGCTGTATCCAGTGTCGGATGGGTTGACTTACACGTCCTTAGATTTGACAGAGATTTGAGTGTGGTGTTGTCTTCATTGATTCACCAGCTGTGTCTGTCTGCAGGACATTATAAATTCAGTGTTCACTTGTTAGTTTTTAGACAGTGTCCTGCAGTAGAGGGAGAAAAGGTTGAGCCAAGCACTGCAGTTTAAGTGGAAGACTTTGTAGCTTATGCTGTATTAGTCTTGATTGCCTGAACACTAACTATAATCATAATAGTCCATCATAGAGAAAACTGGATGAAAGATACAGTCTTCCTTTCAAGCAGTAAAATCTTAAGGACCCATTAGTGCAAGATACCGGAGCCAAAAAAATAAAACCCTGAGCTACCTGATATACGACGTGCGGTTAGTGCCGTCAGATTTTATTATGTTAATTAAAATTGGTCTCAAACTTCAGCGTCAAGTGAAAAGTAAAACAGCAGTAGGGAGTTGTGACAAGACTAGCTTTGATCAAGAACTAGTGAGCTGCAAGCAGGACGATCATAGTATCGTTGACAGAACCTTATCTAGCTGATGTTGTTCTCTTGTTTTTTTCCCTCACAGGGTAGTGAAAATAAACAGATAGCCTACTTATGTTCTGGTCTATAACAAGAAATGTGCTGGTAAAAGTTTTATAGAGCTGCTTTGGCTCTGTCCACATTTTCGGTACTCGCCAGTAGTTGTGTGCACATCTGCTGACGACACAGAAACAGACGGCACCGTAAAAAGTCTGGATTTGTGATGGCAACACAGCTAAAGAGCAACTCCCCTTTTACAAAATCCCCTCAACTCTCTATACGACAGGGGTGTCCAAACTTTTTACATGGAGGGCCGCTTGAAGACGAATACCTGGACTACTAAGCCACCTGCTGCACCTCACTTTTAGTGTATTTGAGTTGAAGTTTTAGGGTTTAGGGGTGGGTTATCATCTGTCAAGGGGCCCTTGTAACCTGGGCTATCATTAAATTCTCACCTAGTCAGGTTGATAAAGACCTTCTGAGCAGAAGAGATGGGAGACACTGACAGCTTATCTTCACTGTCAGACACAAAACAAGAGTAAACTGCAAGTATATTGGCGCTTGAAGATGAATATTGCAATGTACTATGTTAATGAGACTTTTTGAGAAGTACATATAGCAGAAAATGTGCATGAACAATGGTACTTGTAATTGAAATGTCTTTATTCAATCAGCTGTTTAAGGGGCCCATTCAAAATCCCCTTCTAAATGAGGAAATCCTGATGTGATAGTCAAATCATCATGAAGTTACAATAAAGTTAAATTGTGGCCCCAAAACACAAAAACAATGGAGGAGAGCAGATAGTGCATTAAGCAGTCACTCAGGCTGAGGGAAGAAGCTGTTCTGCAGTCGAGTGGTGCAGTGGATGCAGTTTTGCCTCTGATGGCAGCAGCGTGAACAGGCACCTCCCCTCCCCAATATCACTGATGCTTGGTAGATGGGTAACAGTGATGTTTTGGGCAGTTTTAATCACTTGTTGCTAGGGATGGGTACCTTTCACATTTGAACTGATACCATACCTATGCCCGGTACCTAGGAATCGGTATCGGTACTCAACGGTACCAATTTTCAGTACTTTTGCGTGTGTTTATGGGGTAATAAATATTAATTTGTTTAATATTAAGATCTCAATTTTTTGTCAATATAAATTTATTTCTCAATATATAAAATTTGACAGATATATATCAAAACAACGTTCAACTGTTTGTATTGTAACATTGTAGTTGTTCCAAAAATTTCTTCAACATGAAAACCAGTAATTTAAATGAACCACAACTTAATAAATTAACTGCAGCCCTCACTTCAGTGGCGGCTGCTGGTCAGTCAAGGAGGGGAAGCTCATTTTTTTCCGGCCTACATCATAATTTTGTTTATTTATGTAAATGATCTGTGACCCTGTTTGGTGTCTTTTCCAGGGATTTTATTCCCCAAAACTCACTTTTGACCAGACAACACATTTTGTGACAGCACTTCCAGTGAGCCAGCTCACTTTGTCATAACAGGAATGCTGAAAAGACCTGTTTCTTTTCCTCACCTTTTGCACTAAATCAATCTTAGGAGTTGATCTGCCCTGCTGTTTTACTCTAATTTTCTCTTTGTAGGGAAGACTATCAAATGGCTTCGCCAAAATTTGGTTGACATATTCATACTATCTGCCATTATGTGCAGCTTGCTAGCAGCTGGAGCAGCTACGTGAAATTACTGTTTGACAGGCTGTGAGTGTGAGTGAGAGGGAGAGAAGATCCGCATCTGCTCGTTGGTGAAAAGAAAAGTGGCAGGAGAGAGTCTTCAAACACAACGCTAGTCGTTTTTAAGAAAGATAAAGTCACTGGCGATCGATAAAGCCTCCGGATCAGTCCACAACAACTGAATGTAAAAGTTAGAAGATGCTGCAGTAAAGGGTGATATTTCAAGATCGCTGATTGGCTCATTTCACTGTAAATCAAAAAGGGATACGGCCTCAGACAGATCATCCAATCATCACGCAGAAGCTGAGCGTCCAGGCCAGCCCACTGCCTCATAGACCCACAGAGACGCTGAGCGTCCGATGGGCGGGACAAAGCCCAGCGTTTATCCAATGACCGTCCAGTTTCCACAGTGGAACAACCCACTCTACTGTTCCCTGTTGATGCCAGGAGACGCTCAGCGTCCGACTGTGTTAAAGCGCTGAGACGCTGCGGGGATGAATGAGAAGGAAGTTGTGCCAGTTACCTGTGATAAGTTGCTGATTCAGAACAAAAGATGAAGGTATTCTAGCTCATATTTAGTCAATGAAATGAACACACAGCAGTACATATCACCACTTTTTTTGGGGATATTTTAGGGGAAGCTGAGCTTCCCTTACAGTCTGAGAGCAATCGCCACTGCCTCACTTTAACTTTAGGACGGTTAAACAATGGGTCCGACAGAGCTGTAAATAAAAAAAGCATTTACATTAACGTTACAAAGTACGAGGAACCGACCTGATAATGATAACTGACGCACATTAAAATGCCAAGCTAATACCATCTTAAACACGAGGCTTATTTACCTGGACCAGGTATCCTCCTTGTTGCATTTGCTGCCATCACCAAATATTAAAGCCATTTCTTTTCCTGTGTTTCTGGCTGCAGATGACTAGTCGCCATTGGACACAGGCGTTCTAACAGAGGGGAATGAATCCTTTGTGGTCGTAGATCTGAGGCTATCAAAAATTGTGCACTCTTCAGCTTTAAGGAAAATTTTGTGTGTCACCAGGTGCTTCCTCAGATTTGAAGTATTTCCTCCACTGGCCTTTCACTTGGAGTCACAAATATTGCAGCTAGCATAATCTTCATCACATTTAATAAAGTAGAGCCATACTTTCGAGCGATTTCTCTCAGCCATGCTTGCTTTGTTGACTGAGCCCGCGGCTGCTGACGTCATCACGCTATTGGTGTGCTGCGTTCAAGTCCGGTATGGAAATTCACCTACTCTACCCAATAGTATGCCTGCTTCTTCCACTCCCTCACAGTCACAAGGATGCGTTTAGGTACCTTAACATGGCACCTTTTGATTTTATGTGAATCGGTACTCGGTAGTACCTACAGAATTCGGTCAGTACCTCTTAAAGTACCGACCGAATTCGGTACCCATCCCTACTTGTTGCAGAGTCTTCCTGTCCTGGGTCATGCATATCCCATGCCGGTTTGTGATGTTATCAGTCAGGATGCTTTCAGTCGCTCTTGTGTGAAAGTTGACTAGAATATGGCGTGGGAATTTTACTCAAAGGGATGGATCAGTTATTTTGAAGTGGGGTAGTATGAGCTCCATGTGGCCACTAAGTACGTTAGATGCAGTAGAAAGTTCTCTCCTCTCCCTCAGTAAGCCACAGTCTGTAAGCGCTTGTGGCGCAGAACCAGCCAGCAAACAGGGAAGTATCGTACCAAAAACAATACTACAATACTGCGCCTACAAGAGCTCCCATCAAAAAGTAATACCACAGTTTAAGAGTACAACACAGTAGAATCTTTTTTGAGTGCATTTACTTTTCAGAAAAAGAACATTAAGCTGGGACTAGGAATACGTGACGCGAGTCGCTTGGTTCCAGATAAACTTGATTTTTTCTGAAAAGTTAATGCACTCAAAAAATGTTTAGGTAGCTAACTCTTAAACTGTGGTAGTATTTTTTAATGGGAGTCCCTGTTTGCAGCTGGATTTGCCTCACAAACTTTTACAAATTGTGGCTTACTGAGAGAGAGGAGAGAACTTTGTACTGCATCTAATGTACTTGGTCGCCATATGGAGCTCATTCAACCCCACTTAAAAAAAACCTGAACCATCTCTTTAAGCTTCCTTAAGAATCTTTAAAAAAAAGAAATATTAATCTCCTCAGTATGTCAGCTGTTATTGTGTAGGATATACCAGGCAGCAAGTCGACAGTCTATCCTCAATGTTGCTGGTAGAAGCAGGGAGAATCGGCAAGTGTTAGAACCTGGGTGAGTTTAACATGAGCGAATGTGTGATGGCTCATGGCTGGAAAACTGGGTCAGAGCATCTCCAAAACTGCACCTGTTGTGGGGTGTTCCTGGTCTGCAGTGGTCAGTATCTACCAGAACAGGTGCAAGGGCAGACTTCTGCCACTTGGGAATGATTAACTCCAACAAAGTCATGGACGGCCAGGGCTCACTGTTACACGTGAGAAGCGGAGGCTGGACCGTGACGGGCTTCTGTTGCCCATGCTGGTTTGTCAGAAAACACAGTGCATCCCTATTTTTTTCTTTAAGGGGCTGTAAAGCTGCTGGTCACTCAGGGTGGCTGGTGGTCACAGTGTTTGCCTTAACAGTGTACTGGGGGTTGGCAACTTTATTTAACAAGAATTAAAGGATAAGTTCGGTTTCTGCAACTTTCACATTGTTTATAGAACGAAGCAGAACAATATACTCACCCAGAAGGCTTTCCTGATCCAAACTGTGCTTCGGGAGATATTTAGATCCAAAATCGAGTAACGGACATCCGTATAATGGTAGCACATAGGGCATAGAGCGCCGCTCCTAAAACTGCATTAATCGTCCAAAAACTCATTAGTTTCACCAATATTTCATCATGGTCCGTTCAGGCTACTCCTCCATTACAGTCTGTGTCACTCCAGACATGTTTTGTGGCTGTGCTGACCTCTGAACTGAAGAAGAAGAGCGCTTGCTCCGCGCCTGCACAGTGCGGCTCATTGCTTCAGGGGAAGACAGCCGGCTACACAACGACTTTCTTCTTCCAGTTTTGTGCAAAAATTAACAATATCTATCTTATGAAGATGTTGTGGAGGAGAACTTTGAATATGAAGGATGTCCTTACAGTTTCGAGCCAGAGTTTACAGATGAGGAGCTCATCGAAAGGAGGCAGCGCTCCAGAGAGTACTGGGCAGGCGCGGAGGCATACGTTCTTCTTCAGTTCAGAGGTCGGCACAGTTACAAAAACATGTCTGGGGCGACACAGGCTGTAATGGAGGAGTAGCCCGAATGGACCATGATGAAATATTGGTGAAACGAATGAGTTTCTGGACGATCAATGCAGTTTTAGGAATTGAAGAGAACATAAAGGAATGAATTTATGTTGCTGCTATAAAAAATTACTAAATCCTCATTTGTAATTGTTCAAGCTCAGATTCAAACAGCATTACTCGCTAAATACAGGGTTCAAGCCATTTCGGCTATTTCTTTTGGTGTAGGTGACGGCACATTTACTGTTTTCCAAAGCATATTTTTACTTTTTTGGCACATGCATAAAAGGGACTGTGACAAGAACAGTTAGAACCACATTAGGCTCAACTTTTTCCTTGAATTATTGTTATTTTTACAGGTGTCATGGCAGATTTTGTTGGATATTCTTCTTAAACATGAGCTTTTTTTTATTTCAAACGGACTTGCTGGTTGTATTAAAAGAGGAGGTGGGCTGCATGTGGCCCCAAGGCTGCCATTCGCCCAACCCTGGCGTATATGATAATAATACAAAAAGGTCACCCTGTTGTTTATTGCATGACTATGTAAAGCAAAATACTTCTGTTATGAGTGTTATTTTTGCTTTGTGATCAGTGTAAATGAAGAAACTCTGTATTGTTGCTTTTCCATTTCAGTATAAAACTACAGGTGCATGACTTATCGGGCTGATTCAGATAAGTCTCCATGCCTTTGAGTTAATGCATTTAAACAAAAGTGATTAATAAAATTGTCAGAGCTGAGAGTTTTCTGCCAACCAACAGTTCATATCATCGAGGCAGTTTTTCAACTCTTGAACTCTTGACCATCTCATTGTGTTAAAACAACACCCCAAATCATCTGCTCTATCATCTGTTCAAAACAACAGACTTCAACTGACGTACAGTTTTCTTTTCGTTTTCTAGGTGGCGCCATGTGTTATTCTTTGAAGAAGTGAGACTTATGGCGGGAACACTGAGCAACTTTTCTTCTGCGGGCAAACCAACTGCATTTTTGTACCTTCTCTCTCCTCTGGATCGTATCACATCATCAATTCAGCCTGTTTTTTTGGGTTGATAATAAAATCCATCTTCAGGCTGGCGTTTCAGAGTGAGCAGAGAAATTAAATCCAGTAACCAGTCACTGAATTAATCATCAGTCTTGGACTTAATTATGTGAGATGTGCATGTGTAGGAAGGTCTTCTGGTCTGTATCTCTGTTGCTGTAGATGATGACAAGTCCAGGCTTAATTCGACATCAGAGAAAATGACTCTTTCTTAGATTATACCCTACGTTGATGATGTGGTAATCGACCTTAAGTGCTGTGATGGCTGTTGCCTCATCTCCAGAGAGGGATCAACCTCTCCTCCAGCTCCAAAAGGTGGACTCTAGTCGAGTTGGAAGCTGCGTTCTTTCACCAGTCCTCTCCTCTTCTTCAGAATCGAGCCAACCCATCTGCATCCCCTCCCCTTACAATGACCTGGGACATGATTTCCCCACCATACCCATCTACAGTCCGACCATCTTCAGTTATGCTGCCCCGGGGATATCAGACTGTCCATCCGTCCATAAGTCAATAAGCCCGTCTTTATTCTGGCCTGGCCACAGCCATGTGGGGGCCCCCTTACCCCTGCACAACTCTCAGACTCGCTCTCATCACGGACAGTCGATCCAGTCTCCATCTCAGTGGATGGAGCTGTCACAACTGGAATCTTACTTATCAAGCAGGTAGGATGATGCTTCACTGTCTGACTTTGGTCTACTGAGCAGATGCTGATTGGGTGCCTAACTTTTTTCTCATTATGATGTGATCTTCTGTTTAAAGACCAAATATTGATTGGGAGAACACACAGCTTAGGTAATTAAAGTTAACCTTTAACCAAATAAGACGTGCAAGAGCTTCTTCCACACAACACTCATGCTGTGGTTAAACCCAAGGAATGAAATAAATTTTAAGATGAGGTTAAAAGTTTTTAGGGTGGGAACCATTTTGACGTGGGCATAGCTCATTCCACAATTTTGGGGCTACTGCTGAAAAAGTGTGGATTCCCTCCAGTTTCTTTGCCTGATTTTCGGGGTGACAAGTCACAGCTGAAAATTTGACATAATGACTGTTTGTGACAGATGAAAGAGATGGTGTTTCACCACAGCCCTGAGTCTGGTTATACTACTGCACAGCACAGTTTGTATTTCGGATGTCATCTTGTGTAACTGATGTGTCTCTGTGCCTGCTGCAAATCAATTTCCTGTGAAAGACTAATAGAGTTCAAGAGAAAGGAAAAAGCCTCTAGTGATACAACAAAATACAAAACAAAAGGAATACAGACATTCAGTTTAGATGTTTTCGTGCAGGAATAACAGCTCTTTCCCACAGCTGTTACAGTCTCAAGAAAAAGTATGTGAACCCTTTGGGATTACTTGGATTTCTGCTTAAATTGGTCATAAAATATATTCTAATCTTCATCTAAGTCAAGCCACTAGACAAACACAAACTGCTTAAACTAATACCGCACAAAAAAAAAAAAGTTTCATGGTTATGTTCGACACAATATGTAAACAGTCACAGTGCAGGGTGGAAAAAGTATGTGAACCCCTAACCTAATTACTTTTCCAAGAGCTAATTGGAGCCAGGAGTCAGCCAACCTGGGGTCCAATCAATGTGATTAGATAGGATGTGTTGGTTAAAGCTGCCCTATAAAAAACACACACCAGTTGTGTGAACTTGCTGTTCTCAAGAGGCATTGCCTAATGTGAACCATGCCTTGCACAGAAGAGCTCTCAGTTGATCTACAATTAAGAATTGTTGACTTGCATGAAGCTGGAAAGGGTTACAAAAGTATCTCTAAAAGCCCTGATGTCCATGTGTCCATGGAAAGACAGACTGTCTACAAATGGAGAAAGTTCAGCACTGTTGCTGCTCTGCCAAGGTGTGGTCGTCCTGTAAGGATGACTGTGAGAGCACAGTGCAGAATGGTCAATGAGGTGAAGAAGAATCCTAGAGTGTCAGCTGTAGACTTGCAGAAATCCCTGGCACATGCTAATATTTTGTTGAAGTTTGCAAAAGATCACCTGGATGCTCCACAGCACTACTGGCAAAATATTCTGTGGACAGATGAAAACAAAATTGTGTTTTTTGGAAGGAACACACAATGCTATGTGTGGAGAAAAAAAAAGCACATTACACCAACATCAAAACCTCATCCTAACTGTGCTATGTGGTGGAGAGAGCATTATGGTTTGGGGCTGCTTTGCTGCCTCAGGGCCTGGATTGCTGTCATTGACGGAAAAATGAATTTGCAAGTTTATCGAGGCATTTTGCAGGAAAACTTCAGACCATCTGTCTGCAAACTGAAGCGCAACAGAGGATGGGTGATGCAACAGGACAACGACCCAAAGCATAGAAGCAAACCAACAATGGAATGGCTTCAACAGAAGAAAATACGGCTTCTGGAGTGGCCCAGTCAGAGTCCTGACCCCAAAGCAATTGAGATGCTGTGGCATGACCTCAAAAGAGCGATTCACACCAGACATCCCAGGAATATTGCTGAACTGAAACAGTTTTGTACAGAAGAATGGTCCAAAATTCCTCCTGACCATTGTGCAGGTCTGATCTACAGCTACAGGAAAAGTTTAGTTGAGGTTATTGCTGCCAAAGGAGGGTCAACCAGTTATTAAATCCAAAGGTTCACATACTTTTTCCACCCTGCACTGTGAATGTTTACATGTTGTATTCAATAAAAACATGAAAACTTAGAATTTTTTTATTTGGTTTTAGCTTTAGCAGACTGTGTTTGTCCAGTGACAACCTAAAATTGCAAAGATATGAAATAATTATATGCTCAACTAGGAGTGCCACGAAGGCATTTGTTACATCGTTCTCTGAGTCGTTATCGAAAGATGTATAAAACTGTCTTTTTTAAAGGAATCCTGGAGCCACGTTTACACTGGAATCACCACCAGCATCTTATTACTTCTCTCTTGTACCAAGAACAGCATCCCCCAAAAGTATAATCAAACTTGTTTTTTTGAGTTATCTTACACTGTTAACAGATGGTAAAAATGGTCAGCATACTTTGGCTTATGTTGTGCTTTTCCAATCTTTTTGACTACTCAAAGCACTTTTACATTTTTATTGGTCGATTAATACCTTCCAGTTCACTCTCACATTCAACAACCGATGGAGTTTATATGTAAGTAGTCAATCAGTATCAGCGAGCACATCCACACCCTTTCATCCCCATTTACACGCCACTGACGCAGCATTTGGAGTGAGTTGAGTGTCTTGGCCGACATATTACAGCTGGAGCTGGGCTTAAACCCTAAACATTCAGTGTGATGGTAGAGTAAACTACCAGACTAACCCAACGATGTCCCAAAACAAATCTCTTTAAAAAATCGTGTTTTCACATCTGTGTTCAGATCATCACCAAATGTAATCACTTCTTCCTTGTGCTACAATCAACATCCCACAGAAATTTAATCAAAATCTATTTTGAATTTCTCAAGTTATTTCCCAGAAAAAGCCAGCAAAACCTTGGCAAAAGTTAATAATAATCATGTGCCGTTTTACTGCTCCATTTTTACTGCTCCATAACACTGAAGTGATGGAGCAGCAGCCGAATGCTTCACAAGATCATTTCTGCCTTCTTCACTGTGATAAAAATAGGGGTGTCCTGTTGCAACTTTTTCCCCTCTGATACGATACCGATACTGCAGCTTTGAGTATTGGCCGATGCTGATATCAATCCGATACGATATCAGGAGGTATAATACAGTAGTCAGCAACAGTAGGTATGAGAAAAACAGATAGATTTGTTATTAACAAATGGGTTAATTTAATTTAACCTTAAACATAAGAATAAAGTACAATTTAACAAAATAAATAAAAAAATTTTTTAGAAGACCCTGAAAAATAAACTCAATAAATCCAATAAAAACAACTGTTTAACTTGAACATAAGCATGTTCTACAACTGAATCAATAGATTAATAATAAATTCAAATGGACTGTTTGTACCAGAGTGCTTATATCAGATATTTTAGATGCGGGCCGATATAATCCAACATTTGTTTTTTTGCTGATATCAGACGGATATCAATATCCGATCGGGACAATCCTAATGAATAAAGACAAAAACTAAATTAAGGTTTCACATTGACATTGGTTTAGCATTGGCTGATATTGGCCCTATTTGCAGACATTGGCCATCAGAAAATCACTGTCTGGTGACCAGATATCAATTGTTGATATTTATCTGTTGTGCCACACGTACTCAATGCTTACATCTGGCACACTGTCGATGATTAATGCCTAACGGCTTGTTCACACAGAAAGCATTGAAAGCGAATGTATTCGCGTGTCAACTGAAATCGCGCCGCGCTAGACGCTCGAGTTTTGACGCTGGTACAAATATGCAAAAAAACGCTCATCGCTCGCCGCGGCATCGTCCGCCATTATCATTTCATCCTATCATTTCATCGTCGTACTTGGCTCTGATTACCACCATCGCTGCTCTGTACCTGCTGTGGAGAAGTCAGCTGCGGGCTAGGCGCCGACGTCGGCACTGGATGCATCCCTACGGAGGCGGTGTGAGCTCGGTGAGTTCCGCCGTTTCATGCAGGAGCTGCGTCTGGACCACGGCCGGTTCCAGCGGTACTTCAGGCTGACTGTTGCCCAGTTTGAAGACCTGCTAGCCAGGGTTGGTGCCAGGATCTCCCGTCTAGATCCCAACTACAGGCAAGACAGTCCAGCGGCAGCTGCGGAGCACCTTTCCATCTGTCTCCTGTGAGTTTAGCAGTTAGTAAAATTAGCAAGACTACGACCCCCAGAATGCCCTGCGTCAGTGACGATCTCCACGCTGATAGGCTGTCGCGGCGCGTCAACACGCTCGCTCGCTCAAAAAGTTCAATTATTTCAACTTGAGCGTTAAGCGTCGAGCGGCGAGCGTTTTTTCGCTGGAAACGCTCGACGCTCAACACTTGAACGCTTGACGCCGCTCTATGCTCGCCCCGATGCAGCGTCAATTCGCGTCTTTACATTGACTTTGTATGTAATATCAACACGTGAAAAATTTGCGACGCTTAAGGTGTGAACACGCCATAAGTCACACATTCCCGTTTCTCATGTCGATTGTGCACGACTGTACACGATTGATGAGGCTGGTGTGATCGCTATGATACGGGATGAAAAACACCATCAGTAGCGCTTCTACAGCACTTCGGGGGCGTTCGTCCCGCTCCAGTTAAGTTAATACAGCGATATGAGGAGGATTCCTTAAATTTCCATCCTGCTGACACGACGTCAGCCCCACTCGTGCTCAGTTCGCGTAACGTAAGCCCTGACTGAGCCCCGTCGCTTGCGCCGTCTTGAACGGGACACAGTCGGGGCGCAAACGGATACATCCTTGTCAGTCGTCCTCATAAAGCTGTCAGGATTGAGCCACAATCAGCCCGAATGAGCTCCGTACATGCCACACTAATACCGTTTGCATTAGGACTGCATTAGGCTTCCATCCTGCTATACTGAGAAGGGCGATTCTCCACGACAGTTTTGAACAGTTCAAAACAGTCCAGACTTTTCCACGCTCCCCGCCATTCATCTGCGACTATACAACGGTGATCCAGACCAAGTAGCGCATGCACTACGACCAAAGCACGTTTTATCAGGATTATGACAATCGTCATGAGAAACGGGAATGTGTGACTTGGGCTTAAGAGAATACTTTTAAATTGGTCAGAGCATTGGTCATGCTAAACTGTTTTTATGATCAAACATTACAGGAAATATTGATTTTGTGAGAGATTTGCACCAAACAAGCGGTCATGAAAACATTGTCACAAACATTACTATTGCCTAAACATTGTATCGGCATCAGCTTTTATTTTCACAATCAGTGCATCACTACTTTCAAAAGATTTCTAAGATGATTGAATGAAGGAATGTTTTGTCTGTCAGAGGCTTTCAATCACTACTGGCTTTAAGCACAACAAAAACACTTGTTGACACCTTGCCCTTCTTAAATGGTGGTTGTCTGACTATAAACAAATTTGTCAGCTTGATTCTTTTTTTGTTGGATCTGCTTGATTACAGGAATAATGTTTGGCAAGCGTAGCTGCTTTGCAAGATTTAGAAATATATTGAAATCCATGAAATAGGTCAGAATAATTTTCGGCAAAGTTTAAATTGCGATATTTTTGGCAGGTATTGCAATTTCAATTTGATTCATGAAGCGAAGCCTGCGAGCTAGTTCAGGCAGACAACTCGAGCAGCGCTGCTATTCACATGTCACATTCACATATCATACGTCACACTCCTTACATCAATCCTCCAATCACACTCTCCACCTCTCAATTTGGCGGTGTATTTAAACTGGGGGTTTACCCATCCCTCCTTCTGCTCGGCAAACGTCTATGCTGCCAGACACTGATTTGCTGCGTGTTCTTTCACCCCCACCTCCACCCCAGCATCCACCTGCAGGCTCCAGGGGTGTTCTCATATGTTTTGCTCATCACTCCTCCATGCCTTCATGTAAACATTTCTGCAAAGGAGTGATGAAACTGGAGCCTGGACGCCAAACCTGTAACATGTATATGCAGCTACAATAAAACAATTGAACGTGAGTTGACTGACTGAAATGATTTTCTTCAACTCGGGCTTCAGTACAATATTCACTTTGTCTACAGTAACATTTAGAAACATGATAGACAATTACATGATATCATCAACATTAAAGCTATTACTCTAACGCAAGGATGAAAACTCAAGGTAACAATTTCTCATAATGTATTTGTTTACATGAAACAGGCATGAACACTCTGTACGGTCCATGACCAACAGCAGTTACTACAACAGGAAAACTAAAAGAGCCATCTTTAGCCCCGTTTCTACCAGAGGGTTCAGCTCGGTTCGGCTCGATACGGCTCGCTTTTTGTGGTGTTTCCATAGCCTTAAAACAGGATAAGCAAACTGTACTGTCCTTCTTTTAGGGACCCTTCTGTTGGGGTGCCAAGCATACCAATCTGACCCCAGAAGGTGGAGCTAGACACACTGCAGTCTGTTGATTGGTCGAAGGAGACGTCACTTCCCGTGCGACAGCGGAACAACAAATAACCCCGCCATGTTTGAATCTCCACTCGTCTTCGTGAAGATAACTCTCACGACACACAGCCTTCTCAGAAACAAAGCTTGGCTGCGCTTCGTAACAAAAAGCCTCATCTGATCACAAAAAAGAATTGCTGGATGTCTTCCATTGTTGCTCTTTGTTTACTGTGTCGCGTTTTCTTCTTCGTTGTATTTAATAGCTGGGTACACTGTGTCGTGCTGCTATGACGTCATGTTATCGGCATCCAGCTTAGACGCCAAGTAGGGTTTGGTAGGCTGTGGAAACGCAAACAGGATCAGGCTTTACCGATCCAGTCTGAACCAAACTATGCCGATCCATACCGGACCACTTGGTGGAAACGGGGCTGTTTACTCTTAACTTAAAAAATGCAGTGCCAAACATCCTTAATAGTGCTAAGTTAAAAAAGTTGAATAATAAAAAAAAACCCTAATGCAAAAATTTCACACCTTATTATTCTCAAAAGGACATTAAGGTTTCCCTCATTTTCAATGTTGTTGAGATCACAGACATAAAAACAACCAACAAACACAATTAATCCCAGCAACTGAATCAGTTAAAACAGTTAGAAATAGAGAAACAGAGGCCACTAATCAAAGTCTCAAATTCTGTAAAAGTAGGAAAGGCTGTTTTCTTTACAATTTGCTGGAGGAAATTCCATGAGTGAGGGGCATCCAAGGAAAATGGCAATTTACCGAGTTCAGTGTAGAGAAACTCTGGGAGTGAGTGAACCAGAAGAACGAGTCATGTAGAAGCAATCTTAGAACATTAACAGGTTTGTGAGGTGGTGTTCGCCTGTTTGTGATGGCTTTGAAAATGTACAAATACAGTGATTGTTCCTTCTCTGCTCAAGTGATGGCCTTCTCATTGAGGATGTAATGATGAGTGTTATACCTGTCACCAGTTATGTATTAGAGAGCAGAGTCCAGGAGATATACCGAGTCCCCCCTGCTATATCTCAGTAATAATAAAAACAAAATTTAGCAATTTCGATAAGGGGAAAAAGCCAGCCATGTCAACCAGCATGTCAACCTGTGATGGTGTTGGACATGAGTGCTGACATGTGACATCACCATTGCAAATAGTGTACACAACAGATCCTGGTCAGTCAGGAGGGCTGCAAAAACATTGCAGCTTTGGCGAACACGTGTTCACGTTAAATCGTGATGTCGATCAGAAAACGATAAATCGTTAAGCCCTACTTATCTCTTAACTCTTGCTTAGAATATACTGCTTAATTGTTGTTAGATGAACTTTTAGATCGATTCTGCGGTACACTTAAGATCAGGACCAGATTTACACACTGAACAAATATAGATATATAAATAAATGAAAAAACAAAACTGAATGAGTAAATCATGACTTAAGTTTGAATTGTTTTTGTATTAACAAGATACAGATTTTAAAAATGCAGGTCAACTAGGGATGGGAATCGAAAACCAATTCCAGCTGACAATCGTTAACAGCTCCGTCAAAGAGTCGATATCATGTGTCCTTTTCAATCAACCAATCAGTGTAATTCAATCAGTCTAATCAATGCCCTTATCAAATCCTTCCACCGTCAGGGTTCAGAATTGTGGCTTAGTTTTTTTTACAAAAGATGCCCACTGCACAGTCTTAAAGAGACTGTGAGGAGTTTCTAAGTAATTACAAAAAAGTCTCACTTTTAGATATATGCCTGATTGAAATACACACTTTAAGATGAGTTTGATAGCATCAAAATAGGTTATCTATAACTGCTATTCCTTAGCTAAGTGGTCGGGTCGGACAGGGCTGGACTGGCCTGGATACTCAACTTCGGGAACAAGACAGTTAAAACTAGAGCAAATTTATATTATTCGGACACATCTTAGAGCACCGAGCTGTAAGTAGCGATATATAGCCAGCTACAAAACTACGATACTAATTTTTCCAAAAATTGCTTGTTGTCACACATCAAAAACTACCGCTACGTAACTAGAAAGAGATACATTACCTCGTCGCTTTGCATCCTGTAAGTTGTTGAAAAAAGAAGTTGTAAAGCAATGCAGAGTTCTGAGGAAGGTCCGGTCTGCATTTATTAGCATCACAACGAACGCACGCTTTGGCTTGGGTCAAGTATTTTGGTGCATTCCAGTTGTAGTCAAAAGTAGGAATTTCCGAGTTCCAAGTAGGAAACTGCAACTGGAACATCCTCCAAAGTTGGAATTTCCTACTGGGGACTCGGTGAAACCTCGCCACCCCCGAGTTGACAATCGAAGATGGATGTCCCCAGTGAGAACAGTTATTTAGCTCCTGTAATAATCAATTTATTTGTACTTCTGACTGGGGTGTGTCGCTCTAGATCAGCTGTATACATAGTATTGTTAGACTTATATTTACAAAAATGCTGCCATAGTGATAATCACATTCTTCATGTGATATTTGTGAACAACAACGTAGGGTGTGCTAACAACAGCTAGCAATAGCCTGGTAGATTGGCAGTTTTTTTTCTGACTTCAACTGGAACGCTGATAGGTTGGAGATGATGTCACTCCCAGTTCCGAGGTTACTGGAACGCAGCATTATGTCAGTCGCCGCACGTGCTCATGGGTAGCAGAGTCTTTATGTCGCTGTCGTCCTCATAGCACCTTTAAGTGAGTGGAAACATCATCAACTTGCAGAAGCAGTTAGCTATGCTGTGATGTGTGTTTGACATTGTTGACACTGAAAATCTACAGGCCAACATTTCACACGTAAAATCTGCAGGAATCAATAAGGGAATCGTTAAAGAATTGGATCGATTAGCAGGATTGTTAATCGCATTGGTGTCGACAAAATCTTATCAATTCCCACCTCTGAGGTCAGCGACCTAAAGAGATTAATATAAAGAACATTCTCTCTTCAGTAAAAAGAGATTTTCTGTTATTTTTCATATTAAAAAAAGAATTCAAGCTTCTGAAACAAGCTAAATATTCTTGTTTTACTATTGATGTGTTTAAATGGGTTCAGAAGTAAATGTTACTTCTATATATTATCCAGGGAGTTGATAAACTGTCTAATTACATTTTGATCAGTGATTAAAGTATGTTTAAAGAACAACATCATAAAAATGTATTGATTGTATTGAAATGACCTGACTTTTTTGCTGGTTTTCATTTTGAGACAAAATAATAATTGAACCTTTTCTGTTAGTAAGAGTGTAAGGAGACGCTCTCAGGGGAGTGAGGAGGAAGTGGGGTCGTCGGGCGGAAAGGCGGACCTCCACTACTGCGCCGTGTGCCACGACTACGCCTCGGGATACCACTACGGCGTCTGGTCCTGTGAGGGCTGCAAGGCCTTCTTCAAGAGGAGCATCCAAAGTGAGACACAAAAACGTACAGTATCTTTGTCTTTGTTTGATAAACGTAGAATTAGAATCTCAGTATGATGAAGATGTTCAGTTTTTGAGGAATGCTGTTCTTAACTAAATGAGGCTGATCTCTTGCAACCATTAAAACATAGTGCATGTGAATGTCTGTTGTGAGGCTTGTTGAAATCCTGGTGTTTTGACTTAGGAAAATAATCAGTAAAAGTTAGGGATGCATTGGGGTGCTGGTTTGGCGGAGTGGTTAGCAACCAGGCACAACTTGTATTTAAATCCCACCTGTGACCAGTTTGCAGAGTGTCTTCCCCTACTCTCTCCCCCCCTTCACAAGCCTATCCACTGTCTCTCTCCTATCAATAAAAGCACAAAATGCCCAAAAAATACATTGAAAAAAAAGGGATGCATGATATTGGTTTTTCACTGATATTCAATGTGCCAAATGCCGATATTTTATAATTCTTCATCGCCAATACCGATATTTCTGGTCAAGAGCACAAGCTTAAAAAAATGGACTTGTTTCTTTCAGTGTTACGGTATATTTTTGTGAAGAACAAATTTAAAACAAGAAAAACAGCATGTAAGTCTTGCAATAATGAAACCCTTGATTTTAACTCTACCCAGTTGGTGTTGGTGGTAGAAGGTGCATCAATGATGTACATTTGTGTAATTTGCCAATATTCCAGCTGATATTTGAGCAATATGTGTGGCTGATATATCTGCTATAAATAGCTGCAAAAATTTCAATATTGGCTGATACGATACTTAACTTTTTAGGTTGATATTGGCCGATACCGATACCAATACCGATATCAAATCTATAACACGAGCATTCCTTGTAAAAATGAAAGTGAAGTAAAAAAGTGAGCAGAATTGGCAGACAATGGATTTTCCTCTTTGGTTTTTGACAACTAATGAGACAGTGCTTTTCCAAAAGTCCATGTGGTTCAATAGTTTCTGCTTTAAGCATCATAATTACTAGACTTAAAGATCTGACCCCAGTAGTATTTGGTAAAACTCTCTGTTTAAATATTCTGTTCCATCATCTTATCACAGTCAGTTAAGGTTGCACTCTTCAAATCTAAACTAAAAGACTGAGTCTTCAAACAACTAAAATGATGGTAAAAGAAAATTCCAATGTGTTCACCACAGACAGGAGGTTAACATTCAGCTCCAAGTTAGACTTTTAACATCGTACTTTTGAGCACGATAAAGCAATCCAAGCCTTCATGAACACATCCATGCCTGTGCTTACCTCTCACTGAACTCTGAGGATTTGATCACATTTAGCACTCCACTTCACAACCCGTAATCTCGATTTATGAGCTCGTAAATAGCTCACAAATCAATAACAAATTTATGTGCTTTGGTGTTTTGCCTGCCATTTACTGTAGCTTAATCCCCCCGTCTGCTCTGTGGTTTCTACTCTCGCTGACTCAACTCTCCGTTTTACGACCGATTCCACAGTTCATAAATGTGCTTGAAATGATCCCAGAAGAGAAAAAAAAATATTCAGGCCGTTTATTGACATCCTCAAATGTGGGAGGATTTTAGAGGAAACGGTGCTTAGCTTTTGTGAGATTTGAAAGAATCTCCATGAAATTGGCCCTGGACGAAGCACATCTGCCTTTCTTTATTTTAGTACTCCTTTTTTTTGAATGAGGTATTTTTATTCATTTTAAAATAACACATAAGAAAAACAAATCCAATATCAATAATCCCAACTCTATATTAACAGAAAATATTAAAGTAAATTGTTTGTATATGTAAAGAAATAAATGACAAATAAATAAATAAAATCAAAAATAATAATACATACTAAAATAAATCAGTTGAAAAAATATATAGTACTAATAATTATACAAATAAAAATGTATCATAGATAATGATAAAAGGGAAGGAAATATGAATATGGTTACAGTAATGATAACAACAGTAGATAAGTAAATGAAAAAAAATGGAAAAATATTTTAAAAACTTGCTCGGACACATAACCAATCATTTGTGATATATTGTCACCTAACAGTAATAATCACCATGTGTACTATGAATATTTAGTAAATATTCAACTATCCTGTGCATTACATTTCCACATATTTTTTTAAGCCTTAATATTTATCCTTATCTTGTATTTGTGTATTTTAATTGCACTGTCCAGTAAGATTTTATCTTGTATATATATGTTGTCCCTTTGCTTTTTACAACTATTTCATAGTTCACTTCTGTTTCTGAAAAAATCATGTACATTTTGTATAATGACAATAAAAGTTATTCTGATTCTGGTTCTAGGTTGCCAGGTGATAAAAAGTATTTTTGACAGATGATGTAAACGGTTGCCAAGTGGTATGAAATCTGGTGCACCCTCTGACTTTATAACTATTTCTCTAAATGGACAAAATGCATTACCTTCCTTATCCACTGGAACAGAGTCCGTCCTTTTTGACTAAAAGGGAACAAAAGACGATCATATTTTCATGACTCCTGTTGCGAGCTGTTTACCAGCATAACACCAAACAATGAAGTCATTGAACGCACTCTGCAATAACTAGAACAAGAAATCCCACATTTTGCTGTGAGCGACGGAGCCGTGGACAGACACAAGAGGTGTCAGCAGAATGTGGGATTTCTTGTGTTCTTGTTTCTTGTTCTACGCCTCCTAGTTATTGCAGTGTGCGCTGCCTTTGGTTTATCATCCGCATGCTCCGTGAGGGCACCCGCAAATGTATCATAGAAATGCGAAGTAGTACTGTTTAGGCTATAAACATGTGCTAAATGATGTCGCTTTTGAGTAAATGGTGGACGCATCCAGGACACTTGGATTACAGCGCAGGAGCAGTATGGAGGAATATTGCCGACTTTTTTGTGGACTTTATGACACTGTTTGTTCGGGCTCTGACCGAAGTCATGATATCAATGTCAGTGGACAGCGAGGATCCCCCCAGATCTCCGGCTGCATCCTAGATGTTCCAAAACTACTCCACAGTGTTGTTCAGCATGAGGGTGAGTAGAAAATGAGGCCAAATCGTTGTTTGCGTGTAGTGTTCCTTTAAAACCCACCTGTTCAGGACTGCATACTCCATTCAACGATAATGTACCACCCCTTCCCCCAACCATGCCATTGTCTAGGGGTGGGAGAAAAAATCGATTCACATAAGTTTTGGGATTTTTGTTTGATGATTTTTAAATTGTTTTTTTTTTTTGTTCTACATTTTTTTTTTCCAAACTTAAATGCTTCATTTTAGTCTGTGTTAATAAGCCACTTTTAAATGCAATCCAGGCTTTTGAAGAGAGAGCGTAAAATATATTGCTGAATAAATACTAAAACCCGACTCACATGTAATATGTATTTTTCCTGATATTGTCTGATATCATCATTGTTCATCTTTTTCGCTGGAGTTAAAAAAGCTAACAAAAGATTGCAGAAATCGGCAATATCACAGAATTGCAATTTAAGTTGAATCCGCACCTAAAAAAATCGTAAAACATTGAATCAGAAAAAAAGCATATGGTCCCAGCCATAAAATTGTCTGTTTGTGTTTCGCTGGTTTGATTCTTGATTTTTTTGATTGTTTTGTTGATTTTTTTCTAATCTTGTACAGTGTCGTGAAAGCCCTTTTAAATAGAATGTATTATTATTATTATTATAACTTGCTCTTATTCTTCTTTTCTTTTTGGTCTGATCTTTTCTCTTCTTTATTCCAGGACACAATGACTACATCTGTCCCGCAACCAACCAGTGCACCATCGACAAAAATCGCAGAAAGAGCTGCCAAGCATGTCGACTTCGAAAGTGCTATGAAGTCGGCATGACCAAGTGTGGTTAGTGTCTTTATATTTGTCTGATATCTAAGTAGGATTGGCACAAAATAGACACATAAGTGCAGTTCTACATTTGCTACAAGAAAATGTTCAATTTTTTTTTACCTTCGCTATTAGTTCTTCGATATCTCATTTTAGTGTGTAAAGGATTGGGACAATAATTACAGGAGTACAAAACAACCACTAATCACTCAGCAAAAAAACAAGATCAATCAGTCATGGGGTAAAATATCGAGATCACACATATTCATTATTCTTGCAATCAAAATTACTAAAATTTCAACATATTGTTGAATTACACAATATTTCCAAAAGTATTCGCTCACCCATCCAAATAATCAGAATCAGGTGTTCCAGTCACTTCCATGGCCACAGGTGTATAGAATCAAGCACCTAGGCATGCAGACTGCTTTTACAAACATTACTGAAAGAATGGGTCGCTCTCAGGAGCTCAGTGAACTCCAGCGTGGAACTGTGATAGGATGCCACCTGTGCAGCAAATCCAGTCCTGACATTTCCTCACTCCTAAATATTCCACAGTCAGCTGTTGCTGTATGATAAGAATGTGGAAGTGTTTGGGAACGACAGCAACTCAGCCACCAAGTGGTAGGCCACGTAAACTGATGGAGCGGGGTCAGCAGATGTTGAGGTGCGTAGTGCAAAGAGGTCGGCAACTTTCTGCAGAGTCAGACGCTACAGACCTCCAAACTTCATGTGGCCTTCAGATTAGCTAAAGAACAGTGCAGAGAGCTTCATGGATGGGTTTCCATGACCAAGCAGCTGCATACAAGCCTCACATCACCAAGTGCGATGCAAAGCGTTGATGCAGTGGTGTTAAGCACGCTGCCACTGGACTCTAGAGCAGTGGAGACGCGTTCTCTGGAGTGACGAATGCTTCTCCATCTGACATTCTGATGGACGAGTCTGGGTTTGGCGGTTGCCAGGAGAATGGTACTTGTTGGACTGCGCTGTGCCAAGTGTAAAGTTTGGGGGAGGGGGGATTATGGTGTGGGGGTGTTTTTAGGAGCTGGGCTTGGCCCCTTAGTTCCAGTGAAAAATAACTCTGAATGCTTCAGCATACCGAGACATTTTGGACAATTCCATTCTCCCAACTTTGTGGGAACAGTTTGGAGCTGGCCCCTTCCTCTTCCAACATGACTGTGCACCTGTGAACAAAGCAGGTCCATAAAGACATGGGTGACAGAATCTGGTGTGAATGAACTTGACTGGTCTGCACAGAGTCCTGACCTCAACCCCACAGAACATCTTTGGGTTGAATTAGAGCAGAGACTGAGAGCCAGGCCTTCTCGTCCAACATCAGTGTTTGACCTCACAAATTTGCTTCTGGAAGAATGGTAAAAAAATTCCCATAAACACTCCGAAACCTTGTGGACAGCCTTCCCAGAAGAGTTGAAACTGTTATAGCTGTAAAGGGTAAAGTGACGTCATATTGAACCCTATAGATTAGGGATGAGATGTAACTTGAGTTCATATGCGAGTCAAGGCAGGTGAGCGAATACTTTTGGCAATATAGTATATATACAGCACAAATACTATTTTAAGTAACAAACAATGTATTACCAAGAAATATTCAAATATTGTTCAGTGAAAGGTAAGGGGATATTTAATTTCAAAATCCATGATTTCTGCACAACAAGGAAATGATTTTGCTTCCCTGTTTGTGGAGTGAAACTATGGAACAGTTTGAATGTAGAATTGAAGAAATGCCTGAAGATAAATCACTATAAAGAGATAACTTAAAGTAAATATAGGAATGAAGATGTTTGACAATAACAGGGTGTTTACTGTTCATTGAATTATTTTGTTGTCTCATCCTCTATTTTTTTCTTTTCTTATTGGGGGGTGGTACTTTAAGTTTATGTATCAGTGGGAATATGTGTTTGTCTGTCTGCATATTTGTGATTTTTTTTGTAGACTTATATTGATAATTAAGCCTAATGATATTTTATTGATAAAGGGTAGGATTATATAAGCATTACTTCCTCACGCTCCTTTTCAGATATGTAAATCATACTTTTCATTTTCATATTTTTCACTTTTTGTCAGTTTTGTAATGTTTTATGTTTGTGCACTATTGTATGATTGTAATAGTCATTCCTTTTATTTTATTTTATTTTATTTCATTTTACAAGTCGTAAAATAAACAACTAAGTAACGCTGGTGTTTGTTTGTCAGCAAGATTACGCAAATCTACAGGACAGATATTTGTGAAATTTTCAGGAGGCGGAAATGGCCCAAGTTATAAATGATTAGATTTTGGTGGAGATCTCAGATAACCACCAATAGTGAAAAATCGCTATTGCTCAAGAACTGTCTAACTAATAATGATATCGACATGATTCCGAGTGCTCGGTCTGGGTTTTCAGGGTCAATGTATCATATGATGGTAACTTTATCATGCAGTTATTGGTTATAGATGTAACAGCAATATGTGAGCTACCTTGGTGGAAGTTTTACTCTTTCCAAATGCTTTCTAGATATTTCTGTTTCAAAAAACATCCCAGCTTCATAGAACTTTAGGTTTGTTCAAACACTGGGCCTAAGGGCAAATACAGAGTCTAAAAAAATCAGTGTAAAAATTCAATAAAGATTGAAGAGTGTTTACAACTCACAACATTCACCTCACCTTCTTTTTGTTTCATTTGGAAATATGTATTCCTGCATTAAAGATATCCCATGTCACTTTTGTTTCCAATGTCCCTCAGCCCTTCAAATGCTGTTTAATTTACATCTGAGTTTTATTTTGTCTCAGGGATTCGAAAAGAGCGCACAAACTTCAGGGCTCCTCAAAACAGGCGAATGACTCGACCGTCCTCACAGAGAAGAACCAGCGGATCAGAAGTGTTAACCGGACCAGCAGAGGCCTTGCCGAACCCACCTGACCCTCCAACGCTGACCCCAGAGCAGCTGATTGAGAGGATAATAGAGGCCGAGCCACCAGAGATCTACCTCAGGAAGGATTTGACCAGGCCGCTGACCGAAGCAGACGTCATGATGTCGCTCACAAACCTGGCCGACAAAGAGCTGGTTCACATGATCAGCTGGGCTAAGAAAATACCAGGTGGGTGTACACAATTACCATTTATTTAGCAATTATTGTAGGGACTTAATAAGAAGAATTAAAGTGATGCAGTTACTAACTTCGACAAACCTAGCAACAGTCAAGGGTTTAGGGTTTAGGTGTGTTTCAACTAGAAGCGTGAAAAAATATCGGTATCGCAATATATCGCGATATTTTGTCTCCCAATACAATATCGATATTTCTAATCTTATTATCGATATTTTTGTAAAAATAATAGCTCACATTTTATCAGAGTTGGAAATAAAATACAACTTATAAATATGTATGCACAGGTTTTTTTCATGCAGTCTATTCAGTTCAGACAGTGACAAGAGAAATATGTGATTTTTTAACTTACTGTTGTGCTGTCAGTAACTCAAAGCACTTTGTTCCTCATGTGTTCAATTACAGTTTGAGCTGCACTGCAGGTTAGGATGCTTTCAATACTTTGTTAATGGGAAAACAAGAATAATTTCTTTGCAACAGTAATTTAAGTGACTTGATGCACTCTGTGTTTTCAAGTTAAGTGTATTTATGTATCACTGCATTTGACATATTTCAGTTACAATACAATGGAAAAGTTACATATTCACCATCTCTAGTTTTTTCCTAGTTTACTGTATAATATCGCAATATATCACAATATTGTGATATCGTGATATTATCGTATCGTGACCAAAGTATCATGATACGTATTGTATCGTGAAGCTCTTGCCAATACTCACCCCCAGTTTCAACATGCAGGCTTTTGGTGATAGCAGCTTTGTCTCTACATTGCAGAACTTGAATAATGATTTAAAGTAAATATCTTGAGTTGTGAAAACATTACCCCCGTTACAATATGTGCCCTTAAAGATAACAACTTTTCTGACTAAATAAATGTTTAACAAGGCTGTAAATTTGTTTATTTTCTCTGTAAAATAAGCAGTACAATAGGCCTGTCATGATAACAAATTTTGCTTAATGATAATTATCCTACAAATTATTGCTGATAAGCAATATTATTGTCAACATTATTCTGGGACCATTTTTAATGTAATGCTAATATATGGCAGTACAATGTGAGTATGCCTTATCTATAAACAATAATTTCTCAGGCTTACTTAACTGTAAATGGAATGCCAAGAGCTTTTAAATAAAATAAATTAATCAAACGACATAATAAATTAAACAGAGTTTGCAGTTCAGGGATTGCTGTTTGTGATGTGCTTTCTCCCAGGCAATTTGTACAATTCGCACTATCCGTCAAACGTTTGTAACATTTCCCGAAATGCTGTCTTTTTTCAACTGTATTTAAGGGTTGCATTTCTCTTGCAATGTAGTAAACGATGCTGTCTGTTTTATTTCTATTTACTTTGCTGACCAAACTCCTCAGTAAGCGTTGACCAAAGCTCCGCTGCACCTCAAACAGTTTTTGTTGCCAGAAGGGAAAACTTTACAGAATGGTTATGTTTCAGGTGCGCATGCAAAAGTTGGTCTTATTCCCCTTCTTCGTCGCCACTACTTTCGAACAAATACAACATATCGGCTCGTGTTCATGGGCGCACATCATGTTCATTCTGTTCAAAACAAATATATTCTCGCACTGGGGCTGTGGCTTTCAGCTCAGAAAAACATCACTTTTGTGCCTTCATTCAAACTATAATACCAATGCGCCCAGGTGTTGAGACAGATGCACCGAGTAAACCATCTTTTCATCCAGCCTGTTTGGTAGAGAGAGGGGAAGAAAACAAACATGCATCTACATGTCAATATATCAAGGCGGGCAAACTAATAGAGTTTGTTTTTATTTGTCGTGTGGTTAACTGATTTATTGATTATCGTGACAGGCCTGTAGTACAGCATTGCGTTTGTAAATAGCTCTGGTTGATGAAGTAGAGTTTGTCGCACTTCTGTATTGGCCTAATTTTTCGACACTGAAGGTCAATGCTTCTGCCCGTAACACAAACTATACAGCATTTAGAGTCATAGAAATAATGCTAATTTCAGCCTCCTTGAAAAATTTACTTAAAGCTTTTCTGTCCTTTGTCCTTTACCACAGTGATCAGTTGTACGTTGTAGTGTTTCTGAGAGTCTTAACAAGATGGTTATTTTGAATAAGTGGCTAACTCAGTAGATTCACAGTGATCTTTAAAAGCTGCATTCACACACTGATGTCTTGACCAACTTTTGCCTATGTTGAAGAAAACGTCAAGCCACTTCAAGCAAAGTCAAGCCATGCAGAACCAAGTTAAAGTTAGTTTGGCAAGGCTGATGTTTGTTGGGTTTGTTGAAAATCTTTTGCTTAAAAATTTCAGAGGTTTTTGTACATGTAAACTTGCAGAACACAAACAAACATTAGCGCATTAATGCTAATCAGATCAAGCCTGATGCGGATCATCATCCATCATTAACAGCTTTTTGAAATGGAAGCCTGAAAGTTGTCTTTTCCTTCCAGAGGCATTAATTATATTTAAACAAGAGTTTTTACTAATATTTTATTTACAAACATTTTCTAAATGACTTTGTCCCAATTATTTGTTCATCTTTGTGTCATCATGTAATCACCTGTATGCTTTTAAAACTTTTAAATCCCACAGCAAAAAAACAAACAAACAAAAAAAAAAAAATCTGGTTTTTAGTTTGTTTTTTTCTGTTCCCTGAAGTGTAAAGGGAATCAAACAATGATTTGATTACCTCCGCCAGGAGGTTATGTTTTCGGGAGAGTTTGTCTGTCTGTGGACAAAATAACTCACAAAGTTATGGATGGATTTTGATGACATTTTCAGGAAATGTTCAGCATGGGAAAAGGAAGAACTGATTCAATTTTGGTGTTGATCCGGATCACCGTCTGGATCGGCCATGACGAAAAATGTGATTTTCGTGAATAACTACTGAACTAACATAGATATCATTGTGAAACCATTTGCTAATGGTATGTTTTCATGGTCAAGGAATCTAAATATTTACATAAAACAAAGGTAGGACTAATATTTATGGTGAAAATCACAATATGGGAGAGGACTGTGGTGCTGGCAGAGGTCTGCGCTCTCCGAGTGCTTTTCTACTTTGTTCTGTTTTTAACATATTAAATATCCCTGAATTTAAGTTAAGTTTTTTAAACCCAAAAGGAGTCCAAAGCTCATTCTAAAATAAATAACATTTCTGAAGTTTCCCCCTGTGGGACTAATAAAGTTATATCTTATCTTATCTTATGCATCTTTTTGGCTTAAGTCATTAAAACATCCATACCTGTTGTCGTCAGAGTGACGTCTCCAGTTATTTTTCATACCCTCCTTTTTCTGTGCAGCCTTGAAGAGCTGTTCTGAGATAATGACTCACTCCAGACAAACAGTAATTGTCTTTGCTTTATTCAGCATATTAGTGCAGCCCTGCAAAACCAAGCAGACACATTTCTGAAAATGTAACTGGCCAATGAGCTGTGGCATAGCTTTAATCACTCCGTCTCTGTTAATCAAACATTCAGCTTCTCTTTACTCAAGTGCCAATGTCTGACTCGAGCTGGTTTCAGCCTCATTTTTGTGCTTCAGTCCTCATGACACGGAAACCTTTTACCTCAGATGAAGGTAATATGTGCCCGTGTCCTTGGTCAGGTAGAGCCACTCAAAGGCTCTGCGATCAGATAACAGAACAGGCTGTTCCTCGCTGTTACAGTGTGTACACAATTAAAAAGATCTGCTCCGAATATGACCTCATAAAGCCTCATAAAAACATGAATCAATGTTTGAAAAAAGGCAGCAAATAACGTTTACTGCTGCAATCAAGATCTTTTTTCATGCCTGCTCAACTTCATTCTGAACAAAAGTGCAATAAGTTAAAAATTAAAACTGTAGTGCACAGATATTTAGGTACACATTAAGGAGAAATCAGCTTCAATTTAATTCTATTCTCTTCACTTTAATTCATTGGATCTTAAAAGTGAGTAATCACTGATTTTTGATAATTAACTGAGATTAATCTCAGCCTTAGTTGCATGTTAATTCACATTTCAAAACCTTTGATAAGTCCAGTTAGACAATTTTAAGCATTTCCTTCCAGTTTCTTGATCATGAACCAAGTGACTGCAGAGAAGTGTACTTAATTATGTGGATTTGTGGTTTACTTTATAAATCAGTGCAATAGGGCTACACCAGTGTGGTCTACAACCATAGTTTAGAGGTAGAAATAAAAGTGTTGTTGTGCGCTAGTAGGGGGCAATTTGGCTATTGGCTGTTGATATTAATAATAATTGAAAATTAATTATTAATATTAAAATTATCAAAGATAATTTAAAAAAAAGATGATAAATATGATTATAAAATCAATATTTATAACGGGGCACCACCCTGTTTCCAGGGACCGATAACCAAATTGACAAAATTAGGATTCAGTCTCAGAAGGTGTGGAAAGATCTAAACGTATAGTTCGAGCACTGATACACTGTTATGAATCCAGCAAATATCACAGTTATACCACAATAAACACAAACAACGACAGATTAAACTATATTAAAGTTTATTTAAAGCAATAATTATTCAAAATAACATTACTTATTATAAACCATTATAATTTAAATTATAAGCAAACATTAAGCTACTAACTACAAACTAATAAAAGGCAATAACAACAACATCAATGATCACAATGACTGCAGCAGCAGTACCCATAACATTACCACAGCAGCAACAGTAAATGCATTCATCAATGATGGAGCTAATGTGTGTGTGAGAGTTTGTGTGTGTGGGAAGGCGAAGGAGAAAAGGAGTGGCTAAGGGGTCACGTGAGGGAAGGCGTACCCTGGACCAAAATGGCGGCAGAGGAAAGCGTCCTATCCTCTCTAGAGCCAAGATGGCCACTCACCACGTGAACAAAGGAAAGGGGGGAAGGGTCTTTCAGCCCCACGTGGTAACGAGGCGACCCTTTAGAGATTTTAGGCGCGCACCAACGGCACCTTTAAGATGGGTGTGGTGTGAGGGAGGTGTGCGTGTGTAGGAAAATAGAGGGAAAAGAGTGAGAGAGAGAGACCCAGAGGAAGATCTCCCCTACAGTTGATAAATAGGTATCACTACACAATAACAGAGCCAGTAAACCGAAGTCTATCTGGTCTGATATTGGACTTTCAAGCAGTGATACGCTATTTACCACTGATCACGGGTGAAGATCGAAAATAAAAGCAGGGCAAATAAAACACAAATAAAATAAAACAGGTCTCATAAACGCAAAAGCAAATCAAAAACACTCTAAACTAAACTGTCTCTGCCCAGACATAAGCCTCTTACTTTGCGTTGCTCCGGTCCTCCGGAGTGTGGATAGGCGATGACGGGGAGAGAGAGGAAAAAGGGGTCCGCTGTGAAAGTCCGCTGTAGAAGTCCGCCGTGTGAGCTCTGAGTCCACCGCTGTGTGCTGGATCCGCCGACGTGCACTCTCAGTGTGGTCCACTCTACGTCCGAGCCGTGCGTCCGAGCCGTGCGTCCGAGCCGTGCGTCCTGCCTCCGCGCCGTGCATTTGTGTTCGCACTGTGTGCGCTCGGGTCTGCAGCTGTGCGCTCTGCGTCCGTTCTGGGTCCACAGCGGTGCGCTCGGGGTCCGCTCTGGGTCCGCGGCTGTGTGCTCAAGAGTTCAGGCGGTCAAAGTTCTATTTGCGGTAGCGGGATGCAGGTTTGTTTGGTGACGGCCGAAACAAACCGTAGACGGGGGACGAGGTGCTTTGTTAGGCCTCTAACAAAGTTGGCGCGCTCGTCCTCTCCGTGGTGATCAGCTGTGCGTAGCGGTGTTTGATGGGTGCTTCCTTTTGGGACAGTCAAGTCGCAGCCAGAGCCCGCAAGAGCTGGTAACTGGAATCAGACTATCCGTGGAGAGCTAAGAATTCTGGTTGCTCTGCTCTTTTAAGGCCTTTGTGACATCATAGGGGATACCTGCGTATTTCCCTAGCAGGGACCAATGACGGTGCAGAGTTTTGGTTTAAAAGGTTCACACCTAGGTGGGGAAACCAGCGGGTGGCGGCGCCAGCTCCTAACGGTCATGAGAGGGTCTGAATCGGGCTTTGAATGTTACATGTAGGCCTCTCTTTTGTCTTTGGCCCACATGGCGTACAGATCCCAACAGTGTGTAACGGTGTTCTCCATGAAAAATACAAGCCTTTCTGTTCGAGCGACAAAGCTGTAAGGCATTGGAGGTTTATTTGAAGGTCTTTAATAAGTCCCAGTAGTCAAACATGTCTCAGCTGAAGTCTGTGAGAAAAGGGGTTTCTCCTGCTCAGCACATTTGCTGTTCTTTAATTGAAGTTTACAGCGATGGAGCCCAGGAAACAGGCTCACGCTGGCTTCTACAACCAGGAGGACTCAGTTAGTTCAGGAAGCCAGCATCTTTTACAGCGTGCTATCTAGAAGACAGGAAGTACTTTGTAGAAATTGGTAACTGTGTCTCAGACCACATGGCCTTGTTTGTGGGGTGCCCCAGGGGTCAATCCTAGGACCCCTCCTGTTCAATCTCTACATGCTGCCTTTAGGCCAGTTAATACAAAGTAGTAATGTGTCCCACCACAATTATGCAGATGACACTCAGATCTATGTCTCACTGACAGCAGATGAATATGGTCCAGTGGATTCACTCTGTCACTGCATCCATCGGGTCAGTGTGTGGATGCAGAACAACTTTCTCCAGCTAAATTCAGACTAGACTGAAGTCGTCGTATTTGGTCCACAGAAACAAAGAGAAAGTGTCAGCAGTCACCTCCAGTCTCTCTCTCTAAAACCTACAAATCAGGTTAAAAATCTCTGTGTAATAATGGACTCAGACTTGAACTTTGGCAGCCACATCAAATCAATAACATCAGCAGCCTTTTACCATCTAAAAAACATCGCCAAAATCAAAGATATAGTGTCTAAACCTGACCTAAAGATACTTATCCATGCATTTATCTCTAGTAGGTTAGATTACTGTAACGGCCTGCTCACCGGCCTCTCCAAACGAGCCATAACACAGCTGCAGTACATCCAGAATACTGCCGCTCACGTCCTGACCAGAACCAGGAAGTACGAACACATTAGTCCTGTGCTCAGGTCCCTACACTGGCTTCCTGTGGCTCAGAGAATAGACTTTAAAGCAGCTCTGCTTGTGTACAAATCTCTCCATGGCCTGGCACCAAAGTACATCTCTGACATGTCTGTGCCATATGAACCATCTCGGACTCTGAGGACCTCAGGGACCGGCCTTCTGCTGGTGCCCAGAGTCAGGACTAAGCATGGGGAATCAGGGTTCCAGTTTTATGCCGCTAAAATCTGGAACAGTCTTTCTGAAGATGTGAGACAGGCCTCTACTCTGACAATGTTCAAATCTAGGCTCAAAACAGCCTAACTGTGCTTATAACTAAAATGATCTGATCTGCACTCTTCTCTTTGTAATGATTAATGTTGATTTTATTTTTTTATTGTGATTTTAATGCATTTTTCTTGTTCTGTAAAGCACTTTGAATTACCTTGTGTGTGAATTGTGCTCTACAAATAAAATTGCCTTGCCTTGCCTTGCCTATAAAGACGATGGTCCTTCTCTTTCTAACTAATGATATCAGCATGATTTTGAGATTCATGGTATGACTTTATAATGGAGCTTTTGCTTATAGATGTGACAGCAATATGTAAGCAACCTTGGAGGGGGTTTGCACTATCGGTGTGTTTTCTTGCTTAAACTTTACTTAAAGATATGGACCTCATTGAGCGTAAAAATCTCATTTGCAAGATTGTCTGTTTTTTTTAATTTTAAATTAATTGTTCAGAATGAAACAATTCGGAATCAGACTTTTCTCCTTAGTGTTTACTTAGAAATAGTAATTCCTAGTTGAGGTTTACATGTGAAACACATTTATTTGCCTTTATTTAAGGCCTGAGGGTTGGGAATGGTTCTGATTGGACAGGGGACCAACATGACAAAGTGACGCATTATTTTACCAGAAGAAAAACTCCAGTTCAGTGTCTTTCCGTGCGTCATCACGACAGAACAAGGGAACAAGCCTGTGCAAAACAACTGCAATTAATTCAAATTGGAATGATTATTAACATTATCGAGGAATTATATGATTTGGGTTAAAACCAGAATGAGCCAGCCACTTACTTTGGAATTAAGTTTTATTTGGAATTATCATTTTAATTCAGAATTAGCTGTTAAAATGGTCATTTTTAATGTTGTAAAGAACATTTAAGTTTTATTCTGAATTAAAGGGGAATGAAAGACCTCATGTAAATGTGATAATTTACAAGTAACAGACTTGAAGCAGTTACAGTTACAGATACGCTCATATCAGAGTCACAGAGCAGGAATTCATCAGTCAAAGCATCTACAGCCGGCTTCTTCTACCCCTAAAACTTGACTTTTCTATCATGTAGAGGAAAACTTTTTATACGCAACATTAGCTTAACTACAGCAAAAACAGATTTGCAGTTGATCAGAAGGAAGTGTGATATATTTGACATTACACGGTGTAGATTGCCTTTCTCTCATCCACTGAGCTATCACTGAGTTTGTTTTTTAAGCAGTCAAGAAGCACTTGTGTCTATATTTTACTGCAGTGTAAGAGCAGAGTGATGTGGAGTAGCAGCCAGGCCATTCCCTGCTGTTTTTGCTCGGCTAAGGTTCTTTCAAAAAAAGCAAAAATAACTAGAAAAGCACTCGGAGAGCGTAGACCTCCGCCAGCGCCACAGTCCTCACCCATATTGTCATTTTGACCATAAATATTAGTCCTACCTTTATTTCATCTAAATATTTAGATTCCTTGACCTTGAAAACATACCATGAGCAACTGGTTTCACAATGATATCTATTTTAGTTCAGTTGTTATTCACAGAAATCACATTTTTCACCATGGCGGCCAGACGCTGATCTGGATCAACACCAAAATGGAATCAGTTTTTCCTTTTTTCATGCTGAACATTTACCTGAAAATTTCATCAAAATCCATCCATAACTTTTTGAGTTATTTTGTTCACAGACAGACAGACAGACAAACTCCCAAAAACATGACCTCCTTGGCGGAGGTAATCAATCTGCCAATTCTATTTAGCTAACATTCAACCTTAATCTCACTTCTCTGTTGACAGTTTTAATAAATCATTTACAGTTCCAACTTCAACAAGGATAACATATTCATCTAATCATTCATCACAGTTTTGGGTGAATAGTTCTGAAAGGGTTTTGGGTGTTAACTTTAATTTTCCTGCCTGGATTTAATTACCATTTAAAACAACTAATTAAATAAAGAGATGAAGATTATACAGAGGTTTTTTTTTTTCACCAACAATGCTTTTAGAAGTTGGCCTTTCAATGTGGTTTCTTCTTGGACCTACTAATTTGTTCTGCCTTGGTGTTGCTGTTGTTTACTTCTTGTGCTGGATTATGATTTTATTCTGCTGCCTAAGGGGCCAATCACATGGATGCGTGCCACTTAAGTAAATTTTCTGAGGTTTTGAACACAGATTAATGTTCAACTTTGCAGTGCAAGGCACAGAGTCACAGCAACGCCTTTGTGCCACTCTTAGCCAAAGCTAACATGACAGAAGATGAAAACAGGCAAATTCACAGGTGGTGTTACTGAAGCCCACTGTGAGGTGAACCAACTGTACGGTTTTAGGCAATGTTAGGAATCTTTCTGACTGAGAGTGTAGAGTAAAGTAAAGAGTCCTTCACTAAATATTCAGTAGAAATTCAAGTATACATACATATAATACATTTCTATATATTTTTTATATTTTTAATGTTTATCCTATTTTTCTTATCTTGTATTTGAATATAGAGACTTCCAATTGCACTGTGGTGTAGGATTTTGTCTTGTATATATGTTTTACTTTACTTCTAACTGTTTGATACTGCATTTTTGTTTTTACTTAAGCTACACTGTGTAGTTTGTACAAAACCCAAAACCAGTGAAGTTGGCACGTTGTGTAAATCTTAAATAAAAACAGAATACAATGGTTTGCAAATCCCTTTTAACCTATATGCAGTTGAATACACAGCAAAGACAAGATACTTAACGTTTGAACTGGTAAACTTTGTTATTTTTTGCAAATATTAGCTCATTTGGAATTTGATGCCTGCAACATGTTTCTAAAAAGCTGGCACAAGTGGCAAAAAAGACTGAGAAAGTTGAGGAATGCTCATCAAACACTTATTTGGAACATCCCACAGGTGAACAGGCTAATTGGGAACAGGTGGGTGCCATGATTGGGTATAAAAGCAGCTTCCCTGAAATGCTCAGTCATTCACAAACAAGGATGGGGCGAGGGTCACCACTTTGTGAACAAATGTGTGAGCAAATTGTCCAACAGTTTAAGAACATTTCTCAACGAGCTATTGCAAGGAATTTAGGGATTTCATCATCTACGGTCCGTAATATCATCAAAAGGTTCAGAGAATCTGGAGAAATTACTGCACGTAAGCGGCAAGGCCCAAAACCAACATTGAATGCCCGTGACCTTCGATCCCTCAGGCGGTACTGCATCAAAAACCGGCATCACTGTGTAAAGGACATCACCACATGGGCTCAGGAACACCTCAGAAAACCACTGTCAGTAACTACAGTTCGTGGCTACATCTGTAAGTGCAAGTTAAAACTCTACTATGCAAAGCCAAAGCCATTTATCAACAACACCCAGAAACGCCGCCGGCTTCGCTGGGCCCGAGCTCATCTAAGATGGACTGATGCAAAGTGGAAAAGTGTTCTGTGGTCTGACCAGTCCACATTTCAAATTGTTTTTGGAAACTGTGGTCGTCGTGACCAAAGAGGAAAAGAACCAGCCGGACTGTTATAGGCGCAAAGTTCAAAAGCCAGCATCTGTGATGCTATGGGGGTGTATTAGTGCCCAAGGCATGGGTAACTTACACATCTGTGAAGGCATCATTAATGCTGAAAGGTACATACAGGTTTTGAAGCAACATATGTTGCCATCCAAGTAACGTCTTTTTCATGGACGCCCCTGCTTATTTCAGCAAGACAATGCCAAGCCACATTCTGCACATGTTACAATAGCGTGGCTTCGTAGTAAAAGAGTGCAGGTACTAGACTGGCCTGCCTGTAGTCCAGACCTGTCCGCCATTGAAAATGTGTGAAGCATTAAAATACAGGATACAACGGAGACCCCGGACTGTTGAACAACTTAAGCTGTACATCAAACAAGAATGGAAAAGAATTCCACCCCAAAAGCTTCAAAAATTGGTCTCCTCAGTTCCCAAACGTTTACTGAGTGTTGTTAAAAGGAAAGGCGATGTAACACAATGGTAAAAATGCCCCTGTGACAACTTTTTTGCAATGTGTTGCTGCCATTAAATTCTAAGTTGATGATTATTTGCAAAAGAAAATAAAGTTTCTCAGTTCGAACATTAAATATCTTGTCTTTGCTGTGTATTCAATTAAATATAAGTTGTAAATGATTTGCAAATCATTGTATTCTGTTTTTATTTACAGTCTACACAATGTGCCAAATTCACTGGTTTTTGGTTTTGTAGTTTGGTGAAACTTTATGTTGCATTCAAACAAATACAGCTCTCTAGCACCTCACTTCTTCAAATGAGAGTTGCAACTGCAACTCTACGTTAATGCTTTTCCAAAAAATCATACTCTAACAGTTTTTGAACATGCACCCAAATAATCAAAGATATCCAATTATCCTGGTATGTGCCTTAGCTGGTAGTAGGGCTGAACAATATGGACAAAATTTCATATCTTGATATTCATGCCAGATATCTCCATATCGATTCGATATGACTACAGGTTTGGTGAAAACCAAGCATTTTCAAGAAAAATAAAAACATCATAATACAAAAGAATGTGGAAAGTGCAATTTTATTTATAAGAAATCTGTATCATTTATATCGTTGCTTTTTCGATATTAATATCTTGAATCTTCATATCTCGATATTGATTTGATAATGATGTATTGTTCAGCCCTAGCTGGTAGTATAGTGCTTTATGTCCCTCTCTGCTGTTCATAGTTTTTTTTAGACAAGGTGGACATAGAAGCTTCTATAGGACTTACTCGTTCTTTATAAATTCAAATAAGAAATCCTTCGCTCATTAGGACAATTCAGATTGTTGGCAGAGGCTGTTCGCACAAATGAGGACATATTTATGAATGTAGACATTGTTTTTAGCTCATAATTGACTTCAAATGCTACACATCTGTTTGCGCTGAAAAGGGAGAAACTCTCCAATCTGACTGTACATTTTGTGTCAAAACATTAAAGGGCATTTTATTCTATTCTAGTGTGTGTTAAAGGAAAGAGGAGAGCATTATCCACTTATTTATTTAGGCTGCACGTGCATGGACGCAAACACTCCATGCATTTTTGTTCTCAGGGTGTTTTCAGTGCGTCTGTGATCTGTAATTGTATTTTTCTGCCTTTTCATGAAAGACTGAACCAAACTTGTTACAGTTTATGAAGTTAATATGGTTTCACTCATGCCCGTCTGTTTTGTGTAGCTCACTAAAAGAATGTAGCGTCACATCTTTCTTTATTCTCTCCTGAAGGGTTTGTGGAGCTTAGCCTCTTGGACCAAGTGCATCTGTTGGAGTGCTGCTGGTTGGAGGTTCTGATGGTGGGACTGATGTGGAGGTCTGTAGACCACCCAGGGAAACTCATCTTCTCCCCTGACCTCAGTCTGACCAGGTACTGCTAACAAAATCTCAGATCCTGCACTTTCCACCAAAGTTAGTTAAAAGATTCGTCTCTGTGATCATTGAAGCCACATCATGTCATTTTCCAGCCTTAAAATAGCAGTGTAAAAGTTAATCTGATGGTTAAGTTACTTTCAACAGAGAACAGCATGACTCCCATTACCCTTTTCAGCACCATTAGCTGCCTGCTATCAGCAGTATGTAACTAATCTAATGTGCTAAGATCAGATTTACAGCACTAGTTTACTCACAGTAGACACACAGTTTGCCTGTCTGGGTACTGTTAGATAGAGATTAAGCTACACATGAGGATAAGAGCTATGAAGGGAAATAAAGGGACAAATCAAGATGAACATCAGTGAAGGCCTCTTAATACAATAGAAGGAAATGTCCAACCACAGTCCCACCACTGGGGGGCAAAGCTACATTGCATCATCATCTTAAACCTTTATTACAGCCTTGGAAACCAAGTGTTTTTTGAGCTCAAATGTAGAGATAGATATCTGGAATCCTAATCATCATTTTTTCGACCTTCATTTTTGTTCAGAACACGAACTGATTTGGATCTTGTTTTCAATGAATAGCAAACAGGATCTTTTCCTCCTTCAATCTGGCTCATAAAATTAATAGTTCAGGCCCATTCCTAAATCTGAGGAGTCTAAATTGAAACCATAAAAACAGATTAGACATCAAGAAATGATCAAGCACAGCACTTACCAAAGACCACTTGCTACAGAAATGAGAAAACTAATTTTTTGCTAGAAATCTTGCAAAGAAAAATATGTTCAACCCAAATTTGAGCCGCTAACAGATCTTCTCTGAGAGGCCAGAATTTAATCAAGCATAACATTCAACCACTACATATTTCTTTCTGTTTATAATTGCAAGTAAATAGCTATACTTTAACATCTTGATCAAGAACTAAATACCGTGCTTTGTTATTTTTCAGAGTTTTTTTTTTTTTCCAAAACAGAAAAAAATGAAAACTCATGGTTTATAATAATAATTATATTATAGCTTTAAAAATATTGTTTGGGTTAAAGAGCTTCTACATACTAGTGTATACACCATAACAGAAACATAAAAAAATATGCTGGTAATTACCAGTGCTGTTAGTTTGTGACATCTGTGGCATAAACCTTACACTTGGTTGTGATCTAATAAATTGTCAAGCACTTCACCTGTTTAAAAGAAATAGTTAAAGAAATTAAAGCTGGGTGGTACTAACCAACTTACCTCAGAATTTTTCAAAAAAAAAAAAAACCAAATTTGTCACAATATTTGAATTTTAAACTTTGATGTTTTTCAAATACAACTTTAGAATCAATCGGTAGAGATACCTGTTTGATGCTAAGGCAAGAAAGTCCCAATAGAAAAGATAAACTGCTGAATCGTTCTCCATTCTTTGACTTAATCAACGGCATTTGCTGATGATTCCTACAGCCTGTGTAGCAAATATACATTTCTGCACACTGAGTTTGTCAAAACCTCTAAGTTCCTACATGTCGCATTTTTTTTTTTTTAATATTTTCTTCTGACAGAATTTTAACCATAACAGATAAAAGTGTGTGGAAGTAGTAAGACAAAGGGAAACTCTTCCTCTACATGTTCCAAACAAACTCGTGAAATATCGTCTGCGTTCTGATATTTGCCAGCAATTTCTTTTGTTTTGTAAAACACAAAAATGCCAAATTTTGGGTTGTCTGGACTTTTGTTTTTGTTGTATTGTTATCAAATAGGTATCAATGTCATGTAATTACTTCTTCCAAGCATTTCACTGTTTGACCAAGAGCAAGATAACTCAAAAAGTTCTTTTGATGACATTTTTAGAGCATGTTGGTCAAAAAGTGACGATTTTAGAATTTTTGTTGGGGGCGTAAGTGGTGCACTTGGGACTGTGCAATCAGGAGTTTGCAGGTTCAAGCACAGTTCCAGGTGACACATGGCATCCTGTCTTTGACACTTAACCCCAAGTTGCTCCCACTGCTGCATCAGTGGTGTGTAAATGGACTTGAAAGGGTGTGAATGTGTTAGTTGATATTGATGGATAACTAAAACAGAAACTGAGAACTATCAGTGAGTAAATGTGAGAGCGAATGAGTGTGGATGTGTTGATGTGACCTGCGACTAAAGTTGCTTTGAGTAGTCAAAGACTAGAAAAGAGCAACAGTATATAAGCTCAAGTCCATTTAGTAATCCAATTAATATTGTCAGAAATGCCTTGGCAAAGGTGTGTGCTCTTTGAATGCATTTAGTTGTTATTCATTTTCTTTATACTCGAGCCAAACAGTATGCATTATTATTATGTTGTGGTTCTTAATGTAAATACTCTTCTATAGAGCATGAGGCCTGCCTTCTTCGTTATTTTTATCATGCTCAATTAGATTGATATACAGGATATTGTCAAGCTCTATAACTCTTCTAGGGAAAAAAGCCAATAATACACCTTAAACTGTGGATACTGCGCAGCCCCAACACAAATACTGAAGTGGTTTAGCACAGTTTCTCTCTAAACTTTCTTCTTTAAACTCATAATACTTTCTCATCCTCAGCTCAGATAGCTCACTAACTTGACAATAAAACTAGGATCTCTGCAGCCTTGTCTGAATTTTTGTCCATATTTGGCTACAAAATGATATCTGCTGGTATTCAGACGTTTCAGGAGCTGGAACAAGCTGTACCATGCATACAGAAAGAACATCTGCATCGTACAAACCATCATTTCCTTTGTGGTAGATCTTATCGTCCTGTCTTGCGTTGGAATTTGTGAAGGTACAGGATGCAGTGCAAAGCAAAAGAGAGTAAATAGGGAAATGAACTGGGTAAAAAAATGTGTTCAGATTATTAATAATGAGCAAAGGGTCATACTGTGTTGGTCAAACTTTATTTTCATGGACTCATGTTTGGGGGACTTGGTGTGTGTGTTGTGCTAGAAATTAATGAAAGTAAACGTAATTATTTAAAACTGACCTGCAAAGTGGTGTACAATAAGGATTCTTCATTAAATATTAATCTGTTTGATATTATATTCACAGTTCACATTTGCTGGAATTGCAGTGTTTCAGTTTCGAGTGCAAACAGATTTCATTCTTTTGTGCTCTTTTTCTTCATATATGTGCTAAAATTGGGCAGAACATCACATTACTGCTTCCAGAGAAGAGGCAGCAATATGCACCCACAATGGTAATATAAGGGGTTCCTCATTCCTCAAACCTGATCTTGATAATGTTTGAACTTATCAATAGTGCCTTGTGGGCCTCAGTACACAATGCCATTGTTTAATCCACTGATGCACAAACATACATCAGGTTTGGCAGGGTGACATAAACTCCAAGCACATCAGCACTGTGCTTTCACTTAAGCACTCTGGTTACTCCACAACAGACTGATAATATACCAACCCCTGTAGCTAGAAGAATGCTCAAAACAGTTGTGAAAAGTGTGTTGCAGTGTTAATTTTATTGGCTAATTATTTTTGTCATAGTTTTTGTCAACAACCGTTATTTCCATGATAAAAACCTAACAGTAACTAATAAAAACAAGGGCACATGGACAAAAACTAAAACTAATGTCACTGACATTTTAGTAGAGACAAATTAGGAATATATCCAATCACAGCTGCCTTAGCTTCATGGTGGTGGGATAAGTTGTGGAGCGATCCAATCAGAGCTGCTCTCTTTATTAAATGATATATTCACGTACAGCAGGTTCCCTGTTTGTTGTCAGTTCTGGTATTGTAACTGAGATGCTCTGCCAGGTAGCCTAAATAAAGTGACTGCATTTCACACAAAAGTTAAATTTGTTCCTGTTCGTTAATACATTCAAACTTTACCAGCATTCAATAAAGAGTTGTTTTATGTTTAATTTTAACCAAGTGTAAAACATGACTTAAATTCAAGGAAACATAAATGCCTTACCCTTTACACTTTGTATTTTAGTTGACTAAATTTACAGAAGATTTTGTCGACTAAAATTCTGTGAAATTTTCATCAGCTAAAACTAGACTAAAATAAAATCAATTTGGTTGACTAAATTGTGACTTGAACTAAAAGATGTTTTAGGTAGATGACCTGTTGAATAGAAAATGTAATCCTTTTATACGTTTTGCTGCAGTCAGCAGGATGACTGCTAGAAATAAACTTATGGATTCTTAATTAGCCTTAATGAGAGAACGTTAATGATTCTAACATTATGATCTGTTTGATGGCAGCTCTGAAAATGAGATTTAGAAGAAAAAGCAAAGGGTCATCATCAATTACAGCATCCATAAAATGAACATTAAGTGTCTAGAAGTGTTAAGTACAATTTCTGCTGATCAGATTTGCTTGTTTGTTGTTCCAGTGTTACAGAACAGACTATCCTTAGTGGAAATAAACAATTCAAGAGATTTGTTTTTCAAAGCTACAAAACCTTTCTTGCCTCATGACTAATATTGCCCAGCCAAAACAACACACATAACAGGCATTAAAGCATCATCTCCTGGGCCAAAACAAGAGTAAATATGGTAAATGTTCTTTACTCAAAGCCACATGGGTTAAGTAACTGTTTAGGAACCTGTCCTAATCTAAAAGTATTGATTAAACACAGAAAAACCCAAACAAAACCAAGTCCAGGATACAAGATACAACAAAGTTTGCTGGTTATTATACAAAGGTTTCATAATGAAATTAAACTGTGGTTTCACATTGGCTTATTGGTTGGAGAGAAAAATAAAAATAAAATGTTTAAACATGGAGGAGTGCAGATGATGCATTAAATAATCTGACAGCCTGAGGGAAGAAGCTGCACTGCAGTTTCAGATACTTCTGGAACTTATGCCTGACGCAGCAGGGTGAACAGGCTGGGCTGATGTTGTCTTTTATTATCCTTTGGATCTCACATCGCTGATATCACTGATGCTCTGTAGATAAGATGAAGGAATGTCCAGATCAGATTTTTCAATTTCAGTTTCAATTTTTAGTTTATTTGATACAGAGGGACAATGTACATTCATACACACTTTAAAAAAAATAAAATGTAAATGTACCCAACTCTGGCTACCAAGCAAATTTCCATTGGTAGTCCCCCCAGCTAAAATATGAAAACAGACAGGTTAAAGGAAGAAAATACAAGTATAATAATTAAAAGGTTCTGTTCTTGTTTTGCTTCTTTTTAAAGAAAAGAAAGAACAGAGAAACATTATCATAATAAAACATTTTACAATACATTACAATCATAGTTTTTATTGTACACAGGTGGTCAGTACCAGATGTTAAAGTGCTAGATTTAGGCAGTAAAGTGCTGAAGTCGAGTATAAAGTGCTAGAATTACTAATTAAAGTGCTGAAGTTGATATTTAAAATACCAGGTCTCTTGGAAAATGAGCACTAAAAAATTTTAAAGAAAGGAGAGAGAGAGAGGAATTAAGAAAAAAAAAAAAAAGAAAAGGAGGTAGGTGGAGATGGAATGGGGCTGCAGCAATGCAAGTCCAGGTCATATGTATTGATTTAATTATGGTGTTTAAGGGTTAATGCCAGTTATAGTGTAATCAGACTGTGGGGATGGGGCCAAAAAAGGAGAGGAGAGGGGAGGTAATGAAAGAGAGAGGGAGAGAGAAAAAAAGAAAAGAAAAAATAAATAAATAAAAAAAATAAATAGAAAAGTAAATAAATGGAAGAGAGAGAAAAAATTTAATAAATAAATAAATTAAAAAAGGTGATGGGTGGTCAGATGAAAATAATCAGTTAGTTACATAAATAAATAGTAGTCCAAGAAGTGATGACATGGCATCACCATCTCTTGTCCTACAACATGATTACCAGTACTTAGACAAAGTGACATAGTGGTATTGCACAATATTAACAATATAACATGATTATGCAAAAGGTGACATAGTGACATTTATTCGTTATCAGAGATCATGATCATTTCTTAACTGAATTATACATTAAAATAGGCCCGTCACGATAACAAATTTCGCTGGACGATAATTTGCAAAAAAAAAAAATATTGCAGATAAACGATATTATTGTCAATATTGTTTTGAAACATCATCTTTTCATTAATGTAATTATAATATATATCATAATAAAGTGAGTACACCATATCAAAAACAATAAAGTTTAATTTCTTAAGAGTATTTCCACTATAGAACCAATGCACCCCGGTGTTGAGAAAGTTGCACAGAGTGACCCATCTTCTCATCCTGCCTGTTTGATAGAAAAAGAGGAGGAAAACAAAAATGCATGCACGTGTCAACTTATCGAGGCCGGCATTTATTAATATTACTACTGTGACTGTCTAAATCTCTCAATTCATTCCAACTCGCAAAATAGTGCAAATGGTTTTGTATGAATGAAAGTAAATTAAATAATTTAACAGATGTAATTGTTTCAAATTACCAAGGAAACTAATTTCACCCCCACTCAGGAGTAATTATTCAAGGTTATTAAACAGGTCACAGTTTTAATTTTTACCAAGATCAGATGATCAGATGATCACATTTTGATATAAAGAAGTATCCTTTTCCAGAACGAATCAATAGATGCTTTTGTAATAGCTCCCTGTCTTCATGTTTGTGTGTTAGGGAGGAGGGGAGCTGCGTTCAGGGCTTTTCGGAGATCTTTGACATGCTGGTTATCGCCACGTCCAGAGTGAGAGAGCTGAAACTGCAGAGGGAGGAGTACGTCTGCCTCAAGGCCATGATCCTGCTCAACTCCAGTGAGTGAACAGATTGTTTAATTTGTGTGTGTGTGTGTTGAAGAGGGTCCGATCTTAATTTGTGTTTGCTCCATTAATAAAGCAGCATCAAAGCTCTGAAGTATCATCACAGGAGTTTCAGCACATTTCCCAGAGAGATGTCATTGAGATGGTCGGTAAAATCACAGTCCAGAGGGAGATTGGCTCTTCGGTGCGTAATCCTGTCCGTGTGTTTGTAGTGGCTCGATTACTCAGCAGTTCTTAATGAGAACACGGTGTATAGTGTGGATCTGTTGAACACTCAGACACGGGCAGTACCTGAAGAAGAACAGAGCGGGAGTCTCTCTGAAGTTCACCAGTAATTAATGTCTGACTCATAATTCTGTCTTCCTTCACTGGCAAACGTTAACATGTTTTTCCTGCAACACTTTCAATTCAGCTTTTCTTGTACAGAAAATGTGTGTTACACAGGGAAAACAAAACCAGAGCACTGCTTTTCAAGGAAATAAAAAGGTTTACCCTCTCATTAACCCATTTCGCAGTAAATTAAAGACTTGGTGGTGTATCCAGAGACGGGGGATTTGCTTCTTCTTCAAAAGTTTTACTCCCTATAAAGACAGCATACGAAAAAAAGGAGCCTTTCTGTATTAAATTTAACATTTACACACAAAATGTTTTTCTATGCATGTAGTTTACTTTGATGCTTCATTTCCGTTGAAGTTAATTATTCCCTGTTCAAAGGTGAAATGAGTGGCTCTGCAGTTTGGATGATCTATGCCTGACCTTTCACTGCACAGATTATGCTCCTGACTCCCCCACAGTTTGCTCTTGTAACACCACAAATGAACTGTTTTTTTTTCCTCCCTACTTTACGAAACAGAAGGCAGCTGCAGTGGAAGATGCAGATGTTACAGACTTGTTGTTTTGTTCAGTGCATATTATCACAAATCTATAATAACAAAGATGCCGTGTTTTTACATAAAACTAAAATAATAGATTGAAGTGGAAAAAGGATGTCAGTTATGTTTGTGTAGTCATTCTTTGGAAAAGAAAACAGATTTCTCAGAAGTGGTAGGAAGTGGTTTGCTGTGAGCCATAATGACATGTATTTCTGAATATGCCGCGTATAACCAGTCAATATGTTCCTCTTGTCCATCTGGGAAAGAGCTCATAGAAAGTGTTTGCAGCAGTTAATTCAGGGGTTTTCACATACCCTGGAAAACCTGGAAGATGACTGACCAAAGTTCCAGTCATGGAAACCGTATGGAATATTAGAAAAGGAAGGAAAAAGTCCTGGAAAAGCTTGAGTGTCCTGGAAAATTATTTATCCACCCTTTGTTTCTCTCTACCGTATTAGAGAATGTGAAAAAGTAAACAAAAAGATGCACATAGCCTTTGTGTGTATGTAGTGTAGCTAAGGTATGAAGTTGGTTATGTTACAGCCACTGACTGCACATCTTGTAAATCCATCCTCTGGGCTGGAGGAGGGGTGGTGATGTCCTGGAAAAGACCTGGAAAATAATTTCTAGAAAAGAGAGAGAACCCTGTAATTGGACGATTGTTCCATCAGTCACATTTATTACAGGTCAATCAGATGATATAGCAGGCAAAAGCTACTGCCGTGGTGTTACGTGCAAAAGATGAGCCACTTTGTTGAACAAATTGTCACAGAATACATTGGAAGTGGAGAATAAAATGTCCTATTGATAAATGTTCTTGGTGTTATTTTTTTTTCATTTAAGAAAGGAAAGTGCTCCAGATCTAACAAAACGGCCACTAAAGCTATTTGCATCTATGCTGATCTCTGTAGAAGCAGTCACTTCCTGCCGTCTTCTTGCTTGTAGCTCCCACAAAGTGTTGGATGGACCTGTATGATTCCAGATATTGAATCCAGCTGCTAGACAAGATAATGCTCTTATGGAGAGCATCTAGATCACCTTCATTGAAATACCAGGATGCAGCACCTATCAGTATCATGAAATACTGAACTAGAAAAGCACTCGGAGAGCGCAGACCTCCCCCAAGCAGCACAGTTCCCAGACAGTGATCCGGATCAACACCAAAATTGAATCACTTCTTCCTTTTCCCATGCTGAACATTTCCTGAAAATTTCATCAAAATCCATCCATAACTTTTTGAGTTATTTTGTTCACAGACAGACAGACAGACAGACAGACAGACAGACAGACAGACAGACAGACAAACTCTCCCGAAAACATAACCTCCTTGGCGGAGGTAATGACTCCGTATGCCTTGTTCAATATGCATGTTTGACCTGCAGTAATTTAATTTTTTAGCACAAACAGCTTTCATTCACTGTAACCTTTATCACACTTTATTTGCTCTGCTGCGTTTGTGCCTGTGAGTCAGTGAGTAGGAGGGAAGGAACTCCTGCCATGGATGGAAGTTGGGCCACGCACTTTGTTTTGTGAGGAGGGCAGAAATATGAAAGAGCATCACTCATTTATCTGCTGTGGGAGTAAGGCTGAAGATTATCTAGCTCTGACAAAACTGGAAAATCAGTAATTGAGTATCTTGGTGTAGGGTTATTATATGAAATCACTGGTGCACAAAATTAATCCGGTCTTGCACGGGAGAGCACGTTGGCATGCTTTCTTATGTTAAGTCCAAACATATCTTTCCATCTTACCCCAAGAGATAAGATCCTCTTCAAAATATCCATGAACCACAGCCAAACTTTGATGAAAGTGCTGTTGGTTAGAAATTGTAATCCCTTTTCAAACCCTTGGAATTTGTCAAACCTTTTAGGTTATGTTGTGTTCAGTGATGTCTCAGACAATGTCAGTTAGACAAATAAATAGTCATCATGATGTGTTAAAGAATGAGGGCAAAACAAAGAAATAATATGTCAGATACTGACAGTTACAATCATTTTGTGGTTAAATTTGTTTGTTTTTCAGCATTATAAATAGATAAATATAAAAGGGGAAAGTACTTTAGAGGGGATGTTTCTTTTTAACATGTTGATTTATTTCCATAGTTTTGAAAAACTGGCTCAATGACACCCCAAGAAAAAATTCAGAAATTCAGCCACTGCAGCAGGGAATTTCTATAATTTGGTAGACTTATGTATCGTGTCCATTTTTAGGTCTGAAAGATGCTGCTAAATTTATAAACATCAGTTCTCTTCCGTTTTTAATAATTGGAGATGTTGAAGTTAATATTAGATCAATCTCTCCATCCATGGTTGTATTAATTAAACACCCATAGTAACTATATTTACAACCATATAGACATAAGGTCCCCCCTTGAAAATGAGATGCCACATCTCAAGAGGCTAACCTTTAATACAGTTTATATTCAACAAAAATGGTGATATATAAATATTGATTGATTCTATATTTGGCAGAGACAAATGTGAGTTTGTCCCTGTGTGGATGGATACATGTGTATATACAAATATATTTATTATATGTATTTGTATATATGCGTATATGTGGACCGGCATCTATCTAATAGTATGTCTTCAGCCTACTCTATTTTAACTCCTAACTCCTGTTATAAACTGGTGCTTTACAAGAAAAGACTGATTAGGTAATTGATTAATGTCAGGATCTAAAAAAGTCTCTCAGACTCATATCATAAAATTAACAAAAAAAGACCATTTTGAATTTTTTAGATACATCATGGTGTCCAACACACTGTATGAACACAAGCTTGAGAAAAACCAGCTTGCTTGTACACTGTAAAAACATGGTAGAAAATTACTGGTCCATTGTGGAAAACGTTGATGTGACTTCTGTTTGTGGGCGTGGTTTAAATGTTCAGTGGCACTGAGCCTATCGGTGTCTCCCGTTTGTGTTACCACCTGCACAAAAGTCAACATCTGTGCTCTCAGAAGTCTTTGACGCCTCTGTGTCTGTGTGTATTTTAGCCATGTGCCTCACCTCTTCAGAGACCAGTGAGGAGCTGCCGAGTCGCTCTAAGCTGATGCGTCTTCTGGACGCCGTGACGGATGCTCTGGTGTGGGCCATCGCCAAAACCGGCCTCACCTTTCGCCAACAGTACACCCGCCTCGCCCATTTACTGATGCTGCTCTCACATATTCGCCATCTTAGGTAAAGCCATCATCTGACTAAATGATATGAAATACTGATTACTATGACTGTGTAAAGTGTTTAGAGTTATTGATAGAACTTTTCGACCTGTACACTCATTTTGTGCACTGTTTCCCACACGAACAGCGGGGTCTTTTTGATCACATAATTTTAAAAAATGTTAAAATATTTGTGGCAGGGATGAGCAACTTTGGCAAAATGGGGGAAAAGATTAATTTTATCCTTAGTGCCAAAGGGATAAACTGTGGAAACTCCCATGGCATGCTCTTGACTTTCAAATTAACTAATTTTCTAAAATGTTGTACAGAAGGTTTAATTTTTATTGAAACTAATGCAATTAGTGATGCTCAAAAATAATTTTACTGAAACTATTCCAGCCAGTTATGGCTCTATTTTAAGGAAAAAATGCCATTTTTAGCCTTTACACGATTCATTTTGTCTCCTTTATTTACATTTTCTGCCATTTTAAATTGAATATCAGAAATACTTTGTTAATTCTCAAGGGGTAATTGAGTTGTTTCAGTTGCTCTTATACACAGTATAAGGAGTTTCAAAGACTTTAAAATAAATAAGAGCATAAAAACAAGTAAAAACTGAAGTAAGCAGGCTGCAACATGCAGAAACTTTAAACTATGTCAACTTTCTTATAGGAAAAAATAAGTAAAGTGAGACTATGAACAAGGCCAAGGAATTGAAACTATTAACATTGCTAATAATTCCAATATGACTGTAATATTACAGCACTGTGTGACAGTATAGCACATTTCACTGGGAAGAATTGATTTGTGGGCTTAATTTTAGGCACAGGGTGGCTTCGTGTGGCAGCCAGCTGCCCACTCATGATATTTTTTTGAAACTGTTTTTTTATTAAAGATTTTTGTAAATATAACAGAAAAAATGAAAATAAACAAACAAGCAGGTCATCAGAGGTAGTTACAATACAGTTCATTTTCAATAAGATTAAGTCAGGGTTGTTCTCTCCAGTGTCCAGGTATTGTTATCATTAATTCATTAGATCCTCCATGTGGATGAGCAGAGGGTGTCGGACCCCCACAAGACATCTGCATGCAGACCAACCAAGATCCTTGAATTAATCCTCAAAAGACAGAAGGCTCTAGCAAAACCACACATGTAGTTATATGGAGAAAACTATACATCAACCCCCTCCCATCAAATATTTTTGTTCAAAGATGTTATCCATTTGGACCAATATTTACTGAATTAATGTAAACATAGTTTCAACAAAAAGGTCAACCTCTCCATGTCATACAATTCCTATACAATCGTTACCCATGGTGCTTTTGTGGGTGGTTCCTTGACAAGCCATTTCCTAATCATTGCTTTTTTGCTTGCAGCTAGTAATATTTTAAGTAGGTATTTATCCTGGGCATTAACTCTTGAGTGACCCTTCAAAAAAGTTACATGCAAGACCCTTCAAGTGGACATTTTTGTCCATTTCTGGAAAGTGCCCAGTAAAAGGTCACAGGGGCATGATTTTTGGCAAGCGGGGGTAATTTGGCGTTAAATTTGAGGATGCCAAGTTTCAGTGTGAAAATCCATCTTTTAACGGTGTAATGCACTTTTCTCCCGTCCATGACCCTTCAAGTGGACAAAAATGTCCATTTTGTAGATAGTGTCTAAAAATAGTGTCCACGAAGGGTCATGGATGGGAGAAAAGTGCATTACACGGTCAAATGATGGATTTTCTTGCTGAAACTTGGCAACCTCAAATTTAACCCCAAATTACCCCCGCTTGCCAAAAATTATGCCCCTGTGACCTTTTTTTACCACTTTCTAGAATCGGACATTTTTGTCCACGAAGGGTCATGGATAGGTTAAAAATGCATTACATAGTCAAATAATGGATTTTCACACTGAAAGTTGGGCTTTGGAAATTTTACCCACAATGACACTCCTTCACCAAAAATCAACTCTGGTGAGGAGGGGGATTGTCTGAGGGGGTTTTGGATTTTGGAAATGGACAAAAATGTCCAAGGGTCATACAAGGGTTAAGCATGTAAGGTAATATTACTAAAATATGTGGTTCTGAAACTATCACAGGGCTCCAGAGTGCTATTTTTTTGGACGCACATGCACCCAAAATTTGTGAGAGTGCACCTAACATTTTTTCTTGGGCGCACTGCTGCGCCAAGAAAAAATGTTAGGCGCACTTTTACAAACTTAAGCTGACAAAAGTAAATGCAGTTGCGGAAAAATCTGCAGAAAGCTAAGAAGACACAGCACCTGCTTCCTCTCTTTCCTCTGTCCCTGCATTGCATCTTCACAGGCTGCAGGCTGTAGGCCCACCCAAACACATGTACACACACACACACACAGCCCTCTGTAATCATCCAATCAGCTGTTAGTGTGCAAATGAGCCCAGACAGAGCCTGACTGTGGTGTCAGGTTTCAGCACAGAGCGGTAACTCTGAAGAAGCAGCGAAGCATCCTGTAAGTTGTTGAAAAAAGAAGTTGTAAAGCAATGCAGAGTTCTGAGGAAGGTCACGTCTTTACGACAGTCGCCGCGTGTGCTTAGCAGAGTCTTTATGTTGCCGGAAATAGATTCTCCTCATAGCACCTTTTAATCTCTTCGTTTGAAATTGTCAATTTCATTCAGTGAAACACTTTAAACACTGTTTTCTTTTAATATATAATTTTGCTTCGAATAAAGAGAAGTATTTCTTTACATCTTATTCTTGTTTAAAATCATTTACATTATATCAAAGTTATGGAGAGTGATAAAGTGGTGCTCTCATGGCATGAAAGGTGACACTTCGAAAAATTTGGGTGCACCTAATTTTTGAAAGTGATTTAACATATTTACATGTTTGCTGTGCATCATCCTGAGTATCTAAGTTTAATGATGAAAAAGTAAATACATACTTCCTGCAGGTGACTCATAATTGTGCTTTTGTCCTTGACTGTGAGCAGTAACAAAGGCATGGACCACCTCCACTGCATGAAGATGAAGAACGTGGTGCCTCTGTACGACCTGTTGTTGGAGATGCTGGACGCTCACATCATGCACAGCTCACGTCTGTCTCGTCTGCCATCCGAGCAGGACTCCAGGAGCCAGAGGGAGACCCCTGCCAGGCCAAACACCCCCTGCAGCAGGACTCCCAGCAGCACAGCAGGTGGATGTGAACCACAGCAGTGCAGGAAAGAGTGATTTTTGAACGCTTTGCACATTTCACAGGACTGGCGAGACTTTTTACTGGAACTTTCCACTGAAGGCCTTCATAAGTCTGTGAGCTCTCGTTGGTGAACTTAAAGCTTTGACACTTGTGCACTAAAACTCTGAACTCTCAGAAAGACCAAACCTGCCATATTCATTGCCTTACCACTACTTCTCAGAAAGCCTGGGGGGAACAGGGAGGGGGAAACTGTCTTGATTTGTTCTGTAGCATCAGCAAACGCTCACTTATATGTGTCGAATGTTGCTCCGCTGAGGGTTTTAATCCAAGCAGCTTTTTTCATATCAGATCAGATCAACCATGTGCCTGTGTACAACAGTTTTGTGTCCAAGAGAGATTTTAAACTCTTAGTTTCAGTCCATTGGGATTTGAAGACCGTCAAAAAAATGTACACAGAAAGAATATTTTCCATCCATTAATTCAGAACCCATAGAGGCACTTTTCTATAGTTTCTATCTGTGGTGTTTTCAGGAAGTCTGCTTGAGATGTGAATGTGGAGACTGGAGCCTTTCCTTTATTATGAAAAGGAATCTAACTTACATAATGATAAGCTATAACTATGTTATGACACACATAAGATAGAAAAAGAACTTTTCATAATGTCAAGTTTATCAATTAAAATGGGATTCAGCATCCTGTAAGGCAGGGCTATTCAATTAGAAATTCAATCGGGCCAGATTCTCAGACTAAGGACATGAGCTGGGTCGGACATTTTTTGGCAGACAGTTAGCAAAGTTAACCACTTAAAAGACACAAATAGATAACACACTGGAGGTTCATTAATTTATTGCCACACCCGAAAGGGCACACTGCAAAAACAGCCCTACTAAAAATAAGCAACATATCCTTAAATTTGCTACAATTTTCTTGTTTTGAGCGAAAAAAATCTGCCAATGAGGTAAGCAAATTTTGCTGGGCTAGAATTCTTAAAACTAGCTTATAAATCTAGATGGAATCTGTCTTGAAACTAGATAAAATTGCCCCGAGTTTGAGAAAAGTTTGCTTATTACAAGCATAGAAAAGTTTTTTTTAAGAAAAGTTCACTTAAATTTTGTGTTCTGTTTGTTGATTTAGCTTATTTCAAGAATGTTTTTACCTAATTTGAGAATGAACATGTTTTTCATTCAGTTAAAAAGTCTTGGAATATGATAGATTTTCTTAAAACAAGACAATGTCTCTCTGATTTAGCTGGTTTTAAGAAATTATCTTCCAACTCCAAGAAAAACAATAAGCAAAATTAACTTAGAATAAGACATAATTTCTTACAAATTAAACACAAATGTGTTTTTATCTAAAATCAAGGCACCAGAAGCAATCCTGCTTGCTTGCCATTTATTAAAACAGTCAAATCAGCTGACCAACAGTTCCAAAAGCATAATTCTCAACTACTCAGCCATCATCCTCAGAAAATGCAGTCTTTTGTGCTTTTTTAAAGGAATATTCAAACATTTTAGTTGTTTCGGTGTCTTACCTCAATTCCCAGTCCATAACAAGCAGGTAGAGACCATTCTCTTGACTGTACGTCCAGTACCAATTATTTTGAGAGACTTCCAACCAAAGCCGCTAGCTTAGCTTGGCTCCATACAGGGAGTGTACGGGTACACTCCAGCCGGCCTCTGGGTACAGGCATATCAGATAACTCTAGACGGTCAGATGGATTTAACTTATATTTGTGTGACTTCTTAAACTGAGAAATTGTGTAACTGATCTTAATCTTAAAATAAGTAAAATAATCTTGTTCTTCTGTTGGGACTTCATTCAAACCACTGTTGTGGCTTGTTACCAGCAATACTTGCTTGATTTTAGCTGTATTTTCTTCTTAAGATTTTGTTAGACATATTCTCTCAGAATAAGATTTTTTTTCTAACACACATCTTGCTTGTCAAGATAATTTTTCTTTTTAGGTAAAATATAGGAACAAATTCCTAGAAACAAGCTTTTTTTTCTTTCTTAGAAATCCTTTTTTGCAGTGCATAAACTCAATAAAGAGCAGCACTTCAACTAAACTGCCGCTGAAATAGTTTCGTTAAATTTTACACTTCAAACAGATAAGTTCTGCACACTTTGGCAGGTAAATACAAGCACATATTAAAGAGACTGTGAGGAGTTTTTAAGTAATTACAAAAAAGTCTCACTTTTAGATGTATGCCTGATGGAAATACACACTTAAAGATGAGTTTTATAGCATCTAAATAGGTTATCTATAAATGCTATTCCTTAGCCTCCTGGTCAGGTCGTACAGGGCTGGACTGGCCTGGATACTCAACTATGGGGAACCAGACAATTAAAACTAGAGCAAATTTATATTATTTTATCATTTATATTACACATCTGAGAGCGCCGGGCTGTAAGTAGCGATATATAGCCGGCTACAACTACGATACTAACTTTTCCAAAAATTGCTTGTCACACATCAAAAACTACCGCTACGTAACTAGAAAGAGATACATTACCTTGTGGCTTTGCATCCTGTAAGTTGTTGAAAAAGAAGTTGTAAATCAATGCAGAGTTCCGAGAAAATCCATGCTGCATTCATTAGCATTACAAACATACACATTTGGCTTCACGTCTCCGGTGCGTTCCAGTTGTAGTCAGAAGTAGGAATTTCTGGGTTCCGAGTGGGAAACTAAAACTGGAACGTCCCCCGAAGTCTGAATTTCCTACTGGGAACTCGGTGAAACCTCGCCACCCCTGAGTTGACAATTGAAGATGGATGCCCCCAGTGTGAACAGTTATTTAGCTCCTGTAATAATCAATTTATTTGCACTTCTGACTGGGGTGTGTCGCTCTAGATCAGCTGTATACATAGTATTGCTAGATTTATATTTACAAAAATGCTGCCATAGTGATAATCACATTCTTCATACAACAACGTAGGGCGTGCTAACAACAGCTAACAATAGCCTAGTAGATCGGCATGTTTTTTTCTGACTTGAACTGGAACGCCGATAAGTGGGAGATGATGTCACTCCCATTTCCAAGGTTACTGGAACGCAGCATTACGCCGGCGATAAATTCTCCTCATAGCAGCTTTAAGGTGCGAATGAACATATACAAAAGTGCAAATTAAAAACACCATTTTTTGAAAGTGCATTAAAAGTAACTAGCAACCTTTCAGAACATGTTGCATTCAATGTCTGTAATAGTGTTGTTTTTTTGTAAGACCTTGTCATTGTCTGTCAATGTTTTTTCTGTTTTTCTCGCCAAACCGAAATACCAATCACGTTGATTTTGGGCCAAGGCTGCTGTAAAGTATTTGAGTGATTGAATAATGTTTGAGAACAGGATTCATCACCTAAATTAGTATATTTAGCTAAGCAAGAAACACCAAAACATGTTTATAATTTCCCCAATATCATCCATATTTGAAACTCCATACATGAGATTATCATGTAGCATAACTCTGTTCTGTTAGGGTCTGGTCCTACGTTTGACCTTTTTGCCAAATTATGCATGAAGTGACACCCCTGCCTCATTATTATGCCAAATATGAACCTACAGCTAAGAGACAGTTAGCTCAGTTCCCCATAACATCAAGTGAATACTAAATTATTAATCTCGTGTCTCAGAGCGTTTGGTTAATAAGTTAATAAGCTTATATCTCAGGGTCTATCACAGTTTGATTTCACAGTGTCATATTTACACTCCTGTTGGACATTTTCTTTCACTACAAATGACATGTCTGCATAAAGGGGAGACAAAGTGATCCCCTGTCTGTGCTGGCTTTGGAGATGGTAACACAAGCAATGTAGTAACACAACTTCTCTGCTGAAGAGTTACCAGAACAAAAAGAGAAAATAAAATGTATTGTCATTATTATTAATATTAATATTATATGTGATTTTTTTCCTGATGAATCTTTGTCTTATATTTGTTAATTGTCTACACCGTTAAAGCACTTTCAGAAGCCAGGAGCAGGAAAACCATTGACAAGTATAGGAACACCACAGCGGGGTTTGAGCCGGAGCGTCACATATCATCAAATCAATGACGTCGGGGGGGAATGTCATCGCTGATTGGCTGCCGCGGCACAGCATCACGCGAATTTGCGTCCAAAGTTCAATATTTTCAACTTGAGCGTAGAGATGTTTGACGCCCCAGATGCGCCGGACGCTCTATACGCGCCACGCCAAATGCGTCCCTGCGCCGCCCAGGGCGAATCTGCGTCCAAATGCGTCTTTGCATTGACTTTGTATGTAATCTCAACGCGCTTCTTTGCAAATTCGCATCCCGGTGTGGCCGTAGCATTAAGGCGGTTGGCATCCATCATTTTGGAGCATTACCGCCCCATTCAGGCTAGAGACAGAGTTCAGTTTGGAGAGGCAGAGGAATGTTTTTATTATTATTATATCATCACACGGAGATTTAGAGGAGAATACTGATACAGGAGGACGGCGGGAAAGAGGATAAAATACATAAAATACGGTAGTTTCCCAGCCAAAATGGGAGACTTGACAGCTATGTGGAGAATGACAGAGGAACTACCTATACCCCAATCAGCATCAGGTTGTGAGCACGAACTAACTTTACATGTTTGTTTTTTAAATTTTACTTTGCTATTTTTTTGGCGTTTTCTTACCGCTGACTGAGACATGACTTGGTGTAGTGTGAAACATAAACGTTGTGCTAAGGGCCGGTTTGGAGTTGAATCAGTCTTCTGGGTATGAATCAGCGCATATGGGGTCATTTTGGAGTCATTTTGGAGGAGGGGTGGGAGGGGCTAGGGGGAGCCCTGAGGAGATGCTACACTCAAATTCATGCTAGTTTTCCAAAATTAAAGACCCTAGCTTTAAGTATGCAGTATTAAAACTACATCTGACTTTCCACTGCCTCCTAGTGGGTACAGCACTGAATTACACTCACATGTAACATGAATAATAATCCTACACTGTAAAAGTATTAGTATTATTATTAATATGACTATTATTAATATTAACATAAATATTATTTGCGATTTATGAATGTTTATGTTACGCTTGTTTATCGTCTACACCAGTGGTTCCCAAACTTTTCACAGCCTGTACCCCTTCCGACACTTGACCTCCAGCCATGTACCCCCAACTCTCATGCACTTAAAACACCGAGAAAAATAAATGTTTTAAGCCTGCTGCACTCCCACCTCCCACATTTTACATGCATAACATACAAATGAAACCTATTATAGTGAATTAGTTTTAACTAAATAGATTGATTTACCAGCAATGTCAGTGGGCAACACCAGTCCACTTTTGAAAAAGAAATATACATTTCTGAAACATTTTCATTAATGAACTTAAAGCTTTAATTAAAAGGCTGTCTGACTGAACTTACTGTATGTTATTTTAAGAATCTTAGATAATTTAGGACAGATTTCCCTCTCCAAGATGCCTCAGCCTCTCTGCCAACACTTCAGGCCTTTATCAAAGCTCACAATACAAACATTTATCAGTTTGAACTTGAACTACTGAAACAACTGTTTAGACCTGACAGTTTTTCACGTACCCCCTATATCACTTCGCGTACCCCTAGGGGTACACGTACCCCAGTTTGGGAACCACTGGTCTACACCATTAGAGCTAAACAGTAACACCACAGAAGCCAAATTCCCAGATGTTGAGGTGTGGCTCTGCAGAAGTTCCCTGTTGAAAATATTTGCAGTCTCCAACAGCATCACAGCAGACCTCCAGGTGACCTCTAGAGGGCGCCCTACATCTCACCCACTCACTTAAAGGCCGTGTTGTGTAAGTTCAGGGTGCACCGTACGGTCTTAACCACTATCATTTCTCTGAAGACAATGTTGCACTCGTGATTGTAAAGTTCAGCTTGAAGAAAAAGAAACTATTTTTGTATTTTAGGACACGCTTCAGTAGCTTTTGTGAGCACAGCCGTGATGCAGCTTGGACAATGAGGATCTGTGCAGGAACTGTGCGTTACCTGAGGATATGTACACAAACATCCGCCCATGAACTCCTGCATATCCCCGTGTGACTTCACCTCTGGTCACACTCTTATCAGCACACACGGAGAACTGTCTCTGTATCTGCTCTGTGCTTTATGTGCCTTTACCGAGAAGTCTGTCGTAACATATGTGCTTCATCTTGAGGACAACGTTCCACTTTCATAAACTACAGTGCTCTCTGTCTGCTGTCCTGTGTCATATTTACAGCTTCAGTCTCTGGTGCTGAAATCCCCCCAAACAAATCTTTCAGTTCTGATCACTTGTGTGTGAGATCAGCTGACACTTACGAAACTTTATTTGCAGTGATTTTTCAAGAAACAGTCAAAAAGATTTGCACAGACAGAGGTTCAAATTAAATTTTTATCCCCACTCTGAGTGCAGATTAATTACCTAATTCTGTCTTAGTAATTTTGCCCTAATTTTTGGAGTGGGCCACCACTGCAGTCGTTCTCGTTCTCAGGAGTGAGTCCAACAGCGCAGATGTGAGTTAGCTTTTTGTACTTTTCAGCTCCTGAGGATGAAGGCATGTGGGATTTCAGAACAACTGAAATAAAGTCTGCGATGGACACATGTAAACAAGATAAGAGCATTTACCGAAACGCACTAAAATGAATCTGTCATCACCTTGATTTTGAATTTTAAGGCTGCAGATGGCCGAATGCAGTTAAATTATGTGTTGCTGCTCTGGGTCTCAGAAGAATGGCCACAACTATGTCACCACTGACCAAGATGCCAACTTCATTTGAAAACAGCTGATTTACTTAAAAAAAGAATAGTAGGAGATAGTTTTCAAGTACAGTATATACACAATCACCTCTGTTCTATACAGCCACCTACAAACCCGGCCTGATTCTGTCTAATGCTGCGTTCACACCGGACGCTACTTGTACTACCTCGGCGATCACTCTCCATTCAAGCCGTGACAAGACGATCACTTCACTCGTCGCGCGATGTCAAAGTTGAAAAAAGTTGATCTATAAACGGTACCCGAGACAGACAGTTATTCATCCAGACTACAGGGCAGATGAGTTCCGTCTAGGCGGAACTAATGTCAGTGAGGACATTAGTTCCGCCTAGATGGACCGTGGTAAACTCACAGATAATGCTGCTGCAGGGCATCAGCTGCAGTGTTTTGTGGTTGATAAGTGAGTGAAAAGGGTACAGCTGGAATAATGTCCGCTTATACATCCTATTATATCAGTGGCGATTGCTCTAAGACTGCAAGGGAAGCTCAGCTTCCCCTAAAATATCCCCAAAAAAAGTGTTGATATGTCCTGCTGTGTGTACATTTCATTGACTAAATATGAGCTAGAATAGCTTCATCTTTTGTTCAGAATCAGCTACTTATCACAGGTAACTGGCACAACTTCCTTCTCATTCATCCCCGCAGCGTCTCAGCGTTACAGTTGGAGTCGGACGCTGAGCATCTTCAGACTTCAACAGGAAAACTAGAGTGGGTTGTTCCACTGTGGAAACTGGACGGTCATTGGATAAACGCTGGGCTTTGTCCCGCCCATCGGACGCTCAGCGTCTCTGTGGGTCTATGAGGCAGTGGGCTGGCCTGGACGCTGAGCTTCTGCATGATGATTGGATGATCTGTCTGAGGCTGAATCCCTTTTTGATTGACAGTGAAATGAGCCAATCAGCGATCTTGAAGTATCGTCCTTTACTGAAGCATCTTCTAAGTTTTACATTCAGTTGTTCTGGACTGATCCGGAGGCTTTATCGATCTCCAGTGACTTTATCTTTCTTAAAAACGACTAGCGTTGTGTTTGAAGACTCTCTCCTGCCACTTTTCTTTTCACCAACGAGCAGATGCGGATCTTCTCTCCCTTTCACTCACACTCACAGCCAGTCAATAGTCTCACGTAGCTGCTCCAGCTGCTAGCAAGCTGCACATCATGGCAGATAGTATGAGTGTTGTCAACCAGATTTTGGCGAAGCCATTTGATAGTTTTCCTTACAAAGAGAAAATTAGAGTAAAACAGCAGGGCAGATCAACTCCTAAGATTGATTTAGTGCAAAAGGTGAGGAAAAGAAACAGGTCTTTTCAGCATTCCTGTTATGACAAGGTGAGCTGGCTCATTGGAAGTGCTGTCACAAAATGTGTTGTCTGGTCAAAAGTGAGTTTTGGGGAATAAAATCCCTGGAAAAGACACCAAACAGGGTCATCATTTAGATAAATAAACAAAATTATGATGTAGGCCAGAAAAAAAATGAGCTTCCCCTCCTTGACTGACCAGCAGCCGCCACTGTATTATATGATATATGAAATGATCGCGGTGAAACTCGAGCGGACGTGACGTCACCGAGCGACGGCCGACGGTCGCGATTACCAAAATGAGATATTTATGGACGCGCTACGCTACATCAGTGGGCAACGCGATTTTGGTAGCTGGGTCGCTTGTGGTGTGAATGCAGCATAAGACTGCTGGCCGCACAGCGGCTTCCTGCTTTGAGCTTCATGCAGAAACAACCATTATCACAGTGTGAGGAAATAGATGTGTTTACCTGCTTTAGAGAGTAATAGAGACTAGGGGTGTCCCGACACAACTTTCTCACCTCTGATGGATACCGATTGGCAGATCGACATCGATCCGATACGCAATCAGCAGGAATCACACAGAATCACTTATTTTGTTGTATGGACTGTAAAAAAAGGTTTGATCAGGTGAGATTACTTAGAACAGCAGTCAGCAAGAGTAGGTATGAGACAAACTGACTGATTTGTTATTAACCAATGAGTTCAATAAATTTTAACCTTAAACATAAGAATAACTACAATTAAGAAAAAAAAAAGAAAAATAAATTAGAAGACCCTGAAAATAACCTCGATAAATCCAGTAAAAAACATATATTTTTACGTTGCAAAATAACCACTGTGTTTAACTTAACATAAGCATAATCAACAACTAAATTAAATAAGTAAAAAATAAGTTATAATGGCTACTTGTATCAGAGTGCTTTTATTTGAGATTTTAGATGCAGGCCGATAAAATCTGATATTTGCTTTTTTTGCTGATATCAATATCAGATGAGGACACCCCCTAATAGAGACAGTGAAAATGTCTGGGACTAAAGAAGGAAGCTGAGGTGGAGTTTTGGTGAAGCCAAAACTCCTAACCTGACAAGCCAGATGGACAGCCCAATATATCTGCCACAGAAATATTTCACTAGTCCAGTGGTTCCCAAACTTTTCACAGCTTGTACCCCTTTAGACACTTGACCTCCAGCCATGTACCCCCAACTTTCATGCACTTATAGCACTAGAAAAAGAAATGTTTAAGCCTTCCTCACCCCCTATTCCCACATTTTACATGCATAACATACAAATAAAACCTATTCAAGTGAATTATTTCTCACTAAATATAATTTTTACCAACAAGCTCAGTGGGCAACACCACTTCACTTTTGAAAGAGAAATGTACATTTCTGAAACATTTTCATTAATGAACTTAAAGCTTTAATTAAAAGGCTGTCTGACTGAACTTACTGTGTGTTACTTTAAGAATCTTAGATAATTTAGGACAGATTTCCCTCTCCAAGATGCCTCAGCCTCTCTGCCAACACCTCAGGCTTTTATCAAAGCTCACAATACAAGCATTTATCCGTTTGAACTTGAACTACTGAAACAACTGTTTAGACCTGACAGTTTTTCACGTACACCACTTCGCGTACCCCTGGGGGTACACGTACCCCAGTTTGGGAACCACTGCACTAGTCCATCTGGGTAGGAGCCCTTTAAATTTGTTTCCAGGGGCAGAACGTTCAAAAAAACACAAGCTTGTGATTGGACAATCGTTTGGCTCGTCACATTCATCACAGACCAATCCACATCAAGCAGGGTTGCCTCCTATAATGTAGCATACATAGCGGCTAATGCAGCGGCTAATGGCTAACAACAGTTAACAACAGTTCATGGATGTTAGCCATAGCAGCTTACTTAGCCGCTAACGGCTAACAACAGTTAATGACCGTTAGCCGTTAGCTGCTAACGGCCTTTTACTATCGTCTTACACTAAATTGTACCACACAGATGATTCATTTAACACTTATATGTGACATGAACCTCGTCAAAGACAATCCCTACAAGTAAACTTCTGAGGAGGGCAGATTTCGCCAAGTTTCACTGAGTAGCCATGAGGACAATAATCGGCATGTCCGTTCTCAACATCCGGTCCTCAACTTCCGGTTGTCGTCATGTCCATATTCTGCTGCTCCCGCCTCTCTTCCCTGATTGGGCCGTTAAGAATTCAGCCGAGTGAATTCGTTGAACAACGGAAGCTGGCAAGACGGACCTGCAGGACTTCAGAATCAGGCAGGTCTGTCTGCTCTGCAAGGCCACAAAACTCCACCTTTATAATAAAAACATCTGGCATGTGCACCAGTTACCTCTAAGGTCATTGTTGCCTTTAAAGGAATGTTGTTACTTTGAATTTGTTTCAACCATCAAACTATGAGACTAACTATAAGATCTAACTGCTCTGACATGTAGTTATTACCTCTGCCAAGGACGTTATGTTTTTGACAGCGTATGTTTGTTTGTTAGCAAAATTACACAAAAACTACTGGAAGGATTTTGCAGAAATTTTCAGGAGATGTTGGGACTGGTTCAACTTTGAAATGACTAGATTTTCATAGTAATCCAGATAACAGCAATTATTTGTTTTTGCCGTCTAACTAATAATGATATCAACATGTGTTTGGCCAAAAGGAAATTTAATTCAAATAATGCATTTAATTTATGGTAAACTGAATCAAGGAAAGAATATGAATTTAAATAATCTGTTGCTGTGAATTTTCTTGCCTGCCTAATGGTTAATATTGTATACAGCATTTTAATTTGATTTTTGACCGAGTTATTTTTCACTGCTCTGCCCTTCCCTATGCACCAGAGTCGCTGCCTGCCTCAGGTAATTTAATGTGATTATTGACATCTGGCTGGAGGAATGAGAGTCGGAGTATAAAAGTTTGTTGACTGCAAAGAGCACATCTGCCAAACATGTGAACACTTTTCATTTAGTTTTATCCGTAAAGTGATGATTGTAATCCTTTTGTTTTTGTAAATAAACCTGACGCTGGATCCACAGCTGCTTTTTGTTTGGACTCTGTGTATTAGACCCACTCAGCAGTGTTTTTTTGGAAGCTTGATTTTTTTTTTCTTGTACAACACAACAAAAAACACTGCACACCTCGCATACATGTATACACACTTACACACACAAACATACACACTACACAAATGGAGTAAGCCCCTATCCAGCTCTGTGCCAAGCGGGTCCAGGACCCAGTCCCGATCCGTCAGCACCAGGAAGAAGACAGAGAATGCAGAATTATACATATATACTATGTTCACAAATAGGGATGTAACGGTAGGAAAATTTCATATCACGGTTGTTGTGACCAAAATTATCACGGTTATCATTAATATCACTGTATTGTTGCGGTGTGCTCAAAATGTTCAAAAAGTACTTTAACACAGACTTGTAACCATTTAACCCCTTTAATGTCATAATTTTAAGTTCTTCTGTCTTTTTTTTCTTAACCGTGTCAGGAAATGCCCGATAAGTACATTTGTTTAACCTTTTTTCATTAGAAATAAAAGTAAACAATTCTGGCGAGTATTAGCCATTATTATGTTATAAATGCTTTAAACAGTGTGTAATTGCCAGAAAAAGGAAAAAAAAACTGATTTGTACTTTTAAAGAGGATTTTATTTATAAAAAAATTTTAATGAACATGTTCAAAGTTTTGAGACGGCCAAAAATAAATTTAACTTATTTTACACACACTCACACATTTTTGTTTGCCTGCAGCATTAGTGTCCATGTTACAGCTCGTTATATAAGACCATGTCCAGGCCTTTTTTTTATTATTCTACGGGATCGATAGTCCCTGAAGCAGTTAGCCCCCTTCATGACTCTCCTCTGGTCTCTCCTCTCCATGGCAGATCTCCTCGACATCTCCTTCTTTAATATTTCCAAATTACAATTGATTAAATCCATAAAACACGAACTATGACAGAAAAAAGACGATCTATTACGATGAAATATGGCAAAATATGGCGAAAGAATGACAAGAAAACACTCCAGAATGATACTAATGCTATTATTTACAACCTTTATACATTATTTACACAGAAAATACAGATAAACCTCCTATAATTTACTCAGGTATGGCTCACTGAATCCTCTCTCTCTCTCTGCTCGTTTACTGGAGGAGTTACAGCCGTTTTAATCACGCACACTTCTGTCTTTCACCGCAGCTTGGTGTTTTAGACAGGGTGACTGTCGTCAATCAGTTTCCTCTCGAGATCCTTGTAAAATCCAAACTTCGACCAGACTTTAGGCGTCAGCTGTTTTGAGAGGGAAACCTGCAAGTGTCTGATTAAGGCTCCAACTGCTGGATTTTCAGAGGCCAAACATTGCAAACTGCACATGTGTGCCTCTGTTTGCAAGAGACGGCTTCATCGAGGGGCAGACACACACATAGTTCAGGCTTTTCCAGTCAAAGAGCAGCATCACCGTGAGTTATTGACACAGTGTGGAGATCAAACATGGTATAACGGTAATTTTAATAGGGCACAGTAATGATTATCGTGGGAAACTTTACCGCGTTTTACCATTTTACCGGTAACCGTTACATCCCTATTCACAAATGAGTGCCACAAAACCGAAAAATGAGTATCTTTGGTTAGGGAAAAGAGCAACCTTACACACCAAAATCTGATAGGAACACTAATTCAAATAGCAGTTCATAACTTGTGATGATAAATAATAATTTCATAATTTTGATCATGATTATTTGATCCAGGAATAGCCTCTGGCACTTACAAAGCAGGGATAAGAGATAATAAACAGATATATGTATGCATGTGAAATTAACAGTAAACAACAGTTCATTATAAATACGTGTGGTAGTATTTCCCCCTCTGTTCACTGCTTATTCAATTGTGACATAATTAGACTCAATAAATTTTCATGATCACTTCCCAGATCTTTCAGAACAGAAGCTGCTTGTTCCATGGATATCAACTCCAGATAATCTTTTAGCCAGCAATCCATATTAAAACAGTTTAATTTATTTACCATCCAACTGAGAAGTATTATTCATTTAACTGAAAGAAAATCTTAATCTTACAAATGCTGAAGTTCTTTTGAAATTACACCTTTGCTTTTCCCAAGTAGACCCACTGCTGGACACAGTGGAAAACTAATATTAAAGGGACTGTGAGGAGTTTCTAAGTAATTACAAAAATTCCTCACTTTTAGATATATGCCTGATTGAAATACACACTTTAAGATGAGTTTTACAGCATCAACATAGGTTTTCTACAAAATGCTATTCCTTAGCCTTCCGGTCGGGTCGGACAGGGCTGGACTGGCCTGGATACTCAACTTCAGGAACAAGACAATTAAAACTAGAGCAAATTGATATTATTAATTTATATTTATATTATTTATATTACACGTCCTAGAGCACCGGGCTGTAAGGAGCGATATATAGCCGGCTACAAAACTACAATACTAATTTTTCCAAAAATTGCTTGTTGTCACACTTCAAAAACTACCACTACGTCTAGAAAGAGATACATTACCTCATCGCTTTGCATCCTGTAAGTTGTTGAAAAAAGAAGTTGTAAAGCAATGCAGAGTTCTGAGGAAGGTCCGAGCTACATTTTTATTAGCATCACAACAAACACACACTTTGGCTTGGGCCACGTCTTGGTGCGTTCCAGTTGTAGTCAGAAGTAGGAATTTCCGAGTTCTAAGTAGGAAACTGCAACTGGAACGTCCCCCGAAGTCGGAATTTCCTACTGGGAACTCGGTGAAACCTCGCCACCCCTGAGTTGACAATCGAAGATGGATGCCCCCAGTGTGAACAGTTATTTAGCTCCTGTAATAATCAATTTATTTGTACTTCTGACTGGGGTGTGTCGCTCTAGATCAGCTGTATACATAGTATTGTTAGACTTATATTTACAAAAATGCTGCCATAGTGATAATCACATTCTTCATGCATCAACAGAGGGGGTGCTAACAACAGCTAACAATAGCCTGGTAGATTGGCATGTTTTTTTCAGACTTCAACTGGAACGCTGATAAGTCGGAGATGATGTCACTCCCAGTCCCGAGGTTACTGGAACGCAGCATTATGACAGCTGCCGCGCATGCTCATGGGTAGCAGAGTCTTTATGTCGCCGTAATAGATTCTCCTCATAGCTCCTTTAAATAATGTGGAACTGTTGCGTATAGATGTAACAGCAATATGTGAGCTTCTGTGGTGGAAGTTTGTGCTCTCTGACTCTGAGTGCTTTCTAGTTGCACTTTATCTTGAGAACAATACTTGTGTTGTCTCTCCGCCCTAATCTGATATATGAGATCAGATACTATCATGACAAAATGAGGTTGCTAAACACATTCGCTTCAGTCGTAAAGTCTGTCATGCTTGTTGGTCAAGTCACAGCTCGGATTTCTTGCTCTTGTTGTGTAAATCGTGCCCACTGTTTTTGATGAAAAAAATTCTATCATATGACTTTCGGCTCTTCTCATGTTCACGGTGGAAGGTGCACGGAAATTTAATTTACAAGGCTTACGTGTTGAATATTTTTGGCTGGTGGTTCATTTGTGTAATTATTTGCACTCAGCTCACATGGTGGATCTCTGAGCTGTGGGGAATTAATCGCAGGTGATCAGATTGGTGGTTATAAGCTTTAATTTCAACCCTCTGATTAGTCAGAGCATCTAAAAGCAGCATTTTCTGTCTGTTTTTCAGTGTTCTCTGCTCTTTTCTGTCTCTGTACAAAGCAAAAATTCAGAAAAAAATAACGAACCTAAAGAAATAGTAAGTTCAGATCAGAGCAGGGAGACCTGGGAACGTTCTGAGCTGTCGCACGCAGATTGCTGAGCAAACAACTTCGCGTCAGACCCAAGGGATCAATTTTTGGAGACGTGCTTTCTTTTGAATCCCAGTTTTCAGTCAGTCGTCAAGCTTCGTGGCCTGTTTGTTCATCCAGCTCATAAATCACCAGAGTCGAATCACGGAGTATCAGTTCTCGTGTCTAATTAGGTCTGCAGATGATCATTGTCATTTTTTTTTTGTGCATTTTCACGTTCTCTGTTACATCAAAAATAAAGCAAACACGTTGTACAGATGACTTTGCCACCTTGTATTATTGAGTTTCTATTCTTCTTTTTTCTCGTATCTCGAACACATTCCTGCCCTTTCATGCCTATTTCTGAAAGTGGGATGTCACATTTAAACTCTGGCTCGAAACTGTAAGGACACCCATCATATTCAAAGTTCTCGTCCACAACATCTTCATCCGATAGATATTCGTCCATTTTGCACAAAACTGGAAGAAGAAAGTTGTTGAGTAGCCGGCGGTCGCCCCTGAAACAATGAGCCATACTGCGCATGCGCAGCAGCCGTGAAGAAAGTTTTCAGTTCAGAGGTCAGCACAGTCAAGAAAACATGTTTGGAGCGACACAGACTGTAATGGAGGAGTAGCCCGAGCGGACCATGATGATATTGATGAAACAAATGAGTTTCTGGACGATTAATGCAGTTTTAGGAGCGGTGCTGTATGCCCTATGTGCTACCATTATACTCGATTTTGGATCTAAATATCTCCCAAAGCACTGTTTGCATCAGGAAAGCCTTCTGGGTGAGTATATTGTTCTACTTCATTCTATAAACAATGTGAAAGCTGCAGAAACCGAACTTATCCTTTAATGGAGACAAATATGGTTGGTATGCACTTGTGGTCTGGGCATCCATGAGTTTGCCACTACCATAAATTCTTATTTTCAGTAAGAATATCATTGATTATTCTTCTATAAAATGATCACCACAACCATTCAGACATGAGGACCCTCCTGAAAACGAGACGTAGCATCTCAAGAGGCTAACCTCTAATAAATCAGACGACAGGTCTATGGTTCATGAACCTGTCCCTAACTTTAGTTCTTATTCTAGTCCACTTGTCTCCTCTTACCTCCCTTCCTCTGCCCACACACCCGACACAGCATCGTGTGGATTTGCTGTTCATCATGAGACTGGGATCCACATTCAAGATTTCCTGCTGCTTAACAGAAGGTTTTTTCTTGCCGCCATGATGGAGGGATCCATGATTGGCTATATGGATTCATGTTGGGTGTTGGATGTATGTATTTGTTTGTAAATATATATATATATATATATATATATATATATATATATATATATATATATATACAGTCATGGAAAAAATTATTAGACCACCCTTGTTTTCTTCAATTTCTTGTTAATTTTAATGCCTGGCTCAACTAAAGGTACATTTGTTTGGACAATTATAATGATAACAACAAAAATAGCTCATGAGAGTTTAATTTAAGAACTAAGAACTATTCATTTTCCATGGTTTTCTTGATAATAACCAAAATTACTTAAATTCTTACATCAATAGCTATGGCATTGTACCGCCAAAAACACTACTTTTAAGCATTCCATGTTTTCTTTTCTGTTTGCTTTAAACACATGATACACACAAGAGTTAATACTTGATTGCATAACCATTGTTTTTGATGACTGCAGCCATGGCTCTTGCCATGCTCTCCACCTCCTTCTGATAATGTTCTGCTGTCACAGCAGCCCATTCCTGTGGCACAAATTCAAACAAATTTTCTTTGTTTTTGGGCTTGTGGTTCTCCATTTTGAGTTTGATGATTTGCCACAGGTTTTCAATTGGATTAAGATCTGGTGATTGAGCAGGCCAAGGCATGGTGCTAATGTTGTGGTTCTCCATCCAGGTTTTTAACTGACCTTGCCGTGTGGCAAGGGGCATTGTCTTGTTGGAAAATCCAGTCATTCGAGGCAGGAAAGAGTTTTCCAGCTGATGGAAGAAGACTGTTTTCAAGGGTAGTCCTGTACATGACCTGGTTCATTCGGCCTTCACACAATTGCATTTGCCCTGTTCCACTCAGACTGAAACAACCCCAGATCATGACTGATCCACCCCCATGTTTTACTGTAGGGCAAGACAGTCTGGGTTGTAAGCTTCTCCAGGCTTCCTCCTAACCAGTAAGTTGGCTGGAGGGCATCAATTCAAAATTGATTCATCACTGAAGAGAACCTTAGCCCAATCATCAACAGTCCAATCCTTGTGGTCTCGAGCAAAGAGTAACCGGCCTTCTCTGCCTTTCATTGATGAAGGGCTTCTTGCGTGCTCTGTGTGACTTCAAACCAGCTTCAACAAGTCGGTTTTAACTGTCCTTGCTGAACAAGTCACATTTCTCGACAGTGCCCACTCATTTTTAAGGTCCCTGGAGGTCTGACGACGATTCCTGACACAGGAACGGATGAGTGCACGGTCATCTCGTGGTAGAAAGACGCTTCTGCCACGCCAGGTAGCAATTTGGTAGTGCCATGTTCAGCTTGTTTTTTTTTGTTGTAATGAACGGCTGTCTTGGAGATCTTCAGTTTTTTCGCTACCTGTCTCTCAGTCATGTCAATTTCCAGCTGTGCCAAGATGGATGCCTTTGTGGCTTCACATAATTCTTTTGTTTTAGGTATTATGTGAGAGCTGACAACTTCTGAGTTGTGCTACCGCTTGAATGTAAGCAGGAAACCACTCTAGGCCTTTGCATGTGCAGTGCTGCTTGTGACATGAAATGGCCTCTTATATACCCTGGGAATCAATTAAGCTTAAGAATGTCAAATAGGACATAAAGTATTATGTGACCAGCTGCATTTTTTGTTGTGTTCATTGTATTATACGTTTAGTGGTACCAGATATTAGAATGAACAAGAAATTGAAGAAAACAAGGGTGGTGTAATAATTTTTTCCATGACTGTATATATATATATATATATATATATATATATATATATACACACACACACATATATATATATATATATATATATATATATATATATATATATATATATATATATATATGTGTGTGTGTGTGTGTGTGTGTGTGTATTTTTATATGTATATATGTATCTATGCATATATGTGTATCCATAAAATGAAGAGTTTGTGCTGTATGGTAAAGTGTCTCGAGATAACACTTGTTATAAATTGGCGCTATACAAATAAAGATTGATTGATTGATTTACACGCCACTGACGTAGCAGTGGGAACAACTTTGGGTTAAGTATTTTGCTCAAGGACACATCACCATGTGCTGCACGGAGCTGGGCTTGAACCTGCCGATCACTGATCAAGCGCACTATCCAGCTGCACCACTGACGCCCCGACAAGGAACAGAAAGGAGACTCAGCTACACGCACACACTTGAACTCTTTCATGCAGGATGTCCACTACAGCAGACAGATATTTGGAAAAGAACGTCCAGCCTTTAGGTCGCAGTATCATGTCCAACTACCAGGTAGTGAATTCCCAAACTCTTCTCACAAGTTTCATGAAAATATTATCTTTGCAAATTTTACCATATGGAGATACCGTATCATAAATCCAAAATTTTCGACGAAGGGCAGATTGGGTAATATACCTATATACAGATTTCACATAATTGAGTATTTTATTTTAAATTATGGTGTAATTCACTACTTTATCGCCTACATTCTGTTCCACATCACAATTCACGGAGACTCGGAAGTCGTGTGTTTTCCCCACATGTGTGAAGATTTTTGTTCGTAAATATTAAACAGGTTTGATTACATGATCAGCCCTGACCCGTTTCAGAGCCCATTATCAGGATAAATTCACTCTTAACACCTCAGACCACAGGATAATCTGGGATCTCTCTGGATCTGGAAAACTAACCCTTACCCTGGTTAAATATTACCTTTTCATTTCTAAAGTTCTGTGGAATGAATAAAGGAAACTCTCTGAGCAGAAATAGTAAAGACAGTCAGTGTTTACTACCAGAGAATTCAGAGCATAAATAAACATTATATTAATACAGTCTGTACAAACACGTCATCCCTCTAAATCTACAAACAGTGTTTACAGTGCAGCGGGAGCTCACGATCTACTCCAGACAAATACCTAAAAAAATAGACAACTCTGTGTATAAAAAGTGATCTGCTCAAACCCTAAACACACATTTGTCCTCTTGGCCTTATATAAAAATACATTCAAATGAAAGCAGTGTCTTCTGTTGCAAAAATAAACCTCATTTAGTTAAATCCATCAAAAGTACATCAAGCATGCTTTCAGAATAAACAAAAAGAAATGTCAAACTTTATGAACTAATGTATGATAGTGACCTGATATATCAACAAATGAAGTTTCAACAGAACAATCAGGTGAGGAAAATACAATTGTTCAATTTGATTTGGTTTCTGCTTTTTATAGTTCACCCTTTTTACTTAAATACATCTTTCTGAATCACTCTTGAGCGAGTGTAAAGACACTTCCCCCTAGAATGAGGCTTAAACTTTGACATTTTTGATCGTATGGCATCAAAATCTCTGCATTTATTTTTGTTCTTGATGTTTTTTCCTGATTAAAATTCTCTCAGATACTTTTTTTGTCAAATATATTAACACTGTAAGAAGTCAAATCTTTAAAATACTTAAATATCTTTTCTTTGGGCTTTTTTAAGAGACATTATTTATAAATTAACATCAGTTTAAGTTTAATGTTTGTCCTAGATGATTACAAAGTGCCTGATGTGTTCTGCTTTCTCATCATGTGGGCGGCGGGCCGTTGGTGTAGCGTAACATGGGGTAGAAGGAGCGGGCGAAGTTGTTGGAGGTGGAGCAGGTGGGGTCGCTCTCGGACAGAGGGATCAGACAGGGGAGCAGCAGCAGGAAGAGCAGCAGGAGGTGCAGCGGGAAGGCGGCGCGGAGGACCCGGTAGAAGAAGGAGCGAGGCGGGGACGAGTCTCTCTTCTCTCTGCTCCATGAAAGAAAGAACAGGAGGTGAAGAAGCCGCAGTAACTCTCTGGAGAAATCAAGATTTTTAAATACGAGTGAAGACAGAAAGTCGTCCTCAGGAGCTCTTTCTTCAGACACACTGCTGTCTTTGTGCTCACCTCTGGGCGGAGGAGCTTTTCTTTGAGTTGGAGGCCTCTGGAGGAGCTTCTGCTGCGGCACTTTGGCCCTGAGCTTCTGATGATGGTTCACCCTCCTGCAGGATAGAGTATAAACAACATTAATCTGATTCATTCATTCAGTCATTCTTTTGACAGAAAGTCATTAGCTTGTGCTTGCAAAAAATGAAGACCCCTGATTGACTCCCTACTCAACTGTTTGGCACAGGTCATTAAATTCAGGAATATTTAATGTGTTAAATAAACGTAACAAGTCATTGTTTGTGTCAATGTTTTATGATACAGAAAAAAAACGCAAACAAACCAAAAGAACTGATATTTTGTTGCAGGATTAAAAGATTTAAATAGCTAAAAGTTACAATTATTATAACCATCATTATTATTTTAAAGGTGCTCTGAGGAGAATCTATTTGCGGCAACATAAAGACTCTGCTACCCATGAGCACACACGGCGACTGTCGTAATGCTGCGTTCCAGTAACCTCGGAACTGGGAGTGACATAATCTCTGACTTATCGGCGTTCCAGTTAAAGTCGGAAAAAAACATGCCGATCTACCAGGCTATTGTTAGCTGCTGTTAGCACGCCCTGCGTTGTTGCATGAAGAATGCGATTTTCACTATGGCAGCATTTTTGTAAATATAAGTCTAATAATACTATGTAGACAGCTGATCTAGAGTGACACACCCCAGTCAGAAGTGCAAATAAATTGATTATTACAGGAGCTAAATAACTGTTCACACTGGTGGCATCCATCTTTGATTGTCAACTCGGGGGTTGAGAGGTTTCACCGAGTTCCCAGTAGGAAATTCTGACTTCGGGGGGGCGTTCCAGCTGCAGTTTCCTACTTGGAACTCGGAAATTCCTACTTCTGACTACAACTGGAACGCACCAAAAGACGTGACCCAAGCCAAAGCGTGTGTTTGTTGTGATGCTAATAAAAATGCGTCTCGGACCTTCCTCAGAACTCTGCATTGCTTTACAACTTCTTTTTTCAACAACTTACAGGATGCAAAGCAACGAGGTAATGTATCTCTTTCTAGTTACGTAGCGGTAGTTTGTGTGACAACAAGCAATTTTTGGAAAACTTATTGTTAGAGTTTTGTAGCCGGCTAGATATCACGTCTTACAGCCCGGTGCTCTAAGACGTGTCTGAATAATATAAATTTGCTCTAGTTTTAATTATCTTGTTCCCGAAGTTGAGTATCCAGGCCAGTCCAGCCCTGTCCAACCTGACCACGAAGCTAAGGAATAGCATTTATAGATAACCTATTTAGATGTTATAAAACTCATCTTAAAGTGTGTATTTCAATCAGGCATATATCTAAAAGTGAGACTTTTTTGTAATTACTCAAAAACTCCTCATGGCATCTTTAACCATTTACTGATATGATGATATATATGCACATATAAAGTCTGTTATTCACCCAAAACATTGTTTGTGCTTGTCAAACTCAACATGATCTATTTTAAGTTATTTTGGCTTTTTTTCCAGACATTTCTGCTTTTTGTAATTGACTTTGTACCAAATATTTGTGCATTTTTACGTCATTACACAATCAACTGTTGGCTTTTAAAACCTTTCAATCCCACACCAAGAAAATATCTGTGATTTTTGGTTTGTTTGTGGTTTCCTCTGTTACCTGAAGCGTTAATGGAACCAAACAATTCTTTGATTTGCTCTGTTTCCAAAAACATTAAATATCCCTGAATTAAATGAAGACCTCTGCCAAACAGTTGAGCTGGTAGTTAAAGGGTTGAATTTCAAATGTTAAGATATTTGTCACAGGGCCAAGCATTATCTTTTGTTTTCAACATTTTAGTGTGTTTTTAATAAGATGCAGGTTCAGACAGTATTTTTCATATTATATCTGAACAGTGGTTTTCAGTCTATATTTGCACAAAGTAAAGCATATTCATCATACCCTTTCAGAAACCCACTATCACATCAGCACAGTGTGATTATTCTGTTTATGAATGTCAATTATCTACTAACACTGACAAACTCTATCAATTAATAATTTAAAGTTTATTTTAAAAAAGATATTCCAACTTTTTTTGCTGTGTTTGTCTTTCCTCACTCCCGACTCCATGACAAGCAGATACACACCATTATTTTGCATGCAGTGCAGTAACAAGGAAGAGACAGGGAGAGCTAACCCACTGCTAATTAGCTTAGCTCAAACACTAGGAGTCAATGGGAAGCATTAGCCTGCGTCTGCCTACAGTCATCAGATAAACTCCCCAGCAACTCTAAATGGTCTGGTGTACTTGTTGTGACTGGTGTTTTTACCACATTGTTACATTATGTTATATACAAAACTTGTAAGTAGGTCAACAATCACTTGTGCGGTGGTTTGTGCATGCGCCCTCTGTTTTTGTTTCCTATTTTTCTCTCAAAAGTTACATACAGTGCTAATCTTAGTCTAAAAAAAGATGAAGTAGCAACATGGTAAGAAAAAGTAGTCACAGCAAGAACACAAAGACTGTTGAGTTGATGAAGAGTTTTTCTGATGATTGTAGGCAGGCTAACAATACCCATTGACTCCAAGTGTTTAAGCTACGCTAATTAGCAGCCCTGTGTTTTTGTTTCCTATTTTTCTCTCAAAAGTTACATACAGTGCTAATCTTAGTCTGAAAAAAAGATGAAGTAGCAACATGGTAAGAAAAACTAGTCACAACAAGAACACAGGACTGTTAAGTTGATGAAGAGTTTATCTGATGATTGTAGGCAGGCTAACAATACCCATTGACTCCAAGTGTTTAAGCTAAGCTAATTAGCGGCCTGTCTCTTCCTTGTAACTGCATGCATCGGCATATACCTTTTAAGGTTTTTCACCAAACACATGAAGCAGTTGTTTACCATATGGCAGCTTTTATTCAGCTATAAAATTACTTTTTATTCTTACAATTTCAACAGATTTAAGATTGTTTTAATATTTCAACAGAGGACTCAGATATCAGTTTTGTTTTCAAGCTGGTAGTGAAAGGTTTGGTATTTTGGTTTAGTTTAGGCTCAGTGTGCTTGGAATTAGATTACTATTATAGAATATTTATAACCCCAAAATGAAGAATTTAGGGTTTTGACAAATGACGAACAGGGTTTGTTTTAGTCTCTACCCAATCGCCCTGCTTTTTCTGTAAACTGCAAAACTCTTGAAGGTTAACAGTGGTATTTTTAGGTGACTGAATTTTCATTTTTGTACTGGAAAGTGCTGAATGAGTAAATTAAACCTCAAAGTATCTGCTTCTTGGTTTGTTTGTTAGCCAAATTAAGTAAACAAAGTAACATAATGCCCTTATTTAGTTCATTTTGAATAATTCTGATTAGTATGATTGCAAAACTAATCAGGTAAAAGACTAAAATGATGGGTCCTGAGTTTTTTTTGTGACAAACACTCCTACTTCTTCAACAATAAATAAAGATAAAAACTATGAATCCCTGCTCCAGTGATTATTAAGAGTTGTAAACTTCTAAAAGCCCTGATACGAGGTCACTTTGGCCTTTTTTCTCTCTGTTTTCTTAAGAAGAAGCCCAAAGATCTTGAGGTCTGATCTCTCACCAGTCGCTCTTGCAGGCTGCTGACGTCCTGGTCCACCTGCCTCAGCAGCAGCTTCAGTTTGCTCCCCGTCACGTGCAGCTTCTCACGAGCCTCCTCGCTCTCCTCGGCCTCGTCCTCCGGCTGCAGCTGAGACCACAGAGCCTGCAGGGAGGCCTGCTGAGTCTGCCGGCCCCGCAGCTCCGCCTGCAGATCCTGACAAATATTAAGCTAGGTTAAAGACCATGTTTCCTGACAGGAGCGCTAACTCTCTGACTGTGATGAACTTCTTACTGTGAGCGTGCTGCAGTGCTGCTGCAGCGCCCTGACGGGTGTGTCGGGGTCGTTGATGTCCACGGCGTAGCGTCGGCTCTCTGCGTGGGCCAGCCACAGCAGCAGAGCGTGGAGGCTTTCATGGAACTCCTGTTGGAGCAAAGAAAGAGTTCAGTTCATATGTGGCCTGTCTGCATACAAATGTTTTGAAAAACAGAACAAATCAAATCATGGATTGATTCAGTTAACATTTTAGAGAACAAACAAAACTACAAACAAACCAGAAAGACTGATAATTTCTTGGTGTGGGATTTAAAGGTTAAAAAAAATAAGAGTTGGTTACATGATGACGTAAAGATGCATCTGAGACTAAATCAGAGAGAAAATGCAGAAATGTTTGTCAATAAAATAACTATTAAAACTAACTTAAACAGATTATATTGAGTTTGACACACACACAATATTTTTTATGACCAAAAGATAATGTATACATCAGTGGCGGCTGCTGGTCAGTCAAGGAGGGGAAGCTCATTTTTTTCCGGCCTACATCATAAATTTGTTTATTATTTAAATGTAAATTCTACCCTCCGTTCCTTTTCAAGAAAATGATCTGTGACCCTGTCGTACCAACTTGGTGTCTTTTCCAGGGATTTTACCAGTGTTCTCTCAATGGCCAGCAGAGCTAGACTGCTTAAACGGCCTTGGCCCATTGTGTTGTGGGTGTAAGACTTGAGCCGCTTTAAACAGAAGAAACTCCTCTCCAGAACAACTGAATGTAAAAGTTAGAAGATGCTCCGGTGGAGGGTTATACTTCAAGATCGCTGATTGGCTCATTTCACTGTCAATCAAAAAGGGATTCGGCCTCAGACAGATCATCCAATCATCATGCAGAAGCCGAGCGTCCAGGCCAGCCCACTGCCTCATAGACCCCCAGAGACTCTGAGCGTCCAATGGGCGGGACAAAGCCCAGCATTTATCCAATGACCATCCAGTTTCCACAGTGGAACAACCCACTCTACGCTTCCCCATCGAAGTCAGAAGACGCTCAGCGTCCGACTGTGTTAAAGTGCTGAGACGCTGAGGGGATGAATAAGAAGGAAGTCGCGCCAGTTACCTGTGATAAGTAGCTGATTCTGAACAAAAGATGAAGGTATTCTAGCGCATATTTACCACTTTTTTTGGGGAACATTTTAGGGGAAGCTGAGCTTCCCTTGCAGCCTTAGAGCAATCGCCACTGGTATACATGTATAAATCATTATATTGGTAAATGGTTAAGTTATGTTAAATCTGATGTATTAAAATAATAATACTAATAAAGAAAGTTTGCAATAGTTGTATCATCTACTTTAAGTTGTTATTGAATGCTGTTTTGTTTATAAAAATCTTTATTTGCACATATTTCTTATTCTGAAACTCAAAACATCTCAGAGTAAGAAACTGGTTCTACAAAAATATTGATTGTGGTATTGGCAAAAAAGTACAACAGAGGTTTAGGACAATAATTAAAAAAAAAAGAAAGAAAAGTCACAAGAATAAAGCCAAGAAGTTAAGAGAATAATCTCATAAAGTTACAGGAATAAAGTCATACATTTATGAGAATAAATACTTTAAGAAGGCTACTTGTCAAAACTGTAGATTACAGTACTGTTCCTTAAGCTCTTCTGGTACAATCTTTCTGAATAATAGTTTTTTATTCCTGTAACTTTTGAACTTTATTCTAATAACTTCATGAGATTATTCTCGTTACTTAAGAGATATTCACATACATTTTTAACTTAATTCTCACAACTTTATTTTCATTACTTTATAACAAATTCACAAAACTTTATGACTTTATTCTTATAACTTCATGAGATTATTGTTGTTGCTTTAAGAGATATGCACCTAACTTTTCAACTTTATTCTTGTTATTTTATGACAAATTCACAAAACTTTACAACTTTATTCTCATAATTTCACAAGATTATTCTCATTACATTAAGAGATATTTACGTAACTTTTCAACTTTATTCTCATATCTTTATTGCTTTATTCTCATAACTTTATGACAAACTCCCTTAACTGTAAGACTTCATTCTAATAACTTCACAAGATTATTCTCATTACTTTAAGAGATATTCATGTAACTTTATGACTTTAGGGGTGCTCGTTTGGTGGAGTGGTTAGCAACCATGCACGTCCCATGTACTTGCTTCTGCCGGTCCAGGTTCAAATTCAGCCTGTAACTAGTCTGCAGAGTGTCTTCCCCTACTCTCTCACCCTCTTTCACAAGCCTATCCACTGTCTCTCTCCTATCAATAAAGGCACAAAATGCCCCAAAAAATACATGTAAAAAAATATAGATATTCTCATAACTTTTCCACTTTATATTGTAACTTTGACATTATCCTCGTAGCTTTTTTTCTTCATTTTCATGGCTCTACGTCATAATTTTCGTTACTTTAAGACATATTCACATAACTTAACAACCTTCATCTTATAACTTTATGAGAATTCTACTCTTAACTTCACTATTTTTTATGTACTTTGTTGTTTTTTATTTTTGTGGCTCTAATTCTCCTTTGTAATAATGAGTTAAGGAACACTATATCCAACAATTTGTGGTAAAGTCTGTGTCACCTGGCACTGCATGAGGGTCGTCCTCAGACTGGTGTCCCACTGCTGCAGACCTGTGCACGCTCGGCTCCAGTCTCTGTTCATGGCAGAGAGCCTCTCCTGAAGATCTGGAGCCCCCTGAGCTTGCAGGTTCACAGACAGCATGATGGACTTGTAGTGAGTGAAGGTCTTCTGCATCTCCTACAGGAAACATGCTCATGAATATAAAGAAGCATCAGGCCATGTCACTGGATGTGCTATTAGTTTGAATTTTACCTTCAGTTCTTTGGCTCTGGCTGCCATCTCCTCGATGCTGACTGCAGCTTCAGACTGCTGGAGCTGCTCCAGGTGAGGGACGACGCCTTCTAACCAGGAAGTGATGTCATCCAGGTCCGATGTGAACTGCTGGGTCTCCTGAGAGTCAGCGTGCAGGTCACTCCTGGACTGAGCCTTTAGGAGCTCCCAGCGTTCAATAACACCTGAGAAAAAACAGATGTTTTAAAGATAGTTTAATCAGCTGTTGTGTTTTCATGATTCAACAAGGCTCTCTAAAAGAGCTCTTCTCTCCTGGAAATGCTGAAATCTCTGACCTCGGGTGCAAATGTGGTGCTTCTAGATCAGGGGATAGTGATAATGTTAGTCTAAAAATAGGTAACGTAACATAATGCTGTAAAAAAACGAGTCACAGCAAGCACACAGGGCTGTTTAAAGCTGTTGAAGAGTTTATCTGATGACTGTAGGCAGAGGCAGGCAGCCCTAGCCCACACATTTAAAGGGATACCACAACTTTTCTTTTTCCTTTTGTGTCTTGCCTCACTCCATGGTCCATGACGAGCAGATAGACACCATTCTTTCGACTGTACATGCAGTAACAAGGAAGAGACAGGCTGCTAAATAGCTTAGCACAAACAATTCAAGTCAATGGGTATTGTTAGTCTGCCTAAACTCATCAGATAAACTCCTCAGCAACCCCAAACAGTCCCCAGTTGTTTTGACTAGTTTTATTTACCATGTTGCTACCTCACCTACTTTTAGACTAAGATTAGCACTGTATGTAATTTTCAAGAGAAAAATAGGGAACACAGGGTGCATGCACAAACCACTGCATAAGTGATTGTTGACCTTCTTACAAGATTTGTATAAAAAATAATGTAACATAACGCAGTAAAAACATGAGTCACTACAAGCACGCAGGGATGTTTAGAGTTGCTGAGGAGATGACTGTAGGCAGACGCAGGCTAACACTTCCCACAGACCCCCAATGTTTAAGCTAAGCTAATTAGCAGTGGGCTAGCTCAGGCTGTCTCTTCCTTGTTACTGCACAAACAGTCGAAAGAATGATGTCTATCTGCTTATCATGGACTCAGGAGTGAGGCAAGACATGAAAACAAAAAGTTGGGGTATCCTGTTGTTTTGTTTTTACACCATGCTGTCAGTCTCTAGTAGAAATAAACTCCTCAAAATGACCCACACAGCATCCAAAATCATCCGTTTGCCCACACCTAATATCTCAGAACTCAACGACAGAGCAATAGCCCGGCTTGCCATGTCAACAATCTCGGACACTCATCATCCTCTCCATTACTTCTTCCAGCTCCTTCCCTCTGGACGCAGGTACAGGACTCTTAAATACAGAGGGGCCCGTTTTAAGAGGAGTTTTGTTCTATCTGCTCTGGCTATACTGAACAATCTACCTCCATGACTTAACCTACTTGCCAGACAATGACAATGTGAAGTGCTGTCTTGCTCTGTATTTGTTTGTGATTGTCCATTGTTCTGTTTGTGTTCTGTGTAATGGTGTGCTTTGGCAACATGATGTGGAAGGCTGTGGAAACAAATTTCCCTTTTCTGGGACAATAAAGGTTCATCTATCTAAATGTGGAGGCAAAGGCTGAATGATTTATTGTTTTCAGATCGAAATCACAATTCAAGACAACGCAATTATGTGATTGTCAAAGCAGCAATTTTTTGCAGTGCTCCTGACTGACACAAAATGTGTTGTGTCAACTATTTTATACATACAATTTTACAAATTTGCAGGAAACTTGCATTTATGGAGGTTCCGGTAAGCAGGTCAACAACACAAAGCCTCTGTTTAGCAGTGGAGTTTGGAGAAAATACTGAAAACAGATCATTTATCATCAATATTAGATGGTGAATAATGTGTTATGTGCTTTTGATCATTGATTTCCTTGCTGTTGTCTATACTGTATACATTGCGAGTATTGCACTGAAGCTTCATTTAAAAAAAATCGTGAATACAATTGAAATCGCGATATCTGTCAAAAAAATCCCATTTGATCTTTTCCTAAATCGATCAGCCCTGGTGTAGACCCTCTTCATCCTTCACATTAAAGCTATGGTCTACGATTTGGAAGCTTTGTACATCTTAATAACACCGTTTATAAGGCTGTTATGGTCCTATGGTCCTATCTACACAGTATAAAGACCAAAAAGAACGAAAAAAATCCATTCAGTATATCCGCTGAAAATCTGCATACTAGCTGACCAATCCAACCTAGAAGCCTGTAAGGTTCAATTGGTCCGTGAGTTGGTCCGTGAGTCCATCCAATCCCCCATCTCCCTCACTACGCAGCGTCATGCCCATGGTCCCGCCTCCTCCCCTCTACCTCCGGTGAGCAGCTAGCAGCGTTAGCTACTGAACTATCATGGAGCCGGAAAAGTCTAGCGCCGAAACCGGGAAGCCGCCTCCCTCTCCCGCGGGGCCCAACGGAGCTCTGCCCGCGGATTGAGGCCTGTTAGCGGGCTAACGGCTAACGAATGGCCTCAGTCGGCTGTCAGACCTTCAGCATCGACCGTTTCGCCCCTGGTTGATCAGGTAATGGCTTTGTTTACTACAGTGGGAGATGTCTGCTGAATAACTCTGGTTAGTCTGTGCCTGTCCTGGCTAATGACTTGTAGCGGAGCGGGTTAGCCTGTTAGCCGCTAATCGTTAGCACTGTAAGCTGAGCTGTGGAGGACAGGCTGAGAAAGATAAATCCTCCCCCACAATCGGCTCCGCTCTGGGCGCGCCGCCGGTCCAATTGAAATGGCTACTGCTGTGTGTTACAAGGGGGATGTCTGTCGTGTTTGATACTTTCAGTTGAGCTGAGCTGTTTTTGATTGAGTTTGCTGCTGATATATTATGCTAGTCGCTCGTAGCTCTGTCCGAGGGGGCTTGTTGGTATATGAGGCGACACGAGCTGGGGGCGGGATCTTGGAACACGGAGGGGAGAGGTGAGGGAAGGGGGGGCAGGCTGCGGTTTCAAATCGTAGACCCTAGCTTTAACTTCACAGGTGCCTCTCACCTGACTGTTTGTCTGAGGAGGTCAGTCCCGTCAGCCCGAGCTCCTCCGCCTGCTCCTCGTCATCCAGGATCAGAGAGACTCGTTTGATGTTCTCGATGCTGCCGCTGCACTGAGACATCAGACGCAACTGAAGACACACAACAAACCCAGGATCATGAGCAGGCTGTTAAAACAAATACACATATGTGATTATGAATTTACACCCACATAGCCCGGCTTTAGAGGCGTGCTGGTGAGAGTGGGCGGAGCCTCGGCGTGGCCTTCTGTGTCAAGATGGAGAGACTGTGTTTCCGCATCTCCTGGTGTCCGCCATCTTGGAGATTCAAGAGCGGACATGGACCTGCTGCAAGCTGGAAGGGACAAAGAATAAAAGTCAAACTAAAGCTTAACACTGAGCTCACTGAGAATTTGAACACACTTTTGAAAAATTCATCACTATTTTAAGACAAATTTTCTTCAGGAAGTCATAAATATCGTCCATGTCAGGCCAAATCCTCATATTCACTACTTTTCAGCCGAATGAAAAATCGTTTGAAATTGATTTTTATTTACTTTTCAAGATTCAAGATGTTTGCAGTCATTTATGGGCAATGAAACCGGGAGAGTGTTGCCAACATGTTAACCACGGAGGGCGCCGTGATAGATTGGTGTTGGTTGTTTTAAAATGGATTAAACTCAGTCTCTGAAGTGGGAAGTAGTAATCGCTCTGTTTTATGAAGACAAATGAAAATGATTTAAATAGACATGAGAGGTTTTGGCCTAACAGAGACATCATGTCAGTTACTTTCCAGTTCCCGTTCTGCTTCAGTTGATCTCTGTTGGCAGATATTGAAGATCACAAATAAAACATCACTCATGAACTCAAATCCAGGATTTAAAATCAGATACAACATCTGTTGTCAACATGATTATTATCTGATGAGAACCAGACCCTGGATAAACCTGAGTGCTCATCAGTGATGACGTGTTTTTTAGGTATAAAAACAGGTCAGGAGTGATAAAGGGGTGAAGATACGAGCCCTCTAGGGGGGTCTGGGGGCATGGGGTGTTTAATATTTCACATTGAAAAGCATCAATCTGATGCATTTGAGAGAGAAATCAAGCAGAATTACAGGGCAGTATTAATTTATATTTATCTATCAATACATGATCACATTATGCTATACAGGAAATGGGACTGGCAACTTCTCTCATGAAAATGTGCGAACAATTTTTTTCTACCTGAGGCTTGTTCAGATAGCTGTTTTATCTCCTGCTGTGTTTGCTAACACTACACATCAATGACACGATGACTCTTTCAGCAGCTTTAATTTTTCTACTGATATATTACTTGTAGCTAACGTTAAGCCTATGTGTAAAGAAAATGTATATATCTATTATCACGAGAACCGGGACTATACGCTTTTCTCCCATTCGATTTTTTACGATTTTTTAGGTGCTTATTGGATTTGAATTGCAATGCTACAATACTGCCTATTTTTGCAATATCTGTTAGCTGTTTTAACACCAGCGAAAAAGATGAACAATGATGATGCCAAAAGACTGTATCAGGAAAAATACACATTATATGTGAGTCCGTTTTTAGGATTTATTCAGATATATATTTTAACCAGCTGTTTAAACTCTCTCTTCAAAAGCCTGGAGTGCATTTAAAAATAGCTTATTAACACAGACTAAAATGAAGCATTTAAATCTGGAAAAAAAATATTTTTGAACAAAAACATCGATTTAAAAATTATCAAACAAAAAAATCCTGATACTTTTGTGAATAGATTTTTACTCGCATCACTTATTATCATTATGATTATACATGTTATGATCCTATTGTATGCTTGTGTGAAAAGCCTTCATGCTGAAACTAGAAACCAGAAATAAGAAGTCAAGACAGAATATTTTGTCTCTGATAAGACATGACTGCGCTGTCACATCAGCAGAAGAGCTATGTCTGTATGTTTCCCTTTTCTTTCCCTCTCACAAACCTGCTTCGTCCCAGCCGGCTCTCTGCAGGGGGATTGATCCAAAATGTAGAAATGGCATGCTGCGCTTCATGTTTGTATTCGTTTTTGGGTAGAAAACAACTTTGATTCATTCTCAACTTCTTAAAGCCCCAGTCACACATTCCTGTTTCTCATGGTGACTATTCACGATTGTCATAATCCTGATGATGATGGTGCATGTGCTACTTGATCTGGATCAACCTTCTATAGTAGTGGACGAACGCCGGGGAACGGAAAGGGTCCAGATTGTTTTGAACTGTCCAAACTGTCGTGGTGAATCGTCGCTCTCAGTGTAGCGAGATGGAAGCTTAATGCAGTCCTAAGGCCAGCAGTATTAGCATGGCATGCACGGGGCTCAATCAGGCTGATTGTGGCTCAATCCTGAAAACTTTCTAGGGACTACTGACAAGGACTGACTTTGTGTCCTGTTCAACATGGTGCAAATGACAGGCTCAATCGGGGCTAACATAACGCAACAGGGCTTGAAGGGGGCTGACAGCAGGATTGAAATTCTTGGAATCCTTGTTGTATTGGATTCCAATTCCAGCTCCTTCCCTCTGGACGCAGGTATAGGACTCTTAAATACAGAGGGGCCCATTTTAAGAGGAGTTTTGTTCCATCTGCTCTGGCTATACTGAACAATCTACCTCCATGACTTAACCTACTTGCCAGACAATGACAATGTTAAGTGCTGTCTTGCTTTGTATTTGTTTGTGATTGTCCATTGTTCTGTTTGTATTCTGTGTGATGGTGTGCTTTGGCAACATGATATGGAAGGCTGTGGAAACAAATTTCCCTTTTCTGGGACAATAAAGGTTCATCTATCATCTATCTATCTATCTTGTTGTATTGACTTAATTGAACACCTTCTAAGTGCTGTGAAAGCATTACTGATGGTGAATTTAAGGGAGTGTGTTGGGAGAGACATTCATCTCTGATTAAACCAGCTTTGCCAAACGTGTACAGTCTTGCACAATCGCCACGAGAAATGAGAATGTGTGACTGGGGCATAAGAGGAGTGACAGAGCTGCTCTGCTTAAAAAAGACCTTTTCATGTTGTGATATTGTGACAGCCCAACTTGAAATAAGTCCAACTTTAAATTCCAAAATGAGGCAAAAAAAACAAAACAGGAAATGGTCTGATGAGAAAGGTGAGGAAGACAAAGCACCTCATGTTTGTGGAGAGGAAAAGGGCAAAGAGAAACCGGCAGATTTTACACAAGAAAACAGATTTGGTGTGTTCAACAGAAGCCTTAGGGAAACATGCACATTTCACAATAACGACCAATGAAATACACTCTTAAAAGAAGAGACCGGTCCAACCAAAAATAAAAAGTAAACAAAGTCAGACCCCAAGCTACAAAAACAGTGATCAAGGCTTTGACCTTCAGACCATTAGAGAGCTGTTCCAGGTTTTCATGCCCACTAATCTGCAGCTGTAGCTGTAATGCAAACATTACTGATGCTGCTATTGGTGCTGCTTTTATTACAGCAGTGTGATGACTTAAACGCTCCTGAGGTTGACTGGTAGCAAGTAGAGACCACCTCTTTCAGGCGAGCTTTGCGTTATTGCTTGTGCCGAAGCAGGAATCAACTGCTGATCTCGGAGCACCTGCTTGTATCAGAACAACTCTCCCAAATGATCTAAGAGTGAAAACCGCCACAGATTCAGACCTGAAATGTGTTGGAGTTAGAAGAGAAGCAAAAGTTTGCTGCAGCATTAAATGCTTTGGCAGAGAAAGAAAAGCGGCAGCATCATGTGGAGTGAAACACCAGCTGCTGGAACATGGAGACCTTTTCACCATGGAGAGAAAAGTGGAGTGGAGATGTTTAACGTCATACCCTGTGAGGAGGCTCGCAGGGCCTCCTGGGCCTCAACAAAGTCCTCCAGTCTCTCCAGCATCTCCACGTCTGGAAGGAGAGCGGGTTCAGACCACATTTGTTTGTGAGTTGGTGATTATATGGTGAGTCGCTTTTATCTACAGTGCTTAACACATTTATTAGACCCCATAAAAATGAGGAAAAAGCAAAAACTGGTTTAAACTGAACATTTTTTTGCTTTTGGACAGGAATTTCTACCCGAATTTGAGCGGCTCACTGAGTCATTAACTAATCAAGCAGGACATTTCTAATTCTAAATCTCTAATACTGATTTTTCTCTACAGGATTATTAGTAAATAACTATAATTTAACATCTTAATCAAGAAATAATTATGTGCTTTACTTCATTTCTGATCTCTTAGAAAACAGTAAATAGTAAAATGCATGGATAACAATAATATATTAGTATTTTATAATATTTTATCATTAAAAATATCATTTTGGTTAAAGAGCTTCAACATGCTGGTGTATCAACCATTACAGAAACATAAAAAATGATTTTGGTTATCACAAATGCTGTTGATTTAGGGCAGTGGGGGCATTAACCATACATTGAGTGGTTAAATATATTGGTTAAGCACTGTTTCATCTATGATATTTTATACAGATTCAAATGATTTTCTTTTTTGAGGAAATCTTTAGTTATTTCCTGATTTTTGTTTTTGTTTATCAAGGACTTACAAGCTTTACTGTCAATAAAACTGAGGGAATCTCATTCAACTTGTGCTTGAGCTGGACTTGTTTCTTCCTTTTTTTCATTTTTGTGCTTTTTCTGTTGGAAAACTCCACTCAAAAACTAGAATATAATACAGTATAAACATCTGCCAAGGCATTCTTGACATTCTGACCAGGTTGTCAACCAAAATCTTGGGTTGTTAAAAATTCCTGGATCCGTATTTGAATCACCACCAATTGACCAACATTCCCTGAATATTTCCTCAAAATTTGTTTAGGATTTTTCGAGCTATCTTGCTAACAAACCGACAAATGGACAAATACCTACAGAAGTATGACCTGCTCAGTGGAGGAAAAAAAGACGACCAAGAATGAGCAGCCATGAACTCACTCTTACAAAAAGAGACAGAAAACTTTGTTCTACATCTACCTGAAAGTGCACTGAAGTAAGTCCTCCCTTCTTCATCATCCTCCTCCTCGTCATCCTCATGTGAAGATGACCCCCCCACGTCCACAGTGTGGTCCCACTCCAGAGGCAGGGAGTCTGGGGTCTCCCGTCCTGAACGTAACCCGGCCAGCAGGTGGGTGGGTGTTGCAGGGAAGCTTCCCAAGCTCCGTCCCAGCCATGGTCGAGCGATCAGCTCCAAGCTGGACTCCAAGGAGAAGGTGGTGCTGGAGAGCTCGGGCTCCTCTCTGATGATCTAAGGTGAAGAAATGTTCACATCAGATTCTTCTCTCAGGCTCAGATCGAGTTACTGAAGTTCATTTGTGATTTATGAGATTATTAAAGCTGCATGTGAATGCATTTTCACAGCCAGTCACTTTGATCATCAGTTTTTTATTCCCTCAGAGAAACATAACTTCAAAGGTCAGAATATCACATGTACTGATTTTTCTTAGCATGAGACCCCAAACACGTTGTGAGAAACTGTTGGTCCAACAGATGTTTTTGTTTTCACTGGATTATCAAACTAAAATCATTTGTGGACCAACTTTGTCACCGTTCAGTCTTTAGCTCTACTGACGCTGTTGCCTAAAGTATATGGCGCACTTTGGTTTGGTCACATCGGTTTATATTTGCTTTTTAAGGATGCATGTTCTCAACGTAAAGCCAGGCTCAGGAGCAGAGGACAGACTTTGTGTCTCGATTATACCCGGGTCAGAGTGTCCGCTCTGGTGTGGCTGCTGTTTATTATTTACAGAACGTAGTCGACTGTTGGGTTAGAACTTTGGATGAGCTATTTAATTCCTGTCCTTTCATTGTATCACTTTACTCAAAGAGCACACAGAGAACACTTAATGAAATATGTGAATGCTAAGATTTGAAAGCTATTTCACTAAAGCATCCAGAGTACAAGATAGGGATGGGAATTGATACGATTTTATCGATACCAGTGCTATTAACAATCCTGCTAATCAATCAAATTCTTAAATAATTCCTGTAGATTTTCTGTGTGGGCAAATGTTGGCCTGTAGCTTTTTAGTGTCAACAATGTCAAACACACGTCACAGCATAGATAACTGCTCTCTTAAGGTTGTGCTGTAGGCACCTTTTGTAAAAAATTAAGCCACAATTCTGACGCTTCTGAACCCTGTCAGTGGAAGGAATTCATAAGGAAATTGATTGGCAAAAAGACTCATGATATCAATACTTACTGGAATTGGTTTTAGACTTCCACCCCTAGCATTAGAAAAGCCCTCATAGAGCGCAGACCTCCACCAAGCAGCTCAGTTCCAGCAGTGGCTTTTTCACAACACATGTAAAAGTTACAATTTTGGATCACCAGATCTTCCAGCCTAGATCACAGCAGCTGTCAGTCCCCTGCCCCGGTTCACATAACTAGAGCTAAACACACCTGTTCCAGCCCGCCATCACCACCGTCAGCCTGACTTTGATCCAGCATGGCTGTCAGATGTAAGATACTCCACAGGCTGATTAATTTGGTTAAATACAGTGATGCAGTCTATGTGATATGAAAGTATGCACAATACACCCACTAGAAAACGCCCAGAATTACCGTATAACCACTACAAAATGCACAAGGATAAGTTTATAGCAGGGGTGTCCAAACTTTTGACATCAAGGGCCGCATAAAGAGGAATACATGAACGACTGGCACACTTGCTGCACCTCATTTTTTGTGTATTCAACCCTTAGATACCTGATCCCGCCAGAGGGATCAAAATACCACTTTTTTTTTTAAATGAGTGGCATTTACAAACCATTTGTCCTGTTTAGAAACGTAAAACACCAACATAATGGTTAGATTTCTAGTTTCCAAGAGTACCTGAATGTATCACAAGTAACGTTGGCAACATGTTGAAAAAACCTGAAGAAAACGGGCCAATTTCATTCGATTTCATCAACATCACTATAATTTTCAAGACTTCTTTGAGAATTTGCAGAAAATTGACTGTTTGCAAAAACAAAAAACAAACAAAAAATATTCTGACCGCGTTCAGCAAGACCTGAATGATTCACATACTTCAGGAATTCGCTGTTCAAAAAAATTGTAGAATTTCCGTCCCACGGCAGTGTCTTACAAGCTCAGTGCCTTGAAGACGTGTTACAGGGCAAACTTTTCCCAGCAAACTGACATTTTTACAAAGGAAAGAGTACTTAACATATAGCCTCTTTAGTGTAGACTGTAAATTAATAATATCAATAGAACTTATAATAATATAACAAAATAATATTTAGATTTTTGATTTTATTTTTTTGTAATGATTTTTAGCTTGTTATTTTTGTTACACTGCATGTAGACATAATTGAGTTTCATAAGTCAATGGCCATGGTTGTTCTGAATCTATAGAGGTGCTGGACTTTATATTGTAGAGAAAAATGTGACCATAGAAAGTGAAAAGGGACAGAAGCAAAAAACGGCCTGGAATTCCAAATATTACACAAGGCTTCAGAATTTGTATATGATTTGAATGTAGGACAAAAAACACTATTTTTTCTCTGTTTCTTAGACTTGAGGGAACCTGAAAATTTGTTGTGTGCACTAACTCCTATTTTTATTTTTTTTATTATTAAATCACAAAAATTAAATGTCTGTTTTTCTTTTTTCTAATGATTTGTAGCTTGTAAATTTTGTTACACTGCATGTAGACAAAATTGAGTTACACCAGTTAATAGCCATGGTTCTTCTGAATCAATAGAGATGCTGGACTTTATATTGCAGAGAAAAATGAGACCACAGTGAGTGAAATTGTGAGAGAAGCGAAAAATGACCAGAAACTGCTTGGGATTCAGAGGGTTAAGTTAAAGTTTTAGGGTATGGGGTTGATTATTGCCTGTTTAGGGGCCCTTGAAACCCTGGGCTATCACTGGATGAGAATGACCTTCTGAGCAGCAGAGATGTGAGACACTAATGGTTTATCTTTACTGTTTGACACAAAACAAGAGTAAACTGCAAGAATGTTGGTGCTTGAAGATGAATATTGCAACATACTTTGTAAGTGCGACATTGTGGCAAAGTTCATATGGCAGAAAATGTGCATGATTCATACTATAGATATATGAATGAAGAAACAAACAAGCAAAATTACTAATATAGATGATCCTGAATGACGGACCACGCTCATTTTGGCCCAGGCAACCCCCTTCCCATAGCAAAACAGCTAGGGGGAAAAATGCAGCCTATTTTTTTGTGCCTTTAAATGTTGAGATCTGAAGGAAGTACAGAAAAGCCTCACTGATAGTGAAAAACATTAATAAACTGAATGCCAGGCTGTTATGGACCTCTTGAATACTCTGTTAATGACTTTTTATTGATGCTTTAAATTTTGGGTATAATGCCAGCTGAATTTGTGGAGAGTGGAGCGTGAATTGACAACTGTGGGCAGTATGAGTTTTATCGCAAAATAAAAATCAGTGAGAGAGAAAATAAAAAAGGCTCTTTTGGAATAAACTGTGTGTATCGTCTTATGAATGGAAGAATGGGTTTAGTGTGTCTGCGAGTGTGTGCGTGTGTTCCAGCTCACCGGGGGTTGGCTGAGGCGCTGGTGGAAGCGGACCAGCCTGCTGAAAACCTCCTGGCAGTACGAGTGCAGCTCCTCCAGTTCGTCCTCGATCAGCACTGCGTCCTGTGGGGAGCTCCTCTGGATCAGACCCTCTCCAAACACGATGAGCCCGTCAATGCGCTCGGTGTTCAGGGTGATCTCCTTCTGGAAACTCTGCAGGGAGTGACAGTGACATGGATGGATGAGCAGGGACTGAGGCAAGGATGTGAGAGGAATGTTTCAGGAAGCCTAGAGGAACCATTGTGGCTCTCAACACTGTCTAGAGCAGAGAACTAAAGAGAGAAACCTTTCCAAAAACATCTTTCAGTATCAAAACAAGAGTAGTGATGGACTGGTTCTTCCAAAAAGATCTTCTGGTTATATTTTGGACACATGTGGCCTGGTTAAATTGCTTCCTCACATTGAGCTGTTGTATCTTTTGATGGACGTCGCTCTCTGAAAAGTGTTCCACATTAGTGAGCTGCAGGTCCAGCTCAGTCAGCCACACCAACATGCTCTCCCTGGTGCCTTCAAAGTCCTCCCTGTGACTGGTGAAATACTGCGGGCGAGAGAGAAGATGAATGAGTTTGACAAGTACTACCAGACCATTCCAGATAATAATGAAGATCTAACTAACTATCAGCCATTGTCATATATATGTATATATATATATATATATGTATAAATATATATATATATATATATATATATATATATATATATATATATATATATATATATATATATATGTATATATATATATATATATGTATAAATATATATATAAGACATAGGAGTAGTTATTTGAATGAACTTTATTTGTATATTTTCATTAGGCGGTATGGCTCTAATGAGGGCTCCTACTGCCTTTCCACACAGCAATAGTGAGAGCACTAAGCAGGAACAGCACACCTGCTTCATCAATGTCAGCCTTACTTTGACTAAGTCAGAGAATAGCTTAAAAGAGGAGCTGGGGTAGAGGAGTGTTGCAAAGCAGCTTGCAGTGGGAGCAGTGAAGTATAGGCAAGCGTCAGCAGCTTAACTAAGGCAGTTTAAGACATTTAGTCATTGCTAATATCGAGTCACGCAACCACGTTTTCAGTTGTTCTCAAGGATCTGTGTAAATGCACACTATTATCACAGCGTCTTCGTGTAAAATATTTAAAAAGGTTAAGGAAAAACCCTAGCTTTGTCATGTAAATAGGCCCTTGGACAAAAGTATCAATTTATCTGAACAACAAATATTAACACTAAAATAATTTTTGATAGAGAGGATATTTTTTGCTTGACTCAACCATGTTGGCAGATAGACACATCTTCTTTGTTTAGTACATTTATGCTGTGCACATCCTGGTTCATACCTTCAGTCTGCGGAGGATGGAAGCCACCCTGCGGTGGAGTGTGTCCCAGCGTCGGTTGCCCTCATGAACCATGGCTTTGAGCTGGCTGGCTCTGTCAGTGCGGTTCTCTCTGGCCAGGCGGCGATACTGATTGTTCACAAGCTCTAGCTGGGTCAGCCGCTCATGAACCTGCCTCTGGAAACCCTAATAGAGAGAAGAAGGATTTTTTTAATTAACAGTGAGAGAACAGTTTTCACAGACACAATAACTTTTAAAGCTGGGGTTGGCGCTTTGATTTAGATACACTTTTTGTAATACTGGTTAAAATGGTCTTTATGACCCGATGGTAATCAACTCATAATGTGTTCTTAAAACAGAGTGAAAAATATCCGCTATCTACAGCAGGAGTAAAACAGGGAAACCCCAACCAATAATCATGCCGGGACACCTGTTTTTAAACCAATCAAATCCCGTCACCATTCTGGCGAGTTGCACAGACTCGGTGCGTGTAGCTGAGCTCATACGTATCAGAGTCTGCCGGAGAATGCTTACCTTTCAAGTTTTGTCTTTGAAAATAAGGGAAGCCCGCTGTGAGCCGTCCCACAACCCCAACCAAGCTCCAGTATCTCTCACGTTTTAAGACAGATTTACAAGAAATCTAAAATTAACTCTTTGTTTTTTTAAGTTTGTTCTGCTGCTCTAATCTCACGAAAGCTGCCACCCAGGCTACAGCAGGTGGACGTTTTCGCGAGGCTTTTGCTTCTTCTTCGGTTTTACGGCGGTTGGCATCCATTATTTTGGAGCATTACCGCCCCATTCAGGCTGGAGACAGGGTTCAGTTTGGAGAGGCATAGGAATGTTTTTATTATTATATCGTCACACAGGAGATTTACAGGAGAATACTGATACAGGAGGACGGCGGGAAAGAGGATGAAATACGGAAAATACGGTAGTTTCATGGCCAAAACGGGAGATTTGACAGCTATGTGGAGAATGTCAGAGGAACTACCTATACCCCGATCAACATCGGCTGTGAGTACTAACTAACTTTACATGTTTGTTTGGTGTTTTCTTACCGCTGACTGAGACATGACTTGGTGTAGTGTAAAACAAACACATTGTGCTGAGGGTTTGGAGTTGAATCAGTCTTCTGAATATATCAGCCGCGCGCGTGCATGTGAGCAGGGGGGGTGGGGGGTGGTGGGGGGGGCGGTTAGGCGGAGCTCTGAGGAGATGCTACTTTTAAATTCATGCTAGTTTTCCAAAATCGCCAACCCCAGCTTTAAGGAAAAACAAAGGAGTGGGATCAGAATGATTTCTTGCAATGTAAACAAATGTCCCAACACTTTGAGCTGGGATTAAGAGCTGTTTAATGCTGCTCTTTTGTTAAGAACATATTTCATTTTCTAAAACACATAATTTCCTCTGAACTCTGGAATGAATGCCAAACTGTCAGCTCTGTTTCTATGAGAAAGAAAACAAAACCACACCCCCTCATGCCTGTGCCGTCTTCAGACCTCGACACTGACCTCAAACTTCTTGAGCTCCTCCTTGGCGACAGTATAAAGGACATCTGCAGAGTTGGGGTTGGCAGCCGTGCGCTCCGCCATCTTGAGCCAATCCTCAAACCGTGAATAATCGTCAAGGAACTTACACCAGAGCCCCCATGTCTCCTCGATCCTATAGAAAGACATCGTACAAGAGTTAATGTCTGATGGAGGTTGTTTTGTGGTGTCACCTACGATTCTTTTCCTGCAAGATGTTGGCAAAGTGCAAACAAATGAAAATCAGTGCTGAAAATTTAATGTTTTAATGCCAAAATGCAAAATGTTTTAGTCATAAATAATACATATATCATACTTTTAGACCCATTTTAATGGCAGTTCAGCTAGATGCCGCTATATTTCATTCCTCTCTAGATTATATTCATTACAGATATTAATGTTAATATTAGATTGATCTCTATCTATGACTGTTTGACATCCACATTAGCATCTTTACAACCATATAGACATGAGGTTCCTCTTAAAAATGAGATGCCACATCTCAAGGGTCCTACCTTTACTAAATCTGTATTCAACAAAGACAAATATGGCGCAATACAAGTAAAGATTGATTGATTGAATCTATATTCAGCAGAGACAAATGTGATGAGGACAGATTTATGATCTGGGCGTCCATGGGTTTGTCTCTATCACAATTCTTATTTTTAGTCCCTTTGTCTCTGCCTGGATATATACGTCTCTAGATGTACATGTGTGCATTTAAAAATGTATTAATTATGTGCATTTGTATGGACTATAAAATATTGTAAAGTGATAAAACTTATGAACTGGCACTGTGATTAGCCAGATTAGTCCCTTTGAGATCAGAAGACTCTTTTAAAGGGAGACCTGACAAACACTGGCAGCAACACAATCAAAACTACACTTATAAACAGATCAGTGATAAATTATCACCTAAATCAGTTGCATACTGAAAGCCTGGATTAAAATATTTTCCCCAAGGATTTAAAGACATTCAGGAAACTAAACTTTAAAGTCTAAAATCTGCCTGTAATTATTTCAAGCAAAAGGTGCAGAACACCTAAAAGCTTTTTTTTTAACCAACTCAGGAACCTTGGTAACAACAAGCTGCATGACATCCAACAAGCCTCGGAATCATAAGAGAGGAAAGGCTGTTCAGAGTCTTTCCCATAATGACGTTAGAAATAAAAATACACCAATGTGCCAGTGAAGTGCTTCAAGAAGTCCACTTTACCTTTACCACTTTACCTGCAATGATGAGTGTAATGAATATCAGGAACCATGACGCACTTTCCTACACGAGGAGGCTTTGAGAGAGGCATCCACAAACGCTTCACCATAATCAATATCAGGTAAAAGGGTGGACTTAACTCAGCTTCCTGATGATGTGGAAGGAGAAACAGGACTTGTTCTGCTCTTGCAGTGAACTAAAAGCATGCTACAGATTTAGAAAAGCTTGTGCGGGCGTGGATGCATATCAATAAATAACAGTGTCCTCAGTCTGACATTAAAGGCAATTAATATCAATGCTAAGTAACAGAGGGCCCAGAGCTTATCCTTGAGGTGTACCCTTGCAAACTTGTCAAACATCAGAGCTGAAAACCTTCAAGATGATTTATTGTCTATTTATAAGCTTCAGGAATGTAATTTATGACTCTCATTGCAGCAACAGTGCCAGGATTATTTCTGAGGCCAGACAGGGTGGAATTTGAGGCCAAGAATATTTTAGCCTGATCAAAAGTAAAGTAACAAGCCCTTAAATAACACTGAGGGTTTGGTAGTTGGTCTGTAGTATCTAAAAGGCAGCAAAGGGAAAACAAAAGCTGACTTCCAATTATCAGGGATTTAATCTGCAGTCAAGGTTTAAATAAAATTATGTACACGTAGAAAAAAGGGCTGTAAGTGATCTGGACCTGCTGGTTTTACAGAAACTGCTCTCTGGCCGGCTGTTCTTCTCTTTGCCTCCGCGTCCTCCTTTCAATGAGCTCCTCATCTGTAAATTCTGGCTCGAAACTGTAAGGACACCCATCATATTCAAAGTTCTCCTCCACAACATCTTCATCCGATAGATATTCGTCCATTTTGCACAAAACTGGAAGAAGAAAGTTGTTGTGTAGCCTCCGGTCGCCCCTGAAACAATGAGCCGTACTGCCCATGCACGGAAGCAAACGTAAACAGTCTTCAGTTCAGAGGTCAGCGCAGTCATTAAAACATGTCTGGAGTGACACAGACTGTAATGGAGGAGTAGCACGAGCGGACCATGATGAAATATTGGTGAAACTAATGAGTTTTTCGACAATTAATGCAGTTTTAGGAGTGGCGCTATACATGCCCCATGTGCTACCATTATACGGATGTCCGCCGCTCGATTTTGGATCTAAATATCTCCCAAAGCACTGTTTGGATCAGGAAAGCCTTCTGGGTGAGTATATTGTTCTACTTCATTCTATAAACAATGTGAAAGCTGTAGAAACCAAACTTATCCTTTAACAGACCCTCTGACATTTATTTACTTTTTAAAAAGATTTTATTTTCAATATGAACAAAGCCTTTTTCTCTTAGAGGATGGACCTTTTTCAGGACTGCCTTGATTTAAAAAAAACTGTGAAATCATTTGCTTTTTAAAAAATGTTTCATAATTATTATTACTTCAGGTATGACTTATTTAGTTAGAAATTAAAGTAAGAATTGGACTGTTAAGGTTGGTGTTTCCACTAGAAGTGAGTTACTTTCTTTAGACAGCAGAGCTTGTGTTAAACATAAAATTTTTAATGGAAATAAAAAGTTTACCATTTTCAACAAGGGTGTTCTCATTTATTTTTTGAAGATATTGACATAAGGACTATGTAATATTTGAATAATACCTGATTTTGTGATTACCTTGTGAACATGACTTAATGGAGTTGAATAAATAAACACAAGTGAGACAACACAACAGCAGATAATTATTATTTCATTGATTACTGGCCAATTTTCAGATTTTACAAAATGTCTTGGTTTGAATCAGCTTTCTTCTTGCTCCAAAGTCCAAAATCACAAATGTTTGATGCTTAAGGTTCAAAAATGACTCGTCAAATCAAATTCAAGTCTTCTATAAAATGAAGTCATTTTATGACAACAAGAAAAAATAATGTTCTGCACTGTGGAGAACAAGGTAATCATTACAGACAAGCTTACATCATCTTTTTTTTTCAATTATGCTCTAAAATGCTAATTTTTCAAAAGCAAGATTCTAAGTTAAGTCCTCCTCTCCCCTTGTGAGGTCTGATGGCCTGAAGGACAAAGGACAATAAGACAGTAAACTGCATAATACCACACACCCTCTGTATTATCTTTAACTATTTTTTGTTTACTAAAAAATGACATAAAATTAAATTAAAGCTCCCTTTGTCTTATACTCAGTGCATTTATTCAGTTTGATCCAATACATTTAACAAGGCCTTTAATCCAAGTTTATCAGAAAACAAGCACCTTCGCCATAATAAGAAATAAAAATGAAGCAATCAGCCTCTGGCAGCAGTGACACAGCCATGCATTTGCCAAGCTGGAGCTCTAGTTTGACTAAAAATTGGCCCAAAATAACCAGAGGGAAAAATGATAGCTTTCTCCAGCTCCATCTGACAACATGAGATGGTGTAAAGGCATGAATGCAAAACCAGAGCTTTCTTCCAAAGGCTAAAATATGTGCTTGCTGAAAGAGAGAGTTCTGCTATATAAAGTAATGTTTTTATTCATGGTCATGAACTCTTGGCTTTTACCTTCCTTTATTTGCAAAAGCTCTTTCTGCTACTTACCTGTGAGTAACACAGCAGTAAAAGAAAAAGGGCATAACCGGTCAGGAGAGATCCTGAGTTACAGAACAGCATTAAAAACCATAATGTGCTCTGCTCTGTGTGATTAAACTGAGGCGACAGGTATGACGGTGTTAATTACAGAACATGTGTGCATGTACATGTGTGTCTGTGAGCAATTGTGTCTGTGTGTTTGGGTCCCTACTTGAGCCTCCTGTCCAGAGCCAGAGCACAGATGGTCCTCCAGCGCTGGTCCAGGCTGCGGCTGGTCTCCTGCAGGGAGTCGCTCTCTGCCTCGATGCCACCCGCAGCATCCTCATCCCGCAGCAGAACGTCGCACAGGCTGAGCACGGACGCTACGCCCTCCGTGTGCTGCTCAATGTCCCTCTGCAGCTCCTGGACGGACACGCACACAGACGTGAGGACAGACATGGCAGCCGGTCATAGCAGTGAAACCACGGATCGAACATTAGTCAACAGACACGGAGGCAGAGGACGACCTCTCCCAAAATTAAACAAAGGACAGATATGAATTATTGATTATGACGAGAGACAAAGAGTGAAAGGGAGTGACAGCGAACGAGACGAACAAAATGGGAGATGCAATATTAAATTTAAATGATGTTTAGTTGTCAGAAAATAAATAAAACTGTGAGGACGATATAACAAAACAGACAAAATTAAGAAAGAGGGGACAGAACAGATCCTGGACTGACCAGCAGTAATTTATTTATTAATGTTAGATTTTTTTTTTTTAACTTTTTATTTTTTGGTTTTATATTGCTTTTATTTTTATTCTATTTAATGTTTTATTATTTTATTTATAATTTTTAAAATTAACTTTATTAACTTCTTGTCTCTGTTTTGGGCCTGGTTCTTTGGATTGTAACACTCGTCCTGCCCTTTCACTTTTTACTTTTGTGTCTTCATCTTGTTGCTGTAATGTTTCTATCTGAAAATATTGATAAACAGATCATGGAAAAAAGAAGTGGGAGACAGAAGACAGGATCACATGAGTATAAATGAAGAAAGATTTCAGTAAAAGTGTGTTTCTGTGAGTACCTGCTGCTCGGCCAGTCTCTTCTGGATCTCCTGGTGGTGGCACACGCTGTAGGTGATCGGTCGGGACAGCTCGGCCTCGATTCGAGAGAGCCACGAGCGGAGGTTGCTCATGTTTTTGTCGAGCTGCTGCACCGTCACCAGAGTCTCCTTCAGCTTCTTCACCCTAAATAAACACACATACACACAATGTTTTCTAAACTTCTAAATTATGGAATATGAAGGCAGAAAATGGGCATTTAATCAGAACTGTTATTATTTTTCCGGTGATAGCTGTGATGCAGGAAGAGGGTTGTGGACTCAGGGTTTTATGTCAGTCTTGCACTATAGGGTTCTTGTTTATGGGCATCTAACCCTTTACCACAAAGCCTTCACTCCATTCACCTGCGACTACTTGTTACTGCAGACCCCCGTCATGCATCATTTTCTTATATAAAATGATCCTGTTTGACCCACACTCAGCCGTACATATGTACATTTTCTATTTTAAGTTCAAAATAAATATTCATTCATTCATTCAAATATTTAGATGAAATAAAGGTAGGACGTCAGTTTGTTAGTTAGTCTGCTTGTTTCTCTGTTGGCAACATAACTCAAAAAGTTACGGACAGATTTCGATGAAATTTTCAGGAAATGTCCGCATTGGGACAAGGAAAAAATGATTACATTTTGGGAGTCATCCGGATCACCGTCTGGATCCACCATGACGAATAATGCGATTTCCGTAAATAACTACTGAACTAAATTAGATTATGAATCCACTTGCTAATGCTATTTTTTCATGGTTAAGGAATCTAAATATTTAGATGAAATAAAGGTAGGACTAATATTTATGGTGAAAATCGCAATATGGGTGAGGACTGTGGCACTGGGGGAGGTCTGTGCTCTCCCAGTGCTTTTCTAGTTTGGATTGTTTTGTCAGAGAGAGAACTGAAAACTGGTGTTCAAACTGGAAAAACAGCAACTCTTCTTTGACAATTTTGATTTTTTAATCATGGTCCTCGAGAAACAAACACAATTAAATGTAACCGTTGCTGAAAATAAAAGTAACAGACAGTGAAACAAGGAAGGAGAAAAGATAAAGACAGAAAATGAACAACAAAGGATCAAAAAGAAGCTGGAAGTTGATTATAAAATGATTACAGAACAACAAGACAAACAAGAACAAGATAGAGGAAGAAACAAAAAGACAAAAAAGGTCGAGAAAGTAGAAAAAAGACAGAAAATGAGTAATAAAATGATCACCACCCTGCAGCAGTCTCAGGTATCTCAGGCTAAAACTTCCAGCTTCACCATGGCACCCGACCCGCTATGGACGCCAGCAGCACACACATACACACACACTCACACACACCCACACACTCACCGCTCCACACTGACTGGTGTCATAGCAACGCTCGGGACAATAAAAGCTCTCTCTGGAGGCTTAAAAGCTTGAAGTGTGCCCCATCGGGGAGTTTGAGTTCATTTCCACTTTTGATCCGTCCTCCCCTGGAGAGGTCCAGCAGGGCTGTCCAGGGGGCTCAGAGGGAGACGCTCTCAGCCCAAATAAAAGCGCGACAAACAGCTGTGAGCGTAAGAGGAGAATGAAGAAAGCATGAAAGGGTCCCGACAGATGCCGGACGCTGCGAGTTTAAGAGCCCTTTTAGATCACTATACACTCCGGTTTGTTTTTAAACCCTGGAGGACTTTTTGTCTTTTTGTACCGTGTTTTCTTTTTAAGAGGCTGATTCTGATTTCATGAGCTCATGTGGATTGAATTAATCCTCATGTTTGGCATTTGTTAAGGTTCTGTGGTGATGTTCATTCATACATTCTGAAGGACTTAATGCCCATTATTAAGACTGTAGTTTACAATTTAGTACACAAAACATCCATCCGTCCATTATCTATACCGGTTCTTCCCTTTTTAGGGCCGCAGGAGGCTGAGGCGGGGTGAAGTGGTTGCTATCCAATCACAGGGCCACATAGAGAGACAGACCACTATTCATCCTCACACTCATACCTGAAGGCAATTTAGAGTAATCAATCAACCTAATAAAATCAACCTATATACCCTACAAATTTGCAGGGAATATTCGTTACTCATAAGAAATTTGTTAGGCTAGCCACCTTTTCTAATTATTTATCTCCATCTGCCCCTTTATTTAAAAAGCTGAACTCATTTCTTAGATTGACAAGAAAAAAAATTGTGCAGCTTTATTTGTTGACTTAACAAAAGCCTTCAATACTGTTGACCATTCCCTGCTCATTGAAAGGCTAAGAGAAACTGGTTTTGACTCTATGTCCTGTAAATGGTTCCAAGACTACCTTTCACAGAGGGATCAGTATGTGGTTCTTGGTAATTGTCGCTCTATGCGTTTGCCTCTATCAAAAGGGGTTCCACAAGGTTCAATACTTGGTCCTCTCTTATTCACTATATATATAAACAACATCACATCATCCATAACAGATTGTAATTCCCACCTTTATGCTGATGATACAATTCTATACTGTTTTGCTAATACTGCCCAAGCAGCCATTCAAACCCTCCAACAAAACTTTGATCAATTACAACATGCTCTGTTTGACTTAAGACTGGTTCTCAATTCAAGTAAAACTAAATATATGTTATTAGGGATGTCCCGATCCGATATTGATATCGGATATCGGTCAAAAAAACAAAAATCGGATTATATCGGCCTGCATCCTAAATCTCCGATATCAGCACTCCGATACAAGCAGTCCATTCTAATATATTTATTTTTTATTTTATTCAGTTCTACAATATGCTTATGTTTAAGTTCAACACAGTGGTTATTTTGCAATTGGTGAAATATGTTTTTGTTTGATTTATTGAGGTCACTTTTCAGGGTCTTCTAATATTTTTATTCATGTTGTTTTAATTGTAGTATATTCTTATGTTTAAGGTTAAAATTGATTTAACCTATTGGTTAATAACAAATGGGTCAGTTTTTCTCATACCTACTATTGCTGACTACTGTTCTCTGTTTGAGTAATCTGACCTGATCAAGCCTTTTCTTACAGTCCATACTACAAAATAGGTAATAAAAGTCTGTATGATTCCTGCTGATATCGTATCGGATTGATATCGGTATCGGCCAATACTCAAGGCTGCAATATCGGTATCGTATCGGAGGTGAAATAGTTGTATCGGGACACCCCTATATGTTATTCTCCAGAGCCACAGACATCACTGACAGTAGTTTTCACATCACCACCCTAACAGGACACAGTATTGACAGAGTATCTGAGTATAAATACCTTGGTATTTGGTTAGATCAAAAACTCACCTTCAAATTTCATATTTATTCCCTGACCAGCAAACTAAGACAAAAAAATTGGGTTTTTCTACAGGAACTAAACTAACTTCCCACTGCGAAGTAGAAAACGTGTTATTGAAGCTGTCTTTTTATCCGTTTTGGATTATGGTGATGTTGTTTATAGGAATGCCTCTGCTTCTACTCTTAAACCCCTGGACTCCATTTATCACTCTGCCCTCAGATTCAACACTGGGGAAGGTTACTCCACCCACCATTGCACTTTATATGAAAAAGTGGGCTGGGCACCCCTGAACGTAAGACGTGACAGGCACTGGTTCTTATTCGTTTATAAAGCCTTACTTGGTAAAATGCCATCATACATAACATCTCTGTTACATCAATCTCATAATCAATATCCAACAAGATCCAGTGACCTGCTGATGCTTGAAGTTCCACGGGTAAACACTGTATTTGGAAGAACTGCTTTCAGCTTTTCTGCTGCTTTCACCTTGAACATCTTACAACAAAAATTAAAACTGCAAGCACTTGTTTCTTTTGGTCAGTTTAGAACACTGATAATGAATTACGCTGCTTTTGAATGTAACTGTTTTTAACTGTGTTGTTTTATTGTTGTTCTCTGTACTCTCAACATCATTGAAAATGAGGGAACACCCTAAATGATTTTTCTGAGATTAAATAAAGGTTGAAAGAATTGTCCATTTATGATATTAATACTTTTCAATCTTGTATATTTATTCATAAATATATTCATCTACCACAGAGTGCCCAGAGAGGACCAATGCATGCACAATGATACCAAGCAAACTCCACACAGGAAGGCCAAAACCATCATGAGAATCAAACCAACGACCTTCTTGCTGTGAGGCATGTGCACTACCTGCAACATCACAGTGCCACCCAGTTCATTAAACATGCTTTTGTAATATAAAAGGAAAAATAAGGCTTTGTCATTAAACACAAATAAGAAGCTGGGAATTATAGATGCAAAAACCAACTGGCACAAAGTCAAAGAAATATTTATCGTTTTTTTTAGTCACTTGCTTGGTGCAGTTCTGCGAGCCAAAGCTGTTGGACTGTGGTGTTTTTTTTATGAAATTTCACAGGATCGTTGAAGTCATTAGAGAGAAAAAAAATCTTTCATCACTTTTTTTCTATTTTTGACCATTTTTGTTGGAATAGTCACTGTAATTGATCACTACTTTTTCGATGACAAGGACAATTTAACTTATCACATGTTGATTTTTATTACAGCTAATATTTTTTGTAGTCGAATCAAAAATGTATCATAATAAAAACAGCTGTAATTCAAAGGAATTGGGGATGAAAGGATTAGAAACTGAAGATGACAGGGATTAAAACAAGACACTATCATTAAGAAGCCAAGACTTAACCATGCAACAACGCACTTGGTCCATGCCCGAAAGCCATATTTCTTTTTGTTTATGGCCACTTGTTTGATTGAAGTGCAGCCCTCACAGCCTAAGCCTCTGAAGGTTTCAACAGATTTCTGGAAGTTTGTTCCAGATCTGTGGAGCATTAAAACTGATAGCTGCTGTTCAGCTCTAATTTTGTGAACAGAGGGCAGACCTGAACCAAAGAACCTGGTTGGTCTGGTGAAAGGAGGTCAATGAAGTATTAGGGTCCATAACCATTCAGTACTTTACAAACTAACCAGAGTATTTTTTAATCTTTCCTCTGAGAGACAGGAGGCCAGTATAAACACCTCAGAAGTGGAGTGATGTGATCGACTTCTTAGGTACTTCAGTGAAAATTAAGCGTAGCAGGTAACATATATGATGTACTAGTCTTTGCTTTAAAGGGATATGGAAACTTTTTTTCTTTTCATACGTTGCTTCACTCCCGAGTTCATGACAAGCAGATAGACACCATTCTTTTGACTGCAACAAGAAAGAGACTGGCAGATCTTGCCCATGGCTACTTAGCTTGGTTCAAACAGTGGCAGTCAATGGGTAGTGTTAGCCTGCCTCGGCATACAGAGAAACTCTTCAGCAACTCTAAACAGCTCTGTGTGCTTGTTGTGACTCTTTTTTTTTTTGCTTTTACTACATTTTATATATGAAACTAACCTACAAGACCCATGTGAAAACCACCACTTAAGTGCTAAGTAGGTCAACAAAAACAAGGTATGTCCGCAGTGGTGCACTATGGGTTTAGTTTCACATATATTTCTTTTGAAAACTGCATAAAGTGCTAACCATAGATAACATAACATAACAAGCTAAAAAAATGAGTCACAACAAGCACACATGACTGTTTAGAGTTGCTGAAGAGTTTATTTGATGATTGTAGGCAGACCCAGGCTAACGCTACCCATTGACTCCCGGTGTTTGGGCAAAGCTAATTAGCATTGGGCAAGCTTTGCCCGTCTCTTCCTTTTTACTGGACACACAGTTGAAAGAATGATGCCTATCTGTTTGTCATGGACTTGGGAGTGAGACAAGACACAAAAAGAAAAGAAATATAATTGAGTTTAATGTATGTGTAACAGCTTAGGTCTTGGTACAGATATAATGGGGAAAATTAAAGTTATAACCAAGAGATAACATGACAAAAACTGAAACTTTCTAAGGATTGTTAAAAAAAAAACGATTTATTGAAGTGTTGCTGTAAAGTTTTGTCTTCTTCTTTAACATCAGTGTTACTTATGCTACATTTACTCTTTTCTAACCCACAGCTCCTTGGCAGCTGCTTCAACTTAATCAAGACGATAACTTAAAAAGTAGATTACAAAAAATGCACCTTGTTGGCATCTCTACAAAAGCACAGATGTCAGGTTAACGCTAGAGTAAAGAACCAATTTATTCCAGCCCCTATAGAGTCCAGGACTAATGTACAGTATGTAGTCAGGAGACGTCCTCTGTGTTGTTATCGTGTCTCCATATTTACAGCCATGTAATCAAGACACAACACAGTCGCTGTAAATCTGTCCAGAAAACACTCTCCCTCTCTGCTAAGTTGTCTCTGGCTCTCTTTCACTCCCGCTCTACCTCTGACAGCCCAACAAAGAGCAGCAGCTTCACGTGGAGGCCCAACAAAGACACAGAACGCGGTCAGGGGTCCTCGATGAGGGACGGGATGAGGGCAGAGCGGAGAAGAGCTGAGGGGTGAGTTCAGATGTTTGGTTGAAGAAAAGCAGAGTTTCAACAGACCACAGGAGGGCTCAAAGTTACTCAGACGCTAAACTTGATCCGACAGTCACTTTGTCATTGTAATAAGGAAACACTTAAGTGTACATGAGCTTTTTTAGGACAACATGTTCCTTTTACATGAATGATTGGGCTCTGAATGACAGAAGGAGGGCAAAAACATGAGTTATGTAACAGTGATGCTACTTAATTATTGCTCGTCAACTTTAGGAACATTGAGTCTCCATCATATTTGGCGTCTTGGATAAACCAGTGCTGTTAAGTATTATCCAAATACAGGACGAGCCAATCAACCAGCATGCGCTTTTTCTTGATAAAGTCTATTTCAACTGATTTCCAAATTAAGCTAAGGTAAAAACAGCAAGATATAAAGTTTATTTTCGCCATTTTAATGCTGACTGAATAAACTAATGTCATTTTCAAGACAACACTAAAGTATCCTGCAGGGTTTGTTTTGTTGTTTTGTCTTTTTAACTTTTTCACAAATTAGTTAAGCAGTTGTTTCCAGCACAGAATAGTGTCATTATACTGAAAGTACTATAAGGCTGGGGAGCGTCTCCTTTTTCACTCCAGATAAATAGTTAAGTAAAAAGTATAAACTAGTTACAAGTTAAGTATAAGGACATGATAAAGTCTCACAAAACGGTGTAATTGATTCTAATTACAAATATAAGATAAAAATGATAAATATTAAAAATGTAAAAAATACAGAAATGTAAGGCATAGGATGGTTGAATATTTACAAAATACTTACAGTGCAATGTATAGTGCAAAGAAGAGTTTAACAGGAAAAAAATCAAATGAAGTTGGGACATTGTGTAAAAAATAAAAAAGTTTCAAGCTCATTTTGTTGTCGTCATAAGAAAAGGTGATATAACTCAGAGGTAAACACGCCCCTTCCTCAGCTTTTTGGGAATTTGCATGCATCAAATTAAAAGTGAGGGTGATGTTTGCAAAACAACTCAAAAGTCTATCAGTTTGAACATGAAATGTCTCGTCTTTGTTGTGAATTCACCTCATTTATTCACCTTCAACATGATGTCCCAACTTTGCTGGATATGGGGTTTGTAAATTTTTTTTGATCAATCAATCTATATTTCCATTGCGTCAATTCATAACAAGTGTTTTCTCAAGGCACTTTTCAAAAGAACTGGCTAAAGCCATACTCTTCATTTTATAGATGCACATATATGCATATACACAAATACACATAATGAATATATTTGTATTTATACATACGTACATCAAGAAATGTATCCATCCAGGTAGAGACAAAGGGACTAAAAATAGGAATTTATGATCATTACAAACCCATGGACACCAAGATCTGCTAAATATAGATTCAATCAATCTTTACCATCTTTTTAATTGTTAAATATTCTCTAAATTTGTTTGGTCTTTAACTGTGTTGCAAGATACTGTTGCATTCCTATAATAAAATTAATGTTCCAATCTTTAATAGTTTTTTTCAGTAACCCCTCTTTTGTTTCCAGAGAAAATTGTGACATGTGACTAAAAGGAAAAATCGTATCACATTTGTTTCTAATTTTGTTTTCTTATTTGACATGAGGGTCAAATTTCGCACTTTCTTTGAGCCATTGTTGTTCATTTGTAAACACTGTTCTTGCCTGGGATCAGCCCCCCCTCTTAAGCGTGTTTATGTAATATTTGACAGGGCCCCTCTATTTTGAGAGCCAGCGATTAAACATGCCGACAGATCCACCCCCTCCCACCCCGACACCCCCTCCTCACGTCATCCCACAGTCTGACAGGCCAGAAAAAGGGGGGTGGAGTCATGGTCCACATGAGGACATATGGTCCTGTCTGAGACTTAAGCACATCTTTTTGTGTTGGTGATGGTTTTAGGAGTAAAGTCTGCATGTCCTGTTCTTCTGCAGGACAGTCCATCTGCTGAGGGGGGCTCTGAGAGGGGGGGCGTTGACAGGTCATCATTACAGCGGCTTAAGCTCCAGCCTGTACATTAGAGAGCATGTATTCTTAACAGCTGCAGAGCAGGACTAACACAACAGCAGGTGGATGGACTCACATTAGGGCTATTGTTTAATTACAGGCTCTTTGATAAAGCCCTTTAGTTCATTATGATGCTCTCTGATGCAGAGTGGTGTAGCTGGGAAAGGTGCTTGAAGGCTAATTATGAGATGCAATTAAGTGTGGGGATCACTGCTGGACTAAATGGCCGTCTACACGCACACACATTTAGGCTTTAAAGCAACAGGCCTTTCACCATTTCCCTATGAAAAGGGCTTTCAATGATATCCACCTGATTCAGCTGTTTCAGTGCTGCTTTATTCAATTTTATCTCCTTTGGGAGCTTAATTGATGCAAATATTCACACAAACACATGCTCTGTCAGTGGCTGCCTCAATAACTAAAAGCTTATGGTGTGCTCTACTTGTACAGGGAAGTCGGGATTTCTGAGTTCTGAGTGCAAAATTTCGTTTGGGACATCCCCTGAAGTCAGAATTCTGATTAAGAAAGTTGGAGAACCCTCAACACCCTTAGTTGGCTGCCCAGGGTGAAATAGTGTGTTCCAGTGTATCTTGGTACTGGTAGTCATTGTTGCATATTTAACTTGAAAAAGAACTCGTAGAGCGCAGACCTCTGCCAGCGCCACAGTCCTCACCCATATTGTGATTTTCACCATAAATATCAGTCCTACCTTTATTCCATCTAAATATTTAGATTCCTTAACCATGAAAACATACCATTAGCAAGTGGATTCATAATCTAACTTAGTTCAGTAGTTATTTACAAAAATCACATTTTTCGTCATGGTGGATCCAGACCGTGATCCGGATCACTTCCAAAATCAAATCATTTGTTCCTTGTCCCAATACGGACATTTCCTGAAAATTTCATCGAAATCCGTCCATCACTTTTGAGTTATGTTGCTAACAGAGAAACAAGCAGACTAACTAACAAACTGGCGCAATAACATAACCTCCTGGTGGAGTTAATTTGATGTAGTCACTGGTAATGCTCTAGTTGGTTGGAATTAATCACTACAAAGTCAGACATCTTCAGCTAACCCTACTTTACCAGCTCCAAACTGGAATGCGTCCATCTCCTTCCCAGCTCCAATGTAAACTGAACGCACCGTTACATCTTCTTAGCTCCCTGTGACAGTTCTCACCTGGCCTCAATGTGGTGGAAGAGATGGTTCCAGCGCTGGTTGACCTCCTGCAGAGAGCCGTGGACCTGTGACTGCTTGGCTTCATCGCTGGCTAACAGCAGCTGCTCGCCAAGCTGCTTCAGGTGGCTTTTATTCTCACTGAAGAGGTTGATCTCCTCCATGCAGTCCTGTGGAGGCAAAACATGGACACTTGAAGATTTAATTAAAATGTTACATTCAGGCCTGTCAGAGCACATTTTCGTATGTAACTGGACGCAGTTTTTATCCTTGTATGTGATCAGGCTGCTCTGGATTGTTGTTGTTGGTGTGGGCCTGCATAGCTTTAACTACTACAGTGGCAAATATATCAACTTTTTTAAGCCCCATTCCACTATCATTGCAGCTCCTTACATCAACCTCAGAGTGATCAATATCACACATATATTACTGCAGCCACGCCTACCAACATGGATGACCTGCTGCTGTGGACCGGCTCAACTTTAAGTGCTTTACCCTTCATTAGCCATCAACAGAAACATCATTTAACATAAATTCTCATTTTTAAATCGATTAAACCCAACCTAATTTTAGTTTAGGAGTGGTTAGCAACTAGGCACCCCATGTACTTGTTTCTGCCGGTCCAGGTTTGGATCCCGCCTGTGACCAGTTTGCAGAGTGTCTTCCCCTACTCTCTCGCCCCCTTTCACAAGTCTATCCACTGTCTCTCTCCTATCAATAAAGGCACAAAATGCCCAAAAAAAAGAAAAAAGATTGATCTCTTGATCCATGGTGGTTATTGCTAATACGCCAAGGAGATGCCATGTCTCAAGGGGATTACATCAAATGAACTTCATTTCAAAAGAGACAAATATGATGAGGACAAATTTATGGTTGAGGCATCTACAAAGTAGTCGCTATCACAAATGCTCATATTAGCATTATTTGTCTCTACCTTCACCCACTCACCCCATCAACTGTTGCTGATTGTGAGAAAGTGCTGCACTCAATGTTGTGTTTTGACATCAGAAATAAGTGAATGAATATGTGTGTCTAATTTGGTACCACAAATAAATATTGATCGACTGAAAATCGATTGAAATAGAATGTTTGGGATTCACGAGGAGTGTAAATCTAAACAGACAAAATGACAAACTTTGAAGACCAAATTCTGCCAAAGTAGGTAATTCTCTTTTTTGATAGCACTTTTAATTTAGTTTTAGCTTCAGTGTTTTGCCTAAATATCTTTTAGTTTTAGTCATAATTTAGTCATCTGAATTGTTTTACTTGTAGTGTAGTTTTAGTTGATGGAATTTTACAACACTGTTGTCTTTGAAATCTACTGTAAATATAGTCAACTAAGATATGAAGTGTACAGTGTAAGGCACTTTTCATTTTTCCTTAAAATTAAAATAAAAAATCTAATAACCCGTCCTTGAATCCTAGTAAAGTTTGAAATAAACAAAATAAATTAAAAATCAACACTTTTGTGCGAAATGCAGTGACTTTTATTCAGACTACCTGGCAGAGCATCTCAGTTACAATACCAGAATTGACAACAAACAGTGGACCTGCTCTATCAATTCACAGAGAGCAGCTCTGATTGGATCGCTTCCCAACTTATCCTACCACCATGATGCTAAAGCAGTTGTGATTGAATGTCCCTCTTAACTCATCCAACCTTTCCACACAACCAAAATAGCTGTGATTGGATATATTCCTGACTTAATCCTACTTTTTACACGAGGAAAATGTCAGTTAATTAAGTTTTAGTTCTGGTCCATGTGCACTTGTTTTTTATTAGCTACTGTCTAGTTTTAATCAGAGGAAAAAGGATTGTTGACAAAAACGTTGATGAAAATTATTAGTCAACAAAGTTAACACTGATTCACAGTAACTGTCACAGTGGCCATAACATGGATATCTTAGATGGTGTTTTAGTGGCTGCCTGTGTTGGTTCTTTGCAGGAAAATTTAGATTCACTTTGGGACTATTAAAACTGTAAAGATAGCTCAGTAATGAATGTCAGAGAGCACAAACATCTAACACTGTTAGTGGAGATTCAAGTTAAAATGTACAAAACTGGTTGGTTTCAGATCATCATCAAAATCTAATCAATTCTCTCTTATGTCATGATCAACATTCTCTGAAAATTTCATCAAAATCCCCTGAGAACTTTTTGTGCTATTTGCAGAAAAGTCAAAAACAACTCTATCTCGTACTGTTAGGATACACTTAAAATATTCCTCGATCAGCATCAATATTCAGATTACCAGCAGAATCTACAGTAATCACTAGGGCTGGGGTAAAAAAATCGATTTAATCGATTTGAATCGATTTTCCTTTAACTGGTCCATAATTGATCCGAAAAATCTAAAGATCTATCTTTTAACTTGGGTAGTTTTTTCTTCTTTGTATGTGCAGAGAAGCAGCCTGTGGTATCAACCCTGCTTGTCTGATGTGATCAGCGTTTAGCGTTGCTTTCTACTGAACAAGATGTCACGAGATGTTACTGCAAACAAACATGGTGGAAGCACTATATGGGCACCACTGGCTGGTTTAAAAGCTGATGTTTGGATGTACAGTATTTTAGATTTAACAAGTACAAAGGAAAATACGAGTTGGACAAAAAGCAAGTAATATGCAGAATATGCATTAATGCATATCATTAAAATATGATTAATGTAACTGACTTGGGTTTAGTTCTTCATGTTAAAACAATTTTTAATGATGTACCAGGTCAAAAGGTCACTTTTAAAATTTACAGCACTATTTTAACTAAGATATCCCAGACTGAATAAATATTGAATTGAATCGTGAATCAAATCGATTTGAGACCTTGTAATATCGAATCGATCCAGAAAATCTGAATCAATACCCAGCCTTAGTATTCACTTCACCCTTGTCACAACATTCTTGGAAAATTTCTTCTCAATCTGTTGGAAACTTTTCAAATGTACCCTGCCCTCAGATATCCTATCATCTCATCAGACACCTGTTTCAGTGCCACTGATAATTACAGCCTTTTTTATTTCTTTACAATTTAATGGTTGAAAACAAACCAACAAGTGCCTCTAATGTCCCCCTCCCATCTCACAACCTGAAACAATGCTGATGCTGTGTTTAAACTCATTATTATCTTGTTGACAAAATGAGCATTCTTGCCCCATGATGAGATGCAAAGGTACAAAGGCTTTCATTCAGTGAAAGGACAACTGTTGTGTAGGAACAAAGGGCACGCAGCCCTCCCATTCCAGGCCACCATCTGTTATAAACAACATAATCCATGTTGCTCATGTATGGATCTTAACCTACACAGGGGCATTTAAAGCAGGAATCAAGGGTTGGCTGTGGCTGTATTTTCTGTGTTCTCTCTTTATCACATTACGCAAGTAGTAGTCATGTGCAAGTGCACTGCGACGTCATGTAACCTTAAATGTAAAGCAGTCAGAAATGTAAATCCTTAGATGATATTTCTCAATATAAAAAAGATAGCAAGGCAAACAATGACACTTTTTCCTCTTTCTTGCATTTACTCAGACCATATTAATATTTTTTTTACTTTCATACCTTCTTCAGTTTCTCCACCATTTCCTCGATGCTCAGGTCTCCGCTGTGGCACACTTTGTTCTCCATCTGAGTCAGCCAATCACAGAACTCTTTGTTCTTGTCGTTGAAGATGGTCCAGGCATTGAGGCGGTCTGCAATTTCCTGACGGCGCAATGACACCTGGGAAAAATGGAGAATAAATATTTATCTGGACTGTTTTGAATCAGGGCTGCATGGTGGTGTAGCGGGTAGTGTGTGTCAAGCAAGCACACAGTACTGCTTAGGGTAGTTGAAGAGTTTACCTGATGACTGTAGGCAGAGGCAGGCTAACACTACCCATTGACTCCCAGTGTTTGAGCTTAGCTAATAAGTTGTAGGCGAGCTCTGCTTGTCTTTTCTTTTTTACTGCACACACAGTCAAATGGTGCCTATCTGCTTGTCATGGACTCGGGAGTGAAGCGAGACATGAAAACCAAACCAACACCTTTTTTTCCAACCAAAAAAAGTGTTGCCGTATCTCTTTAAGAGGCTCTAGAGCAGCTAGAGCTGGAAAATAGGGGTAGAGAAAGTAGGGAACGACATGTAAAAAAGAGGCTGCCACTGTGGGGACAACAGGTTCAAGGGCATGCACACAGTGCAAACTAACCAGGAGGTCACAAGTGCCTCACAACAAGTGATCCAAAAATGAATACATGTAATTCTGCGGCCATAACAGTAAAAAAAAATCACTCCTTTTCAATCGTTGCTGCAAACAAAGCTGTTTTGGAAGTATACTACTGAGGCAGAATTACAGTCTTCAAAGTTCATGAGAACACAAATCAACACAACTGTCTTTAAATTATATTAATGATCAAGTATGCATGCTATCAACTATTTGAAAATGACAGGACTGATCTTTATGCGGGAATAAAATATTAGTAGTTAAGTTTTTAGGGTGCTCAGAAACTAAGTGTACAGTGGTGAGGTTTAGACAATCATTTACGATATAATAAATAGCCTGATGAATAACCTGTATGTTCACGTCAATGCCATAGCGACCACACCAACGTAGACCTGAGAAATTATCTTAACTGTAAAATACGCTGTTTTCAATTTAGTTTCCAAATTATTTTAAGAATGATTATTGACAGCATGATCTTTGATATTCTGTTTAAATTCTAGAAATTTCGACACGTTCCCAGAAGCTTTAAAAATACTCTAATAAAATAACCTCATTCACTGCTGATGCTCTTTGTAGCTTGTAAGAGGGCAGCAACTTTAATTAAATTGAAGTTGATAAATCCATTTTCTTGGTCTGACCTTTGGAGTCAGTTTAAACTAGCATGCTGTCTTAGTTTAGGAGATAATTAAACTAACATTAAGGATCATTTGACCAGCACATTTTTTGATTTTAAAAGCTGCTGATTTTTTGATAGTGAAATCCTTTTTCTCATTCTTGCTTTTAGTTATTTGTGTGAAACTTTTTTGCTGCTGTCTTGGTCAGAATATTTTGCATCTCAGTGGGAATGCTCATGGTTAAATAAGGGTTAAGTGGAAAATATTGCTTCATATACAGTTACACTTTGAGCACTGTTGTCTATTTGTATTGGAAAAAGACATTAAAATTTTCTTTGCCAATACCTGCAGCACTCAAAGATTTCTGACTCATAATACGCAAAAGCAAACAAATCTTTATATTTCTCAGTCCTAAAGAAAAACGACTGAATTTTGCATGTTGGTCTGATACCCTGTTGCTCCTTGTCCTGCCCTGGTGCTCTAACACTTTACGGCTGAAGCAGCCCACAGCAGCAGGACAAAACTAGGGAGCTAAGATATCTGAGCTGCTATTGATAAAGATGTTAAACTGCAATGGAGATCACATACTTATCAAGATCTTAAAAATATAAAAATAGAGATTAAATCACTAATATTGCACAAATCAGGCATAATATAAACAAATTTTCCATCTCCCTGACCCTGTCTTATACAGTGGTACAGTGTCTGGTACAGTGACCATGAAACTGATTTTCTAAGAACCTGCTTTTGCTAAATTATGACAGAATTTCTGATAAAATTGTTCACAAAATCTGTTTTACATGTGCTGACAAATTCCTGTCCAGACTGAAACGGGGCTCTGTATTATAATACTTCCTGGTATGTATCCAGGCAACAGTGACCTAGTTCTCCTGCACCTCGGTTCATGTAGTAGATTTCTGTTCAAAGGCAACAGCGTGTCCAAAACTGAAGAAAAGTTGCAGCTTTAAAATCTGTAATACAAAAGATGACCATTTGATATGACAGATTACACGACAGACGAGGATAAGAGCAGTGAAATGACCTGAATATTAAGTCTTTTCTTTTATTACATTGGTCCAACAGTGGCTTTAAATCTCTGGCGCTCTCTATAAATTGAAAAAGGAGAAATCCCCGGAGGGAAACCCCAGAGGCAGTTTGATAAAATTAACAAGGTCCATTTTCCTAATGACAGCTTAATGCCATGAAAACACCCCATTACACGGCTGACGAGGGAGGGGGGTTGATGATCTTTTTGAGGTTGAAGGGCTTAGTGAGCCCCCTGGGCATGTTTCAACCTGCTATATTTTACTGTTCACTGGCATTTATTTGATTTAAATGAGCCCTGCTTTGGTTTTAATGTACTAACGCTGCTGGACCTTTGTTAACTCCGGAGAATTTAGGGGGCATTGTAAGCTGCTGTCGCCCTGTGAGGACAATAGAGCCTGTTCCCCTGAACCCCCTTAGCCCAGTCAGGCCATCTGCTCGTCCAGCCCATTCCAGTGGCTTCCCCCACCTACAACCTGTTAGCTACGCAGAGCTAACTGCCCCCCCGGCCATGACAGGAATTAATAATCAGGATGAAGAGTCTTGTTTAGTCCAACACATGAAACGTCACTGAACAATCTGACATTGGGTCATCAAGATCTTTCTCCTCACAGCTTCAAGTTTTTACTTTTTACTTAAATCACCAATTTGGTAACGACTCATGAGGTACTTTTCATTATTTATGGTTTTCTTTTTAGGGACAAAAGGCAAAAACAAACCAAGAACAGACAAAGTAATATTCAGCAATTGCTCCTTTGACAAGTTTTGTGAAAATAAAAGGTTAAAATTGTGAGTAAAACATAATAAAAACCCCTGCACAAATCAATAAAAAACACATTTTGCTGCAAAAAGTTCAAATGTAAGTGCAATTTTTGGTCATATACCGTTTCCATAATGATGTTAAGCTCCCAGATGTCAAACCTTTCACTTAAAAAGCTGTTGCTGGATGGATGTTTGCAGGATAAAATTAAAGTAACCATCTGAGGTTGCTCTGGTGGATCTGCAAAAGATCTGTATTCTCTTGGAATATGCTCAGAAAGGCTGAGAAGCATGTCCATTTAACTTTACAATTTAAGGTTTCTTTACTTTACTGTGACTTTTTTTGTTTCAGCATATTTCAAATGTTCTCAAGCCCTTCTTAAAAATAATATCCCACTCCTTTAGTTACTCAATTTTTACATGCTGACAACCAGCTCTCTAGAGACCTTTAGTTTTCACTTGTATCCCTTAAATTTTAAAAGCTAAAATTCAACTATAAAAAAGGCTTAAATAACATTTTTAGTGTGTGGGCGATTATGTTACATGTAGGGTATGACCCACCACAGTGACCAGACAAAAGCTTCATGTATAAATTACCAGAATAATTTTCTTTTGTCACAAAAAAAAGTTTTATTTTAATCTTGTTAAAATGCAAAAGTAATTTGTTGCAACTGAATTTAGATTCTGTTATCCTGAGATTAGGAGAAAGAGAGGCAGACATCTGGATAAATAGTTGAAATAGCCATTATTACAGGAAGTGAAATGTTTACTGTGTATGGATGCATGGCTGTTAATCTTCTAAATTCTAAATAACATACAGATGCAGCCATTTCAATTTTCCCTTCTAGTCAAGTGACTGCCAAGTTCCTGCCAATTACCTACCAACTTTCAGCCAATGGAAATCTCCTCTCCCTCTTAATCTCACCATAAACACAATATTATTAGTTTAACTTGTTTTCCCAAAACTTTTTGATTTTTTGCCCTGGAAGGTAAAGTCCGTATCACCCATACTGCTGCCAGCCCCACAGGGCAGTAAAAATGTTAGCCCTCTGCACTCTGCAGCTGTTTTTAATCACCTTTATCGGCATTATTTAATACGCTGATATTACGTAAAGAAGTCAGAAAAATAACCTGAAACTAATCATTTAATTTGACGATGAATAATGGCTTTGGGAATCAAAATTAAGGTCTCAGTTCTCATCACTTTTGTCCCCTTCTTCCTCTTTAAAGTTATTTCCTCAAACTTTACTGTCTTACCACTATGTCTTGTAGGAACGACTGAATGAAGCGGTGGTGTGATTAGTAGTAGAGTAGGTAGTGTCAGCACTGTAACTGCCTGAGGCATGCACGTTGACAGCCTAAGCCTGTTGAAGGTGGTGATGTTGTTTGGGTTACAGTGGCAGCTGAGGGCCATGTGGCTGGTTATGTAAGCATGGGGCATAAGTGGGATTAGGGGTCACTTCTCTAAGAGTATGTCCTCCATCGGGGCACATGTTTCTTTTATTTCAAATTACAGTAACATTTGATCACTGAACAATGACCTCCCTGTTTCAATTATTTGCATGAACAAAAGTCGTTTAAGGTCAATTCAGCACAAACCTGCACAAAGAGCCATGTATGCATGTCCTCCTGATGTTTCCATTGCTTTAGAATAGATTTGAATCAAGTTATCAGTGTGATCAGGATTCATCCTTGTTTAAAGCATTTTAGTCCACGGGCTTACAGTACGTTTTATAGATCAATCAATCAGTCAATCAATCAGATTTTATTTATATAGCACTTTTCCTACAACATATACATCTCAAAAATCAAAATAACAACAGATTTAAAACCTTTCTTTACAAGGGTCAAGTGCTGGCTAAAGAAAAACAGAGCCGTAATCATTCTTAGTCTGCCTTTTTTTTGGTTTGTAATTACTTGTTTTTATGTGAACGTGTATTTTATTGTTGTTCTGTAAACTTTTTTATTTTATGCTGTTAAATAGTTTACATTGTCAGATTTGTTTATTTACAGGCCCAACTGGGGAGAAGAGTTGGGAATTAGCTTTTGCTATAAACTCTCTGTGCAGCACATCAGATTCATGCTCACTGATGGAACTATGTTAAACTGCATCGTCCCTATCAAATAAATAAATTCAATTTATTTATTTATTCATTTTTATTTTTATTAAACGTATTTTTTGGGCATTTTGTGCCTGTAATGATAGGAGAGAGACAGTGGATAGGCCGTGAAAGGGGGGGAGAGAGTAGGGGAAGACACTCTGCAAACTGGTCACAGGCAGGATTCGAACCTGGACTGGTAGAAGCAAGTACATGGGGTGCCTGGTTGCTAACCACTCCGCCAAACCAGCACCCTGTAAATAAATTCAATTTAATTCAAATTTGAACAACAAAGATCAAGTTGAAGCTAAAACCAGCTGCTGTTGTGGTTCCTGCAGCTCCTGCCAAAACAAGAGCAGTTTTCTCTAAGGAGCAGATTAGCATGATTGCACTATCTCCGTACACTAATAACTAACAAATATGTTAGCAGCATGTCGTTAACATGAGTGTTGTGTATTTGAGAACAAAAGTGCATTTGTGCTCAAGCCAAAAGACTTAACTGTAGGAATTTGAGGCCTGTCCATGTACAGTGGAGCTGCCTTTACTCTCAATTAAGTAACAGAATTAACGGCCTTCTCCAGGTCATTAGCTTCATTTAGTCTGAGTCAGGAGCTAATTTCAAAGTGAGAAGCTGTCAAGTGAGTCTGACAGCTTTAATACTTCAAATGACTTTTAAAAGAATAATGTAGAGAAAGAAAGAAAGAAAGAATGTGAACCTAAAGACATAATGTGTGATTTTACTCAAATACAATGATCCAGTCTTGTTCTTTTTTGTATAAATATTACTTGAAATTTGGCCTATTCAGACGCTAAAACTTTAACAAAGCAGTAATAACATTGTGGAACTACTTTCACCATTATCGTGATGATTTAACACTCTGCTCTTGCTCATTATCTCAGTTAGTCTGAGTCAGGAGCACATTTCCGGGCGAGAAGCTGTGAAGAGTGTCTGAAAGATTTAAAAACTTCAGAGGGCTTTAGCTTTTTCTAATACAAATTAATGAAAAAAAGGATTCAGAAAGAATCTATGGGAACAAAATCAATTCCCAGAAGTCATTTAACCATAATAAAATGCTTCAGTTTTGCACTTTTAAGTAGAAATACTGAGTTCAAATTGGCCTGTCAGGAGACAAGAACCTCAAGATTTAACAGAGCAATTAAAATGTTAAGGAACTACTTTTACTTTTATGAAATGATTACCAGTCTTCTTTCTTTCATTATCTTCAGTTAGACTCCATCAGGAGGTATCATTTAAAAGAGAACAGCTGTCAAGTCATTTTTAAAGATTAAAAGCCATCAAAATATCTTTAAGTATTGAAAGGATAAACACAGAAGAAGTGGGACTCAAGAAAAGATATGAAGCAGCAGCCTAAATGTCCAGTATACATTTAAGCCTGCAAAAAGCAGAAGTTTTGCACTTTTAGCCAAAATTAAGGCAACACTTTTCAATTATGCAACACAATAACGCATTAATAAAGCATTAAAAACACATTAGTAAAGAAATAACTGAACTCAAAGCCTCATAATAATTGCATCATTATAAAAAAGACTTTATTATCTGCTGAGCATGGTAACCATCTAAAAGCCATTCATGAACACATCTGAAATGGTTGTTTGATAATAAATATGTTTAGCTGTACTGTCTTAAACCATTCTGTTGTCAAACTTTATAAATAATGGTTTGATTATGGTACAGTAATGACTTGCCAGCTATAGATCAGCAGTTACGTCAACTATAAACCAGTCATAATGAAGACATTTGTTTTGTTAGCATCTGGATGTAAGTTTTTTAGTCACTTATAAGGAAGATTAAATATGACCCTGACCCTTTAATAACACTCTTTTTAACACTATATAAACATTATTTATTCTGTTTTTCGTGTCTTGAGCCAGAGGCAACAGAAGTTTGTTCTACTATGTGCTGTTAGTCCTAAAAAATAATGACTGAATGTTCTTTAGGTTGATTATTTCACCCCTTTCAACATATCAGTTGTTAATGTATTTTTTGTCCTTGCAAAGCTTGATTAATTCGCTTTACTGTGATCATGCATTCCTGTAATAAGCAACATGGCTACATATGGATAGCACCCAAAAAAGTGCCCAAACCCCGTTTCCACTTGTAGAAAAGAAAGACCTCAGTTACTCAGTAAAGCAAAGTTGAGGATCTGGTCTTCTTTGGGTGTTGTCTTCCTGGGATGGCCTATCATTGACTTCACTAGTCTTACAGAATGTGGTCCTAAGTTTGGAAATGGTACCAGGGCAAAAGGGTGGGAACAATCAAGCAAAATAATGTTTCCAAATGGTGCACATTTTGACAAAGAAATCTTGAATCTTATTTTTTATAATTGTATCAATACAGCATGTGGAGCTGTGCATATGAATTACATGAAAGATCAAAACCCCTTTATAAATAATGTGTTAACACTTCAAAACTGCTAGTAAATGAAATACAAATCAGTTATTCCTTAAAGATGATCATGATAGTATGACAGGGTTTTAAAATAGTACCAGCCACCTGGCAAATGCAGGTGTTGTTCTGCATTGGCTGAAGAATTTTGTCAACCTACCAGCCACAGATGCAGGTAAAAATAAGTCGTGAAACAGAGGGATTTGTCAGCATGCACAGTCATATAAAAAAATCTCTTCTATAATCCGTTTTGACTGTTAACAACAATATATAAATCTTGATTTGATGGTTATATGTCATTCTATTGTGATGAGAGTTCAGATAAAAAAGTGAGTATATAGCTGATTTCTAAATCCACCTGCTACTACAAAAGATAATTTCAAACCCAGCTTAATGGTGTTTAGTTAGCAATAAGTTTTGTGTTAATTTTAGATGAAACTGATCTACCTAGAAGCACGCTACAAACATTTTCACAGAGCAATGAAAATGTAGCACTTTCCCCTGAGTAAATTTGCACATGTTAGGGTTTTCTTTTCTCAACCAAATGAGTGTATGTGTGTGTGTGTGCCTGTGTGTGTTCAGCCCCAGTGGTGCAGAGGCTTTGTGCTGCTGGTCACCGCCAAGACACCGCTGGGAGCAACTTTTCCCTCCCTCTCTCCCCCTCCCTCACTCCAAACTTCTATTCCCTCCACCTGCAGCCACTCCAGCCCAACTCTCTCTGCTCTACACAAAGTTAAAAGCTCTCTTCTTCCTCTTTTTGATTTGCTGTTGTCTGCAGTCTCACCTTCATGCACAGCTCTTCCCATTGACTGTGGAGTTGCTCCAGCTGCTGCTCCAGCAGAGCCGAGTCACCGGCCGCGGCGTACTGCGACAGGTCCGTCTTCATGGTGGCCAGCTCCCTCAGTTCCCCGGCTAATTGCTGCAGAGAGAGCTCCGTCTCCTGCATAACACAAACACGCACATACACGGACACTTGAAGACACAGTCAGACGGCCATGTACGAGCTGCACCAACACGCTTCTCTAAGGCTTTCTCGCTCTGACCGTCCAGATTAAAGAGCTGTGGACAGGACAGGGGGAGGGTAGAGGGGGTAGAAAGGGGGAGGGGAGTGAAAGCATGGGGGTATTAAATAAGGGAAAGGGGGGTGAACTCAAAGAGGGGGCTCTGGTGGTGGTTGGTGGGGGGTCAGTCTTTGATAAAGTTGAGGATTGGGGGAACTTGGGCCAATTTTAAGGCCAGCTGCCCCATTTTCATGCAGCAGACTCATGCTCCTGATGCTATGGTTGTTGTACAATAATAACTGAACTTCAATGTTACATCTAGAACAGAAGCATCATTTCTCATTTTCTCTCCTTCTTCTGTTGAAAACCAGAAAAATCACTTTTATTATGCCTTAAATTACACCCCAAAGTCCCCCTCTGTGTCAATTTTTCCTTCTAAATCAAGCACAGGTTTAAGTGGGTAATTTGAGTTTCAGTGACTTTTTGGCTTTATAATTGTGTAATCTTGGGGCTTTTATGGAAAATGTCACCTAAAGAGCAGCTACAGTGATAATGCAGTGAGTTTGGGGGACTTAACTTTATGGTGTTCTGTCGGTGCCAGACGATGGATGTGTTTGTTCAAGAATGTATAAATGCACAAAACTCAGGAGATACAGATGATGAATGATAATATATATTGTTTTGTGTTCATTTATTACATTGTAAAACTCATATTTTGTGATCTTGCATCTTTTTTATCAATACATTTTGTAAAAGACCATGGGCCTGATCTACTTAGATTCAAAATAACAAGTGCTTGATTGCGTATGCAACCTAAAAATTGCATGCGCTATTAGTAGGGTGGTCTACTATCACTGCTTGCACAATTGATAACAGGCTCAAAAAGTGCTGGGGACTGCCCTTTTTAAAGAAAGATTTTGCCAGTGAACATATTTGCAATAACCTGTTTTGCTGTCTGTTATTTTGACGGCCCAGGTTGTTTTCCTTCATGCCACATTTCATCCATTACCATAAATTGTCCTTTTTTGATTAAAATTAAACATAATGTAAATAACAGGATTTACTTAATTACACAGCTTCATCATCAATAACCTCTCAGCAGCCTTACAGTTACGCACACACAGATCTTGCAGGTACTCTTGCCTTTTACACACTGACAGTGTCACATTCTTCACGCAATGACAGTGAGTTCGAGACAAACAGAGTAATTATGGCTATAAAATTGTTTTGTTTTTTTGTTTTTTTACACAGGTTAAATTACCGCCTCCAAAATGTATTAAGAGAGAGGGTTTACTTTAATCATCTGTCTGCATGAGTATGATGGCGCACTGGATCATCCCTCTGTTCCAGTCCATCATAATGACAGACAGCCTCCAAATCTTTCTGATTCATCAAAAAATTCAGTCAGTGATGGGAAATATTCCCATAATGCGACTCCTGTTTCTCGCAACAATGACCGCAGCCCTCTGTTTATAACGCTGTGCCTTGTTGCACCTGCTTTTCAAACATGCTAAATTTAGATGCAAAAACACAGCACGCAGTCAGTTGTGGGTTTGATAAATCACATTGTGAGAGTGAAATGATTACTTTTGCATTTTCTTCTCCCAGTATTTTGCGCATTCTGTTTGTATTCTGCATATTCATGAAGGCAAACATGCTAAATGGATTGCCTGTGCTATTTTGCTAATTTGACAGACACAATCCTCAGTGCACCATGTCAGTAGATCAACTTTGCGCAGGCTATCAAGTTTGCACATGTTTTTATACACATTAACCTTTAGTAGATCGGGCCCTGTGCCCTTATCATTAGTTCATTTTAGTAGTTCAATTCTCAAGCTGTTTTGTCCACCTCCAACTCCAGAGGTAGTAGCATAGGTATGATAACGGAGAGAAGGGGGCACATCGATCAAGTGGGAGACTGGAGTGCTGTGAGTGAGCGACTCTGCCTTTACGTTGTGACACACATCATGTCTGCAGCATGAGTCACACTGGTTGTTACTGTCTTGAGGGATTCATGTGAATGTCTCGAGGTGTAAATATAACAGAGCTTCACTGTGGCACTATTGCTTGCTAATTCATGGCTTTCTCCCTGTTTCTTTTTCGCGCTCCTTCCAATAAAGCTATTCCGTTTACAGCTTTCAGGCAATCAGTTAACGTTGTGTTGTCCCCGGGTCAAATAACATGCCAAGATTTTCAGGGAATCAAATATAAGCATTTCCAAAATAAATATCTAAATGTAAGATATGTGAAGTTTACTGCTGCTGTGGACATGCATAGCATACCTACAACAATTGCTGATATTTGCCTTTTTTTAGCACCATACCATATCATTACAGTTTCCTACATTAACTTTGGAATGATCAGTCTATAAAAATTCACTGTCGTTCCCACAAATCTCACACATATATCACTGTAGCTATGATTTAGCAACATGAGCAACCTGCTGCTGCGGATCCACCCGACCCCAAGTGCTTTATCCTACATCAACCAGCATTGGAAACAATATAATACATCACAAATTCTCATTTTCACATATCATAAATCTAATAGCAGCTTTAATAAAAGCTTTTATATTAACCAACATCAGTCATCTTCATTTCATCACCATAGCTGTTTTTGATCATTTTAGATTGATCTCTTTATACGTGGTTGTTATTGCATATACCAAAGTAATAACTTCATCCGAAACCATATTGAGGGGATCATCTTGAAAATGAGATGCTGCATCAGCTCAATATAGAGGTATACTATAAGGACAAATTTATGGCCTGGGCATCCATAAATTAATCACTATCATTGAGTCTCTCTCCCCCTTGTGTGAGTGCCTATTATGAGTGCTCAGCAGCAGGAGAGCTGATATTGTTCACCTGTGCTAAAGCACCCTGATTGGCCCAGATGAGAGTCACGCCAGCCAATCAGGAGCCACAGAGGAAAAGGATAAGAGGTGGACCGACCAGACGCTCAACAGCAAACTGTATCCAGCAATGCTCATGTGCCTCTTCATGTTAGGAAAACAACTGTTAGAAACTTAAAAACTTTGTAACGCTTGTGAGGCATTAGGATTGTTTTTGTAAACTTTAAACACATTACACACACTAGTTTTTTTCATTTGTTAGACACATTAGGGACTGGGGACTGTTTTGTTTTGTATTTCTTTAGATTGTTAGTCAGGGCTTTGTGTTTTATACATAACTCTAGGTTAGAGTCTCTTTTTGTTCTCGTTTTATTTTTGCTTCACAGCACTCAGTTAATTGCCTCCCTTTTGTCTTCACAGTTTTATTTTTGTTATGAGATAACTAGCTTAACCACTTCAACATCTGGGTTTTATCTTACTTCCCTTTTCCCCAAACGAGCTGGTTGTGACAATTGTGAATTCTTATTCAAATATCTTGTCTCTGCCGCTCCATTCACACACACTCCCAACACGGCTTTGGTGGATGGCTGTCCAACAAGAGTCTGGTTCAAGATGTCCTGCTGCTTAACAGAGTGTTTTTCTTTGGTTTCAATTTGCATTGTTTTAACTTTCCCGTGGAGCACTTTAAATCTGTTTCTTTGCAAGAAAACATTAACAGATTTTAAAAAATCCCCCTCCTCCGCCTAGTTTGGAAACAAGCACTCCATCTAATCCAATCAGGAGGAATTTGTTAATAATTTCTGTTCCCTTCATATGAGCCAATATGATAAAAATATCCAAACTGTGAAGAGTCTCCTTGAAGCAGCAGCAAGAGATATTTTGTCTCTATAAATGTTCACAGTTTAACAGTTTAAATGTCTCAGATATTGTGTTTATTTTACCTTGACTTGTTCCTCCACCTTTGCTGAGTCCTGTGGTTTTTCAAGTTGTTGCAGTCTGTCTTTCCTCTCATCCATGTCGGACATGATGTTGGTTATTTTCTCCTGACACTGAGACCACTTCTACATAAACAGCAGAAAACACAGAAATCAAGAATAAGATTGTGGCAAACTGATGAGTAAACCTGTGCAGTATTTTTATAACAAGCTGAATGAACACTACTGTCGATGTGTCTGTTTGCAGTAAAGAGAAAAATAATGAGAGCTTCCTCAAATGTGTTTATGAGACCATATAAAAAGACAGGATTGTGCAACAGTCTCTGGTCTTCATTTATAAATATTCCCAGCAATATTTATCTGTCAGACATTGACAGAAATGTTTTGTGAATCTAAATCATTAATGGAAAAAGAACACCAGCTTCACATCTGCTTTAATGTTTCACTATCCAAAGTCTAAACAATAAACAAGATCCTGCAGCTCATAAAAACCTTAATTTAATTTTTGTTATCCACTGACACCCTGCTGTTAGTTTTGGTTTGCGCATAACGCTTCTCCCTGTGTGATCATGTAGCTCAGCGGGATTTCCCTTCTCTGCAGTAGATCCTGTTAACATAACTTTCCATGACATGTATGAGCACCAACAAGCAACTGTCCAATGTGATAACCGAGGCTATGTTATTTACAATAACAGCGAATCATAAATGCAGCCAACCAAACAGTACTCAAAAAAAACTTCTCCCGTTTTTTATGGCACATATTTTGCAAGTGAATATAGTCCATTAATTCGCCCTTATTTTACCCTTTCAGTGAGCTGTGCATTGATTTTAGTTATGCCAACTAGGGATGGGCATGGATAAGATTCTATTCATACAAATGCCACTATCGATTCTGCTTATCGAACTGATTTTGTCACGATTCCTTTATCAATTCCTGATGATTTCTGAGTCTGCAAAAATTGGCCTTCACAGGTTCTTAGTGGCAACAATGTCAAACACATGGCACTCTTGATATCAAATGCCATGCTATATATATATATATATATATACATATATATATATATATATATATATATATATATATATATATATATATATATATATATATATATATGTATATAGCCCTACTCTACTCTACTCCACTCGACTCTACCCGGCTCTACTCTACTCGCCTTGTGCTGCTTTTCCATTAGCCCCAGCCGCCTGCCCAACGGGGTGCAGTGTCACAACTGAGCGGAAAGCAGAAGAAGGCTGCAGGTGGCAAGAAGAAATACCCCTTGAGAAGCACAGGAGAGTTTTGGAAGCTATACAACAGAATGAAGCCGAGGACGAGAGCAATTGAGCTGCAAAGAAAAGACGTATAAGGGTAAGCCAATGGTAGCTACCGCTAGCATGCTATGTCGTCACGCTCATGACTCATCGATGATGACATTGTCTGACTAATCAGTAGCCGGCAGTCGGTGACGCCATCTTTTAGTATCGACTCATCTCGCTTAGAACCAGAGCGGAGTAGGTACTAAAACCAGTTTGTTTTAGGAGGTACCAGGCCAGTGGAAACACGCTGCAAATCGAGTAGGGCCGAGTAGAGTAGGGCCAAGGTGTGCCAGTGGAAAAGGGCCAAATATTTGTTATGAGCTGGCACTATACATATCAAGATTGACTGATTGCTCCTGCAAGTTGCTGGTGTTTTCCAACAGTTAACACACAGTAATCATCTTCATATTTAAAATAAAGCTATAGCCTCTGTCTCCTTTCTGCCATGAGTACATTTTTGTCTTCTTTGTTGTTGTTCCTGCTGACTGTCTCTCAGCTGGAATTGAATTTGGATTCCCATCCCTGATGTCCAGGCATAATTTTGCCATGAGATTTGGCTATATAGTCCATTCTAAAAGATATATAACACATTTTAAAAATGATAAAGGAAAGAGTGGAAAACATTTGGCTTGAGGGCCCATGTTTGATTGACTGATTTTTATTTACATTAGTGTTATTCACACACAAAGTGCTCAACCCTCATGGGTTTATAAAACACCAAAATTAAATCTGCAGGAGTTCGACAGTTTATAACAGACTAAAATGATGTTGCATTTTCTCTTTACAATTTAGTCCTTAACATTGTGTTCTGCCTTTTCTCCCATCAGGCTCTGTGGATAAAATCAGTGAAAAGAAAATGTCCTACCCTAAAGTAAAAACCAAGCTTTTCAGAATTATCCATCAGAAGAATCGGCATCAACAGGAGACATTTTACTAAAAAGTATGATGTAGTCACATCCGTACCTCTTCTCCTCCACCTTCCACCAGTCAGTTTTTGTAACACACAAGCATAATTACAAAACAGATTAATTAGATTAACACCACTTGTACGGGTTATGCCATAGTTTCCCAAAACACCAGTATGTCTGAGCTCTTTAACTAAAATTACATTTTTAATGCTGAATATACTTTAATTATTGTCCTTTAACCACTAAAACTATTTTTTTTTCAGTTCAGTAAAGCAAGTTAATAGCTATAACTTGACATTTTAATCAATAAACATAGATTTTTTTTCCTTTTTTGTATTTTTTTTAATATTATTTACACTTATAAAAACATAAAAATGATTTTAGCAATTACAAATTTAGGTCAGCTGTGGCACAACCTCTCATTAGGTGGTGGTCTAATAAATTTATCAAGCACTATATTTGCTTTGCTATAAAAAAAATCCTCTTCTTGAGGGTAATGACAACAATTGGGTCAATGCTGTGAGATGCAAATCTTTGAAAATTAAGTAGATATGATTTTTGTCCATATGGCCCAGCCCTACTCCATAATATAGGAGCAGAACGGTGCAGTGATGGAATGAAAAGCACAGGAGCTGGAAAGCAGCCATCTCTACATGTGGATCATGGTCAGATCTGAGCCTCTCTTTGATCCCTCTTGGCTGGAGGTCTGTGCCAGGGCAACAGATCGTGTGAGTGTGTGTGTGTGTTTGTGTGTGTTGGGGGTGATGATCAGGTCGTGAATATGGGTCACACAAAGCTAACACCTCCTGCTCTCTCGTTAATACTGCAACACATGCTGCCCTTTCTGTTTTTGCCCGCTCTAAGTTACTGAAACGTTAAATTGTGAAACAAATCTGCCTTTCTCATAAGATTCTGCAACACCACCTGCAGAAAAGAGTGTTTCAGGCTACATCTACACTGCAAGTCTACTGATTTGTTGTTGAAATCAGATTTTTTTTGTGTGGTTGTTGACATTGTAATTTAAATTTGACTGCCATCAAACTTCAGTATGAATCATCAACAGCCCTGAAGGCAAGTGAGACGAACAACCATTAACACTCACAATCACAACTTGGGGTAATTCGGAGTCAGCAGTTAACATAATGAGCATATGTTTGGTCTGTGAGAGGAAGCTGGAATGCCTGGGGGGAACCCACACATGTACAGGAAGACCCTGCAAACTCAACTCAAAGACCCTGATCAACAAGAAAAGTCGAACCGTGAGGCACGTGCACAATCCTGCTTCACCACAGCGCTGCTTCACTAAGCGCCACAGTCCTCACCCATATTGTCATTTTGATCATAAATACTAGTCCTACCTTTATTTCATCGAAATATTTAGATTCCTTGACCATGAAAACATACCATTAGCAACTGGATTCATAATGATATCTATTTTAGTTCAGTAGTTATTCACAGAAATCACATTTTTCGCCATGGCAGCCAGACACTGATCCAGATCAACACCAAAATCAAATCAGTTCTTCCTTTTTCCATGCTGAACATTTCCTGAAAATCTCATCCAAATCCATCCATTACTTTTTGAGTTATTTTGTTCACGGACGGACAGACAAACTCTCCCGAAAACATAACCTCCTTGGCAGAGGTAATAATAACATTTCCCATAAAAATAAGGCTTGACTACAAGAAAAGTAAACATTTAGTTTTACTCCCAGAGCTACTTCAAGTGGTAGCCAGTAACAGCAGCACCTGCTCATTTTGAGTTTTTTTTCTGGTTTTACCTACTTGTAAATAATATTTCCAACCACAATTACTTTGTGAATATGTATATAAGTCTCATAGTGTATTTTTTAGGTTGTATATTTCTGCTCTTTATATTTATAATAATGCACAAACTGCTTCTTATACTTAGTCTCTTTTTATCACTGCTGTCCACTTTGGTGCTGTTACACTGCAAGTTTCCCAGTGTGGGATAAATCAAGGTTTATTCGTTCTGTTCATTTACTGAAACATTTAACAGACAGAAAGAAAGTGATAGATGTGTGAGCCTCGGAAATTACCTGCACAGTTGTGTTGACCAGATCTCTTCTCGTCTTCAGTTGGGAGGTGGTTTGTTTCCAGGTCTCCTGTAGGCCCTGCAGCTCTGACAGCAGCCTGCTCTGACTCTCTGAATCTGCCACGGTGTCACATAAATGTTTACCAGCCTCCATCGTCTTCTCAAACACAGTGGAGTGTAGGTCCAGAGCCTCTCTGACACACTTTAAAACAAAACAGACCTTACTGTTGAGCATTTTAATCAGTTATATATAAGCTTTTGCATTAACTGTCATGGTTTTTGCTCCTCAAATGGAGCGGATATGTGTGAAATACATATCATTTACTCACCCTGTAATCATCTGTGCACCTCGGGAGCTGATGCACCGTGTACAGGTTTGGTCCAGCCGGGGGCAGGAAGGGTTCTACACACCTCAAGAGTTTTTGCAAACTTTTCAAGCCATGGTTGTAGATTCTCCATTTACCCACTTGTTCCTTGATAGAGGACAAGCGTTCGGCAGCTAGAGCCACGGTGTTGTGCCAGCTCTCTCTCAACTGGGAAACTCGGCTGATGATTTCAGATCTGTGCAAGAAATACATTCACATTACAGCTAAAACTAAAAAAGAGGAAAGAAACTGCGAGGAAAGGACACCTGGTGGTAAATATTTTAACTTAGACACCATGCTAATGAGTTAGAATCTTCTTATCTTGAATAAGAATGGAAATAAAAATACCTTACTTGACTACAGGAGATATTCTGATGAAATTTAATTCAGCTTTTGTCAATTACAGAAGTCAAATTTACACATTTTTCTTTGACTCTGTCATCTAACAATGAAAAACAAGTCTTGTATTCCTTTTAAAAGACTACACCATTTAAGAACTGTGAAATTCATGTGCTAACCCTCTGTTCAATTTAGAGAAAAAAAACAATACTAAGGTCTTCCCAAATAACATTTCTGCTTGAATAGAAGAAACAAACATGACCAAACAACTCCGTTCTCTTTCACAGAGTTCTTGTATCATCAGTAACATTTTTTTTAGTCATCTAAAGGGTGTTACAATCTTAAACTAGGATTTGAATGCAAAATGAGGAGATCTTGAAATATTCTGTGACCTCATTGGGGTTATACATATAGATAGATAGATAGATAGATAGATAGATAGATAGAGAGATAGATAGATAGATAGATAGATAGATAGATAGATAGATAGATAGATAGATAGATAGATAGATAGATAGATAGATAGATAGATAGATAGATAGATAGATAGATGGGCTTTTATTTCAGAGTCAAGGTCCATATGTAAAAAAGGATAAAAAAAAATAAAACAACAACAACAACAAGACAACAATAAAAAACATAGACTAACAATTCATTTTAAAATGCATTTATACCAGTGCCCCCAAAACTGGGAAGTGCAGCGTATGTCACTGTACATAATATTCTATCGGCAGATGAACCTGTGCACTCACAAACAGCGCACTCGCACTAGTCCACCTGGGCCTTTTTAAAAGTATCCTCAGAGCATCATTGTATGCCACGTGCAATTTCTGAAGGCTAGCTTTTTTATAGTTCAGCCACAGATGTGCAGAGTACAAAGGTGAACAATACGTTTTAAACAAAGTCAGCTTCACATCACCAGTGCAATGACCAAATTTACAAGACAATATATCAGCCCGCACATACAACATACGACACTGACGATACATGTCCTCATCATCTGTCAGTTGTTCTGTGATCACATGACCAAGATATTTCACTTCACTGCTGATATTTAGAACATTACCTGAGAGTTTAAAGTCAGGAAAATTCATATGTCTATCTTTTATGGTTCTGCATATCATAATCACACTTAAGTCATTGTACTTCACATCATGTTGCTCCCCATACATGGAGCATACATTAAGGAGCTGCTGCAGGCCAGCTGAACTCGGACTAAAAATCACACAATCGTCAGCGTACATAAGATGGTTCATCATACAGCCAGTTTTACACAAACTTAGCCTATTTGATAAATCATTCATGTAGAAATTAAACAAAATAGGAGCTAGGATGCTCCCTCGTCTTACTCCATTGGTAACATGAAAAGGAGCAGACATGCAGTTGTCCCATCTAACCTGCATGGTCTGTTGGTAGGGATGGGTACCTTTCACATTTGAACTGATACCATACTGATGCCCGGTACCTGGGAATCGATATCGGTGCTCAACGGTACCAATTTTCTGTACTTTTGCGTGTGTTTATGGGGTAATAAATATTAATTTGTTTAATATTAAGATCTCAGATTTTTTCAAAGTAAATTTATTTCTCAATTTATAAAAGCTGACAGATATATATCAAAACAACATTCAACTGTTTGTATTGTAACACTGTAGTTATCCCAAAAACTTCTTCAACATGAGCAACATGCTGTGTTCAAGTTCGGTATGGAAATTCACCTACTCTACCAAATAGTATGCCTGCTTCTTCCACTCCCTCACAGTCACAAGGATGTGTTTAGGTACCTAAACATGGCACCTTTTGATTTTACGTGAATCGGTACTCTGTAGTACCTACAGAATTCGGTCGGTACCTCTTAAAGTACCTAATTCGGTACTCATCCCTACCTGTTGGGCATACCAATAATACAGGATTCTGACTATATACTTAGGGACACCTGCTACATCCAATTTTTGGAATAATTTCCCATGATTCACTCGATCAAATGCCTTAGAGGCATCTAAAAGCACATAAAAACAGATGACTTTTCCTCTTATAATTACTCAGCAGTTCCTTTAACACATGTATACACATATCTGTACCATGTCTCAGTTTAAAACCAAATCGATTATCTGTAGAGATAATTACATCATTGACCCTGTCCAGGAGAATTTGTTCAACTACTTTAGACAATATATTAGCTAGAGCAATAGGTCTATAATTATCTGAGGAACCCACTTTTCCTGCTTTATCCTTAGCCACAGGAACAAGCTGCACTGCCATCATAGAGTCTGGAAGAAAGCCATGCACCATGAGGGCAGTGAAGCATAAAGCAAGCAGTACACATAATCTTGAGCTAGCAAATTTAAGATGTTCAGCAGAGACAGAGTCCATACCTGTCGTTTTATTAACTGATCATTTTTTAATCGCTTGAGAAACCTCATGAGTTTTGATCATATCTATGCTTTCAACATTTGCTACTTGATATCTATTACTCTGACCACAGTTAAACAATTTACTATAGTACCTTCGCCAGAGCTCAGCAATAGCATTAGCACCAGAGACTCCATCTACTGTATATGGTAAGGAGGGTTTGCAGTTATTGATGCGTTTCACCTCTTTCCAGAAAGCTTTATCAGTATTATTTAAAAGTTTCTTGGCCATAGAGTCAGCCCTCAGGCATTGTTCATTTTTACTAATGAAACGTATTGCATATTTGTATCTTGCGTTCGTACTCTTCTTATGTTCAAAAATGGGCCACTGTCTTGGTTTACCAGCCATTGCCCAAGATTTAGTAGCTTCACGAGCCTCAGCATAGAATTCAGCTACAGAAGTATTCCAACCAGGCCAAACTTTTCCTCTCTTTATAAAGTGTATTCAAGATTTTATGGGAATGTAAGATTTAAAATAAACCTTTCTTCAAAAGAAAAGATCAAGTCATAAAACACTCAAGGCGATAAAAAAGGCATAAATTACAAAACGGTCTGCAGTATGTTCTTTCAGGCACTTGCTAAACTAACACAAAGTCAGCAGGATTTTAGGAGCATCATAAAGTCTGAAGCAGCTTCAGCAGGGGATAGAGTAGAGTTCTCCAGATATTAAGAGCTTTGAGAGCTTTCCAAACAATAAAAAACAAATAACGATCTGGGGAAAAGACACTGAGGGCCTGAAACTTCTGGGCAATGAAAATTTGATTATTACATCATGTAACAGAGAGGAATGAACATTTATTGGCATAATTTAAATCCTTGAGAGTTTCTCCACAAGGGACAAATAAAGAGTGCTGCCAGATTTCAAAAACACAAAGGGTGTTATCAAGAAGAACATTTTCATGGTGCGAAAATCTTTCCCAATCAGACCAAACAACATGAACTGCCTGCTTGTTTACTTCATTGCTGAGGCCAAAATCTTTCATAGCTTTAACATCCGGTTTCATGGATTTGTTATGTTTGAGATTCTTTCTCTGTAGTAAAAGAAAAAAGAATCTAAAAAATTTCTCCTTTGTCTTGGTCTGACCTTCAGAGTTACCTTAAATTTGGCTGTAGTATTGCTCTGGAGAGCAGCTAGTAAAAAAGCAATCACAAGAAGGTGGTTTAATCCATCACCTCCCACACTGAAGGAGTGGTTTGAAATAATTTTTGAGATATACAAAATGGAGAAATTGACTTACTGCCTGAGAATTCAGAAAGTTAAGTTTGACCAAATTTGGGCAAAATGGATTAATTTAGTTTCCCTGACACAAAAATGAATGTAGTAACAGTAACTAATAGTATTATTATTATTATTCAAATTTTATTTGTTATAAGGTTGTTTTTTTTCCCTTCCTGTTAATATTTTGTGTAAGCCGCCTTGGTTCATGTGTTTTCATGTTTATTCTTAAAAAAGGAGAAAGGAGGAAACTGATGTTGTAAAATAATTTTAAATAATACTGAAAAGGTTGTGTATATACATACATATATATTTGTATGCCCTTTTTCTCTAATAAAAAGACAATAAAAAAAAAAGTATTGCTCTGGAGAATTTAAAAACAAAATGATCATTTGACAGCACATGATCAACATGTGGTGTTGAAGGTTGTCATTTCTGTTTTAGTTATAGGTTTAGTTAGTAATAGGGATAGGGAATAAAAAAAGACCAATATCAGTATCTGCAGATATTTGCCTAAAAAGCTGATTATCTGTATGAGCAGACATACAGTTTCCACAAGTATTTACAGCCGATGTTTGACTATATAAAGCGGCCATGAAAATCAAATACGGTATATTGGCTGTAATATTGAAAAATTGCGCAATGTACCATTATCATCATCAACTAATGTCCATTTTTATGAATCCAAAGTTTCATTTATCAAATAATAAAATGATGTGTTCCTTGCTTCACATCTTTTTCTAGCACAAATAACCACTGAAGAAACAATTCAGTTATAGTGAAGTAAAGACTTTGAGCTCTTGACGCAAAATACCGATACTGGTATCAGTGATAAATAGTATAAAAAACTGCAATAATCCAGTATTGTGCATCCCTAGTTATTCTGAATTAATAATGAACAGTTTAGATACATGAGTCAACGGTCAAATGTTCATCACTGGTGAAGTTGAGATCTTACAGACTGCTTTGTGGTCCTTCTGTAACTTTGCTCGCATGTTCACTTTGAGTAAACGATAAAGTGATTACAGCTGACCCTTTAAAGGAAGTGATCCTCTATTACGTCCCACCTTTCTTGGAAACTTTGGCCCATATTGACTCTTTAAGAGGGTTGTTATAAATTCTTAAGTGGATATCAGTGTCCACTGATGCTACACCTTACAGAGACATTTAACAGACCAGGAGGCAGCTCTTCTTTCTTCTCATTTTTTCTTTCCAACAGCTTTATGTATGATTATAATGATTATGTTTCTGCTTATTTACTCCCTATTGAACGAGTTTTTTGTTCTTGTAAACCAGACAAACCTTGAAGCTCGAAAACAAAGTGGAGGAAAAACAGTCTTTTAAAATTTGTGAAAACTTACACTAGCCATTAACTATGTGGGTGATGACGCACACGCCAGAACAACTGAGACTTTTTGGTTATCATTGCAAACAAATATTTGTGCAGTTCAACCTGTGCCAGAGAAATAAATAAATGAGACCTTCCTTTTAATCTTCTGGTGTTTTAATATGCAGTCAAATATTTAATAACTTTGATTTATTGAGGGCATTTCAGTGTTAATATGGAGAGAATTCCTTGCAGATCTTACGAATGAGATGGGGCAGCTAAAGTGGAGGATATTCTGGACTAGGCAGAGTTCCATATCTGGAGATTGATTGCCTTTATTAAATAGTACCTTGATTTATGTCCTACAAAAACACAGATGGACGTGAAAGGCAGGTGAACCATGAAAGCAGTAGCCAAAGATCTATGAATTACTTAAGACTCTCAAACTGACAGCTCATGAACGTCACATATTTGTGGGAATTTTTGGAAGAGTGCTGTCTTACTAGAGTTTCCATTACCCACCTTTCCTTCTGGGTTTCCTTTTCCGCTGACTCAACTGCATGACAGAGAAGACTCTGCAGGAGCTGGTGTCCAGTATTGACTTCAACTTCAAGCTTCTTCATGCAAAAGAAATATCAAGAGAGACGGGTTACAAGATTTCAAAATTTCAAGTCATTTCAAGCTGTTACGACCATCAGAAGGAAAAAGCCACAGGTTAAAAAAACACATCAGTTTCAGAGTAATGCTAATTTCCAAAGCTTTTTCAACAAAATTCCCCAGTGCTTCCCAAAGTGTGCGCTCCAGCACTCTGATGAGATATGAGAGATACTTCAGGTGAGCTGTGAGTGGTCATTTACAATTAATCAAAACCTTGAATCTTACTGAACCCACTTTATTTTTTATCACATGTGCTGGAGAGCATTTTTTGAGACAATACAAGCCTTTGCTATTTATATTGTCAGATAAACAAGATAAACAGAACTGCCTTACAGTTTAAGTAGCGATTTTACATGTTATAGTTCTTTAAATATCTTACTATGATGCTGGCTTTCTGATAGAAATACTTTATTCATGCTTTGGAAAACATGATGGGTGCAAAAGGAAAGTTCGCAGAGTCAAAAGTCTGTTCAAAGATCATTTAAATTGAAAATATAGAAGCAAAACCGGGAGTGAAAACTGAAATCTGTTTAAGAAAGAAAAACAGAGAGGGGAATACTTTGGTCTTGTGGGGGGTTAATTGGGCTCTAGATCATTCCTAAATTTCAAATTGGGATGTGATGTTTTTGAGTTTGGGAGAGGCTGTCTTTGGACCTGTGTTACTTGGCTCTTTCATTTGTCATTGCTTCACAATGATGCAAGTTCACATCCTTTAAAACAGCAGGAAGTAGAGATGTCAATGTAAACTATCAGTTTTAGGAACTGAGGACACACTATACACACTGTACTCAATTGGATTAAGTCTTTTTTTTCAGGCATAGATAAAATAAGATGTTTACATTTACATAGATTGAGAAGCTAAATAATTGGTTATTAATTGATGGAGAAGGGTTGGGATTAAGTAAGTTTTGACTTTTTCTCACTTCTTTTAAACATGCAACATCTATCCAAGCGATAATCTCCTCTTTTCTGTCCACACTTTTATTTTGCCTTTTGTTTTGTGTTTGAAATAAATTCATTAAATCAAGATGCTAAAAAACGAGCAAAGGCATTTCCAACATTGTTAAAGGAGACATATCATGCTTGTTTCTCCTTTTCACTATGCCAGACTAGGATGCCTGTAAAGCATTTCTGCCCTCAGTACAAGTCATTTAGTTCCTTCATCGCCCCACAATTACGTTCTCAATATCCTCATTTTAGGCCATTATCAAGCTCTCCTTGAAACACGAGGATCTCAGGATGACCTACAGTTACCTTGCAATGTCACAGCCCTTTGTGCTCTGATTGGTCAGTTCTATCGGGGGTAGAGCCAGCCTGTCCTTCTTCTTCTACTGTATTTTCCGGCAGGCTCAAAGCAGCGACCGCGTATTGAGTCCCCCTACAGGCCAGAGCTGGTAATGAGTGAGTGTGAGCTAGGGATCTATATACTGCTGCTGGACGAATGTGTTCCTCTGTGACGGTTTTGTGGCTAACGGACATCACAGAGGTGGAAGTGTTTTATCAGATTACTCCAATAAAAAGAAAGGTACCTCGTGTCGTGACAACGATTTAAATCTCGCGGACATCTCGCAATAACCGATTTTCAGAGGCATCAAATCTCGTTCTAGGATATCAGAAAAAATACAATATCTCATTTTTTGAAAATTAAGGGGGTGTAAGGTCTTGTTTTCAAATTTATTATATTATATGTAAGTATTAAATCATGCATCAGCATGATATGTCTCCTTTAAACAAGTGATAATCAAAAATAAGGAAAACCACCCTATCTCAAAATGTTAACAAATCCTTGAAAATTCCTGGATCTGCATCTTTATTTGGATCACCATCCAAATCTCACCACTTTTACCTTGTGCCATGACCAACATTGCCTGAAAAGTCATCAAAATCCATTAAAACTTACTGAGTTATTAATAAAAATATGGAAATCTGTCCTATCTTGCAATGCTAAGAAACAAATTAAACAAATTCTGGATCTGCTGTCAGATTCAAATTACCATTTATATTTAATCTGTTTTCTTGTGCCAAAATTTCCTGAGAATTTGATCCAAATCACCTTTTGAACAATTCTGGTCATAAACAACAAAGAAACCAACAAACACCGGCAAAGGCATCACCTCCTTAGTGGAGTTCACTATTGGAGAATCCCTCTCCCTACACTGCCATGAGGATAAAAGTGAACAAAAACATGGAAATCTTAATGTATGCTTGATATGATGTTATCATATTACTAGATGTATTTCACTAGAAATACACTAGATGTATTCACACTAATCTAAAGGTTTTGTGTTTGCAGTTTTTTAAAAGCAACTAATAAGCAAATAATCAAACAAAGAGTTTAACAAAAGCTTCTCTATTAATGATTATGGCTTGAGAGAAGACTTTGGCTTCAACTGGACCTTACTTAACTCTGATATCGTGTTGGTTTTTTTAATTCCAGTAACAATAGATGTGTCCATTAAAATCTTTTATTTTCACAGATTTTAAGAATTCAGTTGAAACAGCTCTGAATAAAGAGAGCAGTTGATCCTACTTTATAAAACCTAATTTCAAAATAAAAGACAACTGATGTTGTACCTGATGTACTGTAAGCATCTCTTGGAGGCTGGAGTATCCGGAGGGTCTTTTAGTCATCAGTTCCTCAAGCTTCTTCTGGATGGTCATGAGGTTTTCACACTTCACCTGAAAGCTTTGCGAGTGCTGCAGCTTTCTGTGTATCAAGAAGAGAGTACAGCATGATTTCTTAATTGAAGACAGTTGTTTAAAATTATAAACTCAAACTAGACGTTCTTTTTGGAAGTTACTGCTCAGGCTATTAATGCATAATCTTAGATTACTGGTGATTAAAACCTCATTACAAATTCTCACATTTAAAAGAAACACTTTTTTTCATGAACCACAAAGCAATGACAACAGCAGCTTAATTTTCTGAGCATCTTTAAGAGAAAAAAAACCCTCCAAACAACATTATAACTCACTCTAAAGTTTTAAAGTACACTCTGTTTAGCTGAAATTTCTCACCTGTTCATATCCGACATGTGAGTCATGTTTTCAACCCACTGCCTGCTCAGTGAGCTCAGTCTGTCTCTCTCCTTGTTGTTGGGCTTCACGTAGTTGCTCATCTCTCTGACGTCAGTTAGTGACACAGACAGGTCACAGAGCTCAAGAGGAACCTGCTAAACATGTGAAAAATAAAAAGCACATTTATTTAAGGGCCGAAAAAACATGTCTATCAGGACCAATCAGGCTCTTATGCTTCAGCTCTAAATAGCTGTAGCACCTGGACGGTCTGTGCCTTGGTAATATAAAAAAAATAAGCGTGATGTGATTCCTTTTTTAAAATTTTTTTCTAAGGGAAAATGTGCTCTTCATCTTCAAAGTGCACCTTCAACATTACTGAGGTTTGGGTAACAAAAGAAGGACGAACAACTTTGTGTTAGTCTTGGTGTGAGGTACCGTAGTATAACTTGATGCATATTCCTCTACATTTGGCATATTACCACTAATAAAACAAATATGGAACAGCAATTTAGCTAAATATATAACTACAAAGTTGTTTCTTTCAACAGAAAAACTAGAACTTTATAATTTCAAGCAGTTTTTAAAGGGATAGGTCAACTTTTTTTTTCTTTTTTTGTCTTGCCTCACTCTTAAGACAAGCAGATAGACGCCACTCTTTCAACAGTGCATGCACAGTAACTAAAAAGAGACGGGCAGAGCTAGCCCACTGCTAAAGCCCCAGTCACACATTCCCGTTTCTCATGGCGATTGTGCACGATTGTCATAATCCTGATAAAGCGTGCTTTGGTCGTGGTGCATGCGCTACTTGGTCTGGGTCGGCGTTGTATAGTCGTGGATGAACGGAGGGGAACGTAGAAGCTCCACGACAGTTTTGAACTGTTCAAAACTGTCGTGGAGAATCGCCGCTCTCGGTATAGCGGGATGGAAGCCTAATGCAGTCCTAAGGCGAGCGGTATTAGCGTGGCATGTACGAAGCTCAGTCGAGCTGATCGTGGCCCAATCGTGGCTCAATCCTGAAAGCTTTATGAGGACGACTGACAAGGATGTATCCTTATGAGCCCCGACTGTGTCCCGTTAAAGATGGTGCAAGCGACGGGGCTCAGTCGGGGCTTACGTGATGCGAACTTAGCTCGAGCGGAGCTGACGTCCTGTCAGCGGAATGGAATCTTCCTCATATTGCTGTATTAACCTAACTGGAGCGGGACAAACGCCCCCTGAAGCGCTGTAGCTGCGCCACTGATGGTGTATTTACGGAGTGTGTCCAGGGGTGAGACAGTCATTTAATCCTGTATCATAGCGATCACACCAGCCTCCTCAATCGTGCACAGTCGCTATGAGAAACGGGAATGTGTGACTTAGGCATAACTAGCTTAGCTCAACCACTGGGAGTCAATGGTTAGTGTTAGCCTGCCTATGCCTACAGTCATCAGTCATAAACTATCCAACAACTCTAAACGGTCCTGTGTGCTTGATGTGACTGTTTTTGAATTTTTTTTTTATCTTCCACTTTATCTTATTATCTTCTTTTACTTATAAACAGAGGCTTTGTCCTACTTAGAAGCATGTCTGGGGTGGTTTGAGCTAAAGATGTGATTCATGAACATAAAAATCTTTTAAACACTTCTTTTAAGCATTTGTTTGCAAGCCACTCCTAAATGCAAATGGTCTATAAAAACAATGGTACACTCACAACTGCATATCAGTTCTCACTGTTCACCTAAAAGAATCAATCAAAAATTTAGCCCATTTGCAAACATCATATCTTCAGTGCAAACCACTGTGGATGTGCTTCTCTGGCTCAATCAAACTAAGCAACTGTTAATGAGCAGAAGAAACAATGAAAGTAGAAAATAAAGTAACGTGATAAAAAAACAAGTCACAATAAGCACACAGGACCATTTAGAGAGGCTGAAGAGTTTATCTGATGACTGTAGGCAGAGACAGGCTAACACCACCCATTGACCCTCAGTGTTTGAGCTAAGCTAGTTAGCGGTTGTTGTTACTGTACGTACAGACAAAAGAATGGTGTATTTCTGTTTGACATGGACTCATTGTGGCAAGACATGAAGAGAAACAAAAAGTTGCTGTAACCCTTTAATATTTACACGGCCATTCTCTCTCATTTCTGTTGTTTTGGTTTCTAAAAAGTAAGAAAAACGCGTCTTATTAAAGAGTGTTAGTGGTGCTACATCCAGAAAGAAAACAATGCAACAATTCCTGCATGTTTTGGATTCATTAATGATTCACATCACAGCACATGCCTTATAAGTTAATTCATCCGCAGCGCTGCTGAGCCCTCAGAATGCTTTTATATTCTTTAAATAGCTTTAAAAAGTGACTCAGACCAACCTTCACAGTATCTGCACTTAAACTGCCTTTAAGTTTATTCTGAATGCTCTGTGCCTGCTTTTCAACGTCCTCCAGTCGAGCAATAAATAGCATCTGCTGCTCTGAATCCTCCTGCAAAAACACAGATTATTACACACAATTTGAACGAAGCATGAATATAAAGAAATGACTTTACATTCAGTAAAAGTAAAGTTTTTTTATTTCATAGATTCATAGTTCAATAGGAAGCTCATTCTAACCACCTTGATGCTGTAAATAAAATCATGTGAGCTTAAAAAGATCTGGCAGCTCTACAAAATGTAGGAGGTATTTCAACACATTTCCTCACCTGAAGACTTTTCTTTTTCCCCGAAATCACCTGGCTCAGCAGCAGGATGTCACGTGACAGAAGTCTGGTCTCCGACTGGATCAGATGAGCAGCCAGAGGTTGCAGCCGCCCAGCGACAGGCTTGGAGGCCGAGAGGACGTCTCCCATACTGCTCTGCAAACCTTCAGCAGCCTCTAGCAGCTTCTGGTGTTTGAGGGTAAAAAATAAAGATGATGGCATTAATGTAATGGAGATTTTTAAGTGTTTTCAAGAGAAACGTCAAGACAATTAATGTGTGTTATTATGCGAGACAACTTGAAATTGATGTTTGATTTGGTTTTCTAACAAAAAAAAAACACAAACAACAAAAAAGTTTATTAGTATCTATTGTGTGATCCTGTTTTGTGATAAACTTCAACCTCAACAAAACTCTTATTATCCTGTTATTTGTTCGGGGACAAGCTGGATATTTAGGGCAGGATATGCAGAAGTAAATTTCTGTCTCCACCTGTTGGCTGTTTGTTTGTCGTCCTCTGGGAGCCAGCTCTTTTGTTTAATCTGTGGTCACTGAGTCTGAGCTCAGTGCTATAGAGCCACTCTGTGTTTGTTTAGGGCCAAATACCAATTAAAAATATAAGTTTGACATGATTTTACCCATTGTTTATCTGTTTTGTGTCGTGTCATGCATGGTTTTGAGTTAAAACTTAGTTGGTGCCTCCATTAGTCTGAATAACACCATCTGCTGGAGGGCTTGCATGTTGTCACCATAGACTGTAAAAAACATGGACGTCATGTCGCTGGGCTTGAATTGAAGCCACCACGAAAACTGCTCCCCCTGGTGACTGGTTGCAGTATAGGTCAACTCTCCGTCTCCTCCATTCATCTGAACGGGCCGTTGTGAAACTTCAAAAAACACCTCGTAGAAATATTTCTCCCATCCGTATGCTGTGGTGATATGAAAGTATTATTGGGCTGCGTTTTTTCCAAGCCCTCTTTTTTCTGAAAAGTTTCTTTTTCATCAGTTATTAGAGTTTAAAAATAACCGCGGTTTACGGCAGCTTCACAATGATTGTGTACGGCGTATGCTGGGGAGTGTTGCGACAGTTTACGACAACTACGTCCAGATATGGTCCAGATTCTCTACTGGCTGCACAATGGCGGCGCCCTGACAGGGGAAATTATGGCTTCAAAACCGTTGAATGGTAGAAGGCGGAGCCACGCTATCCAGTTCTTATAATACATCCATGGTTGTCACCAGCTGCAGTGCAAGCCTCTGAGCCCAAATGGCAACTTCCTTTATTTTTATTTTATTTTACAAAGAGACAATAAGACACGAAGACTAAATCTGAACAGCAATATTTGTGGTCATATATGTGCATGTGTGTGTGTGTTACCTTAGAATATGACTGGTGGAATTCACAGCTGCATTATTACAAAGATAGTTATGACATTAATGGTGGTTAAAAGGCATCTTCCTAATATAAAGAGAGGCCTTAGAGTCTTTTCTTTTTGCTTCCATGACTTTTTGAATCCCACTTCAAGGAGCACCACAAACAAACTCTTGTTTTTTTCTTTTGTCTTTTTAACAATGAATTCATTTGAATTTACTTCATTATCATTGCGTCCCTGTATTTCACGTAACTTGGGTCTAATTTGAGGGATGTTGGGGCTGGTTGGGCTGTAGCAGGTGGTGGTCTTAGTGCTGTTTGGAAGTCTTTGGATCAGAAGGTTGAGGCCACTTTTCTCTGTCTTCAGCTCCTAACACCTCAGGATGTAATGGTGCTACTGAGGGTCACTAGTTTTTTTATGTTGGCAAAATTCAAGCTCTAATTTCTGAATTTTAAGTCTTAGAGGATCATGACAGAGTTTGCTCTACATGTGTTGTTTGTGATCTTCCTTTGAATGTGTAAGGCGGTTTTAAAGCACACAGCGTGAAACCATTCCTACACTCTTCTCAATGAGCTTTTGAAGCAGGTGGAAAGGAAAAATGTTGTAAACGGAGACCCTAAAACTTGTTTTTCAGCTCAAATGTGCAAAACAACATCAGAAGCAGCATCAGAAATGCCCAGGAACAAATGGTGAACAAAAAATATGAATCACAGAGACCATCTAATGTTTTTCTGCTCATAAGGTCATGATGTTTGTTCTCTTCCAGGAATGAGATGCAAAGAGTCTCTGAGTCAGCAGTGCACAAGCAGAGTCAGGCTCGGAGTTAGAGTGACCACACAAATAACACGCACTATCAAAAGCAGCTATGTTTGCTTTTTGGTAATCTCAGATGTTGTACATTTAAATATACATTTTCCAGATATCACCGAGCGACATTAGAAAGCAGAATGGACACCGATTCTTACATCAACAAGAGATTACGTTCAGCGGCACACTGCGCAAAATCCACTGTAACAAAAGAAAAAGGAGAGAGAACTCATCCTCTCCTACGACCTCTTCAAGCTTTCTTTTAAATCAACTTAAAGGGACTGTGGGGAGAATCTATTACTGTCGACATAAAGACTCTGCTACCCATGAGCACGCTGTCGTAATGCTGCGTTCCAGTAACCTCGGAACTGGGAGTGACATCATCTCCGACTTATCGGCGTTCCAGTTGAAGTCTGAAAAAAACATGCCGATCTACCAGTTGTTGTTCAAAAATATCACATGAAGAATGTGATTATCACTATGGCAGCATTTTTGTAAATATAAGTCTAACAATACTATGCATACAGCTGATCTAGAGCGACACACCCCAGTCAGAAGTGCAAATAAATCGATTATTACAGGAGCTAAATAACTGTTCACACTGGGGGCATCCATCTCCGAATGTCAACCCGGGGGTGACGAGGTTTCACCGAGTTCCCAGTAGGAAATTCAGACTTCGGGGGACGTTCCAGCTGCAGTTTCCTACTCGGAACTTGGAAATTCCTACTTCTGACTACAACTGGAACACACCACAAGACGTTATCGAAGCCAAAGCGTGTGTTTGTTGTGTTGTAGCCCGGACCTTCCTCAGAACTCTGCATTGCTTTACAACTTCTTTTTTCAGCAACTTACAGGATGCTAAGCAACGAGGTAATGTATCTCTTTCTAGTTACGTAGTGATAGTTTTTGATGTGTCACAATTAGCAATTTTTGGAAAACTTAGTATCGTAGTTTTGTAGCCCGCTATATATCGCTACTAACAGCCCGGTGCTCTAAGACGTGTCCGAATAATATAAATTTGCTCTAGTTTAAATTGTCTCGTTCCCGAAGTTGAGTATCCAGGCTCGTCCAGTCCAGCCCGTCCTGTCCGACCCGACCAAGAAGCTAAGTAATAGCATTTATAGATAACCTATTTTGATGCTATAAAACTCATCGATAAGTGTGTATTTCGATGAGGCATGCATCTAAAAGTGAGACTTTTTTGCAATTACTTAGAAACTCCTCACAGTCCCTTTAAAAGGCTTTGAGCAAAACAAGACAAACTATAACAAAAGAAGTGGCAGATACAAAATGTGAGGATATCTGGATCTTTTCTTTTCTTTAAATTTAAATCTTCTTTTACATAATGAATCACCACATTCTCATGATGTTCTTTGACAAACCTTTACTGAACATCAAATTTAATAACACAATTTATCCGTCCCCAGAATAACCTATGGCAGTAAAATTTATTTCTGAATCCATTTCATCTTAATCACATCTACAGTAACACAGAAAAGTTAAACCGGCTTCAAAAGCTTAAATATTTTCTTTAAATAAGCAAAATGTTATGAACCAAGATAGGATGTTCTGAAGTTAGTCACTTTAAGTATCTGCCCCACATTTATCAAAATCTGTATTTCTTTAGGAAAAAACCCTCACCTCCACTGACTGAAGCTTCTCCTGGGTGTCCCGATGAGGCGAGGACGACAGAGCCTCCTCCCACTGATGTCTCAGTTTCTGCAGCTTCATGGAGGTCTGGTCAGAGAGCTGGAGGTACTGCTGCCACAGGGAGAGCGTTTCTGAGGATTTCACGTGTTCATCCTTTAGATTCTGCAATGCGTCCTCCCACCTGAAACAAGCATCATACACAAGTGTATTTAAAGGTTGACAGCATAACTTAAAAGGTTGATTTTCCTAAAAAGAAAATTGAATTTAATAATTTATAAATAGCTCAAAATGTTCTAGATTCAGCTTTGAATGAATGAATGAAGAAATGAATGAATGATGAATGCCTTATTTTGGTTTAAAGACAAAAATAAAATAAAATCATGTTTATACAAAAAAAGAAAACAGACAGCAACTAAAAAAGGGATATGCTGTAGCCCCAAAGCTTATTTTAGCCTACCCTGTACCACCATAGGAATAACTGAATAATTCACAGTAAACATCAGTACTTTTACATTATTTCAAAACACATGGTGGCTTTAACTGAAAAATCAAATTCAATTAAATTTCATTGTAACCTTTGATAATTTTAGATTTATTTATTATTTATTTGATGTGGACATAACGCTTACATTGGACAAACCAGGTGCATTGTTTTAAGTGATTTAGCACGGGTGCTAATTTACAACACTTGTCCACAGGAGGCTTTTATAAAATGATAAAATTAAGAAATGAAGAAGGGAAAGAAAAAGTACAATGTACAATAAAATATGACAGTTAAAAAGAGGCAGGTTTTAAAGTCTTCTTAAAAACTAACATAGAATTACACATCTTTATTTCATTGTTTAATCAATTCCATAACTTAACACCCAAAACTGACACACATCTGTATTTGAGATGACTTTGTGAATTTCAAACATTAGCGACCCCCTTAAGTTGTGACAATAACTAATTATGTCCACTATCCTTGTGAGTTATTTTACTGTGCTATTAAACATGCTATAGCATAGATATTCAGCATATATTAGGGCTAGACAGTTAAGTGCACTTTTATTGTAATCCCAATATGAGTCTGCACAAAAATGGCGTTTTAATCTGAGTTTATGATACAAAATTAAAGGACACATTTTATGTGCTTAAGCAACCTCTGTGGAGGGTTTGCATTCACGGCCCTGCTGGAGCACTTTGTGATTTTGCTTAAATTGGCAGCAACTGCATGTATCTAATATGCATATATGAAAATGTAAACCAGTAAAAATATATAGATTTATATTATATAGATTATATAGATTTTGACAGAGAAAATTATAAACGATTCACAAAATAAATAGATAGAGATTAATAATTGATTGTTTGGTGATCATGATAAAGCAAACAAAGCTTAAATACATAATTCTATAAAACACAATACAATGTTAAATGGTTAAATAAATACCTATAGTTTCCTTAAATAAAGTTAAGGATTATTCAAAAGCGAGACTGAAAAGGCAGGTCTTGAGTTTGCTCTTAAACAAACCGATCCTCTTCAGGTCGGCTGTAAAAATCAAAAACTGCTTCACCCTGAGTCTCTGTTGGGACTTTTAGCACAGGTAAATAACCTGAAGACCTGATGGCCCTCACAGGGTCATGAAATGAGAAAGTCACATAAATAGGCTGGAGCAAGAACGTTAAGAGGATTTAATAAAAAATAAAAAAAAAAAAGCCCTGTCCAACCCGACCACGAAGCTAAGGAATAGCATTTATAGATAACCTATTTTGTTGCTATAAAACTCATCTTAAAGTGTGTATTTTGATCAGGCATATATCAAAAGTGAGGCTTTTTTGTAATTACTTAGAAACTCCTCACAGTCCCTTTAAAAAGGGGTTTTCAAACTTTTACAAAATACTTTGTGACCGCTGACCGTTTCCTCTCTCCGTCCATCTGCTCCCTCAGAGCCCGAGCTGTGCCATGATGTAAACTCTTCACCAAACTTTGATAGGATTTTTCCAAGGAGGCCCACATCCCTCCATCATTTCTGGCCTTCTCTTTGAGTTTCTGTGGACAAAAAAAAACAGCTTTTACGCATTCACTCCTGAGGTTAAAGTACCTTTCAACATTTCCAGCGTAGTGACTGTCAGATACTGAAGGCTTCAAGCCCATGCACGCCCACACCTTTACTAAATCTGTCAAAACTGGATGGACAGGCTATCAAATTCATACAATCACAAGAGCTCCTTTCAGAGTATAAAAAATCCTTTTTGCTTTTTAAAACTGACGCTCAAGGCTGTCAAGCCTTTGAGACTTGTGTTAAATCTTCTGAAGCCTGAAGGACAAATGCAGCAGAACTATTGTGATGATTATGGTGATAAAATGTGGCCTTTTGTGCCGTGACAGTCAGAGCTTTTGCCTCACCTGAAGGAGGTCCCTGTCTCCTTCTGCCTGCTTGAGTGAGAACAGAGGAGCCCGTTGATGCTGCAGGAAACAGCGCGCCCTGGTGGTGTGCACAGAAACCTCCCTCAGAGCTCCTTCAAAGCATGCCCACTCCTCGACAGTCTGCTGGAGATCCGGCGTCAGGGATTCAATCTGTAAATGAGAGCAAGACAGAGAGATTGTCTTTGATGATAGGGTTAGTAAAATAAGAGGATTTCTTGACATTATTTGGATGCAGGAACAACTTAAATTATATAGATGATTGTTTTTTTATACTACAGCAACAAATATTAAAGCCCTAAGCATCCAGCTCTGTTTAATTTTTAGGCTTTAAAAAACAAATCTTGGGGTGCTGGTTTGGTGGAGTGGTTGGCAACCAGGCACATCCCACACATGTACCTCTGCCGGTCCGGGTTCGAATCCAGCATGTGACCAGTTTGCAGAGCATCTTTCCCTATTCGCTCACCCACTTTCACAAGCCTATCCACTGTCTCTCCTATTAATAAAGGCACAAAATGCCCCAAAAGTACATAAAAAAATAAAAATCTTAAAGCAAATCATACCACTGCTCTCCAGGTTTCGGATTTTTAGGCTGGAATCTTTTTTTATAAAATTACTTTTCAGCCATTTTTGTGCCTTTATTGGTAGGAGAGAAAGTGATTGTGGATAGACTTGTGAAAGGGGGTGAGATTGAGTAGGGGAAGACACTCTGAAAATTGGCCACAGGCTGGATTCAAACCCAGGCTGGCAGAAGAATGTATATGGGTTGTGCCTGGTTGCTTAACCACTCAACCAAACCAGTACCCTTAGGCTGGAATTGTTTTGTATTATTGTGAAGCACTGCATAATGTCTGCTTTAAAAAGTGGTGTAAAGCCTTTAATCAGTTATGTATGACCTTAGCTGCACAAAACAGAGGCAATGTTTTGTGCATTTGTCTAAATATTTGTCCAACCAAAAAGACTGAGTTTCATGCAAAGCAAAAGCCAAACATCAACAGCTCCCAGAAACGCTGCCTGCTTCTCCGAGTCAAGTCCACATTTTATATTGTTTTTGGAATCATAGACATTGTGTCCTCTAAATAGGAAAAGGACCGTCCAGACTGTCCCCAGTGCAAAATAAAGTCAGCATCTGTGATGGTATGGGGGAGTGGAGTGCCCATGGCTTGGGTAACTTGCACATCTGTGAAGACACCATTAATGCTGGAAGATACATACAGGTTTTGGAGTAACATATGCTGCCTTTTAAAGGGGCATCCCTGCTTATTTCAGCAAGACAGTAAAAACATATTCTGTTTGTGTTACAACAGCGTGGCTTCAGCGTAAAAGAGTGCAGGTACTAGACTGACCTGCCTGCAGTCTAGACCTGGAAAATGAACACCACATTATGAAGCAAATAATAAGACAACAGACTCTGGAGCAACTAAAGTCACACATCAAGCAAGAATATAACCTATAAAGCTTCAGCATTTAGTGTCCTAAGTTCACAAACACTTACTGAGTGTTGTAATAAGGACAGCTGATGCACCACAGTGGAAAAAATGCTCCTGTCCCAGCATTTTTGGAACATGTTGCAGCCATCAAAATCAGAATTAGAGAATATATGCAAAAACAATTACAAGTTTGGCCATCAAAATATTTTCTCTCTACTGTATACAACTGAATATTAGTCAGAAATGAGTGCACATCCTTATTTTCTGTTTTTATTAACATTATAAAAAATGCCTTAACTTTATTGGAATTGGGTTTTGCCCTTTAACCCATCTGGCTAGAGCACTTCTAATAATTGTAAAAGCAAACACTATATCACATCAGTTAATCAGCTAATTCTAACAACATTTCAACACTGGATTGGTTTATCTACTGTGAAGACGGCGAGGTTATTTGATCGAGGCTGCTTTAAATGGGCTGGGAAGATGCCATTTCTGCAGCAGCAGCGCTCAGTATCAGCCTGTCTGAATGTTTTTTACAGCTGTGGTTGATTTAGGGATAGTGAAAGCCATCATTTTTTCATATTGTTGTGGAAATTACCACACTCGTGTTTTCTCTGTCATGCTGCTTCACAAGTAAACACACATAAACTCACATCCTAACTATAACTTCATGTAGAAATATCATGAATTTAAATGTTTGACAGCTGACCTCATACGTTTAACATTCGTCTTGTATCCTAAGTGAAAAAAACACACATTTTCCTTTATTTATGTCATCTATCCCGCTCTCAATTGTCTTGTCTTTGTGATGAATAATAAGGTTGAAGATGCTGTTATATTTTTGTTGATAAAATGGGCACTGCTAGTAATCCCATTAATCCTACCCTTAAAGGTGTAGCCAGCGATGTGGGAGAAAACGAGTGGAGAGGTTGTTGATAAACAAAAGCGATGATGGACTACCGACAACTCGACTGCCATTATTGATAACATCACAACAACAGTACACTCTGGCAGATTAGACAATAAGATAAATGCCTGATGGCTGTTAATGTTATGTGAAGCACCACAAAGCTAACGTTCCACCTGTACAGCACGAAGATGGCGACATCCGCGTCTGTTTTCAGGTATTTCAATTCGCTGAGTTCCCTTCACCGTTGGAAAGCAACACCAATGTTGACCCGGGTCTTCGCTCTTTCATGGTCATAGCCCCTCTTTTTCACTTTTCACTCCTCTGACCTTTTTCTTTTGGGCTGTTTTTCAGCCATTGCTACTGCACCTATTGTATCTCTCTCTTACGCTAACTGTGCATGCTACTCAACCTACGACTCCCTCCCCCCCCTGTCTGATCTGCGCATGAGTATGATCGCCTCCTGGATGTGGGGGGGTGTACTGTTTTGTTGGCTCGGCCTGAGCCACAGTATTTACCTGCTGAAATTCAGAGCCAAGGCTGTGTATTGAAACCGGACTTTTTTTTCAACATGCTGTCAGTGGTGACATCTTGTGGATAGAGAGGAGAAATACTGTGATTTTGACGAATAGTGCATTAGATTAGAAGATTAGAAGATCGCTGACTAGACCTTTAAGTTTTAAAGACTGCTGCTGCTTTCTTTCTTTAACTTACAGCAGCTTTGGGTTAAAAGTGTAGCATAAAACTTGAATAACTAGTCTATGGATTTTTTGTGACACTGTTTATCACTAAAAGAAAGGAGGTTGTCTCATTTTAGTGACATTAAGAAGAGCTCATGTAAGAAAAATCTTGAAAACTATATAAGATGATGCAGCATGTCTTGTAATTTGGAGGCTCTGCTAAGCTTTATTTCAAAAACATGAGAACATCAGTAAACAAAAATCATTCATCCTCAAATTACCTCTTGTCTGAGATCTTCACAGTCCTCACAAACTTTCTCTGCCTGAGCAGAGAAGGCGATATCAGAAGGACAACCCTCTTTGTTTTCAACACAAACTCGTGTCAGGTTTATTTTCTGCAAAGCTCCTGCCACCTCCTTCACTCTGGCCCCCACAACCTGAAAGAAAAGAACGATGGGCTCTGATCAGACATGAACAGAAGGAGAGAAAGACCACGGAAACATCTGTTTACATGCCGTCAGATTACCTCAGAGTCCTGCAGAGCCTTTCTGGCCCGAGTTTGGCTGCTGGGATGTTTCCAGTGATCCAGCTCCTTCTTCTGAAGCCTTATCCAGCTGTGAAGACGCTGCAAACGCTTCTCTCTGTCTGCGCACGTGTGATGCATCTGTTCAGCTTCTTGAACCTGAGGAGAGAAAAATGTATCATAGAACATTTAATCCTACAGAAAACACTGATTAACAATAACAACTTTATTTATATTAATGATAATAAAGGCTTATAATAACAGACTAATAACCGGGCTCCATAAAAAACGTAACAAAAACACACCTTTGTCCTCTAAATCCATAAATGAAACAAACATAACTGCACAATAATTGCAAGTAATTGAGTGTGAGTGTAAGATTTTAAGTGTTTCTTGGCTTCAGACAGTTTTGAATGGCTTTTTTGGTCGAGTAGTCCATAGGATGTTTTTTGATTGAGAGGTTAAAAAAAGTTAAAAATCAGAATTCAACTTTGTGAGCTAAAAAAATAGGCCTTATCACCCAGCCCTACAGAAACAAACTGAAACTGAGGAATGAATAAATAAAAGTAAATAGATATCATGACCCTGCAATTTCCAACATTAAATCGATTTGTTCTTAGCTGGTTAAGTATGTTGTGGAGAATTTAGGCAAAATGAAAAAGAAAATTTATGTTAGAAATGTGGATGAAACTAAGGCCGTTTTCACATTAGGTCCACTTGTTTCGAACCGTGCTGAGGCGCGGTTTGCCATGGGTTCGCCCCCCTCCCCCTCCCCCTCCCCCGCTGGCTTGCATTCACACTGGCAACATTGAACCATGCCGGGGCCCACTTGTGTATTTACTCAGTTTGAAACAGCAGGGGGCGATATGCACGTAACTGGTTACCAAACCTGCTACGGAGGAGAACGAAGAAGAGGCTACCATGGTAACCATTTCCTACACCAGACAACAAATGTTTACGTTTCGCTCTCTTCTACATTTTCCTGCAAATGTGTTTTTTTTTAATTGTGTTTGAGACGGCATCAGCGACCTTCTGGACGAGGGTCCAGATGATTTACGAGGGTAAATCATCGTAATCCTCAACCAGAATAAACAAATCGGCAAATTGAGTAAGCAAAAGATTCAACCGCGGGATTAACAGGAAGTAATGCATCAAAAGTAGATCGGTTCGGACCACTTTGTTTCACACCAGGGAAGCCGCACCAAATGTAGGAAGATGGAGCGGATTGAGACCACCCCTTCATGGAGGTCTCTGACCGGCTGATTTGGTGCGCACCAAAGTGCAGTGGTTGCATTCACATTGATACTAACATACCAAACCCTGGGCCAAAACTTCTTTGGTGCACACTAAATATGGTTGGTGTGAAAACGCCCTGAGACAAGGGGGTTGTTTTTGGTGCCCAAGATCCTAAAGCACATCACTAATTCAAAGATTTATTATTAAATCAATACTTCACTGCCATATGGGCCAAAACATTAACCATAAATGTTTAAGTGACTCAGACAAGTTTGATACAAAAGTTACTTCACCTTCTTTACTTTCAGCCTAAACACCTACCTGGCTCTCCAGCTCTCTCTGCACCTGCAGCCACTTCAGTCTCAGAGCACCAAGGTTTTCTGCAAACTCTGTTCGTTCAGAGCGGAAAGTCTGGACGTCCGCCCCGACTGCCTGAGGCCCAGACTGGCTCAGGAAGTCAAGAAGATGCTGCCCATTTGTCATTCCTGCTTTTAATTCCTGGAAATGAAGACGGCATGTTGAGAGAAGACCAGTGATCAAGTGAAAATGTGATAAATATTGTTATTTTCATTGAGTTCTGATAGTCTAAAGGCATCTTCACTACATCATCCTCCTCTTATGTCTTACTAGAATCATTTGTTTGATTCAATAAAGTTTAAGAACCTGTAAATCCGTCTATGGGTGATTTGTTGGTAGCAGCTTCACATAAAGAAATGCAGTACATTAAAGGGCTAAAACATACATCATGACACATATGGGCATAAATACGGGAAATAAACAGAACAGCCGAGGGCTCGGTCTGACTATTGAACCTTAAGCTTTGAACTGGTCTGATTATAAACCAATACTAACGCTCAGGTACAATGACTTAGACATTTTGGTGACACATATCACAATCTAATATGTGTACCTTATTACTTATTATAAGGTGTACTGTTCTTGCACAAATGAAAACTGTAAAGTAAAGCATTAAAAAAAAAGACTTTTTAAAATAATCAGTAGAAACACTGTCCAGAAGAGTTTACTTTTTATTGTGTTAGTAATTTTTTTGTTTTTGCTTATCTTTGTCCTTCAGGATTCATTTTTTAATCAATAAATTTTAAGAAATGGACCTTGTTTAACAGTTATAATAGAGTAATATAGATTTTTCTACCAAAGTAAGTTTGGTGGACTTGTTTTTTAGAGCAAGCTGATGGACATAAGAGAGACACTTAACACAACAGAATATTTAAAGCTGTCAAGGAGGTTATGTTTCAGCTGGTGATTGTTAGTTTGTTAACGGAGAATTCAGAAAGTTACAACAGAATTTGAAGACATTTTCAGAATAAAACTGAAACGAGCCAAGGACCAATCAGTTAGAAATTTAGGGTCACCAGGATCACGGACTGGATTCAGGATTTTTTTATTTTAATTTTTTTTTTACTGTTGCAGGACTGGATCATTTCTAACTATTCAAACTAAGATGTCTTGGTGAAAGTCTGCACTCTTACAGTATTTTCTCTTTAATGTTAATTCACTTGAAGCAGAGTTGAAGTTAAAGCTGAAACAGATTCTTTATCATAGTAATAACCTTCAGAGTTGAATAGATCAGAATACAAGTGCGTCAGTAAGGGTTCAAGTACCTTGTAGTGCTGCAAGATTTTATAAAAGTGAGCTGCATCTTCAGCCTTGGAGACAGATTCTGTGTCCTGTTTCAGTCGAGCTTCCTGCTTCTTCAGCCAGTCCTCCAGCTCACACAGCAGCTTCATCGGAGGCCATGCTGCAAGCAAATGCTGAACACAAACCAACAGAGGAGAGGAATTTTAATATTTCATCACTAACTATGCTTCTATTTTATTTCATTAATTTAGCTCGGGAGCATTTCAATCAATTTCTCTTTTATGATTTTCTGGCATTCTACTTTTTTATTTTATTTTATTTATTTTTCACAATTATGAAATACACAAAAGTCAAAGATAACAAATTATATGAGGCGCAGGAAAAGGCGAAAAGGCCAAAGGGCTTATTTGAAGCCTCCACCGAAAGTATATTAAAGTTATGCAATATTATCTGCACATATAACATGCAAAAAAGAGAGAAAAAAGAGAAAAAAAACAATCTAACAAAAACAAGATACTCAGAAGTTATGACACACTAACAAAATACATACCACCACAATTAAAAAAAGAAGAAAAAATCAAAAGATCAAATAAAAAATATGAGTGGTGTGTATGATCGTGTGCTGAGTGATGACATTTGCTGCTGCGTAGATTAAAATTGGTTGACAGCATCATTTATCTGGCTTATTGGTGATTTCAAAAGAATGAGAATAGAGATAAACTTATTACAGAGACACCTGGCAGACCTGTTTTCATTTATAAATGTAGATGATCTTGTTCCAACTGTAATAAAAGTGCCTTCAACTTCCCAAATGTGTTTTTGTTGTTAATCATCCAAAGCTTAAATCTAGGGTGAGTATACTCCCCTTTCAGCAGGAATGGATTTCTCAAGAGTTATGATATATTAACACAAACTGCCTTTTAAAATGATTTGAATTGAGTTATATTTTTATTTTGAATATCATAATAAAATACATATTTTTGAGGCAGACGATAAAAAAAATAATGCCAGTGCTTAGGCCTGTCAGGATAATCAAAAAATCAATAAGCTGACATGTGCATGCATGTGTGTTTTCTTCCTCTCTTTCTTCCAAACAGGCTGGATGAGAAGATGGGTCACTCTGTGTAACCTTCTCAACACCTGGGTGCGTTGGATTTAGCAGATTTATAGCGGAGTTAGCATTTGTCATTCATTCAATCTTTGAGGGGGAGGCGGGGCCGCTCACGTGTACACACACAGAGAGCTGAAGTGAGCGTCCCGGGGCGTAATGCTGCGTTCACACCTCAAGCGACCCAGCTACCAAAATCGCGTTGCCAACTGACATAGCATCACGCGTCCATAAATACCTCATTTTGGTCGTATGCCATCGCTCGGTGACGTCACGTCCGTTCGAGTTTCACCGCGATCATATCATATATCACATAATAGGATGTATAAGCGGACATTATTCCAGGTTTATCCTTTTCATTCACTTATCAAACACAAAACACTGCAGCTGATGCCCTGCAGCAGCATCATCTTTGAGTTTACCGTGGTCCGTCTAGGCGGAACTAATGTCTTCACTGACATTAGTTCTGCCTAGACGGAACTCATCCGCCTTGTAGTCCAGATGAATAACTGTCTGTCTAGGGTACCGTCACACATGCACACACCGCTGATTGGCTGATGCTGCACAGCCACACGACATCGCCTGAATAGATCAATTTTTTTTTTAACTTTGACATCCCGCGACGAGTGAAGTGATCGTCTTGTACGCGGCTGTCGCATCGCTGGTGGGTTAGCCCCGCCCCATCGCGGCTGTACATTGACTTTGAATGGAGTAGCGGCTGGTGTGAATGCACCATAACAAGGAAACAATCACTAATATGAATGAAGGCACGAAAGCTACGGTTTCCGAGCCGATGCCACAGCCCCAGTGTGGGAATATTTTGGTTTTAAACAGAATAAACAAGGTGTGAGCCAATATATCATATTTGTTTGAAAGTAGTGGTGATGAAGAAGGGAAGGTGCAGCAGAGCCTTTGTCCCGACAGTCAGCGCTTGCTGAGGTGTTTGGACGGCAAAATAAATATAAATAAAACAGCGCAAAATGATGCGCTCACAGACAGTGTTGTTTGCTACATTGCAAAAGAAATGCAGCCCTTCAATACAGTTGAAGAGCCAGCATTGTGACGAACGTTTGACGGACAGAACAAACTGACCCGGAGAAAGTACATGTCGCAAATTCCTGAGCCGTAAAAACTCCCTTTGATTTATTGTTTTTATTGTACTGTGTTTTTATTGGAGTTTTTTTTTCTTTACAGAGACAGGGTCTTTTTTTTTTATTTAGCATAATGATTTTTATTTACATGCAATTTTTCCCAAAAGAGAGTCCATTTCATTTTCATTGGGTATTTCTCTTTTTTTGTTGTTAAATTTATTATATTGTCTGTTAATTTATTTCTTTTAAAGGCTCTTGACCTTCCAATTACAGTTAAATACTCTGAAGAAATTAAAGTTTATTGCTTTTGATACAGTGTACTCACTTTATTATGACATATAATTACATTAATGAAAAATTATGTTCAAAAACAACATTGACTATAATATCGTTTTTTATCGGCAATAATTTTTTGACAATTATCAGCCAGCAAAATTTGTTACCGTGACGGGCCTACCAGTGCTCAAAAATGCTCAGACAGCTAACAGTGTGTTGTTAAAAAAATGGAGGTCAAAATGGAGGTCAACAAAGACTATCCGTCATCCGCAAACTCAAAGGACTCTATGTTTCCCCCCATCTCCTATTGCGACTTTACCAGACCATCATCCAGCCCATCCTCATATACTGCTCCTCCTGTTTTTTCAACCTTCTTACTGTCACCAACCGGGCCAAACTCACTCGCATCACCAACACCGCTGCCAGAGTTATCGGTCTCCCCAAACCCAGTCTGTCTGCACTTAACAGCAAGGCCATCCACCGCATCGCAACCACAATAGAGCAGGACATTACACACCCACTCAACCAGTACCATTGCTACTCTGAATGATAGGCCACGCTGAACGTATATGTGTTTTGTGGTGTAATTTGTTGCTGTCTCTGTTGTTGTTTAAATTGTGCAATGCTGTGAAAATGAATTTCCCCTTGGGGACAATAAATCTAATGTAATCTAATAATCTATTCATCCATCCATTCATCCATCCATCCATTAATATACCTGTTGGAGTTTCTCTTGTATCTTGCACAGGTCAGAGGTCAGCTGGCTCCAGTTTACATCCAGCTGACTGACTTGAGCTCTCAGTGTGGGACAGTCAGCCTCTCTCAGATGGAGCAGCTGAGAAGCATCTCTGGATACAGACGCCCTCTGCACCGACGTGGATTCAACCTCAACAAGTAAGTCCTGCAAAGTGAAGGCAGACCGAGCGTCAGTGTGTTTGTGTAACTGATAAAATTTAAAATGCTGGCAGAGATTAGGCCACATCAGTTGGAGACAAATATGAACACTTGTCTAAACTAACTAAAGTGTATCTGCTCTTCTATATATCCCACTTCACTGTTGTTGTAAAGCTTTGCAAACAATTCAAACAAATGTATTAATTTCCAAAAAAGCATAATTTAAAGTCAGTTAATCTATAAAACAGATGGAAACACCCTGTGGGGAATCCTTTTTTTTGCTCATATCAGAAAACATTTTTTTGATAAGTTAACAAGATATACTTTTTTATTCTCAGAATCTGATTTAAGAGGGAAAATCTTACCAGAAGTTCAATCAGATTGCTGTTAACGCACTCCTCAGTCAGTTCAGAGGTGTCTGCCAGGTCTGACCAATTCTTCAGACGTTTGTTGGCACCGACCAGCCAATCACTGATGGAGGTGAAGTCTGCCTGAAATCTGAGGGGAGACAGAGGAAACAGATATGTGAGCCACTGGGGCAGAACTACACTGATTGTTAACATTAAAAAAGGTGAGTAAATGGCTCCAATTCTGCCAAATAAGGCTAGAACAAGTTGAATTTTTTTTAAATTTTAGATAGATGTGTACTAGAGCAGCAGTCCCCATCCTTCTTTCCTCATAGCTCCCCTTAGTTTTACCCAAAAAGAAGTGTTGCTGGAAAAATTCTAGCGGAGACTCTGATCTGGATCTATCTTTGCCTTTAAGAGCTCCTCTTATAAACTTACTCATTTGATTGCCCAGAAAAAGTCCCTGTTTCAATATGTAGCATTAAAAAAACACATAAAATTTTAATCACTTGATATAAATATTGATTATAATTTGTAAACATATTTCCTGTTCTTTTTTTCAAAATATATTTTCCTGAAATACATTTCGGTAAGTTTTTAAAAATTATTATCATTAGGCCCTAAGACGGATTGATCAGCAGTAATACAGATTTGATGGAATATTACAATTTTTTGAAGTGTCATATTAAAAACAAATATCCCTCTTGTCGTCCCAGGGACAAAAAATGCCAGTGCCCTAAAATCGTCTGCAAAAATATTATAGATTGATTTTATTTCTACTTTAAACAGGCCAATTGTTAATGCTACTTCAGGCCTTCATGTTTTTTTTAATACTTTTAAGGCCAGTATGGTCACACAACTCTGCAATTCAATGAAAAAAATCTAAATATTAAAATAATTACAATAAACTACATTTCAATGAGTATTTGATTACTTCTATTTAAAGGGGATGTGACAATGATTGGCAGCAATACTAATTTTGAGACATTGCTATTGATTTTGCTGTCACCCTTCCAGAAAACAGTAAAGTTAGAAATTTTGCGATATGCTTTGAATGGGAATAATGGCATCATCTAGTAGACAAATAAAAAAAGATTCAAATTGAAAGCTTGTAGTCTAAAATATAACCTTAACCTAAAGAAATAAATTAGTTTAGGTTCAGATAATTTTTGGATAAAAAATGTCATTTCAATGGTTCTCAATGGGACATTTTTAGTCATTTGGGTCATATTCGTTAGTTTTTGTATAGCTTAGCCAATTTAAGCTAATTTAAGATACTGAGACAACAATTCAAAAACTTTTAAAAAATTAATTTCATATAGATACTGAATGGCACAGAGTGTTCCTTGGGTCTCTTAAGATTTGACTAGTTTGCCTCACCTGGCCTGCTTGTCCTGGATGTCTCTGCAACGTTGAATCTCCTGCTCTGTCCACCTGTAGGCGCTCTGCCATCTCTGCTCCAGGGCGCCCCCTGTGTAGCTGACTGTGGCAGCGAGTGTGGGCTCGGTCTGCAGCAGCTGCCTCTGATCCAAGAGAAGTCCCAGAGCAGCTCTGCTGTCATCCAGCTGGACGAGGGTTTGCTGAGTGAGAACAGGAGAGAAGACCGGGCTCATTCCACATCATCACTCCACATGTGGACTCCATTGGATGATTTGTAAAAGGAAATAGAAAATCTGACAAAACACATACAGTGATGTGGGAAACTCTGAGTCTGTACAATTTAATAAAGGGAAACAACACATCCCAACTGTGTTACGCCATCCACAACACTATGAATCAAGCAAAGGGAAAAACAGTTTGTTTGAGACAAAAGGGCAGATGTGAGAACTTGTCGATGTGAATTTGTTTTCTTGTGCTCAACGTGCAGCCTCGTCTTTAGAATAAATTCTGAGTTTTCTATTTTTACTTCAGTTCTGATCAGTAAAGTTATGTTTTGATGTTGCTGCTCAACAGCTCTGCTAATCACATGGCAGCAGCTCAGTGCATTTAGGCATGTAGACATGGTCAAAGTGACCTGTTGGAGCTCAAACAGAGCATCAGAATGGAAAAGAGAGGCGATCTATTTGACCTTGAATGTGACACGGATGTTGGTGTCAGACAAGCTGGTCTCAGTATTCAGAAACTGTATAACAGTCCCTGGAGTTTACAAAGACTGGTTCGAAAAGAAGAGAAAGTATCCAGTAAAAAGCATGTGCTCCGGAAATGGTGGTGACAGTCAGAGGAAAATGGTCAGATTAAAATAACCACTCATTACAACTACAATACTTTGACTCTTGAAGAAGGAGGGCATTTGGAAAAACAGAAGATTGAGAAAGTGTTCCATGGTCTGATGAATCTCCATTTTTCTGCAACAATCAGACGCCCGGGTGGAGGCATCCTGGCTCGGGCCGTGGGCGCCGCCCAGTGCAGTCGGCCTCCTGGCGTTTCCTGACCTGGCCCCTCTGTACTCAGCCACACGATTTTAAATCACACATTTTAAATCATGTTATGTGTGTGCGTGTGTATGTGTGTGTGTGTGTGTGTGCGTGTGTCTGGGGGGGTATGCGTTGGGGTGGAGTTTGAATGGGGGGGTGGAGAGGGGGTGGGGACTGTTTTTAACATGTATAGCACTTTGTGCTGCATTCTTAATGTATGAAAGTGCTTTATAAATAAATTTTGATTTGATTTTTGATTTGGTAGGGTCAGAATTTGTAAACATTACGAAAGCATGGATCCATCCTGCCTACATCAATGGTCCAGGCTGTGTGGAAGACATTTTCTTGGCACTCTGTGCTGCTAATTCTTGTGTGAAAAGCACAACAGGCCTGGCAAGCAGATTGGTGAAGGCAATGACACGGCTTGTAGTTGCAGGCAAGTTACCAGCTGGAGGGAAACCAGAAGAGTTGTTGTTGAAGGTCTCTTCTAGTGTCAGGAACACTAGAAGAGACAACCAAAAGCTGGTCTCTGCTTCCACCAGAACATGAGTAGGGGATTAGCTGAAGTCTGTTAACAGCTTTACATGCATGAGTGTGATTGGGATACAGCTGAGCTGGTTTAGCATCAGTTAAGTGGGCTCAATGGAGCCCTTTCAGACAATCTCTGGGGCATATATACATGAAGAATGGACCAGTTTTAAGATATTGCTCCACTGATAGTCTGGTATTTGGGTCTCCAGATCCTGCTCCCAGGAGTCTTTGGTCCATGTGGTAGAAGCTGAGCTAAGTGAGGCAATGTTGTTGTTGTCGATGATGGAACAAAACTTTATTTTTAAACTACATAAATGACACATTACAGTCATTAAAGACCACAAGAAAATAAAAATTGGGCTTGCTTTTATGCAAAGCTGTTAAAATATATCAAGCTCACTTATGTTTCAGCAGAGACTCTGGCATAAAAACTTGATATCATCACGAAAATTTTAATACCAAGGTCAGGAGCAAGCTGTTGAAGTGGAAGTTCGTATGTTCGAAGAACACAAAAAGACAGTGACATGCGTGGGGAAGACAGGATTGGGAAGACTGTTGGGTCGCCAGTATCAGCGCCCTGTTTTCCTAGATAAGAATAGGGAGACAGAGGAGAGAGAGGAGGAGAAAAAAAGGTCGGTCTCATACTATGCCCCCCAGAGCACAGTGTCAGAACAGAAAAAAACACCTCAGCACATGAGCACATGTCTGTTGGAATATAATAGACTGCAATAACTCAGATCAGGGCGAGTTTTTGTTCAATACGAAGACTTATGCTAAGCTACAATCTCCTGACATGCTCAGATCAATTACTCATATGCAGCTATAAAAGATTAAACTTAAAATAAGCCCTGAATTGCTTGTAATAAGTAAAGTCATCTATCAATGAAACAAGCCAAATTCAAGTTGAGGGGTGTCCTAAAATAAAATGTTCAATTTTCTATCATTACAGGCAATTCAATGCCTCATTTTTGCATTTTATTCCTTGTAGTAAGAGAATTATCTGGACATGTCAAATGAATGTGGATCAGAATGAGTGTTTCAGATATTACTCACTTGAACAAACACTTGCTGAGAACTGAGTATTGGCAAAAAGTGTTTTTTTGTTGGTTTTAAACTTTAAATGTGAATATCTTTATTAATTAAGAGCATTCATACCAATGAGGAAATAAGACAACGTACATTTGATATTTTATGTGTTATGTGGAAAGTTTACCTGGCAGAGATCTAGCCGCTCCTGTACTAGCTCCTCATCATCTCCCTGTGGTTCCTCATTGCTGATGAAGGCTTCAACATCATCCAGCAGCCTGCCAAGCCGACCACAATTATCCTCCCAGTGGCTCCACTCCTACAGCACGTACAACCACAGACCCACATTTGAGAAAACAACATTTGATTAGCGAGCACAAACTCGCAACTGTTGGACATGAAGACCCACTTTTGTTTATGCATGAGCTCAGCAGGAGTGCACTACAGACCTGGATCCTCCTTTGAGAAGTCACTTCTTGTTCCAGAGCCCGCTGCAGCAAAGCTTTGGCTCTGGCTTCCAGCTGGAGCCGCTCGCTCTCCTGACACTCCAGCGCTTCTGCCTCTCGCTGGAACAGATGCTGAACAAAAGCCAGCTGAGATCTGAGGACCTGTGGAAGCCACTGGACCAACAAGAGACAGGATTCATGACAGGAGGGGTAGGAAATTACGGCAAAGTAAGACGCAAATATCACACGAGAGAGTCTAAACGTAACTTAGGTTGGAATAAATCTGTTTCAGTGTGGATAAAAACACAAAAATCTGGCAGAATTTGTTGTTTAAGGCTGCTTTAGCTCTTTGAAATCCACCATGAGGCCTCTCCATCCTCCTGGGATGGTGCCTCGCATAAATCTGGTCTTCCCTTGCCTGTTGAACAACTTGTTGAAAGTAGAGAGATACCTTGTGTCTGCAGAGAACAGCTTGAAGTTGCACACGGTTGTGGACCTGGTTCATCGGCCTCTCTGTGATGGATTCTTCGCCCAGCTCCAGGAGGCGAGTCGTCCCCTGAAGCAAGGACTGCGAGGCCTGCTGCAGCTCCACTTTCTCCCCTGGACCCTCGCTCAGATGTCTGCCCAACACACATTGCTGAGAGAGGAAGGGGGAGCACAGAGTTGAAAAGCAGATCCTGCATCATTATAAAGGCAAATCATTTTGTCTTTTAAAAAGTTAGCGGGATAAAGTCACAATAGTTGGAGAATATTTCACACCAGTTCCTCTAAAATCCTTGTCTGTTAACCCTTAACTGTGCAAACTTTCATTATATCTTCAAATCAAAAGTTTCTCTACAGCAGTTAAAGCTTTTTCACTGTTCTACGGTCAGGCTTCTTGTAAGACTGTCTCTTCTTGTTCAGATGTTTTTAATTGGCCATAAAATGTATCAACAAGGAATTTCACATCACTCTAGAGACTCAGTACCTCCAAGCTGGGAGCATCCTCTACAGCGGAGATTTCACTTTTTTCTTGTTCAAAGTCCTCCGGAGTGCACTGTTTGAAAGGGAGGTCCTAAAACAAAAGTAAAAATGAGGATTTATGGCCTTGTAAGAGATGTATGGACAGAGGCAGCATTTGAATTGTCCGTGATTAATTATTACCTTCATTTTCCATTGTCAGAAAAATAAAAACACAAAATTCAAAATCAAATATTCAAAGTGGAAAAAAATAGCTGCAAAAATCAGAACATCTACAATTCTATGGCAAGTCCAGCACAGCTAGAATAACTTAAGCAGATGCGAGCATCAGTGACAGCCTGATATCAGAGAAGAGGGTAGAGGAGGAGGGTTGCAAAGCGGCTTGCCAGGAGAGCAGCAAAGAGTAGACAGGCTAATGCAGCTTAAATGTGACAGTCTGAGTGAATTATATAATGGAGAGCTAATTAATTAGAAGCAGACCAGCTGAATGTCAGCAGTGGTAGGCTACATGGGAACAGCTATTTGTTAGAAATCTTGCCTCAGTGCCTGAACCAACTCTACGCTCAATATTTGTTACTAAAGAAAGAGAGAATAAAACCGAACAAGACAAATTTGGCTCATTCCTAAAATTAGCAACTGTAGGCCTCAAATACACTTTTTCCCACATTTCAGCATCAATTCTTCATCAAACATCAAACAAAACTTTAGGAAAGTTTCGTATCCACACCTGGTGCTGTTGATTGGGGATGTCCAGATGTTCAATGAGCTGGTTGCGGGATGAGGTGATGACTAGCTGGACTGTGTCTAAACAATCATGAAGGGAGGTCAAACAGCTGAGAGCTTCAGGTTCTTCACTGGAAAATGCTGGTTTGGTGTCTGACTCCACTCTCCTCAACAGGTCTGACACAGTCCCAAGCTCAGATGATAAACACTGTGGGCAGAACAATAAGAAACAAGACCACACATGGCCTTCTCAAATTCATTTCTAGACCAAAGAAATAAAACTAAATCACATAATTCTTCCAAAAAGAGAAAGATATTGCTGAATATGCTGTGTTTGTGTGTCTGAGTCATGCTAGGGTCAGCCACCTCCTGCTGTATCAGCCTCAGGTGGATATCATCTTTATCAGCATCACCAGGAGTCAACAACAGGTCAGTCAAGGCATCCAGGCTGAATAGGACCTTCCTCACAGCAGCGTACAGCTCCTCTTTAACACCTGGATTTGCTCTGTCGGTACAGTTCACCTGAAAAATACAATAAAAGCTGTGAAAAATATTCTTGCTTCATTTAAATTTGCATTTGCAGATCTTGCCAGCCATTGAATACATGGAGCATAAACACATACCATGTTTCTTAGTGCGGTGATGGACTCATTTGTATGATGGAGGACAGCAGAAGCAGATCCAGATGACGGGATATCTCCCTCTGAAACCTAAACACAGCAGAAATTGGGTCATTGTTGAAGCAGGTTTGAAGACTTAAAACCTGCTTCAAATATTAACAATATAGGAAGCTATTTTATTGCATCACAGTCTTTACTAACTTGAAACCAGATGGACCATTCAATGCATTTTTCTAGGTTGTTGAAAGTGTTTGGTGAGGGCAGAACCTTTAAAAAACATATCAAGCAGCTGATTGGACAAGTGCTCTGTCAATCACATTTATTACTTATCATTCAAGTAATGCGGTGGGAGAGAAAATACAAAATGTGAGCCTAATGGTAGAACAAACTCTCCACAAAACATCTCCAAAGTGGAGTTAGATTACCCTGTCTATCTAGAAATAGCTTCCGTGTTGTTGTTTTTTCTTCATTTAATAAAGACATGTGGTCCAGGTGATTGATTAAACTGCTACTGGAGCTGTTAGCATCGATGCTAATCTCTTTACAAGCAGTCACTTCCTTGCTTGTAGCTCCCACTTACAGACACTGAATCAGGAAGATCCAGCTACACTGCTAGGTTAAGTGATCATTGCAGCCAATGAAAGTGAGTTATTAAGTCTTGCTTTTTATTGCATTTGCTGTTTTACAGTTGCACATCTGGTTATGAGAAGATACTTCTATCTCTGCTGCTGCTTTTCTTTCTCAGTGTTTCAGTCTTCATGTAACTAGTAGGATAAGATTTAATGAGAAAACAATACTTAACAAGTAAAAAAGGAAGTGTTTGTCAATATTTACAACAACCAAACATGTAGCAGTCAAGACATTTTCAGCCGGATTCCTCTGCTTAAATGTCACTTAATACCCTCTTAAAAATGTCCAATAAAATACTCCTTGAGCTTTATCCATTTTTGGGACATGGGGACTGGATCCTGTCCCAGCTGAGATTTAGGGTACAGCCTGAACTGGTCGCCAGCCAATCACAGGGCCACATAGAGAAATGGACATCATACCTAAGGGCCATTTGGAGTCACCACCAAGCATGTGCATCTGTGGGAGGAAGCTGGAGTCTCCAGAAAGAACCTACGACTCTATAGGTGAGTTAATTATAATGCTTTTGGTGGCACCATGTTCTTCTAAAGCCTTGCGGAGCAGACAGACCTGGTTCATTGTCTGAATTCCTGTGTGTCCGTCTTGCCAACATCCATTGTCCAACAACTTCACTCGGCTAAATGCTTAACGGCCCAATCAGAGAAGAGAGGTGCGGACGTGACGACAACAGGAAGTGACTGCATGTTTGAAAACAATGGCGGTTTCTGAAGCGGCCTCTATATCCGTTTTTTTTGGAGGGTTTTGCTTTGTTTTGTTTTGTTTTTTTAATCAAAAATGGACTCAATTTATCCTTTGAAAGAGGAGTAATTAATGTCACCTTGTCTCACGAGAAATCATGTTTTTGCTCTTCTCCTGACCGGGATTACTGCTGGGAAACGGCGAGAGAATACAGAAATCCTCCACGTACATGCCGGTTAGCCAATGGTTATCATGGTAACTCAGTGATACTTTGCGAAATATGGTCTCCTCAGAAGGTTACCGGAAAAACTTGGTCGGGATTGTCTTTGACGAGGTTCATGTCACATATAAATGGTAAATGAACTTGAGCTTATATAGCACTTTTCTAATCTTTGACTACTCAAATCTGCTTTACACTGCAGGTCACACTTACCCATTCACACCCATTCACCCACTCTGATGGTTCTGAGTTTCTCTGTTGGTTATCCATCAGTATTTCTGACACATTCCCACCCTTTCATGCCCTTTCATGCCCATTTACACACCACCGATGCAGCAGTGGGAGCAACTTGGGGTTAAGTGTCTTGCCCAAGGACAAATCGCCATGTGTCGCCCGGAGCTGGGCTTGAACCTGAACCTCCTGATCACTGACCAAGCGCACTACCCAACTGCGCCACCCACACCCCAGTGTTAAATGATGCATAACTATAACTTAATGTGAAATGATAGTCTTAAGGTAGTGTTAGCTACCGGCTAATAACAGCGTGAGCTACGTCATATATAGCAGTGTTGCTTGATGTGGAATGGTCTGTGATGAGTGTGACGAGCCAAAAGATTGCCCAGTCACAAGCTGCTGTTGTTTTTGAAGATTCTGCCTCTGAAAACATTTTCAACAAATTTCGCAAATGGACTAATGAAATATTTCTGTGGCGGATATATGACACTGTCCATCTGCATGTCAGGCTAGTACTGCTATTTACCAGCTACGGTCCAAAAAACCCAAACTAGCCCTTTAATATTTTATTATTCGATAATTAATTGAAGAAAGAAACAGCCTGCACCACAAAACTTTGCAATATATTTGTATACTGATATTTTCCTACACCCCTATAATGCTCTCTTGTTTCTTAACTTTCTTTTCATGTTTTTTTCCTGTAGGATTAAAAATCTCCATTTCCTCCTTTATCAAAACCCATGAAACATACCTGAAGCAAACTGTCACCCTGGAAACAGGTGTAATGGTGTGTTGCTTCTCCAGTATAGCTTCTGAGAAGTTTTGCATCATTAGCTTTTATTTCAGTCTCTCCTCTTCCGTCAATCACATCATTGCTCCATCAGATCTCTGCTTTGAAAGATCTGATTCATCCACTCAGTCTGATATACGTCTGTGTTCTCCTACCTTGTCATGCGTCACTCCATCCTTTGAGCTGAGCAGATCTTGATGCTCCTCCTTCACTTTTTTCAGCGTGGTCAGTTTTTTGGAGATTTGGTCAAAGAGGTGACTCCACTTAAGCTGCTCCGTGGCACTTTGTTCTTGTTCAGAAAGGCTATGGACCAAATGATACATACAAAATATATAAAAGTCTTGACGGCATGTGAGATGGGGGTTATTCCTGGAAAGTAACATCGCCTTTTACCTGATTGGCATCTCCTTGGCTTTCTCAATATGCTCTGTTAACTCAAACTCAGTGTTACTGACTTCTTCTGGCTCCTTTGGCACATTCAGAGAATCCTGGATGTTAGAGAAAAAATAAGGAAACACAAAAAAAGGAGAAAATAATCAATACTGTTTCCATAACATATCTGGATTTTCAATACAGAAACCTTTCATTACACTTATAAGAAGATTTTTGGGGGAACTTGTGCCATTATTGATAAGAGGAGAGAGAGTGAGACAGACAGGATAAGCTTGTGAAAGGGGTAGAGGACACAGGCTGGACTCGAACTCACACCGCAGAAGCATTTAGGCTACATGAGTCCTGCCTTGCTGTTTTACATCTTCGCCAAACCAGCACCCTACATTAGACTTAATCTATGGTAAGGGGTGATTTATTTGAAAAAACAGGACAACTAGAGCCCATAGTCAATGCCATAAAGACAAAAAAAAGACTAAAGTGTTATTGTATGACTAATTAAATCATCCATTTTTATTTGATCACCATTCTGTGAAAAGATGTGCTTGCATATCTCCCTGCTGTTAATTTTTCATGCACCATATTGTGCAACCCTCTTCAGGGCTGTCTGCAGTGTCCTGCAAAATCAATTTTTTTGCTTTTATGTTGTTAGAGGGAGCTTGAGAAGCAGAAAAATGTGCCATCCTTTACTAAACTCTAAGGCTAGATAATTGCTCTATGTCTCTTGAAAGAAAATGCCCCATTAAATGCTCTGTTTTTTACTTTCTGGGGTTTATGATGTCATAGCTGTACAGCCTCCACCTATATGTGTGTTTTCTGCTCATCATCAACAGTTGGAAAACTATGCTGTAAACATGAACTTTCTCTCAGTATGCCAAGTGTAAATACATATCAAAACCCAAAATACTGATAATTTAGCAGCATGTCAGTCTGCATCTACATTGAAGAACATCTTATCCATCAGATAATGTTTACTGTTATGGAGCTTTTCATAGGATGCACATCATTACTTTACATAGGATGCACACTTTTTACTGTTTAATTTATTTCCTCCATAAGGAAGCTGAAGTACAGTTTGAAGAATCTGCATGTTGCAACCTAATTTCTTATTTTTACTTACTTTTTAATAATTGTTATGCACTTACCTATTTTTAATGTCTCTAATTTATTTTATCTGTTTAATTGCCTTTGTTATTCCTTGCTATACTGTGCATAATACAATTTCCCCTTGGGAGTTAATAGAGTATTTCTGATTCCGATGATTCTGATTCTGATGAAACTTAAAGAAAAGAGGGGGGTGCTGAGGATCGAACGCTTTACTAAAATGCCACATTAGCTCAAAATACTATTCACAGCAAACTTTATCCTCATACCAGATCTTGAGGTGAATCCATGGACAAAGAGGGACTTTTCTCCCTCTCTGTTATATTTTCAACAGCTGCTGTTTCGGCAGATGATGGAGGTAGAGCTTGTGCAGGAATCATTTTTCTATCTTCTGCTGAAGGGGTCTTTATTTCACTCTCTGCGCTGAGTCGTCCATGTTGTGGGGATCTTTCTTGGTCCATTTTAGCTGCAGCAGTAACTTTGTCCTCAGTTGCAGTAACATGTGGCTCAGCAGACTCAGTTTCAGTTGTAGAGCCAACAGTTTCTGATCCAGAGTCTTCTGACACGAGCGCAGGATTTGCAGATAAAGTTTCATTTTCCTTTGAGCTCATCTTTTCTTCAGCTGGGATCCGATCAGTCAGAGTCTCCAGTGCCTAAATCACCCAAGAGAAGACGACAGATGATAAAAGACAACTTTTTACATGGAATCATTGGTCTATAATTAACCTGTGGAATAGATGAAAGATAAAATTTGTTTGTTTCACAGCAAAATCATAAGTGTTATCTTAAGAGTGTTAGGACTGAGAGTAAGAATATTGAGTCATTTTAACTCTTCTAAAAGGTGCTATGAGGAGAATCTATGACCAGCGAAATAAAGACTCTGCTACCCATGAGCACATGTGGCGACTGTCGTAATGCTGCGTTCCAGTAACCTCGGAAATGGGAGTGACATCATCTCGGCGTTCCAGTTGAAGTCGGAAAAAAACACAGTGATCTACCAGGCTATTGTTAGCTGTTGTTAGCACGCCCTGCGTTGTTGTTCACAAATATCACATGAAGAATGTGATTATCACTATAGCAGCATTTTTGTAAATATAAGTCTAACAATACTATGTATACAGCTGATCTAGAGCGACACACCCCAGTCAGAAGTGCAAATAAATTGATTATTACAGGAGCTAACTGTTCACACTGGGGGCATCCATCTTCGATTGTCAACTCAGGGGTGGCGAGGTTTCACTGAACTCCCAGTAGGAAATTCAGACTTCAGGGGATGTTCCAGTTAAGTTTCCTACTTGGAACTCAAAATTCCTACTTCTGACTACAACTGGAACGCACCAAAAGACGTCTCCAATCCATAGCGTGTGTTTGTTTGTTGTTATGCAGCTTCCACAGAACTCTGCATTGCTTTACAACTTCTTTTTTCAACAACTTACAGGATGCAAAGTGACGAGGTAATGTATCTCTTTCTAGTTACGTAGCGGTAGTTTTTGATGTGTGACAACAAGCAATTTTTTGGAAAACTTATTATCGTAGTTGTAGCCGGCTATATATCGCTACTTACAGCCCGGTGCTCTAAGACATGTAATAAAATAATATAAATTTGCTCTAGTTTTAATTGTCTTGTTCCCGAAGTTGAGTATCCAGGCCAGTCCAGTCCTGTCCGACCGGACCAGAAGGCTAAGGAATAGCATTTATAGATATCTTATTTTGATGCTATAAAACTCATCTTAAAGTGTGTATTTCGATCAGGCATATATCTAAAAGTGAGACTTTTTTGTAATTACTCATAAACTCCTCACAGTCCCTTTAAGTCCATGAGCAAGCAAACCAGATACGACGTGTAGAGGAGTTACACTCTAATTAATTTTCGAACTGTAGTGAATTTGGGTTTTAAATGTTTAAAAATGACAAAATATACACTGGATGGTGTAAACTCCTATCATCTTTATTTAGTTTAGTTTTCTATATTTCTGTTCTTTTATATATTTATATCAATGTCCATACTGTTTTTTTCTAAACTGAAGTCTATTATTTATCTATCATTGCTCCCGTTTGCTGTGGTAGCACTGCACATTTCCCTGTGTGTGATAAATAAAAGTTATTTCTATTATAGTCTATTCTATTCTTTTCTATCACACACTAATGTCAAGTCAATTTGACACTTATCAGTGTGGTTTAGTGTTAATTTCAAAACTTTCAACACAGTAGTTCTGATTTAATGTTGTGTTGACCAGTATACACTTTTGAGTGTTAGACATAGATCAGCCAGTGTTGATTATTTTAATAATCTCTCTATTGATGCATGTACCTGATTCCTCTGTTTTTCTTTTGAATATTCTAACATATTTTTATTTATATCAACTGTTTATATATAATTCTTTATTTTATTTTTACATAAAAAAGAATACAAAGGCATTTACAGTTCCTGTCAGTGTACATTACTAACTCACAAAACCTGGGGACACTTGGTCCTCACGTCTAGGAAAAGAAAAAGCTCTGTGACAAAGATATAACAGGAAAAATTATACATCAAAATAGAGAGACTGCAGATTCAAAGCATGTTATGTACATCTGTTGGGTTTTCAAAGTTTCCCAGAGGCTTCTTCTCATTTGCATTTCAAAATCCATTGAGCATCTTTTACCAAAATTGTCCCACATGTTTCTATATTGGAGTTTTAGCCTTTAAAATGGAAGCTGGTTGAGTAAGATTAGCAAGAAAAAAATACAGCCAGAAAAATATATGTATACAAATATCAAAAGTACTAATCACAAATAATAAATACTTACAAAAAGAAAAATATTGCAAAATACAGTCTATTTTAATATACTAATTAATGAATGAAAATATATTAAAAAAAATCTTTTTTAATGTCTCAAAATAATGTGATGTCAAACATTTAGATTTTTTAAAAAAGGTCTAAAGCTCTGGCAATTAGGTGCTTCATTGATATTTGCCCTGACATGCTTTGAATAATCTTTGTAACTTCCACACATATCCATCAGAAAACACTAAAAGACCTTAAACAGAAAAAAGGCAAAACTATATAATTCAAGAGACAGAACTATGGGACTATATTATTTACTTTAACATGTTAATGTCATTTAAAAAGTAAAGTTTTATTTACCTTAATGTCAGACTGAGGCTCAACTTCAGCTGCATCCTCATTCTGCCCATCTGAGGCGTCAAGTGTCTCCTCATGGTCCTAACACATGAACCATATTAACAAACATTAAATTCATGCACATAAAACACTCATATTTGCATGCCAATCTCATCGCGAGTGTGTTTGTTTGTGTGGGAGAGAGTGAGGACATGTTTCTGAGGAGGAACATGTTTCCAGCAGCTGCCCCTGACAGCGAAAGAGGAGAAAGAGGCGGGAAGCCCTGTGTGGAGCAGCTTCGTTTAGTCGTGCAAAAACCCTTAAAACACCCAGGAGAAGCAGAGAAACTGATGCCGAGAATTATGAGTACAGTTTAAGAGTAAAAGTGGAAAAGAAGTGGCGCTTGAAATTTTGGGTTTCACTCCAAAAACACAGAATCAGTTTGTTTGTGTTTTGATCTGCAGACCGGTTAGTTTTGTGCTTTCAAAAGGGTGTGAGTTATAGTTTAAAGTTAGTTTAAACTTTTCTGTGACCTGAACCAACAGTCCAGGTGTCAATATGGTGAAATTTAAATCAGTGCTTAATGGTATAGTCAGTACAAAAAGGCACAAATATATTGGCATCACCTGGACAAATGGGTGAAACAAATAAATATGTCCTCATTAGGTCAGCCAACTTTTCCACATCCTGTGAATTTATTTTGACATTTGGACAGTTTTGTGTATCTTAGGGAAGTTTCTTTGAAGTTTGACTCTTCTTACAAGTTTTCCAAATGTTAGCAACTTATTTTTGCAACTTTAGCTAAATTGTGCCAACAAGGCAGCCTCTCCTCTGTTGCAATTTCCAACAAATTTCCCAAATATTGACAAAGTATCTGTTTCTTATTTGTGGAAACCCTGCTTTTCCCTGGTTCCACACACGTTGTTATTACAAATATGTTTGTACAAACAGGACAGTTTCTTGCAAGGAAGGTTAGCCCAGTTTTTTTCTCTTTTCTATAAATTGCAAACACTGTGTGCAGCTGTAAAACTTGTGCAATTTCATGAAATCTTTGCCCTTGTTCTACAAAAGGTGCCAACATATTTGTATCCCTTCCATTTTAGTTAAACTGATATGTGGGTGTTCAATTCTTATATTTGTGTTTCTAAATATTTAACAGGCAATCACATTGTTTTATTATTGACTAAAAAGATACATGCCCCTTAAAAAAAAGACAATGAGCATGATGGTTTCTAGTGTAATTAATATTTCAATGAGCATGAGGATAATAATCTTATTTTAAATAAATTAATTAATCATCATTAATGGAAAATGAAGTCAAAGGATGTGTAGTATGTAAACTTTTAAGCAAATAGATCTATATTAACATAAACAGTATTGTCTTTTCCTTTATTCCCTTTTAAAACATTCTGATATATTACTAGACCTAACAATTAAGAATGTGAAACCATTTGTATTTTTAACATGTTGGATTAAATATTTTCAATAGCCATGCTTTGGTTAAACTTCTGAATAGTTCAGTGACATTTTGTAATGAAACCCAAAACAAAGAGCAGCTCAAACGCATGCTTTTCTGAGCTGAGGCCGTAGTTTCTGAATTACCTCAGAGATACTGCATGTTAGTGTGTCAGAGGACGACGAGTGACAACTCTGGTCCTCCTCATCCTCCTCTTCCTCTGAGTTAGACACCTCAAAAGCCTCCTGCTTTTAGTGATAAGGGTGAACCATGTCATCAAAAGTGTGATTAAAAAAAAAGCTGTCAATAAAACAGTTTTATTAGTGTGTTAAGTCCAAGTAATTTGATTATCAGCTCTCCCCTTTTTATTATAAGTGTGGAAGAATGTGTGTGTCTGCATTTCATGAAGTAACTTCACAGCTTCAGTGTTTATAACAAGACAAAGACTTTTCAATAAAATACTGTTAATAATTCATTTAATTCAAATGTTATTTTAAAATTGTGTTCAGTTAATTTTAAACGTGAATAATTTGTGCTGTGTAAAATAAACATGAATCACAATGTTGAGACATCATGCTAATCATTCCCACATTTATGGACATGCTCAAACATTTAATACTATGGAGTAACATACTGTATGTTAAGCTCTATGAAATACCAGTGGATGCAAAGGTTCTCCAATTAAGTTTGAATACAGACATAATTGTTTTTGTTTTTTTTAAGACCTGTATATGTGTAAAATTCTACTTATTGCTTTAAAAAAAAATCCCCACAATAACCAGTAGATGACAGAAATCTAAGTCCCCAAATCTCAAGGAAGGATGCAAACAGTAAAAGAAATATACAAAATGGAAAAGATGGCGATCTCTCTGAAACCTAAAGCAGCAACCTTTGTTTGAAAAATAGGACACTGACATTCTGTAACTACAAATTCATGCATGGACTTAAAAATGACTCTGCTTTATCAAACTGTCGTTGTTTTTTAGTTCATTCAATGCTGGGTCCGCTCTGGCTACTCCTCCAAGACAGCCCAGGGTCGCTCCACCCATGTTTTCGTGACTGTGCTGACCTCTGAACTGAAAACTGTCTTTACGGCTGCTGCACAGTACGGCTCATTGTTTAAGGGGCGACCGCCGGCTACTAAACAACTTTCTTCTTCCAGTTTTGTACAAAATGGACGAATATCTATCGGATGACGATGTTTTGGAGGAGAACTTTGAATATGATGGGTGTCCTTACAGTTTCGAGCCAGAGTTTACAGATGAGGAGCTCATCGAAAGGAGGAGCCGTAAAGAAAGTTTTCAGTTCAGAGGTCAGCACAGTCACAAAACATGGGTGGAGCAACCCCGGACTGTCTTGGAAGAGTAGCGTGAGTGGACCATGATGAAATATTGGTGAAACTAATGAGTTTTTGGATGATTAATTCAGTTTTAGGAGCGGCGATATACATGCCCCGTGTGCTACCATTATACGGATGTCCGCCGCTCGATTTTGGATTTAAATATCTCACGAAGCACTGTTTGGATCAGGAAAGCCTTCTGGGTGAGTATATTGTTCTACTTCACTCCTTTAAAACACATACATATAATTGATGTGAGTCTGAGTTTAAGTTTAAATTTGCTGCTCCCACTTTAATACTCCAAATAATTTGGTATAAAGTTGATGAGTGCTTTAAATCCTTTACCTAAAATGGTCAGTGGCGATGAGTTTATATTTTTATAAGACTATGAATATTTGCTCTTTACATTTGTGTTATTGTTTTAGCTGAAAATGTGAAAAAAGTGATTGTGATCATCACCTGGACCGAGTCTGTTTGTGAAGGTTGTATTTCTTCTGGAGTTTCAGAGACTTTGGTGATGCTGAGATTCTCCTCTTTAATCTGTTCCTGTGTTCAAAAAAGAACGAAAAGAGTGAAACAGAGAATCAAACACTGTGAAATGGGACAAAAGACATTAGAAAGGAATGATTCAAGGTTGGAGGACACTGTATGATGTGAAATGTAGAGGACAGAAAAAGGAGATGGTCACACTGAGACACAAAGAACAACCTTGACTATGTTCTGCAAACGCGTGAAAAAGCTACAGACTTTGATGATATCTTTTCTTTGCAAACAAAGACAAAAACTTCACAATCTGAAGTTTTTGTACAGCAAAACAAACTCATCCTCACGTGCTAAACTGAAACACCCCCTACTCTTCTTTGAGTAACACTGGCTTATTTTTCACAAAGTCAAAGAGTTCAGACCTGACATACCTCCAGCAGCGTAGCTTGTTGTTGAGTTAGTTGCTCCAGCTCTTTGAGCTGCTGTAGAAGAAGTCTTGCTCTGGAGAAAACCAGCAGGCTCTCCTCTGCACCCTTAGGGAGCTGCAGATCTCCTTTGCATCGCTCCATCTCCTCCAGTGTTCTCTGCATGGACTGCACGTTGGCCAGAATCACCTTTGAGATGGAGAATTTTTACATGTGTTTACAATGGCAGAGTTCCTAAAGAAGTGGGGCTGTTTTTTTAATCAAATCAATTTTTTAAAAACTTTTTTCATTTCTGAACGTGGCAGCTATTTTGCACCTTATTTTGTACAGTATCACTCCAGTCCTCTTGCACCTTATTCTCATTACTTACTGTATCAGACTTTGTTATTCTATTTTGCACCTTACCTTTATTATTTATATTTTTATAATCCTATATTTTATTTTATTTTTATTTCTCATCTTATTTTACTTCACTTATGTTTGCACTGTACTTTATCATACTTGTCTCACACTGTTTTGCACTGACTGAAGGGCTTTTGCAATTTCGTTGTACTTGTTGAAATGACAAATAAAGTTCTATTCTATTCTATTCTTTTTTTCTAAAATGTGATAAATAATGCTGATACTTCAGTCATTCGTTTTCTGCACAGTTTATCCCTTTCAGGGTTGCTGGGGGGCCAGAGCCTATACCACTTGTCATTGGGCAAGAAGTGGGGTACACCCTGAACCACTCGCCAGCCAATCACAGGACCACATAGAGAGACGGACAACCATTGACTTTCACAGTCATACTTAAGGGCAATTTGGAGTCACCAATCAAACTGATGAGCATGTTTTTGGTCTGTGGGAGGAAGCCAGATTACCTGGACGCACCCACGCCTTGCCCAACCTGGGGATCAAACCGGCGACCTTTCTGTGAGGCACATGCACTACCTCCTGCTGCCCAATAATGCTGATAATGTTGGCATAAAATAAGCTAACATCTAACACGTGAGGAGTCACCTGTCTGTTTTGCAAATGCTCTGCCAAAGTGATGTCCGAGTTATCCATGGAGGATAAAATAGCTCTTATCTTCTGGACGTTCTTCTCCATCGTCTTCAGCTCTGTTTCCGTTTCCTCCACCACCTGATAAAGGAAATATCACAAAGAACTAATGAACTCCAAAGAGAAATGGTAATGGCAGGTCTCACAGCACTTTCAGGATTAACCCTCTTAAACGAAATAAGAAGTTTGGGTTAAGTTAACCACGGAACTGGGAGTGACATCATCTCCAACTTATCGTCGTTCCAGTTAAAGTTGGAAAAAAACATGCCGATCTACCAGGCTATTGTTAGCTGTTGCTAGCACGCCCTGCGTTGTTGTTCACAAATATCACATGAAGAATGTGATTATCACTATGGCAGCATTTTTGTAAATATAAGTCTAACAATACTATGTATACAGCTGATCTAGAGCGACACACCCCAGTCAGAAGTGCAAATAAACTGATTATTACAGGAGCTAAATAACTGTTCACACTGGGGGCATCCATCTTCGATTGTCAACTTGGAGGTGGCGAGGTTTCACCGAGTTCCCAGTAGGAAATTCAGACTTTGGGGGACGTTTCAGTTGCAGTTTCCTACTCGAAACCCGGAAATTCCTACTTCTGACTACAGCTGGAACGCACCAAAACACCCAAGCCAAAGCGTGTATTTGTTGTGATGCTAATAAAAATGCAGCTCGGACCTTCCTCAGAACTCTGCATTGCTTTATAACTTCTTTTTTCAGCAACTTACAGGATGCAATGCACCGAGGTAATGTATCTCTTTCTAGTTACGTAGCGGTAGTTTTTGATGTGTGACAACAAGCAATTTTTGGAAAACTTAGTATCGTAATTTTGTAGCCGGCTATATATGGCTACTTACAGCCCGGTGCTCTAAGACGTGTCTGAATAATATAAATTTGCTCTAGTTTTAATTGTCTTGTTCCTGAAGTTGAGTATCCACGCCAGTCCAGTCCTGTCCGACCCGACCGCAAAGCTAAGGAATAGCATTTATAGATAACCTATTGTGATGCTATAAAACTCATCTTAAAGTGTGTACTTCAATCAGGCATATATCTAAAAGTGAGACTTTTTTGTAATTACTTAGAAACTCCTCACAGTCCCTTTAAATACAACAAAGCCAAGACTAATACGCTACATAAATGGAAGGTTTTCCAGGCCGCATTCGAGATCTGTATATGTCTCTATAAAATGGCTGTTTTTTTGTACCACTAATTATTTCATTTTACTGCATCTGAATCTGTGACACAATGGACTGAAAACTTTCTTGATGCAGAATGACCTTATAACCTCTGCAGGAAGTTATGTTTTAGCCAGGATCTGGTTGTTCGTTTATTTGTTGGTTTGTCTGTTAGCAACTTGACACTAAAACTCCTGGATGGATTTACATGAAATTTTTACCAATGGTTTGGTTTGGTCCAAGGAAGAACCCATTACATTTAAGTGGTGATCTACATATTTTTCTGAATGCCAAAATTTCCCGAAGTTTTTTGAAAGTCCCACAACGTAATATAAGGTCATATTTTAAAAATAATATCTCTGACATCACTAGATGGATTTGCTTCAAAATTTACAGGATTATTTATTCAATCTAACTTTATCATCAAGGTAAACTTCAGGTGGATCCCATCCAAATTCACATCACAAAACTACATTGAACTTTATAATGGCAAATCCCATTAATTTGCTCTGAGGGTTCCACCCCTTCACGTCATTATGGGAATTGTAGTTTATTTATAAACTCAGGTCAACATTTTTGACCTGAGTTGCAAACTGACCTCAATGTTTTTCGAGCCTATGTCACTACATTACCCAGCATCCCTCGCACTGTTTTACAGGGGTTGTGGAAAAAGCCAGCTGCTGTAACTGAGCTGCTTGGCGGAAATCTGTACTCTCTTTTCTAGTTACCTCTGCCAAAGAGGTTATTTTTTTTGCTGGCGTTTATTTGTTTGTTTGATAGCAAGATTACACAAAAAACGCAGAACAGATTTTGTTGACATTTTCCGGGGATGTTGTTAATCTAACCTTGCATAGCAGATGGGCCTGCCTGATTCAGTTCCTGAAGTCCTGCAGATCCCATCTTGTAGCGCTCCATTGACCAATGGATTCCCTCGGCTAAAATTTTAACGGCCCAATCAGGGGAGAGAAGCGGGAGCTGTAGAATGCGGACGTGACGACAACCGGAAGTTGAGAATGGAGATGCTGATTACCCTATTGTCCTCATAGATACTTGGTAAAACTTGGCAAAATCTGCCCTCCTCAGAAGTTTACTTGTAGGGATTGTCTTTGACGAGGTTCATGTCACATATAAGTGTCAAATGAATCATCTGTGTGGTACGATTTAGTGTAGGACGATAGTATAAGGCCGTTAGCCGCTAAGTTAGCGGCTAACGGCTAACGGTCATTTACTGTCGTTAGCTGTTAGCGGCTAAGTTAGCGGCTAACAGCTAACAACAGCTAACAAGAAAGTATGCTATTTTTTTTTCAATTCTTTATTCAGCCATTTCAAGTAACAAACAGGCACATTTTGCATCATACAGTCTTCAAAAATCACTGAGCAGCATCAGCAGCCAATGTAAACAAATTAATAAAATAAAATGAATATTTAAAAAAAAAAAAAGACAAATTCAATGAAAACATTGCTTCATTATATAAGGGAAACCCTTCTTGATATGGATTGGTCTGTGACGAATGTGACGACCAGGACGATTAACCAATCACAAGCTTGTGTTTTTTTTTTTTAACGTTCTGCCCCTGAAAACAAATTAAAAGGGCCCCTACCCAGATGGACTAGTGAAATATTTCTGTGGCATATATATGGAGCTGTCCATCTGGCTTGTCAGGTTATTGTTAATGTCCCAGCTTAGAAATGATTAGACTTAGGTTGTGATTAAGATAACCTCCATTAACAAATGATCGTTTTTGATTACTAACTGTCTAACTAATAATGATATCAACATGATCCTGAGTGCTAGATGTGGTTCTTCAGGGCAAATGATCATATTATGATGGTAACTTTATCAAGGAACTATAACAGCAATATGTGAGCTAGTTTGGTGGAGGTTGGCGCTCTCCATGTGCTGTCTGGTTTAATCTTGAAAGCACTTAGAGGATGGCCTCCTTCTCATTAATCAATATAAATTGCTCATCACAAAAAAAAGAGCTCATTAACTGCTGATCCTGAAATTTCAGTTTGGAGAAAAACTAATAAAAGTCAGGCTTCATACCTCGACAGCCTGCAGAAGCAGCTCCAGTGGCTCCAGGATGCTGCTTTGCATTTTGTGGACCTGCTCATCATTCTTGTTCAGCTTCTCCTCCTGAACGCTGACGTCACACACAGCAGAGATCTCATCCAGAACAGGTCTGAAGTCCTGCAGGGCACTTCTGATCCGCTCAGAGTCGTCGAGGACCAGCTGAAGTTACAGGTTGAGGAATGAGTACGGGCATTAGATATTGGTACAAAATCAGTGTCCCTAAAAGGTGGTTCAAAAGCAAAAGAGATAATGGACCAACTGGACCACATTATTTCAGGCCACTTTTCATTATTTCCCTCCTGGCAGTGCTATCTCGCTTGTTGCATATCTGAGGGCATCATAAAGCTTTATGTTTATGTTATCATAAGCAGTGTTAATTTTGTTGATTACTTTCATCATAGTTTTCTTCAACAATATTTTTCCCCACACAAAAAAACTAGACAGTTACTAATAAAAACAAGTGCACATGGACATAAACTAAAACTACATTAACTGACATTTTTCTCATAGATTAAAAAGTAGACTAAAATATTTAACAGAGACAAATTCAATCAGACCTAACTTGGTTGTGTAGAAAGTAGGAACAAGTTAGGAATATATCCAATCACAGCTACTTTGGTTGTGTTTAAAGGTTGGATGAGTTTAGAAGAACATCCAATCACAACTGCCTTAGCTTCATGTTGGTGGGATAAGTTGGGGAGCGATCCAAACAGAGCTGCTCTCTTTATGAACTGATATATTCATGTAGAGCAGGTTCACTGTTTGTTGTCAGTTCTGGCATTGTAACTGAGATGCTCTGCCAGGTAGACTTAAATAAAGGTGACTGCATTTCACACAAAAGTTAAATTTGCTTCCATCAATTTATACATTCAAACTTTATTAGCATTCAATAAAGGGTTATTAGATGTTTTATTTTATCCAAGTGTAAAACATGACTTTAGAAATTCAAGGAAACATAAAAACTGTCTTAAATAAAACTAGACTAACATAAAAACAATGGAGATGACTAAACCATGACTAAAACAAAAAAATATTTTGGTCAAATACTTAAACTTAAATTTAATTAAAAAGTCAAAATGTCAAAATTGACACTGATCGGAAGTAAATTGTGGTGCTTTTTGTTCATGACTGACCCAAGTGGTCTGCTGAATCTGTGACTGATATGTGACCTTATAAATGTTGTAAATGTGTTTTTTCATGTGTTTTATTGTAGTCTCGTAAGCCTTTGTAGCTGAGATAAATAGGGATTTCTGAATCTGAATCACAACACCTGGCAATACAGCAGGGGGTAGTATTAGTTAGTATTAGTAGTATTACAAATCTGAGAAAACTTCATCTTTTGTCCAATTTTTTAAAATCTTTCCCACTGTTTAAAATTTGATGTTATGGTATCTGATGTGTTGTTGTCTTTTGCATACTGTGTCGTCTTTTATTTTTAAAATTCTTTAGTTAATTTTCTGTTTATGCAGCTCATTTACTTGAGCTGCATTTCAAGCAACAAAAAGTTTGAATTAGTCAACTAAGGTGAAAAATGTTGCCCCAGTGCACCCCTACATATTAAGACATAGCAGACATGTTATTACTAAATGTTAAACAAATCACTGACCCTTGTTTTTGTGTGTGCTTGATTGTTTTTAGGCTTCACTGACCTGCAGAGAGCTTGCATGATTCTGGAGACTTCTTGCTGTTGTGAATGAGCAGGGAGCACCGAGCCATGACTGAGCTTCATCTGACCAAGAGGAGGCGCTGTTTACGATGTCCTCAAACTCCTGAAGGCAACCGGGGATCTGGGGAATTAAAATTGAAATGACCACATTAAAAATCTTCCACTTAACTAAAGCACAGGGGCCAACTGCATTTCTTATCAGGCTGCAACACGGCCCATGTTTTAACATGATGCTCTTGCTAAAAGCATTAGGACAAATGGATCATGGTCACATAGTCCCAAAACACCATCGTTTTTATCACTAATATTTTTAAAGTATACTGTGCTATTCATCTTCATTAACCTGTAGGACAAACAGTTATGTAGTGTTTGGCTGTTTGTGCAGTTTGCTCTTGTTTTTTGTCTGAATGTGAATATGATCTGTCAGCGTCGCCCCTCTTTTGCAGAAAGCACTTTTATCTCCAGAGCAGCCAAGAGCGCAAAAGCCAAACAGGGTTTCCTGGAATTGGATTGGCCACCCTAAAATCCTGAACTTTGATTCACGAAGAGGTCCAGTTGGAGTACATGCACAAACCACAACAGAGGTTCTTGTAAGTAGGTCAACAAGCACTTCTGTGGTGGTTTGCCCATGCACTCTGTGACTTAGTTTCATAAACATTTCTCTCGAAAGTTACCTAAAGTGCTCTTATTAGTCTAAAACAGATAATGTAACATGAATAAACATTAATAAAATAAGTCACAACAAGCACACAGGACTGTTTAGGGTTGCTGAAGAGTTTATCTGGTGATTGTAGGCAGAAGCAGGCTAACACTTCCTATTGACCCAAGTATTTAAGTTAAGCTATTTAGTAGTGGTTAAGCTTTGCCTGTCTCTTCCTTATTACTGCACGCACAGTCAAAGAATGATGTCCATCTGCTTATAATGGACTCAGGAGTGAGGCTAGACATGAAAAGAATCAAAAAGTTGGCGTACCCCTTTAAGTGAATCATATCTAAATTCTGTTGGCAGGTGCTGGACACGTTGATACTGGCACCACATTGGTGAATGGTTTCGTAGCTAACCTCAGCCATGTGCATTTATAGGCCCATGTTTAGCACATTGCATTTATCACATTACAGCGTGAGAAGTCCTGACCTTGCTGAGGAAAGCAGTGCGCTGCTCGGCCATCTGGGCTGTGTTTTGGTAGAGCTGCAGCGGCTGAATGAGCTTGTCCATCAGGAGGTGGGCTTGATCTGGATGCTCCTCCGCAAGATCCTGAACCTCGCTCTCCAGGAGCATGAGCCGGCTGTGCCACGCGTCAAGCTCATCCCACACACGCTGGAGAACAAAGAGTGGACAAAGTACAAATGTTTTATGTGAAAACTTCTTTTTTCTCTGCAATTGAACTATTTTTGCTTACAATAAGTGTGTTTTAGGGTGCTGGTTTGGCAGAGTGGTAAGCAACAAGGCACGACCGAGGTAAATGCTTCTGCTGGTCCGTTTTTAAATCCAGCCTGTGATCAGTTTGCAGTATCTTTCCTCTACTTTCTCTTGCCCATTTCGTAAGTCTATCCACTTTCTCTCTCTTTCCTGTCAACAAAGTCCTCAAAAAGCCCAAAAATAACCTTTAAAGGTGTAGTGTGTAAAAGTTGGAAGCATTTCACCGAACAGAAACGGTATGTATGGGATATAAAGTTTCTGTTTGTATGTCCTTTGAGATAGGTGTACAATCATCCCCATTAAACTTGCGTTTTCCTTTTATTAAGTTAGAAAAAGTTCTTTATGTTTAAGTCCTGCGGGTTAAAATAATAGTTACAAATATGAATGAAAAAACCCTCACCTTGTAACTGTCATAAATGATGCCCTGTACACAATCCTTTTTGGTCTTACAGCTCTTGTCACTTAGTGATGTAACGGACCGGCTCATTCCAAAATCTGAATGCTAGATGTTGCTAAAATGTCAATTTCTACACACTTAACCTTTAAAAAAATAACAGTGCTCTTCCTCATTTGTTGACTTCTTTCTTTCAACAATTTAAGGTGCACATCTCTCATTTTTCTGTCTAATTTTCTTTCTGAAAAACTCTGACATACTCTATGGAGGCCATTTTGCTTTGAAATGTTCTGTTGCGTTGTGACCATGTACTAAGCAGGAACAGTTATTAAATTCTGACTGAAGCATTTAAGCTTGGGGCAGCATATGACTATTACACAGCACTATACATAACTCTATGAAATGTAAAAAGGTTCAACTGCATGAAACAAAGACCTAAGCACATACCTTGAGCACTTTTTGAGCTTCAGTTACATTCGGACTCTTCTGCTCCAGCAACATTTTGACTTTCTCCACACTAGAGCCCAGCTCTGCCACCTGACGATTCAGCTTCTGAAGCGGGATGCTCTTCTCCATGAGCTGCAGGGAAAAATACATCGAGATCAATTTATAGAGAAAGAATTATATGTTACATCAAGGTCGGATCTGTTCCTGCTGAGAGTTACCTTCTCCTCTTCTTTTCTTAGAGAAAGCTGAACTGGTTGTAACCTCCTGTTGATATCTGCTGGTATTTCAGAATACCGGCTGCGTACTCCATCTATGATGCACTTCAGTTTGGCCCTCTGGGAGGACAAACTCTTTCTGAGCTCCTGTCAGTGAAGAAATGCAGAGGGAAAGTTTGAAAGGAGGGGATATAAACCACACAGACACTGGATGAGAAGGAGGTCAAAAGTTTAGCTGTAACCACCTTCTGTTCAAATATGTTTAACTTATTTTCCAGTTAACGTTGGAGACTGAGCTCACTGCAGCTCCTCACAAGTTAGATGAAGGAGGTGAGGCATTTTCAGTGCTGCAGATTTTTACCTCTGCCATGGAGATTATGTTTTCGCCAGGGTCTGACTGTGTGTTTGTTTGCCTGTTAGCAAGATAATACAAAAACTACTGGATAGATTTACATGAAATCTTTGACAAAGGTGTGGTTTGGTCCAAGGAAGAAGGTGTTACATTGTGATAGTGATCTGCATATCATTCTGGATGCAAAAGAAATCCTCAAATTTGCCAAAATATACCATAACTTAACATTGGGTTGTATCTGAAAACTAGATAAACCCATATTGTGATTTTCACCTTAAATATTGGACCTACCTTTATTCTAATCTAAATATTTAGATGCATTGACCATGAAAACATACCATTAGCAATTGGATTCATAATGATATCTATTTTAGTTCATTAGTTATTCACGAAAATCACATTTTTTGTCATGGTGGTTTTACACTGATTCAGATCACTCCCAAAATCCAATCATTTGTTTCTTGTCCCAATCCGGACATTTCCTGAAAATGTCATTGAAGTCTGTCCATGATTTTTTAAATTATGCTGCTAACAGAAAAACAAACAGACGCCAGCAATAACATAACCTCCTTGGAGGAGGTAAAAATCACATCTCTGACATCATTTGATGGATTTGCTTCAAAATTTACAGGAAATATAAATAACATGACTCCATCATTCCAGTCAGTATCATCCGTTTCATTATAATGGCAAATCCCACTCATTTCTCCTCGGCTGCTCTGAGGGTTCCTCCCCTTCTACATCAGAATGGAAATTATAGTTATTTGAAAACTCACATCAACATTTTTCAAGCCTATGTCACTACATTACCCAAATTTCCATGCAATGCCAGTGGAGGAGTTCTCCACATTTGACAAACATGTGAGGAGACACTGTCATATCGGAGTGCTTGGTGATTCAGAATTGTATCTTGGCAGAGGTCTTCAAATTCTTAATTCATATATGATGTGTAACTGTAACTAACAAAAAAGGTTAATGTCCATATTATTACATACAGCCATGAATCACACACAAACACACACACACATATCGATATGAAATCATATGTCTCCCAGTCAGGTTTTTTTTTAGATTGGTTGATACAATCACCTCTTATTTAGATAGGCTGATACTGATACCAATTGTGTTTTAATTTTGTGTAAACAAAAAATTTTAGAGCTTGATGTAACAATATAACACGTCAGGTACACTGTAGTGGGAATAAGAATTCATGAGGTTTATAATGTGTTTAAAACAGGTGCTGTAACAGGCATGTTTTTCGGAATATTTTTCTTCTTTCCCTATTTGATTATAGAGATTATATATATATATGTTGAATGTTTTTCTGTGCAATGATAAAAAGAAACCAATAATCTAATTTAACCAAATTATGGACAATAGCCAGGTTTACATGGAGCCAAATATTCCAATTAGAATCGGGCTAGAAGAATGAATGCTCCATATAGACACCTCAATTGGAATAAACAGGCCAAATCCGAATGGAATTTCATTCTGTTGCACAGGGGTAGTATATTCCTTTTCCTCATGTAAACAGTGAATCGGAAAGTTGTCAGGCTGGGTTCTGTCCTGCACATGCTCTGTCTTGACGTAAACGAGCAGTGACGTTTACTCACTTGGAAACATGGCAGCTTCCAATTAGAGCACACAGCACTGGTCTGCGTCTGCGAGTTTGTTTTTAATACAAACTCAAAGAACTAAACATTATTGCACATTTAGACGATAGGGAAACAAGAAATACTGAACTATGTTAAAAAGTTCGTGAAAAACTCAGCGAAGCCGGGATAGACTAAAACATCGAACAAATAAGGAACCGCTGGAAAACTCTGAAGGCTGGTTACTATAAGGCTAAACAGCACAACCCCCAAATAATTCAATAAAACACCTACTTACCGCCATCTTTGATAAACTATGTGATGTTTAAATAGATCTGTGCGTATCACATGTCTGTAAAACAGCTGTTCTGATTAACTGTTGTTGCACATGTAAACACCAGATCGGAATAGATCACGTCACATGTAAACAGTTCACCTGAGACCTTCGATCAGAATGATTTTAATCAGAATGAAAAAAAGTCTGCATGTAAACCTGGCTACTGTAATCTCTCCCTGGAAAAGTCAAACACTATTAACAAATTCCTCTCAGGCTTTTTATTTAGTCATTTAATTGAAATGTGTTGATTTTTTCAATTGCTTTAGACAAACTGTAACCTATCAGTCACTGTCCTCTCATGACACAACCTTTCAATACCTGTTTTTTCTTTGTCTGGAAACTTTTAATACTTGACACAGTCTTTGAGAATTGCTGCGTCAGGCATACAGATTTGATTCAAGTATGCACATCTGGGCTCATGCCTGCAAGCCCATGCAGGCATCCACATGCACGTCCATAAATCAGAGCCATGAAAATCTGTCACAGGATCTTTTTCCCACGCTTGTGAATGCAAAGTGGGCTCATGCATATGCAAGCATGACTTTGCAACCTCATTTCAAGAGAGAAACAAAAAGAAAGAATCTCAGTGGGTTTCAGACTGTCAGATTTTGGCCAAAGGGGGCTCAATGGTCTTTTTTTAATCACAGCGTCAAAATGTGGAGTGATCACAACACATACTGTCTGGGGTATGATCCGAGACAGAATGAAAGAAGACAATTAAACTTTAATGACCAAAAGGGCTGAAGGACCTCTATCTGTGCCCAAAAGTAGACCGACCTGTTGTTTGAGTGGATCTGAACAGGCCTCCAGTGAAGTGAGGGTGGCTAACACGTGCTGCTCCACCTCCTCTATCTCCTCTTGGACTTGCTGCCTCTCTTTCTCCTCTGCCTGGGCTGCAGCCACCACCTGCAGGTTCCTCTCCTTCAAGCTGTGAGATGAAAAAAATATTACAATATCTTAAACATTAATGGGTAAAAATTTCTACATAAAACAACTCCTACCTCCTGACGTTCTCTTGGATCTTTACAAGAGTTTTTCCAACAGGTCCTGGGCTGGTGGTCTCATGGGAAGTAGATAAACTCAAAGCATGCTCCAGCCGATGCTCGAGGGAGGCCAAGGCCTGCTGCTCCTGCTCCAGCCCAGCTTGGTGCATCTCAGCCTGGGCCAGGAGCTCCTGGGGCTCCTCATGAGTGAAGCTCACAGAGGACGAGTCTGGAACTTCAGCCTGAAGACTGGCCAAAAAGCTGCAACACTGCTCCATCTAAAAAGAATGAAATCAATCCTTAACACATCAAGTTATGACACAAGCTTCAATTTAACAGAAATGAAAGACAGCCAAAATAGAAAGCTTCCCCAACAGCTTCATGAGCACCCAGCTTTAAAAGTACTGATGATAAGTAAAATAATGTCTTAAAAATTCAGCTCCAACAGTAGTACAAAATACATAAACAAACAAACAAAAAAACGTAAGATTGATTGTATCTATTTTGCATTTATCCATTTATTCACTTCTGTAAAATCAGTCATGTTCGAAAGCAAAAAGATTCGTTTCTCTTTGGTAAAACTCACACTTGTAGTGATGTCCTTCCATTCCTCTCCTCTCTGTTCTGTGTGTGCTGTTAGGAGGCCAATACCGCGTCGTAACGACACCCAGCGTCTCCAGAAGGCGCCCACCTCGCCGTCCTTTCCAACCGCACAGCCCTGCATCGGACACCCTGCTCTCAAATCTTCTATTTTACCCGCAAGGCTGCGGAGATCCTCCATCAGAGCCTTAACAAAGACGAAAAATCCACATGTATGTTTGTAAGGCAGTATTTTCTAAAGGGGTTTGATAAGATATATGGATGTTGTTCAAAAGAAATTGTGAGAAAGAGCTTCACATGGAGGCAGATAAAGTCAGAATTAACAGTTTTGCTCTTGTTGTGTGTGTTGTGTCACAAAGGGAGTAACACAGCACAACCACACACCAACCAGTTCATTCACCAACAACCACACTACAATAAAGCAGATCTTGGTGAGCGTGTTTGTCTAAATTCAAGTCAGAAAATCTATAAATCTTTTTTAATCCACATTCACTTCACAAGTTCAGCTATATACTTTACTATAAGAAATAAAGGGCAAAAATAAGGCATTGACTTGCTCTGCCAATGAAACTAGTAAAATGTTACTGGGTGAGGGTCTTAAATTGAGGTTTAATAACTGATCAAGACAGAACATTATATTGTAAAACACCATTAAAGTTAAATTTGGCTAGTCTCATTAGCAGACATTTTCACTTACTGCCTTATTCTTGATTTTTGTATCTTCACTGAAGATGTAAGAACTTGCTGGGGCACTAGACTTGTGAACATCGTATTTTAGAGCACATTGTACACACATTTAGAACTATTATTAGTCACATTAGAGATTGGGTGCTGTTTGGTTTTCAATTTCTATTCTTTTAGAGTAGTTAGGTTTTTGTTTCTTTTCTTTTGCTAAAAATAAGGACAGTAAGTTGTAAAACTCAAGGCTGGAGTCTCTTTTTATTCTCCTTTTTCCACTTTTGTACAGCACTCATTTATTCATTAGTGGCCTCCCTTCTGTTACAGGTAAAAAAAATAACTTTTGTTAATAAATAACTTTATTTTAACCTCTCAATGTTTGGTTTTTACATTACTCCCCTTTCACCTAATGAGGTGGTACAATGGTATGATGAGTATATGTAAACATGTCTTTGTGTTCGTCTGAGTCTACAAGTTTTCTAATTTCTTTATAATTCACTGTTTCATAAATCTCTTTTAACACCTACTGTATCTGTATCTTATCCTTACCTTCATCATCAAAATAGTGAAAACTATGATGTATGGGATTTTGCCTTATTTATTTCTAAATGTGGTTGTTCAATTTGCACAGCTGTATAATAGCTGCGCACAAAACAGCTGCACTTTCCTCCAATCTGTTGTAAATATTCCCAGGTGTGTGTATATGTTACTTTTGTACATATTGTACATATTATACTGTACTGTCCCTGTTCGTATTGCTTTTATTTGTTTTTATTACTTTTATTGGTTTTTATTGTTTTATTTATCTTTTCTACTGTAAAGCACTTTGGTAGGCTGCTGGCTGTTTAAATGTGCTATATAAATAAAGCTGACATTGACATTGAAATATTGTATATGCACTGCATTTATTAAAATGTATTTTCACTTATATGTAATTTTAATTTTATTCACTATTTTTATATACATTTTTAATTTCATTCTACTTACCTTTTACTAGAGAAAACAACTGCTGGAGTCATTTTCTTTATCTGGCATACTTGGCAATACAAAACAACTCTGACTCTAATTCTGATTCAATTCAAAAATGTTAATAAAAAATGAAAACAAAAATGATGCTTTGTCACACCTACCTTTGCTCTTTTTTGTTGGGCAACACATTTATCAAATGAAGTGACTTGTTCAGCAGCACAGTCTGAAAGCTGTGACTCGAGCCCTGACAGGTGCTGACGAATGTCCTCATGACACCTCCTGTGGCTCTGCTGTCTATCTTCACATCTGCGGGGAAAGAATTTTAGATCTCAAATCATCCAATTATGGCCAAGAGGGACGTATTAATAAATATCACAACGCAAGACAACTTTAAGCACCTCTGCAGGGACTCCAGCCTGAGCTGCGCCTGGGCCTCGAGTACGGCTCTTCCCACCAACAGCTGACTGAGGATGCTGATGTGGAGCTGCTCAGTCTTCGGGGATGATAAGCAGGACTGTTGTGGCACCAGATCCAAAAGGTGAGTGATGTGAGCCTGGAATCCGTCTTCAAGAGTCTCCAAAGCCTGCTGAGTTTGTCTCTGTTCCTCTGTGCAGTCCAAAAACCCTCCAGGGGCCGAGAGGAAGGTGGCTTCGGCATTGTGAAGGAAACCGATCGCCCCCTGTGCAGCCCATTGGTAATCTTTGAGGGCCTCTCTAGCCTGGGATAAACTCTCCTGTTGGATAAATGACACATGACTCAGGATAGTTTTCAAGACTATTTACAGAATACTCTCCAGTCCAGCTCAAGGCAAAGAGTCACGATGCAACTGGATCAGTTTAAAAAAACAGCAGGAGACAACAGCCAGGCTATTTAGTGAGCTACTGAAGCTTGAATCAAGCTGTCTGACAGTTTTTCCTGCTTCTCGGTTTGTCATGGAGCTAACAGCTAGTTTCACAGCCTGAGGGATGTCATGTGTTTAACAGTGAGTATTAGCCAGTGGTAACAGGTCACCTGCTGAGCAATGCAATCATCAGCCTTAGCAAAACACAGTGTAAATAGTATTGTTAGCTCTGCACTACAAACCTGCCAAAAGAGAAATAACCAAAAGAAACAGACAAACACTGGGATGACTCCAGCTTCAAGCTCATGGCACAAACTGACACATGCCCTTAAAGTCACTCTCACTATGCTCACCTTGTATACAGCTATGAGCAAGGCATGAAAAGCAGCATGGGAAGCTAAAGCACAGCTATTTGAAGCTACCTGAACAACAACTAGCCTGTCCCAGTTACAGCAGTGTGACCAGAAAAGCCTTGAGACCATTGTAGCAGCCTGTTGCAACAGTTGCATGTTTAAACTTGTCTCATCAAATCTCTGGTATGAAATGGACCAGCTAGAAATCTTTACAGGGCGTAAAGGTGAGAAGAGGGGCATTATTAATCAGGAAATAGTGAAGATTCAGGTTGGGGAAGATAGAAAAAGGTTATCCAATCAGGTAAGATGTGCAACCTAATGCTATTGTTAGACAAATTCAGTAGTTTGGGGGTTTTTAGCAGTGAAGGGACTGATTATCGGACGGTTTACACATTAAACAATCTTTCTGTCAAGACTACTTTCTTAAGAAAAGAAACCAGAGAAGATACTTTAATTTGTCTTGATTTGAAATTATTTATGGTAAGATTTATGAGCAGTTTGTATAAGATCTGTTGCAGATATTTGAATTTGGTGCTACTGCTCTGATGAGGGCTCTCCCAGCCCTTCCACATGGTGCTGACTGTGAAAGCCTAAAGCAGAAACAACCCATAGTCCTGCCTGACCTTCACCTACAAAGAAAGCCTGTGGCAGAGAGAAGCAGCCAAATTCCCCCATAGCAAGGATCAATGTCAGCATGATGGTGATTAAGTCAGAAAATGGCATAAAGAAGGAGCTGTGGTGGAGGAGGGTTGCAAAGCAGCTTGCAGAGGGAGCAGAAAAGAGTAAGTAGAGCAGCTAAAATGAGGCAGCAAATGGCAGCTTAGAGATAATCAGCTGACTTACAGTAGTGGTGGACTAGCTTTGTATCATCTGTTTGACAATGAAATGTTGGCGTAAAAGTAATCTGACTCTACACCTAATCTGTCTGCACTAAACAACAGGGCCATGGCAACCACAATAGAACAGGACATCGCACACGCACTCAACCAGAACCTTACCCCACTGTCTTTGGCGTGTAGGTACAGGACACTTAAGTGTAAAAGCGTTTACCTTGGGAAAAGCCTAATCCCTGCAGCAGCTGTTGCTTTAAGTAAGAGACGTCAAGTGTGAAGATTTGTTTGTCTGGAAGTTGTGATGTAATTTGTTGCTATCTATGTTGTTGTCTGAATATGTACAGTGCTGTAAAACTGAATCCTCACTAGGGACAATAAATCTAATCTAATTTAATCTAATGACTCAATGTCCTGCCAGAGCTATTGCTATGCAGCATTCTGGATATTAAAAAAATGCTTTATTAAATGGAAAGGATATTAAACCTTTTTTAAAAAGGGCGGTGAAAACTAACCTTGCAGAGCAGATAGACTTGCCTGATTCAGTTTCTGAAATCCTGCATTTCCGATATATGAAACTGTCCGTTTGGGGTGTCAGGTTAGGTGAAAACACCTGTTCAACTAACTTCTTCATATAAGAATAAGGTTGTTATTTAAGAATAAGAAATACAAATAATAAAATGTATTATTCTCATGAATAATAACAATTATCTAACAATTATAAAATGATAAAATAATCAGAGTTATAATCAGAATATTTTGTCTGAGGTTAGTGAACTGATACACAGATAATCCTAAAAAATTTTTATTCTGATTATGTGATACTGTCTTAAGATGGAGCACAAATACTCAAAAAAAAAAAAAATCCTGAATTGGTCTGAGTGAGACCTTCCAGTTATGTAGGTTAAGGTTATATATGATTAGATTGATCTGAGGAAAATTCAACAGTGGTGGGCAGCATCTCACACACACATTAAATATACATACATTCAATAAAAAAAGGGTTTGAGGGATAAATTTTACATAATATGGGACAAAGGACTGTAAAAATGACTTTCCAGGTTCAGGCAATGAGATACTTAAGATCAAAACACTTCTAAAATACACCAGAAGGGAAACTTTTAACAGCTTTCCTTCCTCATTCCACATATTGGTTGAACAAAACTGGTGTTTTAATGTTTTAAGTACATTCTTAGAGACACATTCATATTAATAAACCCCAACTGTCCAATCACTCCTTATCTACTGCTGGAGCCTATACCAGCTGACATTTGGTGATAGGTAGGGTACACCTACCACATAGAGAAACAGACAACCCTTCACACGTGCGCTCACACCTAAGGATATTTAGAATCTCCATTTAACCTAACAAGCTTGTTTTCTTGTCTGTGGGAGAGAGCTGAAGGGCCTGACAATAACCCAAACATGAGCGCACGGGGAGAACTGGCAAACTCCACACAGAAAGACTCTGAATGACATACGAGTACTTGCTGTGAGGCTGTTGATCAAGAGGCCTCAGGCAGCTTAATTTACATACTGTGTGCTTCACATTACTCATTTGTGCTCACCATTCTTTTATGGCACTCCTGCATGGTTGCATCTCTCAGAGAATACAGCTCCTTGCACTTCTTCGGGTTGATCTTTTCTTTCCGCCCCAAGCCTTCCAAAACCCTCATCCCAGACTCCATATTTCTCCAAATAACCCAACATCTTCTTAGTGCAACATCTATGGCTTTTTCCTCTGGGTTGATAGGCTTTTCTCCCTTCAGCTCCTCTCTAGCTCTCTGGAAAAACTCCATTAAGGCAGGGAGCTCAGAGGAAAAGCGCAGGCCGAGGAGAAGCTTGGTCTCCAGACTCTTAATATCATCTGTGACTGAATTCTCCCAGGACACCAAATTCTCCACAGTTTGGCGAATCCTCTGCCTCTCTGAATTCAGCACAGTCGGGCTCATCTCCTGAGCTATGGCCTCCAGCTGGTCTGCTGCTTCTTGACACTGAGTCTTCACCAACGGAAGTTCTACCAAGAGTGTTTGGCATTGTCTGAATCTCTGACCCAACTTTATTCCCTTATCTTTGGCACGCTGCATTTGCTCTTTGGCGATATCTCTAGATTCCTCCATTCGGCTCCTCAAGTGCAGATATTTCTCTTGTTCGAAGGCGTTAATACTCAAAGCTTTGCACTGGTCTTGCAGCTCCCCAATGGTGGACAACAGAGCACGTCTCTTGGCCTCCTGGCAGTGCTGAATCTCCTGCAACTGACACTGGTGCTCCATTAGCATGTGCTTCCAGGTTGTAGTTTTTGAAATGGTTTCTTGCGTTAAAGGGAACTTTCGCTGCCCCATATCAGCAGAAATTTGATTTAAACTATCCTGGATGGTTGATAACTCCTCATCTGAAGAGGTTCTCTCATGAATCAGCTCCTCCAGCTCCCAGCTGGTGGCTTTCTCAAGAGCTAGCAATCCGTCTAATTCCGTCCAAAGTCCTGACAGCCTGTTGACAAGGTAGCGACTCTCTCCTGGACTCAACCCCAGAGCGATTTCTTTGCATCTTTCCGCCATTTCCTCCACCAATTTAATAGTGCTCTCAATCTTCACGGTGGTAAATTTGTGACTTTTCAGCTCACTCTCCAACTCTCTGACATCAGCTTTTGAAACATTGTCCACATGCACACATGGGTCTCTTTTAGCGTGCATCTCTGCAAGCCAGGCATCCATACTGGCAAGCTGACACAACATCTTCTCCCTCTCTATTAGATTTGTCTTCATGGTGTCAAGAACATGGTCCAAGCTGTCAGCAATAGCTTGATAAAGATCCTCCACGGTCTTCAAAACTTGGTCGTTTTCCTCTTTTTCCATGCCGGAGGCTATATCTTTCATCTGCTCCACTTCCGCCTGCATCTTGGACCTCCGAGACCAAATATCCGCTTGAAACTTCTTCATCTCTACAATCTGAATGCGAGCCTCCTCTGGGAAAAGTGCTAACTTTTTTCCAATAGAGATGTGGTTTTCTGCCTGTTTGGCCCACATTATCAGGTCTTGTAGCTGCTTGTTTATCTTGCCAGGGGAGTTTTGTGTTGAAATGTCAAGCTTGCTCTTTGTTGCACTTAATAAAGACCCAACTTCTTGAAGGTTGCGTTTAATCTCGTCCTTTTCTTTCTGACCCAGTGAGAAATGAACATGAGCGTCCGCCTCGGACTGTAAGTGCAGATAAAGCTTGTTGTACAGTTTGAGGTCTGTGGTGAGACAAATCAATTCTAAAGCGCTCTTGCTGTCGTTTTCGCTTTCAAAATCCGACGTCTCAAGAGCCTCAAGTTTGGCTTTGAGCTGCTTGGAGTCTTTTATCAGAAGAGAGGACTGAGAGGTGGAGCTTGAGGCGTGTTGCAGAGCTCTTTTGATACTTCCTTCTAAAAGCCTCCACTCCTCCTGAACATCTCCAAGCTGAGCAAGAAGGGCACCTGAACTCTCAGCGTCGCTCAAATGGACAGACAATTGGCTACTTATCCGGAGAAGCCCCTCCATCAGGCCTTTTTTCAGCACCATTGTTTGCAGCAGGCCGTGGAGTTTGGTTGCTTGGTGGTCACTGCTTCCCACATTTTCTCTGTAAGAACACAGGAAGAAGACAATAATGTGTTAGGAGACAAAATCAAACAACTCACAGTCATGGTAATTATTTTAGTTTGGGCTGTTGAACAATGACATCTTTTAATCATGATAAATCACAAAAGTTTGATAGTTTATCCTAACTAACAATGATTTTAGTCACATGATTTTGACTAACTATTACGATTCCTGTCATATTCTGTTTTAGAATTAAGTAAAATCAAAGAAACACAATTTGTTTTCAGAATCAGAAATATTTTATTAATTTCCAACAGGAAATTTGGCTGTTTCAGTTGCTCTGATAAACAGTGTGGCAGTGGGATTATCAAACATTTTATATAAATGACAGATTTTTCTAATCTCTAACAGTGCAATACACCTTATTACGTGTAAATATTTTGTCGATAGTCAAAAGTCAGTTTTAAATGACAGTGTTAATTTCTCTTGCATAGCCCTTGTATTCATTTTTATTTTTTATATTATTTATTCTGGCACTAAAGTATTTCATATTTTTATAAACTTATTTATCGACATTATCACTGTGTGTTGTTATAATCCAGGAAGCCAATGCAACGAAATTTCATTCCAAGTGCACTGCTGTGTACTTTGCGTAATGACAATAAAAGGAAGTCTAAGTCTGAGTCTAAGTCTAAGTCTAAGTCTAAATAAAGACATTAAAATAGATAAGAGCACAACAAATTTAAAAAAGGAAGGTGCAGAATATTTTAGTCATACCAGCATCCTTATGACTAAATAAATAGATAGATTGATAGATATTTAAACAGATAGATTGATAAATAAACAAATAAATATGAAATGTAAAGACATGTAAATAAAGAAATGTAAGAATATTCTTAACTTTTACAGTTTAAAACATTGTTGCACTGGTTTAGGGATTCAAGCTTTCAAGAGTTTTCTTTTATAAAATACACTGTTCAATGCTACTGTTCACAAATAAATATGCTTTTATGCATCATTAAAATCATTCAGCAACAACTAGGCCGGAAGACTATATCACTTTTAATTAATTTTTTATTTTATTTTATTTTTTTGCTGTGGAAGATTAAAAAAAAAAAAATTAATTCAAGAATTTTCCTAGACTTGCTCTACTTCCTTTTCTCTCCCCCTGGGCCCTAAAAGAAAACACAGTCCCAGGGAAAATGGCACAGCTTTACCTGATAAGGACTGACATTTTTGCTCAGGCACATTTTCAGAGAATTAAGCTTAATAATGATAAGAGAAAACTGAAGTTAACGTTTTGTTAAACTAGTTCAGCTTTTGGCGTTACTGTAGAAAAACCTTCCTTGACCCAAACTACATAGTGTAGTTTAACACCTCTACATAGCAAAATGACAGCATGCACTTATTCAGCTGTATTAAAGGATAGACCCTTTAGAAGCAGTATTTTGTTCTCATAGCAGTCCTTACACGAATCGAAATATGAGCACAGACAGACATTCACCACAGCCTCCCTATCAGCAATCAAACAGTACAGCAAGAAGAACAAGGTACAGCAGAATAATAATCAGGAAAAGCACGTTACGTGTTTGGTAACTTAGCACAACAGTGAAAAATTAAACAGGAGCAGCTTGTTCTTAGAGAAGAGAGTAAGTGAGACGTGAAGAAATGAAAACAGGCATTTGACTTCAGACAGGAGGGTAAATCCTGGGGAACTTTCGGTCTGTAATGCCATTAAATAAATCACAGAAAAAAGAACTTTCCACAGTTTAAAAGGTAAATGACTTTGTTAGGCTTCAGTGTTCTGGTTATGAACAGTACCCCAGTTTTTTATCCTATTTGAAAACTGGTGTTTACATGCAAGAGGCAGGATCACAAATTTCCCAGGAGCAGGATAAATAATGGTTTTCTAATTTCTGATCACTGCATCAAATTTGCACAGTCACTTGTGTGGTTTGATTTTTCACAATTAAATCATTACTTAGCAGAAACCTGTTGAAAAAACGATAAGGCATGCAGAACGAAAACAAATTCAGTAATGGGCTATGTCAGTTCAAACACAAGTTTAAAAAAGGAGTGTAAGAAAATTTAAGAAAGAAAAAAGGAAATGAGAAGCTAAAGTGAAGGGATGTCCTTTTCCCCAGTTTTGTTTTGGTTGTTTGGGAAAGAGAGCAATTAAAAATGTGGGTTCGTTTTTGTTGTTTGGTTAATTACTTGTGATGACAAGGGTTGGAAATGGATAGGCCCTGCATCTCAAACAAAACAGGACAACTACATTTCAAACCAATGTTGTTGTCTTGTTTGGCTTTTTGTCTTTTGCCGTCATGCCTGTTTGTTTGACGGCGAGAAGTCTTCTTGTGTGTTTGGTCTAAAATGAATTTCTAGAAATGAAAATGAAACTGCCCCACTTCAGTGGCTTTACTACGGTTTTCCTGTGGCAATAAATTAACATGCAGTTATTACATACAGGAATATTTGCCTTGATTTTGGATCTACATTTTACTACTCGTACAAGTGACTGATACTCACAGGCTCATTTTTTCCTTCTCAACCGCCACAACTGCCAAGAAAGCCCTGATGATCTTCATCTGCTTCTGGTACTGTTTGACCTCATCCAGCTGTGCAGCTTTGACCTGCACTGTGGCCGAAGCATCGAGCAAAGCAGCACCGCACTGATCTTCGACACTTTTCAAGGCCTGTGGGGCACTAATCCCGGACCCATTTAGACTTTTCAGGGTAGACACTTGGTCCTGCACACAGTGCCTGTAGTCCTGGAGAAGACAAAGCAATCATCAGAGAAGATCTCATTTAGACTTTGTAATCATTTTCAAGTTCACCGTACAAAAGATAAAAAGTGCATTAGAATGGGTACAAAAATGGCTCCTTGTTCCTTAATTCAAGATTCTGAGTAGAAGTGGTACCTCTGCCTCCTGCAGCTGTTTTGCCATCGCACTGACATCGAGCTGTGCCGGTTGGTATCGACATGCCAGAACTTTTTGGACGGTCCGTACTAGTCGGATCTCTGGTTCACCGGGTGATGACTTCAGGTACCAGCTCAAATCAATGTGAGGAGTCCGCTGTGACATGCAAGACAAAAGCAATGGGTGAACCAAGATCTTTCATGAAAATACACTGTTTTCTTAATTGAACAACAAATTAATCAACAAGCTCAAGTCCAAGACTGCTCCATCCCAAGTGCAGGCCATCAGACTGTACAGCTCCGCACTCAGGGGGAGGAGGCGTAACAGGAAGACAGAAGACGGGAAGTAGTGGCCAGCCAGTAGCCATATTTGATTCATATTTATGAATGTTTTTACTTATATCTGCAACTTCTTTTTACTTTTCTAGTTTCTAAAACCATGTGTTCCTTTTTAATTTGTGTACTGCTACACAATGTTACTGGAATCTTAACTTCACAATTATTATCCCTTACAAAAACTATACAATAACTAAAAAAAAACAAGTGCACATGAAGAAAAATTAAAACAAAATTCACTAACATTTTCATCAACAATTAAAAACTAGATTAAAATGTTTGACAGAGACAATCCAATCAGACCTAATTTGGTCATGTAGGAAGTAAGAACAAGTTAGGAATCTATCCAATCACAGCTACTCTGGTTGTGTGGAAAGGTTGGATGAGTTAAGAGGGACATCCAGTCACAGCTGCCTTAGCTTCATGGTGGTGGGATAAGTTGAGGAGTGATCCAATCAGAGCTGCTCTCTTTATGAATTGATATATTCATGTAGAGCAGGTTCACTGTCTGTTGTCAGTTCTGGTATTGTAACTGAGATGTTCTGCCAGGTAGCCCAAATAAAGGTGATTGCATTACACACAAAAGTTAAATTTGTGTCTGTTTATTTATACATTCAAACTTTACTAGCATTTAATAAAGGGTTATTTGATGTTAGATTTTATCAAAGAGTAAAACATGACTTCATATTTAAGTTGACTAAATCTGTTGAAGATTTCGTCGACTTAAATCTTGTGAAATTTCATCAAGTAAAACTAGACTCAAAAAAACCCAATTTAGTTGACTAAATTATGACTAAAACTAAAAGACAGTTTAGGCAAAATACTATAAAACTAAATTAAAAAGTGCTGTCAAAATCTACAGTGCAAAAGATTAATGAAGTTCTATCAAATCTAATTCAGCCATTTCATGCATGAATTTATTAAATCATAGGGAAATGATCTTTTTAATATGGTTTTGATTTTAAAGGAGTTAAAAATAATGTGTAGCTTTTTAATATGTTTTATTTTGAGTAAATAAACAACATTTCAGTGGAACTTAAAATAGATCCGCAAACACATATTTGTTATAAAAATTCACAAAAAGTATACAAAATAAAATGCAAAATATAAAGTATATTTAATATTGCAGTTTTATTAAACTATTAACATTTGACTTTCAATAAAAAATAAAATAAAAAATACGAATTTAAGGTGAAATCTGAATAATACACAGAATATACTTTTACTAGCAGATGAAAATAAACAAGGAAAATATTTTTAAAAAAGGCATAAGTGTTCCTTACATCTCATTGAATTAGAGTTTATGTTTTTACCTGATTAATTCTTTGAGAATAAAAGGATTTAACACTTGATCCTGAAGGGTGTGGTGCATATCCCTCTTTGTTGGACATTTTGGATTTATGATGTAAGATCTCAAAATGAACATAAAAACACAAAGACCATATTTTTATGAAACTTGAGAATGTAGTTTTTTACCACCTGATAGTTGGGACATAGTTAGACTAAATGGTTCAAAATATAAAATAAATATGTGTCCACTGTGGGTGAAACTGTGCGTGAAAAGGTTAAGTCACAGAACAGTGGAAATGTGTCACAAAGGCCCTTAAAGATGCTCGACTCATCTTTCAGATTAAACAACTGTCATGTTCAAAAAGAGAAACTGAAGCTTGATTGCAGGCTTCAAGACTTTGTTCACAGAATGGTCCTTGAATTGAAAAAAAAAAGATGCTGTGGTCATTTATCTCAACACGATGAACAGAGTGACCAAAAATGACAAATCCAACTGAAGCAGAGGAAGTGGAAAACTGCACTGTCATAGAAAGTCTTTAAAGCCACTAATGACGCTGAAGGAAATCAGTGCATCTCAGATGTTCTTCCTGTGGACTGTCGTGTGTGAGGCATCATGGGAATGCACATGCACAAACATCCATCAAAACACTTCTTCTCTTAACTGTTTACAGTTCAGTGTGACTAGAATTGAATGTTTTGGAGGCTGGAAGCTTTGCCGTTACATAAAAAAAGCTTGACAGTTCAAATGATTAAAGATGATTACATTTTGTTTTTTATCAAGAACTCCAGGAAAACTTTGGCTTCATTGTTAAAGTGCTTGACCTTCATCAAGGCAACTGTTGCCAGAATTTAATATTCTGGTTCAAATCTATTTTAGGCAATTAAATTATTTTGTAGCTGGGCAGTGTGTGTTAGATTGCTTGGAGTTTTTGATTTAAAAAATACTTATAAAACGTTTATGTGGGACAGAGTGATAAGGATTAATGTTTTTTCTTGTTTCAAATTAATAACAAAACATTACATTTCTCGGTAGCTTTTGTCTTTCTTTGAGATCAAAAAAAGTTTGTAAAAAACATTTCTGTTGATTATTTTTCCCCTTTAGTAACACCAGTTGTTATTGTACTTCATATTGCTGGAAAGCCTGACTAATCCCCTTTCTAAACTAGGCACAACTTGTAAGACCGTGACTTTGTGGACAGAGGTACACAGCTAAACATGTGAGTAGCTCACAATAGGAAATGGGCCAAAACCTCCTGTCCCCCTTAAGGATGAGGAACTGATCCTCCTGGGGTGTTGTCATTGTGGTCTGTCTTGGACTTCACCAGTCTCACAGAACTTTTGTCTTGAGTTTGAAAATGGTACCAGGACTAACACCAAATATTGCTGCCATAGAACTCCAGCTAGGATTAGCAAGAGTTTTTTGGGGGGGCACGACCCAGACATTTAGCTGTACTACTTAATCCACGAAGACCCGATCCTTGCAAGTCGTTCCTTGTTGTAAAGATGACTTTTTAATTTATTTTTATGTTTTGCTTTTTAATATTGTGTTTATTTCTATTCCATTATTGTTTTTATTATTATTAAGCGTATGCATGATTAAATTGATCCTCTGTACAACACTGTGCTCAATGCGGTTGTTTTGTTGTTTTTTTCAATATCTTTTAACTTTCCTGAATCCACATTCACAAAATCAAGAATGTGCACATGACAGCCAAGTTGTTAAAAGCTGATCACTGATCTCTTGAGAATAAAAAATAAAATATATTTATATATGCACAAAGTAATTACAGCAACAGAAGCAAAGAGACAAAAACATGGTGTGCATATACATATACATACACAAGTTAAACCCTAAACTATGTGACCTCATCTCAATCTGTGCTCCTCGGCACACCAATGCCACCAGGAGTAAGAATCTAATTCCTGGAAAAAAACAAAGGCTAAAATGTACAAGCTTTAGCATTGTATGTAAAGGACCACAGATTTGGAATGAGCTTGATGAAACACTAAAAATGTCACACTCCATCTCCACCTTCAAGAAAAAATTAAAAATCCACCTTCTAGAAAAGTATGTTTAGTATTCAATGTGCTGATCAATATATTATATGAATACCTGTCTCTTTTGCATCTATTTGTCTTTCTTAGCTAACACTGTTACCATAAGTCACACTAATTCAATGTAACCAGAATACTGAGATTGTCTATTGTTTATTGTAAGTCTATTTGTATGTTGTCCATGTTTTGAGAATATCTGGCCAATATCCTATATTCATGGAAAACCGGGCCCCCTATTAAAAGCTTTAAATAGCTTCCTTGGGGAGACCCCTTTCACACACCTGATTGTATAAAAAAATAAAATAAAATAATGAGGAATAGATACTTGTTGTATACTCCAAGTATTGTATTGTATCTTCTGGATGATGATGTGTGTGTGAATAAACTAAACTAAACTAAGAAAACATATATATAGATATATACTGCAGCACTACATTGGGCAATAAATTGAAAGTTTTCTACGTAAACTCAACTAAGGTACATTAATAAGGGGATGCATGGTCAGGGCAGTATTAGAGTGTCCAGGGGAGGAAGTCAGGTGTCCACACAAGTCCAGAAGGGAGTCCAGTTCACACCAGAGCGTCCCTTGTACACCAGGTTTGCTGCATTGATCAGGAGGTGGTTAAAAAAAGGTGCCCATAACTTGTCAAAAGTTTTCACATTTCCTTTCAAACCTGAACTTAAGTGCTCCATGGATAACACTTTAAAGATCTCTCCGTACCACTGGTTAACCGTTGGAGGTCTGGGCTTGATCCATTGAAATAAAGTGCATCTCCTTGCTAGTAAGAGAAGTTTTTGCAAAAGTCTTTGCTGGACATGTGACAAGATGAGCCCTTCAACCGTGGTTGTTTTTAAATAATCTTTGACTTGACTTGGCAAACCAAAACCAGACATTTAAAGTTTATGTTTTGGTCAATGAGCCTTCTATAAATAGCTGTTCTTACAGTAAATGTTCATTTATTTATTTCAACTGATTTATTTATTTTAACCGACTTGGCCTGCGGTCTATTTTGTTTTATTTAGTTAATTCAGCATTTCTCTCATTGATGACGTAATGAAAGCTTTACAACTATTTGGACACAAACTACACATCCATTCAGGCGATTTTTCATATATTCAATCTTCTTTGAATAATGTGAAATGATGCTCTGCATGGATAAATATCAGTGTAAAAAATAATGGGCACCTTTTTGTACACAAATAATGATTCTAAAAAGCAGGGCTGCACAGAATTGGATTTTTGCCAACCTGCTGATATTTTTTAATTCATTATTGCAGATACTGCTACTGATAGTTCTGGTCAAGAGCACAAGCTCTGCACCTGACAAAATTGACTTTTTCTTTCAGTGGTACAGTATACTTTTGGGAGAAACAGATGTAAAACAAGCAGTTAGCACTTAAAAGAGACCCTTGATTTTTAATTGAACCAATGCAGTGATGAGAAAGTGCATTAATATTGTGTTTTTGTGTAATTTCCCGCGATACCAGCCAATATGTATGACCAATATATCTGCTGTAAATATCTTCAAAAATGATATCACTACCGATATTATTGTGCATTTCTACTTAAAAGCTCAGGATTGACCTGTTGACACTGTCAGGTTCAGACTTCACAAAGTGGTTTATAACCCATTGAAGCATGCTCTACAGTTATAATGTGGATTTTATAACAAATATGCAGAAAGTTTGTTCTACAGTCAGGTCATACTCACATTTATGATGTTACTCTTTTCCACCAGGCTCTGGATCTCAGTCAGAATATCCTGCATGGTGGACTTGTGTTTCCCACCTGTCATCTCCCCGGCTCGTGGCTCACCTTTCAGACCTGGCCCTGTCCGCTCAGGCTCCATGCTTTCTGTAAACTGAGGCTACACACAGAGGACAAGGGCGGTGACACATTAAACCCTCCTGCTCTCCTGTGTTTGTCCACAGATAATAACATAGCTTCCTGCTCTCTCTCTGCTCCACAGTAGTAAATATCGCTGTGTTGACGGTGGCTCTGCGAGTCAGTGCAGTTAACAGAAGAATGTGCCTGAGTAGGGAGCAGCCCGCCCCAAGGGAAAACCCTTCCTAGCTACACTGTTGCCTCCCTAAAATGTATACAGAAATAAGTGCTCTGTCATAACTTGGTAGGCCAGGACGAGCCCCAAAACATGACTGGAACTGTTTGGTGACTTGGTTACCTACAGGGGAGGTGCCTGGAGAAATATTTTTGGTGAGACCAGGGTGTGTCTTGGAGCAGGCAGCGCGGGAAGACAGTTCAAAACCCACAGCAGGTTTCTGTTTGAAAGACTTTTTCATAGTTTGTGGGACAAGTTTGACCTGAAAATTCTGGCAGAGCAAGCACTTAGGTAAATATGACCACCATATACAAACTGGAAGTGCTGAGTGTTGGATTTAACCTTTTCATGCACAGTGTCACCGGCAGTGGACACATATTTATTTTATATTTTGAACCATTTAGGCTAACCATGTCCCAGCTATCAGGTGGTAAACACTGAAACCACATTCTCAAGTTTCATAAAAATATGGTCTTTGTGTTTTTATGTTCATTTTGAGATATTACATCATAAATCCAAAATGTCCTACAAAGAGTGATTTGCACCACACCCTTCAGGATCAAGTGTTAAATCCTCCTATTCTCAAAGAATTAATCAGGTAAAAACATAAACTCTAATTCAATGAGATGTAAGGAACACTTATGCCTTTTTTAAAAACATTTTCCTTGTTTATTTTCATCTGTGACCAAAAATCAATCTGTCCACTCCAGAGGGCATTATGCAGTAAAAAGTATATTCTGTGGATTATGCCTGTATTCAGATTTCACCTTAATTTTTTAAATTATTTTTTTATTGAAAGTCAAATGTTAATAGTTTAATTAAACTGCAATATTAAATATACTTTATATTTTGCATTTTACTTTGTATACTTTTAGTAAAAGTTTGTAAAAAATGTGTGTTTGCGGATCTATATTAAGTTCCAATGAAATGCTATTTATTAATTCAAAATATAACATATTAAAAAGCTGCACATTATTTTTTAGCTGCTTTAAAAGCAAAAACATATTGAAAAGATCATTTCCATATGATTTAATAAATTCATGCATGAAAGGTTTAAGGTCAGACTTTCTCTCTGCAGCTTAAAGGGCTTGAAGGATGAAGGAGAGGTAACTTGCTGAAAATTTAGGAAGTTAATTTATCGTCAAACTTTAATTGACAGCCTGGACTTGTGTTATCTTTGAGGTTCAACATTAGTCTGCTTCTGTGTAGGATAGGATTCAACACAAGAGAGCTATCTGACAAAAATTGTGAAGCTAAACAAGAGACTTTGATCCTTTCCAGTGTATGAAGAAATTAATGTTAACTATGTTTTAAAGTATGACGTAGAATCTAAAAACTCTAATATGATTATGACAGCAATTAAATTTAAAGAGCTTAATTCTCAATTCAGTGCTGTATATTTGGGAAATGTGCCAACTGCATAAGCATGACACGTACTTCATACCAAATATGACATAAAAAATTAGGAGTGGGAGAAAAAAATGATTCACATAAGCATCTGGATTTTTTGTTTGCCAATTTTTAAATCGATCTTTTTGTTCAAAAAACGTTTTTTTCCAAATTTAAATGCTTCATTTTAGTCTGTGTTAATAAGCCACTTTAACTACAATCCAGTCTTTTGAAGAGAGAGTATAAACAGCTGGTTAAAATATATTGCTCAATAAATCACATGTGATGTATATTTTTCCTGATATAGTCTATTAGCATCATCATTATTCATCTTTTCCCCTGGTGTTAAAAGAGCTAACTATAGTAGAATCGCAATTTAAATAGAATCGGCACCTAAAAAAATGTAAAAAATCAAATAAGGGGAAAAGCATATCGTCCCAGCCGTAAGAGGAATAGTTTATTATGTGTAAATCACAGCGCACAGCCATTAGCTCCAGAGTTTGGAGAGGGTATTGTCTAATTTTTTATAACTCCAGTATTATGTAGAAACTGGGATCTAACAGCCGTGTTGGAGATCATGTGAAGACATTGATCCAGACCACACACACATATTCTGGTTTTGCCCAAAATTAAAAGGGTATTGGGCAAAAATATGGCAAAGTTTGCCTAAAATAACAGGATATCAGATACCCAAAACATTCAAGATGTTGTATTTGGGAAATTTATCACATGATATAATACAAAGAACATATAAGTACCTTTTGAATATGCAGCTATTGGCAAGTAAAAAAAGATTTTTTCAGATTGTGGTATAAAGTAGAACTGACCACTGACTGAGGAGCAGTGGGTGTAGACTGTTGAAAAAAATATTTTTAATGGAGAAACTCGCACACAAATTAAGATCATGGGAGTTTGTAGAAAAGTGGGGAAAATTGACTAATTTCAGGAGGACAGAAGAGCCTTCACTGGACTATAGGGACATTGACGTATGGAGGATCAATGAATGAAATTAGTCTGTTATGCCCTGACACTGTAACTGCTGAAGAAAGTCAAAAAAAAAACAGGTTCTAAAAAAGCTTCATGATGCAGCACACTTCACAGTTTCTAAATGACCTCTCAAATCACTGAAGACCTGAAATGTAAGGATTCATAAAACATCGTCTTTGCTGTTTTGCAAAAGCAACAGAAGTTGTGCCTCACAGTAAGAAGGTAGATGGTTCGATCCCTCATCTCCCAGTGCATGCGTGTGTTTACTCTGGGCCTAATATTTATACATGTTGGCCTATTCAAGGGTTAAGCCTACAGTAAGAGAAAAACTAAATGAGCAGAGATATGTTCAAGTCGTTGTCTGACACTTTCCTCCTGGTTGTAAAAAACAGCCACAAGCTGGAAAATGTCATGTTTTCCTGATTAACTCCATTTCACAGCCAGTCAAAACCCAGCACCAGCTTTTCTTAATTTGATCTAATTAAGACTGAAAAAAAAAGCAGCTGATGTTTGTCGAGTAGAAGCATTTTGGTATTTAGAGGAACATGTTTGAACACTCAGCATTCGTCCTGGAAAACAAATGTCAGCTGTTCACCAAAGTGAGAAGGGCTGTCATTACTCATGGAAATAACAGGCTGTTTGAGACACATTCTTCTGGTCCCTTTAAGATTTCGCTTGTTGTGCAGAAAAACACACAAGTGGAGATCTCTGCATGAAAACTGTGTGTTGGGCCAAAATCAGACAGTAATCAAATAATAAATAATTAATAAAATATTTTTTCTGGTTAGGACTGAAAGTACAAACTCAGACTTTTTCTTTTGATTGAGCTTTACTTTACTTTAGGCAATTTTATTTATTTACTTGATTAATTAACTCCAACAATGAGTTATGTTTTGCCAGCGTATGTTAATTTTTTAGAAGGATTACACATAAACTACTAAACAGATTTTGCTGATATTTTCAGGAGACGTACTTAAAAGTTATCAGATTTTGGTCGTGATCTAGATAACCACCAGTTTTCTAGATTTTTGCTCAATAACTGTCAAAACTAATAATGATAGCAACATGATTCTGCGTGATTCTTCTTCAGCGTCTTGAGCATTATGCATGCATCACAGGCTCTGCCCTCTGTTGGTTCAGGTTCTACCTGGCAGAGTGGACATTCTCTGTTCAGTTAGGCCACACTTCCTCAGATGTGGCCTCACTGACCTGTGGAGTCCCTCAAGGATCCATCTTGGGTCCTATTCTTTTCCTTCTGTACATGTTGCCATTTGGGGATATCTTTCAGAAGCATAAAATTTCTTTTCATTGTTTTGCTGATGATGTCCAAATATACATGCCACTAAGGCCGCTAGGCCAGGACACTGTGCAGGCATTTCTCGATTGCCTCAGTGATGTGAAGGTTTGGATGAGGGAAAATTTTCTCAAATTCAACGAATCCAAAACAGAAATCAATCCTTTTGGAGGATACACCCCCACAACGGCCTGCTTTGCTGAAAATCTGGGCCCCTTGAGTTCAAACATTCAGTCTAATGCTCAGAACCTTGGTGTCATCTTTGATTACCAGTTTAACTTTGATAAGCAGATCAGTGCCGTTGTGAAAGCAAGCTTCTTCCAACTCCGTCTCTTAGCTAAGACTAAGGCCTACTTTTCACAGGCAGATCTTGAAAAGACTATCCATGCCTTTGTTACATGTAGATTGGACTACTGTAACTCTTTATACATTGGCATGGATAAGTCATTAATTAACCGCCTTCAGCTCATTCAGAACGCTGCTGCTCGACTCCTCTCTGGCAAGAAAAAACGTGACCACATTACACCAGTCTTAGCGTCCCTCCACTGGCTCCCAGTCCGCTTTCGCATTGATTTTAAAATTCTTTTAATCGCTTTTAAAGCCCTCAATGGTCTTGCCCCTCTGTACCTGTCTGAAGTGCTACATTTCTACTCCCCAACCAGAGCCCTAAGGTCTTCTGACCAGCTGCTGTTGGAGGTTCCCAAAACCAGACTTAAGTCAAGAGGTGACAGGGCCTTTGCAGCGGCTGCCCCTGGACTGGAACAGTCTCCCCATCCATATAAGAGCCTCCCGGACCATAGAGATTTTTAAATCTTCCTTAAAGGCCCACTTTTTCTCCCTGGCGTTTCATCAATGAGCTCATACAAATCACAGGCACCTTAGTTTTTAGTTTTTAAATTTTTACTGTTTTTATTACAATGTTTTTCTATCTTTTTTATTGCTTTTACTGTTATATTTATTTATTTCTATGTATTTGTGTACAGCACTTTGATCGACTGCTGTCTTCTTGAAGGTGCTCTATAAATAAAGTTGACTTGACTTGACTTGACTTGCTAGGTGTTGGTCTCCAGGGTCAGGAATCATATTATGATGCTAACTTTATCATAGAACTATTGCTTATAGATGTAACAGCAATATGTGAGCTACGCTGGTGGAGGTTTGTGCTCTTTGAGTGCTTTCTAGTTTTAATTTAACTTTATTGTGGCAGGTAAAAGTTTGCCTTCATCTATTTTTTAGTTGTAAAAGGGTATCTATATTAGGCTTGAGACTCAATTGACACCTTTTTCCCCAGTGTACCATTTCTGATTAATTTGTGTTTCATGTAAATCTGATCATATAAACTAAACTAGAAAAAACGTAACATGTAAATGAAGAGTAACTGAGGACGGCCGTGTTAGGACATTTATCAAAAAGCAATGTATTGAAAAAAAATAAAGAACAAATATGAGTGTAGATCATCATTTACCTGAGTCAGAGCCTCCTCCGTGTCCTCAAATGATGCAGGAACCATCCATCCACCGCCTTCTACTGGCAAAATCTCCTCATCTTGAATTTCAAGCAACTTCGAGAGCTCATACTCTGAATTTTCAAGGCCACCTTGCTGCTCTGAGTTGCCTATGGTATCTTCTTCCAGTTGTCTGTTATCATTGGCAGGTGTTTGTGTTTCTGTTATGTTATCTCGCTCCACGCTGCACAAGACTGAGCCAATTGTTTGCCCTTCAGCCAGACACAAATCTGTCATCTCCACTGCTCTGACATCCGGAAATGCCGTTCCAGCTTCACGTGCACCAATGAGCTGACGTTCAGCAACGTTGCCACATGGTTCGGAGGAATTCAAGAGCTCATCGTGCATTACCTCATGGGTTTCTTGGAATGATAACCTGGCACTTGCGGAGTTCATATCCCTGAGTTCTGCTGTATCTTTCTGCTGTTGGTTTTTTGCCACAGGAGACTCATTCAGTGTTTGACTCTGTTTCATATTTGACTTTTTATCATCTGATTCAGGGATGATTGCTGTTGTTACAAGCTCAGATTTATCCATGGGTACTTCTTTATTTGACTCTTGTGTTAATTTAGCTCCATTAATTCCTGCTCCTGTTGAAACTGTGAATGTTTCAAGGCTGTTGACTTCACTATTTTCATTTGGAGGCATGTCCTTGGTTGACAGTTCAGGCGGCTCGATCTCCAACATTTTCTTTTCAGTTTCACAAACATCCTCATTGAAGATTTCTCTTTCTTGAGCATCAAAATCAGCTCTAAAACACTCTGATTCTGCCCCTAGATTAGGTGGTTTTACGTTGCCATTGTCTGATTCAGGGCTGATTAATGCATCTGAAGGTCCTGATGTATTCTCTAAAAACTCAGCACTAGGAATAAATACATTTGGACCTTCATTTTCATTGATCTGCATGTCCTGTGGCTCCACCTCTAACACTATTGTATACACTTTCTTTGGGCTCAAAGTGCTGCTCTCACCTTGCATGTTTGCATCTGTAGCTGCCCATGAAGGTTCTGATTGTGCCGTTAGATGTTCAGACACATTTTCAGTGGTGAAAAAGGAAAAGCTGCTGGGTTTTGCACAAGTTTCTGGGCTGATGTCTTTGGTGCTGTCTGTAGCTGTAGCTGCTATCGCAGAGATTTGGCTTGAGGTGGCATCTTCCTGCACTAGTTCATTTCCTTCTTTAAGAGGTATTAAAATGTTGGGGGGACCTGAGATAGTCCTGAGTGGGCTGCTTAAAGGACTGCTATCATAGTTCAATATGTTAGCATCATCTTCAGGACCAAGGTGAGTCTGGTTTACTCCTGTATTGAGTGAAGCTGATGTTAATTGTTGGGATTGTTGTTGCATTTCAACTGTGAGGTTGTCCAGGATTTTGGCTGTTTCTGGAGCATCTTTGGTCATACACTGATCGTCAGTCTGATCCCTTGAAAGATGAGCAGTAGGATGCATAACTAAAGTTTGATCAGGTGACACAAAATTTGCTGTTTCTCTTTGACTTTTTGTTTCTTCGATCATTCTGCTGGACAATTCTTGGTCCGTTTCCTCTTTACAGACAGATTTACCATCCTGAAGAGAAATAACATGAGACTATTACACACAAAAACTGATCTATGCAACATATTTTATGGTAATTCTTGTTTATTGGCTAAACTGTGGAAGAAGAGAAACTAACCATGCATTTTGTTATTTCTTCACGCGTCGTTCTGCTCTCATTAAGAGCATCTGAAGCACCTTCTCCCAGTTTTTCTGAAGCTTCTGATCCCAAACACTTCAGAAGGAAATCCTGATCAGAGATCACCTCATGAAGAGCTTGCTGAAGCCTCAAACCTTCATCCAGTGTGGCCTTTGAGACACAGATATGAAAACATGAGCACATTTTTCCACTTAAGAATCGCATCCTGGGATTAACTTGAAATATAAGGAATCAAGAGTTATTTTTGTGAACCAATTCTGAGCTGTGTAAACACAAAAATCGGTGCTAAAACAAACATGATCAACCCAGTTTATATATGCTACAATGTTGACTGTTATGTGCTGAAGGCCAAGTGCTAACTCCACGTTGACAAAGATCAGGGATGGGCAGCTTTGGTCACCAAGAGGGCCACATTTCCAGATGGTCCAGTTGTTGGAATCTGAAGGATGGTCTTAATTTAACAACTTAATTTAATCCTACTTTAACAAAGGAGGCAGATAACAGCTGTCGCACACAGCTATTTTAACAACATTTATGTATGTTTAAGTTCAAAGGCCAATAGAAAAACTTTCTCTATTGAGCTTAAAACAGGATTTACGCCAGTTTAAACCGTTTCTTTTATTTAAGTTACAAAGCTTAACATCAAATAATATTTCAAAAACATTTTCATTTCACAGAAACAGCCAATTATAGCTTTATTTGTAAGGAAATATTGCTATTTTTAAAGCTGTCATGCATGGCAGATTTTGTCAGATTTTCCTCATGAAGATACATTTTCTATACATTGCAATGACTGGAGGGTCACATCTGCCAGTTGCCTGTTTTTCTTTTCATTAAAGGTCTAGTCAGTGATCTTCTAATCTTCTAATCTAATGCAGAATTTGTCAAATTCACTGTATTTCTCCTCTCCATCCACAAGATGTCACCACTGACAGCATGTTGAAAAAAAGTCCGGTTTCAATACACAGCCTTGGCTCTGAATTTCAGCAGGTAAATACCGTGGCTCAGGCCGAGTCACCAAAACAGAGAACACCCCCCCACATCCAGAGGGCGATCATACTCATGCGCAGATCAGACAGAGGGGGGAGGGGGAGTAGTAGGTTGCGTAGTGTGCGCAGTTAGCGCAAGAGAGAGATATAATAGGTGCAGTAGCAATGGCTGAAAAACAGCCCAAAAGAAAAAGGTCAGAGGAGCAGAAAGTGAAAAAGAAGGGCTATGACCATGAAAGAGCGAAGACCCGGGTCAACATTGGCATTGCTTTCTGATGGTGGAGGGAACTCCGCCAACTGAAAGACCTGAAAACGGACGCGGATGTCACCGTCCGTCTGCTGGACAGGTAAGCAACATTAGCTTTGTGGTGCTTCACATAACAGTAACAGCCATTGGGCATTCATCTTATTGTCTAATCTTCCAAAATGTACTGTTGTTGTGATGTAATCAATAATGGCAGTCGAGTTGTCTGATGAGTCAGGGTTTCCTTAGCTACGTTGGTCAGCTACGCAGTTTCTACGTCCGTTTCCATGACGATGCATGTCCATCAGCTTTCGGGGGTGAGGTATGAAGGGAGAGGCGGGTCTAAATTCGTTTATAAACAACCTCTCCACTCGTTTTCTCCCACATCGCTGACTACACCTTTAACTGCAGTATTGCTAATTAGCATTCAAACTGAACTTGTTCTTTTAAAAAATGAGAGTGTTAAAAGTTTGCTAGTTATGACAGCATTTCCCTCTAAGCAGTCCTGAACAGCACTGTTTCTCCTGGCAGAGCAATGTCGTCAAAAAGCTGCAGGGTCTGTCACCTTTGTGGGAAACCCCCATACATAATATTCAAAACAGTATGTGTAACAGGATTTCTCATGTCTGTGTGTAAATCTGAAGCTTTCTTTATGTAAACAAGGACATTTTATTTATGTTTTTATACTGACAGCGCTGCGGATGCTGCTGGCTCAATGAGATTGATTCAAAGCTTTATTCTATACATTTATACAATAACAATAAAGAACAATAAAGACCTCTTCTATTCTATATGTCACCCTTTTTCAATAAATAGACTTCAAAACAATGCTTGAGACATGATGGTAGGGTCATTTAAATATTAATTTTTGTCTTTTAAATATGCTTAGTTGTTTATATATATGATAAAGTGAAAAATCTAATCTGAAATGAAGGTGCAGCTGGTCTGTTTTACCTGGCGGGAGGTTGTTGGTTCATCTTGGACTGTTTGGCTCCACTGCTGCAGCTGGCTGATGGTTTGTTTCACTCTGTTGGCAGTATTTTCCACACACTCCTCCTTATTTAGAAGATAGATGGACCTGAGGCTGAAGTTGGAACAAGAGAGAAAGGAAACCATTAATTTTAGATATCCTGAACATACAGTATCTAATACCTCTTGGCATAACAATATAAACATTTAATTCCTGTATTATGGTGGGAATTTATCACGTCCCTCTTGGAATAATTACTAAAAAAATGAACCTTGTTTTGGAGATTACTTTTGTTTCAATACACTGCTAGAGATCAAACTGAGGTGTACATTTTAATTAGGTCATATTTGTATTAATTCTGGTTAATACAGTATACTCAGTTTTCATGACTGCAAGAGTTTGTTTATGGTCTCGAATTAAAAAAAAAATCTACCGGATCCACCTGTATTATCACTCAGTCTGACAACCTTGGTTAAACGGTCGACTTTGTGGCAGTTGGTAAGTTCAACATGGCAACATGTTTTCAACAGCTCTTTAATTTTTCCAGTCTATGCTTTGCACTGGGCTTGCCATCCCAACTTGATCGGCTAAACTGTAAGCGATTCAATTCAGTTCAGACAGTTGTTTTTGTCCAACTGGGTGGATAAAAAGTCAACGAGAGCAGAAACATGGAAAGCAATTCACTCATCTTAGAAACCAGTGCAAAAACATATAACATATATAGCATATTGAGTGCAATGTGCAGTCAGTTAAAGTCAGTGTTGGTAATGACAGCATTAGAGTATAACGGCGTTACTAGCGGCGTTATTTTTTTCAGTAATGGGTAATCTAATTAATCACTTTTTCATGCGTTACAATGCCGTTACCATTACTAACAGGGAAATGTGGCGCGTTACTTTGCACCGATGTCAAGCAGCTGTTATCCGACCAGCCTCACCCTCAAATTCCACGGCACACGGAAGGGCCGTGCCGCGGTCTTGCCCTGACAGACAAAACCCACTGAAATGGCGCACCGAGCAGCGCCGCGGAGTGCAGCCCCGTAGAGGGAGGGCTGATCCCCCGAGCCACAGGCTCTCATGATGAGCACAGCGATGTCACACGCTCATAAAGCATGTTATGGACTGAGAAAAGAAATAAACACCTCACTTCACTTCTCTAAGGTCCCTTTGCTGGTCTCAACAATACAGCTTCGTGATTTATTTAGCTTCTATCTGCCGATATCCTTGTAGAAAAGATGTTTTTGTCATGTTTACAATGTTATGTATTTCTGTACCTCTATGATTCACTTCTTCGTCTATGGTGTCGTGTTGCCTCTGGGACTCTCTGACCGACTACTGACCTGATGCTCGTGCCTCCGGTTTTTACATAATGACAAACAAATGAGTAAATTTACGTTTGAGAGTCCGTGCATTCTGTTTTATTTTGAAACTTCCGGATACTCCACACATTGACTTCCTGTCTGGTGCTTTCTTAACGACTTCAATTACTTTACCTGGTAACTAATTACATTTATGAAGGAGTAATTCCGTTAGTAATTCAGTTACTTTTTTGGGAAAGTAACTAGTAACTATAACGAATTACTTTTTTGAAGTAATGTGCCCAACACTGGTTAAAGTAGACGGAATTCTGCAGCGTGGGCAGTACAGCCCATGACATGATGGCAGCTCATCAGACACAATGTGTAAAATGTGAAGGATCTATCAGAGAGAGGGGTGGAGCTATTCAGGCAGCTACTGGTGCTGTAAACAGGAGGGGAGGAAGAAGTCTAGACGCCATGGACTTTTGTCCTGTTTATAGAAGTACACTATCATTTGTGAAAAATGTGTAACACACTAAAGGGCATATAAAGCTTAAAAAAAGCACAATATGACCTCTTTAGTATGTACCAGTTAACCATGAAAGAGCCATTATAAGATTTAAACAGATGTATTGACGTCTAATCCTTAATTTGATAATTCAGTCTAAAAAAGAACATATTGTATGAGAATTACACAAAATGTTCTAAGAGCAGTATCTTAAAATTTTACAGGGAAAAATAAAAAAAAAGCACTCTTTGAAGTGTTGAACATTTATGGGTGTTTGGCCTGCCTTCTAGCCCACAAAATGTGAAAGTAAACTACAAAATCCATATTTCAAAGGCTGCATGAATGTAAATTTATGGCATTTGGCAAGCTGTACAGTCTTTTGATATACAGCTACGTATGTCACAAACATCTAGTTTTAAAACAACTCTTATCAAATACCCTTTGGTCAAACATATCTTTTCAATACCATGATGATGAATAACTGTGAGAAATGAAACTCTTCTGTTGTGCACTAAGGGTGTGAGTACCTTTCAAGCTCTCTTTCAGCTGCATCCAAAGACGTAATGACATCTGCAGAATCGTGTGTGATACTTTCAGACTTCTTCAGATCGTAAACTTTTCCCGCCAACTCTGTCAGCCTGGTATCAAGTTCCTAAGAGAGAGAGAGATGTCTTTAACAAATCTGTCTTCAGTGAATGCTTTAGGAGGTGTGACGATAGATATACAGCCAGCTTGTTCTCTGCTGTTACATTTCATTTACCTGCAGAGTGAACCACTGCTGTTTGAGCCGGCTGATATCAGGGGACACTTCACAGCTCCCACGCAGATTGCCCAAACGCTCCTGCAGTTCTTTCATTGTTGTCTGCACACTGCAGAGCTCATCCCACACTTGTTGAGCCCTCTGGTCTCTTTTACCTGTTAGCAGAGACAGAGTTTCTCTGATGCTGCCTTCTAGCGCCCTCTTGTGGTTTTGGAGGTTGCTGATCTGCTGGGAGAGGCTGGCTTGTGTCTCAGCTGTTGAACAGGCTGCTCCTGAGTCCTTGAGTGTTACAATGCGTGAAAGCTCATCCTCCATGTCCTTGACTTCTTGAAGCAAAGCCTGAAATATGAGGAAACAATGGATAAACGCTAACAATGACCAAAAATTAATTCATTCATTCGTTAAAACTTTATTTACACTCAAGAGATGGTTGAGGAGTAAGCCTAATTTACAATTCCATCTATTCATTAGAGAGATTAGAAAAGAACTGCAGCAATAACAACTGCACAGTGAAAAATAAATACAGACGAATGGTTCAGAACAACTGAAATGAGCAAACTTGCATATTTCCACAATTCTACGATGATATAAATGAATTATTACATTCAGGAGAAGCAAACAAACATTAAAGATTTAAAAATGTAAAAGTTACTGTTTTCAAAAGTGCATAAAACATTATCAAAAAATTAAAATGTAAGCTCAATTATTAAATCAATACAATGGATAAAATACAGTTACATATTGCAATTACAAACAGAGGCTGGGATTTTTAAAATTAAATTCCTGAAATTGTCAAATGGTCAAAGTGTGAGCTGTTGTTTCCTACTCCAAGAGTAAGAAGAAAACAGATTTAAGTTCAGCTTATCAGAGGAGCGTGTATGAAAATGTCTTTAATCACTTTGTGTAGAACTGATTGAATGTGAAATATTAAGAGAAGCTTTAAGCCACTTTATCAAAAGGATCTTACCTCTAGAGCCGGCGCTTCATTGGTGGGCGAGGACTTTGAGATTCCTCTCTGGGACAATCTTTCCTGAAGTGATGTCAGTTTTTGGTGGCACTCCTGCATTAACTGGCCCATTTGTTCCTCATGACAGACTTCTTTAGGGTGGGAAAAACCATCCTGTGGATTTATCAAACATATCAGGCATTAGTCAGAGCACTTAATTATCATACAAGCTTTTTTTTAAAACTTTCAGCTGTTGTGTCTTTGTGTAGTAGACCCTCTTTTCACTATTTGTCGAGTACAAAAGAGATTATTTTCAATAAATTTATAGGTGTGTTTATCTTTTCATTTATTTTTTTACACCATAATGTGAAAAGGATATTATATCATTATGACACACTTTCAATAATCACTATATAAAGAACATGGTGCCCTCGTTGAATGTGCATTTATTTATTTTTCTAACAATATTCAATGACTTTACCAAGGAGGTTACATTTTTGCTGTTGTCTGTCTGTCTGTCTTTATACTACATAACCCAAAAAGTTACACATCTTGATTACATGTTCTGGGAATGATGGTCATGACATAAGGATGATGTGATTCAATTTCAGGTGTGAACTGAAACTGGGTGAAGATTCAGGAATTTATGACATGCTTGATTGGAAAGTTTTAACATCTCTGCGAACTCTGTTAAATGAATGCCTTGGTAAAGGTTAGTGCTCTCTGACTTCTGACACCAGTTATCTATGTTTTGTTTTAAGTGCGCAAAATAAGCAGCAATTTCTCATTTGGAAAAATAAAGTCACTCTGTAAGTGCAACAAGCTGCAGCTCAGATGTCTGCGGAAGAACCAGGGGTCATGTCCGGTAGATTTCCAACGCTGAGGCCACGTTACGACGCATACAGCGATGTTAATAGACAGTGGACATTGACTATGCCTTCAACAGAATACTGATCTACTAACAACACTGACAAATTTTGTTGCTTTTTGCAAGTAAAAAAGCGCAAGTCCAAAGTTTAAATTATACTTAAGATGTCTTCCCTTTTGTAAATCCAGTTCAGTTTTATTGTAACACTGCTCCTTGGCTGAAAAGTCTTTGTGTGCAGTCTTAGTTAAATTTTGCTTTTTCACTTTGTGCTTTTACACTCCCCCATCCTGGTGCTTATTAATTGCCACGTAAGAGCCTTGGATTGTAGGCGGCAGGTTGGTTCATCTCCTGCAGGATTATTTTTGCATTGATATCTTGGACACTATTAGTGTGGTGTTTTAGTTGTTTGTGATAGGGACAGAGGCAGATGGTAATGTTTCAGTTTGTGCCTTGTATTTGTGACTGAAAACTTGTAGTTAGCGTAGTTTTGGCTGGCAGAGCAGTAAGCTATAGCAGCATGACAGAGCATTTTGAGTTTGCTTTTGCGCAGTGCTTTCTGCTTATTTTTCTTAATGCAATTTGTAATGTGTGCTTTATTACAGTTTTACAAACACATACAAGGATGACAATCCTTCAGTAAATGACAAGTAAAAACATGCCTTGCACTTCTTGGAGGATTTGAAGTTGTTCGACAATCTAGCTCGTAGCAAGGAAACTTTATTTTCAGGTACTAAAAGATCTTAAAAGTCGTTCAGAATTTGTAAAGTATGCAGCATCATGTAGTTTGGCATTCACTTCAAACTGTACCATTGAAATTAATACCAAAGTGTGTGTATTAACTGCTGTCACAGTATTTGAGGACGTATCAACTCTTTGAATCCACACTAATATGTGTGTTTGCAAGGAGCACTTGATGGTTTTTGCTGTATCAATATTTAAGCTCAGGCCTAATGTACACACACCTCAAGTTAAAAAGCCAAAATGTTGAGATTTAGTCTAGGTTCCCTTTTTTGGACTCAGACCTTCTGCTTAAAACTTTTAGATCTGCAATTTTGTTCGAATATGTTACTTTTGATTTAAAGTGCAATATATATCTTTGCACAAGTTACAGAAAAAATGTACTTCGTATGCAAGAGAACGCATAATACAAGTTGTAAAATAAGAGAATGTAAGTATCTGTTTTGCTAAATATCTTTATTTACTGATAAGTCAATGTGTACACCTCTAAATTTAGTGTTGGAACATTCAATCCTTTAAACATTGAGCAACACACTTCTTTTTAATTGTACCTTCTTAGCTACAGTTAAACATCTTATGATGTCACTGACCTTCTCAACGCATGCCTCTTCTTCTGCCATTGCACCACACGCAACCTGAAAAATATTCCAGAGATGAAAACTTTTAGACCACTACCACAGCATTCTTCCTCTTAACACAGAGACAGAAGAGTGTGCCTTCGTCTGTGCACAATATGCCTTTTCATCAGCTGGGCACTCCTTCAGGACAAGTAGAAACAAAAGCACATGAGCAGGAATAAACTGAACAGTGTGACCACACCTCCCGTGTCTTCACACATAACTGATTAAAAGTTTAAAAGCAAAATAAATCAAGTGTTTCTCACTGGAGCAGGTTGTAGTCTCCAGTCTTCAGGATTTTGAACATCAGCATGATCACAAAGTGGGGAGTCCTCGGTTTGTCTCAGGTGTCCAGCCGTGGAAGGGGTAAACTTCGGAAGAATCTGAGATGTCTGGATCGGACTCTGTTTCTCCGAGGAGCCATGCAGAACATTTGTCAGGAGGCTGTTGTATTTCTCAAGTATTTTGCTGCTCTCTTCCACCAGAGCAGACTCACGGAGGGGGCTGTTTTGTAAAGCTGACAGGAGCTGATGTATGTCCTCTGTTCTCTCCCTGCAGGGGGGAAATATAGAAGAACTTGGTGTTATGTTACTATTATCACCCTTTCAAATATCAGTGTGGAGACAGGTATTGGACTTTAGCATTTCAACAGAAAGAACTTCAATGCAGGTAAAAACTAGAAAGGAGGCTCATTGAAAGGTATTTGATTAAGTTTTGTTGCTAAAAAAATTGCATGATAAGATTACTTCAAAGCATGGTTCTTCAGATGTCCACCCATCTATCTAATCATCTATTCATCATCTATACCAGCAGCTGAGGCCTGACCCAGCTGACATTGGGTAAGCGGCAACGTACACCATGAACCAGTCACCGGCTAATCACAGGGCCACATAGAGAGACAGACACTTATCCACAACTAAGAGCAATTTAGAGTCACCAATTAATCCAACAAGCATGTTTTTGGTCTGTGGGAGGCAGCCAGAGTGCCAGGAGAGAACCCACGCATGTACAGGGAGAACATGAAAACTCCACACAGAAAGGCCCAGACCAACATGGGGAGTAGAACTAGCAACCCTCTTGCTGTGTAGCATGTGGACGACCTGTTGCACCACCATGCAGCCCGTAACTCAGGTGCAATCTGCCCAAACAGTGTTTCTAAATACTTCCACTAAGGAGGTTATGCTATTGCTAGTGTCTATTTGTTATTTTGTTTGTTTGTTTCTCTGTCAGCAACATAACTTAAATAGTTATGGACCGGACTAGAAACAAATGATTAGATTTTGGGAGTGATCGGGATCAGCGTCTGGATCCGCCATGACGAAACCATTTTTTGTGAATAACTACTGAACTACAATAAATATCATTATGAATCAAATCACGAATGGTACATTTTCATGGTCAAGGAACCTGAATATAAAGATGAAATAAAGGTAGGACTAATATTTATGGTGAAAATCACAATGTGGGTGAAGACTGTGGTGCTGGCGGAGGTCTGCGCTCTCTGAGCGCTCTTTTAGTGAATGTTATAAGCTTGCTTTAAAAAAAAATGTTTGTGTTGTTACAAATGGATTTGAGTGATTTAACGTTTGAAAAATTCAGATAAAAGTGACATAAATGCACTCAGTGGGCTTTTGGAAACAAGTTGAGGTTGATGTTCCTGATGGAAAAGTTTTATTTTCCTTTCCAGAGTGCAAAATGAAAAGTTATGTTGGATCTGGACTGAGTATGTAAGACCTGTGAGATTATAAAATCTGACTGAAGTTCTTCGTAAATAATGATAATCTTTTCTCTTCTGTCTTGGAGTATCAAATGAAGAAAGCTACTGGGTTTATTTTACAGAAAGAATAAAGTGACTTAAAAATTAAAATCTTTGGAAACACCTTAGAAAAATACTCATAATAGGTTTGCAATAATTCGTTTTTTTCCAAATAAAGAAAAACAAAGAAAACAGGAAGTGCTCCAAAATCACAAAATCCCAAGAGGCATTTCCAACAATGTCAGTCGAGTTATCGTCAAAAATGTGGAAAACTACTCTATCTTGCACTGTTAACAAATCCTTGAAAAAACAATTCCTGGATCCACCTCCAGATTTAGATCACCAACAAAAAGTATTCACTTCCCACTAGTGCCCCAAATAACATTCTCAGAAAATATATTCAAACTTGTTAGTGGGTTATTCGTGAAAATGGAAAATCTACCCCATCAAAACTGCTCAGTATTAACAACTCTTTAAAAATATCCTGGATCTGCATCCATATTGTGATTATCACCAACATTAAACCACTTTTCTCCTGTGTTACAGCCAATACTTCCTGAAAATGTCATCAAATTTGGTTCTTAACTTTTTGAGCTATCCAGATAACAAACAACTAACAGCTGGGAAAAACAACCTTCCTGGTGGAGGTTAAAAAAAGGAAAATGCAGTTATATCAAAACATGTTAGTCCACTAATACAAATCTGTTATATTAACAGTGTCATTTCTGCTGCCTCTGCCTTTTTATTGCTGCTCAGAAGGCTTAAATACACCAAGTGAGGTCCTTAAGGACATGTCAGTCATCACTTTGGTTTAACAGGCTAAACAACCTCCTAATCGCTGAGTCGTTTGTACAAATCACGCCACAGAACTACTGTGTCATCTGTTTGTTTATGTAGAAACAAGTCAGCCTCTGCTTCCTGCAGCTTTCAGCTTCAAACTTGTGGCCAAGTTATCCTGATCAATGCGTTGAAATTTCACTGAGTGAGAACTTTTACTTCAGCCTAGCAGTGGTTTCCCTACCACTTTCTGTTTTTCCTAAATTGGAGATAAATATGATTCTTTTGCACCCCCTCTGCCCACCAGCAAAATTATATGACTGATATCATTAGATTGAATTCACTCTTTTTTATTCACACATGAAGCCATTATTTTAACCACACCTCAGTTCTATCCTAAAAAGACAAAAGCAACAAAATAGCAGCTCATAAACCTACTTATTTGAAGACGTAATGATAAGATTTAAGTCCAATGTTGAAGTTAAAAGAGTTAACACAATGAAATTGTCCACTTATAGCAACACAGACTGAAAAAAACTAACAGAAGTTTGTTGTTACACATCCATCTTAATCCCACCCCTCACATAACAAATAGCAAATCACAGAGCTGAATCTTGGATTAGGCAATTAAACACGCCCCTATATATATGGCCACGCCCCCATTTGGGCATTGAGTCCATTATTAGAAAACTCCAGCCCAAAGCGACAACATAAAAAGCTGTTTACCCTGCAAACCACAAATGATACAGTAGTGTGTGTTTATATTTTCTGGTGCAATACTGTATCAATATTTTGTGGCACAACATGAATATCTGTCTGCTCAGTGTTTCACGGCAATTCAGGACATTTGTTTTGCTTGCATGTAATTGTTTTACATTCTGTCACTGGGACTAACACAAGTTTAGCCATATGGCAGTGACCATGCTGCCAAAAATATAACAGATGCATTTAATATTAAGGTTCTTAATTGTAAAAAAACAAACAAACATAAAAAATAGACAAGTTAGTAAATAAAATTTGATAAAATGTGACACTTTTCCCATAGTTTTGTGAAATTTCATGCTATATTGCGTTGTCATCTCTGTTTTCCTCTTGCCAATTGGCATCCCCAACAACCTGCAGTCTGCCCTCAGCCTTTAACAATTACATTTTACATCAGCACAGCTCACATCTGAAGTTAAAACCAGTTTACCTTTGACCAAGTGCCTCCTCTTGCAAGGCATTCATATCTTCCTCCTTTGCTGCTCTTTTCTCAGCTGCTGCTAACCATCGCTGTAAACGTTCACTCTCGCTCTGCAGCCTGAAACACACACAGTGCAGTGATGGAAGGAAGTGGACGACAAAAGTGCTCAAACAGCACGCACAACACGCCGTGAAAAAGCCAAATCACAGGAGGAAAAATGCTTTGCTGTGAGAAACAAGCTTACAGAACACATCTCAGAAAACAAGTTAAACTTGTTGTGCTGTCAGCTTCTGCATCTTATGAGTTTTAATCTCCTGAGTTTGAGCTGAATATTTTTTTGAACAGTTTAACTCTGAGTTTATGTTATCACATTAAAAAAGGTCCAAGTCTGTTGAAGTTGATACATTTCTGTACATTTCTTACAGTGTAAAAATGCTATCAAAAGACCAAAACATAAAGCAAGTCATCTTCATATCAAATTTAAATGTAGGGTTTTCCCTGATTGCTAAAACTAATAGAACTGGAGAAGTAGATTCTTCATATATATCTATATATATATATATATTAATATAGTCTTTCATAACTGGTTTTAGCATTGCTCTTTATGAGAAATATGGAAATGTGTAGATATGTTTGGCTGTAATGGTTTCTATAAAGACCTTTAATGGAGCACTGCTAAATGTATTGTGCAATAAGTAATCAATAATTAACTGTATAGTGCCTATTCAAAAAGATGTTGCCTCAAGACACTTAACACTAAGTGTTAGTCAATGCCATGCTCTTTCTTATTAGTCAAATTAACTTTAATCACCAGTATTAATTAACCTTTATTTAATCAGATAAAAATCCACTGAGGTCAACATCTCTTTTACAGTGGTGACCTGGCCAAGAGGTCAGCAGCACACACCATAAGAAAACACTGAATGGTGGCAATAAAACAATAAGTTAGAATACACACACTTTTGTGAGTGCATGGTGTTTTACATTAAAGTAGTGCAGTCACCTGTCAGTGATTAATTGTCATAAGACTTAATTAAGCTCTACTGTTTGCTTTGAGCCTTAAAGACAGTAGACATCGTATATCCTGATTAAAGCTACACGTGTATTTATTCTTTGACTGGATCACATGTACATAGTTTTTAGAAATTTCTCCCTCAAACATCATCGTAGCCCTCACAGTCATCAGTTACCCATCCTTAAGCTAAAATGTTGAGTCTTGTTTAACCTGCTTGTTTCCTTTTTCGAATCTCCTGATGACGGCATGTGGATCTTCATTAAAGACATTCCCGCCCAGCAGCTCTCTTCTGGTCTTACTGTGCTGTGCGCATGTTGCATGTTATAATGTGTGTAATGTAGCCACATAATTGAGAAGAGGCATGAGTCGACATTACACTGCTGGTGTAATTATCTGTACATTAAATGACAGCTGCTTTGAGACGTGACCTTGAGAAGTCGAATCATGATGTCAGTTACCTTTCTAGAGCTTGAATGTTCCTCCCTGTCTGCTCCTCCACCTCAGAGAAAAGCTGATGGGTGTCTTTTAGTGTCTCCTGAAGCTGAATCCCATCCACTGACAGGCTCTGCATGCTGGCTGGACTTGCTATGGAGGAGATGACACGCAGGTCCTCAAAGATGCTCTCTGCCTGCTCGTCCTGAGTCTGCAGCTCAAACAACAGATCCTGCACAGTGAAAACAAATGTTGAGTCAGTAGTTATCATTTTTAGGTAGAAGTTGTTTGACATAAATTCCCATGAAACATTTAGGCTTCATTCTTTATGTTCGTCAGACTTTTCAGCAACAAGGTATTCCTGTTTTACTATGATTACACTTGACAAGGGTGTAAGTGTGTGGGTTAAAATGACAGATATGTCTTATTGAAACAAAAGTAATCAACTGACGCAGAGGAAAAATATCAGGTGTCAAACCTTCTCTCCATCCATGTATTGTGATTTCAGTGTTTACCATAGTCCAACATTTTGTTTTTTGAATGTCACTGATTTATAAAAGAAAATAGGGACATAAATACAGCATAATAAGGTGACATCTTTTAGTTTATTCTCCCACAATGGCAGTCTTTTGTCACATGTTCAATGGAAGCAGATCAAGGTTTGTCAAGAGAGGTTTTTTCTTCTGCCCAGTTTAAAAAGAATATTCTCTGAATCAGTGGTTGGGTGTGACACAACATATAAACGTCTGATACTGATATCAGGGTACACCCTGGACCGACTTCCCACAAATCCCAAGGCCACATAGAGAGACAGACTCACTTACGCTTAAGAGCAATCTGGAGTTACCATTTAACCTAACAGGTTTGATTTTAGGTCTTTGGGAGGTAGCCAGTGTTCGGAGATAACACACACATGCACAAGGAGAACATGCAAACTCCACACAGAAAGGCCCAGACTGACATGTAAACACCTGGGGGGCAGTTTTTAACATTCATAGGTCAAACACAGTCAGTTTGCTTATTTATTCGCTTACTTATGTCATATGTCTTATTTCCAGAATCTGAAAAAAATTTGCCCCAAAACTACATCAAACATTACAAAAAGAACCCAGTGGTAAGAAAGTGAGTATTATAAGAGGTTGTTTTTTGCTTTAAATCCAGCTCAGATGGTCATTTTAAGGCTGCTAGGGTATGTTCACACTGACTAAGTTGAAGAAACTCACTAGTTTTTACATCTTTGTACAGACGTTGCATCAGGTGGATCCAGCTGCTGTGCAAGTTTAAGAGGAAATAACAAGCTCTCAAAAATACCCCCACTGCCCACACTCATCGAAGCCCACCTTTAGTTTGGCGAAGACTGTTGAAACATCTGGGCCGCTGAGAGTGAGCAGGGAGGTCTTGATCTTCTGAAGGGAGCCGGTGCATTCGGCCATCCTCGTGGTAATTTGTCCCTTTGCAGCCACCATCTGCCTGTAAACATCCTCAGCTTCAGAGACGAGCTCCTTCAGTTCTTCTGTCTTTTTCCTCATCTGAGTCTCCACAACCTGGACAAGAAAAAATAAACAGTCAGGAGACCAGATGTAACTAAAAATGGATCTGTTTTCCATTCAGCAGTGAAGGCTGGTTTAGATGTTTGTTTAATCACTGAAAGCGTTGGATCAAGCTTTTAAAACAAACTGCAAACTCAGTTTTATGGCAGTAACATCATCCAGCATGTGTACTGTAACTGTCTATGTTTTAAATAGATGATCTGAAGGTACTAATTTTTTGTAAGGATCTACGTGTTCAGTCTTCTTTCATGTAAAGTCTATCTATCAATAGTTCGGAATACTTGTCTGTTAAAGCAAATGCACGCATGTTTGATCTCTATGTATGATCAACGTCATCAATGTCATCCCTACGTATGTGTATGTGTAAACATCCTCAGCTTCAGAGACGAGCTCCTTCAGTTCTTCTGTCTTTTTCCTCATCTGAGTCTCCACAACCTGGACAAGAAAAAATAAACAGTCAGGAGACCAGATGTAACTAAAAATGGATCTGTTTTCCATTCAGCAGTGAAGGCTGGTTTAGATGTTTGTTTAATCACTGAAAGCGTTGGATCAAGCTTTTAAAACAAACTGCAAACTCAGTTTTATGGCAGTAACATCATCCAGCATGTGTACTGTAACTGTCTATGTTTTAAATAGATGATCTGAAGGTACTAATTTTTTGTAAGGATCTACGTGTTCAGTCTTCTTTCATGTAAAGTCTATCTATCAATAGTTCGGAATACTTGTCTGTTAAAGCAAATGCACGCATGTTTGATCTCTATGTATGATCAACGTCATCAATGTCATCCCTACGTATGTGTATGTGTATCTTTACAACCACATAGACTCGAGGTCCCTCTTAAAAATGAAAAATGACATTTCAAGGGGCTTACCTTTAATAAACTTATATTCAATTTAATAAACTTGTATTCAACAGAGACAAATATAATGTTATACAGCTATAGACAGATTGATTGATTGAATCTCTATTCAGCAAAGACAAATGTGATGAAGACAGATTTATGATCTGGGCGTCCATGAGTTTGTCGCTATGGTAATTTTTTTTAGTCCCATTTTCTTTGCCTGGATGGACACCTCTCTGGATATATGTTTACATACAGATATATTTATTGGATGTTTTTTTATACATGCAAATATGTGTATCTCTATAATGAAGAGCATGGCTTTAAGTGTCTTAAGATAACACTTATTATGAACTGGCGCTTTTCAAATAAAAATCCTGTATGCTTTCATATAAGTGAAATGGTACACTGTAACTGCTAAGTGCACTTCTTTCCATATATTGACATGTTTTACTGTCTTGTGAAGCCAAACATCAAGAAGACGATGTTTCTAATTATTTGATAAATGAAAAAAATGGCAATAAATAAAAAAAATCAGCAGCATCATAACAAAAGAAGTGCTTTACTTAAAAAAAGATTTTAAGACAATAATATTCTCAAACAAAAAAAGGCTCTCTAATGACTGGCACATCTGAAAAATGGACAGAAGTTTAGATTTTTTCCATCTCAGTGGCCGTATTTCAACCTGAACCCCTTTTATTTCAAACAGAAAGCTAAATCAAAAGCTTCAGTGTACCTGCAGCTCCAGAGGAGGCTCTGTGCTCTGAAGCAGGGTCTGAATCTCAGAGGATCTTCTGTGGAAACACCCCATGTTCTCCTCTTGGGTTAAAATCTCATTCTGTAAACAATCAGGAGGCGTTTGTCGTTAACTGTAGCTGCACTCATCTGATTTTCTGGTAAACAGCATGAACAGAAGAAGACAGGCCTACCTGTAAGGCTGTTACATCCTCCTCTGTCTGGAAAGACGGACACTCAGCGAATACTGACAGTTTATTGGTGGTCCAGCTTTCCACCTCTGTCCCCAGCTGGAGGAGCCCGTCCCACAGAGTCAGGGCAAGGTGGAGGTTCTCAAGGTGGGAATCGGTTCTTTCTGATATCTGCAAGAGTACAGCACACAACCAAATAAACATAAAACTGGAACATTTATTGTTAGAGTTAAACTAGGCCATTGATAAAATCTGGAAGCAGGAAGTTTAAGTAGTTATCTCTGCATTAATGTCAATGCATAGACTGTAGTGAAAAGTATTTCTACTGCATTTACTGCAAGAGATCAAAACAGAAAGTGGAAAAAATGCTTAAAACAAAGGATTTGACCAAGTTTTCTTCCTTTACATTGTTTTAAAACTCATCTCCAAAGTACTGCACAAATAAATATTTACACTTTGTTGAAATGGAAGTAAAATGAATCATAATATAACATCTCTTTTTGCATGTTATGTAGTTTATTCAGAAGTGTAAAAAAGGATTAATGACTTAATTCATTATGCGTCTGGTATTATTTGATATCTGCTTGTGTGCTGAAGTGAAGAAGCCAGGTTTGATTGTGGTATATAAAAAATAATGCACACACAACTGTTTTTTATTTGTGGGTTCCCTAGGCGAAGAATAATGGGAGAAAATTAAAACAATACAGGAGAAAATAAAGCTGCAAAATAGAGCAAAAGTAACAAATTCAACCAAGACTTGCATAAAAAAACTTTCTATTAAAGAAGACATATCATGCTGATGCATGATTTAATACTTACATATAATATAATAAATTTGAAAACAAGACCTTACACCCCCTTAATTTTCAAAAAATGAGATATTGTATTTTTTCTGATATCCTAGAATGAGATTTGATGCCTCTGAAAATAGGTCATTGCGAGATGTCCGCAAGATTTCAAACGTCGTGACGACACGAGGTACATTTCTTTTATTGGAGTAATCTGATAAAACACTTCCTCCTCTGTGATATCCGTTAGCCACAAAACCCTCACCGAGGAACACATCCACCCAGCAGCAGTATATAGCTCCCTAGCTCACACTCACTCATTACCAGCTCTGGCCTGTAGGGGGACTCAATACGCGGTTACTGCTTTGAGCCTGCCGGGAAATACAGTAGAAGAAGAAGGACAGGCTGGCTCAGCCCCCGATAGAACTGACCAATCAGAGCACAAAGGGCTGTGACGTTGCAAGGTAACTGTAGGTCATCCTGAGATCCTCGTGTTTCAACGAGAGCTTGATAATGGCCTAAAATGAGGATTTTGAGAACGCGATTGTGGGGCAATGAAGGAACTAAATGACTTGTACTGAGGGCAGAAATGCTTTACAGGCATCCTAGTCTGGCATAGTGAAAAGAAGAAACAAGCATGATATGTCCCCTTTAAACTAAAAAAATATAGTCAGTGGCTACATTATTAGGTATACCTTGCAAGAACAAGTATGGACCCCCTTTTTGCCCTCAGAACTTCTACGTGGCGTTGATTCAACAAGGTGCTGAATACATTTCTCAGAAATGTTGGTCTGTTTTGACATGACAGTGTCAACCATGCAGGCAGGACAGATCCATGCTTTCATATTGTTTACGCCAAATAGATCCATTTGTAGCCTTAGTTTCCTGCTCTTAGCAGTCAAGAGTGGCCCTCAGTGTGACCCTCTGCTGCTGTAGCACATCTGCATCAAGATTTGATGTGTTGTTGGTTCAGGTCTTCTGGTTTTCTGTATACTTTGGTCGTAATGGTTGGTTTGTGCAAAGCTGGAAATATACCTGCTGTGAGCTACGCATACATGGATTCACGATGGCTGCTACACATCTGCCACATGGTCATGTTGCTGCTTGGTCATGTTGTCCGGAATCAATTCAACACAAGTTACAATCCACACATAACCACTGCAATGTGATTGGCTAGTGAGTTATTTGCATTTATGTGCAGTTGAATGGGTGCATTTAATGAAGTGGCTGAAAAGTGTGCGCAACAGAAGAAAACATGAGCATTTCTTTCCATTATCAAATCACAACAGCTTTATCAGATCATATACTCACATCCAGCCAGCGGTCCATCAGAGCATCGGCTTCATCCTCAAATGAGATGTTAGAGCATTGTGGGATCTGACGCAGGTGAGAGTGAAGCTGCCTGCAAACACCACGGACCTCCTCTATCCTGTCACCAAGGCTGCCCAGCTCTGTCTTTGTCTCCTGAACCTGAGAATCACACAATCAAAAACAGGTACAATTGGATCGAATCAGTCAAAGAGGCAGAGAAACACAAGATCTTCTGCTGATTCAGTCAGCAGTGTGGTGCACCTTGGTGTGAAGTCTCTGCAGGTTGTCTTTTCCCAGGTAGGACGCTTGCTCATTCAGAGTATTTTCTGCCCTCTGTAGAGTCCCGCTTAACTCTCCACGAAGACCCTGAAACCTCTTCAGCAGCTCCTGTAGGACTCTGCACTGCTCCAGCCTGCAGGTCATCCAGAAAAGCACACAAAGGTTTCAAACTTAACCACAATATCTTCAGGTAGTTTTGATCAGAATAAGAAAGACGAGCAGAAACTAATATCTTTACCTTTCGGACACAGCTTTTGTCGTCTCCTCGTATGCCTTCTCTGCCTCTTTAGTTTGACTCCCATTGTTGAACCCTGCTTGAGATGCAGCCTCTTGCAGGTGCTGCAGCTCTGCATGTTGGACAGCTAGACGTGTCTCCAGCTCTTTTAAGGCACGTATCCTGCAGCAGAAGGTATTGGGTGTGTATGCTGAAATAAACTGTATACATAAACCTGGAAGAGTCTTTATCACTAAAGTATATTTGGAAAGCAAAGGCTGTGCTCTCAATAACATGCAATACACACTCGTTTAAGTCTGATATGCACTGTTTCCATTCTACATATACTATAGATACACAAAACTAAGTACATATATTACTATTGAAGGGGGCCATTCCTTTTATATTTATATTGACATTATTCCACATTCCACCTATGAGCCTATCTCTTTACCTACCAGCTACCTACCTACCAACGTACTTTTCAATCAAACCAACTAACAACCAAGTCACTAGTCGTCTGTCTGTCTGCCCACAAAAAATGACAACCTTAATTATGAAATACCACCATTTTTTTGTTTTAGTATTATCAAGAAAGAATGAAGTAGTTTGTGTTTCTGTATTATCTCTCTCTCTCTCTCTCTCTCTCTCTCTCTCTCTCTCTCAATACAAAGACCCCTTAACCCCACTAGCATCTACAAACATTTCAGAGGAGCTACGTAATCAGCTGCATGGCTGTTTGTTGCTAAAGCATCACCTCCTTCCACTGACCCAGGCTCTGTACATACAAGCTCCAGGTAGTGACATGCTGAAACTACCTCACCTAATCCTTAATAGCTTCACTGATCCAAAGAAAGCACAATCATAAAAATATATAACAACAAGAAGAGATACACACACAGCTAGATAGATACATAGATAGCATTATTACTGCATTATCAAAAAAAAGCATCCTCACTGTTTTTCCATTTACAGGATTATTATGCTACAACTTTTAATGCAATTTAAACTACAGCGAACTTAGATAGATAGATATATAGATATATAGATATAGATAGATAGATAGATAGATAGATAGATAGATAGACAGACAGACATGATACATCATTACATTGCTTCGAATTCATAGTTCATTTTCTTGTAATGACAGAGCAAACCTGCACTAATCAAGTCCTCTTTCTAAAAATACAGTACATCTAAAACCAGAATTATCCGTTTAGGACCCTGTTCAGTTTCTTACCTCTGCTGCAGAGCAGGCAGGGTTGGCTCTTGTAACCCCAGCTGTTCAGCTGCTCCCTCGATGTCTTTCAGTGCTCCTACCAAAGCAGTTTCCCTCTGACCCAGACTCTCTCTCATCTCTTCTTCTTTCTTAACTTGGCTGCTTCTTCTTCTCCTCCTCTCAGGTTTACTTTTAGTAACATCCCCCTCAGACTGAACATGTTGCTCTCCCTTATTCTGGGTCTTTGTTTTGTTATTTTGTTCCAGCCTTCTTCTTTTGGCCTCCAGCTCCGACTCCTCCTCCATTATATCTGGAGATAAATGCTTTGGCTCCTGTGCTTCCTCCCGTTGGTGAGAATAATCCCCCGTCCTTGGCTGAAGTGGCTCCATAGGAGCCAGCGCTACATTCTCCAAGTTTACTTCATGTCCCAACAGAAATATCTCCTTTTGTGCCTCCATCTTTGTGTCTCTAAATGATTCTTTCCCCACAACTCGCTTGGACAATAATGCCAAAACATCTTGGCACGTCACAGCTGAACTATCCATGTTCAGAGTCATCCCCGCCTCCTTTAAAACGCTGTCAGCCTGTTCTGCAGCCGTCTGCAACTTCTGCTGCCAAGACTCTCTCTCCTGCTCCCAGTCTGCTCCACTTTTCAGTCCACTGGGGTCCTGCTTTGCCAGCAGGGCTGAGATGGCTGCGCTTGCTTCCCTCACTGTGACCAAGAAGTGATCCAGAGTCTGAGCAGCTGACTGAACCTTCTCCAGCCGCTGTCTGAGCCCATCCAGATGATGGACGCTGCTGTGCAGAGCCTGACCGAGAGATGACGGGAATGTCTCCTCATCAGCCTGGGCAGAAAACTGTCTCATTTCAGACTGGAGTCGGAAATCCATCTCCTAAGTGGAGAATCAGAGTTAAAAAAATCTTCACTAATATCCAGGAGCTAACTTAGCTGTGCTCTCAAACACAATATAGCAGTGAGATATAAAGAAAGAGAAATGTCAATCAATCAATCAGTCATTATTTGTATAGCATCATTTCATGACAAGGTTTATCTAAAGACACCTTACAAAAGAGCACAGAAGACAAACTCATTTTAAAGACAATACATAGTCAAATATGTATAATAAACATATTTGTAAATACACATACATACATCCAGACATATGTCCATTTGGGCAGAGACAAAGGGACTTAAATCATGTTTGTCCCAGCTGAATATAGACTCAATCAATCAATCTTTATATATACAGTATATAGCACTATATTTGCTGACTATAAATCTGAGCCCCTTGAGATTTAGCATCTCATTTTCAAGGGGGTCTTCATGTCTATGTGGTTAAAAAAATAGTTACTCTGGATGTATAATCACTCAACCATGTTTAAAGAGATAAATTTAACATTAACTTTATATCTATAATGAATATAATCTAAAGAGGAATGATGCTGATTAACACAGCAGCATCTATATGAACTGCCATTAAAACGTCTTTTAATGGAAGTCTGTGATGATTAAGAAATACCGTATATGTAGAGGTGGAATGAAAGTGAGATTAACATCACTTTTGCAAATTTCTCCCTCAAGCCAAATGATTCATTATAGAAATAACAGAGACATGCCTGCAAATCAGACACCAAACCAGGGTCTGCCAAGGTAAAGGAGGAGATGTCCACAGGCTTCATGGTGATCCGGTCCAGTTTTTCTGTCATCAGTGCTCTCTGAGTGTCTGCAGAATCCATCAGGTTGGCAGAACTCTCCAAAGATGTCATCCTAAAGTGTTATGGACAAAGGATAGAACAAATTACTGAGGGTTACAAGAAATCAGAGTGATTTCCTCGCAGAAACCAACACATTTAAGGTCCTTGTCCTACTGAATGAAGAAGGTGTTATAATCATCATGTTGTGCTATCATCATGTGGCATTGTTACACTATTGCTACTAAGGCCTGCTAACCCTTTCTCACATTATTCTTTTATTTGTTTTTAAATATTTACATGGTCTGGCCCCATCTTACCTCTCTGAGCTTCTTCACCCCTACACTCCTGCTCGGTCCCTCAGGTCAGCTGCTCCTGGAGGTACCGAGGTCCAAGCGGAAGCTCAGAGGGGATAGAGTTTTTTCTGTGGCGGCCCCCAAATTGTGGAACGAGCTTCCCGTCCACATCAGACAAAGCTCCTCACTGTCCATTTTTAAAACTCGTCTAAAACCCATTTTAATTCCTCGGCTTTCGACCCTGCATGAGGCTCAGCTCCTGTTTTAGTGTTTCATGGTTTGCTTTTACTTATTGTTTCGACTGTTTTTAAATTAGTTTTTAAAAACATTAAAACAATTGTTTTAGTATTTATATCTGCTTTATTTTTTCCATTGTTTTTAATTAATTTCTGTCTGTTTTGTTTTGTCTATTTGTGTACAGCACTTTGTTTCAGCCGTGGTTGTTTTTAAAGTGCTTTATAAATAAAGATGAGTTGAGTTGAGTTGAAAACACACACAGAGGCTCTAGTGGGCTGGTTTAGCTGATGCTGACATAACTAGTGACAGAGCAAAAATTAGAAAAAATAGCAACATTAGATAAAACTGCTCTGTCTCTTAATTTTAAATCATTCAAAAATTCAGGTTTTGATCCAGATTCAGATCATCTCAAAAACAATCACTTCTTCTTTGTGCCACGATCATCAGTCCCTAAAAATGGCATCAAAATCCATTCATAAACCGTCAGTTGTCCTGTTGAAGGATAAGTTCGGTTTCTTCAGCTTTCACATTGTTTATAGAATGAAGTAGAACAATATACTCACCCAGAAGGCTTTCCTGATCCAAACAGTGCTTCAGGAGATATTTAGCGGCGGACATCTGTAAAATGGTAGCAAATAGGGCATACAGCGCCGCTCCTAAAACTGCATTAATCATCCAAAAACTCATTAGTTTCACCAATATTTCATCATGGTCCGCTCGGGGTACTCCTCCATTACAGTCTGTGTCGCCCCAGACATGTTTTTGTAACTGTGCTGACCTCTGAACTGAAGAAGAAGAAGGTTTGCCTTCGCGCCTGCGCAGTACTCTCTGGAGCGCTGCCTCCGCATCCTCCTTTCGATGAGCTCCTCATCTGTAAACTCTGGCTCCAAACTGTAAGGACACCCATCATATTCAAAGTTCTCCTCCACAACATCTTCATCCGATAGATATAAGTCCATTTTGCACAAAACTGGAAGAAGAAAGCCGTTGTGTAGCCGGCTGTCTTCCCCTGAAACAATGAGCCGCACTGCGCATGTGCGGAAGCAAGCACTCTTCTTCTTTAGTTCAGAGGTCAGCACAGTCACAAAAACATGTCTAGAGCGACACAGACTGTCGTGGAGGAGTAGCCCGAGCGGACCACGATGAAAATATTGGTGAAACTAATGAGTTTTTGGATGATTAATGCAGTTTTAGGAGCGGCGCTGTATGCCCTATGTGCTACCATTATACGGATGTCCGCCGCTCGATTTTGGATCTAAATATCTCCCGAAACACAGTTTGGATCAGGAAAGCCTTCTGGGTGAGTATATTGTTCTACTTCATTCTATAAACAATGTGAAAGCTGTAGAAACCAAACTTATCCTTAAAAAAGTATTAAATGCTGACAAAAACATGACCTTCTTGTCAGAGATGACAAAGAGGTTTACCAGCCAAGACGTAATATCCAGCCAAGACTCAACTCTGTTTTTCATGGATGTTTATTTTTTGATTTAAGGCACTAAATTACTCAGAGCTCTAACCCTCTTGAAAACAATCAATCAATATCCTTTATTTAACCAGGTAAAAAACCCATTGAGATTTAAAACCTCTTTTTCAAGAGTGACTCGGCCAAGATGGCAGCACGAAACAGAAATAAATCCAATTACAGTCACAGATACACACACTACAGAAAAACAACACTGGAATTTATAATTACACAGTAAAATCACAAGAACCAATTAAGATAATTTCTCTTAATATTATAATTGTCTTAAATTCTCCTGGGGTGACTAGATGTGTAAATTTCAGGTACTTCTGCACATCATTCCAGGCGGACGGGGCAGAAATTTGAATCCATCCAGAGGCTTTAACTACAAGCATAGAGCTAACTAATTTATTTACTATTGACATGAACCCCTGTCATCCTGTAGAAAATACTGAACTATTCCTTTAAACTGAAACAGCTTTTCAAAGTTTTAAGTTGATCTTTTTTTGGATATTTATTTTAAGAAAGTATGTCAAGAAGTACATGTATATAAATTCAATATAAATTCAATCAAAATTCAATCTACCTTTTAAATAAAGGGTAGAAAAATGTGATGCTTGGATATACATTAAAGCTCATTAAACTGATGCTAAACTTACATTTTTGCAGTCACTAAAAACGCATTTGCTGTATCCAATGATTTTTAAAAAAAATAAAGTAAAATGCATTGAATATACAATCTACTTTTAGAGTGAGTCCATTACCATCCTTTTATCACCCCAATACTGTCATACCTTCAAAGAGCTCTCATTATACTACTCTTAGTTCGCTTACAGCTTGTTTTAGTTCTTCTGAGTCTGAAATGTGTCGTACCTGCTCTGAAGGCACATTTGTTGGTCTCTCCACTGCTGAGTCAGCTGCTCCCACTCTCTCTGCACTTTGTCCTTGTCGTCGCCGGATATCAGCTGAGGAAACTGGGATAGCTGAGCATGCTGGAGCTCAAACTCAAACCATGCTGCTTCAGTCTCTAGTGTTAAAGTCTACAAAGGAAGATTACAGAGAAATGATAGCTGTTATACTCTAAGCTTAATGTTGTGTTGGTACAGGAAATGAATCAATACATGAGGCACGGTTCTAACTGAGACTAATATTAATATAATCAATTTAAAAAGGTGTAAAACACAAGTCTACCTGTAGATGCTTCTTCTGATTCTTCAGTTTTGAGATTGTGATAGGCTCTGAGACAAAATCCTCCAAATGTTCCTTGTTCTTCTGGAGCTGAGACTGAAATTCCAACAAGGACCTTCTGTACCTGTAGTGTAAGATTTAATCACAGTTTCTGTTCATTATTTTGTTATTTCAACATTTTACTGAACCTCTGAAACCAAATAACCTTCAACTCTTATACTCTCATTTAAAATCACTAAAAATATTGTATGTAGGCAGGTTTAGACGTGCAAAAACAAAGGACATTAGGGATGTCTTCATGCTGTTTTTTATGTATTTTCTGGGCTTTTCTCCTTTATGATGGGAGAGAATGGCAGAGGATAGGCCTGCGAAAGGGGTGAGAGAGTAGGGGAAGACACTCTGCAAACTGGCCACAGGCTGGATTCGAACCCAGTCTGGCAGAAGTATGTACAATATTGTATATGGGACGTGCCTGGTTGCTAACCACTTCACCAAACCAGCTGTTTTTTAAACTTTTATAAAATCCTAATAAAAAAAAATCTGATATTTTTACATGTTTTAATACAATGGCAAAAAGGCAATGGTCAATTGGTACCAAACATTTGACATTTCTGATTCTTTACAACCAAAAAAGAAAAACCTTTTGGTCATAAATGTGACTAAAGATATGACAACTGCATTAGGTACACTGGTTCAGCTGTTCATCAACACAAATAGCTAATCAGCCAGTTACAAGGCAGCAACCAAATGCACAACCAATGTTCATAGAAGATCATTTCTGAATGCGCAATGCCTTAGATCATGAAGCAGATGGGCTACAGCTGCAGAAGACCACACTGGCTGCCACTCCTGTCAGGTAAGAACAGGAAAATGATGCTGCAGGTTCAGAACTTGGTGTGAACAACATGGAGTTGTGGGCCCGCTCTGCCCTACATCAACGGCTCAGGCTATTGCTAGTGTGATGGTGTAGGGGATACTTTCTTGGTGCACTGTCAGCCTTGTTGGGCCAACTGAGCATTGTTCAAATGCCAGTCTACCTGAATGAACTTGTAAATAAACTTATAGCGCTTTTCTAGTCTTTGACTACTCAAAACAGCTTCACACCGCAGGTCACATCCACCCATTCACACCCATTCACTCTCACATTCACTCACTGATGTGTTTTAAAGAGTTTCTATGTTTGAAGTCCATCAGTATTAGCCAAAACATTTGTGTAAGCAACTTGGGGTTAAGTGTAGAACCTGCAACCTTCCAATTACAGAGTGAACTATTAGGGTGAATCCAAGGGGTCAATTCTACCCCTTGGCCTTTGCCTTACCCCTTGCTTTTGCGTGTTCGCGTCTAGTCTAGTGATGCCCCAATTCTCCATAGGGCTAAGGGGAAGGGCTAAGACCAAGGTCTACACAGCCCTCGAAACAAAGACAGACTGGGACCTCAGTTGAAACGAAGGGGTAAGAGAATTTCCCATAATACACCGCACCCGCCAACACGAGGCAGAACGGAGACTAAAGGAAGCTCTTAAATATAAGTACTCATTAAATAATAAAGTAAATATTAATCATGTTTGAATTGTTGGTCATATTTTGAAATTTGTTGTTATAACAAGTTAGCTTTCGCAGCTGTAGCTATGGCTATTGTCGCATCTGCCTACGCTTACAGTCAGCGAGCGGCTCTGGGTGATGACAATAGAGAGAATCGAGTGGTGTCTCATTTCTCAGGAGTGTGTTTACACCCCTTCCTTTTGGCCTTCAAAACAGAGGGCTAAGGGGAAGGGGTAAGACAAAGGGGAAGGGCTAAGGGGTAGAATTGGGATTCTCCGTTTGACTATTAGACACCACAGTGTACCCATCATCTGAAGGCTTCCTCTGAAAGGATAATGTTCTATCTCCCAAAGCTCTAATCATCTCAAACTGTTTTCTTGAACACACCAGTAAGTTCTGGGTGCGCCAGTGACTTCCACAGTCACCAGACCTCAATCCAAGAGCACCTTTGAGCTGTGATGGATTGGGAGATTTGCACCATGGATGTGCAGCCAACACATTTTCAGCAACTGTGTGACACACTATCATGTCAATATGCAGTAAAATCTGAGAGATTAATGGAACTTTGAAGGCAGACAGGTGTCCAATACCAGCACGGTATATCTCAAGAAGTGGCCAGTGAGTGTTTAATGAAGCAGCATTATGTGGTTTAAGATCCTAAAAATGTAGTTTCAAAGTGGAAGGGTACAAAAACCTTCAAGAGGAATTGATGTGTGGTTGCCTGAGGGTAGGCCATGGCTCCTTTTTGGGAAATATAAAGTCTTAATGGTTCCTGTTTGGACAGAATCTTACAGCTTTAAAGAGGGAAGTTAGACTGTGTCTGATGGTGACAGGCCATAAAGCAGGACAAAATGATGGGACACAAGCACCTCAGTAACAAACACAAAGTTATTGTGCTGTTATTGTGTAACTTTAATTTTAAGGCTGAAAAGTTACATATTGTTGCTTCAAAAGGTTAAACTTATCACTTCTACCCATCATTAAATAACAGAGATTGTACTGTTTCAAAACACATGGCAAAGAAGTACTGAATCATTTAAAACCAAGACTTAGAGTGTTAGAGAAGAAACAAGGAGTCTATTATCCAGATGAAGAATTAGAAACATTAGTCCACTTTAGGATACGCTGCTAATCTGTCAGCTCTAAGTTGACTCTTCACTTCACAAGCTGCAAATCCTCCAAACAAAAACACACCATTACCTCTGCAGTGCGTCTGTTTCAGAGGAGTGGTCGTCCCGTGTCGGGGCGCTCGTCTCTGGGATGACGGTCCACTCTGGTTCCTGCTTGGTCTCCACAATGTTGCCCCTGACGACAGCCTGAGATGGGAGAGGAGTCACATAGTGACCGTGCAGGGACGAGAGGAGGGAAAGATGGAGCGATGAGCCTATCCAATTACTGAGGATTAGCGCCCTGCAGCTGCTGCTGTGTCTCCTACAGGTCACGCGCAGCAAAAGACGCTGCATGCTGGGGTTTATCTGACCCGCAACACTGACGGGAGGGCGACTTATACAGTCACAGATATGCAGTGACAGAGATTTATTTAAGGGGATTAATACATTAAAAACTGACTGATAGATACAAGACACCTAAATGTTTTTCAATGTGTTTGTATTTCCCTGAAACAAATACCAGCTCAGACAAACACAGGCAACATCATACAGTGAGGAATAAAACTGAATTAAGATTGAAAGTTGATTCTTAAGCTGGGAAGAAATCAAAGAAAAGTGCAGAAATACACTAAAACATCAACATCTTCTTGAATGATGCTGAGTAACATTTCCACATTAATGTGCAGTTGAGATTACTTGGTCAATCCACAATCAACATCATTCTTATTTCCATAATTATCAGTATTATTCTTATCATTGTCATTATTTTTATTCTATTATTATTACAAATAATATCAATGTAAAATCTTTATTGCTCTCACCAGAAAGGTGAGAACAATGTTTTTTCCGCTGTTTGTTAGTGAGCTGTGAACAGGAAAACTCAAAAAGATCACAGAAACTGACCAAATTTTCATGATAGGTCAGAAAAAGCAAAGGAGTAATTGATTAAATATTGGTGGTGATCTGAATCCGGGTGCAGATCCTGGAACTTTCTGAAGGATTTGTTGACACTGATGGTGCACTTTTCCACATTTTTGCTGAAATCAAAGTCTCAACCACATTATGAGATTCCCAGGAAATGTTGGTCATGACACAAGAGCCAAGTGATTTGATTTTGGTGTTGATCCAAATACAGATGTGGATCCAGAAACTTTTAAAATTTACCATTTACTCAGACTTAATATTCTAATAAAGGCTTCATTTTTCCAGATTTGATCATTTTAAATCTCTTATTTAGACGATATCATCAAAATAAAATCATATACTGTTTCAGATTAGCCTCTTTAAATGTATTTTATGACAGGCTTTTTTAACAAGTAGCTTCATGGATGTACAGCAAAATTTTACCAAGAATGGAACCCTTTATTACAAATTTCAGTAATTTATAGGCACTACCTGATTGAATGTGTGCCTATGACTGTTGTACCTTTTTATATTGCATGAATTACAAATACCATTTTTGTTGGTCATTATGAGCTGTACATGGTTCAGGGTGGGGGTTTGTTACTGTTCGTTATTCTGCTTTTCAATGTTTCATTTTTTTTTCTTTCACCTTCATACACGTATATGTGTCTGTGTAAACATGCATATACTTGGTTAAAAAAGGGGATAAGGATAATGGTAAATCGTATTTTGTGATTGCGATTATATTGTCTTTTTTCTTCTAATAAAAATATTTGGAAAAAAAAACTAAACAAAACAAGTAGCCTCATTAAAATCTCTCTTAAAAGGACTGGATTATCAATATATAGAAATTGCTCTACAAATTATTTTAAAATCTTTAAGTCGACCGGAATTATAAAATTAATCCTCTTTATTAATTGAATTCAAATGTCAGTTGAAAAAGCCCGAATAACAACAATGTTGAACAAGAATGATCAAATCTCCACATCTCATAATGAGGTCCAGCAGAAGAGACCACATCACACTGATTTTAAATTTGCTTCTTTGGCTCTCAATTTTTTGTCAGAATTCATTTTAAAAATGTAATCTTAACTTTAAAGACCTGTAGGCGGACATCTTCAGATTACACTGCTGATGGCCTGATTTCCTACCAGCACTCATGTTATGTGAGGTCTTCTGATCATTGCTAACCGTTCCCTGGTCAGATGTGGTTACCAAATGTGACCAACTTTCTGTGTCCAGGCCCAAAAATTGAGGAATGACCTGCCTGGGGAGATCAGGGAAGCTAACACATTGACTTCATTTAAATTACTCTCAAAAACCTGTTCTTTAAAGGTGCTATGAGAAGAATCTTCTTCCGGCGACATAAAGACTCTGCTACCCATGAGCACGCGCGGCGACTGTCGTAAAGATGGGACACAAGCCAAAGCGTGCGCTTGTTGTGATGCTAATAAATACAGCTCAGACCTTCCTCAGAACTCTGCATTGCTTTACAACTTCTCTTTTCAACAACTTACAGGATTCAAAGCGACGAGGTAATGTATCTCTTTCTAGTTACGTAGGGGTACTTTTTGATGTGTGACAACAAGCAATTTTTGGAAAACTTAGTGTCGTAGTTTTGTAGCCGGCTATATATCGCTGCTTACAGCCCGGTGCTCTAAGACGTGTCTGAATAATATAAATTTGCTCTAGTTTTGATTGTCTTGTTCCTGAAGTTGAGTATCCAGGCCAGTCCAGCCCTGTCTGACCCGACCGCGAAGCTAAGGAATAGCATTTATAGATAACCTATTTTGATGCTATAAAACTCATCTTAAAGTGTGTATTTCGATCAGGCATATATCTAAAAGTGAGACTTTTTTGAAATTATTTCATAGCATCTTTAACTTGCTTGAAGCTGATTCTAAATTTTATTGCATTTGCTTTGTTCAAGTTCAAGTTCAACTTTATTGTCCCCTGGGGGAAATTTGCTGTGCAAGCAGGTTAAAAGAACATCGATATACAGTCACAACAACTCCTTCCTAAAAACAAAAACACAGGAACACATTAATGAAAAGAAGCAATCGTGAGCAGGCCAGAGATGGGGCCATCCTTAATGACAATTACAAACAGTGATGCAAATTGAATCCAATCAAGTTGATTCATTTTTTTGCAATCAGCTCAGTTACGGATTGAGAAATAAATGATTTTTTCATTCTGTTTGATTTGGCTATTGGTAAGCGATTTCTCCTGCCTGAGAGCAACAGATCAAATTCCACATGAAGAGGATGGTCAGGACACTGGATGATGTCCTGAGCCTTGGATCTTACTCTCTCTTGAAATATATCAGATTAGATAATTTAACACCTATGATTTTACCGGCTACCTTTACAATATATCCAAGCCTTTTTTTGTTTGACAAGGCAAGAATCCCAAACCAAGAAATAAAAACAAAGGTGAGAACAGACTCTACCATAGACTTATAAAGATGGACATCAGTCAACTACACACTCCGATCTTCGTGTGTATTTTACTTTAGTATTTAATAATATTATTTCAGTTGTTGCCTGTTTTGTAAAGTGTTTGTATTATTGTGTTTTAACTATTATCACTATTATTAGAACACGTCCTTTAACAACCTAACTGATCCATCACAAGGTTGTAGTTGAAGTAGTTAATCATGTAAACTTAGTGTTCTTCTCATAAAGGTGCCCCCTCCTCATACCTGTATGTGAGCTTGTGCTGGCTGGTCGCTCCCTGTGACGTTGAGAAGACGGGCTGTCAGCTGCTGCTCTTTGGCTCGTAGTGCAGGTTTAAGGGTCCTCCCGGTCCCACTGCTTTGTTTCGGGTCATCTACCCTCTCTGCTGGGACCTCCTGGCTGCTGGAGACTGACAGGTCTCGTTGAGGGCCGTCAGCGCTTTGTTTCTGCAGGAGACTGTCGCTCCGCTGGGTGTCGGCCGACGTGCCAGTCGCTGTCAGCGGGAGATGCCGCCCCCTGCTGAGTTAAGGATCGTTCATCAGGGGGGAAGTTGGGGTCGGTTAGTTAGAACCACTCAGTTCAACAGGAAACTCATTAGGATTAATAGGCTTGAAGGATTACAGAGTGACAAACCTTAATAGATAGGCTGTCTGCTTCAGTTAAATAATGCAGAGCAACTACAATCAAAACAGACAGATCTGAGGGTGTATCCACATGTTTTTCTTAATGTGGCTTTTTCTGGTTGGTTCGTTTAGCTTGGACAGAATCTACAGAATATAATACATCTTTTACTTTAATTTTCACTTAACTTGAATAGAAGTTATAAATATGGATTAAAATGCATGTTTACATGTATCCAACAAATGCGAACACTAACCTTTAACCCTTAAACCAAAAAGGGACAATTTTTCTAACAAATTGTGAAATTTATCTAACAATTTGCAGCGGATATGCTTTTTCTCATCATATTTGGTACAGGCGTGTATTTTATCACACATTATCTAATTTCAACCCTATGTCACGCCTTTTTTCACTGTGTGGCAAATAATTGTTACACAGAGCCTTAAAGTGGACATTTTTGTCCTCTTCTAAAATGTCTTAAAACTATATGTTAAAACAAAATGCAACTTTTTCTTCATGAATCTTTTAATCAACTTCAGTCTTGATCATAACTACCAAATATTCAACTATTTTCACGGATGCAACCATTCAGATGACAAATTGAACCAATACTCATTTTTTTGCATTCCATATACTGCCATTATATTCAATTTTATGACGTCTTTTCAAAGACATTAGTGTCTGCCCCCTTTTCAAAAAAAAAAACAAGGCACTACTGTTATCAGATAACAAAGTCAGTGCTTTTAAATGTTGGCAAAGCCAGATGAAGGAAAATCACAGCACTGAAACTTAACTCTATGTCTAAAAATATAGATTAAATCATTAGCTGTAGAAATCATGGACAATTATCACTCCATGAAACTAAAACACAGTTTATGGTTTTTCAGATTCAGATTCAGATTCGGACAACTTTATTTATCCCTCTGGGGCAATTCATTTGTAGCTTTCCAGTGTACATTCACTCATACAGTCAGTCAACAACATAAATAAATAATCATCAAGGAAACATATTTAAGCAAGCGTGGAACAGATGGAGATGTCAGACATTATAAGTAGCCTATGTATGCAAAAAAATAAAGATAAGACAAGTGGGGTAAAAAAAAAAAACAAGACAATGTAAAAACTTTTAAAACAGCGGAAAAAAGCAGATAAGACAAGAAATAAATAATGTCCTCTAGAAATAGTCATCTAAAGTGGGTGCAGTCTGTATTTAGGAGCTTAATAGCAGAGGGAATGAAGCACTTTGAGTAGCGATTAGTTTTCCTTTGAGGCACAATATAACGTCTGCTTGAAGGCATAAGAGAAAATTCTTTTGAAAAAACATGAACTGGTTAGCTGATAATTCTCACTGCTTTTTCAGCTACTTGTTCCTCCCAGATTGTGCCCAAGTCCCTCTGGTGAACTCCAATAATTTTTGAGCACACTTTGATAATGCTGTTTAAGCTGCTCTTGTCTTTACAGACAGTTTTTGTGAGTAATTGAAGGCCCCAAACTTTGTTAGAGGCCACATTTAGAGCATTCTGAAATGCAGTTATCTTAATCTATTGCTGTTCTTATGAAACAACGGATCTATTAAATAAGAAGTGCCTTTGGATATTGTTCTGTTCACTTGTGATGCCTTTCACGTCATACTGTGCCAGAATTAGGGGAAATAAACGTCCAACAAATTTGAACCACCTGATCAAACTTCAAAAAAAGCTCTTAGAAAATCCACCAGCTGATACTTTACAAGATCCACCTCATTAAAATGTTCAATATCATTTATTTAAAACTCTAAAAGTTATCTTTCTGGTGGTGAATAACACTCTCTGTTAGCATTCAGTCAGTTTTTAAATCAAGAGAGGGAAATTACATCTTAAAAGTCTGCTTACTTGTAAAACTCCCAAAGTAAGAAGAAATACTACACACAGACAGGCTTCAGTTCTGGGGGTTGGGTTATGGATCTGATGGATCCTTGAGAAAGATGACTGCTTGAGCATATAACCAAAATACATACCACCTTAAAGCAAGAGAAAAATGGGCTTCCCAAGCTGAAGGACAGTTGGATTGAGCGTTATAGATATCAAATCTTCTACTTTATCTGGTCAACAGTTTCCCACCCATTCAAACTTTATTGAACATGTCTTTCAAATAGGACAAAAGAAAGTGCTCTAAGAAGGAGAAGCTGTCGGTGACTAGAGGAAGTTTTAGAGATGGATGAACAACAGGCCCTCAGAGGATGATGCTAAATAGGAATTCACTCAACAGCTGGAACACAGCTTCCTTTCAAGCAGTTGAACCCCAGGGCCGTCGTCATGCCAAGAGGTCGACAACATGATGGTTAGATGAAAAGATTACATCAAGCTTTGTGGCTCTATGATGGGTTTAAAAAAACAAAAACTAGAAAATGTTAAATGATAACATCTTACAAAGAAAAAACTATGAAACTGTTAAAAAATTTTAACGGTTATGCAACATCTAAAATTCTATTAACTGTTTAATTGATAATTTTCAGGGTTAGTTCTTTGCTTGTACAACATTAGTGAAACTAAGACACGGGTTTCAGACTGTTCCTTTTTCATTTATGGACTGACAAGTTTTACATTTATTTAACTTTGTGTTGTTAAGAAGAACGTGACTGTAAATGAAGTCAATTTCTGTCCATTCAATTAAATCTTAAGGTGTTTTATCATTAAGCCAATCTATGGTGGTTGTCACATTTCTATTAGCCTTGATAAAAACACTTAGCAAAGTCAGTTGTTAAAAAAATCAAACCCAGTTGTTTTCCTCAAAGCTGCAGTCTTTCTGTAATTTTCATAGCTGATCCAAACCATGCATGCACCCAAGATTTAATCCCAAACACCAAAATAGGGCAAAATGGTTACAGTAAAAGTAGTGCAGTACTGTTTTCTTCAGAAAATGAAGAAATATGATATATGATAATTTATTTTCTAATTTTTTATAAATGTTTATAAATGCTGTGTCTGTGCTGTGCCAGTTTTCTACAAAAAAAATACAAATAAGCTATAGACTGCAGTGACATGACATTTGACTGCATTTCCAACCCTTTTGAGTGATTTTTAAAGTTTGATCTTCCATGTTTTATTTTTACTTTTAAAAGCTCACTGCTTTGTGTAACTGAGCCTCTGTAGTTGTACCAGAAAAGATAAAAAATATGGAGATTTGTTTATTAAATTATTTATTTATTTATTTATTGTTTTAATCGAGTCATCTAGCTTTTATATCTTTTTATTTTCATATATGCTCCGTTTTTATTTTGTCCCAAAGTTGATGTCCTTTTATCACAGTCTCATTGCTGGCAGCTACTGTTGTACTGAATTGAGTGTAACCTGTACATGCACTGATTTATAATATATAATATTTTGTTATGAGCATTCAAGATTAAATTTTGGACAGTAAGATTTATTCTTTGTGTCTTGTATTGGAGCTCTAGGTGAGAAATGTAATTGCAAGGGCCAAAGTGAGTTATTGGCTGTTTTTATGTTGTATTGTTTGTTGGTGAGTTCAAAATTAAAAAGTCATTAAAATATTGTAAGAAAATGGCTCTTTGTTCGAATATTCATGAATAAACATGTCTGAAGACTAAGACTAAAAGATTATAAGAGGACTACAGAGAAAGGCCATACGTCTCAATTTACCATGTTTTCAAAACTAACATTGCACATGAGCACATTGTCATTAGGAAGAAAATATAATATATTGTTCAGCCCAAACCAAAATCATAACGTTTTATACTGAACAAAGGGATGGTCAAAGCAGAGCTTACCCATCAGATGAGAGCTCTGTGTCCTGAGGTTGTGCTTCCTCTGTTTTATCAGACTCTCCCTCTGTTGTCAGACAGGACGGTTCTCCTTGTGTCAGGGTGTCACTCAGATCCTGCAGTGATTCAGCTTGTTCCTCTGCAGATGCAGCTTCATCCATGGAAGCCTGAGAGAAAAGCAAGCTCTGAAATTATTCAAATGAGCAATCCTTCGGTTCATGTTTTTTTTTTTTTTTTTTTACTTTTTTCCCTTCTTTTTGAAGTACAACATTTAAATTTTATAGAGAACTTAACATATAAACCCAAAATCTGAACATTTAGGACACCAAGGGATGTAGGGTGTATTCTATCAAAAGACAGAAAAACAAATAATAGTTAATCTTTGTGTTGTTAAGGGTTACAGCAATTCATGGGAGTGAGATAAAAAACTTAAGAAATACATGAATGAAGGAAGAAAGTGTATATGTGTGCATGCACGTGATTGAGTGGAAGTCTCTCCAATGAAAGTCCATCTAGTCACCATAAGGAGTGAGAAACTGTCTTTTGGGACAGAACTAGGAAATACTAATATGATAGAAGGAAGATTTTAACTTTACGCAGCCATACCAGGGCCCTGCGTTCTTCTGGCCAGTTTCTTTTGGACATTCCAAGGTCAAGATGTGCACAGTGTGGGGACCATTCTTTTGCTGTCGCTGCACCTACATGGTGGAACAAGCTGCCCCCAGACATCCGCACCATGACTGACTTTGGTCTTTTTAAATCTAAACTAAAAACTAACTCTTTTTTTAGAATGGCTTTTAACCCTGACTAAGGCTTCTAGGTCTTCTGCTCATGTTAGCTTTATTCTGTTTTATCTTTTTTTAATGCCTTTCAAGCACCTTGTTGCTGTGTCACACCTCCCGTTGCATTTTTATGTATATTGTTCTTATAGTATTGTTTTATGTTGCTTGTATCCATAGTGTTCTTATTTATTTTCGGACACCGCTGTTAAAGGAAAAGTTCGGTTTCTACAGCTTTCACATTGTTTATAGAATGAAGTAGAACAATATACTCACCCAGAAGGCTTTCCTGATGCAAACAGAGCTTCGGGAGATATTTAGATCCAAAATCGAGCGGCGGACATCCGTATAATGTTAGCACATAGGGCATAAAACTGCATTAATTGTCCAAAAACTCATTCGTTTCACCAATATTTTATCATGGTCCGTGAACTGAAGAAGAAGAATGTTTGCCTCCGCGCCTGCGCAGTACTCTCTGGAGCGCTGCCTCCGCGTCCTCCTTTCAATGAGCTCCTCATCTGTAAACTCTGGCTCAAAACTGTAAGGACACCCATCATATTCAAAGTTCTCCTCCACAACATCTTCATCCGATAGATATTCGTCCATTTTGCACAAAACTGGAAGAAGAAAGTCATTGTGAAGCCGGCTGTCTTCCCCTGAAACAATGAGCCGTACTGCGCAGGCGCGGAGCAAGCGCTCTTCTTCAGTTCAGAGGTCAGCACAGCCACACAACATGGGTGGAGTGACACAGGCTGTAATGGAGGAGTAGCCCGACTGGACCATGAGGAAATATTGGTGAAACTAATGAGTTTTTGGACGATTAATGCAGTTTTAGGAGCGGCGCTGTATGCCCTATGTGCTACCATTATACGGATGTCTGCTGCTTGATTTTGGATCTAAATATCTCCTGAAGCACTGTTTGGATCAGGAAAGCCTTCTGGGTGAGTATATTGTTCTACTTCATTCTATAAACAATATGAAAGCTGTAGAAACCGAACTTTTCCTTTAAGCACTTTGGGGGGCCTCTTGGGTTACTGAAGAGCTTTAGAAATAAACACTGATTGATTGAAGATCTGTGAGGAATGATATCAAAACAGGAAGATCCCAGTGCCAGAGTGACTTACTGCATGTCTTAAAATATCAGTTGACATTAAATATTTGTCACAGCTTAGAGTAAATACAGACAAAATAAATAAATAAATAAATAAAAATTATAAAAATAATAATAAAATACTATTCATAATAATAGTCATAATAATAAAATAATAATAATGATAATAAAAATAGTAATTGTTCATGTTTATTCCTCTGCAAGAAGTGCACCTCTTTTCTAAAACTCCAGTTGTCGACTATGTTTAACATTAATATTTTCCAAACATTTCCTTATTTAAAGCATTGTATCAAAACTCAGACATACCGTTTTGTTTATGAAATAAGTTTGTCAGTAGGGCTGGACGATTATGGTAAAAATAAGAATCCCGATTATTTTAAGTGATATTGAAATCACAATTAATATACACGATTATTTGTGTATTTAAAAACTTCAGAATTGATTTAAACACAATTTTAAAGAACCAGCGAGCGGCACATACAGTATTATTGATCCACATAAGTCACACACACTCGCTGTGGCTGCACGTGGAACACAGAAGCACTATGAAGCGCAGGAACTTGCATACACGGCACTCCACACTGTGTGGCATAGTAATTGTTTTTCTTCGATTATAATGTTTTTATGATTGTCAGATGGCAAAACTGAAATCACGATCAAAATCTGATTAACTGTCCAGCCCTATTTGTCAGTACTTCAAAATTTCATAATAATTCAATTAGGCAAGCAAACAACCCTTATACTCCCTTATATAAAACATCTCTACGTCAGTTTTCAATTAAATATCGAGGAGTTATCTTGTAGAACAAATACATTCACTTGAATGCTTCCTCTGTATCATTGTTACAAATATAGGCTAAGGCATATTTGATGACCTTAACATGAACAGTAGCAGTATCCACGTCCCTAGTACAATGTCATTGGTTTATCATTCCTAACTTCTTTCTTATTCTACTCTGTTGCTTTTTTTCATTTTTTTGTATGAAATTGGTGCACTTTATATCTGATGTTTGATATAAGTTGTTCAGCATTTACCTTCCATTGTCTCTTGGTTTATATAAGGCATCTGCAGGCTTCTACCATGCCCATACACATTTTAAATATGTTTTTATGTGCATTGTGTTTCTATAACTGTGTAAAATTAAAGAGTAAAAACAGTCATACAGGCATACAGCCATACCGAAAACATTCAGAAGCAAAAGCAAATGTTACACAGTTGGGTAAACCTAGTACCTGCTGCTGTAGCACTGAGTCAAGGTCAGTCTGGTCAGTGGCTTCATGCAGATTGTTAGTTTGTTTCCCACATTTCACACCACAAAACGTCTGCTTTCCATCTCTGATCTCAGACCATAAGATGGGAAGAAATGCAGCAATTTCCCTGCGTACGTCCTGAGTGTGATACAAACAAGCGGACAGTCAGTGGTACATAAAAGTGTTAACAGCTTATTGTGCAATTTCTACTTTGTTTCATAATGAAAACTGTTAAAAATGTAGTCCCAGGGCACAAACATTGTTATAAATGGGTGTTAATGTGAGGGAAAGTATCGCAGGTAGTTTACAAAAATGAAAGTGCATTCATATCTCTCTGGTTTATTCTTTTTGGTACAGAATGAGATTTTTATTAGTGGAACAGGAGGACTGTACGTGGGATAAAGAACATACTGATGTGCAAAAAATGTGAACACGGTTTATTGTTTCCTTGAGGTGGAAACTTTTTATGTTGAAAATGGACTGAAAATAAAAAAATGGTGTAAGATTAAGTAGAAATACAAAGGAAATACTTATTATGAAGTTATTAAATCTGATTAATTTAATTAAAAAACAAAATGTGGATTGAAAAAGTCAGTTTTATGAAGTAATTTAATTTTAAAAACCATTAAAATGTGGATAGAAAGATGAAGTAGGGCAGGGATCATCAACTACATTTGTACATGGGCCAGTTTTTTATCAGCATATGCTTTGGGGCCCAGATTCAAGAAACCAGTAATAACTAACACAATTATACACAAACAATTAGAATGAAATAATTGGTCAGGTTAAAATATTATTCACTATCTGTCCCATTCCTCGGTCCTAAACACAAACTGCGAAACACTGCAAACATAGAAGACCACAAGGGCCAAAAAAAATAACCGAAATTTAGAATTATGAGGAAAAAAAAATTCAGAACTCTAAATTCTTACTTTAATTTTAGAATGTTTTTTCTGAAAATTTAGATTGTTTTTAGTCATAAAAAGTTTCATCTTAATATAAATGTATGTATTTATTTGCAATGGCCCTGATCTTTTTCTGTTGGTTAATAGGGGGCCAGATGGAAAGCTTTGAGGGGCCTGATGTGGCCCCCGGGCCGCCAGTTGGTGATCACTGAAGTAGGGGGTTGAGCTTTTGTGTTTGTTTATTTCTTCTATTTTATTTTCATGTGTTGAGTGGATTTGGGTATAAAGTCTATGTTGTCCTTGTTGATTTGTTTTCCTTGTCTTATTGTCTCACTGAGAGAATGTGTGTTACAACTGTGGTTGTTCACATGATGTATCTGAAATTAAAATGAAATATTACAAAAAATATACATTTCTTTACAGGTATAACTGACATCGTTGATATTCGGATCAAAAAGTCAAATAAAAACAAACTAGATCTGATGTCAAATAGCATTTAAAAGATATGGAGGGCTATTTTTTTGACAGCATGAAACACACCAACCAAAACCAATCAGTGGTTTGAGGCATGTTGGAATATTTTGTTATTTTCTAAAATGAAGAATCGTCCCAATCATACCTCCCACTGTTTTCTGACTGAGTCAGACTGAAGCATCAATTCCTGGAGCTGTGACCCTGAACAAAAGGCCCCAAAGCCCTCCACTGCACCCAGGAACTCCTCGAGGACGGCAGGCTGCAGAACTTTCAAAGCTTTCTGCACGAAAAGACACAAAGCTGGACAACGGGCACAGGCAGGACAGGCGGTCGTGCAAAGCAAAACACCAGACACCTAAAGAGGATGGGCCTGAATTATGAGGACAGATTTTGAGCTCTAGAGGTCTGAGTGTTGTTGCCTTAAAAACATAAAATTAAAAAACAGCTCTGGTTTATGCTTTTTAGATGCAACAAGGTAGATCGAGCTGGGTTTACAGTCACTTTGACAAGCTTCACTCTAACAACAAATGTAATAGTGTATTTTGGCAATCAAAGTCTTTATGATTTTACAATAAAACTGAAATTTAAAAGTGCATGACTGTAAATCAGCCACCTACAAGCCAATGTGCAGATTTAACTATACTCCTTTTCAATCAGAGAAAAAAACAGATTTGGTTCATCACATGTCTGAAGCATACCTGTTTCTTCTTGGCTTGTGACCCTGAAGTTTCTCTGCCACTGAATAACTTGATGGCTTGCTGGATGCGTCCTTGCAGCTGAGACCTGGCCTTCAGCAGTCTGCTCTTTGCCATCGACTGGGCCTTTGAACGAACCTCGCTGCGGTCCATAGCTGGGGGCAGTGGAGGCTTTTTCTCACTCAGAGGGGTGCTTGGTTGTCCTTTAGTTCCAGGTTTTAATTTGTATGTTTTTGAGGGTGGTGGGAGTTCTTTTTTTTCTGAAACAGGACTTGGATTTGGATCTTGATCATGAGACTGAGTTGATGACTCAGGTTTGTTGACAGTCTGAATGTGTGAAGCTTTAATTTGAGGTGTAGGCTCCTTTAAGGGCAGGAATTGGACTTTGGGTATGACGGAGGTTGGTTCATCTTGTGGAACGATTTGCTGGAGCTCTTTTGTCTTTTGCTGTGGAATCTGAGATGGAGTCTCAGCTAAAACTTGATTTGGGTTGTGGGTTTGCAGCTTAACATTCCCGATTTGTTCGACATGTTTTGTTCTTGCCACAACAATGGACCCTGACTCTGGCTGCTGCATCTGCTGGGATGTTTCAACACGCTGCTGGAATCCAAGTGAGCTAAACATGCCAAGAATCTCCTAAAGATAAAAAAAATACAAACAAATAAATACATTTGCGACAATCTCAGAACTAAAGAAAACAGTCTCATTAAGTTAAAGCTCACCTGACAGTGGGAGATTCCCACAGTGATCCTGTCCTGTATTCCAGAGGTACTGAGGTGCTGCAGTGGAGAAGTTTTTTGTACGTGTGCCACAAGTTCCTGCAGGTCATGTCCCTCTGTTATAACCTGGTTTTCAAGCTGCAAGCCACGAGAGACCAGGATCTAGGAGTGATAATTCAATAAAGACAGAATAATCTCAATTTTGATGCTGATTCCAAAGGCCAACATCAAATTATTGATGCAGGTTGACAAGTTTAAAGCAAGTATGTTAAGTTTATTCACGTTGCCCTATTCAGAGACAGGAGTCATAAAGTGCTGAACAAAGTCAAACACACAATAAAATCATCATTCCTATGATATATGGAGGGGGCCTTTTGAATCAGGGGGCTGGAGTCACTGGACATAGCACCCGTGCATGTTAATCAGAACCATCAGGGTGCAGTTTACACTTGAGTCTTCAGCCTCTTGTGTGTTGCTGTATCCTGGTGTGTTGTGTCTCCAGCTCGATGGGGTTGGGGCCTCCTCTGTGTCCGTGTTTAGTGACTGGGCCTGGTCTGTTGTGCCTACTTTTGGGGTTTAAGTGATTTATGTGTTGTGGAACTTTCTCAATTTCATTTTGCCATTTGTGTATGTCCTAAATGTTCTTTGATTTTAATTAACCTTTTTCAGTTGTTCTTTTTTCCTTGTGTTTAAACTCTTGTGCTTTGTTATCTTATGTTCCTGCCTGCTGTCAAAGCACTTTATAAACGTATGTTTTAAAGGTACTATACAAATAAAGTTTATTATTATTATTATTATTACACAATAAAATGAAATACATAAAGTGATCAAAATGTGGTGGTGGCATCAACAAAGAGACAGAAAACAGAGTGAAACTTAGTTTTCAGACACAATAAAAGGGAAACACTATACTAGATAATTACCCAAATGCCTGTCTTGAGTGGTATCTCTTCAACTGACTTTTCAATTCACTGACAGATTTTTTATGTAAATACAGTGGCAGTGCAGGTCAGAGCTCTGGAGCAACAGCCTGGAAAGCTTTATCACTGTGAGTTTGACCTAAGGAGATAACATTTCTGATCCAGAGGAGTAGATAATCTCAGCCAAACAATCTTGTTCTTGTCTGTGTAGGGCTCTGCAACTAAATCCTCCATCAACCATCAACAGAAATGTCATCATTTAACATAAATTCATACTTTAAGATCAGTTTAACTCATTTTAATTGCAGTTCAGCTAGATGCTTCCATACTGATCAACATCAGTCCTCTCCAGATTGTAGATATTAATGTTAATATTAGATTGATCTCTCTGTCCATGGCTGTATTGTTTATTCATACATAGTAACTATCTTTTCAAGCATATAGACATGAGGACCCTCCTGAAAACCTCCTTTTAATAAATATACATTTAACAACGACAAATGCAGTACTATATAAATAAAGATTGATTGGTTGAGTCCATATTCATCAGAGACAAATGTGACGAGGACAGATTTATGATCTGGGTGTCCATGGGTTTGTCACCATCATAAATTCTTATTTTTTTAGTTTTTTAGTATATGCAAATATATTTATTTTAATTATTTGTATATACGCATATATTTGCACCTTTAAAATGAAGAATATGGCTTCAGCCTTCTCTATTGTAAAGTGCCCTGAGATAACACTTGTTATGAACTGGTGATATAAAATATGCTAAATAGCAAAAGCTATTTTATGATGTGAATGAATCACAAGTTATACATTCTTTTCGAATCCATAGTTAATTCAAGTTTACACAACAGACACATCACGTCACTGAGCAAAACTGCAGCTTAATTTTCTAGAGAGCCTGCAATATTTTTCAGTGTCGAATCCACTGAGCCTGCATCAAAAGATTCAACATGGTAGCTGCTTGATGAGTGTTTAATGAGTGCTTGTTTGATTTGACGAAAGTAATTACAATATTGTAAATAACAAGGATAATGAATTTAGAGAAATAAGTAGAGGAGGTTAGTATTTGAGCTGCAGTTGACAAGCTTCTTCTTTTGTAATCTGTTGGTCCTGTGTCACTTCCCCAGAGGAGCAGAGCTGATCAGAATCACTGTGGCTAATGCATTAACCATTGTTATGATAGTCAAACACTTCCCTTCAAGAATACTGCACTATCCCTTGAAATGTGGAATGAATAATAAAGCTCAAATAAGTGCATGTGGAAAGAGTTAGAACTCTGACTTTGGCTTTAGATTCCAGTGCAGGACGTCCTTTGTGCTTCTTGTTCTTAAGTTGCTGGTAGCACTCCAGAGCCTCAGTGCTCCAGTGGTCCAGCTCAGCTAGACGGCCTTCCAGCCTGGATGTAACTTTCTGTAGATCTCCACAAGTTCTTTCTGCTTCAGCAAGAATCTGTTGTCAACATAGAAAAACATCAGGACTTACTCACATCTCTCATTGCCGGGGGCAAAAGTACAGCTACAAAAGTATTACAGTATTTGAGGGAGTATTTTTTGTATCACCTGTGGGATTTTGAAGTCTGAGGACGGGCTTAGAGAAGAAACTTCCACCTCAGTCATCTTTTTGCAGAGCAGCTAAAAAGACAAAGTAGGAGAAGTAAAACATGATCTATATCGTCCATATAAATATTGAGAAAACTTCCATACATCCGTCTATTTATTCCTCAGTAGGTTTACAGACCTGTAGTTTCTGTCTGCTGGCCTTCAGTGGAACTGAAGCCACCTCAAGCTGCTGTCTGAGAAGCAAGTTGACCTCCTGAGTCAGTGAATGCATCATTTGAAGACTAAGAGGGTTGACACTGGGCTCTGGTGGTGCATCCTGAAAGAAGATGTTATGTTAGCCATTTGATGAACATTCAACACACCTTTTATTTTAATATTCTGTTGAATCTGTAGTAAAATTACTTCACTATATTTTAAACCCTTATTCCAATGAAGTTGGGGGGACTGTGTTAAAGGTGCTTTGAGGAGAATCTATTACTGGCGACATTAAGACTCTGCTACCCATGAGCATGTGCGGCGACTGACGTAATGTTGCGTTCCAGTAACCTCGGAACTGGGAGTGACATCATCTCCGACTTATCGGCGTTCCAGTTGAAGTTGGAAAAAAACATGCCGATCTACCAGGCTATTGTTAGCTGTTGTTAGCACGCCCTGCGTTGTTGTTCACAAATATCACATGAAGAATGTGATTATCACTATGGCAGCATTTTTGTAAATATAAGTCTAACAATACTATGTATACAGCTGATCTAGAGCGACACACCCCAGTCAGAAGTGCAAATAAATTGATTATTACAGGAGCTAAATAACTGTTCACACTGGGGGCATCCATCTTCGATTGTCAACTTGGGGGTGGCGAGGTTTCACCGAGTTCCCAGTAGGAAATTCAGACTTGGGGGGGCGTTCCAGTTGCAGTTTCCTACTCCGAACTCGGAAATTCCTACTTCTGACTACAACTGGAACGCACCAAAGACGTGACTGAAGACAAAGCGTGTGTTTGTTGTTATAAATGCCGCTCTGACCTTCCTCAGAACTCTGCATTGCTTTACAACTTCTTTTTTCAACAACTTACAAGATGCAAAGCGATGAGGTAATGTATCTCTTTGTAGTTACATAGTGGTAGTTTTTGATGTGTGACAACAAGCAACTTTTGGAAAACTTAGTATCGTAGTTGTAGCCGGCTATATATTGCTACTTACAGCCCGGTGCTCTGACGTGTAATATAAGTAATAAAATAATATAAATTTGCTCTAGTTTTAATTGTCTTGTTCCCGAAGTTGAGTATCCAGACCAGTCCAGCCCTGTCCAACCCGACCGGAAGGCTAAGGAATAGTATATATAGATAACCTATTTTGATGCTATAAAACTCATCTTAAAGTGTGTATTTTGATCAGGCATGTATCTAAAAGTGAGACTTCGTTTGTAACTACTTAGTCCCTTTAAACAAATAAAAAAAGAATAGAATGAGTTGAACATCCTTTTTGGTCAATATTTAATTTAAAGGTGCAGTGTGTAGAAACTGGCATCTTATTATTTTTATTTTTTTACCTTTATTTAACCAGAAGAACCTCATTGAGATTAAAAATCGCATTTGCAAGAGTGCCCTGGCCAAGACAGGCAGCAGCACATTTACAAAGTTACAGACATAAAACAATTTCAAACACAGATACAGACATATCAACCAGTTAAGTCAGAGTCACAGAACAGAAAATTTCAGTCAAAGCATTTACAGCCCACTTCATCCTCCTCTAAAGCCTTTAATCTGCATTTAAAACGATTTAAAGAGACCAGCTCTCCAAGACACAGTCTTTCCTGTAGCAGATTCTAGTCTGCAGGAGCAGCATATCTGAAGCTTCTTTTACCCATTTCAAGACAAACTTTGGGGACCGATAGCAAGAGTAGATTTTGTGACTGTCACAGAATGAAGACTGTAGCTTCCAGAACTTTTCACATGAATATAATTACTCAAGTATGATGGGAGCAGGCCAAGAATAGCCTTGTAAATCTTAGCAACATCTAGAGTTGAGATTTTAGAATGAGCCCATCCGTTAATAAAACATCACATCACTAAGTGACAAGAGCCGATGAAGACCAAAGGGGATCATGAGGTGTCACAACAGTTATGAGGTGAGGGTTTTTTTTCATTCATATTTGTAACTATTGTGTTTTTAGATAATAGATCAGATAAGATTAGGATTATAGGTTTTGTAAACTTTTGTAGATTCATATTTTAAAAATCACACTTTGCTCTTTTTGTCCCCAAAACCCACCAGTAAACAACATGGCTGACCGTTATGTCAGCCTCCACAAAGGGGAGACCTGCGGTACATATAAATTTCTTTTTAAAAAAATCAAAGTTTTATGGGGATGATTGTACCTATATCGACTTTACATACGAATAGAAACATTATACCTAAACAGACTTCCTCTCTATAACCACACCTTAAATCTGTGTAACTGTGGAACGATCAGTGTGCAGTTATACTCACAAACTTTGCCTTCTTCATACGTTCAGCCCATTGCATGTTGATCTTTCTGAGCTGCTCTGTTAAATTAAGGCTGGTTGAAGATTCTGTGACTTCGATGAGGAGGTTTCCAGCCTCATTTAACTTGGCTTGACATGATGTCCACTCACTTACATCCTGCAATAAATCAGCATTATTATTTAATCACAAGAATCATGACTGAGGGTCATGTAGGATTCTGTCCATTCATTTATCACTGATGTTTGGACCAACAGGCTGAGGTACCTGATCATGTAAGTCCATCTCCTGTTCCAGCCAGGTCTGCAGAGAAGCCATGCAGCTGTTGTAAGTCTCCCAAGCAGATACAACTCTCTCAATTGTCCCTCTTGCAGTCGTGATGGCTCGCTTTACTGACTCAGCTTCACTCTCTGCTTCTTTTATCTGACGATTAACAAGCTGGAAGTCTTCACCTGGGGGAGGGAACATATGTCTAGCTGCTAAGTCTCATGGAAATTAAAAAAAAATCTTATTTCACAGAGATTTGGCACTTAAACTTTTATAACAGATACAGTACATATGTTGCTCGTACTTAGCGCTGCCTTGCTGGTGTAAGTGTCTGCCTTCTCCTTTAGGTTTTGGAGAGCGTCCATCAGAATAAGAAACTGGCCTTGGTGGTCGACTGTCTCCTAAAAGACAAACAGCAGAGTTTGAAGTTTAATTAGTTTCAGAAAGCTTCATTTTTCCACTCATTTTGTTTAAAGGGACACACCAACTTTTTTTTTGCCTCACTCCTAAGTCCATGACAAGCAGTTAAACATCACTCTTTCGACGTTGCGAGCAGTAACAAGGAAGAGACTGGCAAAGCTCGCCAACTGCTAATTAGCTTAGCTCAAACACAGGGAGTCAATGGGAAGTGTTAGCCTACCTCTGCCTACAATCATCAGATAAACTCTCCAGCTACTCTAAACAGTCCTATGTGCTTGTTGTGACTGGGATTTTGTGTTATGATACCTTTTCTTCTACTATCATTGTACTATCTTATTCTACTCATAAACAAAGGCTTTGTTTTGTTGTCCTACTTCTGCCGTGGTTTGCTAGAAAAGTGACGTTAGTGAACAAGTCAAGTCTTTTGAACAGCTCTTTAAAGTGAACCAAAATAAACAATTCACAGTTGTGAGTGAGCAGTTCCTTCAGAAGACATACTTCAATGCAAACTTCCTGCAAACTTAAATATTGCAACCGATTTATCCAAAGTTAAAGCCGCTGCAGGCTAAACGTGGGAGTTCAAGTAATGACACACACTTGTTGCACGATCACAAAAATAGCTACGCTTATTTACATAATGCAGCATCTTCATATTAAATTATTTTTTCAAACAGAGACCTGTTAATATGTCAATTTTATCCAAACATGCGGTCAAAAGAAAATGTCCTCCCTGTGCTCACTGCACTCCAACTTCAACACCACAGGTGCACACGTGACATCAATCAACTGATCACCGCCATGCCACCAAAAATCACATTCACTAATCAGTAAACCAAAACCCTTTTCCATCTCCAAAACCTAAATGTTTGGCTCCTACATTAAATTAAATCTTAAATTTGCAGAAATTTGGACACACACAGACAAAAGAATGGTGTCCATCTGCTTTTCATGGACTCAGGAGGAAGGCAAGACATGAAAAGAAAATTAAAGTTGGCGTAATGGTTTGAAGTTTTTCACAAAGCAAAAAAAATACGCATTTATCTTTCTATTTTCTTAGCAAGCTGGTCTTAAGTCCATTTTGCCACAATAACACAGCTAAATGCTTTAGAAGTGATTCAAATACTCACATGCCAGTCTTGCAGAAGCTGAATCACTGCCTCCTGCGATCTGTAGGGAGCTTTCCAGGTCTTCACCTTCACATTAATGAGGCCTAAGAGATCCAGCACAGTGTGACGAGATTCCTTATATTCCAACTTGATCCCTTGATACTTTGCCATGACTCTGATATCTGTTAAACTGTGTGAAAAAGAGGGTTTTAATGCACTGAATAAATGCTTTCAAAATCAAAGTGCCCATACTTTTGATAAAAGCTAACTACAGAGTAGTGTTTACACGGCTTGCAGTTGAGTCTCTTACCGTCTTCTAACCTCTTCGAATTTTTCAAGGGGCACGACAATGTTCCCCTGGTCATCTGTGTTTTTGTAGGAATCCAGGATATTGACATGGTGGCTCATTTCCTGGATTAAAATCTGCAAAACAGTTATGTGAGTTTAACATTATGGCAGTTTAATCACCCACATTTTGCATGATTTAGTCTTCAAATCCTCTCCATTCCTGTCTTTAGCATGTTGTGTTGTATTTTATTTAATGATGTTTTAACCTTTAACTTGTCTTGTTGAGTTCTTGCTTCTTTTGCAGCTTCTGCATGATTTTCCCCCTTTACTCCCTCGACTGTCTGCACAGCCTCAGCACCCTGCAGCCACACAACAATGGAGTCCAGAGGAGGAGGAAGACTGGAGTCCAGGTCTGCTTTACATCTCTGCAGCTGAACAGGACACAAAGACACAGCAGGGCTTAAGCACATAATCTGTTTATTGTAATGAATTCAAATGAATGTGTTAAAAGGTTTGACTGGCTGTTTGTAGTTGGACAGAGGAAGCCACAGTTAGAGGCAATGTTGTTGAACAGCCTAAAGTGAAGAGCTCTCATATTTTACTCTTTTCTGGGAGTAGTCCCAGGTGTCCCTTGAGCATTTTTTAGAGTTTCTTGAGAAAAAAATCAGCTAAGTTATTATATCTGTCCTTCCTGTTTCAGTCCTGCTCAGAACAGGATGTTTTGATGTAAAACCTCGTGGGCTTTATCAGACCACGCCCTTCTGAATAAGAGGAAGTAGCTTTGTTTTTACATTGTTGTTGTGGCCATACAAACCCGCCCAGACATGCTCCCTCCAAGGATGCAGAATTTAGACCTAGCATGTGAAGTGTCTCCGATCTGAGTCCATGTTTACTAGGGATGGGACGATACACTTGGAGGCGGTGTACAGAATGACGGTATAGCAAAGTTTACACAAAGTCCTGTTAGTTACTCTATTGTCGTCTTCATCTTTTTTAATGAGAAAGCCAAATTACTGCCAGACAGATGACTTGTATCCAGGCGGAGCGTCCTCAATTTCGACCTCATTCGACTCCATCGTTAGGCTTTTTGTAGGCAAGGTAGTTGGTGCTAATTGTTGATGTCACTTCTGGTCACATGCGATGTAACCAGACGTGACGTCTTTATTTCGCGATCCATTTTTTTCAAACTTGATGCGTTTCGTCACGTTCTGTATCGCGATATTTTGCAAAGCGATATTTTATCCCATCCCTAATGTTTACACAGAGACACTATGACCTAAAACACAAAGGCTTTTCTTTTCCGAATTCAAACTTGATCCATGGCAAAATGCCTCTTTGCCAATTTCTAAACTGATTTGGCATTTACAACAAGGTGACTATTAATGTGGGACTCACAAAGGCTTCTTCAAAATCCAGTGATCAAAGTCCTTTCCTGTCTACAAGTGAAACACAAATATTCATCTGCGGTCATCCTCACCTCCTCTTCCAGGCGGTCCCATGCTATCTTGAGAGCTCTCTGCTCCTGATTCAGCTCAGGGCAGCGTTTTATGGAAGCAAAGAGGGTCATCACTGGTTTCCTCTGCTCCGTGAAGGAGTCGGACAGTTTCTGAAACACCTGATGTCACACACAGTCTTAAGCGTGGAACAACAGCACAAAATACTACACACTATTGAAAACCTCCTTCTTTCACCTGCTCTTCTCGGCTTTACCTGATATTTCTCTGCAAAACTTGAATTTTCCGTAGCTGTTCTGGCCTCCAAAAGCTCCTGGTAGGATTTCTGTAGCCAGGAAGTCACCTCTGCTGCTCGCTCACTTGGAGGGACCTAATTTTTAAAAACTGATTTTATCAATATTCCCATGTCTTTATGTTTTTTAAAATATTTCAGGGGTACGTAATGACGAGCAGATGTGAGTGTGCATTAAAATCTGGAGGATTTGACAGTTCAAAAAACTTCTGCTTTGTTAGGAAAATGATTTGTAATCTCTTTAAAGCAGCAGTGAGATCAGTTCCTGAATCATGGACATTTCAGGAGAGGAACAACCATTAATCTTCTGAGCATTTATCACATGCAGGGGTGGGCAGACTTTTTGTGCAGCTACCTGGCGTAATGTTGAAACAGCAAAGGCTGGGGTGAAGTGAGCAGGCAAGTCGACAGGTAGGAGGGAAGAGGGTTCAACCAGAGGAAACAGCTAAACCACCAACACCCACAGAGAGAAAGGAGAAGAAAACAGGGGAAATACTGTAGGTTCTAGGAGGACAAGCTGGGAGGTTGAGAAAAGTGGTGCTTTATATTTACTAATAAGTCTTAAATAGAGCAGATTTAGATTTGGCGACAGCTATGACATGAATCAATGGCTATTAAGTCATCAGAAGGTGTGATGGTGCAGATAGAAATACTGGTTTGGCTGATTACCTGCAGATGGTCATCAGGTGAGGGCATGTCATTGGAGTACTGGAGAAACTGGGCCACATAAGTCATTATGGACTTCTCATCAGGGTCTTTAACATCAACATCTGACAGGAAGGCAACACGGAGATGAACGCATCAGAGCAAGAAAAGTTGTGGTGAGTTCTTAGACTTTAGCATTTAATTTGTTGTTAGCATCAAGAAAGCTACCCTTGTGTAAAAAAGTAAATGGTATGGGAATACAGGAAACTGCACTTCCTCAAGTGGCCACTAGAGGCTGGCTCCTAAAGTCAAGTGATTCCAATTAGAGCCCATTTAAAAAGTTACATCTGTGCAGCATCAGTTAAAATGTTTATAGCCTGGTTCAACATTTTTTTTCTGTAGATTAAAAAATATTAGATAGAACTTTATCAATATATTTGGGAAAGTCTCTCAAGACATTAAGATTCCAATGGCAGTTTGAAAAGTAGTTAGAAATATATATATAAGATAGATATAAACTAAAATATATAAATATAAAATAAATAAAAATAAAAACAATGAAAAAATGTTTCCTTCCCATTTGTCTTCCTGTCACTGTAGCACATTTCTTTGTTCATAAACAGTGCATTCTGTATTTTTTCATTTTTTATTAAATCTGGCTAAAAATATATATATAAATTTGCAGTTTGAGAGGAAGAGCTGATATGACATGTAGTCACTTTGTGGCTAAAAGTGCCTATGTGCGGTCCCTTTAAAGCTGTGGTCTACGATTTGAAACCGCAGCCTGCCCCTCCTTCCCTCACCTCTCCCCTCCGTGTTCCAAGATCCCGCTCCCAGCTCGTGACGCCTCATAAAGCCCCCTCAGACTGAGCTACGAGCAACTAGCACAATATATCAGCAGCAAACTCAATCAAAAACAGCTCAGCTCAACTGAAAGTATCAAACACGACAGACATCTCCATTATAACACACAGCAGCAGCCATTTCAACTGGACCGGCGGCAATGCGGGTTTGGCGCCGCCAGAGCGGAGCCGAGTGTGGGGGAGGATTTATCTTTCTCAGCCTGTCCTCCCCAGCTCAGCTTACAGTGCTAACCATTAGCGGCTAACAGGCTAACCCGCTCCCCTACAAGTTATTAGCCCGTACAGGCACAAACTAACCAGAGTTATTCAGCAGACATCTCCCACTGTAGTAAACAAAGCCATTACCTGATCAACCAGGGGCGAAACGGCCGATGCTGAAGGTCTGACGGCCGGCTGAGGCTATTCGTTAGCTGTTAGCCTGCTAACAGGCCTCAACCCGCGGGCAGAGCTCCGTTGGGCCCCGCGGGAGAGGGAGGCAGATTCCTAGGCTTTTCCGGCTCCATGATAGTTCAGTAGCTAACGCTGCTAGCTGCTCACCGGAGGTAGAGGGGAGGAGGCGGGACCATGGGCAAGACGCTGCGTACTGCGTAGTGAGGGAGACGAGGATTGGATGGACTCATGGACTAACTCACGGACCAATTAATAGTTGCAGGTTCTTAGGTTTGATTGGTCAGCTAGTATGCAGCTTTTCAGCAGATATACTGAATGGATTTTTTTCATTCTTTTTGGTCTTTATACTGTGTAGATAGGACCATAGGACCATAACAGCCTTATAAACGGTGTTATTAATATGTACAAAGCTTCCAAATCGTAGACCATAGCTTTAACTGCTTTTTGATTTGCTTTAAGTTGAGTTGAGTCAACATTCCCAATATGGAGACTGACAACTTTTGGTTTCATACTGTGTCTATAGAAACCAATGTGATGTTTATGAAACTAGCTTTATATTCAAAATCAGCTTTGTAAACACCAGAGCACCATTTCTTTTTACTTGCCCTTTCGCAACTCCTTTTTTTTTGTGCACAATTACAAAATACACAAAAGTCAAATATAAATTATATGAGGAGCAGGAAGAGGTGAAAAGCCCAAATGGCTTATTTGAAGTCTCCACCTAAAATATTTTAAAGTTGTACAATATATATATGTACATTTAACATGCAAAAAAAGGGGCAAAAAAAGAAATCAAACAAAAAAACAAGTTACTAAGAAGTTATGACAACACGGTAACAAAATTCATACCAACACAATTTTGAAAAAATGAGAAGATCAAATGGAAAATGTGAGTGGTGTGTATGATCATGTGCAAGTTCTATGAGGGATTGTATTGCCAACGACTCCAGAGATAAAATGACCATAAACAATCAAAAAAATAATAAAAAATGTATACATAATTGACAAGAAAGAGAGAAACAATTTCAACACAGTATTAAATGATCCTTTAAACATCTTTTATAACAGTTGTTGAGGAACATTTCTTCAGCAGGTGAGAAAAGCTATTCCATAATTTGTTACCTCTATATCAGAACGAAACTTGACCTCTGCCAGTAAGAATTGTCAAAACATTCAAAAGCAAAGGCTCTTAACTGGTGGGTCAGGACCTAAACATGGGCTCAACTGTTCTCAGATGGTAACGAATGTCTGCTAATGTCCTCATTTTTGATGAGTGTCAGTCATTTCTAATGCTCTAATGTAGTACAATAGTTATTTAAGAATGCACGGACAGTCTCACCCTGGGGCTCCAGCAGTCGAGGCATCTGGAGCTCCTTCTCAGCCAAGTGAAAAGCCTCTTCCAGGTTCTCTTGGTTGCTCCTTGACCGGACCAGAGAGAGATTCACCAGCTGAGGTCTGAGAGCACACAGGACGGCCAGGAAGGCTTCTCCACTTCTCCAGCTCTTCTTGAAGTCTTTAACACTGACAGTGCAGCCAACCCTGGAGGAAGGAAGGTAAATTAACTCCCAACAAAGTAAGAAAGAAAGAAAGTGAACACCTCTGAGGAGACACATTTAAATGGAGGATAACTCACTTCTGGCACTGGTCCCTGACCCACATGAGCAGAGCCTTCTTGGCTGATACTCTGAAGCGTCTGTGCAGAGGTGATGTGCGGCCTGCAGGGACTGGACTGGAGGGGACAGGGCTGCCAGAAAAGGAGTCCAGACTGGCCAGAGAGTCGAGGGAGGAATGACAAGAGCTGTAGGAGAGAGTGCTGGCCAGCTCCTCGATCTAAAACAGAGGCCATGTTTAATGGACATAATCAGATTTAATACAATATAAAGTGTGATCAGAATCAAAAACCATAGGTGAAAATTTGTTTTGGCTCAATATTTGTCTAACCAATAACGATATCAACATGATACCAACAGATAAGGGCAGGTTTTCATGGTTGAGGCATCATGTTATGAGGGTTACTCATCATGGAACTGCTGCTTAAAGGTGTCACAGCAAAATGTGAGCTACTTTGACAGAGGTTTGTTCTCTTTGGGTGCTGTTTAGTTTGTGGCAGACAGGGAAGATGCATGCACCCTGCTGCACAGTGGGTGTGGTCCTGCAGAGTGACCTGGGCTGATTGCAGGCACCTGGGGACTGAGAGTGTGTGAGGTCGTCTAAAGAGGAGCTGTTGCATGGAGGAGAAGGGTAGAGGAAGTGGCAAGAAGTGGGTTTCATTGTCCTAAAATAACCCAGAAAATCACTAACTTGACTGGATTAAGGAAGAGAAAGGAAAATCTTGGATTGGGTGAAGGTTTTTTGACAAACCCTGGACAGATTCACCTCCAGCCATGTTTCACTGCCCGGATAAACCGCAAGTTTTGCACCTCTGACACTCACACAGACACTCATACACTCCTATGGAGATTTTGGTTTGGTAGTTGTTTTTTATTGGGTCATAATTTTGGGACTTGTATAATTTTGGACACTTGGAGCACTGGAATTAGTTATTTTTTTGGACATTGATGAACTGAGAAGAACTGCTTGCGATATTGTTTTTTTACCTAAATGGATTGATTACGTGTTTTGTTTTTGATGAACTTTAATCCCACACATTCACTTTTGGACTTTATTTTATTTGTGGGAATTCTAAGTTTTGAATTATATTGAACTGATTTAATTTTTCTTACATGTTCATTATTCGTAATTTGTTAACGGACTGAACAATTGAACTATGCCGGATAAATTTAATTTAAATTTCCTTTTTGTAGCGTGGGTTCTTTGATGGGTGGGACCACACCCTGAGATTGTTTTTTTTGATTGACAGATTTAGTCATCTGTCTGGCGCCCATAAAGATCAATTTGTCTTCTAGTCTTAAGTCACGCTACAAGTTTCAGGTATAATTCTGAAAAGTTATTCCAAAATCCCATAGACTTTGGGACTTGGGAACTGGATATCCTTCATGCTGACTCAATACCACATATTAGAAATGATTCTAGCACTTCTCTTTACATAAAAGAGAGGAAGTTTCAACAACGTTGTTGATTTTACAGCATTTTTTTTTTTACATATAATCATGTTTCCTTGAATTTCTGAAGTCATGTTTTACACTTGAATAAAATAAAACATCTAATAACCCTTTACTGAATGATAGTAAAGTTTGAATGCATAAATTAACTGAAACAAATTTAACTTTTGTGTGAAATGGAATCACGTTTTTTAAGGCTACCTGGCAGAGCATCTTAGTTACAATACCAGAACTGACAACAAACAGTGAACCTGCTCTACATGAATATATCAATTCATAAAGAGAGCAGCTCTGATTGGATCCCTCCGCAACTTATCCCACCAAGCTAAGGCAGCTATGATTGGATGTCCCTCTTAACTCATCCAATCTTTCTATGCAACCAAAGTAGCTGTGATCGGATATATTCCTAACTTGTCTCTACTTTCTACATGACCAAATTAAGTCTGATTGGATTAAGTCTTTGTGAAACATTTTCGTCTTGTGTTTATGTGTAGATGAAATGTTCAGTTAATTTAGTTTTTGTTCATGTGTTTTTGTTTTTAGTGGTAAAAGTTTAGCTTATGTCAGGGGAAAAATATTGATGAAAACTATGATGAAAATAATAAGTCAACAAAAGTAACACTGGTCCAAAATGAAAAGTCAGACTATGTTTGATCTGTATTTCAAGGAGTTTATGATTCATAACAAGACATATTTTTGTTTTTAATGGTCCCTTTCCAGTGGCAGAAGCAGCAGAAAATTTGCATTTAGGCCCTCCTCACACGAGGACGGCCCTGTATTGTCTTGGCGTCGGCATCAAAACATGTATCGCTGTTTACATATCATATTGTACATAGGCTCGTGCATTTACATGACAACGCAAAATCCATGCTTGTTCTCCCAGGTTCCACCCAAAACTGTCGTCGAGTTACCCGCCTGGTTCTGCTCTGAGGTGGATTCCACGTCAGCAAGTGTTCATGCACGCGTAACATGCTGCGTCTCTGCATGAGCACTTGTTGCTGTTGTTGCCGAAGGTGGTGTTGTTGGCGTTCTGTGAGCAAATGTTGGTGTAAAAGTCGTAGCAATATTTGTAGCTGCTGGAACAAGATCAGAATCAGCCCGGCTGCTGCCATTGCTGTTGTTGTTGTGTGTGACAGCGTGGGTTGGGGGGCGGGGAGGAGGAGGGGTGCAATGGCGTCACCGTCTTTTCTGGACTTATCTGTTTATACCAACTACAGCATGAAGAAAAATACCCAGATATCCACCTGCAGACCTGTTTTCAAAAAAGATGCGGAGTCATGGACAAATACGCGTCTCCATGTGTCAATATCACCAGATCGATAGTTTATTTTACCGGAGTCTTACAAATTCGCCCTCGTGCAAAGCCCACCTTAGTTGCATCACTTACATGACAGTGGAGTATGATGGTCCATATGAGGCCCAGGATTATGGAGGGGCGTCCATCTATGATGTCTGAGATGTTTATATTCACCAGTTTGATCTACAAAAATCAAACAGAATAAATGATGAAACACTAAACTCAAGACATGTATGTTTTTGCCTTTTTATGCTCACTTACAGATTTCCTCCTGAGAAAGTTGAGTGCTGCTTCGATGTTAGCTCTCTGCTGGAAAACCCCTCTGCCCCTCTGTCTTTTCTGTGGAGATTAATCACAACATCGGCTACACGTGGCAGGACTTGCTTCAGAGTGTTTTGTGCTCTTTGGCTTTTATCAAGGCCATCATATATCTTATTCTTCCAGACAAATCCCTGGCTCACTTAAGGAATTAGACGTCTTTGTAGTCCAATAGAATCAGAACAAAAGTTATGGACTCACCAGGGTTTGACCCGTCATCACCTCCAGCAGGTCGAGCAGCTTTGTCCCATCCTTTATGTCAGAGAAGAGGTCTGACACAAAGGAGGGAGGGCTTCTCTGTAATGATAGACAAAACAATGTATATGTGGTACGTCAAACTAGTTGCTGTAGACATTCAGATAATGGTGGGTGGGTTCTGTTGAATAATATAACCCAACATAACTGTCCTTCTACTACAGCTGTGACTCTTCCTGGGATCTTTGTCAATACTTATGAAGTTATTTTTTCTTTCTATATTACACATTTAATAACCCATGCAGCCCTTGTTTTTCTAACTTAATGTTATCCACCTGTGGCTGCATCAAATCTTTCTGGGTCAAATTTTCATGCCAAGTCACAACACCGGCTCCTCTCCTCCAAACACACAGGAGGAATATCCTGTTGGAGGTTGTCAGGAGATTGTTGTAACAGATGGTAGGTTATGGACCGGAGTTTCAGTCATACGGGTTATGACGAGGTGGCAGGATTCAGATTACCTGTTGCTCTGCTCACTGGAGCACTATTTATACTTCAGGCCAGAGTCACTCGGTACTCAGTGTCTCAGGTCGGTGGTGAGCTGCTTCACTGAGCATCAGCAATGAGTCAGCATGTCTACAGTTTGCTTTATATCAGTTACAGCTCTAACACAGCGGCATGATGTCATGTCAGTTTTTCTGGCAGTCCCTTAATAGCCCTCCCTGCAACATGTTTAACGCTTAATCCTGTGTTAATTATAGCACCCTGACACAAAATACTAATGTGGAAACAAATATCAGCACTTTTAGGTGGGTGTCCTCATTGTATTTGGTCTTATTTGAAGAATACAAACAAAAAACATAAAAATTATCTCTAAATCATGTTAAAAAAGAAGTACCATGCACTTTGGATTGTCCTTCTTGAATGTGAACTGCTGTTTCTAGAAATACATATGGTGCTGCCTTTAACAACAGTTTCCTTAAGCTTTCATAGTGCTGTAAGGAGATTAAAAAAACAGAGATTAATTATTTATGACCTGTAATTAATTAATCTAATTAATCGCATATTTAATCTCAATTTAAAAACTGCTGAAAAAACTCAACTTGAGGTATTTTCATTGAAATTCACTAGATTATTGTGACAGATCAAAAAATTATTCTTCTTTCCCCTTAAAAACTGAAGCAAAAGAGGCTCAATGCATAAAAACTAGTTGTAGTAGTCTTTATGCATTGAAATTTGCTCTTCTCAGAAGTTTACCGAAGACCTTGGTGAGTTTTGTCTTTGATGAGATCCATGTGACATGTAAGTGGCAGATGAATCACGATAGTCTAAGTAAGATAAATAGTCTTAGGAAGAGGTTTGAAACTAACAGCTAAGAACAGTGTCAATTCTGCTTCTGATCATTTGGCTTGATTGATTGTTGTGTTGAGTGTGATGAGCAGACTGATTGTCTAATCACCAGCTGCTCTGGTATTTTAAGGTTCTGCACTCAGAAAATACCAAAACAAAAAAATGAGATTAAAAATGAGATTAACGCGATTAAAAAAACATAACACCTTAATCGCGACTGTAATTAATTAATCACAACTAACACAATCATTTGACACCCCTACGTCTAATCACCAGTTGCTATGGTATTTTAAAGTTCTGCACTCTGAAAATACTGAAACATAGAAATGAGATTAAAAATGAGATTAACGTGAATAAAAAAACATAACTGATAATCGCAACTGTAATTAATTAATCACAACTAGCACAATAATATGACACCCCTACGTCTAATCACCAGTTGCTATGGTATTTTAAGGTTCTGCACTCTGAAAATACAAAAAAACATAGAAATGAGATTAAAAATGAGATTAACACAACTAAAAAAATGCAATTGATAATCACAACTGTAATCAATTAATCGCGACTAACACAATAATTTAACACCTCTACGTCTAATCACCAGTTGCTATTGTATTTTAAGGTATTGCACTCTGAAAATATCAAAACATAGTAATGAGATTTAAAATAGGATTAACAAAATTAAAAAGACATAACTGATATTCGCAACTGTAATTAATCGCGACTAACACAATAATTTGACACCCCTACGTCTAATCACCAGTTGCTATGGTATTTTAAGGTTCTGCACTTTGAAAATACTAAAACATAGAAATGAGATAGAAAATGAGATTAATGAGATTAGAAAAACATAACACAAAATCGCAACAGTAATAAATTAATCACAATCAATGTGATAACTTGTTATCTCTGCGCTTTCATTCAGCAACCTCAACTCAGCATTTCTTTTTTAAAAACTAACCAGTCAGCACTGTCTGAAAAACGTCATAATGAAGGTACAGGAAAGTTCAGAAGAGAAATATGATCATCCCAACACTGACTTTTCCTTTATCTGCTGCAGTGGCCTCTAATTCCAACATAAAGTATCAATGTACTTTTGTTTTTGCATTAAAACATACGGTACAAACAGTTAAACTATGTGCACTCTTCATACCACATCACTGCCATGATCAACTCGTCAACAAAGTAAACACCTTTTTCATCAATCTAAAACAAATAATTGAGTGGATTTCTTAAATAAAGCTTGAGGTCTTTGTTAAATAAAAACTTTAACCAGATTGATTAGTTGCTTCACAAACTGGCCTAAGAATAATAATAAAAGTCAACCTTTGATTGTAGAATGTATAAGAGTAAAAGAAAAGGTTATATTTTCAAATATAGATTCATGTCTCATCAACAGTAAAGTTGATGATGAATTTGTTCCCTAATAAATCAACTTATAGTAGCTAATATTGATTTTGTGAGCAGCACTGAAGAGTATTCTAACATACCTTTGAGAGTTGAGCATTTATCCAGTTGGTGAATGTCCTTTTCTGAATCTGCTCATGCTCCACTATTGAGAGAAAAGCAAAATAATAAATCATTATCCACACACATGAAAGGTGGTCTATAGGCAAACCTGTAACCTAAAACAATACAAATCTGGATGAGAGAACATGAGGTTATGAGCTTTAGCAGATAGTTACATGCAGCCATTTATCAGCACTTCACTTCATCAGGCTGTAAAACAAACTGAGATGCTGCACCAAAAGTTTTCAGCTAATACTGAGCTCAAGGTCCTTCTCCATGGGCTTTTATAATAATAATAATTACAGCCTTATCGGTATAACACTTTTAAAAACAAATGTTTACAAAAGGCTTTGAAATACAAACACAGCCATACACTGCCTGGCCCCAAAAAAAGACGCTACCTGTATTTAACTAAGCAAATAGGTGCAAGCCTCCTATTGGACTGCTGGCAACAAGTTATTTAACGCCAGCTGATGAAATGAGTTTCCTCATTTCTTAACAACCATATCAAAGACACATCCTGTGGTCGTATAAAAGATGTTAGTCTGTGTAAGAAGGGTCAAAACATTGGCATCAAGCCTAGAAAACATCTAGGGAGATTGAAGAAACTGCTAAAACTGGGTTTAGGTCTGCCTAACGCATTAACGCATATTAAAAACTGAAAGGATAGTGGGGAACCATCGTCTTCAAAGAGGAAGAAATGTGGAATAAAAGTGGTTGGAAGAAACCCCTGAATGGTCGTGGACTGGGACCACTCAACGTTTGGCCGAATCAAATTGCAGAAAAACAACAGAAGAACTCAGGGATGTGTGAACTCAAGGGATTGGGACTGAACAGCTGTGTTGCCTTAAGAAAAACACAAATCAGTAAGCTAACTAGGAAAAAGGCTTCAGTTTGTGAGGGAGCACAAATAGATTGGACTCTGGGGGAATGTAAGAAGGTCACGTGGTCTGATGAGTCCAGACTGAAGAAGAGAGGCAGGTGAAGTGATGCACCCATCATGCCTAGTGCCTACTGTACAAGCCTGTGGGGACAGTGCTGTGATCTGTGACAAATCTTGTGACAATTGCAGAAGCTTATTGGAAAAATGCCACAGCGAACACATGCTGTAATCAAAGCTAAAAGTTAAATTAGTGTGTGACCTTTTGGTTTGGTGGCAACTTTTTTTGGCTAGGCAGAGTATAAAGACATTGCATAAAAACATTAGCAATCAAACAAAAAGAAGCACAAATATTTTAAGTAAATCTACTAACAAGCTCACATAAGCAATTTAAATAACCAGAGAATGATAATAACCAGTTTAAAGTGTCATGAAACCCCCGGCAATACAAGAACATAGCAACATAAAGTTAGACCACGAGGTCTAAACATCAAGAACTAAAATGTTATAAGATGAAACAGAGTAGTGGATTATAAAATCCATCTGAAGACTTGAAAGCAATCATGATAACTTTAAACTTGGTATGGTATACAAGTCAGAACAAATAGAATTAAAAGAAAGGGAAAGGGAGCCTTAAAAGCAGTCAATGAGAGTCAAAAGTAAACGCAAGTTAAATGGAAAAAAAACATGAGTATAAATACAAGAAGAGCTGCACGAAATAGATTGAAAAAGAAATAGACAAATGGAAGTGATCTGTAACTAGGATGGCTTTGAGAGCACAAACCTCAGCCAAGACATTTACAACACTGCTGAGTGAGTTATTGTCATAATGTGGACAAATCCATGAAAAGAAACCCTGGATCGCCACCAAAATTGAATAACTTCTTACTTGTTTTAGGATTCCTTGAAAGTTTCATGACTTTTTGAGTTATCCTGTTTACAAACAAACAAATGCCAGTAAAAGTATCCCCTCCTTGGCAGCAGTGGAAGAAGGAAGCTAAACTGATTATCAACAGACATAAAAAGCCCAACATGACAGAAAAACAGAAATAAAAGACAACATTATATAAAAGCAAGCCTGTAAAAGTGATTTAAAAGAAATGGCTGGTTCTCCTGGTCATGTGTTCTTGGTTACGTGGATGCAATCGTGACTTGCAAACAGTAAATCTTGGCCTGTGCAAATAAAATGGATTGGTTGTGCACCTTGTGGATACATGATACATCATCGGATTAGCCCTAAAGGCTGTGACAGAAGTTATAAAATATGCTATTAGTAAAAATCACCCATAATGCAGTTCACAGAAAATTCAAAAGGTGGCAGCAGGAGCCAGATGCAGTGAAGGTGAGAAATTTTAAATTGTTTCTAAGACTGTGAAGACCTCAAATTTAAGTGATGTTAATCACAGGGTCCTGAAAAACTTTGTCTTTGTTGTTTTTGTTTCCCCACAAAAAGAACAAAAATTTTTGTGAAATTGATATTATACCAATCAGTATTGTTAGTTTTTATAGCGCGAGGTTGGTAAACTCAGCCCTAGAATAGCAGCACACTTGAGCCCCATTTACTCTGCTGTTTCAAGCCTTAAAATTTACACTCCTACACTCCTTGACAAAAATATAAAGTTCTCATGGAAATAATGTGAATGTCTTGATCTGACTTTTGTGTTTAATCTACGCATAAAATTAAAATGTAGTAAAAGCAGCAATGAAACTGATTAAAGCAAAAGAACAGTCATCCATATAGCCCATTTATGACCCTTTATGACCATCTGTTGGTCAGACAAGCTTAAAAGATCATAAACAAGCCCTGGTGTTTTCTGTCTATGGCCCTGTTTACATGGGTCAAAAAATCCTATTTACAATCAGATTGAAAGGTCAATCCGATTAGAAATGTCTCATTTAGACACCTTCGCCAATCTGATTCACCTGGATTTGATTGTATTTCGGATCGGATTGTAAGAGGTAGTCTATGCCAATTGATAATCCGCTCCATGCTTCATGTAAACGGCTGAGTGGAGCAGATTGGGTTGATAGAGAGGATTGTTCGGTCTGCGGAGGCGCTCCGTAGTACGTTAGAGGCACGTAGTGACGTACCCAGAGCGTGCCCAAACAAACAAACATGGCGAACAAACAGAGGAACTGGACGGTGGAGAAAACAAACTTTTTAGAGGTAAACAGGAAACAGGAAGTGCACCTCCTCTTCTCTTACACATTTGCAGGTAGTGGCAGAGTGACCTTCTGCGCATGTCAAAAAAACAATACAATCGGATTCAGCTGGGGCCATGCAAACGTGGTTTGAACGTGGATCTATTTGCTCAAAGTTGATGTATACAGATCGAATCAGATTCACTTAATCTGTCGATTTCAATCAGACTGAGGAAAACTAACCCATGTAAACGGGCCTATGAGATGAGCTGGTGCAGAGCCTGTAGCAGTAGCCATTTTAATTTGCCTCTTCCTCCATCACTAGACTTGTTGGTCAGTATTACTTCCTTAAGCATCTAGTCTTTAATTCTAAAAGTTTTGTGTGTGTAGTGACATGAGAACTTTTATTCCTTACTTTATAATTAGATTTTATTTATATATTTCTGTCTTTGTGTTGTGATTATTGTGGACAGGTGTGGGTGCTCTCACACAACTTTGGCCTAAAATAAATGTCCCTATTGGAGAAGCAGCAAAGTAACATGCTTTCTATTATCTAGAGAGGGTCTTTTTCTCTCATAATGAAAACAGAAAGACAGATGGGTGGCCTTTAAGGTCAACTTTTGAGCACAATCACAGCATATTTTGGAAGAACAAGGCAAAGAAAGTGGTTTAAAATGGCAGGGCTAGCTTCTTACAACTCTAGTTGAACTGGAAACACAATCTAAAGCAAACAAATGCTTAAAGTTAAAAGCACTTTAATCCTTAGAGGGATGTTGCTTTATCTGCCATACATGCTGTAGTCAATGTGATAATAATCCTCAAACATTCACAACAACAGCAGAGCCACGGTCTGGGCTGCAGGCAGGTAATCGGATACTCACCAGCAGCAGCCGAGTGACACACTCTGCGACCCTCCATGCTCACAGCTAATAACAATTAAATCCATGAATAATGAGCGAACTCCAAACAGCATAAAGTCTCTCTCACTCTCTCTCAGCAGATGACCCAGAACTGCAGGCCTCCTCTTTAAGCTAAAGAAAGGCTGTCGAGTGGGATCTCGCTACAAGTCGGGATGGTTTCCAAGACAGTGACAGACATGGACTGACGCCCTTGCACACAGCAGCGGATATACACACAGACTCTGGAGACACCTACAGTGGTGATCAAGCCTCAGACAGATGAACACAGTGAGGGGACTTTGGTCAGACATGTCCCTGAAAAACGCACCAGACCAGAACCAGAGCTTTTGTTGTCAAAATACAAACTTAATACTATTTTTAACATTAAAGACCACAGGACATGAAAAACTACATATGTGGATGTGTGCAGACTTCACTTGGAGTATTGTGATGAAAATGAAGACAGATATGATTATAAAACTGGCTTTTACGGCGTCAAGTAGTTCTTTTCTTCAAACAGACTCTTTCTGACCTGATCATTTTGCTTTCATTACAGTCAAAGCTGGCGTCAAGGCCATTTGATCACATTATCTCAGGAATGTTCTGAGACCTTCTTCAAGATTTTCACAAATGTTAACCATGACTCTGTAATAAACTGGATTTTTACGAAGCTGATGTTCCCCTCTTTTATGCTTCAGTGTTTTCTTTCCACTCAGACTTGACGATAAACTCAAAATGTTGGTGGAATCAAAGTCACCTTTTCCCTAAAATCATGATACATGTGTAATTAAAGAAAATAGGTTCTAAAGAGGTCATATTCTGCCTTAAAGGTGCTATGAGGAGAATCCATTTCCGGCGGCATGAAGACTCTGCTTCCCATGAGCATGCGCGACGACTGTCATAAAGATGTGACCCAAGCCAAAGCGTGCATTTGTTGTGATGCTAATGAATGCATCTCGGACCTTTCTCAGAACTCTGCATTGCTTTACAACTTCTCTTCTCAACAACTTACAGGATGCAAAGCGAGGAGGTAATGTATCTCTTTCTAGTTACGTAGCGGTAGTTTTTGATGTGTGACAACAAGCAGTTTTTGGAAAACATAGTATCGTAGTTTTGTAGCCGGCTATATATCACTACTTACAGCCCGGTGCTCTAAGACGTGTCTGAATAATATAAATTTGCTCTAGTTTTAATTGTCTTGTTCCCGAAGTTGAGTGTCCAGGCCAGTCCAGCCCTGTCCAACCTGACCGGAAGGCTAAGGAATAGTATTTATAGATAGCCTATTTTGATGCTATAAAACTCATCTTAAAGTGTGTATTTCGATCAGGCATATATCTAAAAGTGAGACTTTTTTGTAATTACTTAAAAACTCCTCATAGCATATTTAACTCATGGCTGCTAGGGTATGTTTACAATCACTAATGTTAAAGCAAAGCACTGATTTTCATATTGACCATTTACACATGATGTCATTCAGTTCTTTGGACAGCGGAAATACTGCTGCAGTCAAAAGACTTTAAAACATACTAGCTGATAATTACAGCAGAGATGCATTTTTGAGCTACTACAGTATCAAAAGGTATCATTAATATGGAACAAAAGTGTCACTGAAGCTGTCAGATGATCACAGACAGAAAAATCAAACTAAAATAGACGCTACACAGCCGCCAAACAATCTGTGGATTGGCTGTTTACAAAGAGGTTTAAAAGAGAAAAAACAAGAAGAGGACAGACTTATTTATCCAGAGAAATTCAAATACTATACACTCTGTTGCAGACATGCTATGCACACATATGCGTAAACACACATGCACAAACAGGTCCTATAATCATGGACTAATGGATAGATGTTAGAGTGATGGCTTGATGCTCCTGAAGAAGGACTGAAAGGACAGAAAGATAAATTTGGGCTCCTTCCAGAGATTATGACCTGAGATATTGTTTTGGATACAATAGGGTACTTGTATGAACAAGTGTTTCTGCTGCTTGTGATAGTTTAATCTTCATAAAAGGACTGGCAGATATAAAATTGACCTTTAAATCCTTGACTGTTCTGCTACACAACAGTACACAATTAAGGTCGGATATGCAGGTTTAAGATTTTAACATTTTTATTCATTTACTGTATAAACGTCCATTTAGTTACATCTTCCTGGTGAAATGGAATGATTGTGACGTCACATACAAGCAGTCAGTAGAGACTACTCCGGTTCCAGCTGTAATCTCTCTCTGTCTGAGACAATCTGTTAGCGATCCTGCCACTTTAAGTGTTTCTTATTGGTTGATGTACTCAGTAGTGATTGGTCACCTCAGTGCTTCCTGATGCAATGTTGTCAACAGCTCTGTATTCATTCTATTGCCTCTGATCTGCACTGGGCATGCTACCCAAAGTCAACAGGCTGAAACTGGTGATGAAGCAAAGGTATCACTCTGATAGGTCTATTCAGGGGTAACAGGTGACAAAGAGTTGGAGAGGGAAATGTCCTAATGCCACAAACATTTTTCTTATTAAAAAAAAATGCTCTACTATGCAGAGCTGACATGTTTAAAACTCTGCAGGGCATGTGAAACTCAAACAGACTAAATATGACCTCTTCAAAACTTTTCCATACAATCTCAGTTATTTTAATGGTTGATAATTTTGAAAAGTATCAAAGCCTGACAAACCAACGAAGACATTTGTCCCACAGAACAGGCATGAAAAGAAGTGATGAGTCCATCAGAGATATAAGCAAAGTCTGGTTCCATTCCTTAAAGGATAACTTTGGTTTCTACAGCTTTCACATTGTTTATAGAATGAAGTAGAACAATATGCTCACCCAGAAGGCTTTCCGGATCCAAACAGTGCTTCAGGAGATATTTAGATCCAAAATCGAGCGGCGGACATCCGTATAATGGTAGCACATAGGGCATACAGCGCCGCTCCTAAAACTGCATTAATCATCCAAAAACTCATTAGTTTCACCAATATTTCATCATGGTCTGTTCAGGCTACTCCTCTACGACAGTCTGTGTCACTCCAGACATGTTGTGTGGCCTTGCTGACCTCTGAACTGAAGAAGAAGAGCGCTTGCTCTGCGCCTGCACAGTACGGCTCATTGTTTCAGGGGAAGACAGCCGGCTACACAACGACTTTCTTCTTCCAGTTTTGTGCAAAATGGACGAATATCTATCGGATGAAGATGTTGTGGAGGAGAACTTTGAATATGATGGGTGTCCTTACAGTTTCGAGCCAGAGTTTACAGATGAGGAGCTCATCGAAAGAAGGACGCGGAGGCAGCGCTCCAGAGAGTACTGCGCAGGCGCGGAGGCATACGTTCTTCTTCTTCAGTTCAGAGGTCGGCACAGACACAAAAACATGTCTGGGGCGACACAGACTGTAATGGAGGAGTAGCCCGAACGGACCGTGATGGAATACTGGTGAAACTAATGAGCTTTTGGACGATTAATGCAGTTTTAGGAGCGGCGCTGTATGCCCTATGTGCTACCATTATACGGATGTCAGCAGCTCGATTTTGGATCTAAATATCTCCCGAAGCACTGTTTGAATCAGGAAAGCCTTCTGGGTGAGTATATTGATTTACTTCATTCTATAAACAATATGAAAGCTGTAGAAACCAAACTTATCCTTTAATAACACATATACTGGAGGTAATGAACATGTGCAATTTAGACAGTGTGACCTCTCCCTTGGGATGTCGGTGGCGCAGTTTGATAGTGCACTTGGTCAGTGATTGGGAGGTTGCAGGTTAAAGCCTAGTGGACGACACGTGTCAATGTGTCCTTAACCCCAAGTTGCTCCCACTGCTGTGTAAATGGGCATGAAAGGATGTGAATGTGTTGGAGATACTGATGGATAACTAAGATAGAAACTCTGAACCATCAATGAGCGAATGTGGGAGCAAATGGGTAGGTATGACCTTCGGTGTAAAGCAGCTTTGAGTAGTCACAGACAAGAAAAGCACTATATAAGCTCAAGTCCATTTACCATTTAAGCATTTCTCCTGCAACTTATAGTTACAAGAGGAAATAAGGCCAAACTGGGCCAACAATTTGTGCCTTCAAAACAGAACAAACACTGGGATTGACTGGTTATAACTACTTTCATATGAACATCTACTCATTTACTACCTTTGTTGTTTAGTTACTGCTCATAATATGTTCCAATGAAATTCCACTGGGTCAGATCCTTTGTGTGGAAATAGCACCCTCTACAGGGGGCCCGGAAAACTCAATTAGTCAAGCCTGTGTGTTGTTGCTTGTCTGTAATACACTGTTCACATGGCAAGTCAACATAGAGTAGCCTGGTAGTTTGCTCCAAGGCCAAGTTTGGGTTCAAGCCTGCATTTGGCTGTCACATGTTGATGTGTCCTTGGGCAAGATAGTTAGCCCTAAATTACTACCCCTAAATCAGTGGCACGTAGATATGTTTTAAAGGGTGAGGATGTGTTAGCTTATACTGGTGGACCATTCAGTACGGTAATGCAAGGTTAAGTAAATAATAAAACAATAACGATAGATTTTGTTTAAGGGCACCTCTCTTGACACTCAAGGTCCCCTTACAAAAGATGCATTAGTGCATTAAAAGAGCATTAAAACAGGCATAATAACAGGTATAAAACAAACAAAACAATGCAATAGACAGTGCAAAATATCACAGGGAGTAGGAGAGCTGGAACAGATGGGTTTTGAGTCTTGTTTCAAACTCAAGTGAATATTAGAGTGAATGAGTGAGTATGACTTGCAGTGTGAGTGCACTATGACTAACCAGAAAAACAAGAAAACCACTATGCACGTCAAGTCCATTTAATATTACCATTTCAAACAAAGTGGAGTCTTTATAGGAGATTATTCCAGCTCAGCTTAACCAATTAACTCAATCAAAACACAGCATTTTAAATCCTGAAAGGGTTACGTTTTGATTCAATGCAAGGTAAAAGGTGATGCAGAGCAAGGCCTGAGTGCAGGATCCTCCCCTTTAAGACTGAAGTGAGCTTAGCAAAAATTATGAAAAATAAACATCATTTTTCTGGGTTAAATTTATTTATTTTTATCCCTGTCATATGTCATGGGATTTTCAATAACAAGCATTTCTCAGCCATTTTAGGCTCATAGGGTTTAACCCTTTAAGGCCCAAGACCATAGATTATAGCCAGAAAATTCCAATTTTTTGGAGCTGAAATGTTTGTTTCACTTTCTGCTAAAATCCATAAAAATCAAAATGTCCATAAAATTCCACATATAGATTTTTTGTACCTCATTTGATACATTAGGTGTTTTTGGCAACTGAAAATCCATTTGAGGACATTTTTATCATTTATCTGATTGTATTCAGATGTTTGTTTTGTAATTTGTTGATCATATTGAGTAGATAACAGTATTATAAAAGAATGTATCAAATATGATACAATTGGCTTTATAGGGTTAAGTTAGCTAAAACTTTTGCTTCATTTAAAAAAAGAGAGGGTTATGACTACAATTTCATTTGTGAAAACCTGGTATTATTTATAGGATAATCAGAATAAAAAGCATGCTAGTGCAAAAAGTAAGAGTTCATGCCTGGTCATTTCTAAGCAGAAGAGAAAGTACACAACTGCTGAGCTTCTCCTATTATATTGAGCAAAGTATTCATTAACCATTAAATATTACTTTCATATGAAAGCTGTAAGAAAGATGGAATTACCCATAATGAATGTTGTGTTAAAATCAAATTAAGCCTTCAAATTGCATGTTACTTTATCCCATGGTCACAAACAAGCCAGTGAGACTCCATCACGTTGTATTCCACTGTCACTGTCAATAAGGAAAATTAATGTTTTACCAGCATGAATCCCTAAAAAAAATCACTTTCAGATTTATTTACTCACACGTGTAGTTATAACGTGATAAATCTGTCTCTGTGAGTCGGCTGTTTGCTTAGGAGCTTGCCAAGGCAGGAGTCTCCTCTGGATTTTAATGGCTTTACTCCACCCAGTGCACAGACATGCCTGACACAAAAGGAGAGGGCGGCTCCGACACATTTATAAGTTTTAGCTTCAGGCTTTTGTGAAAGTGTTAGTCGAATACGTTTTGTCAGATCAAAATCCAATTAAATTACTTTGTTTACACCAAGTGGTTATTAAAAGAGAGTGAAAGTGTATACAACCTTCACTTAAAGTACTGTATGAATAAAATTACGACCATCAATTATGTCTGTGCACTGCAAAAATCACAAAACTGACTGTTGAACATAAAAGTATAAGGAAAAAATGTATTCTTGGTGCTGAGCATAGTCAAAACAAGACAAATCAAATAACATGTTTCAGGCAAATCTGAGTTTTTGTTCACTTAATCCATGCGTTCCGAACAGCACAAGTCCTGCTAAATTATTCAGACATGAGGTAATTAAGTTGTCGAGTTTCAAAGTTTGAGGGTCAAAAAATGTGTCTCAATATTAAGCAGGCCTCAGCCATAGTTACACATTTCCTGCAGTCAAAAGAATTGATCAACTCATTTTGATGTTCGGATGGAAAGACCAGCTGGACCACAGACTTGAATGTTTCATCGGATCAAAGATGGTCATATGGAGGCTAACTGTTGTGGAAACCAAATTAACTATACAGGTTTTCTTCAAACAACATCAGCAAAAAACCCAAAATGGGGCCCATAAAGCAGTACAGATTATGTTTTTATACATATTACCTCTGTTAGTAAGAGTTCATGTTTTCATATCAGCACTGTTCACTTCATATCGGTGCTGCTTGAACATCAGTGGACTGTTGAAATCCATATTTGTGGATTAGGACAGGATCCTGACTTTGATTTGACTGACTTTAATAATATGGCTTAGACTGATATATGCATTAATAGTAAGTTTTTTGGCAAGTTGTACATAGTCAGTTGATAAATATAGTATAATATCATCTGCATATAAATATGTCATATATAACTGGACATTTTTCCACAACCTCCTGATATGCCACATTTCCTTATACAAAGGCTAAAATTTAATGTCTTCACAAATATCACACACTTTTTTTTCAATTTGAGAGCAGCACTTTATCTTGTTTCTTTGGCTTCCACCTTTTAAACTGCCCCATGGGAAAAACGACCAAAAGTGTATTTTACAGCTGCTGACAGCATTTTGGGCTGTATCACTTCTGTAAAATCATTATCAATGCACATTTTGGACACTGAGTACATTACATTTATTTCTGCATGCTTTAAAGCACAATGCTGTGGCATCTCTGGGCAAGAATGTGGCAATATGGTACACTCTGCCATGCAAGGACAACAATACGATTAGATAGATAGATAGATAGATAGATAGATAGATAGATAGATAGATAGATAGATAGATAGATAGATAGATAGATAGATAGATAGATAGATCGGCTTTATTTCAGATTCAAGGTCCATAGATAGATAGATAGATAGATAGATAGATAGATAGATAGATAGATAGATAGATAGATAGATAGATAGACTGATCGTGATGCTTGAAATAATATTTTTAGCCAATATTAATGCAAATTCCATTTTTTTAATGACTTCTTTTGGTTAAACTCTTCCTCGATGCCAGTATTTTTAATGATCATGAAAGCAACACCACAGCTTGCCTAGCAGGTTATTTTTGCTGCCCTAAATAAAGAATATTCCCTAAATGGCACGACACAGCAAACATTGGTTCGCCCCAACATGTATTTGCAGATGGCAGAAGTCTTATATCCCTACTAATGACCCAAAACTTTGAATTCCAGTAAATTATGTTCTTTTATTAACCATGTTATTTCATAAAGCATCACCCCTGCACCTTGAGTAAGCACTTTTGTCATTCAAGTGAATTTATAGTGATAAAATACAGCAGAGAAACAGAGGATCAAATGGCTAAACGCCTGCTGCCAACTAGTGGCTGGAAGTTGAACTACAATGTAAACAAATGGGCAGAATTTCTATAAATCATTAATTAATAAAATAACAATCAATACACAATCTTTCTGCTAGATATTTGTGTATCCATTCTTTCTCATGTAAGAGGAATGAACGTTGATACAATTGTAAATATAACAGCACCAGAGCAGAGGCATGTGGAACAGTTTTTGTTTAGGACTCAGAATTTATGTCTAACCTTTACAAATTGTATAATGTTCAACCAGTGCAAAAGCTGATCTTACAAAATGTCTGGAGGAAAAGATCATGATCAATCCTGTCAAAGCTTTTTTCACACGTTGATAAAAATTAGCATTAGAGACAACAGAGATGGAGATAAGCTCTGCTGTAAAAAAGACTGATGAGAGCATAAAATAGACCCATTGAGAGGGAAGGTTGAGTTGATGGCTTGGTGATGATTTGAGGATTTTTGACAGACATCATTTTCACGTTAAAGGTGTAGAGTGTAGAAGTTGGCAGCATTTTGGCGAACAGAAACGGTGAATAAAGGATGTAATGTTTAGATTGGTATGCAAAGTCAGTCAAAATAGGTGTACAATCATCTCCATAAAACTTTAATCTTCTTTTTATTAAGTTAGAAAATGATTTTCTCCCCTTCATCCACAATCCATAGTCATCTGCCTTCATGGAATAAAAACCTGGATGACTACCAACCTACTCAAACTCAACACCAAGAAATCAGAGCTCATGGTCATGGGTCCCAAGGCGCTGCTTCAGAAGGTCGGAGATTTTCTCCTCCAGGTGGATGGCTGCTCCATCTCTCCATCCCCTGAGGTCCGCAACTTGGGTGTCATCCTGGACTCTACCCTCTCCTACCAATCCCACATAAAATCCATAACCAAATCCGCCTTCTTTCACCTCCGAAACATTTCCCGACTCCAGCCATCACTCTCAGATTCTGTTGCTGAGACCCTCATCCACTTCTTCATCTCCTCTCGTCTGGATTACTGCAATGGTCTCTTGTTCGGACTCCCCAGCACCACCCTGGACAGACTGCAGTATGTACAAAACTCAGCTGCCAGGGTGCTCACCCGCACCAAATCCTGGCAGCTCATCACTCCCACCCTCAAACGCCTCCACTGGCTCCCTGTCAAGTTCCGCATCAAATACAAACTGCTCATCCTCACCTATAAAGCTCTCCATGCCCTAGCCCCACAGTACCTGTCAGATCTCCTTGAGGACTACTCCCCAGAGCAGAACCTGAGATCTGCAGACCTCGGGCTCCTCTCAGTACCCACAAGCACAAAACGGACCCTTGGAGACAGAGCTTTCAGTGTGGCTGCTCCATCCCTCTGGAACTCTCTCCCCTTGGCTATTCGTCAGCTAAAAACACTGCACTCCTTTAAGTCTGCACTGAAGAGACACTTTTTCATGGAGGCTTTTGGCAATGAATGTGTTTATTTCTGTTTGTTAAGCGCCTTGGGTTTTTTGAAAGGCGCTATATAAATTTGAGTTATTATTATTTATTTATTTATTATTCGTGGAGGCTGGCATAATGACCCGCCATGTTGTCTACCGGTGAGTTTTGGGGACAAAAAGAGCAAAACGCAATTTTGCTTGATTTTGTTTGCTTGTGTTACTAAAAGTTTACAAAACCTATAAGCATCATGTTAAATGACCTGTAATCTATCAAAATAATAGTTAAAAATTTAAATGAAAAAACCCTCTATTACATAAATGATGCCATGTTGATTAATCTTTTTGAACTTCACCAGCTCCCATAGCTTACTGGTGTGATGTTTTATTAACAGACAGGCCTATTTCAAAATCTGAACACTAGATGTCGCTAAAATGCCAGTTTCTACTCACCGCACCTTTAACTGATAAATGTTGGATCATTATCATTTGAATGGTCACAAAAACTCTTTAAACAATGGAAAAAGTTAAATAGTGAATTCCTAAAGTGAAAAATAGCCAAAATAGCAAATAAAAGCTGTCAGCATTTTGTCCTCAAATGTTGATCACTCAGCCAAACAGCCACTTTCACTTCACATCACCAGGACAACAGTTCATGAAATGTCATTATCATTTCTGAGTACTGAAAACTATTAACCTGCTACAAAAACACATCTACTCATATTAATTCATTGTGAGTGTCAAGTCAAGTCAAGTCAAGTTTATTTATATAGCACTTTTCCTACAACATATGTAACTCAAAGTGCTAATAAATGTGAGAATTATTCCATATCAGAGCAATTCAGAGAAAAATGAAACAGCTTCTCATGACAGTTTGGTGACCTGTGATCACAACACATCACGTGTCATATGAAAGACCAGGAATAGACTGACCTTGTAGGAGCATGTGAACACTGTCAATGTCCAGTGGAATGCCTCCATCTTCTTCCTCTGCTCCACCTGAAGCCATGCTGTCCCCAAACACAGCAGCAGATCAACCTCGGAGAGGAGCAGGACACTTAATTTAGTAAGTCGTCCACTCCATCCACTCCAGAGAGGGAGCTCAGGGCAAACACCACAGGGCCAAGTTTTCCTCACAACCTGTCATCTAACTGCCTCTGCCGCCTGATTAGTCATGTAAGAGTAAGATCGCGCCCATCCACACCCTTATTCCACCACACCATGCAAGTAGACACATGCAAATGTTCAAACAAAGAGCCTTAAAGTGGAGTAATCGCTCTGCTGTGCGAGGAGAGCAAAAGTGGCCGTGTAAAAATAGATGGCCTGGTCACAAATCTTTAACATACCTGGAGAGCTGGAGTCACCGAAGACGGCTAAAGTGCATTACAATGGAAAGTGCACAGGAAATGTCCTCAGCTGTGTCCTTTCATATTGGCACAGCTCTGCGTGGATTCACTGTGGCGAGTTCCTTCAAATAGGACTTGGCCTTTGGGTGCTCATAAATGAAACAAGGTGCCTCTGTACTATTGGAGCATGAAGACACAAAGGCAGGAGGCGCCGCCCACATTCACTGCAGGCACAGGTCACTCCTGCAGGCTAGAGCACACAAAATAATCCCCTCAGAATGAAACCAAAAGTCATATCCTTACATATGCCAAAATAAACAGAAAAGTTTCCTGCTGTGTTTACTGGGAGACATTTTCAGCAGCTGTTAAAGTTTATTATTTACTTTGGACCTCTTTGTGCCTTACTTTTCTTAATCTTCCTTGTGAAACAGGGGAGAGGCAATTAGATGTTTTGTTTGATGTGCAATGCTTAATTAGATCACATTTATTTTATGATCATTCCAACCATTCCAGTTCAAGGACCAATAAGTACTCACTGCTGTACCTGAGGAGCAGTATGAGGGAAAATCACCAGAGGAACAATTCGCACAATGCTAACAATACCCCTGAGAGTAGTGCCAGTGTTATATTTGTTGCTTCGCTATGGTGAACAGACGAAGCTGCTGGAAAGTCTGTGTACCACATAACAGCTGCAGGCTCACCTCGATTTCCCAGCATGAATATAGACTGGCAGTGGCACAGGTGTTGAAAAGAAGAAAAGGTTAATTGAAAGGCGAATTCTTCCAATGGAGACTGAAAATAACAAGGTACTAAGAGGTGGTAATTGAAATTAAAACAAAAGGGATATAAAGTAGATCATGTTTGGGGAGTAAGTCCACTAAGTAAGCAAGTTATGAAAGTCTAAACAAGACAATGGTAGCGCGATTTTACATATTTAATATTTCCTAACAGCTGTGTTCTATCAGAATGAAAATAATCCTCTTTTGTTCCTCTGAATCTAGTTCTCGAACATCTACTGGTCAGCTATCGGCCTTTAACTGGTGGGTCCAGTGGTTTTATTTGTTTGGATAAAAAAAAATCACAAATAGTTGTAACCAAAGCAGCAACTAGTCATCCAGGGGCCTGTACATACAGCAGCCGTACATAACAGGACATTAAAAAGACAGCCAACATTTTACTATCATACAGTCTTACCTCCCCAACAATATGATGCTGTAGCAGTTCATTTTTCAGTTTGAGCTCATAGTAATAAATTGTGTCAGTCAAGAGTTTTGCATGCATTATTACCCCTGCCAGAAGGTTATGTTATTGCCAGTGTCTGTTTGTTTTTTTTGTTAGTTTGTATGTCTGTTTGTTTCTCTGTTAGCAAGATAACTCAGAAAGTTATGAATGATGAAATTTTCAGGAAATGTCCGGATTGGGACAAGGTACAAATGAATAGCTTTTGGGAATGATCCAGATCACCGTCTCGATCAGCCATGATTAAAAATTTGATTTTCATGAATAACTACTGAACTAAAATAGACATCATGATCGCTAATGGTATGTTTTCATGGTCAAGGAATCTAAATATTTAGATGAAATAAAGGTAGGACTAATATTCATGGTGAAAATCACAATATGGGTGAGGACTGGGGTGCTGGCGGAGGTCTGCGCTCTTCGAGTGCTTTTCTAGTTGACAACTGTAATAAAACAAATAAATATTATGAAAAAAATTGTGACATAAAAGCACTTGTATTACTAAAAGTTCCAAATTCATCATTGTGTTATCAGCCTAAATATGCAAACATATATATATTTAGTTTTTTTTTAAGTTAATTTTACTGTTTTGGTTGATTTTCTGTGGGAATAAGGCAACTCATTCCACTCAGTATAGAAACATTTTCTGCTCGACAGATGTTCCTTGCACGAGGAATACAACACGGGGTTACGAGTCCTTGACTGGGAAAACGTAGAAAAAAAAATCCTGTGCTTTTATTTTGAAGTGATTTTTTAGGCACCAGAGTGTGTCTTTTCACTCTGGTGAAGAGTGAAAAGAAAGTTGGTGATAATACCATATAATGCTAACTGACATGCTTTAATAGAAAGCTGCTTGTTATATATATATATATATATATATATATATATATATATATACTAGTAAATAGAGGTCAGCATAAGCTACACATTCTAATAGTTTTTGAAAATTCAATTTACACTGACTTTTTTCCTGTTAAATATTGTGTTTTAATTTTAAATTGTTCATATGAGGATTTAACCCAAACAAATATAAAATCTAAATGACTTAGGACATAAAACTTGCTAGTCCAAAAGCTTCAAACTGCATCCACTCAGACTTAACTATTTTTTCTTTACTGATAGACATGTAATTTAATTTATACTTTTTTTTACCTTACAAGTTTGAGTGCTGTGATCGAGCAGTCTTCTCCAAAGGCTTCCTGATGCTGTGCTTTGTTAACTGCCTTATTAAAGACGCTTGATATCCATAGATATACTCTGGTTCACCAAAGTGTAGAGTGGGTTGTAAGAATTAAAAACCTAAAGTATGAACTTTAAGATATCAAATTCCAAACCTGTTGCTTGGTAAGGATGTTGGTTTGAATGTATAAGGGCCTTATGAAGAAAGACTGTTTCAATTTTAGGCTCTCCAGACATGGTCACAGCCCTCATGAAAGGAAAAGTTTGTTCTGATTGATACCAATATATAGATCAGTTCAAATGAGTTTGAACATTTTGCTAAAGAATATACCAGCAAATACTTACATCATGCATCCCTGTTTTTTGTAGAGGTTTGATCACCCTGTGCGGATTTACCACCACTCTAGCTTTCTGAGGACAGCATCTCATGTGTGGGGCAGCACTGATGCCCCTTCATCCTGGTTCACAGTCTTTTGGACCCATTTCCAGATCCAATGACCTCCCTGATTCAGCTGTGGTCATTTTGCTCTGATCTGTCAATAAGGGAAAAACATATAAACAGATTACAGTCATTCTTCCTCACCACATGATGACACTGCAGGATACTTATGCTGTTGTGTGCCTGCTATGTTTCAATAATGCATTTAGTCCATCAAGCATGCCCTTTAATTGTTTTTAACTCAAGTCATGAGTTTACCTTTCATTTTTCTTGTTAAGTTGCTAAATGTAAAAATGACTTCAAATCCACTGATTCTATTTCCATGTTATCAGTTTGATGGATTGGATATGGTATCTACGTACTGGCTTACATGTGGATTAAGTTAAACAATCCCCACTGAACACTGGCTGTTATCTGTGGTTTTCCAGTGAATCTGGGCAGGCAGCTCTAGCTTTCTTTTTGGTGTCACAGGGGGGACTTACCTTGAAAAAGACTGGTGACCACTGCTGTAAAACATGTTCTGATGACATGCTCCAATCACCCTGGGAAGAATCCATGTGAAAGCAGAACTGGTCAAAGCGGGTGTGTCAGACTCTTTTCTAAAGTCACTTCTCAGTGGAAACAGATTGAAACAACAAAAGCTGTTACAAAATCCCTGAATACTGGTGATATGAGAGGTTATAAGATGTTTGAGCAACTCTGTTGAGTGGCCTGCTGAGGGCATCAACACACTTTGTTACTGCAAGGGCCTGAGGCATCATCCATATAATGTCCATCTATGAACTGTGGGGGGCAGCAGTATGCTTGGCTATGTCTAGTCTGCTGGAAGTCAAAAGAAGAATTAGACAGCTCAATGATCCTCAAATGGTGTGGAGGGAAAACTGGTGTGCCTTGAAACAAGTCTTAGTGTGCCTGTGCCATATGAATCTGTACAACAATGAGTTTTTACTACAGCCAAACAGCAGCTGATTAGTTTTTTGAATAACACTTTTAGTAGGGTGTATGCCTTAATTTTTATTTATTTTTTAAATGCTGATTTGGTAACACAGAAAAATCCATTTAAAATAATAGTTCTGCACATCACCATTGAGAACCAAATTAACCCAAAAATGCCAAAGCATTTTACCATCTGCTGATAATTCCAAATCCTGCACTTTTAAAATAATAATCCAGTGTTGAAATCAACAATGCAGTTAATTTACTAAACTTGCTCTACCAACTGTCTAATGCTTTAAGTCCCACAGGTTCACTATGAACTTGGAAAATCTGCTTTTTGCTACTGTGTGTGAAAAATGTGAAATAAATTGGCATCATTGTGTGTTAAGATGTAACAGCAAGAAAGGGTAAAAAAGGAAACACCTTGATATGTATTCAGTTGTAAATACTCCTTTAGTATATTGTTTTAGTGGTAAAAGTAAATATTTACAAATACATATTGTAGCTAGGATTGCAGGAACTAAGTGGACTTTATTGGAACAAACAGCAATAAATCTCTGATTTACAAAATTAAAATGTTGTCTCCTAACAGAGATTTTAAATGTAGTGGTGGGAAAATATAATTTTCCATTATCTTGTTAAAAACAACCAAATTCCATGTAAGTACGCTTGAGGATATCTCTGCTATTCCTCAATCAAGTGCTCATAGCACACTGCAGGAGTATTGAGGCCATGCCCCTTACATGCACTGTACATCTCTCCATCAAATGATCAGACAATTTCCAGAGACCTGGACTACTGAAGGCACACATTTGAGCCTGTGGACTACCTATAATGAGGCAAAATATGTTGTTCTATATACATACATACATATTTTTTAAGTAAATATGACCAAGTTCTACCTACGTATAAATTCTGTTGAAATGTAATTTTTTAAAATTATTTTTGTGTTATTTTACATGGATGTCTACTAGGGCTGAACGATATGGACAAAATTTCATATCTCAATACTTATGCCAGATATCTCAATATCGATACAATACGATATGAATACGGGTTCAGTGAAAACCAAGTGGTGCATTCAAGGTCAACTGTAATAATTAAATTTTGACTAAATATTGTGACTTTCAGAGCTGTACATGCAGGGCGAGTGCTGGAGAAATCTATATCATTTATATTGTTGCTTTTTCCATATTAATATCTTGAGTGTTCATATCTTGATACAGATATGATAATGATATATCTTTCAGCCCTTATGTCTACCTAAGACAAAGCAAAATGTTTATCTTTATATTTCCATATGTAAAGTTTCCAGTTTGAATAATTCCCATGGAAAGTTTCAAGTTACCACTCCTCTGCAACCTATACTATTATAATATTTAAATATTCTTTTAAATATCTTGGGACAGTTCTCGACAGTCACTTGAGCTTCTCTGACAACACAGATTTTATTTTTAGGAAATGCTCACAGCGACTTGGTCTTCTCAGAAAATTAAGCTGTCTTGGAGTCAGTCCGCAGATTTTACAGCTTGTGTACTCAACTCACATTGAGAGCATCTTGTCTTTTAACCATCAACAGAAAATACACCTTTGTGCTTGGTTTGGTCACTTGAGCTGCAAGTGTAAGGGCAAGCTAAACAAAATAGTAAAAATGGCTGGTTAAATTGTGGGACAACCCCAGAGGCCTCTGGCTGACACTTACACTGACAGGATGAGGAGGAAAACCCAGAGAATCCTGGCAGACAGCTCCCATCCCCTGTCCTGTCAGTTTGAGCCTCTGAGGTCTGGGAGGCGGTATAGAGTTCCTCTAGCCAAAGGTCTTTTTAAAAAATCTTTTATACCAAACGCTACCACCATCTTAAATAGGACTAAGTGACAAATCCACAAAATGACCTGAACTGTTTTAATACTGTTTTATTTATTTATTGAACTAGATCTTGTTTTACCTCTACTTTTATATTGTGTCTCATATATGTTTTTATGTATGACATTCTTTGTATTTCAGTGGTGTCTGTCTCTTGTGTTGGTCAGCCAAAGCCAATTTTCCACTTTGGTGGACAATAAAGATATATTCTATTCTATTCTATTCTATTCTATTCTAAAATGCTGTCTGGCATGGACGTAAATGTGATTTGTCTCGAGATTTTGGCTGTCTTTATTGCCGTGCCCTGGGTGAATGAAGTCTGAGACCCACAGACAGTCTCACCCCAAACAGACTGTCGGTGTTTCTCCATGAAGCGGCGCTGTGGACCAAACTGGGACATAAACTCGACCCCGCTGACGGCAGAAGAAGACTTCTCCACGACTTTGGTGTTTAGCAGCACAGGCTGTTCTGACCTTCCCAGCACAGCGTGACAAACTGAGAGGTAAGACAAGAAACACGGTTAATAATTGCACCATTTATAACTTTAAGTGTAAATAAGTTTAAACGTCAGAACAGCAACTTAAAGAGAGGCTAGCTTCCTTGCTTGCTGTGACAGAGTGGGCCACTTTAGCAGCTAGTTTGTTAGCTCGCTCTTTGCTAATGCTAGTTAGCATCTCTCTCCGTGTTCTGTGGTCGAGATATGCTAACATGCTAGTCCAAATCCGCTCATTGATTGAAGTATTTGCTTTCTGCTTGGTGAAGAGTAAACCAGTGTGGACATAAACATTACAAGTGCGTTTACATGACCACCACCGTCCTTTAGTAGCCTTGTAGACACTGCAGGTAATGCTAACATTGATTAAAGTACGTTAGATAGCTAAAGTTAGCATCAGCGCTAGCTAATGTCAGCTTCATTGCATAACTTCAGTTAAGGTAAGCTGTTGAAAACACAGCCTTTATCCCATGAAGATACTCTTTTGAAAGAGCAATATACGGCTTTACCTTTTCGTCTGGGCGTCAGGCTCCAGGTGTTCACGGTCATTAGTGAGGCCTGACATGTCTGAGGGTCACCGGTGCATTCTGGGTACATGAAGTCTGTCAGAGAGGTCGAGTGGACACTGTTGAATTGGGTAAAAGTTTCCAACTTGTGTGAACATTCTGTAATTAGTTTGTGCTACTAATGCAGCAAATAAGTATTCAGATAAATGTAATTTACCCTTAATCATATCCCTCTTAGATTATAAGTCCTTATTCATCTTAGAGTAGTTGTTCAATTAGAATTCATGCTAGTTCATGCAGATATCACACATGTGGACGACCTGCAGCAGTGGACCAGCTTAACTCAAGGTGTTTCGTCCTACATTAACCATCAACAGAAAATACATTTTACATGAACTCTCATTTTCAAATATATTACAATATGTATTATCTATAATCTATGAAACCCAATTTTGTGCAGTGCATGTAATGCTGCTATATTAATCAGCATCTCAATCTTTATTTGTATAGCGGCAATTCATAACAAGTGTTATCTTAGTAGCAAGTTTCAAGATGAACAATATATGAAACAACTTTACAAATTCACCCCAGGAAGTACCCTCCCCTAAACATAATCTATTACCCCAAGAAGAAGTGCAGTTAAGAGACTATACAAGTATTGTGCAAAAACCAGTGCAGAGATAAGATTAGCAAGTATCGTGTAAAAAACACTCCAGAGATAAAACCAACAAGTATGTAAAAACATGTGCAGGGATAAAAACATGCCATCTTACAACAGAGCCTCTTAACAGTTGAGGAGATTTAATAAAATGAGTGCAAAACATTAAGGTGTGTTTTAGGGATGTAACGGTATGAAAATTTTATGTCTCGGTTATTGTGACCAAAATTATCACGGTTATTATTATCACGGTATTGTTGCAGTGTGCTCAAAATGTTGAAAAAAGTGCTTTTTTTTACTCCTTTAATATTATAATTTTAACAGTCCTTTTGTCTTTTTGTTAACAATTGTGTCAGGAAATGTCCTATCAGTAAATTTGTTTAAAAAAATTTCATTAGAAATAAAAGTAAACAATTCTTGCAAGTATTTGTCATTATTTCGTGATACATGCTTAAACTGTGTGTAATTACAAGAATAGAAAAAAACAAATTTGTACCACAATTTTACAACAAGCTACGTATGCGCGGTTCTGTTTGCGACACATGGTTGCTTCATCAAGGGGCAGACGCACATAGTTTCGCCTTTTTCAGTCAAAGAGCAACATCAGCGAGAGTTATTGACACAGTGTGGTGATCAAACTAGGTATAACGGTAATTTTAAAAGGACACGGTAATGATTATCGTGGGAAATTATGCCGCGGTTTACCGTTATACCGGTAACCGTTACATCCCTAGTATGTTTTAACTAAAAGTGAACATATATACATATGTACAAATGCATCTTTAAAATACAGATAGGCATATGTAATACACACATACATTCTTAACCCAACATGAATCCATCATGAGCGCAGTACTGGGCCGACCAAACTACAGGAAGAAGTGTAAGAAAAGGGGGTTCACAGCGACAAGAAAAAAGCCTGTTTAGCAGTCGGAAATCTTGAGTAGATCCAGTCTTCTGCTGAGCAACCATCCAAAAGTAAGAGGTGAATGTAGTGACAGATCCATGGACCAATCATAAGTCTGTCCTCATCATATTTGTCTCTGCTGAATATAAATTAATAAAGAGAGATGCAGCATCTTATTTTCAAGTGGGTCCTCGTGTCTGTATGATTGCAGAGGTAGAGGAGAAATCAATAGCAATCAAGAAAAGAGTAGTTAATCTAATATTTAAATCAACATTTATAATGATAAGGTAGAGAAGACAGATGTTGGATAGCCAGTCCTCTCTACCTTATAACCATTGAAGCTGTTAGCTGCTCCACCCATGGCTGTTCCTGCTGCCTTAGTAATTATATTTACAACTATATCAAGCGGGGGGACCCTGTTGAAAATAAAATGCCATGTCTCAAGGGCCTGACCTTTTAATACACTTAAATTTAAAAAAGACAATTATGATTTGGATAAATTGATGGTGTGAGCATCTATTAACTTATCACTATCACAAATTCTGATTTTAATCCGTTCGTCTTGGCCCCCACCTCTCAAACTTTGTCCAAAACAGCTTCGGTGGACGGCTGTTCAACATGATTCTGGTTCTGCTCAAGACTTCTGCTTCACGCGCTTCTTTCTTGCTCCTGTTATTGTCACCTGTTGTGGGAAAGAGCTGCACTCGTGGTGAATTCATGTTAGGCTTGGAAAAAACATTATTAATATATATTTAATCTACTTAAATAACAAATACAAGCCTATAAATATGCAAACCCTACAAGGCTGACCATCATGAAAATTGTAATTTTTTTCAAAAAATGCAGCTACTTACAATTGGACTAAGGCAAGAAAAAAAAATCTCCATTTTTAGTTTTTTAAATCTTCTGCAGAAAATAATTTGAATTAATCTATTTTTTTGCCCAGCTCTAACTTGTTATAAGGTGAAACATTATGGTCCATATGTTATTGTCTTACAGTATTACAGCTCAGATATGGGATGATGGAATGAGATGCCTCATCTCAAGGGTCTTACATTTTAATAGATGTGTATTTAACAATGAAAAATACGGCACTATACAAATAAAGATTGATTGACTCTATATTCAGCAGAGACAAATGTGATGAGGACAGATTTATGATCTGGGCATCCATGTGTTTGTCTCCATCATAAATTCTTATTTTTTGTCGATTTGTCTCGGCCTGGATGGATCCATCTCTGGCTCTATTGTAAAGTGTCTTGAGATATCTCTTGCTATAAAATTGCACTATGCAAAGAAAGATTAAGGTATGGCCAGTATGTTCGGCCTTTATAAGTATTAATATTGGCAGAAATGTCCATATCTGCTGATACAGGTGACCAACTTATGAAGCCATTGTTTGCCAATACTAAAAATGTGCCAGTAATTTAGTGCATCCCACATAAATTCTCTCAGAAGATTGTCTGTAGTAATTAGACAGTGTTGTATGGAGCATTTCAGTAATATCAATCAATCTTCATCTGTATAACACTTTTCATACAGGACTTTGTAATACAAAGTGCTTTACATGGGACAAAAGATAAAATGAAATAAGTGAAATAGAAAGCAGAAAATTGCAAAATTGCATACAATGAAAAGACAAGACCCCCCCTCCCTTTCCTAATCCACATTCAAAATATGCAGTCACTTAGTCAAACACACAAAGACATAAAAAGGAAATTCTGACCAAAAGCTAAATTAGACGACTGAGAAAATGCTATCTTGAATTAAAAATGAGGAAACATGGAAGTAAGGAAGGAAAAACTAACATGATAGTTAAAAATACTAGAAAACTACTAGAGGGTAAGATAAGAAAATGTGTAAATAAATAAAAGAATATCATACAAAATAAAACTTAGATCAATAATATGGTAAAATGAGAAAGCATAACATCAGGTCCATAATAAAATAAGCTAAAATAGGATAAAACGAAAAGCATTTAACAAAGCATAAAATTCCAAATAAAACATCTGAACTGAAATGCAGAAATAAAACATAATAAAAGGGTTAAAATAGTATGTAAAATAATAAGTATAATCAGCCAAAAGTTCGTTTTAAAAAGGTAGGTCTTGAGTTTTCTTTTAAAAACATGAAAGGTAGGTGCTGCTCTCAGGGCATCAGGTAGACTGTTCCACAGACGGGGGCCGTAATAACAAAATAAACAATATGTGGCATCATGCATCCTCCCTATCTGTATTTGAAAGGTAAGCATCAGTGTAACAAAGAGTATAAAGGAGGATTGAACAAAGATTCTGTAACAGCTGCATTCCTGCGATGTTTCATGGCAGCTTGTTGAGATATAAACTGTTGAGGTTGTGACTTAGCACTGACCTAAAGCAACACTGTTTCTGTCTCACAGATGGCAGGACAGGCTTTTGCCAAGTGGTGGAGCCTGGTGGGCCCGTACTACACAAAGGCCTACCAGGAGATGTGGGTCGGAGTTGGAATCATGTCTTTTCTGTACTACAAAGTTTCCTACGGAGGTGAGGCCAAAATTTTGAGGAACTGGAACTAGAATTTTATCATCGACAGTAGTTTGTGTCATGAAAACACAATGAGGCAGAACATACTTTATTATTCATTGAATTCAATAAATGTAAATGTAAGCAACCTCCAGAGAGTTGATGAATTTTAAATGAATTTGTTGCCAGATGTTTCTAACATAATTTTTTTTTCTGTTGCAGGCAAGAAGGCAGTAAAGGACAGTAAGTCATCTACCATCAATTAAACTTCTACTTAAGAAACTGGTTTGAAGTCCTTCATACATTTGCATGAAAAAAATGAATCCAAACTAAGAAATCTATATCCATTACTATGAGTTGGTATAATGCAGTCTGAACCACATTAAGAATGATGTAAAGTCTGTTTTAAAGAGGAGGAGGCAGTGTGTCAGAGGTGGTGCAGTAACATATTATCGCCTCTAGGTGTCACTCACTAATTGCTGACCCAGTCATCACTGGCCTTTATTCTGTGATCTTTAGTATTTAATAACCTCAGAACAAACTGTCATTTCAGTGGGACTTATGTGATGTTTGTGGTCTTCTCTTTTCACAGAGCCTGCTCATTAAGTCCTCCACCATGCTGACCAACTCTCAGCCTGCTGTGTAATAATGCCCCAGATGTAGTCCAGCGTCATATTTGAATTTTTGTTAATATGGAACAAATAAAGTTAATATCCAAAACTTTAAATATTCCAGTTGTGGCTCTTTTTGTGTCTGAGGCATTAGCATAAATGTCAACAAGTTTTAACAGAGTTAAGGTACGAGAATGAACCTTGATTAAATGCATCCTTTACAGATCAGTGTTACCCAACATGTAAAGTTTATAAATCAGCTTTGTGTGTCTCTAAATGATCATCACTGTTCATCTGTGGCTACTGATTTTTCCGGCTCATAACATGATAGTTTAAGTTCACGTACTGAAATCTTAAAGTGTTTAACAATCAAACCCAAGCAACTAACAGTGAAACAAAAGAGAAAAATTAAATTCCAAGCAAGGCCCACATTTTAAAAAAGCACTTCATTGTATGTGTAATCTAACCTTCTGTGAATATGGCCTCTGGTTTGACTTTCTCCAGTTCTGTGCTGCAATAGCAGCGGTGAGATATTAATAGCTGATGAGTCACACTTGAGTTTACATTTTAACTTGCCGAATAGGAAAAAAAAAAAGTGCTGCCTTATTTGGTGCTGTGTGGGTGAAAATCATCAGATACTGTATCAAACATTCGTCATGGAGCTTTGCTTTTTAAAAAAAACAAAAGCATTTTTGCTTTGAACTTCAATTACATTGGTTATTTTTAAATGAGCTTTAATTTACAAAAATATGATTCCACAGTATACTACTTTTGACCATTTATGACACAAAAGGTTCAAACAGAATAAATCTGATTCCTGCTGTATTTCTTCTACATGATATGAGATTAAAACGTGTTTTCTTGGAAACTAATGAAGTGCTGCAAAGTGTTTTTAGAGATTATTGTCATTCAAATCCACAGTTTCTTGCAAAATTTTTAAGTAAACCAGAAATCAAATATTTTGAGTTAAATATATTCATATTTCCTGTTTTATCTGTCAGCTTCTGTGATGGTTTGGTACTGTTTATATTTAATTACCTCTGCTTAGGAGGTTTTATGTTTGTTAGCAAGATTTGCTCACATGGATTTTGCTGAAATTTTCAGGAGATGTTGGTAATGCTCTAACTTTAAAATTGTTACGTTTTGGTGGTGATCTAAATAACGGCCTTGAGCAAACTAATTTTTGCTCAATAACTTTCTAATCATGATTAGATCATATTATGATGGTAACTTTATCATGGAGCTGTTGTTTATAGATGTAACAGCAATGTGTGAGGTACCTTGACCGGAGGTTTGTGCTCTCCCAGTGCTTCTAGTTAACTATTAAAATTGAATCACAGGCTGCCTCCAGCACAGAGGAGAGCTGCATGTGGCTCCTGTGCTGCCTGTTGTTCACCTCAAAGTACGAGATTTTCAAAATGAATGAGAAAGAAAATAGTTGATTCCTGGTACACTTCTAGATCTGCATGAGATCGGATGCACGATATAACTGGACTTATATTGATATTGGCAGATATTTACATAAAAAGCTGATTACTGGTATTCGCAAACATGAAACATTTTGCAGCCAATATTTTGACCATATGAATTGCCCATAAAAATCCACGTATTGACTGTAATGTTGGAAAATGTACTATAATGGTTTACTTCATTATCACGCAGTGTCAAGTAGAGGGGTTAAAAACTATCAATACAGCAATATATTGTGATATTTTGACCAGCAATACAATATAGATATTTCAAATCTTAATATTGTTTTTTGTACAAATAAGAACTTATATTCTATCAGAGTTGGAAATAAAATACAACAATATTTATGTAGAGTTTTTTTCATGCAGTCTATTGAGTTCAGACAGTGACAAGAGAAATATGTGATTTTATTTTATAAACTGTTGTGCACTTTGCTCCTCATGTGCTCTGTTACAGTTTGAGCTGCACTGCAGGTTAGGATGCTGTCAAAACTGTATTAAGGGAAAACAAGAATAATTTCTTTGCAGCATTAGTTTAAGTATCTTGATGCACTCTGTTTTCAGGTGTATGTGTATGTATATAGTGTATGTATGTAACACTGCATTTGACATATTTCTAAAACAAAACTGAAAAGTTGTTTTCAATCAAATAGTTTTGACTTGATTTGTACTTTCAGGTTTGAGTAATATTGTGTGATTTACATTTACAACATCTCTATGTTTTTCTAAGTTGAATATTTTATAACTGTAGAATATTTGACAATATTGTGATACCGTGATATATCGTGATATTATCGTATCGTGACCCAAGTATCGTGATACATATCGTATCGTGAGGTTCTTGCCAATACTCACCCCTAATGTCAACTATAAATCTCTAAGTGTGATTAATTAAAGGAAGAGAATCTGTTACCGGCTACATAAAGACTCTGCTACCCATGAGCACGCGTGGCGACTGTCGTAATGCTGCGTTCCAGTAACCTCGGAACTGGGAGTGACGTCATCTCCGACTTATCGGTGTTCCAGTTGAAGTCAGAAAAAAACATGCCGATCTTCCAGGCTATTGTTAGCTGTTGTTAGCACGCCCTGCGTTGTTGCATGAAGAATGTGATTATCACTATGGCAGCATTTTTGTAAATATAAGTCTAACAATACTCTGTATACAGCTGATCTAGAGCGACACACCCCAGTCAGAAGTACAAATAAATTGATTATTACAGGAGCTAAATAACTGTTCACACTGGGGGCATCCATCTTCAATTGTCAACTCGGGGGTGGTGAGGTTTCACCGAGTTCCCAGTAGGAAATTCTGACTTCGGGGGACGTTCCAGTTGCAGTTTCCTACTCGGAACTCAGAAATTCCTACTTCTGACTACAACTGGAACACACCAAAAGACGTGAGAAAGCCGAAGCGTGTGTTTGTTGCGATGCTAATAAAAATGCAGCTCTGACCTTCCTCAGAGCTCTGCATTGCTTTACAACTTCTTTTTTCAACAACTTTACAGGATGCAAAGCGACGAGGTAATGTATCTCTTTCTAGTTACGTAGCGGTAGTTTGATGTGTGACAACAAGCAGTTTTTGGAAAACTTAGTATCATAGTTTTGTAGCCGGCTATATATCGCTCCTTAAAGCCCGGTGCTCTAAGACGTGTCTGAATAATATAAATTTTCTCTAGTTTTAATTGTCTTGTTCCCGAAGTTGAGTATCCAGGCCAGTCCAGCTCTGTCCGACCCGACCGGAAGGCTAAGGAATAGCATTTATAGATAAACTATTTTGATCCTATAAAACTCATCTTAAAGTGTGTATTTCGATCAGGCATATGTCTACAAGTGAGATTTTTTTGTAATTACTTAGAAACTCCTCACAGTCCCTTTAAAGACTCAAATATTTTTCTTGCTTCACATCTCTTTTCAGCACAAATGGACTGTAACCATGAAAGAAACGGGTCAATTTGGGTTTTTTAGAGACTTTGTGCTCATAAAATATTGATATCAGCAATTATCCAACATTGTGAATCTCCAATAAAACGACTGCTTTAGGAGAAAAATGTTCCTGTCAATCAAATCTCTAGTTTCTTGCTAATATTCAAAGTAAACCAGAAATAACAGATTTTTCTGTTCAAATTGGTCATTTTTCCTGTTTTTATGTCCAGCATATGTAATGATTTTGTACTGTTTAAAAGTAATCCATTTATTAAATTTGCTCACGGGCCACATTTAGTACAGAGGAGGGCAGCATGCGGCCCCTGGTTCAAAGTAAGTCTAAACCAGTCTCATATCTATATTTCTGACCAATTATGACGCAGAAATGCAGCATCAACACTCCTCTGCTGACAAATCAATGCCAAATGAATCCGTGCTGCTGACAGCTCAGTTCATTGAGCAGAAAGTGAGTTGAGCACAGTCCTGCCTCGGGCTTAAAGTGAAATAATGGCTGTAGAGTTGAGTAAACTGATTCCACTTCCGCAGCATCAATACTGCATATGTATGCTGGAGATTGGACTGATACAATCAATACTTGTGCAGAAGGTGTTTAACTTAGAACAAACTGAGGAAAATGGTCACTGATGCAGGCAGTTTCTCTCCCCCTCACCTCTCAGCACTTGCACAGCTGTAAATGTGTTTTGTAGATCTGATCCCCTTGGATTCGGGAGCGAACGGCCTCTTGGCAGGAGTGATGAGGTTCTGGTCTAGTGTGTAGGTGTTCATGCCTTTTTTCTCTCCTGCAGTACATCATAAAATAAATACCTCTTCAGAGTGTTTAAAGGAGCTGACATGGTTGCTTCCTGGTGGCTGTGTGCCGAGGTTTCTACTGCATAGAAATGTAAAAAGTCCAAATGTTTCCTAAAGAAAAAATCTCTTCAGGTAAGCTGATACAGTGGGCCAAACTTATATTCAGTCATTTGGCTCGGATGTCCTGAATGACACTTACTCTGACATTGTGAATACCTCATACTTTGCTGCTGCTGAACAGTTTATTGATTGATGTTTATTATTATATGTCACTTTGGTCTGTCTTAAATTATGTGTAATTCTTTTGAACCCAATGCATGCTACTACCCTTGTACTTCCCCTGCACTGCTGCAATACCTGAATTCCCTGAATTCAATAAATGATTATGTTAGCTCATTTTATTCTATTATACCAGACTGGGCCTTTTAACCCAGTCTTATGGGCAGCCTAATTTGGGAATCACTGAATAGTTTGGTTTGTTAATCACTGGTCTGCTGTCCAAAAAGTCCCTGCATCTCTATATGAAAGTGTCTCCACGGCTTCAGACTAAGTTTTTGCATTGGTTGCAACAGTGCACCTAAAAAAATATTTAAAGTGCACCAGCACAAAAATTAGGGGCTCCCAAATTTTATATAGTGTCACCTTTAACGCCATAAGGTCACCATTTTATTATTATCCATAACTTTTACTTTTCCATGCTGAAACCTGACATCACAGTCAGGCTCCAGTTGAGCTAATTTGCATATAAACAGCTGATTGTATGATTACTGAGGGCTGTATGTGTGCCTATGTGTGTTTGCATGTGTTTGGGCGGGCCTACAGCAGGGACAGAGAAAAGGGGAAGAAGGCGTTGTGTCTTGTCCGTTTTCAGCAGTTTTTCCTACTACCGCAGTTACTTTTGTCAACTTGAATTTGTTAGAGTGCACCTAACATTTTTTCTTGGAGCGCAAGTGCACCCAAGAAAAAATGTTGGGTGCACTCTCACAAATTTTGGGTGCGTGTGCGCCCAAATGGTTGCACTCTGGAGCCCTGTTCTCAGTGGTTTCATAAGTCAGGGTTTCCCAAACTTTTAGGCCTGCAAACCCAAAAGATCAGTGCCTGGGACTGCCAATGCATGCATCCTTTAGGAACAGCAGACCCCTATACTTGTCCTATTTTAACTTTATATCCCACTTAATGACTTACATATAAAAAATTCTGCTTTGAACCCTCACTGGTTTATCATCAGTCCTGTTTTCACCATATTTTCATGTTTAAATATACCACCTTTTTAATTATTTTGATCTCTCCTCTGTTTTGTTTTATGTTTTTATTTTTTTTCTCTTTTACTCACCCTCTATCTACCCTCTCCTTTTCCATCTTCCTAATGTGATGCAGTCATCTATCATCTATGATCTATCAACTGTCATCAATTTACCCCCTTAAATACCAGCTCAGCTGTTTGGTAGAAGCCATCAATAAATTTAATGGATATTTTATGTTTAAAAAATAGAACAAATCAAATCATTGGTATAATTCTGTCAGCATTTCAGGGAACAGAGAAAACTACAAACAAGCCAAACATCAGATATTTTCTAAGTTTGTGACTTAAAGGTTTAAACAGTTAATATCTGATAATGTGATGGCATAAAAATGCACGAATATCTGGGACAAAATCCATCAGAAAAGGCAAAAAATGTTTGCGAAGTAGCAATCAAAAACCTAAAATACATGATACTGTGTTTGATTTTGTATAAATTAATAATCATACCAGTAAGTGGTTCAGTATTTGAAAAAATAATGGTAATTCTGATTAAAAAAAAAAATACTTTTTGCCTTTTGAAACTTTAAACCCCACAGGATGAGTATATAAGTTATTTTGGGGGGTTTTGCAGTTTTTTTCTGTATCCTAAAAACAATTATTTATTTTTAACATATTAGATATTCCTGAATTCATTGACCTCTCTCAAACGGTAGAACTGGTATAAAGGGTTATGTATCTATTAATCCATTTTAATTACATTATAAATGACCATTTTCTTTCCTTTTGTTGTTTCAACTTACATTCCTTTGACTCTTTCAGGCTCTGTCTGACCTGATTGTTGATTTTATTGCACTTTATAAACGTCTCTTTTTATAGGTGCTATATAAATAAAGTTATTATTATTACTATCATTTGCCCAGACTCATTTTCACATAGATGCTTCTATTAAAAAGAAAAAGAAAAGTTAAATAACTTCACTGTTTAAGCTCTGTGTGGTTGTGGGGAGGGGTTGAGGGGGTGAATCACTTAATGACAGAGAGGCAGACAGAGACAGGGCTCGCGCTCCCTCCCACCGCTCGTGCGCACCGACTGTGACAGCGCTCCCTCTTTTTTCCCACAGTCAAACATGGCGAAACTCTCTGAGGTTATACCCCCTCCATCACCCTCACCCTCCGCACTAACGCCCTCATCCCCGCCGCCGTCGTTATCTTCCCCGCTGCCTGCACCGTTATCTCCGGTACCGTGATGACCCGGGAGGATGGAGAAGCTGTCGGCGAGCCTGTCGGAGATCACTTGGAGCCCGTTGGCGCTGCCGCTGGACGCCGTGGTCAGCAAGTTCCGTCTGCCCACCCTGGTCCGCCTGGTCCACGGTAAGAGCCGTCCTTTCGGCAGGTGCCCGGAGCTCCGACACGAGCGTAGACGAACTTTTAGCGCTGTTGTTTGTCTTTGTTAACCGCTAGCTCACTCCAGCTCCACAGACGTTTCATGTCACCACAGGTAGGAGAACCGGGACACAAGGGATGAGAAATTGAAGTTATATCTGTTTCTCCGCTGGGAAACGTTTAAAACGTCAAACTTTTCCCAATAACTTCGAGTTTTAGTATGTTTTAGGGAGTATAAAAGCGCAGGGATGTGGGAACAAGTGTAGCAATTTATGAAGACTGTAGAGGATTTTAACGGTAAAGATTTACAGGAAGAGTATGACTTCCGGTAAAGACTTTCAAAATAAAACCGTTCAATTTCAAACAACTACAATAGCCTTTACCACTAAATTAATATTTTTTCTAAAAATTCTTTTAATACCTGTTACATTTTTCTTTTAGATGCACGGTTTTAGCTTAAAAGTGGAATATTATATTGGCAGATACAAAAACTGTATTATTAAAGCAAATATTTTGGCCATACATATCATCCATATCATGTTTGCTGCATTACCCACAAAATGTATGACTATTGAACAATCCTTCACAGTTTTATTAACCTTTTCTTTTAATAACTGTAACATTTTCCTTAGAGATGCACAGTTTTATCTGCACAATATCGGCAGATTTTAGCTTAAAAAGTGGAATATCAGTATTAGCAGATCTAAAAATGTTGTTGTTATTATTAACATTATAATCCGACTGTCTAAATGAAGGGAACAGGTTATTTTAGTAAAGTAGATACTTCATCATTTCTCTTGCCAAAAATATCAGTATTGACATATATCGAATGTTATTATTATTATTCAAAGCCAGTACTTTGGCAATACATATTAGCTATATATATCACATGTATTTGCTGTAATACCCACAACATACATGACTATTGCACAATCCTTCACCCTTTTATCAACCTTTTCTTTTAATAACTGTAGAGATGCAGTTTTATCTGCATGATATTGGCAGATTTTAACTAAATATGTGGAATATCAGTTTTGTTAGACATCAGCATGTTATTATTAATTGAAGCAGATACTTTGGCCATACATATTAGCCATATATCACATTATTGTCTATATTACTCACAGAATATATGTGCTTCATCCTATTATTGCTGAATGTGTATATTTACATCAATTTTAAACACAAAAACTCTGTCTAAATGAAGGGAACAGGTAATTTTACTAAAGTAGATACTTTGTCATTACTCTTGCCAAAAATATCAGGATTGACATATATTGAAATGTTATTATTATTATTTAAAGCCAGTACTTTGGCAATACATATTGACAATAACAGTCACATTTTATGAATGTAGGCCAATGCTTCACCCTTTTGCTTCTGAATATTAACATTTTAAAACTAATAGTGTCTTCTTTTAGAGAATGAAACCTTGTTTGCTTGGTCCTCATCAATTTCTAACACAAATACCCTGTCTAAATCAGAGGAACAGGTCATTTTTTAGAAAGGAGATACTTCGTAATCTTTCCAAAAACTTCCAGTATTGGTATCGCAATGATACGTTTGGAAAGGAGTGCTGGTTTTGCAGAGTGGTAAGCAACCGGCACATCCTAAATATATGCTTCTGCTGGTTGGGGTGTGAGACGAGCTTGAGGCCTATTTACAGAGTGTCCTCCCCTGCTTCATCTCATCTCACCCCACAAGCCCATCCACTACCTCTCTCTTTCTCTCTGTCAATAAAGGCAGAAAAAAAGTAGAAAATATACTTTAAAGAAACATGTTTGGAAATATCGGCGTATTGGAAATCTGCAAAATCCACTATCATGAATCTGTAATTTTACTTATTCTATGTTATAAAAGCTTAAATATACAGGATTATACAATGTAAATCACCCCAACAACAAATCTAACAGTGAACTCTTCTATTTTATGATATGATTGATCATTTACAGCATGGAATTTACTTAATTTAAAACATTGTGCCTTTGACACTGGTTCTCAAATGGGCCTTTAACTAAGTCCAGATGTGCCTTGGAAATTGTATAACCATATATATGTTGTTGTTACAGATATATAAAACTAATTAATGAGTATTTTAGTTTCAGTCAGCTCTTTGCTTGCTGTATGTCTCACATATAGCTGCAGTTTCTTTAACAAAAATCCTTTTGTAGTGTATAGTATAGAGTAATTTTTCCTAATAAAAATCTGCATGCTGATAAGAGACTATAATGTGAATTTATTAGATATGAATATGATGTGGGACGGGACAGTGACAAATGCCTTATAGCAAGAAGTTCGCTGGTTTGACCACATTTGTGGAGTTTGTATGCTCTCCCTGTGCATGCATGGGTTCTCCTGGCACTCCAATTTCTTCCCACAGACCAAAAGACATGCTTGATAGGTTAACAGGTGACTCTAAATTCCCCTTAAAGGAATACTCCGCGGAAGGATATACCGGCGCACAGTTTACAAAGCCCGGTGAGTTTTGTAAACCAGTGACTTATTTGGTGAAAGGAAAAACATGCCTGTGTCAGTAAACTCTCGTTCAACTTCCTCATCCATCGTGGCTCTTGCAGCTGTTGCAAGGCTACATAAACATGGTTACGTCCTTCTTCAGGCTGCTACTGCTGTTCCGCGGAGCACTGCGCATGCGCAGGTCTGTGTGTATCAAAACGTTATTTTAATGGGTTGAAAAGAAAACACGTCTTTTAAAATGTTTTATAACCATTCGGATTTACTTTACGTGCTAATACGCCATCCCCTGGACCACTGTAAGGAGTATTTTGTCCACTTTCGTCAGTCCGGCTCTGACTCCTATTGACCTCCAGCCATTGAGATAAGCTACCTACGAAGCTAACGGCTGGGAGCCAGCCACTGGACGCAGAGACACAAAAAAGGTATTTTTGAGCTTGTCTCACTTTGTCAATGATAGGGAAAGGGCGTGGGTCCAAAATTGTCGGAGTATTCCTTTAAGTATGTGTGAGTGGTTGTCGGTCTCTCTATGTGGTCCTGTGATTGGCTGGTGGCTGGTCCAGGGTGTACCCCACCCCTTGCCCAGTGTCAGCTGAGATAGGCTTCAGTCCCTGTGAGCCTGAAAGAGGGTTAGCTTTTATTCTCTCAAATCATTAGCTCCTGTTTCTCGGGTCAGGTGGTAAAGCCTTTAAAGGAAGGTGGTACATGGAGACTTGTTTTTCTGCACATTTTGATTGTTTGTTTGATATGGGAGCACAGGTGGAAATTAGCTGTATAGCTGTTTCAAAAGTTGTTCAGTAAACTAATAAACTAAACTAAAACAAAACAAAAGCATAAATCAACTCATTACAACATTTCCAAAAATAGCATCATGTGTTCAGATTGCAAATATTATCATGCATCAAATTCCACTGTATTTATGAAATTAGTGCAGGAGGGGAACTTTGGATAAATGTTTACTGGCACTGTTGCTGTTTACTGTTGCTCAGACAGACGTAAAAAGACTGGTCATAAAAAAATCAGATAATGTTATAATGAAGTTAAAATACTTTTCTATTTCATTCAAGTACCCGCCAAAGGTCAATTTAAAGCCGCATAGAGCAGGAGCATGAAAAAAACAGACTGTGCAAATTATGTTTAGAAAGTTTTTTTTTATTTTTGAGATATAAAAAATACTTCATATATACACAGGAAAGAGTTAGGTCATCTAACATCTTAAAGGAGTTATGAACAGGTTTTAGTTATGAAATACGTTTTGCTGACTGTTCTGTTGTGTTCCTAAGAAAAAGTGACTGTATACAAGCTATATAGTTAAAAATATTGTTGCAAATAAATATGTAAACAGAGATGTATGGAGGCGTATTTCCACTGAGTGTGTATTTATTTGCATTGGAGGACAAAAATATGAAAATCTTTTCATACCATTATTAACACACTGCAGATGTAAACTATATTTTATTTTTTTTTAATTTAATAAAGAAGAAGTATTTGGCTGATGATAAAAAGGGTTTATTGGCTTGGCTTAGTTTTGGGAGCTCCATCTGAGGTCACACTTTGACAGTGGAGGTCAGAAACCATTCTACAGGAGATTAGCGGTTTCACTTCAACTCTTTTTAACCAACATAACTTAGTCCACTTTTATATAAAGCACAAAGGTTGCATGAAAACTTACAAAAATGAATGACCAAATGGTAACAATAATTTGAGACATCGTTTGTGGGATTGCCCGGTTATCAAACACTTTAGGATGGTTGTTGTACCGTGTTTAGGTGATTGGACAGAAAGAGCTGTGCCACTCTGCCCAAGGTGTGTTTATTGGCTGATTAAGGAAAAATAACTGACATTTCAATACATAAATTCACTGTTGTCATGGTTAGGGTCTCAGTGGCAGCTTTAGGATTATCCCTACACACTGGTAAACTGCCACATTGTAAATAATGGGTAAATCTGATGATAAAGACTGCTTCATATGAATGTGTAATTTATAGGGTGATCAACATTCATGGGGCTACAGTATCAATTTGGGAACTCAAGGGTCCTATTTTACTATCAATCAGCAGGATGACAGCTGTATTTAGTGTAAATGTTTTATATAGTATATATATATATATCTACACTATTCAGGTTATGTATAAATGAATAGGGCCGGGTATCGATTCAGACTTTCTGGATCCATTCAATTCGATATTAGAAGCTCTCAAATCGATTTGATTCACAATTCGATTTGATATTTATTCAGTCTGGGATATCTCTGTTCAAATAATGCTGTAAATTTAAAAAGTGACTTTTTGACCTGGTACATTATTAAAACTTGTTTTTACATTAAGAACTGAACATAAAGCAGTTACATTAATCATATATCAATGATATACATTAATGCATATTCTGCATATTACTTGTTTTTTGTTCAACTAGTCTTTTCTTTCAAAAACAAACAGCGGTAGTGACAACGTCTTCTTTGAATTATCAAAGCCCTAGTGTGGAAGATTCTGGCTTTCTGCTCTCTATTGCCCTCTGTGGACATTGAGTGTAACTGCACTGTCGCGAAACAGAGTGCCTTACACCAACCTGCATTTGTTGACATACAGAGGGAGGAAAAGCCAACAGGACGTCCAAGGAGACAAATAAACCATGTGGACTGTTAAGGTTCAGTTTCATAATGTTTCTTTTCAAGTGTTAGCTATCAGTTGTGAGCTCAGCGTTCGCATGTGTGTTCGGTAACTTCGACCATTGCTCGTAGACTGTACCGAATAAATTACACCAGGCGTTTATTTGGAACGGGCGTCCATTTGTCAAAATGTACTGCTACACCCGGGGTTTATTTGGGAACCAGGAACCAGGCTTTTATTTGGTATTTTACAGTATATTATATTTCTGGACCATCTACCAATGTTTTCATATGAAAAAAAAAGTTAAATAACCCTTAAAGGGTAAACCAACCAACACGTCTGCTTCTGGATTAGGTAATCTGAAAATAAAACCTGAAATGTTTCTAACTAAAGAAGGAACGCAATTTACCAACAAATAAGTTGTTGCAACTGCATTTCTCAGTTTGGAAGTCAAAGGGTTAAACTGATTATTAAACTGCTTCATGTTTGGACATTGCTTGAGAGCTGTCGGTATGCTGTTTTTATTTGATCTAGTTATTTTTTGTTATTTTTATTGTTATTATTTCATTTTTATTTCTTTATTTACTCATTTATTGTGGTCTTTTTGTTTTTAACTCAATTTTGATTTGGTGCATGACAGTCATACAGCGCTGCATAATTATATCTGACAGGGCTTTATACAAAACAAAAAAAAATGTCAGTAATACAGGCCACTTTTCCTGACAGAAAATATTCGGCGCTTTTATTTTTGAGGCCCTCGTCCCTGAGTTCCGGTTTGACTTTTGTTTCCTGCGAGCTTGACGCCGCTGCAGCCTCTCAACTCGGACCTGGACTCTCCCAGTCCAGTTCAGCCCACGTAGTCTTCCAAGTGAGTCATCACAGAGGAAATTATTGCGAGTTTTCTATTTATTTGTGTCATGTTTCACCGCCAACATGCCTCCCTGCTTGACCACATTTAGTGTCCTCACTTTGGGAACCGTCGATGGGTGTCACGGCCAAAACTGTTCCAGTCCAGCGAAGCCCGGAAAGCCACAAAGTGTCTGTTGTGCTGCTGAAGTGCTGCTCAATTCTTTTCATATGTAAATGCTGTAATCTGTCGGTGAATGTGCTGAATACTAACAAGCGGAGAAAAGGAGGAAAACCTTCAACCTTCCTACGCGGGCGAATGAAAGCGCGCTCCCGAGCGAGGCGCAGCATTATCTCGGTCTCCCCAAAATACGCACCTTTCCGCGAGCGCGCGCGTTGCACAGAGAGGTAACCCCTGGTTTTTATGAACCAAACTCACCCACAGAGGCCTGTTTGTTTGCACCAGCAGCCGCCACACATGGCAGTGAGTTATTCAGGCTGTGATGTAAGGATGTGTAGCAGATTTCCCCCCATAATTTCATATTTACAACAACAATCAAAAGCAGTGTTTCTTCTCCATGGAGGGCCTTGTGTGTCAGCGTGGGGGGTGTAATTCTCTGTGATGGGGGCTTTCCTGATACAGGCTGGATGCTATCAAATTAAATACTTTGCTCACAGATAAAGAGCAATTAGGCATCTTTAAGTCAGCACATAAAGTATAAGCTAATCACAGTCACATGGATGCACAAGTTTCATCATTTACAAAGGGGAATTAGTTGTATTTGTGGATAGTGGAAGTTTATTAAAAAAGTATATTAAAAAATCCTGACTTGATTTTTTTTTTTTTTTTTTTGGGCTGATTATGAAAGCTGTTATCTGAGGGATTGGAACACTGATTATCAAGAGGGTCAGGTAATATCCTTTTTATCACTCTCACTGAGTAATTAAAGAGACTGTGAGGAGTTTCTAAGTAATTACAAAAAAGTCTCACTCTTAGATATATGCCTGATCGAAATACACACTTTAAGATGAGTTCTATAGCATTAAAATAGGTTATCTGTAAATGCTATTAGCCTTCCGTTCGGGTCGGACAGAGCTGGACTGGCCTGGATACTCAACTTCAGGAACAAGACAATTAGAACTAGAGCAAATTTATATTATTTTATTATTTATATTACACGACTTAGAGCACTGGGCTGTAAGTAGCAATATATAGTCGGCTACAACTAGGATAAGTTTTCCAAAAAAATGCTTGTTGTCATACATCAAAAACTACGGCTACGTAACTAGAAAGAGATACATTACCTCGTCGCTTTGCATCCTGTAAGTTGTTGAAAAAAGAAGTTGTAAAGCAATGCAGAGTTCTGAGGAAGGTCCGAGCTGCATAACAACAAACAAACACATGCTTTGGATTGCAGACGTCTTTTGGTGTGTTCCAGTTGTAGTCAGAAGTAGGAATTTTGAGTTCCAAGTAGGAAACTTAACTGGAACATCCCCTGAAGTCTGAATTTCCTACTGGGAACTCGGTGAAACCTCGCCACCCCCGAGTTGACAATCAAAGATGGATGCCCCCAGTGTGAACAGTTATTTAGCTCCTGTAATAATCAATTTATTTGCACTTCTGACTGGGGTGTGTCGCTCTAGATCAGCTGTATACATAGTATTGTTAAACTTATATTTACAAAAATGCTGCCATAGTGATAATCACATTCTTCATGCAACAACGCAGGGCGTGCTAACAACAGCTAACAATAGCCTGGTAGATTGGCATGTTTTTTTTCAGACTTCAACTGGAACGCCGATAAGTCAGAGATGATGTCGCTCCCAGTTCCGAGGTTACTGGAACGCAGCATTACGACAGTCGCCGCGCTTGCTCATGGCTAGCAGAGTCTTTATTTCGCCTGTAATAGATTCTTCTCACAGCACCTTTAAGTAAACTGTTATAGATGAAGTTTTTGCACAACGGATTATACCAACATTAATATACTTGGACTCAAACACAAAATCAAATTATTTTGAGAGGAGACACAGGCGACAAAGAAATCAGTTCTTGTCTGTGTTTCTGGGAATCACAATTAGAAATTTCCCTTTTGTAAGTGTAAAGGTGTAAAACTTAAAATCTGATTCAAACTTAATTAAAATAAACATATTAATAAAACACATAACTCACTTTTAGCCACAGGTAATATCCTATGTTTTTGGGTAACACTTTACTTTAGAGGTCCGCAAATTTCATCGCACTTAGGTAATAATTAGAAAAAAGCAAAAATAGTGATGAAGCATATGCCTTTATTGTTAGGCCTATAATGTTTTACATGATACAATCAATTATTTGCTAATCGTCACCTTCTTACCCTGCATTTGGAGTACATTTCAAAGAAACTAGAAAAAACAGTAACCCCACGACAATAAATTTGGACATTATTTTAAAGAAATCACGTGCTTATTTTCACCAATTTCTCATGAAATTTTGGGGGTAATTTCAAAGAAATAGGAAAAAACTTTGAATGATGAAATTTGCGGACCTCCAGAGTAAAGTGTTACCTGTTTTTGTGGTTCCATTTAAACTTTAAAATACGAGGAGTAATATTTTAGAATAAATTCTTTGCTGGACAGGGAGACAGTGTTTTTTTGTTTGTTTTTTTCCCTTTTCTTAGCGTTGTATATGGATTGCATTGCATTTGGATTTAATTAAATCCAAGCATAATGGCCTTTGCAGTTCTAGTCTGCTAGATACAAAGTAGGGCTGGGCAATACAGGTATATCAATTGATTTGATTAATTCAAATTATTTTCTTTTCTTTAAATGTATTGTTTGGGCATTTTGTGCCTTTATTGATAGGAGAGAGACAGTGGATAGGCTTGTGAAAGAGGGGGAGAATAGGGGAAGGCACTCTGCAAACTGGCTGGATTTGAACCTGGACCAGCAGAAGTATGTACATGGGACGCTCATGGTTGCTAACCGCTCTGCCAAACCAGCACTCTAATTCAAGTTATTTTCTGCAGAAGATTTAAAAAATTGTAATATTTCCTTTTCTCTTTGACTTACACCAATTGGTACGTTGTTGCTTTGTTTGAAAACATAAATACCGAAGTTTTCATGATATTGGCCCTGTCCGGTCTTACAAAAGCACTTTAATATTCTTGTATTCATTTTTTAAATGAGCTTAAAGGAGACATATCATGCTTGTTTCTCCTTTTCACTATGCCAGACTAGGATGCCTGTAAAGCATTTCTGCCCTCAGTACAAGTCATTTAGTTCCTTCATTGCCCCACAATAGCGTTCTCAAAATCCTCATTTTAGGCCATTAACAAGGTCTCGTTGAAACACTCAGATCTGAGGATGACCTAAAGTTGCCTCGCAACGTCACAGCCCTTTGTGCTCTGATTGGTCAGTTCTATCAGAGCTGCCGAGAGGGTAGAGCCAGCCTGTCCTTCTTCTTCTACTGTATTTTCCGGCAGGCTCAAAGCAGCGAGCGCGTTTTGAGTCCCCCTACAGGCCAGAGCAGTAATGAGTGACTGTGAGCTAGGGATCTATAAACCCCTGCTGGGTGGATGTGTTCCTCGGTGACGGTTTTGTGGCTAACAGACATCACAGAGGAGGAAGTGTTTTATCAGATTACTCCAATAAAAAGAAAGGTACCTCGTGATGTCACGACTAGGGCTGCCACAAACGACTATTTTGATAGTCGACTAGTCAACGACTACTTTTGCGATTAGTCGACTAGTCACTTCATGCATGAACTGCAGCGTACTGCACCAGTATGCAGCTGGTGGCCCAAATCGCTTATTATGAGCAGACCTGGCAGCTTTGGTGCCTGTGTAGTTGTTCATGCGCCACATGCATGAGTGTGTTTCAGGGTGTGTTGGTTTGATTCCTGCAGGTGTGATAACCAGAAAACAGGACAGATAGGCAGACAAGACAGCAGAGGTACAGCGGCAGTTTTGTGAGAAAACACAACTTAAAAAAAACAACCGACTAGTCGACTACTGAATTAGTCGTCGACTATTTTGATAGTCGACTAGTCAACGATTAGTCGACTAATCGTGGCAGCCCTAGTCACGACGTTTGAAATCTCGCGGACATCTCGCAATGACCTATTTTCAGAGGCATCAAATCTCGTTCTAGGATATCAGAAAAAATACAATATCTCATTTTTTGAAAATTAAGGAAATGTAAGGTCTTGTTTTCAAATTTATCATATTATATGTAAGTATTAAATCATGCATCAGCATGATATGTCTCCTTTAAGTTTTGATTAGCGAGTTCCATGTTAAAATACTGTGTAAATAGCTCAGCTTTCAGAGTTTATGTAGACAAACCTGCCTACGTTTGAACTACATAATCAACAGTTTATGACACACACTGTAACTTTAAGAGGGACATTCTGTTTGGTTTGGGAAGATATCTAGAGAACATGGAGACGAAACTTGATTCATGTCATTTTCGTGTCAAACGTCTTTTTCTTTTTAAAGGGGAAAATAATTTAATGTAAACAGAGTGTTGTGGAAAAATTCAGGGATTTCATTTTTTAGACCATATGTCCCAGCCCTAAGATAAGGGCATGGATTAGTTTTCTGAGTTAGAATGAGGCATGAAGGACTGAAGTTAGAAATGTTTCTCATGGTAGAAAGGTCTTTGTTGTATAGATGATGTGCTGTTGAAAGTTCAAAATTTGATCATTATGTCATGAAGATTTCTGATGTACTTACTGTTTTTGAGAGGAAATGATGACAAAGACAAGAATTCTTGTCTCTATTTTTGGGACCCTACAATGAGAATTTCCATTTTATTAGTTATGTTTTATGGCTCAGCCGAATAACTTTAAAAATGAAATTGTTATGGCTCCAGCCATGTCTAAGGAGAGCAGTACCATGATTCTTTTCCAGCTTTTGGAGACACTGGAGAGTGTGTTTTGTGTCTTTTAGGCATAGGGCTGAGCGATATGGCCTAAAAATGAAATCCCTGATTTTTTTCCAAAACACTCAACTTACAATTTTAATCAGTTTTTTTCCATCTATAATAGACATAAAAATGACAAGAATCAAATTCTGCCTTCATACTATCAGAATGTATTTACAAACTACACAGAATTCCCCTCTTGAAGTTCAAGTGCATGTCATGAAATGTTGGTTATGTAGTTCAAACGTAGGCAGGTTTGTCTACATAAACACCTAAAACTGAGCTATTTTCACAGTATAATAACATGAAGATTTATGATAGCTAGGGATGGGAATTGATAAGATTTTATCAATGCCAATACTGTTAACAATCCTGCTAATCGATCGAATTCTTTAACGATTCCCTTATCGATTCCTGCAGATTTTGCGAGTGGGCAAATGTTGGTCTGATTTTCAGTGGCAACAATGTCAAACACACATCACAGCATAGATATCTGTTTCTGCAAGTTGCTGGTGTTTCCACTCACTTAAGATTGTGTAGTCAGTGCAATGAAAATTAAGCTACAATTCTGATGCTTCTGAACCCTGTCAGTGGAAGGAATTGTTCAGCAAAAAGACTCATGATATCGATTCTTTGATGTTAACGATTCTCAACTGGAATTGGTTTTCGATTCCCATCCCTAATGATGGCTATTTAGTGTCATTATGTTCTTTGTGCAAAACCTTAAAACTGTAAACTTTTAGAATTTACATTTCAAATATTGCAACATCCTAAAATTAAAGTAAA